>JANXHW010000002.1:149354508-150604508 GCA_026170595.1 Plestiodon gilberti rubricaudatus | reverse complement strand
ATAATGTTTTGCTTTATTTTGATACAGTGTCATTTTAACCTGAATGGTGGCCCTGGAGTCACAGTTGCCCAGATACCAATTACCATGGCCTGTCAAAAAGGGAAATTTCCATGTGAGATTTATTCCCAATTTGTTAAAATTTCTGGTAGCAAACTGAGTGAATTGTCTTCACAGAGTGAGATTGCCAGACTTCCCTGAGTCCAGCACTCAAGCCACATAAGTTGTGTTGGGTTTCAAGACAGAATAGCTTGTGTGGTTGCAGGGAATCAACATTTGATTTGCCAGTGACTATAAGTAATCCCGTTTTGTCAAGGAAAAGAGTGTGCGTGTGTGGAGTGGGAATTGTAGGGAACTTGTGGGAAGAACCTTACAAATAAGAAAAGAATACAGCAAGTCTTCGCTTACCATCGTTTCGCTATCCGTTTTGTTTTAGCGTCATCCTCCGTGACTGCAGCTGCTTTCCAGGTTGTGCTGGGCTCGCGACTCACTTCCTTGGTCGTACTTGCACCCCCGAATGCCTTGCTGATAGCTTCTGTAAGGCAGTTCTGCAGATAGCTTCTGCAAGGCATTCTGAAGTGAGAACAAAGCCAATGAAGTGGGTTGTGGTCCCATGCAACCCAAAAGTGACGTGGCAGTGTGCAGCGAACTCCCCAGAGCGTCATTGAGCCCACTGATGGAAATTGGTTTCGTTATACGTTGTTTCATTTAATGTTCCAGTTTCCAGGAACCTATCTACAACGTTAAGTGAGGACATGCTGTATTTAGTGGGAAGGAGGACTAAGGAGGAGGGTACCTCCTGTAGGTTATGACAAGGCATGCAAATATTTGTTGAAATAACTGCTGTTTCTTTTAGTTTGACAACCACTGCCTTACGAGTATTTTACAAAGTTCTCCTGCAAGGCGGGGGGGGGAGGTACTTTTTTCACTTACCAGGGATCCTGTGTTCCTCTAGAGGCCCGCGGCCCCCTCTGCAGGCCTCCCCGTGCTGTGGATCACCACTTTGCAATCTCCACGGCCCCCTCCTGAGGGCTGACACAATAAGTTAAAAAAAATCCCCTTTTTTCCCGCCGGCAGTGGGACATCGCCAAACCCCTCAAGGAGGTTGCAACTGCTTCATGATTTCATGGTGGGTCATAACCTACTAGTTTGAGAAACACTGCTCTAAGGGCCTAACAACTTACAGTATTAAAACATAAAAGGCACAGAATATCTAAATAGATGAAAATGCCCAAATAATAAAATGCTCAAAATAGCATTGGAACATGCAAGTTAACCAAATTCAGGCATATATCAGTCATATGTCTCCTGAAACAGGAGTGAAGGGTTTGAGTATGGGGTGGAAAGGATAAGTATACTTTCAAGGGGAAGAAAAAAATAGGATAAACTATAGATTGAGGTGGGGAAAAACTAGATTGGGATCTGTTGGTAAATTGCTAGATAATTTGCAGACAAGGATGTTAAACTCTCCGTTGTGTAGCAATAGCAGCAACAAATAGGCTCTCTTTCCTATACTTCTATATTAGACTATTAGATTCCCTGACATTCGCATGCTGATTTGTTTGTGTGTACATGTCATCCCAGTTTGTTTGACTCATGGGGTGCAACTGACTCTCCAAGCCAGCATTTGTCATATGGGTCTTGTTGATGAATCTCAGGGTTGTAGGCATGGGGGGAAGGGTAGCTCCTGTATGCCTGGCCACTCATCATACATGAGAATGTTTATGCAAAGTCATATGGTGGTGTGCAGCTCATGTCACATTTCTGGAACGCATCGAAAGCAGGACAGAACAAGCACCATTCAGATCAGTTCCCTGCTGGACCAGCCTTTCTCTAGAACAGAGTGTGTATTCTTGCAAAGGAAACTCTAGGACTTACAGTTCTGAGAGTCAGAGAGGTGTGTCTCCCTTCTGTGCTGTCAAGAACTACAAGCCTCCCTGATTGGGGCTAGTCCTGACCTTTTGAAAGAGACCACTTCTTAACAAACTCGATGAAGACTTTCAAATTATGAGTGGTCTTAAATCTCCCCTTTTCAGGTAAGGTGGTGGTGAAGCAGGTGGTGACTTTTCAGCTCCAGACACTCTTGGGTGACCATGATTCACCTCAGCAGAGTGTCTTTTCTGGTGACTGTTGCTGGTGTTCTTCTGCATCTTTTTTAGATTGTGAGCTCTTTTGGGACAGGGAGCCATTTAATCATTTGATTTTGTCTGTAAACCGCTTTGAACTTTTTGTTGAAAAGCGGTATATAAATACTGTTGTTAATAATAATAATAATCTGGACCTAATTCAATCTTGCTTCAGCGCTGAAATGGCCTTGATTGGAGGAATGACCTTTGCTGGGAGGAGGGCAGTGGGAGTGCTAGTCTGCAAATTATCTTAGATCTTTCAGCTGTTACAGACGTGATTTAAGCACCAAGCAATGGAGCAGTGAAGCTTTTGAGGCCTGTATATTTCTGTATCACTCTTTCATAGTTACTTCCAGTCCACTGCTGGCTGCTCAGTTCCAGTTTTCATACCAGCCTGCAGCCTTTGTCCTTTACTTTTGTCATCTAACTCCTTGCAGTTTCTTAATCTTGAAAGCTGAACAAATTAGTTGTTGTGCCTTATAGACAGTTGTGCCTTGTTACTGTTCCTTGTTTCCCGGAGCACATTCCTTTCTCTGCACTTTTCTGTTGTACTAGAGATGGTACAAAGTTTCGTAGAAAGATTTTTGTCCCCAGGGATCCCATACGCTTTGACAGTTTTCTAGCAGGTTCCCAATGATCTCTTCTTCCTATTATGATTGATCTTTTTATATCTTGGAGGCATTTTTTGTCTCCCAATAGATCAGGGGTTCTCAACCTGTGGTACGGGTACCCCTAGGGGTATGCAGACCTCTTGCTGGGGGTACGCCAAGCCCTGCCCCTTATCTGCCCCATCAGCAGCTAATTGAGTGTTAATTAACATGGATTTTAAATTTTAATTATTTTTGGAGTCCTTCTGTCTCTGATTTTGGTTTTGGGCTTATTTTTGTACTTTGGAAAATGTACTTTGGTAGGGTGGGGGAGGGAGGAGCTGATTTTGGGAAGTGACGGAGAAAAAAAGAGATGCTTGCATCACTCACGCACGCACAGAGAGAGAGAGTTAAAGAAGACATTTTTCACATTTAAATTTGTTTTAGTACTTTTTATTTAATGATTAATTACCTAATTAATTGATTGATTGATCCAATTAATTAGCAGTTAATTAGCAGGGGGTACTCCAGAAAATTGGACTATGATAGGGGGTACCCGGGCCTCCAAAGGTTGAGAACCCCTGCAATAGATAATGCATTGGAGGACTGAAGGTAGAGAAATATAGTGGGTCTGCTGTATCCGGACTTGGATCCATGGATTTAACCAACCATGGATTGAAAATATTCGGGGGGGGGGATTCCATCTGGCTGCCTCACAAACTCACAGCCACAATCTTTCTCATTCCACCTCCTGCAACGCTGTTTTCTCCTCTGCCGCCAGTTCAATCCACAAGGCGCTTTTTGGGCATGGTAAGAAATTCAGGCGCTGCCAAGGTCTTCGAGAAGCACTGCCTGCCTCCATCCCATCCTTCTTGCTCGACTTCGTTTCCTCATCCCACTACTGCATACTCCTTTCTTTCCTTCCCCTGACCGGGAAGCACCACTCTCCCAGCGGCCCAACCTCAAAGCAGAACAGTGCTGTCTGCTTTTCTCCTGTTTCTTCCCGTGAGAGGGGAGTGGCTCCAGCCCATTTTATGTAAGGGACTTGAGCATCTGCAGATTTTGATATCTGCGCAGAGTCCAGGAACCAAACCCCTGAAGATACGGAGGGCCCACTGTATTGGCATATGGATTGAATACATTTTGCTGTTTTTCTTTTTACTGTTTTGCTTTTAACTTAAATGTATCTTCTTTCTTAGGCATGGGGTTGTTTTTTGAACATAAACTTTCCTAATGAGAACTTGACAAAGAAGTGGAAAGAAACCTTAATTTCAGAGATGGAAAGCAGAATCAAAAAGGTACTAAAGATGCATAGAGTTGGGCAGTGCAATATATATTTTGTTTAGACTGAGCTTTTCATGCAAGTCTGTAACAACTAATATGTGAACATATTCCTAAACTGCTTGTTGCACAATCTCTTCTTTTTATAATTTACGTTTAGAAACCTGTTCATATAACAGTTCTTTGACTCTTTTCTTTTTATCTTCTTCTAATTTATTTATTTTATTTATTTTATTTTTCACATTTTTATACTGCCCTTCCTCCAAGGAGCTCAGAGTGATGTACATAGTTCCTCCCCTCCTTTTTGTCCTCACAACAACCCTGTGAGGTAGGTGGGGCTGAGAGATAGTGACTGGCCCAAGGTCACCCAAGAAGCTTCATGGCTGAGCGGGGATTTGAACCTGGATCTTCCAGGTCTAAGTCTGACTCCCAAACCACTACACCAGTGGTTCCCAAACTTTTTTGACTCGCGGCTCCCTTGACCTCCCTCGCCGTTAGCTGTGACTCCCCATTACAGTGCATGGAAGAAACAGGCACTCTTTACATGCTCAAAGGCACCCTTTCTTATATGTATGTGTATATGTATGTGTATATTCCCAAAACGAGCCCTAAAGTGGATTTTCCATGCTTATGCTGAGCAGCAGCTAAGCCAGGAATGCGCAGGGTAGGGTTGGGATGCTGCCCTCCCTCCATTGGCAGGCCTGAGTAGAGGGCACTGATGTTGTCTGTGTTCTTCCTATTCATGGCAAGAGAAACATCAAAGCATGGGAGGGAAGCATTGGTCATGCCCCACCCCAGTTGCACGAGAGAGAAAGAGAGAGAAAGCTAGCTCCTTTTGGTTGCATCTTTGCAAGATGAAAAACAGATTCTTATACTGCCTGGCAGTTTCCGGGGGGGGGTGGGGTGTTGTCCCAGCAAATAGAGTGGGGAACTAACTTAGAGGTGGGTCAGAAAGGAAGAAGGAGAGAAATCCTAATAATTAATCAACCAAACTAAACATAGAAATCAAAGACTGTATGTAAAGCAGAACCTGCTCTGCACCATTTTCAATTGCAGTTCTTGCGGGAGCTTGCTGTCTCCAGCTCAGCTTGAGTGTTGTTGTTCAGTCGTTAATTTAGCGGCTTATCAATTGTTCTTTAACATAAGATAAGCAAGGGCTTCCCTCACGCTGACAAGACGTGGAAACTGCCTAGTGCCTACAAACCTGAAGTGTTTTGAAATTAACTTTGAGTGACCCCTTTTCCCGGCTCTTTGTTTTTGCTCTCTCTCTCTTGCAAGCAAGAATATGTGTTAATTAAAAGACTAACGCGACTCGACTCGGAGTGCCTCACACTTAGAGAACCTCTGCACTACACCGTCCTGGTGTCATTACGTCAGACTGAGGATTACCGGTAGTTTGTAACACAAACGAAACATCCTCGGGATTGTGGTCTTAAAAGCACAAACAATTTTAAAAATGTTCCAGATCTGTATTATTACAAATATGACTTGTAAGTCCTCTTAAAATCACATGTGTGAATAAAACACTTTAAAAGTCCTCCTTTAAAAGTACAATGAAAACATTTTAAAAATGCATCCAGCATAACGTTTCATTCATTTTGCTATGAACCTTATTAAATGCAATAACAGCCCAAGCAGGCAGGAATATGGTGAACCCATCGCAGTCCTGCTGCTTATTTTAAAGACTTTTTGGCGCGCATTTTTTCCCGGGGATCAATCGGCACCGAAAACAAGTCATCTACACTTGTTAGAGATCTGACCTTATCTGAACCTGTTCACTGCCCCTAGTGGCCACCCTTTTAATTGCAGTTGTATTTACCGTATTGTACTTTTATTTAAGGCCAGCGGGTGGCGCAGCGGGTTAAACCGCTGAACCATAAGCTGTCGATCGAAAGGTCAGCAGTTCGATTCCCGCGACGGGGTGAGCGCTCGTTGCTTGGCCAGCTCCTGCCAACCTAGCAGTTCCAAAGCCTGTCAATGCGAGTAGATAAATAGGTACTGCTTGCGGGAAGGTAAACAGCGCTCCGTGTTCCAGCTGCATGCTACGCGCTGTGGCAAGGAGAGTCATGCCGGCCACATGACCACGGAGGCGTCTTTGGACAACGCTGGCTCTTCGGCTTTGAAATGGAGATGAGCACCACACCCTAGAGTCGGACACGACTGGACTTAATTGTCAGGGGATACCTTTACCTTTACCTTTTTTACTTTTATTTATTGCTGGAGTCCAAAGTCTATTTATCATCTAACTCCTGCTATGATTAAGGACTTGTTTACCATATTTAAATATTTCTATCGCTTCTAGGCTTAATCTTGCCCTATAATTGGTTTCATGGCACAATCTTTCTGCACTATCAAAATTGATGCAGTGACCTGCATCCACCATATGCTGTGCCAGGGCAGATTGTTCCAAATGTTTTAACCTACAGGCACGCTGATGTTCCTTAATTCAGGTGGAAATAAAGTGTTTAGTGGTCCCTATATACACCTTTCCACAGGTACTGCGATGGGTTCACCATCTTCCTGCCTGCTTGGGCTGTTATTGCATTTGATAAGGTTCATAGCAAAATGAACAAAATGTTATCCTGGATGTGTTTTTAAAATGATTTTATTGTATTTTTAAAGGAGGACTTTTAAAGTGGTTTATTCACACATGTGATTTTAAGAGGACTTACAAAGTCATATTTTTAATACAGATCTGGAACATTTTAAAAATTGTTTGTGCTTTTATGACCACAATCCCGAGGATGCTTCGTTCACGTTACATTGTAGCCGGTCATAACAGTTTCCGATCTATTTTACCGGTAGTCTATTTCTTGCTTTTCTGGTAACACTATTTACAGCTTCAGAGGACTCTGCAGGTGTTTGTGTATGTGATCTCGGATGAAGAATAAATATTTGGCTTTGCTTGTAGACAGAACATGATTGAAAATATTCCAGTATTTTTATATTAGTGCTTGAAGAAGTAACACATTTGTCTCTTCCCCACTCAGGTTGTCTAGCGAACTTTAAGATTGGCTGTACCCTGCCCAATTTATATCCTGAATGTGCAGAGCTACCTAATTTTTATATAAACAAAAATGATTAGCAATAATTTAAAGTGCTTTCAAAATGTATTTGATGTTTTGAAGTTATTGCCTTAAATTGTTTCCTGTAGTAATCCTAAAAATCTGGAAATGGTGATCGCGCCTCCTTTTTTCCCTTTTGCTCTTCCCGAACAGGAAGCTGCAGTTCAACAGATCAAAGTCTTCTGTTGTTGCTATGAGAAATTTGAAGAAGTTGACCCTCTGATTAGCAAAACGTTTGAAAACTGTGCCATAGAAGCTATTAATTTAGCATACCAGGTAGGTTATTGCATACTATGCGCACTTTCTTGAGAGTAAGGACTGTTGAAATCGGGAACCATGGATAGAATTAGGCTGCATGATTAAATGAATGGTAGCCCTTTAAGAGATTAAGGCTGCAATCCTATGTACACTTTCCTGGGAGTAAGCCCCATTAAACACAATGGGAAGTACTTCTGAGTAGACATGCATAAGATTGTGCTGTAAATGATGTATCAAGTTTAAGAGACCTAACTTGTTTAAATATGAAGAACTCGTTGTGACCCAATACTGCACAAATGTTTTATGTCTTTCTAGGAACAAACTAACCTCCTTGACATGATATCTTCCTATAACCTGAACAAGCTAGGCAAACTTGTATCCGCTGTTATCACAAAACCATGGCCATCTGACAAGACAGGGAAACCTACAAGTGATTTTGAAGAAGTTCTGAATCATCTGCTTATTTGGCCAGACATTAGACATCTTTTCACCTTCAATGGTATTTATAGCATTTAATTGATAGAAGAATTCTGGGGACAGTGGGGAATACCATAGCTAACAGCTCTTAAGACTCTCATTGATCTAAATAAGAACTTAATAGATCAGTATATTGTTTAATAGGAAAGATGAGCTGAATGATAGAGTAATTGGAGGTTATGGAAAAGGAAAGTCACAAGACAGTTGGTTTAGCTGCCATGTGGAATTTGTGTCAAAATGAAAACGGTTTTTTGTGCTATGCTTTTGAATAGAGGAACTATAACAGCATGCATATTAACCTGCATGCTGTTATAGTTCTTTCCTGTCATATTTTTTCCAATTTGTTACAATTGTACAAAGGAGGTGGCAAAGTGAAATGTGGCAGATTTGCAAACTATTTAATGGATTTCTGTCTCACCTTTCTCCCAATAAGGGACCCCAAGGCGACTTGTAACCTTTCAAAACACCGAAAAGTAAAAAAACAAAGCCATGAAACTGCAAATGGATCAGCAAATTGCCAGCACCAGTTGGATCACTGATCAAATCGCATTCGAAAGTCCAGTCACAGTTAGCATCCACATTCAAAAGCCATTCTAAACAAAAAAATTTTTTTATATATATTTATTTTTTATTACTAAACAAAACAAAACAAAACAATACAACATACCACGAAAGATTACAGCAAGCGCGAAGCAGTAAATCCTACTTGTATACTATTATATATTTTCTACTTATAATATCTAACAGCCTATATCTCTAATATATTATTCATTAAATCCACATTTCATCACTACTTCTTCTTCTTCTTCCCCTCTCTCTCTCTCTCTCTCTCTCTCTCTCTCTCTCTCTCTCTCTCTCTCTCTCTCTCTCTCTCTCTCTCTCTCTCAAAGAATCTATAAGTGGTATCCAAATATTTACAAAAAGATTAACTAACTTTTACTTTATCTAAAAATCTTAATTCCCGCTTCAGATATTTTAATATATAAAGCCACACCATTTTTCTCCAAGTGTATTAAAATAAAAACCTTCCAAATTTTTCTGTTTTTTTAAAAAAATATTCTATATCCCCTTTTTACATAAGATTCTTGAACAAATCACATCTTATTTAAGTCTTTTCAAATAATAAAACATTCTTTTTTCTTTTATTCACAAAAGGGTTAACTAACTTTTCCTTTATCATCTAAAAGTCTTAATTTCCACTTCAAATATTTTAAATTTATTAATTCAACCCATTTTTTCGTCTTCCATTTTGTTAATTTCCATCATCAAAATTTTTCCATCATTCTTTATGAGTTTCTTAAAAACAAATCATATCTTATTTTTTAATAATAAAACATTTTTTCTTTTTGTATAACTAACTCCAGTAATATTCCCCACAAAAAGTATAATCCCTTTTTAATTTTAACAGTTGCCCATTACACCTTCCATCCCTTCCCCTCCTCCTCCTTCCTCTTCTTCTTCCTTTCTCTTCTCTTCTTCTTCTTCTTTCTCTTCTTCATCCTTAAATCTTCCCCGAAAGTCCCTTGCTTTTTGAATTGTATCCACTTTGCAATTTTTTCTACAGGATCATTCACGTCTTCTAAATTCCTCCCCCGAAAGACAGACTTTTTCTTCAGCACCTCCACAAAAAATATATAACCCAGTCTTGATTTAACTCTTGGTACTTCCTCTGCTAAAATCTCTTCCACTAAATCTTTCTCTTTGTCATTATCTTTATCTTTCTGTATTTCCATTCCTTGCGGTTCGTCCTTTTTCTTCACTGCTTGTTTCAATTCTTCTTTCATATTCTGAAATTCGTCCTGCAAAATTGCCATTTTTGCATCAAATCTTCTTTGCCATTTCTTAAAACAATACTCCAATTGTGTAGTCATGCTGAAATTTTTTCACCAGGTGCCAATTTCTTTTCTCTTAAAAAAAAAAAAGAGGTAAAAATAAAAAGCTTCTGCGGTCGCCGACGTGAAACAGAAAGATTAATTGCCAAAATCCATGAACTCTCACAGAAGGGCTCATATTCTTTTAGCAAAAATGTCAGGAATGTCAATACGTAGAAGGAAACACACACACACAAATCCCAAACAAATTTCTCTTGCCGGAACAGTCTATTTAGAAAAGCTTCTTCATATCTTTCCTTCTCCTTCTCTTACTGTTTTAATCTTCCATAAGTACAGAAAAAAATAGGTAGAACTCTCCACTTTAAAACTTTAACTTCGTCTTTTCCAACTTTCACTTTCGAATGTTCATTTCGCCTTATCGCAACGTATTAATTATTTTTAGCGTTAACTCTTATCTCGGCTAATTTCTTCAACTCATAAATCATTTCTACGCCTCTTGCCTAAGTAAAGCAAAGCATGTGGGAGGTGGCTTGGCTTACGCTTCATCTGCGGACGGAGCTTCGCTGGTCATCCATTCTTCCTCACCGACAACCCAAAACTTCAGAGCCTTTGCCTTGAAGTGTCAGAATGAGGGCGATTGAAGGAAATGTGGTTTATCTCTTCGTACTCCCTTTCAATCCAGGGGTAGAGCAATTAAGTCCATCAGATGTACTCCGTCGATACAGAGCGATCGGCGGAGTTGTCAGCATGCCATGTCCTCCTAACCGGAAGTCCGCCATTCTAAACAAAAATGTTTTAAGGCCTCGCCGGAAGGCCTCCAAAGAGGGAGCAGATCTCAATTCTAGGGGATGGGAATTCCATAGTCGAGGTGCCACTACTAAGAAGACCCTATTCCTTGCTGCCATCCCCTTCACCTCCATCAATGGCAGCATGTCTAAAAGAGCCCTCTCAAATTACCTCAATGGACGGGTCAGATTATACGGAAGAAGGTAGTCCTTCAGAGACCCTGAGCTTTAAAGGTCAAAACAAGCCCCTTGAATTGTGCCTGGAAAAGAACCGGCAGCCAGTATAACCGCTGGAGGAGGAGCCCAGCTGAGTCAAACTGATGAGCCCTCGCAACCACACTGGCAACCACATTCTGTGCTAACTGCATTTTCTTAACAGTCTTCAAGGACAGCCCCATGTAGAACATGTTCCAATCTAATCTTGATATCACAAAGGCATGGTTCACTTAGGTATGGTTGCAGTTCTCGAATCAGCCAAAGGAGAGCAAAGGTTCCCCTAGCCACAGTTGTCACATGGGAGTCGAAGAGCAGCTGTGCATTCAGGAGAATACCTAGATTGCAGACCTGTTCCTTCAGAGGGAGTAAAACCCCATTCAGAGCAGGACAATGGTCCCGTGGATTTCTGGACCAAGAGATCTTCTGTCTTATCTGGATTTAATTTCAGCTTGTTTGCCCATGTCCAACTGTCTCTAGGCAGCTATCTAGGACCTTGACTGCCTCCTTAGAATCAGCTGAAAGGGAGAGAAAAAGCTGGGTGTCATCAGCATACTGATGAGACCCTACCCCAAATCTCTGGATGACCTCTCCCAGCAGCTTCATATAGATGTTAAACAGCATGGGGGATAGAATCGAACCTTGCGGCACCCTGCATCTCAAATGCCAGGGTGCTGAGCATACTCCCACAGCACCATCTTCTGAAACAAATCGGCCAAGAAGGAACAGAACTGCCTTAAAATGGCATCTCTGAGCCCAAACTTGGCTAACTGACCCAGAAGGACACCATGATTGATGGTGTCAAAAGCTGCTGAGAGGTCCAACAGGACTAACATGGATTCATTCCCCCTGTCCACTCTCTGGCGCACATCACCCACCAAGGCTGTCTCAGTTCTAAACCCCAGCGAGAAGTCAGGTTGAAATGGATCTAGATGATGATGATGATTATTATTTAAAGAATTTATATCCCGCCTTTCTCCCAGCGAGGGCACTCAAGGCAGCTTACAACATTAAAATACATGTACATTAAAAATTAAAAACAAGTAATTAAAAACAAAACAAACAACTAAAAACAACAACCCCAGTGGGTCAACCTGCATGTACTTCGTTAAAAAAGTTTTAAAAATGTTAAAAAAATAATCAGTTTCCTCCATGACCCTCTGGTGCTGGGACATCACCATCTGCTCAATCACCTCACCCAAAAATGGTATGTTTGAAAGTAGCTGGAAATTATCCAATATGGTAGAGTCCAGGGAGGGTTTCTTCAGAAGGGGCTGATCTACCACCTGCTTCAATGGGGGATAGCAGCACCACCCCCTCCCTTAGCGATTAATTCACTACCCTCTCTGTCCACTTGACCAGTTCCTCCCAGGTGATCTAATCCGTGCCGGGCAAGCAGACGGTCTCACACTCCAAAGAATCCTGTCCACATCCTCAGGTTCTTCAAGCTGAAAACAATCCCCAAAAGTAGAATTGACAGGTGCCAAAGAGACATCATTAGATACTCCCAATGTGAAGTCCATGTTGTGCTGGATATGAGCAACTTTATCTGCGAAGTGCTTTACAAACTCATCACACTCTGTATCTACTGGAGGGGCCAGATGGAGTAGACCTTGCACCGCACAAAAAAGCTCAGCTGCACGATTCTCCGCTGATGCGATGGTGATGGTGAAGAAACTCTTTTTAGCTACCACAGAATAGGCTCTAAAATGAGCTCTAGTCTGTTTTCGGTCAGACTTAGCACAAGTTTTCCGTCACCATCATTCAAGATGTCTGCCCTGCCACTTCATCATCTGCAGCACCTCAGTCAACCAAGGAGCTGCTCCGACTCCACGGCTGGGCAGAGGATGCTCAGGAGCAATCTCTTCCAGATCCCTGGTCATCTCCTCATTCCAGAGATCAACCAAAGCACTGGGTGAGTTGCCAGCCCTGGCAACAGGAAAATCCCCCAGAGCGCTCAGGAATCCCTCAGGATCCATCAGTTTCCAGGGGCAGACTATACGATGTGGTCCCCCGCCCCAATGGAGGTGAGGAGCCATGATAAGCCCAAACCCCACCAGGAAGTGATCTAGTTATGACAAAGGAGTGATCTTAATCTCCTCCTCTGCATCCAGATCACCGTCCTCCTGCCCAGCAGTAAACACTAAGTCCAGTGTGTGTCCCACTCAACCCTCCTCCACCCCAACAGCATCACCCTAAAAAGGACAGGAAGATCCTGTTTTGCAACTGGATCCAGCTCTCTGATGGATCTGAGCCAGCAGGTCTCTCTCATACATCTCTCTACCAGCCTCTTCCTACACCCTGGTCACACGTCTTATTCATACCCACCCTTGTACCCCCTCTCGCCAAGGCTCAGGATGCCACATAGCCCTTGTCTCCCTCTCACAGAGGCTCAGGTTGCAGCACCCCTTCCTCTCCCATCTCACAGAGACTGAAACACAATGTTCACCCACAGTCCAGGAATGGCGACCAAGAGGGGAGGGCCTTGCCCTCACTTCTCCCCAAAGGGATGACCCAGAGGGGCCCAGAGAAAACGCCCCTGCCCAGAAACAGGTGCAAAAGAGGCGGGGCTTCCCTCACAGGGCCAGAGTCCAATTCTGACGTGCTGCTCCTTCTGCTGCCACTGCTTGATCATTCACTCTCTATATCTCATTGAACATGTTGTCTCTCTCACAGCTGATGTGATCTCTTGCTCTCTCCTTCCAACTGCCTCCCCCCCCCCGCAAATGACAAGAGCAAAACGGGGAGACAACTTGTGGTTGCTGATCCAAAGGGGAGCGCACCTGTGTGTGAGTGGCAGAGGGCAAGTGGGGAGACTCAAAGTAATCAGCTTGCATATAGTAGCTCCCTGTTGACGTGGGAGAGGAAACTAATTTAGCAATTTAGAGCTCTGGAACTGTGGTTCTCAAACTGGTGGGTCATGACCCACCACGCCAGCTGGAAGCAGTCACTACCACTTAAGGGGTGTGGCAATGTCAGCAATGGCACTTTTGTAGTCCCCCTGTGGAAAAAAGGGTATTTTCACTTAACGGAGGTTGCACCGGCCCTCTGCAGGACCCTGGAAGTACCGTTGCCACCAAGTCTGCAACGACTTACAGGTTCCCTTAATCCCTGTAAAAGTTTAGCTTGCTTGCTTGTTGTTTTTAATATATCCTATTGATCTTTCAGGGGCAGGTAGGAACATTCTGGACCAACTTACTGATGAAGCCAAGGACCTAATGACTATTGCGGACTCTGTACATACAAAAATTTCTGATGAACTAATGAAGGGCTGTATCCTGGTCAAACATTTTGATATAATTGCAAAGTTCAAGAAACAGTTTCTGACCATTTCGAAGTTAAGTAAGTATGTGTGTTTCTGCATCTGAAGGGGGAACTGAGTAAAATGTTAAGAAAATATTGGATTCATACTAGGTATACAGCAAGTCCTTCCTTAAAGTTGTTGATAGGTTCTACTCGGAAACTGCAACTTTAAGGGAAGTGACTTATAATGAAACCAATTTTACCATAGGCTAATTGATAAAACGTAAACGTTCCTAGGCATTTCTTCATCAACTTTAAAACGAAAGGACTTTTAAGTGAGAACTTGCTGTAATCCTTATTCTTAATGCTATCTTAAAGACTTGTTTTGGAATGAGTGCAGGGACAGCAGCAACACTGACAAACTGCCTGCTTATGCGCTGCCAGGCAGAGCCAGGGTAAGAGCCTGTTTGGAACAAGATGTTGGAACATCAGATTGCTTAGGTGCAGCTAGCAGCTCTGGCCATAATTGATATGTCAACTCTCTTTTCTAGACTAATTGGGACATACAACAGTAGCCTTGTAAGATGGAGTATCACAGGAATTTGTAGTGTAGGAGCTCTTAATTTTAAGAGCTAGCAGGAGTGATTAGCCATAGAGGATTTCTCCCCATGTCTCCTAGGGTTGGCCAGAGCAGAATGAGAAGGGTACTAATAACCCCCTTTATTCTAATTGGAGACCTCTGCCTGGGGGTCAGGGCAGCTAAGTTGTTGACAAGTATGAGAGTCTGAAATGCCATAGTCTTTGAAGGACTTACTTTTACTTATTATGGGAGATAGTGAGTCCAAGCCAAATAAGTACCTTTCTGAAGAAGGGAGAGGTTCTGTTCTGATGATGGTTGTAACTGCAATTTTATTTCAGAATGGAAACAGCTTTCATCCATGGAGAAAGAACAATATGAATGTGAACTAAAAGAAGTGCTTGAGTTGAGACTGCAAGAAGTACTGTGTGTCAGAAGGGAACAAAAATGTTTGGGGTCCTTCTTGGACATGTGCAGAATGGTGCAAGATTACGTGAAAGGTAATGGTTTTATAGGTACCATTTTGTAAAATGAGTATTTATTTTCTGTGGTGACTTTCCTTTGAAATTATTATTAATTTGCTCCTAAAGTTGGGAATAGAATGACAAGGCAATAGATGCTTTCAAGAATGAAGGAGGAAAATAACCTAAGTATTCAAGCAAACCATTGAGACTGGTGTTTGACAGGATAATATGATTAATTCTGCATCAATCATCAAAGGCAAAATAAATTGAAATGAGTTAGTCTTGAGTTTTCACCTCTTTTTTACTTTCAGTGGATAGTGCTGAAATTGAGCAGAAGCACCGTGAACATTTGACCTTCAAAGCACTAGATGATATTGTGAATGTGAGACATGCAGTTTCTCATGGCGATGATAAAATAGAGACTTATTACGACCTTAGTCCAGCCCTGAAGAAGACAGTCCAAGTGATGCACAAACTTAAAGAGAGCCACGTTTTTCAGTATTGCTGGGAATGGGCTGCCAAAGAACTGGCAGGCGATGCTGAGGATATTATTAATGAGGAGGCCGTTACTGCTTTGGAACTTGATGAAGTGCCTGGCTCCTTATTTGAGCCATGTTACAATGAATTCACCAGACTGCATAATAGCCTGAAGTCTGGAGAGCTCACGTTTGCTGAGGTGGACATACTCTTCAAGGATTTTACCAACAAATATAAGGAACTAAAAAAAGACCTTCAGATAATGTGTTATGAGCAGCATTCCGATGGTGGAGAATGGATAGACCAACGAACTCTGCAGATCCAGCAGTATCACGAATTGCATTTGGCTGTGGACTCGGCTAAGATTATTGAGAAAGTCAGAGAAGGTTTGAACCTTTCTGGTGACTTCACAGTCTTGCAGTTTTTACTGAACTTTGTAAGTATAGCTGTTTTCAAACCACTGTTCAAGATGCTGCCTTCAGCCTCTTGAATAAGCACTCCAGCATTATGTTGTGAGCACTTGCTTAATACAGCCTGAAAACTATTTGCCTTATTGATATGTAATTTGGCATAGATAACCTTTCTAGGGAGGGCTATATCCTGACCCCAGTTCAGAAAAAAAAACTGCTGAAAAATTAGAGCAGTTTTCAAAGTAGATGTTTAAATTTGACCCCTCACTTTTGTTACTATGTTTGTGCCAACCCAAACCATACTTTTCACTTTCTTCTCTTGTGTATTTAGATTTTTATCAAAAAAAAACCTCCAGCAGATCCAGAGGCATAATCTCTCACTGGACGGGTGAAAATCTTTTGTGTATTTTTGAAATTATGAGACTTCAAATGTGCTCTTTTGAAGTGCTATTCCTGTATGGGCAGTAGTGCAGCAGTAGCCCTCTGGCATGAGGCAGAAAGAGGTGATATGGCACCAGTTGCTTTGCTAGCAGGGTCACGTAGGGGGCTTGATGACACGTTTCACGTTATCGCCCCACCCCCTGTGCTTCCACGAGCCAGGGCGGGTGGGAGGGCCAAAAACAAGTGCTGATTTCGGTGCGTTTCAGCTCCGCGGCTGCAAATGCAGCCCTCCAACTGCAAAAAAGCAGCTGCAGAGCCAAAAAAATCCACCGTGGCTCCTCCTTGCGAGGAGACCGCAATTGTCACCCAGGGGCATTGGCTCTCCCTGGCCTCGTTATAGCAATGCCACTGTGGCACCTTCAAACTGAAAATCCAATAAGCCATTGTTTGCTCAACTTCAGGGTTGTGCCTTTCCCCCATAATAACATGACTACTACTGTATGTTGCCCAATCACTGCGACAGAAGGCATGGTGAGGGAAGAAAACAACTCTGGTTTGTTTTGGGGTGGGAAGGAAACTAGAACTGCTTTTCCTTTGGTTGCTGTGTGAATGAGAGGGGAGGGAGAGAGAAATTGGAGAATGAAAGGAATAACATTGTCATTTTTACAAACACACTAGGCTTTTGTGGCAGGGCAAATCTAAAACATAATTTAAAACATTGCTCGCATTTTCGAGCCATAAGCTAGACGTAGGATTTGATCCCAACGTTTCGCTTTCACCTGTGGAAAGCATTTTCAGGGGGTTGCAAGAAATTTGCATCCTCTGCTCAGTGTTCTAGGCAGCATTCTTTTGAAGGTAGCTCAGCTGAGTCTCTAATTAGCATCACCTCATACTGATACTCACCTGAGCTACCTTCAAAAGAATGCTGCCTAGAACACTGAACAGAGGATGCAAATTTCTTGCAACCCCCTGAAAATGCTTTCCACAGGTGAAAGCGAAACGTTGGGATCAAATCCTACAACTAGTTTGTGGCTCAAACTCGAGCAATGTTTTAATTGTTTTAGATTGTCGTCTTTGTTTCTATTGCTTGCTTGTCAGGTGCATAATTTTCTTCCTGTATGCCTACATCTTTGACTATACAATCCCTATTGTGATTTCGGTTGTAGCGCATTACTTGATTGTGTGATTTCCTCTGTGTGACAGGTGGAAGATGTAATGCACAGCATTAGAGCACTGTCTATTTTGCAGAGCTGATGATGATAAAAGATGCCACAAGAGTCTTCAGGGTTTTTTTGTGCTCTTAAGGAAACTTCTAGTAGCATTTGTCTCCAGCTCTTAAGGGAGACTTTCTTTTTGGGGAAAGGGATATTTAAATAAATATTAGTGCTATTGAGAGCAATTACCCCAAATTCATTAAGTAATATCACCAATCTTTGCAACTGTAGTATTGCTGTTTTGGCGTATGTATTCATCTTCCCATGAGAATAGTCACCCTCTGCATTTCTTGCTTTCCATTACCATTATCCCTTTTCTTTCACCTGTTCCTGCCTCCAGTGTTTGTTTAACCCAGTAGTCAGATTGCTTAATCTGCTATTCCTGTTGTGAATTATTGTACTTTACATAATAAGTGTCATTGATGGCACTTCTATTTAATTGCCCTTGGACCCCACCTTCTGACAATTTTTTTCTTTATGTGTATATTCATATGGGTATGAGTGTGTGCTCATTGAAGATTTTCTTTCTTGTGTCTGATGGAAGTGGACTGTAATCCTCAAAAGTTTATGCTGAAATAAATGTGTCTTTAAGGTGCTATAAAACAACTTAGTTTTTGTGCAAGTCACTTTGAAGTTTGCTTTCAGTGGGATGTGCATTCAAATACACATCCTTACTCTTATAGGGCCACATCCATATTTGAACAGATATTGTAATATGCATTCAATTTGTTTGTATTTTCTAAAAGGAAGGATATAAGAAGTACTCTATCCAATTCCTATGGACACCTGAGACCATGGAATGGAAAAGTGGAAAATCTTTGGAATTTCTTTTCATTTATATAATTTGCTTTTCAGAATAATGAATTGTCCTCCTTCCAGCAAAAAAGTCTGTCTTGCATGAGTCCTGCATTGATACATGCTAAGAAACTGCTGCAAGGCATCACTGAATCACGTCGTGTGTGTCTTCAGGAGCTTGTGCTCAGGCGGGACTTTGTCAACTGGGTTAAAGAGGCTCTGGAAGGTACAACATGCACATCTGCTGATTGTTTTTTTGGCTATAGGCGAGAAGTAACTAGAAATATGTACATTTGGGGACGTTCCTGATATATGTGGTGCGTGGAGGAAGTGTCTGGCTGCTATTTCATCAGTTAGGGTTGGGTTTACCATTGTTCAAGTTACCCCCTGCAAGAATAGTTGTGGAATAGGCAAGAAGAAAAGGTTGACTTTCTCTATTCTTGCCCATCAGCTATTTCAGCATTTCTCAAAGTTCTCCCCACAAGTTGGGAAAGTTGTGACTGTTTGCAATGGTGGGCTGATGGTGGCGGCAGCACTCCTGGGATTGCACCACAGACGGGAAAAGAGGGTGTTTTTTTTTTTTTTTTTTGCTTACTGGAGTGTGTGCGGGCCCTCCAGAGGGTGTGAGAGGGGCCTGGCATGCCCCATGGTAAGTAAAAACAAACAAACCCTTTTTTCCCCCGCCAGTGGCGGGATGTTGCTGACATCACTGCACATCACCACTTCCCTTAAGGGGGGGAGTGGCCACTTCCGGTTTTCCTGATGAGTCACGACCAACCTGTTTGAGAAACACTGAGCTATTTCATTTCCCCATGCTTTTTTCTCCCACTCCTCCTCTACTTTCTGCCATATGCCCATCTTATACTTTTCCCCCTTCCCACTTGGATTCTTTCATTCACTTGCATACTGAGACACTCCTGCATGCAATATCAGTAACTCTTGCATACTTGTAGGGAAACATGTGCATACTCTTGAAAAATCTTGCACATGCATTCTTTCATGCATATCTAACTCTGCCACAAATGCAGGCTACCTTCCACACAAGTATAAGTTCATATGTATGGGGGAGAGAGCAAAGCAGTGGAAGAAAAAATGTTTTTTGACCCCGTGTCTGCAGTCAGATCTCTGCATGTAGAGCCTTGGCAAGAGTAGATGTGGGTTTGGGGTCATGGACCAAAGGGAGAAAGGCGAATGGTCATTCCTCTTGTTCCTCCATGTGCCTTCCTGGCTGTTCTTTGTCAGTCCCATAAAAATGGTGGGTAGTTGGTGCCTGTAATGTCTGTTGCTGTCACCATGTAGGAGCTCTACCTTGGGATGCAGCAGCTGCTGGCCTTTGTGCCTATCAGCTTCATGGAACTGGTGGGCAAATGCCACTGCCTTTGGAGCCGTTCTATCTTGAGGTCTCCTAGATGTGTAGTGGCTTTGTGTAAGCATCTTATAAATTATTGGTTCATAAAGCTATCAGTCAAAGAGACTGATATTACTGGTGTGAAGCCATTGAGTTCCAGGAACTCCTGAACTGTGGCAACCTCACAACTGTAGCCACAAGACTTTCTAGTTGCTGGCTTCATTTGATCAATGGGAAGAGAGCATCTGGAGATCACCCCTATGGGACCTCTAAACCTTAGGGAAATCCTGGCGCATGCTAGCCAGCTATGACAAATGGTCGTCAATGCCCTCTCCAAAGGGAGGGTGGAAATGGGTTCCATGAAGGAAGTAGCAGGCGGCTTGCTTCTTTTCAGCCTGATACTGTCTTCTTCAGCTGGTGGTAGCATATTTACACTAGCCTTAGCCTAAGATAGTAATAGCTTATAGTTGGTGCACATAGGTTAGCGAAGGGCATGAGGGCAACAGGTGTATTTGCTTCCCTTCCAGAATTTACCAGCAATTGATACAGATCGTTCCTGCCTATCCTGATTCCCCTCTTGGCCATTGACATGGAAAAACAGGGTGCCTAATTGATGATGATGATGAGAGATTTTTACAGGATTTTTCAGTAGAATCCAAACAGAGTTATACCTCAAAAGAGCAGAACTTATAAATAATTCTTCTAATGTGTTACCAGTGGATTGGTTGAGAATAGCCTGTTTTGGTAGACTACCTCGTGCTACTGCTATTTAGGAAAGGTTAGAATCAAATAACTACGCAAATGTGAAAGGATGCTAGACTCATGTGCATTGATGTTCATAAAAATGAGAGAGCAGTCACACATATACGTTGGTTCAACCAATTCAAGCTACCATATGTTTCAATTGAAAAAGGAACACATAGGTCCATTTCTTCTCTCTTCCTCTCTGATCATGCTACTGCACAATTTTTCATATAGATGAAGAAAGCAAGAGTGAGATGGTTGGCTAAGATGGCACAAGAATGTCTCTAGCAGGAAGGTGGTGTTCCCAGGAAGGGCATGCATAGATTAGGTTGTAGTTCTGTATGCACCTACCTGGGAGTAAGCTCCATTAAACATAGTGGAACTTACTTCTGAGTAGACATACATAGGATTGTGCTGTAAATATCCTGATATCTCTTACTTGGTTCTTTTTTCCTTTAGATATAAATGAGCTGAAGGTGTTTGTGGACCTGGCCTCTATCTCTGCGGGAGAGAATGACATGGATGTGGATCGCGTAGCCTGTTTCCATGATGCTGTGCTTGGTTATTCCTCCTTGCTGTATGAGCTGAAGCAAGAGTCGGGGTTTGAGGAATTCATGAAGTGTCTGGAGAAATTGTGGAAAGCCTTGGAAAGTGACCACAACCTTGCCCAAAAACTGGTAATTCCTACAGCAATATCTTTACCTATCTGCTTGTACCTGTGTTATATGTATTTGGTAAATACGTTTGTGTTCTGCCCAGTGTGCGTTTACTGTTAAAGTACAGTAGTGTATTATGTTTTATTGATGCAAGCGAAGAGGTAGTGAAGTTATCGTTACTTGGAATAACCTTATATCAACTTTAACTTAAAAGACCTGAAGAGCAGTATGTGCACATTTCCACCACACAGGCTGCAATTCCTCCATCCTGTCAACTGGTGAAAGTTTTGCAGTGCGTTCTTTACACTTCATGAAACAATCTCTGCCATATAAGCATAGTAAAAAACTGGGTAGAAATTTTTAAGAAGAAACGTTTTGTGATTGGACGAAGACCCTTTGTCAGCATGTTATTACTCCACCTCCAGACATGTATTTAAAAATATATATTTATATCCCACCCTCCCCTTCCTAATCAGGAGGCATCCAGGGTGATGCTCGACAAAATAGGGCACTAAAAACAAGCAATTAAAACAATCAAAATGTAACAGTAGCCATCAAATCATCAGGTCAAGAGGCAGCAGAGAAGAAACAGTAAATCCACAGAAAGTACTGACCCCCCAAATGCTAAAGAAAATAAATGGATTTTCAACTACTGTTGAAAAATGGGTGGAGAGTGAGCCAATCTGGACTCTTGCGGCAAAAAATTTTGCATGTGGGATGCCAGTATGGAGAAGGACCTCCTCCTGGTCACTGCCAACTGAGCATCAGCTAATGTAGGAGCTAAGGCTTTCGTGGTTGGGGTTATCCTGAGGTAGAAAATACTTTCAGGGTTATTGAATTGTATAGGACATTATCAAAGGACTGAAAACAAGACACCTGAAATGCTAATAAAAGCTAAGGAGCAAAGTTGTAAAACGCTATATTTAAAACTGAGATAAAATTACTATACTGGTAAAAGACTTAAAACACAAACTTCCCACAGCTAAGAGTTTGCTAAAACACCAAACTGAATTTGATGCGAGCTGAATCAAACTGAAACCAAATTGAATTGCTATTCTGTTGCCTAGTTTAGTTTTACTATGTGATTTTGATTTGGGAAAAGGTTTACGGCTACTAGGGCTAACCCGGACAATATTATTTCTCTCTCTACCCCATAGTGCGATTCTGCCAGATACTTGGAATGGCTGAAAACCATAAAAGAGAGCCATGGTTCTGTGGAACTATCCTCGATATCACTGGCAACTACAATCAATGAAAAAGGCATCTACAGAATTAGAGCACCAGCAGAAGGCCAGAAGGTGAGACAGGGCTGAAGGGGCCCAGGGTATGCAATCTCAGTTCATGTGACATTTTTGTATCAGTGTCAGCATTAAATATACTAGGCTAGGGATTTCTTTCATAGTTTTTTGTTTTTTATATATATAATATGGTAATATATTCTGTTTTTACATTTGCTGCATCGGTTTGCTAGAACTCTGTTTCCAAGAAAGTTCTAGCTCCCCCCCCCCCTTTTGGGGCATAATTCTTTCAAGAAAGTCAAGTCAATATCTTCCCTGAGGCCTGGCGCTTCCTCCGCTTGGCCCATTGGGGTTGGTGTAACTACCAGAATAAACCTGAGCCCTCAGCTCCGTTACTCTCTTGTGCCGCCCCTCCCAGGAAAGCTGTACATGGGAATTCACTCCAACCCCTTTCTCCTCACACAGGGAATATTCTTATGACTCCTTGATAGCACTGCCAACACTTCTCCTAGCCCCCCTTCTCAGCCCAAAGAAGAAAGCTGAAAGGTACCGCTCTGTAATGCGCTAGGGGCTGGGGAATTCTATCTATCCCCTTTCCCCAATTCCTCCGTTGGTAACGTATCTGCCCAGTCCTGGGTTAGGCTACAAGATTAGGCATGCGTGGTATTTCTCTTAATCCAAACAGTCACACAAAATTAAAGTAAAATTTAAACATTTATTAAGAGAAACTAAGGAAGCGAGCACAAGCCCTTGAGAGAGCATAAGCCCTCGAGGCAGAATTGCTAAAAGGCACATGTAAGACAATAACACACAATGAAGAAAACAACAAAGCTAGCTAATCCTAAAGATACTTAGCTGGCTGGTTCAATGAGGTTGTTCAGCATCTTTGCATAATCAGAGGAAAGTAGAAGTCTCCTGCCCCCAGCAGAGTTCTGGCCAGCAGCATCTTTGCTGGAAAGCAGTCAGTGGTAAAAGGCAAAAAAGGCTGCGTTCACCCTTTTTTTAAAAAAAATTCTCCACCCCCCCCCCCAGTCATAGATTGGATGAAGCAATATCTTGGGTCATGCTATTCTACACGTCCCCCTAATCAGATGGCCCATCTTGTGATCTTATAGGAAAAAGTGGGACACTCATGAGCCATATTTTTTTTTAAAAAAGCAATTTCACAGCTTGCCCTCCTTCCTCTGATAGCACAACTGTGGCAGGATTCTAATCTTATCTCATTTAGCCACCCCTCTGGTACCAAAGAAGAATGTCCCAGGGACAGAAGACAGACCACTGCAAAAATATTTACAGCCCTCATTTCTTTGTCTTTTGGGCAGTTGCTCAGCCCTACTGGCTCCCTAAATGCTTCCTCCAACCTATGTCTTTCCTCCTTCCCTGGGAGCGTCTGTTCTTCTTAGAAAGGTAGATTTGACCACTGGAAAAGCTCCTGAGAACCGCATAACAAAGCTAGTTCAGGAATGTTGATTACAGCTTCACTAAAGTTGGTATTCTAAAGGGCCCAATCCTGTCCAACTCTCCAGAACAAACATTTATTTACCTTGAGGAGGCCTCTATGACTGCCCCCCCCTTTTTGCAGGATGCAAGCACACACCCCATTGGCATGGCTGCATCAGTGTTAGAAAGTTGGAGAGGATTGGGTCCCAAGCCACATTCTCTTCACAAGGATGTAGTGTGTATAGACCTCAATTTCTTCATGACATTTGCTCTCCCTGATTATGGGTAAGCCAAAGGGAAGAATTCACATTGTATAAAGAACTAAAACAAAAATAACTTTAATTGGTACAGTAGTCACTGTTCGTTGGCAGGTTTCTCTGGAAGCTGTGCTGTGCTTGACCATCCTGGAAAGTCATGGTGACCAAGAAGAGGAGCGACAGTACTCACTGGAAGAGCTCCGAGAGCTGATGAACAAGCTGATGCTGATGTCAGGGAAGGTAGAGCAAAGCGCAGAAGTTGAGAAGTTTTCTGAGGTCAGTTTGGAGCTGTATGTTTTTCTGAGTGTATTTCTAGTTCTCGCTGGCCTGTTATGTTGTGTGGAGGAAAGTATGATAGGACCCAGCTTTCAGTGTCATTGCATTTTGTGAACGGAGTGTTTAGGGATTAAGAGGAAAGAATGATTTCGGAGCCTTCCTTCCTTCCCACCCACCCACATTTTTATATCGCCCTTCCTCCAAGGAGCTCAGGGTGGTGTACATGTTTCCTTCCCTCCTTTTGACCCTCACAACAAACCTGTGAGGTAGGTTAGGCTGAGAGATAGTGACTGGCCCATGGTCACCCAGGGAGCTTCATGATTGAGCAGGGATTTGAACCTGGATCTTCCAGTGTAACTCCAGAACCACTACATCATCCTGGCTCTCAATTAAATGTGAACCTGCACAGAGTTAATCCCAGGCAGAGTGTCACAATCCTGCAGTGCTACCTGGAGGTAGTTGGGGACTGGGTGAGGGTCGTCAAGCTAAAATTAAATCCAGATAAAACCGAGATCCTCCTGGTTCAGAGAACTGTGACTCGGTGCTGGATTGTCAGCCTGTCTGAATGGGGTTGCACTCCCTTTGCAGCAGGAGGTTCACACCTTGGGCGCCCTTCTGGATTCTCCTCTGGTGCTGGATCACCAAGTGACGGTGTCTGGCCAAGGGCCCTTTGCCCAGCATCCATAGTTGAGTCGGTCAGACATGACCATGGTGGCCCATGTCTTAGTGACATCAAGACTTAGCTAGTATAGCGTGCTCTACATGTGCTTGAAGACTGTCAGGAAACTGCAATTAGTGCAGAATGCGGTGCCACTGCTCTTGCGAATGCAGTGGCTGCTGTTCATTTCCGGGCACAATTGAAGTTGTTGGTTTTGACCTTTTCAAGGCCTTCATGGCTTTGACCAGGGTACTTAAGGAACTGCTTTCTATCATATTTACCAGCCTGTCCTCTGAGGTAACCTGAGGATGCCCTCCTTTAAGTGCCACCCCTGACAAAAGCCAGGTTGGCAGCAAGGGCGGTGAGGCTTTCTCCATAACTTGCTGATATTGTGGAGCTTCCTCTTACTTGAACTGAGAACTGTGCCCTCCATTGTGGCCTTCTGGCAGAGGGTAAACACTTTTTTTGTTGTTGGTTGGCCTTCTGGCCTTATATTGGTTTGGATACTGTTGGGTTTTCTATTTTGTATTTCTATGTATCTTTTGGATTGTGTTGGTTTTCATAAAAATGATATTGTATACTGGATATTGTGTGTTATCTTTTTACTGTGTTTTAATGAACATTGTAAGGCGCCTTGGGCATCCTGTTGTTGGGGGGGGGAGGTTGTGAAGAATTATTTAAATAAATATTTAAAATAAGCAAGCCTGAGACCAGACAGCCACTGATCAGATCCTCAAGTTCAATAAGCAATAAAGCTACAACCATTACAGTGCTAGTCTCAAACACTAACGTTCTTGTATACTGCTTAGAAAGCTAAAGAGGTAAAGGTCAAAGAAAGAGAAATAACCAGGAAGGCAATTTGTTTTGTCTTTGATTTGAGAATGCCTTAGGCACGTTATGAGGGCCAATTCCTGGTACTACCTTTGGAAGTTTAGAACCTTGCCTCTGTTACCAGAGCCACTTGCTCATATCATGGAGACCTTGACCATCATTTGAGTGGGTCCCAAACTTGACTGTCCTGTCTGAGACTTTTCATATGATACCTGAGGCCTGGTTTAGGCATTCTGGTAAGCAAGGTGAATGATGCATTGCCTCAGTTGTCACGATAGCACCTTGTTAATTAGCATTACTTTCATCCTGTTTGTTTGTTCATTTTGCATGCAGGTATTTTCCAGCGTCCAGAGACTTGCGTTGACCTTCATAAACCTGTATTCTGCTGGGAATATGCTCTTTCGATCTTGGATTGCAGATGTATATTGCTCATCCAAGAATGGGTTCTGTATTAGCATGGACTTCAAATTGAATCCTGTCTGGGATCTTTCTGGAAGTGGAGAATTGACAGAAGTTCTGCCAGCCATATGCATAATGATGGAGAGTTTCCTGGAGAGGTGGAACCACTTCATGTCTGAGAAGCGTTACCAGTACTTCTACTTGAATTACTACACAGCTGAGCAGCTTGTTTACCTGTGCAGAGAGCTTGGCTCAGAGTGTCCCAGTGAGGCTGCCTTAATGATGCTGTCCTTCATAAAGCACAACTGCAGCAAACGAGATGTCCAGGAGACCTTTAGACAAGTGATGTCTCAAAAGCCCCAGAGGAATCTTGCTGATCCATTTAAACTGATGGAAAGGAAGAGAAACCTGACTGCACAGTTGGAGCATATCTGGGAGTCTTACATGGAGAGCAAGGGCTTTTTCCTTCCAGGCTACTTGGACATTGAAACGCTTGGCATGTACCTGACTGCTCTGTCTAGTTTGGAGAAGAGGCATGTTATGCGAATACTACCGCAAGGCCTTCATGCTGGCAGGCCCAATCTCATCCTCTGCCCTCGCTCTGAAGTGCTGGCTTCAGCCCTGGCCATCTACATGAGCAGTCCAGAGGAGTCGCTGCCCTCCTACGATGAGGTTCTCCTGTGTACCCCACAGAC
This sequence comes from Plestiodon gilberti rubricaudatus, assembly GCA_026170595.1. Taxonomy (NCBI): domain Eukaryota; kingdom Metazoa; phylum Chordata; class Lepidosauria; order Squamata; family Scincidae; genus Plestiodon; species Plestiodon gilberti. Next base: position 150,577,784 of record JANXHW010000002.1, on the reverse strand, counting down.
CAGCTTTGAGCAAGTGGCACTATTTTTGCGACGGTGTCTCACTCCAGGCCGCAAGGAGAAGAAGATTTACACCTTGCTGTATGCAGATGAGTTGAGCTACGATGTTGGCTGCAGGTCTGAAGAATTGTTCCAGAGGCTTCACTTAAAGCACCAGGATGACTATTGCTTCGTGATCCTGTGCAACTGTGAGAGAGAGCACTGCTACGTCCCCTCTGCCTTCAGCCAGTTCAAAGTTCATATGATCCCACAGCAGCCCCTGAAGGACATTCAGAGTTACCTTGTGAGGCATTACAGAATCATGCAGCCTACAAGTGCGTCAGCCTCTGTCTTCAAGGGCCAAGTGTGTGTTGGAATTGTATCTTCCAAAAGAGCTGGAATGGGTGAGAACACTAAATTCAAAAATTCTCCTGTCTTGGCTTCAGAATATTTAGACAAATTTTTGTCGAGAGGTTTTTGTAGCATGTGTATGATCTATAGGTTTCTCATCTCTATTTGTTTACCCCTGGTCGGTGATGATGTGTTGAAAAGCCTTTTCTCAAAGTATCCAATAGGCTCCCTTCTCATCCTCCTGTCCTCTTTTTGCTTACTGTTTAGTCTGAGTTCTGCAAGACTCAAAAGCTCTCTGTTAGGTGCTTTGTGCTTTTGGGCTTTGTCCTAAAACTGTTTTTCTCTAATCTGGATTTTTCTTCTTCTGTAAATCATCATGGTCCCACATACAACTTTGTATTTCAAAAGGGAGGAGGAGGGTGCATATGAATGATGAACTGTTTCATAGTGCTTTTACTGTATGTGACTGGCTAATGCTTTTGAGTTGTTTCTGCCAAATACAATACACATATGTTGTCATGTACCATCCTAGATGAGGAAAGAGATGTAGGGTCAGGGCAGGCCTGTACTCACTTTTTAAAATTTACCTCTAAAGCAGTTCAAATATTTCTTTGTTTAAATTTAATTGAACACAAGAGCGGTTGTTGGAATGTTTTGATGTGGAACACCACCTGGTCAGATGCAGATCCATCTTCAATAATGAGATAGGTCCATAGCGTACACGTTTCCACTAAATCGTTTGCAGACTTGCGTGTGTCTTTGAGGAATATGACAAACTAGAGAAGCAAATCCCCATACGACTGTTCACGTGTCCTCATAGCTGATCCCAAAATTCCTGAATAAAGATAGGGGCCCGGCTCTTCCCTTGCTCATGCAGGTCCAAGTAAGCCTGTCCGAGCTGTGGGTGCCATGTGCACCACCAACACCCACATCGTGTGCCACTAGTGGAACACGTACCATGGGTTGAGAACCCCTGCACTAAGCTGATGGTGGCACTTGTGATGCAGGTGAGAGTCTGGGACATTCACCTCTACAATCTGTTCCTGAGATCGTCTTCATGCGATCAAGGGCACAGGGCCCTGGAGGTCTTGAAGCTTTACAAGATCACAGCTTCCTAGTCAATCTCAACAAGTGCAAACCAAAGGATATGGCACTTAGGGGTCTGTGTAGACACCAGTAGGGGCCATGTATCTATTCCAAAATTCAAATAGCCTTTCTGGCATTCAGCTCTCTAGGAACTCAGGACATGATGTAATGCAGGGGTTTCTCACAGGCGGTCCACAAGACCCTTTCAGGTGGTCTGCGCATGCACGGCAGTGACGTCCGGGCCACCTGGCTCTTACGTGAGCTTGGTCATGCCGAAGGCGAACAGGGCCTCAGTTGGGGGGGGGATGATAGAAGTGCCATCCAAGTCTTCGGCCAACAAGACCAGAGCACAGCAACTACCACTGGATTGGCCCACCTGCCTGCAATCACTCGGAAATCCCAGCAATCTGGAAGTAGTTTGGCAGTGACGCGATGATGTGTGATGTCATCACATTGCCGCCAAATTACTTCCATGTTGCCAGGGTCCGCAGTGGTCTGCGGTCTCCCGACTGTTGCGAACCACCAGTCTAATGCAGCTAGCAAGGTTGTTAGGAATGATATCATGCATCTCCTGTGCCACTTCCCATCAAGGCCCCTACAGTCTTCTTCCTAGGCAGCTGGAAATCTTCCTGTGGAAGTACGTTCCAATAAATCTGTCCTTGATAGTTAAGCTGTCCCTCCGTTGGCAGATTTCTCCAGCCTTCTCCAAAGGTGTAACGCTTAGTGAGCCATGGAGAACACACCACACCACAGATGCCCCTCTGACAGGAGGGTACATATTGGCTGTGACTTGGGGTAGCCTCTTCCAATATAGATGCTTGCAGCTATAATTGGTACATCCCAAGAATAACACCTGGTGCTAACCTGACCATAGAGTTGTATCCAAAGAAAGCAAATTATAACTAAGCACCCTTGAAATCAGTGAGACTTGTTGGTCGTAAATTAATCACGACCAACTTAAGTCTAATTTCTCTGGTTCTTGATCACAATTTGCTTTATTTTGATACAATCCATATTCCACATCTATGTTTAAATTGGATTTTGTTTTCCATATTCTTCTTACTTGCTAAGTAATAGCCATGGCTCTGGGTGCTCTTAGTCCCCACCTGATTTATTGTGTTCTGATTTGCTTTCTTGCTCATTAATAGGCAAAAATGTGTTTCCTTCCCCCCCTCCCCCCCATAACAGGAAAATCTCTCTATGTAAAGAGACTGCATCAGATTATGGAGAGAAAATTACAAGATGAAGTGCTCTTACAAGTCATTCGTCTGATAGATCCCCATATAGATGAAGGCAAAGTGCTGAAGTCTCTCCTTCCATTCCTGGATCACCAGTACCAGAAACGGGCTATGATATTTCATTTTGATATCACCTCTTCAGTGAGTATATTGCAAGAGGGAGAAAGAGAGTGTGCACACACATGTATTGGTACACCCAAGTCAAAACTCCCCTCCCATTTTCTCCACCAAATTTTCAGGCAGCAAAGGGGGTGGGGAGAGATTTCAGCAATTTTTCAGTGGGCTTGAGAAAGTTAGAAAAAATTTTCAGTATACTGTCAGTTGCCATTTTTTGCCCAGAACGAAGCATATTCAAAATGACACCATGTTGGAATTGGTGCTCATCCAAACAGGCACCATTCTCAGACAGTGAAAATGGGGGGTGGGTGGGGATTTTGGAGGGGTGTACAATTCTTAGTTTCATTACCTTGTGAATGGTGGCTTACCTTGTGCTGGTGGGGATTTTTTTTTTCTTGCTGTAGCTCTTGGCAGCTGGTTTCATCCAACCACCATTTTTTCCCCATAATGTTTTGGGAATTGCGCTAGATCATGATCTAGCGTCATTCTGAGGAGACTTTCAGAAAAGTGATTGTTGCTATTGCTGTAACAGTGGAGCCATGCCTGTCATTCCAGGTACTGCAAGACTTGCAGATCTCACTGAAAGAGGTACTTAAGCCCATACAACAGCTTCATAAATTGGCAAAAGGCAGCAGCAGATGCTTTTTTCCCTCTATTTTGAGTCGGGGAACCAGAAAAGAGGGCAAGAATGATTTAACTCCCTCTTCTCCATATCTGAGGCCACAGCATCCAGTAAATGAGTTCCATCCATCAATATGCAGGGCTGCTGGGGGATTGCAGTGCCTGTACAATCTGTACAGGGTGAGGGCCCACACCGTGGACACTGAAATGCTTTCCACTGGAGCACTGTTCATAAACTATTTTTGGTAGATATATTTATAAGTAGTAGTTGACCAATAGGAATTAGGAAGTTTGATTATATACATCCCTCCTTACATGAGTTACCCATTTCTGTTTTCACCCAGGTCCAGACTGGAATTCCAGAATTCTTATTCAAGCTCTTAGTTTTACATTACCTAGCAGATGCAGATGGGAAATTCTGGGTGCGGAAACAGCATCACTTATATGTGGTAGAAATCCTTGAAGCATCTCAATCACCAAAAAAACAAACAAGAACTGTAAGTACACATATAATAACTGCTATATACTTAATGCTTGGTAATGCACATTTTGGAGCATGTTGTTGACCACTGAGGTAGCCTATGGCAATGTTCTCATTGATTTCAGTGAGTTAAGATAATTCACTTATAACTATGTATTTATATTGATAGGCTTGTATGATAAGCATATATCTTTACCACAAGATCTATGCTGTTTCTTCAAAATCGTACATTGTGCGTAGGTGTCTGAAGATTGTTTTATTACCCAGGAAAGGCTAGCATGTTTGAAAATGCATGCAGTTATTGGCGATGAAAACCATAGTGAGATCAGAAAGAAGACTGATGTCTAGAAATACAGTCGGGCCCCCGTATCTGACTTCAGCATCCGCAGATTTGTCTCACCGCAGATGCTTCGTAGATACCGGAACCAACCTTTAAACATTTTAAAAAAGAAAAAGGTTAGAAAGCAGTTTGCTTATCTTTTAGCTGCAAACTGCTGTGTGTTCTTCCTTATACAAGTTGAAATCATGCTCTGTAAGCCTCTTCCAGGTCGCGTGACTTCCCCTCCCTCTCCCAAAATGGCTCCAGAATGCAATGCATTCTGGGGCAAATTTGGGAGAGGGGAGAGTTGCATGACCCGGGAGAGTTGCACGACCCGGAAGAGACTTCTGGAGCTTGATTTCAGTTTGTATAAGGAAGAACATGCGGCAGTTTGCAGCTAAAAGTTAAGCAAACTGCTTTCAAACCTTTTTTTTTTACATATTTTAACGTTGGCCCCGGTATCCATGGATTTCAGTATGCATGGGGGTTTCGGGAACGGAACCTCCGTGAATACTGAGGGCCAACCCTAATTAGCCACTGTTTCCTAAGCTATTAATTGTACTTGAAGGCAAAAGTGTTAACTTGTTGATCAAATTCCTAGGGCTGTGGACTGATTAAAGACTACTTACAGCCCAATCCTGTGTAAGATGCACCAGCCGGCCAAAATGGCCAGCCACTGTACCCTACGCATGTATATGTAGAAGCCAGTACCCAACATTCCATCCTACTCAATATTCAGTTGCACCTCAGAGTGTCAACAAAGAGAACCGGCATTTTCTCCTCCTCTCCCCCACCCCCATCCTGAGCACAACTCCTGCATGGCACAGAAAGCAATCTTTCAGGGCTGAGAGACCACATAAGGCCAGGCTTAGCAAAGCAGCTCTAGCTGGCTATTTGCTCCACCTGTATTAGTGATCTTGATAATAGATGGAAAGGGGAAGGGATAGAAGATCCTCTTCAGCTCCTCACAATCCATTTCTCACTGTGGTTATTGAAACAAGCGGAGCAAAAGGCTAGATCTGTCTACTTAATTTTCTTGGAAATTAAATCTGAGGAAGAGTTAGGTAAAGTAGTGGAGCTTCCATCCCTACTCTACCAATGAACGTAGATGGGCTTTTAGCTAATCATGCTATAAATGTCACTTCGGTGTGTCTGTTTAAACCTTATCTATGCAGACATTACAGTAAAATGGAGTTTTCTATTAATTTATTAAAACTCCTTTCTGAGCTAATTTAGTTTTAGAGTTGTATGTTGATGACAGAATTGGGAAGAATATATTTTTTTATTTGACCTTGATCAGAAAAAAGGTAAAATGAAAGGGGTGAACAAATAAGAACCAGTTCTTTTCATGATCCTTGTTTACCACTCCTACACTACTGGATTGTCAATCATAGCAACAATTCAAAATTGCAATATTGTTTAAAAACATTAAACTCTGTGAGGAAGGGAGACATACATGGCATCAGTGAACAAGATACGTGATATTATAGTAACTTCCACCATTCTTTGTGTATCTCTCTATCTCTTTGCTTTTTCTTTTTAAGCTTTCTCCAGGGTTGAAGTACAACTTTCTTGATGTGTTCCCCAAAGTTACCTGCAAGTCTCCCAAAGAAGTTCTTGAAATGGGTGCCCAGAGGAACCCTTCCCAGGACTGCTCAGACCCAGGAATGGATCAGGAAGAGTTCTGTAGTGAAGCCTTTCAGAGACCTTCCCAGTACCTGCGAAGATCCAATAGAAATGAGAACCTTGACACATTCCAGTACAGAGAAGGGTCTGTTGAAGGGACTCCCATACAATGCCTACAGCTACTCCTGATATATTGTGGAGTGATGGATCCTTCTTGGTCAGAACTGAGGAATTTTGCTTGGTTTCTGAACTTTCAGCTGAGAAATTGTGAGACATCTGTGTTCTGTAATGCTGCTTTTGTCCAAGACACGTTGCAGGGCTTCAAAAATTTTGTAGTCACCTTTATGATTTTAATGGCAAAAGATTTTGCAACACCTTCACTTAACATTTCTGATGAGAGTCCTGGGAGGCAGTCTATTAACATGGAAGGAGTCAAAGAAGAAGATCTTGTTCCATTCCGCCTTCGGAAAAAGTGGGAGTCTGAACCCCACCCATATATATTCTTCAATGAGGACTCTGTGTCCATGACATTCATTGGTTTTCATCTCCAGCAAGGTGCTAATGGTGGCATCGATGCCATCAATCCCTTGGATGGGAGTATCATTAAGACAAATGTGATGACCACTCAGCTGTATAAGGGATTGTGTCTTCAGAGAGTTCCCTTCAATGTTAACTTTGACGCACTGCCCAGGCATGAGAAAATTGAAAAACTTTCCATGGTTTTGGGAATCCAATGGCCAATTGATCCTGATGAAACCTATGAGATTACGACAGACAATATACTAAAGATCCTCGCCATTGAAATGCGATTCAGGTGTGGGATCCCTGTAGTCCTCATGGGAGAAACTGGCTGTGGAAAAACCAGGCTTATAAAATTCCTCTGTGAACTGAGGAGGTGCGGTGCCAATGCTGAGACCATGAAGCTTGTCAAAGTCCATGGGGGCACCACTGCAGATGCAGTCTATACCAAAGTCAGAGAAGCAGAAGCCCTTGCTATTGAGAATAAGCAGCACTACCAGTTTGACACAATCTTATTTTTTGATGAAGCCAACACTACTGAAGCTGTCAGCAGCATCAAGGAAGTCCTGTGTGACCGTACAGTGCAAGGGCAGCCTTTGGTCCCTGACTCAGGTTTGCAAATCATAGCTGCGTGCAATCCTTATCGTAAACACACAGAAAGAATGATTGAACGCTTGGAGTCGGCTGGCTTAGGCTATCGTGTCAAAGCAGAGGAGACCAAGGACAAGCTCGGCTCCATTCCTCTTAGGCAACTTGTATACCGTGTCCATGCGCTCCCTCCTAGCATGATACCTTTAGTGTGGGATTTTGGACAACTGAACAACATGACTGAAAAGATCTATATTCAGCAGATTGTACAAAGACTTACCAGGTCAATACAAATGTCCAGAGATGACCTCAAGATAATAACGGAGGTGCTTTTTGTGTCCCAGACTTATATGAGGCAAAGGAATGATGAGTGTGGCTTTATCAGTCTCAGAGATGTGGAGCGCTGTGTGGAAGTCCTCAAGTGGTTCCACAGCCACAGCGAGCTACTGTTGAGGCATCTCGAGAAGTACCTTGCAGAGAAAAAGACTGCTAAAGAGCACGTGAAAAGAGACACAGTCATTTGGTCCTTGGTACTTTCAGTTGGTGTTTGCTACCATGCCTCTTTGGAAAGGAAAAAGGAGTACCGAGAAAAGATCAGCAAAGTCCTTCCAGCACCATATAATGATGAGAAGGGAATTCTTGAAGAAATTGGCTTAATTCAGGATCTGTTCTTGAGTGGTGCACCTCTGCGGAAAACAATTGCAAGGAACTTGGCACTGAAGGAAAATGTCTTTATGATGGTCATCTGCATTGAACTTAAAATCCCTTTGTTCCTTATCGGAAAGCCTGGTAGCTCCAAATCTCTTGCCAAAACCATTGTGGCTGATGCCATGCAAGGCCAAGCAGCATATTCTGAGCTTTATAAAGAACTGAAACAGATCCATTTAGTGTCATTTCAGTGCAGCCCACACTCTACGCCTGAGGGAATCATAAATACTTTCAAGCATTGTGCTCGTTTCCAAGAAGGAAAGAACCTGAAAGAATACGTCTCTGTCGTAGTGTTGGATGAAATTGGCTTGGCTGAAGACTCCCCAAAAATGCCTCTCAAGACCCTTCACCCGCTCTTGGAGGATGGATGCGTCGACGATGATCCACTCCCTCATAAGAAAGTTGGATTCATTGGGATATCTAACTGGGCTCTGGATCCTGCCAAGATGAATCGGGGTATCTTTGTATCCCGTGGAGACCCAAACAAGAAGGAACTCATAGAAAGCGCAAAAGGTATCTGCTGTTCAGAACGCATCATCCTGCAGAAGGTTCAGCATTTGTTCCCTCTCTTTGCCAATGCATATGATAAGATTTGCAAGAGCCAAGGTAAGGAGTTCTTTGGCTTGCGTGACTATTACAGCCTCATAAAAATGGTGTTTGCGTTGACGAAAACATGTGAAAGAGAGCCAGCTCCCCGGGACGTAGCAGAGGTGGTTCTTCGTAACTTCAGCGGCAAAGAAGGTGTTGAGGCTGTGGACATTTTTATGGCTGAGATTCCAGAGAAAGGAGATGTGGAGGGTATCAGCACAATTGATCTGGTCCAGAAGAACATTTACAGTGACTGTCAGGATGTTGAATGCCGGTACCTGCTTGTGTTAACAGAAAATTATGCAGCGCTTCAGATCCTCCAGCAGGCTTTTTTCAATGGTCCACAGCAGCCAGAGATAATTTTTGGTTCCAGCTTTCCCAAAGACCAGGAATATGCTCAGATCTGCAGAAACATCAACAGAGTGAAGATCTGCATGGAGACTGGGCAGATGGTGATCCTTCTCAACCTGCAGAATCTCTATGAAAGCCTCTACGATGCTCTCAACCAGTATTACGTTCAACTTGCTGGTCAAAAGTATGTTGACCTGGGTTTGGGGACCCATCGAGTGAAATGCAGAGTGCACCCGCAGTTCCGTTTGATTGTCATTGAGGAGAAAGAGGTGGTGTACAAACACTTTCCCATTCCGTTGATCAACAGGCTTGAAAAACACTACCTGGATATCAATTCTGTGTTGGACAAACATCAAAGGGAAATTGTGGAAGAATTGAAGAAATGGGTGAAGAAGTTCACCACAGTTGACACAGAAAAGCATTTTATGGGCCAGCAGAAATATACTCCTTCTGATGTCTTTGTTGGCTATCATCCTGACACTTGTGCCTCAGTTGTCCTGCAGATGACAGAGAAGCTGAAAGGGGATTATTCTCGTGGGGAACTGATGTCACAAGTCCAAGAAGAGGCCAAGTTGGTACTGTTGAACTGTGCGACACCCGATTCTGTAGTCCGCCTTGGCAGTTCCCAGTTGGGTTCCTTTCAGGCACGTGACTTGGCTAGAATGTACTTTCAGCAACAGCATCACACTTCTCTTGCAGATTTCCTCCAAACGTGTCTTTGCACTGAGGCCAAAGGTTGCCCAGTTTTTACTGAGGTGAGTTGTTCTAAAATATTTCCTTGGTTTTTAGGTAGATAAAGATTCTGAACTATTAGGAGATAGTATTAGTACAGGTTGAATATCCTTTATCTGGACTTCTTGGGACGGGAAGTTGTCTGGGTTTTGGAATATTTGCATAAATATGAGATCTTGGGGGATGGGACCCAAGTCTAAACATGAAATTTATATATATATACCTTTATACACATAGCCTGAAGGTAGTTTTAGACAATACAATAATTTTATGCCCTAGCATGCCTTGCACTATGCCAGCTAGGTGCTGGAAAACATTTTTTAATGACTGGATTTTTTTTTTAAATGACTGGATTTTGGAATAGTCTGAATTTTAGATGTCCGGATAAGGGGTAACCAACCTGTACAATATGTTAGGGTTGCTCATGGAGAACATGTGGGGGATGGCACATATTGTTCCCATCCTGCAGGATGTTCACTGGTGTCCCATTCATTCCCCCCCCCCAATTCATTGTGGTGTTTGTTACCTTTTAAAACAAGGGTGGGGAACCGGCGGCCCGCGGGCCAGTGGGAGGTAAATTTGCGGGGGGGGGGGTCAAATTTGCGGGGGGGGGATCGGACGGCCTGACGGACGGCCCGCAGCAAATTTTCCCTATGGGAAAATGGGCCCCCCACCGCAAATAGGTTCCCCACCCCTGTTTTAAAATCTCATATGGCTTTTAGGCCTGCTGTCAAAATCGAAATTGAGAAAAGGTAGCATTTTCTTAGTGTGCTTCACGGATGCCCTGGGGCTCCACAAGACCCCTTCAGGGTGTTGGAAGTGGGAAGCTTCCGTCTGCTGGACACTGGGGGGGGGGGGTTTGTATTATTTGATCACCTAGGTAGACCCTCTTGTCTTTGACCCCTCATTGTCTTAAGGAAGGGTCGTGGCCCCAGACACAGTTTCCTCCTTCTTCTCCCTTCTCTCAATCTCTTCTGCATCTGACCACTGACCAGGAAAGACGTAGCAAGCTGCCCTCCAGCAGCCCAACGCCATTTTTCCAGCATGCCTCCATGCAGAGAGCCCTAGCTTTAGGAGGGTTCTGTCCTTCAGGTTTAGTGTATCCTCTGATGTGAATCAGACGTCGTAGATATGAATGAAACTGTAAGTAAACTTCTTTTTGCAACCTCAATCAACTATGCCTAGTGTGTTTTCTCTAGCCAAGTAAAGCTAAGCAAGTCTGCCACGTGGGTGGGGAGTAAAACAGAGTAAGGGAGAGGGGAACGGAGCGACGAATAGCTACCCCCCCCCCCAGGAATTCCTACACAAGGGCTCTATGATCATACCATAGAGGACCATAGTCCCTGCCTGATTCCCTGGTGGTGGTGTCCCCCTGCTTCTCTTAGCTGCCAGGAGCTCGCAACAGCTCATGCAGATCTCAGTTTGGGGCTGCATTGCGCAGGTGCCGGAGCTCCGAGAGGCCAAGCAGGCATGTCTTTCCTCATGCTCACATCAAGGAGGTTTTGTTCCTTGTAGGTAGGAATTTTGGTGGTGCAGATCCAGATTTCAGATTCCAGATTAGGTTCTGTGCAGGCAGACTTGGGAGTAAAGTCTACTGAAATGTGTTCCGTTGTTTGTATGCCACCCATTTCGAGACAAAAGAGTATATTTTGTCTGCTTTAAGCAAAAAAAGTGTGTGTGTGTGGGGGGGGGGGGAAGCTATCCACTAACTTGGAAGGAACCAGACAAAATAATTGCAGCACTGGAGAAGTGCTGAATAAGCAATCTGAGCCCTGCTTCGGACTAGACCTTCCAGGGACCCGCAGGGACAAAGTGGGTATTAAACGCTACCCACACTTGCTCTGGGTGCTACGACTAGATTTGATACTCCTTCCTCCCCACCCCCACCTGCTGCTATATAAAAAAGCAGCCATTGGATGGAGGCCAATGCAATGGTGAAAGCAAAAGACAGGAGAGTAGTTTTATCCCACCCACTGCCAAAAATCAGCCAAAATGTCTTTTGGTCCAGCCATACAATTGATAATTTAATGCAGCATTTCTCCACAAATGTGCCGGCACTCTGAGGCTTCCAGAGACTCTGCGCATCCACCAGCCATTTGGCTCCAAAATGCGTCGAAAAGCCGTGTGTGTGTATTTTCGTGCTACGCCGAAATTTGGTGGTGATGCGTGGAAAATGATGTCACGCCCTCAGGGGCGGGGCTTGTGGGGCCATGTGGGGGTGTCGCTTTGGCAGCCCCCCCCCACGGGGGTGTAGGAACGCCACTGATTTTCAGCCAGAGATTCTGCCCCACTCTTAGGAGGCTGGCGCAGTCATTATTAATAGGAAAAAAACCACACACAAAGCTATAAGTTTGGGTGAGGATTAAACTATTTTTGTTTGAAGACTAGGCCATGCTGCACTACTCCCCTCAGTTTAAAATGTGGGTTGCTATTCAGTATGGTAGGAGGCTGCTCTTGTAAAAACATAAAGCTCCTTGGACCTGCAGAACCTTCTGCCAAGTTCTGCAGTTAGGATCCAAAGATTTGTGCAACACCTCCAGGTTTTGCTTTGTACCCATGATGCCTAGAAGATTTTCCTCCATGTTTGATAGAGAAACTTATTTCGTTTTTTTACCATTTTAGATCACTACTTTCTCCAGGCTTCTCACAGCTGCAGATGTAGACATTTTGGAGGCTGAAGTACTGGGCAGCACTGAGACAAGCCTCAAAGTTCTGTTCTTGCAACAGTTTGACACAGAACACTCATTTTTGAAAGAGATTCGGTGAGTGTCTGTCTTCCTTGTGGAGTCAGAAGGGCTTGTAATCTAAATTGCGTCCAACGACAGAATGAAATAAAGGAGGGAAGAGTAAACATGGGATTGCAGTTGTATTTTGTGCTATATTATAATTTCAGGCTGCTGGGATTAAGGGGAGGTGGTTATTGTGCTGTTCTATATGAATGCGTGTTCAGTGTTCACCTTTTGAAAAAAGTAAAAATGCACCTCTATCAATTTTGTCCCACATGTTGGCTTTTCTCCCAGGAATGTTCTCGATTCTACACCTGGAAATAAAATCCTGATTGTTCAGACGGACTTTGAAAATGGACCTCTCAGTGCCCAGCTCATTGCCTCAGCCAAGTATGTTGCATGTTAGGCAGCATGTGTGAAATATTTTCCAGGCTCTTCATTAGTGCAGCATTGAGCACATGGCTTAACAGTCCTAAGTGAGAGTAACCTCAGACAAAGACCAATTTTTGCAGGATCCAGTGCACACTCTGAGTTAATGGAAGCCCAGTGGTGAGTGCAAACTGGATGTAGATCTTTGTTAGGCTTACCAGATTTTCCAGGACCGGGGGGGGGGGCAGTGACGTCACGGGGGCTATACCTCATGAATATTGAAAGAATGAATGGGAGGAGATGTTGCCTGAATGGCAGCTGTTCATGCTGGGCAGTGAGTGTCTTCTTCACACGGCTACATGTCAACTCTTTCCCTTCACTTGCAGATACTCGGCTATCAATGAAATCAACAAACTAGATCTCAGTGAAACCTCGGTATTTGTGTTCTTCATCACTAAGCTGCCTCGAGTTGAAGGAGGCAGCTCCTATGTGGGGTTTCATGGAGGTAGGACTGCTTGTGTACGATGCTGTAGAATAAAGATGTGGTTTTTAGTCACATGCTGGATCAATCAATTGATGATGTCTGGCATCACTGCAGCCAGAGATGTATTGGAACTGCCTTGTGCTGCTGCCCCTCTTAGACATTCTCCTTCAGTGGAGAAAGATATCCTGCTACAGGTTGTGTCTCCCATGTTCTTTGCAGGCAGGGTCCTGTCAATCAAAAATGACTTTATATCCCCCTTTAGGAGTAGACTCCATCCAAGTTCAGCCCTACCTGCTTCACAGCAATGGAGTTCACTCTAGACTGCTTCTCTTTTTTCCTTTCCCTGTTCACTTAGAAGAGGAGCATGGTTAGGTTTTTCTTTCAGCATTTTTTCTCCTTGTTAGTTTAGAGTTGTGGGTTGGAGTGGCTAGTTGATTTATTCTAAACTGGCAGCCTTGCATGGTGTAAGTTTTTAATGGTTTTTTGAAGTGATAATTAATCCCAAAATTTATTCAGAGGTGAACATTTGTTAATTGTGAGGTAAAAATTAATTCTATTACATTTCTTTTCCCCTTCCCACAAATTACTTCCTGCTTGTCACTCTTAGTTTTGTTTCTGTTCTATCCTTGCACTTATTCAGTCCTTTTGTTGACTCAATTTGACTGGCATGCAGGTAAGTAATTTTACAAAATTACTCAGCAGTGTAATTACTCAGCAAGCCTCAGCAGTGGCAACATGTGAGAGGCCTCAAAAGTGGCCCCATGTAGTGTGAGAGGAGCAGAAAATGCTGGGATAAGATGGAGATCAGAAGCCTCCTTTTAGCTGCTTAAACTATAATCAGAAGGGGAAATCTTCAGGTTCAGGGATCATTGGAAACTGAAGGAGACCCTGACCATAAGTCCCATAGGAATTTTGAGGTGACAAGTTCTCTTTTCAGATCCTGTTAGGGCATGCCTAAAGGAAGGGTAAAATCGTGGGTAGACATCTAGCAACCTGGGCACAAATTTTAAAGGATGCCATTTAGTTTTTGTACTTGCAAAAGCTGTCACAGAAGACGATGCTGATGCCACAAAAACTTTGTTTCTGTACATGAAACAAAGTTTTTGCGGCATTGTCTTAACAGTCACTTCACCACCAATTACCGGCAATTACTTCAGGCTCTGCAAGTTGGAAGGAATTGGCTATCACGTCATCACCAATTCTGCATCTGCACACCTGGTGGTCACCTGCACCGGGTGCCCAGACAGCAAGTGTCACTGCTGTGGTGCAAGCAAAAGAGACTTTCCTATTAGCGGCTGGAATTTCTGAGATTCTGTCTTCGAACAGGTCTATCATTTAAAGCAACAAGTAGGTGCCTTTTCCATCATTTTAGTTTGAAGTATGGTGAGACCTCTCACCTGCATATTTGACATTTCCTAGGGAGCTTTCTCAGGCCTCCATAGTTTTTCCAAATGAGATCTTCATACAATTCTAAAAGCAAAGGTAAGGGAACATTGGATTACCGTGGAAGCTTCTCAGTAGATGGAGGGTAACTTTTCAGTACATTTTTCCATACATGCAGATCTTGCTGCCATGGGATAAGAGTAAGGGAGGGAATCATGAGCTCCCAAGGTGTTTAGTTAAGTTCTTCAGGGTACGGCTACCATCTCTTTCCTCCAGTTTCTTGTTCCCAGTATGGACAGCTTGAACATAAGAAGAGCCCTGCTGGATCAGGCCAAGGGCCCATCTAGTCCAGCTTCCTGTATCTCACAGTGAAACAGTAATCACATATATCTCACAGTGGCCCACCAGATACCTCTGGAAGCACACAAGACAACAAGATATCTGTATCCTGTTTCCACTCCCTTGCATCTGGAATTCAGAGGTAGACTACCTTTAAAACCTGGAGGTTGCATGCAGTCATAATAGCTTGTAACCTGTGTTGGACATTTCTTCCATAAATCTGTTCAATCCCCTTTTAAAGGCATCTAGACCTGTGGCAAGGAGTTCCACAGATTAACTACACACTGTGTAAAGAAATAGATTCTTTTTCTACTGTTTTCTCAACAGTTCTTGAGTTGTTGTTTTTCAGTGTCTTAATATTATATTTTGTTCATTCTGAGATGTGTTGGTGATGTGTACTCCTGAAGGGAGATAGAAAGCCTTCTTTGATAGGGCCGTGCCTGCAAATCACACAGGAAGAGTAACCTGTAGCAGAATAACCTCCATCCGTGTAGGAGAAGAAAACTTCACAGTAAGCTCACAGCGCAATCCAACTTACACCACCTGTATAACCAGCGGTGCAGCGAGAACGGGAGGCCCCAGAACGGAAAGGGTATTCAAATCTCCTTCAAAGGGGATTTCTCCTCCCCTCCAAAGCCTCCCGCCCTGCCCTCCCCCGCTGGTTACACCAGTGGTGTAAGTTGTGCTGTCAGTGTTCCTGTCTAGGTTGACCCGGAGAAGGACCCTCTTAAAACAATCTTAAAAATTGATCATATTGAGGAATCCAGTGTAAATGAAGCTCTCCTAATGAAAGTCACTGTTCTTGTAAAATGTGGAGGGAGAAGAATGGATAAGTAATTCAGATCCTCTGTGTAGTTGGAGTCATTCCCATCAGTTTTGTGCAAGATATTTTCTTATGTTTTTTAAAAGCTGTTTGTTGCAGTTCTGAGATACTTTGATGTTTGTTGCTAGGACTGTGGCAGTCGATGCACATTGACGATCTGAGGACATCCAAAGATATGGTGTCTGACATAGCTACCTTGAGAAATGTCACTATCAGCCAGCTGTTTTCTGAGGACTTGGGAAAACCTGCAGAGAATCCAGAACGTAAGACAGTCAAAATTTGAGAGCCACCTCGAATTTTGTGTGGTCACACATCCACTCACATTCACATGGTAGAATTTGTAATCTGTTGTTCACCAAATAATTCCGAGGTAGCTAACAATGTGCTTAAATATGAGCAACAATGAACCAAGATTTAAAAAAAAATCGTGACCAACACAATAACTACAGAGAGAGTCAAAACAAAATAAATGCAGCAGCAGTGCCTTATATTTCAAATGCCAGATGGAGCAAATGGGGTTTTAAAACTTCCTTCAAAGTCAGAAGAGAGAGAATATAGTCTGAACCTCATATGGGAGGAGATTCTGAAGTCTGAGAACTGCCACTGAGAAGTTCATGTCCCATGTGCACATCAGCCGAGCCACAGCCAGCAATAGTACGTGGAGCACAATGATCTCAGTAGGCAGGTACAAACACATGGGAAAAGGCATACTTAGGATACCTATGGCCCAAATGTGTAAGAATTTAAGGGTAATTTATTTATTTTAAAATGCTTATATCTTGCCTATTTCCATTTTGGGGGGAAAAGATGCCCAAGGCCTTTTGCTGACCAGCACCTTGAATTCAACACAGGAACTTAGGATGGGCAGCTAATGCACTTCATATAAGATTGGAGTGACATCCTCCAATTGGGCGGCCTCCAGCAGCAATCTGACTGCAGCAATTTTGACCAGCTGCAGTTTTTGGATGCTCTTCAAGGGGAGTCCCATGTAGAGTGTGTTGCTGTGAGCCAAGGCATGGGTAACTGAAACTGAGCAAAGGCACTCCTTTCTTTCAACCACTACTTGATTTCCCAGGAGTAAAGCCAGGCCCAGGAGAACCGCAAACTGTGTACTTCTTCCTTTGTGCTGTACTGCCCCATCCAGAACAGGCTGAACCCTCACCCAAGATTAGCATCCCTACTAACAACAACTATCTCTGTCTTGTCAGGATCAAGTTTGTTTGTCCATGTTCAACTCATCACCACCTCCAGAGCAGTGATTCAGAGTAACCTGGGAGTTCCCAGAGTTCCCAGTGACCCTGGGGTCAGATGACATAGTGAAATAGAGCTGGGTGTCATTTGTGTGCTGGTGGTACCGCAACCCAGACCAGTCAACAATATTTGTATACCTTTGTTTTACATGTGCATCTAGCAGCAGATTTTGACAGTCGGTAGTAATTCCCAGTGTCTCTAAGCTTACCAGTATGCAAATAGCATCTGTTTGTAATATCGACTCAGTCGGACCATTGCTTTGGCGGCTACACTGGCTGCCGGTTCGTTTCCGGGCACAATTCAAAGTGCTAGTTTTGACTTTTAAAGCCCTTAACGGCTCGGGTTCAGGGTATTTGAGGGACCGCCTCCTTCCTTATAATCCGACCCGTACTCTGAGGTCATCAGGGGGGGCCCTGTTAACCGTGCCGCCATTGACGGAGGTGAGGAGGATGGTGGCGCGGAATAGGGCCTTCTCGGCTGTGGTGCCCCAATTGTGGAATTCCCTTCCCCTGGAATTAAGAACGGCTCTCTCTTTAGAGACCTTTCGGCGGGGCCTTAAGACGTTTTTATTTAGGTTAGCTTTCGATGTCTGACATGGTGGCTTTTTAACAAATGGCTTTGAACAAATGTAAATACAGGTGACCCACTGGGGTTGTTTGTTTTAATTGTTTTAATTATGTGTTTTTAATTATTTTAATGTACATGTTTATTTTAATGTTGTAAGCCGCCTTGAGTGCCCTCGCTGGGAGAATGGCGGGATACAAATTCTTTAAATAAGTAATATTGTGTACTGTTGCAGCTATGATGATTGAGGCAGTAGAAGAAAAGGAAGAGGAGATGGAAATAGAGAGGTCAAGAACACCCAGACTGGAAAGATGTACTGTAAGTTCAAATCCAGTGTATCACAGTGTAATTATATCCTTTGACTTGTTGGGGGGGAAAATACAGAGCTCTTGTTTCTCATGGACAAATAATTTCAAGGGTGTAATACTAATAATACGTAGCATTTGTATAGTGTGTCTGAGTTTCAAAACACTTCATCTTGATGTTCTTTACTTTTTTCTCTATGTACTTGCCACTGATATGGGAATACTGAGGCTGTATATCCCAAGTTTTTCCTCACTGAAATCTTTCTCACCTTAGCGGTATGTTGTATACCACTTTATGCTAGCCTGGGAATGATGCACATGCTACTTCATTCACTTATTCACACGTACAGAGTAATATTTATTTCCTCATTAAGGGGGCATCTCTTAGCTTTTATTGACCTCCAGTGTCCTCTCCTTGGAAGTCAGTACAACTGGAGATTTACAGCGCAATCCTGTCTAGAATGCAGTGGCGGTGTACCTAAAGCCTGTGACATAACTAGCGCGTCGGGTGTGTAGCCTGCCGTGTCGGACGTGCCAGGAGTGAAGTAAACGATCCCCAGGCCCACCAATGAAAGCCGCAAGGAAAAAGGGAGACGTTCTGCCCTGCCCCCTCTCTTTTAGCCAATCAGAATTGACTCTTCAGATTCTATTCTGATTGGCTACCGCGTTTGCTCCATGTCCCGCTCCCAGGGTTCAAACAATGGGCTCTGATTGGCTGAACACGAATGCGATGCAAAACCTCTGCATCGGCCAAAGGAGGTGTGAACGCAAACGTGTTTCCCAGCGGCCCTGAACGTTCCAGCTGGAGGTACTGCACACTCCCAGAATGCAGCCGCCACTGGACGTGACAGGTGTGTCATAGGCTTAAGGTGGCAGCTGCATCCTAGCCAGGATTGGGCCTATGTCGGTGGAGCTGGAGCGCTCCCTTTTCCCCAGCAGGCCTAATGGGCCTCTTTATATGTGTACTGGCAAAATGGTTGGCGCAAGTCCGAGGAGCCAGGCCCGCCAGGCCCAGGACAGGGGATAGGATTCGGCAGAGTGCGGCCACTGAAGATTCCTCCCTATCCCTGGCCTGACTGGACAATCACTCCCTCCCTTCCCACCCCGGTCTGCCCTCCCCACGTCCCTGCCCTGTCCAACGCAGGACCTACCTGTGTCCGTCGGCGCTGGCTGTGGCCCCTGGCGGAGTGAGCAGCTTCTCTGCTGGCGCTGCTTGCCAGGTGTCAAACATGCCTTACGGCACATTTACAACACCCGGCGCTGGCAGAGCCATTGCTCCTCTGGTAGAAAGTTGCCCAGGATTGCGCTGCCCATCACCCATCCCACAGCTTTCACTTTTCCTAACCTCACTCTGTGCTTCTAGCAAGGAGCTGCTGCCGTTGCCACTCATCCACAACTAACAATAGTGAAGGTGGATGAGTGGTAACGGCAGCAGCTCCTCGCTAGAAGCATAGAGTGAAGCTAGGAAAAGTCTTTGCATTAATGTCAATTACCACTTGGTTTTGATTAGTGGATCTTCACTGCAGTGGCTCTCATTGTCTCTAGCTGTGTGTGTTCTTATTTAAGCAGATGTGGGTTGTCTCCTTAAGGAAGTGCTATAAGGAAGATCTCCAGCCATTGTCTTCTCTACTATTAGTAAGGCAAATAATATCCTATTACAGACAAAAGATGGCTTGGTTATACTTCTTCCCTCATGATGAGGGAAACATGAACACGTGCTTCTTCAGGGTACTTATAGGCTTCCCCCCTTTTCCCCCTCCCTCTGCTGTGCCTGGAAAGACCCATATTTTGGACACCACCAACCTTCTGAGGAGCTGCGTGCAAAGTGCTGTGGGAATGCTAAGGGACCAAAATGAAGGAGCCTGTTGCAGCATGAAGAGAATTGAAATCCTCCTTAGTCTCTTGTGTGAAGGAGGCGACTTGCAAGGTATCTCTCTACATATTTATAGTTCACTATTTCAGCCCCAAAATGGGTCCCCATGGCTGCTGTGTCGTCGCCGCCGCCGTCGGTTTACATGGGCAAGCTTTCTAAAACCCAACTAGTAGTAGTAAACCAGTATTTATATACCTCCTTTTCTTTGGTCATCAGATTTCTCCTCTGATTTTAATTCAAAGGCAGTTTACATAGGCAGGCTTTCTAAAACCCAAGGGGTTTTTACAATACAATAATGTTCTAATCTTTCGTAGAACCCTTCATTCTAGATGTTTCTTTCACAGTCTCTCTCTCTCTCTCTCTCTCTCTGGCATTCACTTCAGCTGACAGGGCAACCTTGACTCTCACTCAAGAGCAGCTGCAGTTTCCCTCTCCCAAAGAGGCTCTGCAACATATCAGCTTGGCGTGCCGGCAGCTCTCCAACAGACACTTCCAGTTGTCTCGAACTGCCGTCAGGCTACGCACCGAACTGTCGAAGATCTGAAGATCTTCAGGCATATATGAGACAGTCACTCTACCAGCTGAGCCAGACGTCCTGCCCATAATAATGAAATTAAAGTATAAAAATAAAACTATCATAATTAAAACAACTGAACACATGCAAAAAAGAATCTGAGAGCAGCAGGAACACAAGTGAATTCAGCTGGGGGAAATCAAACCAACAGAAATATGAATCTAAAGAAATCTTGGTGAGGTGCTGAAAACCACTCAGTCTGTAATTTTGGGAGCTGAAATCAAGAAGGGTCTATTGCATGCCCCCCCGGGCCCTCACCCACGCCTTCAAGAGCAGCAGTGGCTTCAAATGTGACTGAAGCAGGCAGGCAGTTCCATATGGGGAGAGGTGGTCCCTCCAGATATTATGGTCCAGGTTGTTAATAGCTTTAAAGATGATAATCAGTGCCTTGAATTGAGCCTGAAAACAAATTGATAACTAGTGCAAAGGGAATTGTTTCTGGGCATGATTCATGCTGGTGGTGTTATCTTTAAAGCCCTAAGCAGATTAGAACCAAAATTGCTAAAGGAACATCTCCCTCCATATTAATGAACTTGTCTTCTGTGATCCGGGAGGGAGTCTCTCCTGCATGTCCCACTGCCCTCTGAGGCTAGAGTCTTGGTGTTAATTGCCACCTTGTTGAATTTTCTGCTATTTAATGTGCATCTGTCCCCTTGCCTGTGTCTTGTCCGAGATTGAAGACTTGGCTTTTTCAACAAGCATTTCCTGATTTCTTTTTGTCCCTCTGATTATCTTGCTTGATGCACTTGTTCCGTTGCTTTTTTTTTTTTTTGCTGCTTGTTGTTTTTATTGTATTGTGTTTAATAAGCTTTATCAGCTGCCTCGAGTTCCCTAGAGGAAGAAAGGCAGGGTAAAAACTTTTAAAAACTAAATAGGCATGAAGTAGTGTGCTCACAAACATGGGCCCTAACAAGGACTCTTGCTGCTGCATTCTGTTCCTGTTGAGGTTTACAAATGATTTTTAGGGGTGGCCCTTCGTAGAGTAGGTTTCAGTAGTCAAGCCTTAGTGAAACTAGGAGGTGTCTGACTCTGTCAAGATCTACCTTTCCGAGAAAGGGGCATAGTTTGCTCATCAGCTGAAGCTGTGCAAAGGTATTCCAGTACATAGCTACCACCTGAATATCCAGGATCATAACTGGGTCAAGGAACACTCCCACCCCCCAACTGCAAACTTGATTTTTCCAGTATAGCGTGACCCCATCCAAAAGAGGCAGTATACCCAAATCCAGATCACCTCTCCTGCTGATCAGCATCACTACTGCCTTGTCTGGATTAAGCCTTGGCATAGATCCTGTCATAGGACGGTCATCAGGGCAACTGAGGCAGCCTGTTCCCGAACCAGGCTGGAACTCAGACTGGTAAAGATCAAGATAATTGGTATCATCCAGGAATGCCTGGAGCTGGGTTGCCACATATGAATGACTAGAAGCAATTGGTTTTATAATGTAGATAACATTTTAGTGCCTACATCTCTAGAATGTGTTACATCAGCAGTTCCCAACTTTCAGAGGGCCATGTACCACCTATGTGGGCCCCCGGCCGGCCGCATACCACTGAAAGAAAGTGCCAATGACGTCATTAGCACTTTCTTCGGGGGGGGGGTGCAGTCTGCCAGTGGCCACGTCTTTATCTTCTATTCCCCGGTCTTGGCGCATCTTCAGCTTCTCCCCCCCCCCCCCGATTGCAGGGAAGAGAAGCTGAAGATGCAGCACCGCGTGGCCGAGATAGCGGCCGCCGTCTTGGCCATCGGCAGCCTGCGTACCACCAACCTGTCGTTCTTGGTACGCGTACCTCAGGTTGGGAACCTCTGTGTTACATAGTTTTGCTCCACAGGACATGAAGTTACAGGGTTAATTCATGCACTATGAAATGTAGACAGAGTAGAAAAACTTAGAAAATCTGCTTTATAAAATTTCTGCTTTGATTAGTTTAGGACTATAGGAAATACTCTTTAATTTGCTCTTTTCAATACTTTGTGACAATAGTGTATGGGACACCGTGGAAAGAGTTTTTGGGGGGAAATGTATATTTGTAATTTTCGTATGTGACAGTTGAGCACTACAGAAGATCAGAAATCCTTGACTTATTTTGATTAAAATTGTGCTAAATTAACAATCAGTCTTGTGGAAGGAATTAATTTTTTTCTGTCTTGCTTTAACATTGGAACATTAGTTTTAAGGAGTACTAGTTAGCCATTTTTCTTCTGTTTTCCAGGTGCTTTCCTGAAGATAACAAAGAATCGCCTTTTAAATCTTTTGAGGAAGCAAGAAGAAAGTTCCTATACTATGGATCAGTGGGTTCTTCGGGAGGCATCAAACCCCAATGCACTTCAAGAAGCAGGAACATTCAGGTATAGAGTCCCTTGGGTGCATGAAAGGTACTCTTGTACAAACCTGAGGGGCTTCCCAACGTCCCCTTCCAGCTGCAACTACAAGTGGTATTGAATGCTGCACCAGGGATTCCTCTGAAGTTCAGGAGCAGCTTTTTTGAAGTGGTTGAAGAGCTACAATTGCAAGGAGGGGAGGTCTGAAAAGCCTCTATTCCTCGTGCAGTCCTAGATTCTAGCCATCAGCCACAATCTTGCAGGCAGTTAAATGTACCTAATGAGCCCATTGACTTCATTGTGTTTAAATGTGTGTAACTTGTGCAAGATAAATCCTTAATAGAAAGTGTGTTCCTGAAGTGGTAGCAGCTCTGTGTACCAGTTGTTGTGTTTCAAAGGATTTTGTTTGCTTCAGCTGCTATCATGCTAATTTTGGAAGCTCTATGTTTTCTTTTTTTCTGAGGTGGGAGTGTGTAATTTGACACTTGCAGTAAGGGATGGAAGTTACTTGTACACAAGGAATTTGGAATGAAATGCAGAATTGGGTTGCTTCTCTTCTCCCCCCCCCCCCCCATATCATGCCCTCTCGAGCTGTGTAATCTGTCAGATTTCTTCTGAATTGATTGCAAACATTCTTCTTTTTAATGCTGAGTATTCCTTTTTGTTTGCCCACCTTGACATTTGCAGACACACACTGTGGAAGCGGGTCCAGAATGTGGTGACTCCATTCCTGGCCTATATGATATCTGTCCTAGACCGAGACAGCAATCTGGAACTGCTGGTTAGACCCACAACAGAAAATTGTGTGAAAGCTCTGTGGATGTTCATCTTCAATGATCTGACACTTCTCAACATCCCTTATATCATGGGTCAGAGCAGGTGCGTTCCATGAAGATGACAGGCAATTGCTAGTAACTTGATTTGTTCTTGAATATGAATGGTGAATGTGGTATTGACTCCATGTGAAAGCATAACAAGCCACCTGTTTAGCTAGCAGGTATATACTAGTAGTATGTCATGATAGTCCAATTCTTAGAGGGTGTGATTTATGAGAAATCTAATGATCGTCCTTCCCCTCAAAAGATTCATGCTGTAGTTATTCTTTTGTAGGGGTGAGAGAGTGAATCTTGTGGACGGTTGTTAAATGTTAAAAAATTACCCTTATTAGGGTGCAGTCCTGCATCCCTTTCCCCGAGTAGACTTTCTACTGCAGGCTGCTCGCGGCGGAGATCAGGATCCGGTGGACGGCCTCGGCCGCCCAGCGGATCCTTACGCAGGATCGGGCTGTTAGTGTTGTAGTGACTATTTCCTGCCTGAAATCAGACAGTTTGACATGGTCCCTCATCAAAGGCTCCTGAAAAAATTCCATAGTCAGGGAATAAGGGGGCAGGTCCCGTCTTCCTATGGATTAGGAACTGGTTGAAGAGTAGGAAACAGAGAGTGGGTGTCAATGGGCAATTTTCACAATGGCGAGAGGTGAAAAGCGGTGTACCCCAAGATCGGTCTTGGGACCGGTGCTTTTCAACTTGTTCATAAATGACCTGTTGAGTTGAGGATAAGCAGCGAGGTGGCCAAGTTTGCGGATGACACTAAACTTTTCCGGGTGGTGAAGACCAGCAGGGATTGTGAAGAGCTCCAGAAGGATCTCTCCAAACTGGGAGAATGGGCAGCAAAATGGCAGATGTGCTTCAATGTAAGTAAGTGCAAAGTGATGCACGTTGGGGCAAGAAATCAAAACTTCACATACACGCTCATGGGTTCTGAGCTGTCTCTGACGGATCAGGAGAGAGATCTTGGGGTACTGGTGGACAAGTCGATGAAAGTGTCGACCCAGTGTGCGACGGTTGTGAAAAAGGCCAATTCCATGCTTGGGATCATTAAAAAAGGGATTGAGAATAAAACGGCCAATATTATGCCGTTGTACAAATCAATGGTAAGGCTGCATCTGGAGTATTGCGTCCAGTTCTGGTCGCCGCATCTCAAAAAGGATATAGTGGAACTGGAAAAGGTGCAGAAGAGAGCGACCAAAATGATTAGTGGGCTGGGGCATCTACCTTATGAGGAAAGGCTACAGCGTTTGGGGCTCTTCAGTCTAGAAAAAAGGCGGTTGAGGGGGGACATGATTGAGACCATGGGCGTCGACAGGGGGAAGCGCGGTGGGCGGGCCGCTGGGGGGGTGTCGCGCGCATAGGGGTGACGCGCGACCCCCCCACTTACAGTTCGGTGAAGGAGGTGGGCCCGCCCGCCCTCCCCTGTGTCCGTTTGGCTCCAAAATGAGCCGAAAACGGAGCGGGGAGGGTGCTCTGCTCCTGCGCGTGATGTCACGTGCGGGGGCGGAGCCTCCCCCTTAAAGGCGACGCGCGCCCCCGCTCTGGGGTGTCGCGCGTCGTAGCGACAGATTGAGACGTATAAAATTATGCATGAGATGGAGAGAGTGGATAGAGAGAAGTTCTTTTCCCTCTCACACAACACTAGAACTAGGGGACATCCACTCAAAATTGAGTGGAGGGAGTATTAAAACAGACATTTCTTTACCCAGCGTGTAATTGGTTTGTGGAACTCCTTGCCACAGGAGGTGGTGATGGCACCTGGCCTGGATGCCTTTAAAAGGGGATTGGACAGATTTATGGAGGAAAAATCCATCACAGCTTACAAGCCATGATGGGGATAAGCAACCTCCTGGTTGTAGGAGTAGATTTTCTTTGTGCAAGGGAGTGGCGACAGGATACAAGTATCTTGTTGTCTTGTGCTCCCTGAGGCATCTAGTGGGGCCACTGTGTGATACAGGAAGCTGGACTAGATGGGCCTTTGGCCTGATCCAGCAGGGCTCTTCTTATGTTCTTATGTTTCCTACTTCTTAACTTTTATTTTGCATGTGTCTTATCCAGCTCTCAATCCGAGGCAATCCTGGTGCAGAATTACTTTGAGGTATCTGCAGGTACTGGCAATGAAATGCCCTTCAGCTGGAGGATAAAGGATTATTTGGAAAGTCTTTGGGTTCAAGCTCAGTACGTCACTGGCCATGAAGGTGAGAATGCAGGAGGAGAACACTGCGTCCAATAATGACTCATGAGATCACTTAGACTCAAGCAGTGTTCTTTTTTTTCCATTCCAAGTTACTTTGTTTGACATCCTACAAACTGGGACGCGATTCCTCCAACAGTCTCTTAATGCCTTGTCTGATTAGCATAAGCCCTGTCTTGAGTGCAGGTGGGAGGAGATCTCCTTCCACCAACAAGAAGAAATCTTCATGGTGTACATATCAGTGTTCTTTTCTGTTTCTAAATGCTCGTATAGAAAGGACCTGAAGTTGATGATTTTGAGGCAGAAGCTCCTGCTTAACATGCTTGCTACACATCCCGAAGTTTCCTGGGTCGAAGTCCATTTGCTAGCTGCTAATAACATTGTTTGTGGGACTAAATGGGAAGATAAATTTCTGGTGCCGTGTTCTCTATCGTCTTTAAATATTTTTGACTAGTTAATGATGCTGGGAGTGTTGGTGAAAAGTCTCAACCAGTCACTGTAAACAGCAATGCAGCTTCCAGTGATGTGGGTGATGATGCTAAGACAATGATGGGTCGGCATACTTTCCCTGTTAAAGCTATATGAAGTATACTTTCCCAGGGTTAAAGTTGACCATGGCACAGGTTAACTGGATTTCTGGGACAAATACTATATGATTCAAATATTTTCGTGTAACCCACATTTTTCCATTATGCTGTTGTCTTGCAGGCCGTACAGAGAAGTTTCTAGACATCTTTCAGAAGACTCCACTGGGTCAATATTTAGCTGATCTTCCTGAAGAAGAGAGGGGCCACCTTTTCCACTGTTACGTCAGAGACTTCATCCTCCTGACTATGGGAGTATCCTCTCCGGAGCAGTTAAATGTGAGTATTGACTGTCATTAAGGCTGATGTATATTCCCAGAGACTTTAAATGTAACGGTAAGCGTTTGCTACCAAAACTGTTTTTCTCAGTGTGTTGAACTTTTTAAAATAAAAGCCTTACCTGCATTTGATGCTGTGGCATGAAGATAGCTATTAAGTTTTATCTACAATAAATGGTGTATTGGAAAACATTAAAACAAATTTTGGAATGAGTCACATTTACAGGTTAAAAAAAGTCATGGCAAAAAGTAAAAGTATTGTAAAACTATAAAACTAAGACAACGCTGTTAAAAAACCTTTAAAAGGTTTATAAAAATACAAACAGGCTAAACAAGTCTTGTTTTTTAGCCTGTTTGTATTTATGTTTTTAAGGTTTTTTAACAGTGTTGTCTTAGTTTTATAGTTTTACAATACTTTTACTTTTTGCCATGACTTTTTTTTACCAAATGTGACTCATTCCAAAATCATTGCTGGCCATGAAAACTTTAAGTCCTATTAAAACAGATGTTAAATATTTTTTTTAAAGTTTGTAGATTCTTATAATGTGAAGTGTGATTTCTTGAAGTCTTGGTTTAAACTTCTAGTTGCTGCAGATGGCCTTGTTATCATGCATCGAGGAGATGAAGGCAGCTTCTTCTAGTGCAGAAGAGAGAGTGCTGCCCCTTCCCTGGATCCATCTTGGCTACCATCAGTTTAGGAGTCGACTGCAGAACTTTTCCAGGATTCTTGCTGTGTACCCTGATGTGTTCGGTGTTCTCACTAAACATGCTGAGAAAAGAGGCAGCATTTTGCATCACCAGATGGTAGGAATAATATTGAATGAACGTAACATTTAGTCCTTCTAAGAAAGAAGCCTGTGTTCTGCAAGCATGTATATTCTCTGTGTTCTTTTAAGTATTAGGAGAAATCTTAATCTCAAGAGGAGATGCTTTTAAGTATCGCTGCGCTGTACTCACAGTGTGCCTACTCTACTACCAAAAGCATGCAGAGAATTTACCACATTCTTGCGTATCAGTAGGCTTACCAGATCTCCAACCAGGACAGAGTGCTAGACCTTTAGGAGAAGGAATGTGGGCAGGTGTAGCTTGTTAAGTCCTAGAGTACAATCCTAGGCATGTCTACTCAGAAGCAAGCCCCACTGAACACAATAGAACTTAACAAGCTACATCTGCCCACATTTCTTCTCCTAAAGGTCTAGCACTCTGTCTCGGTTGAAGATCTAGTAAGCCTACGTATCAGATAATCGACAATTGCTCTTTAATACTGCAGACATGCATAAACTTCTGTGTAAATGTAACCGGCAAGCGTACACTGTAACTCTTGAAAGATTGCAAATCCTCAAACGTAGGGTTACAGTGAGAACTCCTTGCCATGTGAACATGTGAGGTTGAAAACCATAAGGTGAAAACTGGTAAAGACACATGTAAAGTTAGTATGCAAGAAAAAAATTCAAATCTTCAAACATGGCTGAAGTATCTTGCTCAGCTGACAGGAGAGCAAAGTGTGATGTGAAAAGAAATGTTGTCATGGTCTTTCTTCACAGTGGATGGACAGCATCCTTTGACAGGTTGTTCCCCCTCTCAGTCCAGATACGTAGGACTATACAGTCAGCTCTCTCTTTTCCCTGGATTTGAGACCTGTGGATTTGACTAACTGCGGGTTCCGAACCCATGGAAGGAGGGCCTCAGAAGGCCTCCTGGTGGCTTCTGAAAGGCACTTTGGTTTTTCCAAGAAACCAGAAGTGCCCTTCAGAAGCTTCCAAGAGACCTTCTGAGACGCAGGGAGGTCATTGCCTTACCTTGAGGAGGCCTCCATGACTGACCCTCACCACCACAAGATGCAGCACACGTCCCATTGGCATGGCTGCATCTGTGCTGGAAAGTTGAATTGGGCCCTAATTTACATAAGTCCTGCCTATCTGATGTAAATAGCAGGATCAACCTGTCTGATGAAAGAGTTTATCATGATAAGTCCATTTCTTTTTGGTAGTCTTTAGCAGCTACTTGCTGTGTTGGGAGTTTTTCCATGCCCATTGAAACTCCTGCAGGTGCTCTCTTACTGTGTGGGAGAGAGTAGTAGTCATTGCTGGGTGAGGCACTTTGAGAGTTGTTGGGTTTGCAGGATGCATAGTAGGCTTGGAGGGTTGGTTGGCCAGACTAGCTTGGTTCCTGGCTTTAGTTTGTTGGTCCACAATTGCCTAGGGCTAGGAATGCATGAGTGTCTGAGTCTGTGGGTGGTTTTGATGGGACAAAAGGATTGAGGGGTGAATCTATTTCTTTTCCTTGTGTCTCTTACAAACTGGGGACATGAACTTATTTTAATTTCTAGTTTTGATGATTACCACATTGAACGACTCATCAACCTGCCTATAGCAAATGGAGTAGATGCAAAGTCAAGTCTAGATTTGAGATCAACATGCCAATTTTTAAATCTCAAACGTTTCCTGACCACCACGTTGGAGACTGTAGCTAGAGAAGCAACCTGGATAGTACCCAAGTTGCTATTTACTGTGAAGGCAATAGTTCTTCCAGGTTGATGACCAGACCAAGTTGTGTGTGGCCTTCAGGAACAAGGGCTAGAAAATATTTGGGCCACATGATGGAGGCCCTTATGCAAACTTGAAAGCTTCTCTGGCCATTTGGCTTATCAATTCCACTGGGGGGGCATCTCAAAAGGAATGTAGAGCTAAATGAGTGGGAGAATAACTCTGAGGGCTGTTAGTGTTAGGCTAAATGCCTAGAGAGACATCAAAGTAGGAAAGTGGTAAGTTTGAGTAAAAGTTCTGCTTTATGTTCCTGAAGCATTCTCTCTTGGCGCCAGAGAGGTGACAGTTGTGTGGTTAGAGGAGGGAGTGAAGGTGTGAACCCTTTTTTCCAGAGATCATGGGACTCTTGTTTTTTTTATTAAAGATCATGAGATGGGCATTTTTTTCTAGTTCAGAGATTACATCCCTTTTTTTTAATCGGGGGGGGTGATAAAAGGGAGGTAACAGAGCTGGGTATTTTCTTAAATGTGCTTTTTTAATAATCTGTTCCGAAGGCTTATGCTCTTTTCTTCATTCTTAATACTTTTTTAATTACCATAAGTACAGCAAGTCCTCACTTAACGTTGTAGATAGATTCCTGGAAACTGTGACGTTAAGTCAAACAACTTTGACGTTAAGTCAAACTAATTTTCACCGGCGGGTTCAGTCACACTCCGGGGGGCTCTGGCGGGCTTGCTGTGTGCTGCAAAGCAGCTTCTGGGTTGCGCAGGACCGCAACCTGCTTCCTTGGCTTTGTTCTCTCCTCAGAATGCCTTGCAGAAGCTACCTGCAAGGCATTCTGGGCACAGGAAGTGGGTTGTGAGCCCAGCGCAGCCCAGAACCAGCTGCAGCCACAGAGGAGGACATTAAATTGAAACAGATAATAAAATGACGGTAAGCAAGGACTTGCTGTACAGTATTTATATACTGCCTTTAGACTCTAAAGGCAGTATATAAATACTGTACAACTTTAGTATTGCAGACTCAAGGTGGTTTACATAGGCAGGCTGACCATAACCCCCTTTTTTCCAAATGGAGTTTTTACAAGTGTTTTTCTATGAGAAAAACCTCATAGAGCACTCCCATTTCTCCAGATGTTTCCCTTCATAGTGCAGTTGTCCTGGCATTTAAATGTACTTGCACTGGTATTGATTGCTCTGAATCAAGGGAAAAACCACACCTAGTTAATCTAACCAATTTGGATACACCTAACCAATTTGGATACATCATATACTAAAGGTAGATATTTGTGAGAGGAGCGTTTCAGTCTTCTTCTCTGGGCTGGGACGGGGGCTAAGACAGAGAAGTGGTGGCAGCTATCAAAAAAACCATAGTATCTGTGGAGGAGGAGGGATTGGGGTGAATCCCCAAGTTCCTTGGAGGAACAACACGGGAGAAGACTGGGCTGAGTGCTCAGGTTTACTCTGGTAGTCATCCAACCCAAGGGGCAAGATAGAAGGGAGTGCCAGTCTACAGAGAACTA
Organism: Plestiodon gilberti rubricaudatus; assembly: GCA_026170595.1. Taxonomy (NCBI): domain Eukaryota; kingdom Metazoa; phylum Chordata; class Lepidosauria; order Squamata; family Scincidae; genus Plestiodon; species Plestiodon gilberti. The sequence continues at coordinate 150,547,575 of JANXHW010000002.1, read as the reverse complement.
GTTCTTCACAACAGATAAAGAGGAATCGCAGCTGACTTGTGGAGAGGTCTGCATGCAGTTTGAGAATAGTGTCCAACGTAGTGGGGAAGACATCAAGATCAATGATCTTCTGTGGATGAATGAGATGATTTGAACCTAATGTTCAGTCCTAACCATTGTATGAAGTGGACGCCTTTTCTTCTGGAGTCTGTATAATAAAACCCTGTTCGTGCTTGGTTGTCTAGGTATTGGATATGCTTGCTGCAGTGGCCTGCACTGAGATGTTGGAAGCAAAATTATTGAAATGCAGACCACAAACGTGGCTGCAGCAGGTGAAGAATCTTCAAATGCCAGTCGAGCTTGTGTGTACAGCAAACTACTTGCAAAGCAATGACAGTCAATGCAACCAACTGCTCCAGGAAGTCAAGTAGGTCACATAGGCCAAGTAAGAATTTCAAAATGTTATTTGTATCTTATTCCCATTGAGCTTTTTGGTGTATGGTGGTGGTCTTCTGTCATGCTGTAGTAGTCACCTGTCCTGCAAATCTCCTGTTCTCAATGTCCAATTGTACCCTTGATCCCAGTGTATGTGTTTTCTCCACCATGCTTACACTGTGCGGTACTGGCAACTCTTGATCTGTGTGGTCTTATTTTACTCATTTTTGAAATAGTGGGATTGAAAAATTAATACCAGAAGTGTGGTTTACAGGGACTCGTTCTTAAAATAACATGGTTCGGTGCTGGGGGAGACGTCTTGAGTGTGTTCTTAAACCCCTAAATAGATTCTGCCTGCCTGCCTGCCTGCTTCTGATTCAAGGCAGAGTCCATTCCTGTCTGCTAGCTAGATGAGACTGGGGTGAAAAATCTCACAGAAAGAAAACAACTTGGCGCGGCAGTGAAGCCAGCCCCAGCAGCAAGAGGTCCCGAGAGCTGAGTCGGGTCTCTCCAGGATTTGAGTAGGAGCTTGGGAGGTTTCACAGCTTTCGGGTGGAGCTGAGAGCAGAAGACCTATTCTTGGGGCTTAAGAACACACGCAAAAAGCCCTCCAGCACCCAACTTAATTGCCTGGGCTAGTGAGCCATAGTCATCCACAGCCATCTCATTCCCAGTAACCTCTCTCCATAGTTGCTGTTCATTAAGTGAACGCTTGCGGAATGTTCCCTTAACCCATGCTGATCCCATTAGTCTCTATGGGAAAGCCTGTTTCTATTTGTGCAGTTTTGATATACAGTACATGGGATTTTTCAGGGACCTAACCTTCCCGTAAATCAAGAGCTGTCTGTATATAAAACAACTACTACATGTAAAGAAGTATTGTGGAAGTTGTAAAGGCATATGGGGTGGAAAACATTGATGGTAGGTTGGGAAAATTGTTTTAATAGAAGAAGTTGGCTTGCTATGGGTTTACTTTCGTTCCTCTGTCCAGTTACCTGGTACTATTTTGTCCTCCTCCTTATAAGCTGTAACTGCGCTCTCTCTGATACAGAGACCAATGGAACCGGATTTTTGTAGTGTCCCTCTTTGTGGAACACGTGCTGCTTGGAGCAGAGACCTTGCTTCCGAAAGTCCAGGATTTGGTAAAACGTTACACTCATCGGCTTGGACATGTAAGAACCATACTTTCATTTGGCAGGAAACAATTTATTGAGAGACAGCAATCAATGTCTTTTCCTTATTGGCTTGTTGTGAACACACACAAGTGAAATATTTACAGATCTTCTTTCAGCGCTCAAAAATTCCTTTTCTGTTCATGAACTGCCAATAACTATGGTAGCATTCGCACCTCTTGTCCCTTCCTTTTTCTTGGATATAAAATGTTTCTTAAAAAATCTTACAATTATAAGGATTGTATCCGAAGTTTAGTTTTGACCAGGAAGTAATCATGATCAAGTTCCATTGAAATTGTGACCAGCGACCTTGGTTACTAACTAAACTTTGGGATATAACCCTATGTATAAAAGGATGTATATGTGTATATATACATATATATGTAAATGTATATGTATAGGCCAGCGGTTGGCGGTAGGCCAGCAGTTGGCGCAGTGGGTTAAACCGCTGAACCATGAGCTGTCGATCGAAAGGTCGGCAGTTCAAATCCGCGATGGGGTGAGCTCTCGTTGCTTGGCCAGCTCCTGCCAACCTAGCAGTTCCAGAGCATGTTAATGCGAGTAGATAAATAGGTACCGCTTGCGGGAAGGTAAACAGCGCTCCGTTTTCCAGCTGCACGTTACGCGCTGCAGCAAGGAGAGTTATGCCGACCACATGACCACGGAGGCGTCTTTGGACAACGCTGGCTCTTCGGCTTTGAAATGGGGATGAGCACTACACTCTAGAGTCGGACACAACTGGACTTAATTGTCAGGGGTCACCTTTACCTTTTTTCTTATAAAAAGGACTACTGTTTTCTTAGTTTTGCTTCCACAGTTCCCCACTTTCTTAGAGAGAACTTGTTGAATGCTGAGTCAGGCCAGGAACCATTGGGCTGAAGTAGATTATCTTTCCTAGGAAAGATTCTGTTCCTAAGCTTCATAGTTGTTGTCATATAGACTCCTTGAGAGCTCTGAAATTCCTGCTTCAGATATTGGGAATTAGTTCCCATTGTTTGTTCTTGGGTTGCATTCCTAAATAGCTTACTAAACGGAGTATAAATCCTGTTATAGTCAATGGAATTTATTTGCATGCTGAGAGTTTCTTTCACAACCTTATTGTTTGAACTGTGTGGTAACTGGTCAAGGTAACCCAAATTCTGCACCAAGAAATACCAAAGTTTGTATTCATTATAAATTATGCAGAGTTTGTATTTGCGTATTGGCTGGAGTATGTGTATATCAATACACACATCATTGGGGCATGGGCGGCAGTTGAGCTTTTTGCTTGCTAGGAGCATAGGGTATGTTCTGTAAAAGGGGGGGGGGGTCTTCCAGTTCCGCTGCTTAAACCGACTACTGAGGGAAAGAGCTTACTTTTTTCTTTTCAGAAGCCAGAAGTGTAATTCACTCATGTTCCCTTCCTCATGCTTGAAGGGGAAAAATCGCCATGTGTGCTGACTTCACTTTCTTGTCACTGTGTTGGATGTTGCTATGCTAACTGCCTAATCCTATCTATTCCCCTCCCCCATCAATTCTGCGACACCAAAATGGCGACCACTACATCCTGTGGTGGTGGTGGTGGTGGCACTCCAGGATGCCTTCTCTGGGTAAGGGAACATTTGTTCCCTTACTCAGGGGTAGGCCTCCACGGTGCAGACAGATCTACTCAGACCTCTGACAACTAAATAACTGGCACAGGTCTGTGTGGACCGGTGCCACAGGATTGGGTCCAGGAAAGGGGATAGGATATTGGTTCCGGTGCCGCCGATCTGCCCCCTCCCAGACCAAATCTGCCCATGTTTCGCACCCGCCCCACCCCTCCTGCTGACTTAGCATTGTCAATGATTGGCGGGAGACGCATCGTTACAGGCATGAAGGCGCAGGCCTTTCCACTGGCACTGCCAGCAGTGCACTAAGTAGTGCAGTATCACAACGCCTTTTTGTGAATGGCACAGACTGCTTTATGGCAGTCGACATCGGCGCAGAAGCAAGGACAGCTGTTGAGTATTGGATTGGGCCTTAAGGGCTATATGTGTGTGTAGTGCTTTTGGGAACCCTGGGAGTGACCCCTACACTTGTGTACAGCACATTCACACTAATGTCCAACTCGTGGTCTCACAAATGGTCCTATTTTCCCCTTCACATATTCCCTAGGCACGCGCAGAGGGCTAGTGGAAGATTCATTCTGTGACAAGTAAGCTGCCTCTCCATGTGTTCAAGATGGCAGGCACTCAACCATAAAATTAACCAAGAAAATAATTCAAATAAAACTTTAATAATGCTGTACTAAAAACAGTGAACACAATAAAAGCAGTTGGAGTAGCTTATCTGGCTAGCTTCTGAAAGCCAACCTGAATAAAAGATTGTACATTATTGCACTATGATGTACTGTTGTGGTGGTATATTTATACTGTAGTGTTTTATGATTACTACAAAACTTGGTAGTTTTACCAGCATATGAGGGGCTTGCCTTCCCCTTCAAACCTGGAGAGTTGATAGCATTGTTTTTTGTTGTTTCAGTGTTTTCAGTCGGGTTCTGATATCAAAACTCATAAAACATTCACTGCAGTTATGAAAGCACTGTGCCAGTGCAAGGAAGAAGCCAGTTCAGCAGTTTGCAGGTAATGCCTTGTGTATATTCCATTTTGGGAGTATGTCTTCTCTTTGTCCTTGCTTGTGGATTTTAGAATTAATTGATGGGTTTAGTGTTTCATTTGGAACCAAAAGAGTGTAGGCTTGTCAATTGCACAGAATCCTAAGAACAGAGGAAACGAACTGAGAGATCTTTACATAGGATCCATTTTTATTTTCTAAACGTTCTTTTTGTATTGTGCAGGTGGTCATACTAATGTCTTCCCCTGTGCTTGTTTCATCCCTTCACCTGAACATCCAAACATAGAGCATGTTGTGTGGGCAGAGCATGGCTGGATGACCTGGTACCTCCCCTTGGGCAGAACCTACCCCAGAATTAACAGTCTGTTCTCTGGCAACGAAGGAGGGTGTCCTTTGAATGGGTTGCTCCTTGATAGATGGGGCCATGTGATCTTGAATTTTCTTCCTTTCCCTTGGAGCAGCCTTCTTGGCTCCAGTCCTGTTTCAGTTCAGCAAGCATGGTCCGGGGTCTTGACAATCCATCCTTTTTTGAATTTTCTTTCTACCTTTCTTTTGAAAAATAACAAGAGGAAAAGCAACAATATTAGTCATGCAAAGGGATACGTCCCCATCTGGCTTCTTATCCGAGGACGTAGCCTCTTCTATAGGCAGGGCTTCCCCATCCGAAATAGAGCAGGTGAAAGAAATTTCTAAGCCCACACAAAATGGCAAGGTGCAGGTAAGCCTAACAACAGGCAGCAAGGCAAATGCTAAAAGAAACTACCAGCAGCTCTCGAAGACTCTGGACAGCAGAGGGGTTCTTGCTGGTTCTAGCACCATTAGCAAAAATCTTTGGTGCCTACCACAATCAGGAGGAACAGCCTCTTCCCATTGATCTTATGACAGATCAGCAGCATGACTCATTGTGCAGTGATCCAGTTGGCAACAGGAGCCCCATTGATCCAGTCAAAGACTGGGAGAGAGTGAATCACCAAGCAGCCAAGAGAAGCTCCTCCACGAGTGAGTGTGGCATCCCAAGGATCTGTGTTCTTCACTTGCTACTAAATTGGCCATCAGGATCTTAACCTGCCTTCCGTTGTGCGACCACTTACATGAGCATATCCTCAACAGACTTGTGGCTGCTGCCTAGACTCTCAAGCCTAAAACTGGGAATGGCCACCTCAAGCGGTGGTGAGAAGATTCAAGGTCACATGGCCTTGTCTGTCAAGGACCGAGTAGGAGGGACAACCATACAAGAATACCCTCCCTCCACTGCTAAGAGTTACAGCAAGTTCAACATTTGTTCTTGCATATCAGTGCCACCTAGCTATTCTGCTCATGAGAAATGTATTTATAACTCATTTTTCCCATGTAAATGTTCAAAACCAATAACAAGAAATATAAATAAATCAAACACTATATAAATGACAGCGCAATCCGACTTAACTTTTGTGCCGGTTTAACCAGTGGCGCAGCGAGAACGGGAGGCCCCAGAACAGAAAAGGGATTCAAATCCCCTCCAAAAGAGGAATTCAAAGGGGATTTGAATCCCTTTTCCATTCTGGGGCCTCCTGTTCTCGCTGTGCCGCTGGTTAAACCGGCACAAAAGTCGGATTGCGCTGTCAATCTAATAAGAGGAAACACTAAAACAGCAGTAGACTTGCAGCAAGCTAGAGGAAAATTGGGGTTTTAGATTGAATTCTTGCAAAGCATATATCTTCTCTTCCAAAGACATGGCATGACTATGGAGAAGGCCCTATCTCTAATTATCACCTCTGAAAGTGGGGAAGACCTGGAAAAATATTCTCATGATGATCTAAGTGGATGTCCAGATTTATGTGTGAGAAGTTCTTCAGAAATAGAAACATTTTTAGAACTACTTTGTTTTTTGGGGGGAAATAGAAAAAAAATTATGCATATACATATATTGCCTTATTTCTCATAGAATAACCAGGTGGGTCTATACTAGTCTAGGCAGTAAGTTAAAAGTACCGTATTTATTGGCGTATAAGACACACTTTTTTGGTCTAAATTTGTGACCCAAAATAGTAGGGTGCGTCTTATACGCCAATACTAAAAAAAAACCTCCCTCCCCCACCCGTTTTAAAGCATTTTTGGGCTTACCGGGATTTTCCGGATCTGGAGAGCTCCATTGTGCTTTCTTCCCTGTCTAATCTATCCGATCTTCAGCTGTTTGTCTGGGTTTAATTTATGCACTAGCTTGAGTTGAGCTTCTCAGCAGCCAGCAGAGGGCGCTGTGCTCAGTTCAGTTCAGCTGAGCTGCAGAGGCCTAGTCGTCCCAGCTTTCCTGGATGCAGCTTGGGTGAGCTTCTGAACTGGGCCTAGTTGGGAGGCTTTGGAAACTTTGCATAGGTGGGGTGGGGTAAGGGTTGAGTCTGGGGTTTTTTTTTTTTGTACTTTTATGTTTTTTACTTTGGAAACTGTGCATGGATGGGGTGGGGTGAAAGAGTTTAGTCTGGGGTTTTTTTGTACTTGGAGTAAATGTTTTTTACTTTGGAAACTGCATGGGTGGGTTGGGGGAAAAAGAGTTGAGTCTGGGGTTTTTTATGTACTTGTGCATTTATGTTCTGGTGCATTTTGTTCATGTGTCTTATTGCTGTGTGTTTTAAAAGAGATCCTGGTATTTTTGTGCAATTTATGTAAATTAGCTAATTAAGCAGCCAAGCAGTAAGTGGCCAAGTGGCCCAAAAATGCTTTAAATATTTTTTTCTTGAAACCCAGGGCCAAAAGGAAGGTGCGTCTTATACGCAGGTGCGTCTTATACGCCGATAAATACGGTATATGTTAAATCTATATACGTGTTTGCATTAACTGTAGCTGTTGGATTTACAGGTATGGCCTGCAACCATGTCCAATTTGCTTGGGAGATCCTAGGGATCCAGTCAATCTTCTTTGTGACCATGTGTATTGTCAGACTTGCATCAAACAATGGCTGGTGCCAGGGCAGATGGTCTGTCCACTCTGCCTAGCCAGCTTACCGGATGATTACACCATCACTGTATCTGAAGATCTCAGGTAAAAGTATTATCCCTGCTCCTAACAATGATAACTGTAATGGTGATTTTGAGCCTCTGTACTTAATTTCTGAGAACTTACTGTCGCTCTGTTGGCCATTCATTTCTTAGCATTACCCATATGCTAAATGAAGCAAGTTCTGCACTTGACTAGATAAGTAACGTCTCACCTTTCCCCCCCCCCCCACAGCATTGCCATAGACAAAAATGCCCAGTTCCGTAAGCTTTGCAACAGTTTTTTCATAGACCTGGTTTCTACAATGTGTTTCAAAGACAACGAGCCCCCGGAAAAAGCTGTGATCCAGGAACTGCTGAAGCTGCTGTTTGTTCAAAAAGAGATTTTGAGAGGTATGCTCATATGCTTCTGGCAGTTACCCTACCTTGAATGAGTTAATTTGATGATTTCCAAAGACTGAGCTCCATTATTTCTCCAGGTAACTGCAGCATGTATACAAAATCTCTGTCCCCATTTGATGATGTGGTGGATAAGACTCCTGTAATCCGTTCTGTGCTGCTGAAGCTGCTTCTGAAATACAGGTAAATTGGTGTGTGTGTGTGTGTGTGTGTGTGTGTGTGTGTGTGTGTGTGTGTGTGTGTGTAATGCATCCTCCTTGTCCTTCAAAGCTAACCCAACTGATACATGCTCAGATTTCCAAGATGTCCTTGTGGTCCTCATGTGAGTCCAACGACAACTTTTCAGTAACACTCTGCTGGTGCTCCCTGACCCCTGCTCCTTTGCAGCGTTGTATCTGAAATGCATTCTTCTGCTATGATATACTGATGAACAGTGATATATAAATGTTTAAACACTTGATACCTCGTTTCATTTTTATAATGTAACTAACATTAGTAGAAGCAAATGTTTCATTCATAAGGCAAGTTTTTTTCTGTTTCCATAGCTTCAATAACGTGAAAGACTATGTGCAAAAATATTTGTCAGATGTAGAAGCAAGTCAGATCCTAGACAAAGAAGATAAAACAGAACTGTACACACTATTTGTCAACTGCCTTGAGGTAACGCTACTTTTCCACTCTTTCAGGGTACTTGTGGAAGGTATCATGGTCCAATATGAACTGTATGCAGGGCATACACATTTTTTTTTACAAATACAAGTGATTACCCCTTATCCAGACATCTGAAATCGACTTTGGGGGGCTATGACTTTTTTTTTTTTTAAACACCACTTTTTTCCAGCACCTGGCTGGCATAGCGCAAGGCATGCTGGGGCACAAAATTATTTAAAATATTGTATAAAATTACCTTCTGGCTATGTGTATAAGGTGTATGAGACATAAATTAATTTCGTGTTTAGACTTGGGTCCCATCCCCAAGATATCTCATTATACTTATGCAAATATTCCAAAATCCAGACAACTTCCCATCCCAAGCAGTCTGGATACAGGATACTCAACCTGTATTGCAAAAGAATGTGCTGCTTTCCTTAAAAGAAAGAGTTAAAAGAATTAAATGTCTCAAAATCTGCAGTTATTCTACTTTTGCCATGGTGTAAAGCTCCTGTGCTCTTTTGTTCTGTTATGTCCTTGGAAAACCTTAGACTGCGTAGAGACACTAGTTTACAAATGACAAGTTTAAGAGCCATCGTAGAGCCATCTCTGCTCGCTGTGCACGTGTATACAAAAAAAATGGCTAGACTAGAAGCTGCTTGCGATCTGAACTAGTTAATTCCACTGCATTGATTTCTGTAGAACAAGGAAAGCAACTGCAATAAGGACGAGTTAACAGGCATTTCCTCTGCAGCCAAAATTTCCCTTCCCATCTTCTGTTTATGCAGTTAGAAAAGTATAAGTTGCTGGATCAAAGTATCAGTTGCTGGATCAAACAAGGGAGAAGTCGTTTTCTTTGCTCTATAAAAACAGTAGTGTGTAAGCTTTACAGCTCAATCCTATCCAACTTACACCACCGGTGTAACCCAGTGGTGCAGCAAGAACAGGGGACCCCAGAATGGAAAGGGGATTTGAAGCCCCCTTTGGAGAGGATTTGAATCCTCTTTCTGTTCTGGGGCCTCCCGTTCTCGCTGCACCGCTGGGTTACACCTGTGGTGTAAGTTGGATAGGATTGAGCTGAGTTACAACGGTGGTGCAAGTTGGATAGAACTGCGTTGTTAAACAGTGTTGTGTGCATTTTGCTAGCTCACTGAAAAGGCATATTCTGGAAAGCTGAGATTCTCATTATGGCATGTTGTTCACCCTTGTAATTGTTTTTTAAAAAGCAGAAGGCTGCTAGCTACAGTGAGAACAGTGAATTCTTGTTGAAGTGTTTGGAAATGTGTAGCATGCTTCCAAACATCACATTGTCTTGTTCCCTGAAATTGGAGCACGTAGCCCTCATTTGTTCTCACCTGGATCAACAATTCCCTCTAAGCCAGTGTTTCTCAAAGTTGTGGGTCGTGACCCACCACTAGAACCGGATGCTATCCCCTGCCCACCTTAAGGAGCGGGGATAGCATGGTGGCGGTGGTGGTGATCCTGGGGATCACCGTCACGAAAAAATGTTTAAAAATACATTTTAAACACTTACTGGGGGCCTGGAGATCTCCGGAGGGTGCGGGGAGGCCTGCGGTCCCCTCAGCAGGCCTCCCTGAGCTTCAGATCACCACTGTCTGGTGATTTACGACCACTTCCGGTTTTTGTGCAAACCGGAAATGGTCATAAATCACCACGTAGTAGTTTTTGCACAAAAACAGGAGTGGTTGTAGATCGCTGCAGAGCAGTACCCCAGTAAGTGTTTAAAATGTATTTTTGTTCCCAGCGGTGGCAGCAATCCCCTGGATCGCCACTGCCACTGACCCCACCCCCGCAAATATTCAAAGTTCTTCCCGCCTTGCAGGGAGAACTTTGAGAACCTCTGCTCTAAGCAGTTGTTTCATCTAAATTAACTCATTGTTCCCTAATATTTTCCAGATTTCATGAAAAAAAAATCATGACTAGATGGTAGAGTAGGCAATGCAATATGGTGTAATTCTCAACTTAGTGATTTCCTTGGAACAAAATTGGATTTTTCCCCCAAATGTGCAGACTACACAGTTTTACAAATTGCCTAATTCAGTGTTTTTCAAACTGTGGGTCAGGACCCACTTGGTGGGTCGCGACCTGATTTCTGGTGGGTCCCAGGTGATGGAAAGATCAGATAGGTAATTGCCACAAGCCCTGAGGCTATTCAAAAATCAGATAGCAGCTGCTAATTGCCCTTCAAAGATCTGCGCTCCTGCAGTTTGCAAGATAGCTGCTAATTGCCCTGCAAACAGCTGAGCTCCTGCAGTTTGCAAGCTTGTGTAAATACAGGGAGATAAATGAGCGTCTCGTAAAGCTAGGTGGGTCCCAATTGAGTATCGTTTTAAAAAGTGGGTCCTGGTGCTAAAATGTTTTGAGAACCACTGGTCTAATTTAAACAATTTAATAGTTTGATATGAATTTTTTTTCTGAAACCGTAAAATGCTCTCTCATTTTTCAGGATTCCATGTGTGAGAAATCAGGAGCCGCCTCTAAGGAGATCCAGACAACCCGTCTGAGAGAGGAGGGGTGCTTCCTGGCACACTACCTCCAGTGGAGCAGCCGAGAAAACTCTGAAGAACCCACCATTGAATACTTGCAGGGAGTGGCTACCATTCGGCTGTGCATGGACAGGGCTGCAGAGCTGCTTTTTGAACTTTATGGGGCTTCAGGCAAGTGGAAAGATAGAAACCAAATAGGGATGTAAATATACCAAAGAACTAATGTACTAGACAGTTCCTACTGAGACAGATGAATTGTGTGACAGACTTTGTCATTTGTGCTCTTATTGAACAGAAGAAGGAATCTGTGCTTTTGTACTTCAGACAAAAATGTAATACATATATCTCCCGCAGTCATCTTGTACTGCTAGGATAATGTTTTTCCTCTTTCAGGTGCCAAATTTTGAAAGACAGTTTGTTGTTCTCAGTGCTTCTAGAAATGCTAGACATCAGTAACTTAGTATACTTCAAAAATAAGCCCTTTTCTTCTCTGCAGATGGCGGTAAAGAAAAAGACAAGCAGCTCTACCTAGAAAGAGCGATGCAGTTCTGCTGTCAGACTAAAAATGACTGGTATAGAGTTTACCTTGTCCGAAAGCTTACTAGCCAGTATGGGTTGGAATTCACACAGAGGCTGTCTGATGAACGTCAGTGTCGCTGGATATTTCCAGCAGAAATAATTCAACAGCAACAGGTAGTACAATTATGTTTCTAGGCCTTAGCAACTTCTAGGCCAATGGTTCCCAAACTGGGAGGCACGGCTCCCAGGAGAGCCGCGGAGTGCAACAGAATCCTCTTGGAAAACAGTGCAATGCCAATTGGCAAGCAATTAACATAATGTAACAGGGACCTGTCGCCAATGGTCAAGGGAGCCACAGGTTGAAAAACTTCAACACTGTTGAAAACACTGTTCTTGGCATTGATTTCAGATGAATGGCTTTGTATAAGACGACCAAGTGGGAATTTGTTAAGAGGGAATGTGTAATATGTTTTGCTTACAAGTGAGGCTTGGCTCTCTCAGTAGAATTTGTTGCTTTGCCCAGAGAGCGCTAGATAGATGCCTGCTCAGTCATTCCACTTCAGGTTACCCTGCTCTATGGTGTTCAGATTGAATGTCCCATGAACCCTGTGTCTACTTAATCTACAGGCACGTTTGTCCTACTGAAGCCTGTATTTCAGCTACAGAAATATTGCCTCTTGTTGTACAGTTTCTGTAGCAACAACATCGTGTGTGTGTGTGTGTGTGTGTGTGTGTGTGTGTGTGTGTGTGTGTGTGAGAGAGAGTAACTTGCTTCATAGTCGCACTATTTTTTAAAAATGGGATTTGTACTTTGTGACTTCAGAGGCACCAGTCTGACCAAATTGATCGGTTTCTAATATGTGGCAAAAACTACAAACGAGTTCGTGATGCCATGGGAAAAGCAATGCTAGAATGCCAGACAGAGGATGTTGCAGCATTGGTGAAGGTAAGGCCTTCTTTTTGGATCAGCACAGCTCTTCCTGATTGACCTGAGGGGAATCTTTGAGTTTTGTAGCCCACAGGTATTTATGACAATGATCCCATTATTGGGTGATGATCCCATTCTTCCTATGCCTTTCTTATTGGTTTGTTTTTAGCTGGACTGAATAAAGGGATTTCTTGCTTACTGTGGATTCCTGTTTAGTTGTCCAGACAAACATCCATCTGATATTTTCTCCTCTGATTTCTCACTGGGGGGGCAATTGCTTAATACTGGATTGCCAGAATTTTTTGGGTTTTTTTAAAACAATATTGATATAGCACTTTTCAAAATTAATTTATGAACCAGTTGTTGGAATGTTTGAGTGAAGGGCATGTTGGGGGACGGGGGACTACGAATAGGATTATACTGAGAATGAATGGGAAAATATCCCTTTGAAAAGGTGATGGCATTTCTTGTTTATAACAGTGCAAGTCTGTAAATAGCTCCTTTCCTAGTTGCCTGAACTGAGTAAAAATCTTAGCTGGCTAAGTTGAGAACTTTTATTTGATATTCTTTTTTAAAGTTCCTAGTATAGATGTGTGGATTGCTGTGTTAGTAAAAACCCTGTGATCGTGTAACTTTTGTGGACCTTTTTGCAAGGCTACTGCTATGTACCAAAGATGCAAGTTCTACTACCTGTTCTCTCTCCTTCTCGGACTCCCTCCTTCCCCTGATCTTTGTAACTGATTATTATTTTTTTCAGGCATGTAATGGCTCCAAGTCTGCACAGGCTGTTCATTTTCTCTTGGCTGTTTTCAGAGAGCTCACATCTCTGTATGGATGCAGGGAGCCTAATTTTCACCCTAAACAGAAGGTAAATGCCTTGATTTGTTGCCAGATTGCATGTAGATTTGTACACAAGTACTCTGAGGGGAGAAAGAGCTTTTGGCTGCAGTTAATAGAAATTAGAGTGGGAAAGATTCTGAGCAAAGAGTGATTGGGATTCTTTTTTTCAAATAACTTTAATTTGAAAGTCATTTGAAATTTTAAATATTAATCAACTCCTTTCAATTGGTGAGTTATCACAGTTGTCCATGTTTCATAGAGTGCAGCAGGTTTCCTGAGTCTTGTTAACAATTTATTTTTTATAAAATACTTTCTTCCTCTTCAGCAATGCGACGTTCTGAAAGAGTTAATCAAGAATTCTGAAGTTCTTTCTTCTCCAGAACTGAAGACATTTGCAGAATCTCTTGTGGCTAACAATCTCCCATCACTGACAGTGAATCCCCAGGATTCCAGTTACACGAGGACAGTGATTGAAATGGCAGTTCACACAACAGCTGTTTTGCTGTGCAGTCAGAATCAAATCCTTGAACCTCTAAGGAATATGGCATTCTTGCCCAGCACCATGCAGGTAAAGGAAATACATGCTGTGCTTTTTTCCACTTTCTTGTTACGTTCTTAAATCGTGTACTGTATTACTTGACTAGCCTTTCCCTTTGTGTTAATTAATTATCCTGCATTTTTGGAGTCTAGTCTCTAATGTTTTCTTCTGTTTAGTTCCACAAGAAAATGGGTAACTTGTATCTGGAGATCAGCAGGTCCTTCAGAGCAATCGGATCAGAGTTTGCCATAAGGAAAGATGCCAGTGTTTGGTGTTATGGTACCTACTCTTATTGTGAATGTCTTCCTTTTTCTGTAGCATGCTTTTCTGCCTACCATGCCAGAAGACTTATTGACACAGGCTGTCAACTGGTTGGGAAGAACAAATCTTCACTGGTATAGTAAGTACTCTGCCCAATTTTGGGAGTAAGCTAGGAAGAGCCATTGTTTTCAGTGGTGCTTTCCAAAGGGAGGGAATGTTGGCAGATACTGGGAATATTCATTTTGCAACTTTTGGATATAATATTCTGTTGAGTCATATTGCCCTATAGCAGAGGTTCTCAACCTGTGGTACGCATGGGGGGGGTACGCTGACCACTGGCTGGGGGTACACGAGATGCTTTTTTTGCGTACCCCTGTGTACCCCCTTAGGGTGCGCATACCAGAGAAAAAGCACTTTTTTCGGCCATGCAACATGGCTGAGCGGGTCCTCTGGCTCATGCCACAAACAAAAGAGAAAAAAAGTACTTTTTTCCGTCCATGTAGCGCTTCGGAGCCTGCTCAGAAGCGCCGCATGGCCGGAATCGTCCCCCGTTGCTGTCGCTTACCGTTTTTCCGGCCATGCGGCGCTTCCGAGTGGGTCCTCCGGCTCGCGCTGCAAGCCGGGGGGTCCGGCTTGCAGTGCGAGCCGGAGAACCCACTTGCCCGTGCCATAACCCCAAATCACCCCCAGTAGGTCTCCCTTACCTTCGTTTGCAGCCGCCGCCATGTTGGATCTCCCAAAATCTCGCGAGATTCAAGATCGCGGCGTGAGATTTTGGAGCCGCGATCTTGGATCTCACAAGACTTGGACCCACTCAGAAGCGCCACATGGCCGGAAAAACGGTAAGGGACAGCAACGGGGGCCGATTCCGGCCATGCGGTGTTTCCGAGCGGGCTCCGAAGCGCCACATGGACAAAAAAAGAACTTTCCCCCCTCTTTTTGGCGGGTGCACTTTTGAGGAGGGGGTACGCGAGACTTGGGGGGAATTGGGGGGTGTTGGGTTAGAGAACAGGGGGTACATGGTATAGAAAAGGTTGAGGGACGCTGCCCTATAGTATCCATTTAGGCTAATGGACATGTAGTCATGCTTCTTTGTGTCTTTTTAAAAAATCAAATACCTGTATCGCTTTCCAAAATGAATAGTAGTGCTAAAAACCTTACAAAATGTACTTTGCACAAGTGATAGGGAGATATTTCCACATATATTTTCTAAATTGTGTGTTTTGGGGTCAAGGCAGTGCTACCCGAACTAGGGCGTCGCAACGCCCCAGCCGGGAACAAAGGGTTGCTACACCCTTAAAGGGCGTAGCAACCCGTGGTGACGACGACGGCGCGTCCGGGATCGCGCCGCCACCGCCGTGGACGAAAAGGTCCGTTTTACCTGCATTGGTGGGCAGTGGATGTCCGACGGACCCCTCCGCAGGTCTCCCCAAGTGTTGGAGCAGCGCTCCAACGTGATCGCAACCCACTTTTGGTTTCGCGTAAAACCGGAAGTGGGTTGTGATCGCGGCAGAGCGCTGCTCCAATGCTTGGGGAGACCTGCGGAGGGGTCCGCAGGCTCCCCACACCCCCTGCCGGACATCCACTGCCCACCAATGCAGGTAAAACGGACCTTTTCGTCCGCGGCAGTGGCGACAGCGCGATCCCGGACACGTTATCGCGATCCCTGGGAAGGCCCCGCTGCCACTTAGCAGCAACGGGCCTTCCCAGGAGTTAGAGAACCACTGGGTCAAGGGTTTAAGACGGGTGGTGATCTGGGCAAATACCTTCTCTCTGAAAAGAATCTATAGATTTTTGATTATGAAGTTCTGTTACAAGACCATGAGGTAGAGTTGGTCATTGGAATGACCTTAGATTTGTTCACTGTCGACAGGACATTATGCATTGTTGTATGCTATTCTATTGTCTGGTTTTAATTGTAAAGCTGCTGTGAGAATCTTTTATACCGAAGAGTGGCATATAAATCTTTCAAATAAATAAGGTAAAGGTGACCCCTGACAATTAAGTCCAGTCGTGTCCGACTCTAGGGTGTGGTGCTCATCCCCATTTCAAAGCCGAAGAGCCAGCGTTGTCCGAAGATGCCTCCGTGGTCATGTGGCCGGCATGACTCTCCTTGCCGCAACGCATAGCATGCGGCTGGAACACAGAGTACTGTTTACCTTCCTGCAAGCAGTACCTATTTATCTACTCACATTAACATGCTTTAGAACTGCTAGGTTGGCAGGAGCTGGCCAAGCAGCGAGAGCTCACCCTGTTGCGGATTCAAACTGCTGACCTTTTGATCGACAGCTCATGGTTCAGCGGTTTAACCCACTGCGCCACCCGCTGGCCTTCAAATAAATACACTGAGCTAAAATTGTGGCCCATTACAGGTCAACTCCTTTTAGCTCAGTGTGTTTTTCAAATAAATACACTGAGCTAAAAGGAGTTGACCTGTAATGGGCCACAATTTTAGTGACCACTTAGTAGCAAACTATTGGAGAAAAGAAGGTGGTCATCACCACCATCGTGACCTTCTAGGCAACTTGTATGTGAGAAGTATAGACCTCCAAAAAAGAGGGCTGAAAAGTGGCAGAAAGGGCACCACCCAAGGCAACCAATTTCTGCTTATGCAAACTTGAAAGTCAAACTATATGTCAGTATAGACGTACAGCTACCACAAACCTACATCTTCTCTCTGGTAATCTTTAGTTAAAAAAGATACATGACATGACATCAACATGTTTGGTGTTTCCTTGATCCCTGCTTATTGTCTTTGGTTGCTGCTGTCATCTGGATGTGGAAATTATATTATGTCACAGCACATAAATGATTGAATTGAGCTTGATTGTAATTTTAGAAATAGTTTTTGTCCATTCAAAGTACAATTGTGCTAATTTCTTTCTTTTATTAAATCAGCTTGTCCAAATGGCCATCCCTGCACTGTTGGAGAGGTAAGAAACAAGTTGGCTATGCAACATTTTTGCTTACATCTTTGTTGTCTCTCAACATTATATCTTACATTAGGATGCCTTGAGACCAAACCAGATTGGTTCCATTTTTGTTGTTCCATTGTATCCAAACACAGGTGTTCAACATTAGATAGGTGATGGCAGGGTTGGCACAAACTTTCAGGGGTCCCTCAGGCACAAATCCCATGTGGGCCACTCCCTTTATGTGCATACCAGCTCCTCTGCAGGTCTGCCCAGAAACTGGACAGGAGAGATTGAGCACAGAGGGGAGCTCTCCTTCACGTGGCCACTGCAGCAGTGGTGTGAAGGTCAACGTTTCTCCGTGCTCCGTCTCCTGCCCAGAGTGTTTTTCTGCATCACCGCTTCAGCGGCAGCGTGAAGGAGGTCTGTGGCTGCTGATTTCCCTCTGTTCCTGGGGAACACCTGCTCAGCAAGACGTGTCCTAACTCCCATGAGTTGCTGAGCAACCAGGGAAGTAGGGCTGCAGCCACAGTGGTCCAGCCTTCATCTTCCCATGCACCATTTCAACATTTGTGTGGCCTGCTCCTCCCAATACTGTATTGGGGCCAGGGAATGTTAAAATGGCAGCCAGGAAGGATGACAGATGGCTGCCACTCCATCCTCTGTTGCCGGGGGATGTTTACCAAGCTATGTGTTGGGGGGGGGGGAGTTGAGTAGCAGCAGCAGTGGGTCTGTCATCAGGAACAAATTGGATGTGGCCAGGAATTGGCATAGGCGTTTTTAGGGTTATAGGCCTTGGGCCCTGCATAATCTTGCTCCTCTGTGTTTGGTTGTAATGTTTGTTCTTTCTCTTCTTCCAGTGTGGTCGTCCCATGGAGCTTAGTCGGTGTGTTGATTGTGGTGTTGTAATAGGAGGCGAGAACCACAGAGCAGTGCCAAGCTTTGCTGGAATTCAGTACGTTTGTTCTTTCCTCCACTTCTTAAAATACTAGATGGGATGATCTTTTATTTATGGCAATTTCAAAAGTGTAGAAGGTGTAGGAATTATAAGTGAATCCATTCTGGAACAGGGCTCTGCCTCATTGGTTGCAACATGTTGGGCAGCCCAATCCAGCTAGCCTAACGCCAGTGTTGGGTGTTGTGAACGTGCTGTAAGGCATGTTTTTGGCACCCATAAAATAAGCAGCGCTGGTGCTGAGGTCAGCGCCGCTCACTCTCCCACCAGACGAGGACCGTGCTGCTGGACGCAGGTAAGTCCTACGGCGGGCCGGGGTGGTGGGGGAGGGCACAATAGGCCAGGCTGGGCGGGGGCAGGGATATCGGCAGCGTGCTCTGCCGATATCCAGCGCCTGTTTCCTGGCCTAGCCGGCCTTACACTGGCCCCTCGGATGTGCACCAAAAAAAATAGCAAGTGCACATCCGAGGAAGCCCATTGGAGCTGCTGGGGCTGACACCGGGGGAATTCTCCCAAGGTGTACCCAGCTCTGCCAGTGCGGGCCACATCCTACTTAGGATGCAGTGGCCGGCTGTTTAGGGTGGTTGGTGCATCCTACGCAGGATTGCGCTATAGGTATAGAAAGATAGTCACTTGCAGTGGTTTTGCACTAATCTCCTCTGCATCCATTTCCATGTTTCTAGGATGGTCTGTTTTCCTTTCCTTAGTGTTGGGGCCTGTGGAGAAAATAAACAATAACTTCACTCTCTACACCATACAAAATCAATGTGTCTATCGGTTTCTTTTCTTTTGTAATCCTCGATTGTCTATCCTATGAAGAAAAAGAGTTACTGGCTGGCAGAAGAAACTTAGAAAATTTCTCATGTTTTGTAGCTACTATTTTCACTTTTCTATTTTATGTAGGCATATGCAGGACAGAACACGAACTGGCCACGTGCTTGGAGACCCTAGAAAAAGAGAAGATGTGGTATCGTCTGAGAGGGAGATGTCTCCAGCCGTCTTAATTCTGATTCGTTTGCTCACTCATTTAGCACTGTTTCTAGGAGCCACAAAAGATCCCCAGGTCTGTATTTTATTCTAAAGAGAACCACCACCACCCAATTTTATCTTAAATATATTTCAGTGTGGAAGTGGATGAAGGGACATAGGTATACTTTACTGGGGGCCCAGGGCTGCAAGCCAGTTTCCTGGGGGGGGGGGGGTAAAAGGGAGGCTGAATTGTGGGTGATGCTTGAGGGTGTTTATGCAGGCTTGTACCTCTGTATATGGCGTGTTCAGATCTTGTGAGGTGTGCTGAAGCCAATATGGAGCAGAATCAAGCGAACCGCTGACTCACTGTGAGCTGTTGGCTCGGATCCTCTTCCTTAAAAACAAAAAAAGGGAGAGAGAATGCATGTACAGAAACTCGTGAGCTTGTCTCTTCTCCTACTTGCATGTTGTGTAGGAGAGACAGCAGTGAATGTGGCTTGTTTGATCTTTAGCTCTTAATCTAGGAGGAGAGGGAGGGGGAAGCCCCTTCAGGACAGCCAGCAGAGTCCTCTTCTCAGTGCTTTGGTCCTCTTCCCACTGGAGGAGGAAGGAGGGGAAGGTGCCTTGGATGCTGCTGGTTTATATGCTGGAGTCCAATCTCTCCAGAGTGCATGGAGGCTGTTTAAAACAACAGTAATAGAGGCCCAGCTGGAGTGTATCCCACAAAGGAGGAAGGACTTGACTAAGTCTAGAAGGATGCCGGCATGGCTAACAAGCACAGTTAATAAAGAGGCTATAAAAGGCAAGGAAGCTTCCTTCCGTAAATGGAGGTCTTGCCCTAATGAGGAAAATACAAAAAAGCACAAACTGGCAAAAGAAATGTAAAAAGATGATACAGGAGGCCAAGAAAGACTTTGAGGAGCACGTGGCAGGCAACATGAAAGGGAATAGTTAAAGCTTCTTCAATATGTTAGAAGCAGGAAAACTGCCAGGGAAACAGTTGGTCCGCTGGGCGGTGAGGGAGAGAAAGGGGTGATAAAAGAGGACTTGGAGACCGGGTAGTGAAGACTAGTAGGGATTGTGAAGAGCTCCAGAAGGATCTCTCCAAACTGGGAGAATGGGCAGCAAAATGGCAGATGTGCTTCAATGTAATAAGTTATGCACAATGGGACAAGAAATCAAAACTTCACATATACGCTAATGGGTTCTGAGCTGTCTGTCTGAGCTGTCTGTGACTGATCAGGAGAGAGATCTTGGGGTGCTGGTGGGCAAATCGATGAAAGTGTTGACCCAGTGTGTGGCGACTGTGAAGAAGGCCAATTCCATGCTTGGGATAACTTAAAAAGAGATTGAGAATAAAACGGCCAGGGTTGTTGTGAGGACAAAAAGGAGGGGAGGAACTATGTACACCACTCTGAGCTCCTTGGAGGAAGGGTGGTATAAAAATGTGGAAAAAAATAAATAAATAAAATTATGCCCTTGTACAAATTGATGGTAAGGCCACATCTGGAGTATTGTTCAGTTCTGGTCACCACACCTCAAAAAGGATATAGTTGAATTGGAAAAGGTGCAGAAAAGAGCAACCAAAATGATTCATGGACTGGAGCACCTTCCTTATGAGGAAAGGCTACAGCGTTTGGGGCTTTTCAGTCTAGAAAAAGGCGCCTAAGGGGGGAACATGATTGAGTCGTATAAGATTATGCATGGAATGGAGAGAGTGGATAGAGGGAAGTTCTTCTCCCTCCCACACAACACCAGGACCAGGGGACATGCACTAAAATTGAGTGGGAAGAGAGTTGGAACAGACAAAAGAAAATATAAACTCTATTCCCGTTTTCTGGAGTGTATTCTGTATACCAGAGGCCTTCGGGTATCATGGGGTAGAGCTGCAAGGTGCTTCTTGATGAGTACCTGGGAAGGCCTCTGTTAATTGCCTGGCAAGAGGCATTGCTACATAGGAGGATTATAGTCGCAGTCATTCTGTGCTGTGCTCTCTCTTGTATGTAGAGTGCAAGACTGTGGCCTCTGTTTTTGAAAAGGTTGTTCTCGCGTGTAAAAATATTTTGTTAAGTTTCAATAATACATTAAGAGTCGTCGATGCTCTAAAATTATAGGGGTAAGCAAAATTTGTAATATGTTCTATGGACTGGTTGAGGCTTCCTGGAAATTAGGAGTTTTGATCCTCAGTGTTGCCAGATTGTAATCTGAGTGTGGATGTAATTGATATTGTAGTAGACAATTTACTTGTTAATAATGTAGCTCTGGTTTCCCTAAGATTTCTAGTGTGTAATTTTATCTTATTATTGAGGGGTAAAGGAAGACAGCTTAATGGACTTTGATCATAAGCTAGGTTTTTGGATAACTGTCACTTTGTATCCCTTATGATAGAATTCTTATAATAGAACTGCATGGCACTTTGAATTTTGCATTCTGTTATTCAAGTCCCTACTGCAGATCATAAAGCCGCAGGTTGTGGATCCAGTGAGCTTTCTCATGCAGCATATTCATAAGGACTTGGAGCAACTGATGAATATCCTTGGGAAGAGTGTGGATGAAACCATTAACGTTGTCCATCTGATTCTGTGTAGTCTTCTCAAGGACCATCACCAGCACATAGGCCTGTGTAAGGAGAGCGGCTTATTACTTGTTTTTCCAGTAAAGCAGTCTTATAAGCCACAGTATAGATTTTCACATTGTATGTCAAGGGGGTAATGCTAGTGGTCAAGGGTGATCAAGGAAAAGCGATATTGTGTACCATTTCAAACATTTGAAATTGGTTACAGCTATTCCTGCATGGGCAGCAAGAATAATTCTTAGCATGACTTGGTAGTCTCATTGGTTCCATTGAAGAGTCTTATACACGCTATGTAACTTTTCAGATTTTCAAAATGGTTGTCTTTGTATTAGTAGTTTTAGATGTTGGATGAATCCTGGCAGAGGCATGCAGTATTGATAATGATAGGTCAACTCTAGGATGGAGACGTGTGTGGTGGTCTGTATCATTTTGGTGCACGTGGTGCTCTTGAGACATCTTGATTTTTAACAACATATATTGTGTTGCCGTGCTCATTTACATGTAAGAATGATCTTTAATTCTGCATTTGACTTCTTGTGCGTCTTTAGGCAAGACACAGCGCAATCCGACTTTAACTTTTTTAGAGAAGAAATACAGCTTAAGGGTTTTATAGCCATGTATATATTTTCCAAATTGAAGAAATAAGATAGATAACAAACAATAACTTGCCAGAAGAAAATCCTCCTCTCGAGTCGCAGGCGCTTGTCAAAGTAGCAATTGCAAACGACATCTACCGGTTTGCTACCGGGTCTGTTCTTTTTTTGCTTCGAAGAAGTTCCAAGAGGAACGAAACGTCAGCAGTGGATTGAGTGAAATAGTGCCTGCCAGCACCGGATAGCCCCCTTTGAAGTTCGCAATTGCTACTTTGACAAGCGCCTGCGACTCGAGAGGAGGATTTTCTTCTGGCAAGTTATTGTTTGTTATCTATCTTATTTCTTCAATTTGGAAAATATATACATGGCTATAAAACCCTTAATCTGTATTTCTTCTCTGACTGCAACAAGCCATGGAAACCTCTATACCAATTTTAACTTTTTTGCTGGTTTAACCAGCGGCGCAGCGAGAACGGGAGGCCCCAGAATGGAAAAGGGATTCAAATCCCCTCCAAAAGAAGAATTCAAAGGGGATTTGAATCCCTTTTCCATTCTGGGGCCTCCCGTTCTTGCTGCGCCGCTGGTTAAACTGACACAAAAGTTAAGTCGGATTGCGCTGTTAATTATCTTTTGCACTTGTGGTTTGACTGAATGCAGAATGTGTCTGTCACTCTGAAAAGACCATATTGTTGGCACAAAACTCTTTGAACCATTAAGGGGCTTTTAGAGATCATTTGCTTTTAACCATTTTAATGAGAGAATATGTGGAATCAAGTTCACTGCCACCTGCACTGGCAATTGGAAGAAAAGAGCAGATTTCTTCCTTCAGGAGCTATTGCAGGCAGAAGAGGTTGGGAACATTTGTTGTTACCTTGATCCCTACAAGAGAAGCAAGAGTAGGTTTCGACCTGCTGCCATTATCACTTCCCATAACTGCATGCGCGGGGAGGAGATGTGAAGGTATGATGCTCCTGACGTGCAATAATGTTCTTTTGCAGGGCCAGTGCGCTTTGATGGTCAATTTTCTACTAAAGAGAAGAGGAATAATTGGGAAGGAATTGTTGCACGCACCATTATTGTTCCTGAACTAAAGGTTAAACATGCTTTCCAGACATTGCATTGACTAGCCCACATATCACATGTATCCCATTCTTTATTGATGTAACATATACCAATTGTGATATGATTTGGAATCTGTGTCTCAAGAGAGACCATAACACTGTTAGCCAAAAGTGTACAAATGAGTTTTGGGAGGGATTGCATGTTAGGTACATAAGAATTGCATATTTTTGTCTGATGTTCTCTTGTGCTCCAAGAAAAAAATGGGTGGACATAGGTTATCATGCAGAGTATGGTCCTAATCTGCCTTTTTAATTCTTTGACAAAATATTGTGCATCAAAATATCTCAAAATTCAGCATTCTCTGTTTTGCAACCAGAACTGAACAAATAAAGCAGACATACAAAATAGAAATTTTGAATTGCACAGAAGTTATGTTAATAGTGTAGGTGGGTGTGCATGAGAGAGTGCAGCCTTTTCCCCCCTTTATATAAGTAATTGGAAGCCTTTTACATAAAAATGTGCACTCAAAGGGTTACCAGATATGGTAATTTTGTGGATATTAGAGCATCTCAGTTGCTGTAGCTGTTAGTTTCACTCTGAACATGGTCATTGCTTTCAGTTTCACTCAGGACACTGCCAGTTTCCCATAGTTGTCAGCAGCATTGGCTGCATACTGGTGGCCAGGGCTGGTGAGCTCCCTGTGCTGGTTAATGGAGCTTTCCAGATCATCCAGTGCCAGATTACAATGTTTACTTCACTTGTACAGGTAGTCCCGGCATAGACATCCTGACTTGCAGACAGATGCTTCTGTGCCTCTGCGGTAGCGCTGTTCCGACTTAGGTCAGTTCCAACTTCAGGAATGGAACCAGCACAAAAGTCAGGGACTATCTGTATAGGAGAAAGTAAAGAGATGGAATTATTTGTGATAGCTGACATTTGCATGGAGGTGTATTCCAAATTGCCCCATAGAATTCAGTGAGAGCTACTGAGAACTGAGCTAGCATTCATCTGGGTAGCCCTGCCTTGGTTTCTGTTTCTTGGTGTGTAGCTACAGTGTGACAAAATTCTGGAAACTGACTCTAGGTATTTTGATGGTCAATTTTCTTCCAAATGGACTCCTGTGTGATGAGGATGATGCGTCTTTAAGAAATCCCACCCCTTTATGCTGCACAAAAATACTGCTCACATGTCTACACTTTTTTTGAGAGCAGTGATGCTCAGGATCCTCTTGCAGAGAACTGCCAGATTCTGTTGCTCAAGGCAGATTCTTCGATCATCATTTAATGCAACAATTCACAGACAGCCTGTGAAGGGGGGGGGGAGGATAGCTGGGTCTTCCTTCCTTCTGTTGTTAAACAGAGTGGCTGGCGTGTTTTGTTTGTTTGGTGACTCACTTTCTCTTGTTCTCAAAAAGGATTTGGATAAAACACTTCTAGAGTTGAATCGGCAAATCAGTGAGGACGACAGAGTCATCTCCAACCCAATAGTAAAAATTATATATGGAGACCCTGCAATTTTCCTGTCTAGACTGCCCAAGAACAGCACTGTGCACTGTTCCAGGATGTGGAGTTGCAGGAAGCGGATCTCAGTTGAGCACCTGGGACACGTTGTCCAGCAGAAAGGTGGCAAGGATGCTGTGCCCATCTTGTGGAAGTTTCTGCAAAAGGTGAGCATGCCCAAATCTTTGCCAGGATAGCACCATATCAGAATATATTAGAAAACCGTGCAGTGACCCACATGTAAGCTGCTCTTCATAATTGGTAAGGGGAATTGCCCAACAGACAGCCTTGCATCCTCTCTTCTCTTTTTCTCATGTTTTATGAACATGATGACTTTGATCTTAAAGAGCAGGAAGTCTCCTGTCAGCAACTTGTCAAAAACTGAAGTACATCAGTAAGCATCAAACGTGTGGGTGCTTTGAAAAATTAAAATCACAGCGACAGCATAAGGTAGTTTTGTGTTGGAATGTGTGGGGTTAAGCCATCTCCCAAAGGTGTCTGGCTCTCTCAGAATTGGATTAATCTAGTTTTTATTCATGCTTCTGTCACTGAGAGTTAGGAGAGGAACCTGAGGAAGGTTCAAATAGGCACAAGGCACAAATTCTGCTGTAGGTGATAGTAACTGTTCATGTAAACTTACTGCAAGGTTGTAATCATTGTCAGTTGTGTGTACCCATCGAGCACACCCATGCATGACACCTCTTTTTCTTCAGGGGATTGTTTCAGATTGGTACATGGGAGAGAAGGGAGGGACATGACAATGGAGCAAGAACCGTTTCAAAAGTGGAGGTTCAGGAGAACAGTTTGCCATGTGTAGGGCCAAACTAAATGAGGCATGAATCTAGTTGCCTGATATTCTTGAAAGATGCACTCAAATCCCTTACCATCTGTTAGCTTTTTCTGTCTCATTTGCCCTGTCTTATTCCTTCATCAGGAAGCTGAATTGAGGCTGGTGAAGTTTTTACCAGAGATCCTGACCCTGCAGAAAGACTTGGTGAGAAGGTTCCAGAATATCCCTGAGGTGGAACACTGTAATATTGGAGACTTTTTGAACAGTCTTCACTCAGGTGAGATTCTGCCATCAATGATTCTTAACCAGAATAGCTAAAACGGGGAAGGATTGCCTTCATGCCCTGCTTGTGGGGCATCTGGTTGGGCACGGTGGCAAACAGGATGCTGAACTAGATGGCCTTTGGTTTGATCTAGAAGAACTGCTCTTTTTACGTTACTCTGTATTTCCTCTATTTCTGATGTTTCATTGGGGGATTGACAACACGCAACAGAATCTTCTCAGTCATGACCCCCAGGAAACCCCCCCCCCAAAAAAGGGTAGGTTTTTTGGCCTCCTCATTGTTATGTTTTCAGCAATCAGTAAAGACTTCTTTGTTCAAATGGACATTTGGTTAATACCCCTATGTATAGTTTTTGAGTGTCCTTGTTTTCTTAGTTGATTCAGTGTTTTAGTTGTAAGATTTGGGGTTGTTTTTGTAGGTGTTGTTATTGATATTGTTTTGTTTCCATCTGATGTGAACTGCCTGAGGGGGGCTCTTTGGAAACCAAAAGGTGGGATAGAAATCCCTCAAATGAAAGAATGAATTACATGAACTAGAGTTCACTGAATTGGAGGCACTTTGGGAAAGAGCTGCAGAAATCAACAGTATGGTCTGTCATGCTATCTGTACCTTGCATTCCCCAGAAAGCATGAGGAGTCTTATGGAAAACAGAGTGAAAATATTTCTGTCTGTGTGGAACCGGGTAAGAAGATCCTTGGAAACAAGCGGTGAGTGGAAACAAGCAAAATGGCAGGATTGGGAGGTCAGCTGATTCCACCCAGTAGAAAATTGGCACTTGTTAGTTTTTCTTGGCAACCCCGATTTTTCCCATTTTGTGTTGTTGTAGAACAGCGTTTCCCAACTTGTGGTACGCAACCGCCAGTTGGTGGTACACCAACACTCGGGTGGCAAGAGGGCAGACGTGCTGTGTCGAAGCCCTGAAAACGATGGTAAGCAGTCTTGGGCAGCCAGCAGAGTTCAAGGGTTTCTGCTCTGGGAAATGCCAGCCCTGACCCCCTTACCATCGTCTTCAGGGCTCGGTCACAGCCAAAAACTCAGAAGTAAGTGGTGGTGGCGTCATCCTCACCTCCGGTGGTATGCGGCGCGACAGCAGCCCCGCAGGTGGTATACCACGCCGAAGGGGTTGAGAACCAACCCCTGTGCTAGAGGAAACACTCTTTGACTCTCCTGTGCCTAAAGAGGTACTGTAGGTTACTTATCGTCCTACAGTTCTATCCTGTTGCTGCTCTTAGTTCCTTTTAACATACACTGGATTAGGTGGTAGAGCGTAACATGACCCATTCCTTCATTCCAGTATGCCCAATGCCTGCCTTCCAGGCCAGAAAGTACTGGAGTAGTTTGATCATAACAATGTGACAATTATAATACAATCAGGAATGATCAAGACCAAAATGATTATTGGGTTGGGACACCTCCCTTACGAGGAAAGGCTATGGCGTTTGGGGCTCTTCAGTTTAGAAAGAAGGCGCCTGAGGGGGGACATGATTGAGGCATATAAAAGTATGCATGGGATGGATAGAGGGAAGTTCTTTTCCTCCTTGTACAACACTGGAACCAGAAGACATCAACTAAAATTGAGTGACGTTAGAGTTAGAACAGACAAAATGAAATACTTCTCTACCCAGCATGTAATTAATCTGTGGAACTCCTCCTTGCCCCAAGGTGTTGTGGTGGCACCTTGCCTTAGATCCCTTTAAAAGGGGATTGGACAGATTTATGGAGGAAATCCATAAATTTCAGGTCATCAGCAGGAAATTCATAAACCTGTGGACAAAGTTACAAGCCATGATGACTATATGCAACCTCCAGGTTGGAGGTAACCTATCTCTGAATGCCAGATGCAAGGGAGTGGCAACAGGCATACAGGTATCTTGTTGACTTGAGTGCAACCTGAGGCATCTGGTGGGGCCACTGTGAGATACAGGAAGTTGGACTAGATGGGCCCTTGGCCTGATTCAGCAGGGCGATGATGATGATCCAAAAGAGAGCACCCACCAGTGGGTCTGGGCTTGCAGCTCACAAATGTATCCTGATCATGTTACAGGCGAAATTAAACTTCCCCAAGGCTATTGTGATGTTGACCTTACGCTTGATGATAAGCTTGAGATTCTTGTGCCTCGTCGGCGAGGTCTGGGCCTCTGTTCCACAGCCCTAGCCAGTTACCTCATCAGCCTGCACAATTACTTTGTCTATGCCATTGAAGAACCTTCAAAGAATACCAAGAGGTACTTCTCCTCTTTCTCTGTATCTGCTAAAATCCCAACTTCTTCTGGGGTTGCCAGATGGCCTTACTGTTGCCAAATCAGCAGTGAAGCAGGATTTCTCATTTCTGTTCCTTCCCTCCTGTGCAGATATTCTGTTAACCCCACAGAAGTCGCCGATCTGCATGTGATTAGTTATGAAGTGGAGAGGGACTTGATCCCACTGTTTCTGTCAAACTGTCAGTACAGTGTAGAGAAAGGAAGGGAGGCTCTTGAGGAATTTGACCTGGAAAAAATCCAGCAGCAGATCATCAGCAGATTCCTACAAGGCAAGCCCATAATCACATTGATGGTAGGTAACATAGCAGGTTGGTGCTGCTTTTTTGCTTTCCTGGTGCCTGTGAGATTCAACTCTCAAGCCATAGAACATTCCTTCCAAGGTCCTCTTATTGAGCCTGTTCTCTGCTCTCTTTTCTGAAAGGGCATACCCACGCTGGTGTACAGGCACGATCGAAATTATGAGCATCTCTTCAGTGATATCAAGAGCAAGTTGAGCCAGGTAAACCCAATCAGTGATTGGAAGAGTGAGCATACATTAAAATGATCTGATACTTTTTAATATTTCTTGTTTAAATCAGGAGTAGCTCTCCACTCCGCTCTCTAATGTCTGATTCTGTGCACAGTTTTGGGAAGTTAGCCCCATAGAGCTACTGGGACTTACTTAACAGTGAATACGTGCATTGAGCACTTGCAGTCTAAATGACTGTATTTGCTCACTGGGAAATGGCAAGTCTCTGGGCTTGGCAAATGGCATTTATAATTCTCCTGTATTGCACAGAAGAGGAGCGAACACAATGTCACAACATCCTGCCTTTGTTTCATAATGGTGGCATAACCTGAAGGAGTACCTGCATGGTGCACATGTCTTTTTTCTTTACAGCAAAGAGTAGGAATGATGAATGTTGATTGGTTTTTATCCCCTCGAATTACAGAGCTCCCTTCCAAATTCCACAATTAGCATGATCAGTGGGGAGTTGCAGTCCTACAGTGACATCTGCGAAGCTCTCTCTATTACTGAAATAACCTTAGGATTCTTGGCTATGGCTGGAGGAGACTCGGAGATGACTTTGGCTGAGTATGTTGAAAATATCCTACAAATGGGCAGTCAGACGAGCTCTCATGTGTTGAAGGTGAGTGCAGGATGTCAGGATCCAACCCATCACTGTAGGAGGAGAGAGTCTAACAGACAAGACTGAACTTGTGAATATCTCGCATGCCCCAGACCAAGGGATTTGGATCTGGTTGTTTTTTCCAGATCTCTTTTTGCTACTTGAGTAGGAACAATTCTGAGTGCATCTTGCCTGTTGGTCCTTGGCAAGCCCCACAGAACAGCTAAATACACTGAGTGAGACGCTGAATGATCTGTTCTGCAGCTTTTTGCTTTCTTATTAGGATGCAACAGAGGAGATGAGTGTGTCATTTAGAATTAAATAAAGATGATGGACAGGCCTGCCAGGCTCCTAGATGTGGCAAAAGACATGGGAGTATACATCTGCCTCTAAGGAAAGGAGAGTTTAGTGACCTTAGCTTTGGCTGCTGTTTGGAAGAATACGTTGGGAGGATGGAGAAAAGCAATCCCTGATCAGCAACTTACACAGTTCAGCTTTTGGTTCTGTAACAGTATTGGGTTTTAGAGAAGAGTGTTAGATATTAGATTGGTATGTTAGGAATCTTTGAGAATGTATATTTACATTTCCTCTAAACAAATATTTGGCTATTCATGTATCTTTATAACTTCACTTGTATTGTTCAAGATTAAAATTATAGTCGTCAGCTTTCTTTAAAAACAGGTGTTTCTTTGTGTGTTTTTCAGGCACTGGGTCGATGTTTCCTAAAGCACACCATTGCAGTGTGGCAGCTCCTCTCTTGCCATAAATCCGAACAGCTGCTGCACCGGAAAAGGGTAGGAGGTCTTGAATGCAGGCAAAGGGTGGGGATTCTTTGCAGTTCTGGTGCTGCTCTCTTCCCTTCTTCCCCCAGTTTATAGTACTGTGTGTTTCTTCCTCTTGTTGTACCTTCCAGGATCCCTTTGCAGAGGTTAACACATCCTATAAAGAACCCCTCACTGAAGAAAACACCAAGCTTCTCAATGCCTTCTTCACGCAGGCTGGGCTGGAGAACTTCCTCCAAGAGCTTCATGAAATGATAATCCTCAAACTGAAACATGCCCAACCTGGGGAAGAGTTCAATCCCACATGGAGGTAAGAGCCTGCAAAGTCAACCCCAAGCCCCTCGTACTTGGGCTTATTTTTGTTCTTCCCCTGAACGTGTTGCTTCCCCCCCCCCCCCATATACCAGAATGACTGATCATACTTGTCTGTCTCCTTATTTTCCAGCCTGAAGGACACACTTATTTCATATCTCGAAAGGAAAGAGAGTGACATACTTGGGGAACTAGAGGATGCATTCCCAGAAGAGATCCAGCTTTCCCAGTGTATCTCTGCCTGGAAAACAGCTGCTGTTCTTAAACATGATCGAAGACTTGGTTAACACAGCACAATAATTGGCCGGCACTGTTCTCACTCTCTTCCCCCACACTCCTTAAAAAAATATGTTGAAGAGCAAACTACTGGATTTAGGAGTGATGCTCTTGTTTGCACTGACTCTGGCAAGTAAATTCTGGGGCCTAACTGCTTTTTCAGCCCAAGGAAATCCTAAATCCAAGTATTGCTACACTATATTTAGAATAAACTGTAATGCAGAAGGATAAAATAATTTCTGCTTAGAAGATGAAGGATTTAAATTTTATTTTCCAGATATGATTTCTAGAAAATGCAACTTAGAAATGCAAACCACATTCAGAGGAAGGGGTCAAAAAGGAGGGGGGAAAACTGTCCAGGGGCCAGATCTACAGGCTTAGCCAGAGCCCTTGTGTCCTAGGTTCCCACAAGAACCATTGGGCAGTTACCTGGGGGTATCGTTTACAAACTTGAGGTTATGTGCCACCTCACTGTCTGCTTTTCCCTTGGGGTTATTGAGATGGAGAGGGTTGGAGAGCCAGTCCCCTTTCCCTCAAGTTTCCTTGTCTTCCTAAGTGCTACCAAAGCTGCCTTCCTTTGTTGCCAGGGGCATCACTACTTTTTCTGCCATGATACTTCCCTCGCCACTGGGATGTCTGTCTCTCTTTAGTTCAGGCCACCAGACCAAAGCATTTCAAAGGTTGGTCAAGGAAGCTTTTCAGGTAGCTGCCTTAAAACATTCCAACACAGGCAATATTCCCAATCCCAGGTATGTTACCTGGATGCCACTGCCTAACAGATGTTTTTTATATTGATGACTTGACACATCAAGGTTGCCTTTAGTTTGCCCTTTTTGTGGGAGCTTTTTGACTGGGCATATAGTTTCCTGCTGAGACAATCTACATTCACATGAGAGCCTTTAAGTCATCTTATAGGAGGCTGGACCCCTCTGTCTAGAAAGATGTGTACTTTAGTTATACTAGTTGATATTAGTATAGTTTGTGGGGTTTGATGTTATAGTTGACTCACTGGTACTGTGATCATGCTTCAATACACAACACTCTCCTTGGTCTGAAAAGCAGCGCTTTTATAACTAGAATTCAGGCATGTTTCTTTAATCAAATCTGTGAAAGAAGCAGTAAGATGTCTTAAATATACTGAACCAAATAAGTCTGTATGCTTCCAAAAATAATATGCAATCCTCTTATTTAGAGTAATGATGCTAGTTTGTCAGCCAAGTATAACAAGCTCAGTCATGTGAACTAATGTGCATGGTTGAAACAAACAAAGAAAGAAAGAAGGGGATTGTGTAGGAGTAAATTGCTTCAAGGACAAAAGAAGAAAGTATTAGTTACACCATCAACACTTTGAAGGAACTTTATTTTTGTTGGGAACCATGTAGATACTCATTGACATTTTTAAACATAATTTACCACAATAAATGTACGTGAAACTCCTCTCTCAGGGTGAAGTAGAACCCCCAAATAGCAGCTTCGTTGTTGATTCCTCTTTGCAACTATGTTTACCTGTAGAACTTGTGTGCTTTATAAGTAACAAGTTATGCCTCGTGCTCTTGCTCTTTAATTAACTGAGCTGTTCCAAAGGGCTAGCTAAACATTGGTTTTGTTCTTTAAAGGCCGAAAGCTCCACTCACAAAAATTCTGGGTGCTGGTCATTGATGCAGTTTTCCTAAGTCTGTCTTGTCCATCTTCCTACCCTGACAATTTGTTTTAGATTTCAAACGTTGTTATAAATCTTTACTCTGAACTATAGTAGTGCTTTAGTTTATTTTAGCAGTTATCTTCCATTCTCATGCTTAGAGTAGTGAAACCAATACTGTCACCTGCCCTGCCTGTCCTTGGAACATGAGGAATACAAAGGACAGGATCAAGTGACCAAACATTACTCATGCTTTTCTTTCGACAAGTGTATGCGGATTATATATCTACACCAGTGTTGCTCCTTGCTGCATTGGCAGAGCAGTAACCTCTGGATTGGTCTACTACTGTGCTATATAGATGAGAGAGCCAGTTTTTTTTTTTAATGTGTACAAATTCTTGTGTTTGCTTTTTTGTCTTAATAAAATATTTGCTACCAAATGCTTCTAACGGTGTCTTGAAATCATGCATCTTTATAGGGAATTCCTGATGTTATGAATTCTGACTGGAAGGATGGGTTTTAAAGAACCACCCAGAAAGTATTAATATGGAATTTTAACCATTAAATTACAGTCGGGAGCTTGCAGTGTTTGGCTGAACTGTTGTAGCCTTGTAGAGCAGTGGTTCTCAAACTGGTGGGTCGTGACCCACCAGGAGAACTGGATACTTCCCCTGCCCCCTTAAGGGGTGGAGGAAGCATGCCACTGCCGCAATCCCGGGGATCTCTGCCACCACTGGGAAGAAAAGCGCTTGAAAACAGCGTTTTTTACTCACCGGGGCTTGGGGGGTGCAGGGAGGCCTGCACAACTCTCCACAGGCCTCCCCACACACACTGAAGCCCCAGTGAGTAAAAAAACCCGCTGTTTTCAGGCGCTTTTCTTCCCAGTGGCGGCAGTGATCCCCAGGATTGCTGCCACCGCTGGCCCCACACCACAAGCATTCAAAGTTCTCCCTGCTTCGTGGGGAGAACTTTAAGAAACACTGTTGTAGAGAACAATGTACTGCAAAACTGTTCTTCCATTCAAGCAGTATGTATTGATGCAATTCTTACTGGACTACCCCATAGGTGAGATTTTGCACATACTGTAACTCAGAGCTACCAGCAGAAATATCTTTCAACTATATCAGCATAAGCCTGAGCCCCTTCTGTGCAAAGCAATTTTACATAAAACAGATGGGAGTATGTTATCTGCTGTGTCAATTGATTGTTTACTTTAACTACTCTGAATGTAGTATGTGAGGTACTTGTTCACTTTTGGAGGCTAATAGGAGAAGGGGAAGTACACACTTATTTGGGGCTTTATGGGAAGCAGCTGTAGCTCAGTGGTGCTGTTAGTCAAATCTGGGCTGAGAAGCCCACCATGGATGGTTTGTGTGCCATATCCTTTGTATGGATGTACACAGCTTAGTCCCAAGCTCTGGAAGAAACACAGTCTGACACAGTTCTCTCAAATTCAACAAGGATTTTATTGTAGAAGAGAAAGAGAACAATAATTTAACCAAAAAGGCCAACAGCCTGATGACATCCAGGGCTGAGAGCCAGAGGCAAACAGGACCCAGTGGTTTCTGAGAACCAAGAGCCTGTGTGTGGATTAGGATATGGATCTCCCTTGCCTGCATGTATGAGGGCCTGATGCTACTGACACTGGGGCTAAGGCTAACACTTCCAGGTGGCTTCCTGAGAATGAGAGTCAATATGGGCCAACGTTCAAGGCGACATCCCAAAATGAGAGCCCCAAACAGCTTGAGAGCTTTCCTTTTATACTCTGCTGTGGAACTTCCTAGCTGCCCATGCCCATAAGGAAGTGATTTCTGTTGGGCCACTAGCAAATAGCTGCGGCTTATATGATGGTGATTTTAGATGTTAGTCTCTACTGGACAGTGCTGTGTTATGCTTGCTGCAGTGCACTAAAATAGATACCACTTTAGGAAGTGTTAGGATGGTCATACATAGTGGTAGAGAGGGCTTCCATCTATTGTCTGTCTGTATGGGGAAGCATTAGCACAGATTTTTTTCTTCACATTTTTATTCCACTCTTCGTCCAAGGAGCTCAGGGTAGTGACAGTAATATAGTAGCTCCTTTTGTCTTCACAACACCCTGTGAGGTAGGTGAGACTGAGAAACAGTGATTGGCCCAAGGTCACCCAAGAAGCTTCATGCCTGAGCAGCGATTTAAAAACCTGGATCTTCCAGGTCTAAGTCCAACTCCTGAACCACTACGATCTTGGCTCTTGTTTAAGATTCTAAGTTTAGCTGTTGAAAAGTTTAAATTCAAATAGCACATTTTTATTCTGCCCTTTCTTCAAAGAGCTCCATAGTGAAGCGAGTAAATCTGTTGCCCTTTTCCGTCTGGTCAAAACAAGCACAAAGCCTGTAGTCCACTGACTGTTTTCAATGCTGGGCCTGGCAGATCCTTTTCTCGAAGAGTTTGATTAATGTAACAGACTGACTTGCACAAGAAGCCAAAGCATGGAGACCTAATTTAGCGTGTCCAGTAGGGAGAGGGTGGACGTAACCCTATATTCTTTCTGAGTGTACTGGTAGGTCAGGAGCCACCACCCCAACACCATTTTTCCACCCATTATGTCCGGGAGGAAAACATTTAACCGGATCGCATTAAAACGTGAGGAGAGTCGTTGCTGCCGCTCCTACAAGGCTTACCGCATGATCCTATGCATGTCTACTCGCTCGGAAGTAAGTCCCAGTGTGTTCAATGAGGCTTATTCCCAGGAAAGTGTGCATAGTAGTGTTGCAGCCTTAGTTGCGACCACCATTGTGTGCGTCTTATGGTCTCCACACAGCGTTCCTCGGTAATGAGGAGAAGCGCTTCAAGCATCAAGGCACCGCAACATCGTGCCAGAACCGCTTCGTACCGTTTAGCGGAACCGGCGATCTCCGTTTGTATTTTGCGGGAGGAGGAGGGCGATGATGACACTAAGAGAAACACAGGAAGTAGGAAACGAGACCCTGGGTGCAATGGCGAGCAAAAAAGAAACAGAGGTGCGGCTGGAGGAAGAAACGCTACGCTGCTGGGAGCGGTAAAATACCACCGGGAGGTTGAAACTCTCCCTAAACCAGGGGCTAAAGACTGAGGGGCGATCGCTGGGGCACTTCCTGACACCGGGGACTCTTGGGATCTGTATTTCTTTCGATGTGGCACCCATTGCTCCTGGCTTGTGCGCCACCTACTGGTTTCTACTGTTAGAGCACTGACGACTGCAATCCTAGGCACGTTTAATTTTGAATATGTGCCCTTGAAACCAGAACGACTAACTTCGGACTAACATAAATAGATTTAAGAGTGGGCTGCAAGTGTTGCTAAATCAGTTTTTGTGACCAGGCATAAATGCGGTCTCTTCTGCTTGCCGTTTACTAATCTGCATGCAATCAATTACAAATCTGCGTTCTCTCTATGCGTGTCCTCTGCTCTGACACGCTACACGAACTGCGCGTGCAGATCAGCAGGGAAGCCAGAAAGCTGACACGCGTGTAAGCAGCCCCTCCCACTCGCCGTCGGAGCCATATTCCGACGAAGTGGGAATGCGCAGCACGCTCTGCACAGTGCAGCGTTGATCCACGAATGGGTCCGACGGCGAGTGGGAGGGGCTGCTTACACGCGTGTGTCAGCGGCTTCTTGAGCTACTTATCGCACCGCCCCACCCCCGGGGTACCCCCTCTGTCTATGCCACTGGTGTAGCAGGTGAGATTCACGTTCTCTGTTGTCTTCGTTCTGCGAGTCTAGCCTTTGCATACATTTAAAAGAAATAAATGCCCGCACCATTATCCTACAGTTACAGTACAGTATTTCAAGTAACCGTCACGTCTAGAAGTGAGGTTTCACATAACAGGAACAAAGGCTATAATAAGCGTGGTTCTAAGAACTTTACTCAAAAGTAAGTTCCACTGGCTCTCAACAGTGTGTTTAGGATTTCTGCCTTAGCGTATCTTTACCACACACAATAAACAGTTCAGCCCGAGTAGTTCCATACTATCATTGGTCTGAGTACGTAACAGTGGCTTGAAAATCTGGCCAGTTGCCTTGTCCAAGAAAGAAGCCTCCAGCTCGACTTTTGCTGCGTTCGCGCTACATCTGACCAATCAGAGCCCGTTGTTTGACCTGCGGGCAGGACACCAGACGCACACGAAACGCAAACGCAACGTGAACGTGTACAGTGTAGCTCCGGCTTTACCCAGTTGTGTTCGGTGTTGCTGTGTGTGGACTCAGAGACGTAACCACGGTGGAGCGCGTGGTTCACTCGAACCAGGCGCTCGGGCGGGAGGGCAGGGCAGTCACCGCGTTGTGTCGGCCCGCCCTCCCTCCCTGGAGCCCGTTACGCTCCGAAATGAGCGGAAAACGGGGGGCGCGTCGACATGACACGACGCAGGCCCTGCCCCCAGGCGCCAGGCGCCGGGAGGGCGCCCAACATTTCTGTGTGGACTGCTGTGCATATCAACATTAGGCATGTAAGAAATGAAGTGCAGCTTATTTGCAAAGCTAATAGCACACATTTTGCAGGACGATTTGAATTTAGCATGACTCTGCAGTGCCAAAGAAGAAATGTGGGAGAACTTTGCGAAGTGACACCAGAGGGGAATGCTCTCCATTATGAAAAGCAGTGTGCAGTGACATAGCTAGCCACTGTGGTACCCAGGGCACACTTCCAAACATCACCCCCAGAAATGACATGGGCATGATGTTACTTCTGGGTGTGACATCACACCCCCACATGTGTTTTTTTTAATTAAAAATTGAAAGTGAGGAGCAAGGGGCTGGCAGTGGCAAAAAAGGTAGGTCACCTTTGCTCCGCTGGTATGTTGTGATGGTGGAAATGAACAGCTTCTACTTAGTTCTATTGCATTTCTTAGGGATCAAGCCCAGCTGAAGACAGATGTGATTGAACAGGACACAGAGGAATGGCAAAAAAACTCCTCCTTTGCTGGACTGGTGAGAGTTGGAGGGGTGGACTTATCGTATATCAAAGGAGATGACACAAGTGCCTGTGCTTCACTGGTGGTGCTCAGCTACCCAGACCTTGAGGTAATACTCTTGGAACTGTGACATTTTCTCTGGGATAGCATTGTTGGCATAGCAAGGTGTGCATTAATGGGCTGCATGAAAATCTAGCATAGATTGTAGTAGGCCTGGTAGTCTTCAGCTGCTAAAACAATCCCCATCGTCTGCGTAGTTGAATGTGGCAGCAATTCAGGAGTAAGTCAGGCAAGAGGATGGTGAGTTTTCAGAGGTGTAGCTACACCCCCCCGGGGGCGGGCGCCTTGACACCCCCATGTGATGTCACAAGTTCCGCCCTGGGGGAAAAAGGAAAAAAGCACCACCCAGAGGTTTTTCAGTAATTTTTAGGTCACTAGCGGCACGGGCGGGTGATTCCTGTTGCTGGCAGCGCCCGCAAAAATGCTGATTTTTTTCTGCCGCCGCTGCCTCCACACTACCAAATTGCCACCGAGTCGGCGGCTTGTGCATCCCCTGCACCGCATGTTGCCCCACACACCCGGGGACCCCCTGCCCCCCCTAACGACGCCTGTGTGAGTTTTAGGACCTGCATTGAATTAGGGCTATAGTCAGTTCCACTGTCCATATAGGAGCTGTTCCCTCCTTCCTATCTCTTGCAACCTGCCAGTCATCAGTCAACATTTCCCAAATTGAAAGCATATGCAGTGTTTTCAACTGTTTCAAGTCTCTTTGTCAGTTTTACTTACCTGTCTCACTGTTTATAAGAAATCCAAGATATGGAATTATAATTTTGCTTCTCACTTTGTCCTGAGATTTATATTCATAGACTTTTGGTTTTGCAGAAAGTTTATCTGTGAGAGTTTTTCTCCCGAGATTTAAAATTTGCTCAGAAATGAAGTATGCATGTGTTTGGGAGGAATGCTGTCAAAAAATCCAAAAACTGAAATAGAAAAAAATGTTCAGTTTTGAGACTTGATGGATAAGAAAAGTCTCAAAGAGCAGTATAGCAGTATATTCACTCTGCGTTCTTCCCCCATCTCAGGTGCTATATGAAGATTGCTGCATGGTGTCTGTGAGTGCCCCCTACCTGGCAGGTTTTCTGGCCTTCCGAGAAGTCCCTTTCCTTGTGAAGGCGGTGCAGCGGATGGAGGAGCAAGAACCTGGTCTCAGACCTCAGGTGTAATATTTTCCCTTACATTAGAAAAGTCTGCTGGATCAGACATAAAGGTCTTTCTAATCTGGCAGCTTGCCTCCCACAGAGGCCAAGCAGATGGGCTTAAAAGGCAATCGCCCTCCCCCTGTTGATTGTTCCCAGAAATAGATGTTCAGGGATACACTGCCTCTGAATCTGGAGGCTCCATTTAGCTGTCTTGGCTTGTATCCTTCTTTTTTCTTAATGGGGTGGGGCCTCTCTCAGATACTCTGTGCCCAGAGCCACCATCTGCTTCACAGGGGTTTTAGGCAGGCTGCCAGCCCAACAGGGCATCTAGGTAGTATGGTGGCTGTCACATAGAGGCTGGATGAGAACATGAGAATTGCTTTACTAGAGACCTGACCGATCAACCCTGGACAGCCAGGTGCTTCTGTCACCAGCATGAGTCTCTTCACTTGCTCTGTGGCTAGTGTGGCTCTTCCCATAGACTCAAGGCACGTGTGGAAAGGCAAAGAGATGTCTCATTTCTGCAAGACTGAGAACCATATTGAAGGCTTCCAGATGTTCTCACAGATGGCATATTTAGTCACCCAGCAGAGCTAAGGCAATTCCCTCATATAAGAGACAAGGCAGAAGAGAGATCTGGAAGGGTTGGGTCTGAAGAACGACTGTTCTGCCTGATTTCCCTTTCTCATCGACCTGATCTTAAAGGAGCGCAACTGTTCACTTTCTGTCCATAGGCCTCAGTATGTATTTCATTTTCTATGACTGACTTTCTAGTAGTGTGTGGGCTCTGTGATTAGGGCTGCAATCCTATGCACACTTACCTGGGAGTAAGTCTCATTGGATTCAGTGGGACCTACTTCTGAATACATATGCATAGGATTGTGCTATAAGTCTCACCTTTTTCTTTTGCAGTGGCAAAAATAGGTTCTTGTTCATCTCGGTGTGGGTGTGTAGACATACACACACATGCACAAATATTCCATCATCACAAATGTCTCCCACTATGTCTCATCTATCACTTATGTGCCCCTTTGTGACTTTCCTAGGTGCTTCTTGTAGATGGAAATGGCATACTCCATCACAGAGGTAAGGCTCCTGGATAATAGTTTTCTAGTGACAACCAGATTTTCTATACATCTTGAACTGGTCTATCTTCCTGCTAGCCTTACCATATCCAAAGGGGGACAGAGTGCCTTTACCTTTACCATTGGAATTTGGGCAGATGGAGCTTGTTGCACCCTTCCATGATGAGCTGCACCTGCCCAAATTCCAATGGTTAAAGGTAAAGGCACTCTGTAGAGTACGAAGTATTTAAGGGGTTTAAAGCCATGGTAAAAAAGAAAAGAAGAAATGGCTCAATTCCCTTTCTCAAAAAGCAGAGGGGACTGAACAAGTTAAAACACACACTCCCAATTTCTGCTTTTTGAGAGATGGAATTGAGCTATTTCTTATTTTATTTTTTTTAACCATGGCTTAGTACCCTACAACTTGCGGCCAACTTTTTTTTTACCATGGCTTAGTACCCTACAACGTGCGGCCATGAAAACTGGAGTAAAGGCACTCTGTCCCCCTTTGGATATAGTAAGCCTCAATTTGCTTCTCCTTAGGTCTCTGTGCAGATGAGGTAGGCTTACCATATCCAAAGGGGGACAGGGTGCCTACACCTTTAACCATTGTAAAAAGAGGGAATTTGGGCAGGTGCAGCTCATAATGGAAGGGTGCAACAAGCTGCACCTGCCCAAATTCCCTCTTTTTACAATGGTTAAAGGTGTAGGCACCCTGTCCCCCTTTGGATATGGTAAGCCTAAGATGAGGGCACTTTGTCTCCTCTTGGATGCTTCCCCACTTCCTTTGGCCACTTAGCTCTCTTATCCTCAAAAAGAGGCCTTGGGTTTTCCCCTCCAGAGCAAGACATCTGTCTTGCCACCTACTATATTTCCTCACTCGAATCCCTTTGCCTTTCACAGGTTTTGGCATTGCCTGCCATCTTGGTGTGCTCACAGGTCTGCCCTGTATTGGCGTGGCCAAAAATCTCCTGCAGGTTGATGGTCTGGCCAACGATGAGCTACATAAGGAACAAGTAAGTTCAGAACAGGAGTTCTGATTGCATTGCACATTGGCTGCCTGTTGCACTCTCAGCAGGGAGTGTCACAGTGTGGGGGCCTGCCAGCAATTGCAGTTCCAATCTTTTTCATGAGGAAGGATCTACTTAAAATGGGAGTGATGGCTGTGCTGTGTACAGGCTGCCTCACACATTCTGCAGACAGAGGCATCACACACTGGTGGCCACCATTATGTCAGGCAACTGTGGCCAACCCTGGCTTCCTGGAATGTGTACTCGTAACGTACGTACACCCTTGTTTGCTGCATGTACATGTTATTTGTTTTCTTGTAAATGCCAAGTTTTTGCAGGCATGTGCTAAAACTGTAATATGTGCATTGGTCCTGATTGAGAAGCCATTTCTTTCTGCTGGAGAAGGCCTATAATAAGAGGTCACTTCATCCAGGCTACTCTACTTCCTGCATCTTTAATCAGGGACTGATATACAGAGCAGCAGCAAGTCAGAAGCACAGGCAGCAAAGGAAGTGCTGGCTCAGGTGACAACCCCCCCCCCCCCAGCAGAGAGAGAGAGTTGTAGGATGTTGCCTTAAGATGTTGATCCAAGGAGCACCTGCACCCAGCTGGATTCATTTTAGTTGTGACAAATGTCTTCCCTTGATTCCCAGATTCTAGAACTGCAGTCCGGGGGAGACACATTCCCTCTATCAAGTACTTCAGGGAGAATCTTGGGTATGGTAAGTGCCAGGGGATCCCCTATGGAAGAGTGGGGAGCAGTGAGCCACTGTGAAATGTAGTGGCCTGGTGGGGAGCAGACACGGATTGGTCTAAGGTTACACTTGATCCCCCATTTTGGCAACAACAAGCCCTGAACTGCCTCTTCTTTTTAGCACTAGGGTTCCCATGCTCATAAGGTTGTTCAGTGGAATGGGGCACGGTGAACGCATGCTCTGGCCACTTGCACCCAGGGAAGAGGCGTTGTGATGCCACTTTGCCCTGAACAGAATCTTGAAGGTTTCCAGAAGAACCCTCATCTAAGAGACGGGGTCTTTGGAGCTGTCACCGTAGAACCATCCACTTCCCTCAGGTCTTGCAAGTGGATTGAAAGCAGGCACTTGAGGCCCACTGTGGTCACAGCAATCATTGAGCTCAAACTGTTGGGGGATGCCCTGCAATCCAAGAACAGTCAAGCAACACCGCAACTGTTCAACAACTGCTCTGCACACCCATTCAGGCCTAACAATCTCCTGACTTCTTATCCCTCCAGCCTCCCGTCACCCCCAGCTCCCCTGCTACTTTCCATTGTTCTGTATTCCCCTCCAATCCTTCTACATTGCTTTGGATACATGCAGAAAAGTGAGTCATTAATGCGAATGAAGGAATAAACCACTCCACCCAGGACCAGCCCCTCCATGAGGTCAGCTGATGCTGGTTGCAGTGGGGTCCGAGGGGATGGCAGATTCAGGGTGCCTTTCACCCTGAGTCTGCTGCTGCCACTGATGCAAGCGGCAACAATCTGCTGCCCGCTCGCTCAGGCAAGAAGCAGATCATTCCCCTCCTCACTGTGCACCTTGTGTGCCGTTTTATTTACAGAGACAGTGCAAACGAAGGAGCTCCTTTGCTCATGCTATCCCTGCAAGTCCCACACTTCTGGGTTTGATGACAGCATATGGGGAGCAGGGTGAGGAGGGTTTTTGTGAGATGGCACGAGGCAGTGTTCTGGGTTGTGCTGCCCCTGTCCCCCTCCATTCCTTATTTCTCTATTTTTCTTCCTCCTGCCTCAGACCTATTCCTCCCCCTCCAGCTTCAATTTCCTCCTTTTCCTAGAGCTCTTATTTTGGAATACAGAGGAGGCAGCCATGAGAGAGAGAGAGAGTGAGCAGGGAAAGAAGTATATTTTCCCCACCATCTGAAACACACCTGTATTGCCCTGTGCAGAGGATGCCCCATGTTTCTATTCCCCACCAACTTCTTTCGCTCCCCTGTCACTCAAGCACATGGGGTTTTTCACTGTACTAATGTAAGGTACACACCCTCTCTTTCTTATCTTTCCTCAGGCCTTGCGCAGCTGTGCCAAGAGCACCAAACCTGTGTACATCTCTGTGGGCCACAAGATGAGCCTTCAGTCCGCTGTGCGCTTGGTCCATTCCTGCTGCAGGTACCGGGTTCCTGAGCCTATTCGGCAGGTGAGAGCAAGATCTGCAGTTGGAATAGTGATACTGGAAGTTTTGGCCTAGGGGGATTAGATGATCTGATAATGCCTGCTTGCCAGATCAGTTTGAGGGTCACCTAATCCAGCCCATTGTTTCCAGTAGTGGCTAACGGGGTGACTGTGGAGGCTCACAAGCAGGGCATGAAGGTGGTGACCCTCCCTTGTTGTTTGTCCACTGCATCTAGCATTCCGAGGTAGAAGCATGCTGTATATGGAGGCTCCATTTGGCTATCATGGCTAATCACTGTTGGTCAGCCTGTCCAGCTCTATGAATTTGTCTAGTCCTTTTTTTTAAAGCCCTCTACACTATTGGCGATCACTGCATCACTGTGGCTGTGAATTTCACAAACGAAAGATGTGTTGAGAAAAGAGGTACTGACCTGAATCTGCAGTCCAGGATACAGCCTGCAAACATTTCCTTGTGTTCAAAGGAGGGCATCCTTGTGGTCCGAAAAGATAGTGTAGCTTTGGTAAAAGTGCCGGCTTAGACTGGACCTAATACTAAGCTACTGTTAGGGGACTTTTACATGCCTACCACGGGAGCGGTTTTGTGACTCTTTTCAGTGATACCAGGGATATCAGTTAGGCAGGCATCTGCAAGGGAGCTGGAAAGAGTGTTTTGCCCCCTTCCACATACTGCCTAGTTGGCCTGGCTGGCATTGCCTATACAGCTCCGTCTCCAGTGCCTGTTCCATTTGATCCCCATCCTTCCCCTAAGGAGTTCAAGGTGGCTCCCCCCTCTATTTTATCCTCTCAATGACTCTATGGGATTGGTTAGGCTAAGAGGTGGTAATTAACCCAGAGTCATGCTGTAACCTCATGGCTGAGTAGGGATTTGGACCCAGACCCCTGGTCCCAGTTCTGGCCACACTGACTCTGCTTTCCAAGCATTCCACATGTGTTCTTTAGCAGATTGTTTTGCATTCCTTTCATCATTTTCACCTTTTTTGGTAACAGATTGCTTTAATCCATCCAAATTCTATCATATCATTAGCAGCTGCCTCATGAGTCATATTCCAGTCAAGAATCATGACACGCAGCTCCAAAGTGATCATCTCTTTTCACAAGGGTACTGGGCAGCTGGGATTTGTACAGTGGTTGCAGGTATCCTGGCCACTGACTTCTCCTCCTCACAACTGAGCCGTGTAGCTCAGTGCAGCCATTGTCTTCCCAACTATCACACTCGGGTGGCCCAAGCTGAAATAGAGCCACCCAAAGCGGCGCTGATTCACACCCCCTGCCAGCATGCACCTCAACACACACACACATTACTGCACATGAGAAGGGCGAAGTCTGCATTGAATGACTATGGTGTCCCTTTTCAGCAGCCCCCCAAAGTGGAGATGCGGCTCAGTGAGTGGATCAAACTTGCTGTCTAAGCCTCCTCCTTTTCGTCATCTTCTAGTCTTCAGTGCATAGAAAAACCTTTCCCGCTGCAGTGCCGATAAGAGGCTCTGTGCTGGCTGTTTGGCTCTTAAGTGGCATCATTCACAGCGCAGGCGGCCCCTGCTGCACCGACTGCAGTGCTGATCTCCTGAGTATTTTCAGAACTCTGCAAGAGGCTGCAGAGGCTGCCAGTCCAGAAGGCAACCAGTAGGTGGCAGCACAAGACCACCCTTCTTTACCTCGATGCAGGATTTGAGCAGTGGGAGCATCAAGCAAGACATGTGGGCATCAGACTTCCCTACAGGCAGCTTTGAAGGGCACAACTGTATCTTTCAGTAAGGGCAGGGCTGGGAGACGTTCAGAAACAGCAGCTTCCTCCTCATGATAGTAGTGCAGTCGGTGATGCTGATGCACTCTGGGCCCAGATTCTCCCCACTGCTTCACTACCAAAGCTGTAGCAAACTGGGCAATTGTACCCCAATCAGCACTATTTTGCCTCCCCTGATGGTTGGATTGAATCTGCTTGGAGACCCCTGCAAGTTCAGAGGGCCTCAGGGAACAGTGTGCAGCACTGCAGTGTTTCTTCTCCTTCTGGTCCCCCATCTCTGGGGCCTGCAGTCTTCACTGTGCCAAACAAAGGTTCTGCTGAGGCAGGCACACCCTTGAAACGTTAGTCTTTTTTGATGTCCGTTACAGAAAAAAGGCAGAGTGGCCGGAAGCCAGCCTAGGAGCGAGAAAGTCAGAAGTGACCTTTCAGCAGCCAGTGGGGCCAGATCCCATCATGTGAAAAACTGTGAGCTTTAATAGGCTTATTTATTAACAAGATATTCAGAAAGGTTGCCTTCCAGCTTCTGCTGGTGCCACCCTCCTCTTCCTCCAAGAAACATGGATCTCAAGAACTAAACATTGAAACAATGGCTCCTCCTGCTTGAGGGGGCTGTGCAGGGGGTTCTCCCTTCGTCTGGGGTTGGTTCACATGTGCATGTTCACCAATTGGGGACTGCAGCATCGATGAATGAACCATAGCAGCTCAAATGTCAGAGAGAGAGAGAGAGAGAGAGAACTTTTATATGGCATCACCTCACAGGTCGCATTTTTCAATCGAAACACAGTCACGCTTTCCAGCTGTGGGTCTTCGAATAATGTTCATGTTGCTCATGTACAACA
Organism: Plestiodon gilberti rubricaudatus; assembly: GCA_026170595.1. NCBI lineage: Eukaryota > Metazoa > Chordata > Lepidosauria > Squamata > Scincidae > Plestiodon > Plestiodon gilberti. The sequence continues at coordinate 150,502,813 of JANXHW010000002.1, read as the reverse complement.
TGTGTGAACCAGTCCTCGGTGGAGCTCACTTTGGAGAGCCCTCCACTCTGCTGTTTCTGTTGCTTGTTGTTGCAACGTCCCCCTTATTAGCTTCTTTTCGTCTTGGCAGCCTGCTCTGCCCACACTCTCACTGCTATCTGGAAGATGCAAGCCCTGGGTCCCAAAAGGGGTTGGGAGGGGAAGGTTGTTCTGAAGCTTTGGATGACCCCAGGATCTAGCCTTCCCATCACTGGACTGAAACAGGCTCTTGCGGCAGAGGAACCTCCATGCCCCACCATCTTCATTTGCCTCCCTACCACCACAGCCAGCCTGATATGCCAAAGTCTCTTCCCAAAATACTCCCAGCATAACCTCCAGCCCCTAATGCCGCTGCTAGTTCGCTCCAAAAATAGATGCGATCTGAGGGGATTATTAAGGCAACATGATCCATCTTATTGATTAGCCTCTTGGTTTAATAAGCTGGGTTAAGCTGTCTCTTAGCACAGTGTTAGGAGTGAAGACTGGCAAAGCTTTTTGCAGTCCAACAGGACACGTAATGATCAACTTGTTTCAGGGGTTTCTCCCCCCTCCCTTTCCCTTCTCTAACTATGAATGTAAATCCTAGTACTACTAGGTACTAGTAATGCTAGTAATAGTACAAGTAGTATGTTTCTCGAAAAACTGGGTATGAAATGCCCCAGGTTTTATGTTTTACTAAAATGTACTGAAATTGCCTGGTTATAAAACCAATTGAGTAACTAGGGCTGCTGGATGTTCCCCAGTCATGACATTCATCACAAAACTTTCTCTTTTGTCCAGCAAGCCAAAATATTTGCTGACTGAGTTTAAGTGACTTGGGCTGCAATCCTACACACTTACCTGATAGAAAGCCCCATTGCACTGCATACAATGGGGCTTAGTTCTGAGTAAACATGTGTAGGATCACGCTGTTAATCATTTTTAGATTAGACAAAAATTTTCTCCAGGGAAACAGCCCATCAAAAGGTGTTTTTTTTTTCATTTTCACCCAGACTGGAAGAATGTCATTGATTTCCATGAGAACCTTCTGCTTCCACTACAACATGTAACACAATTTATTTGCTTGAGCCATCTGGATTTCAAAAACGTATTTCTTGCCCTGCAGGCATTGCTGATTCCATAATGCAGTGTTTCCCAAACTTTTTTGACCTGCGGCTCCCTTGACCACTGGTGACGATTGGTCGTGGCTCCCCATTACATTATGTTGATACCATTTTCCAAGAGGATTCCTTGGCACTCCATGGCTCCCCTGGCTGGTTTCCGCGGCTCCCCTGGGAGCCACGCCTCCCAGTTTGGGAACCTCTGCATGGCATAGTGGGTTCAGCTTAAAACCCATTTTGCCCCAAGGTCAGAATTTCCAGAATTCCCAAATGTCAGTGTGTTCTACATGTTTAAGGGACCCCCAAAGAGATATAACCACCTGCAAAAAAAATTCCCAGTTGTTCCATATACCTGTAGCATAGGCGTTGCATTCACCACTCACTGGGGTTTAAGGCATAACAAATTTGTCCATTCATTCCTGTGTAAAGCATAGACTTGACAACACAAGATCTCAAACAAACACATAGTTGTGTTGTGCACACAGCTTCTGTGCTTTAGGATTGTGTAGGGGGATGTCTCAGCACAGTGTACCCCAAGTTACAAGTCCCTGACTGCAAGAGTTTTTTTATGACCCTTCAAATCCTTGAAATGCTGCAGCTTTAGTTGTGAGTTCAGCACAAAAACGCTCAAAAACATAGTTGTGTTGTACACACAACTTCTATGCTTTAGGGGTCTGTAGGGGTATGTCTCAGCACCGTGCACCCAAAGTTACAAGTCCCTGACTACAAGAGTTTTTTTATAGCTCTTAGAGTTCTTGGTTCTTGCCCTTTAATTTTTTTAAGAGACAGGTATTTAAATACCTCGGCCATCAAACGTAATGGCAGCAATCAGTTATACAGAGAGGCAGCTGTTCCCCATTTAGCTGCAGGCTAGTTCATGACCTTTGAATGCACTTCTTAGTAGAAGAATGTCAGTTGAAAAATACTATGTTTTACAATTATATATATCTTAGCAATGAGCTCACCGTAGCTGTGTTGCTCAAAAGCAACAGGCACCTTGCAGTAGCTGCATGAGGCTGAAGACAGAATTCTGATTACTCCAACCTTCACCCCCTGTCCTCAGCATGCCCTGGGCTCAGCCTGGGGGGGGGGGAACCCCGCCCCAGAAATAAACAGCTAAACTGAGCTCCCTGCAACAATCAAGCTAAAAATCAGTATATAACGACAGCTACCTGCCAGGTTCTTGCAAACACTCAGTTGAGGCTGGAGGCATAATTCTGAGTATCCCGGCCTTCACCCCTGCCCTTATAGGCTCAGCCTGATGAGGGGGGAAAGAAAAAAAACCCCTAGAAATAAACCATCTACATTGAGCTGCCTGCAAAAATCCTGCTGAAAATCAGTATAACACAGCCACCTGGCAGATCCCTGCAAACAGTCAGTTTGAGGCTAGAGACAGAATTCTTAGTACCCTAGGCTCAGCCTGAGGGGGAATAGAAAAAAACCCCCAGCAACAAACAGCCAACTTACAGGAACAACATTAGATTACCCTCTAAGGACCAATAAGTTGTTTGAGCAACGCCTTGAGTGTTTTGAGCAACGCCTTGTGTTGCTCCTACTTACAGCTCTGTAAAACTGATCACCTGCACCTGAGGTGTTGGAAACAAAGTGGATTCAAAAGCCAGGGCCCTGGCCATGAGAAAAAAGCCAGAAATCCACTCACAAAGTATAGGAAATGATGCAATATGATGAAAATGGCTGCATAGGTCTATTCTGTTATCCATGCAACCCAATGAGTGCTTTGAGCAACGCCTGGTGTTGCTCCTGCTTACAGCTGTGTACAGCTGATCACCTGCACCTGAGGTGCTCCAAACAAAGTGGATTCAAAAGCCAGGGCCCTGGCCATGAAAAAAAAGCCAAAGTTTCATTTCTAACTTCAGTGAGGAGGGAGTACCCTGCAACCAATTCCTGCACCTCATTTTCCCTAAAAACAATGATCTTTGCTCTTCTGGGGGAGGGGTCAGTGGGGTGACCCTAGAACTCTGAAAATTGTTTTAAAAAATAGTTTCACCTGTCTGATTTCCACAAAAAAAATCCAGAAAAATTGGGGGAAGCCCTTTTTTTAAAAAAACTATTTTCTTTCAGGCATTGCTCAAAGCACTCATTGGGATTAAATTTAACCAGACTCCTAGATCTACCTCCAGATTTGGTTTGTTCCAGAATTTGACAGTAATCCTATTGGGAATCATAATAGACACACCTTCATTACAGAGGAAGTACAGTATGTCTCCTGTGAACAATTTTTCATTCCGTGAACTCTCAGCTATGTTTGTCAGCTCAGCAATCTTGAGGTGCCCAACCGCCTGTGTTGCTGTGCTGGTGCTCTCTCTTCCTGAGCCGATAACGACAAACACAAGCTGGGAGAGGTCAGCCAGAATCTCGCACTTCCACTCTCAATTGCTTGCATCCCTTTAGGGAAGTCTCTCTTATCCTTAAAGAATCGTGGACATTGAAGTTCCCAGCGTTAGTCATACTGAATCAATGCATGAGACAAGAAGCAAATTTGTTGGTTGACTTGGTTTCAGTGCTTCATCCTGTGCAATGCAGCCTATGGCAGCAGGTAGCTGGCAATGAGCTGGTGAGCTGGTTAAATATGTGAGCCGGCTTGGAGCACAGGCTAGAAAGAGCTGGTGGGAAGGAAACACCCATTTCCTAGTCGGCCTAGAAAGCAGACTGTAATTTTTAGCATTCTTTGGTCCCTGTTGGGTTGAGAACCGTGTTTAGGTTTGTATAAATGTGGTCAGGGCTGGGATTTGGGCTCTCGTTTTTCTGTTTGCTGTGAGTGATGTCAGATCACAGTGGCTTTATATACCAAGCGCCCCAGAAATAGTCACGGGTACTAGCCAGCCTCAACAACCTGTTTCAATGATTCTGTCCCTGCTCTGATTCCAGGCAGACATGAGATCCCGAGAATACATCCGGAAACATTTGGAGGCCGCCTCTGCTGCATTACCTCAGGCTGAGAGGTAGGTAGCTATGTGGGTGGCTGACTGGCCATGTGTCCCCTTCAGGGCAATCTGCTTTTTTAATGCTCTTCTGTAATGGCATTACAGGGACAGCCAGGGTAACAAGTCAAGATAAAATGACAACTGGGCCCATATGGCCCCTGGAAACAGCTATTTCTGGCGGAGCGTTGCATTGTACCATGTGTTCTCTGGAAATCACGTGGCTTCCCTGGGCGTGGCAGAAATGTTGGCTGCACATTTGCCTCACGAAGGTCACAGGAGATTTGCTCTTTGAGCAAATGTGCTAGAAGCTGTTTTGGCCATGCAGAAATATAGGAGCTAGTATCCACATCTGAGGACTATCAGGTGTGTCCCAGAGTCACACAAGGTTATGATTCTACTGTGTCATCAATCCAGAGTAATCCCAGAGTGAAGTTTTACTTCTTGAAACAAAAAAAAACTTAGTTGTCTTTGCAGTCACAGCCCCCAAGTCTAAACCTGGTCACTTCTTTCAGTCCAAATTTTCAATCCTAACATGGTGTCTGCCCTAGAATAAATCTCTTCTCACTTCTAATATTTTCAGCTCTGAGGTGAGTGTCCCATAACCCCATGGCCACCGCCTCCATAATGAGCAGGCCCTAAAGAGTCAATACAAACAGCTTCATTGGAGATACATTCACTCAGTAATTTGTGGATTGCCTTGAGACGGGGGTCTCTTGGAGCAGGACTATAATACTGGCAGAGGAAGGCTGCATTTAAGTGAGCACAACCTGTGCTGGCCAAACTAAAAGAATATTCATCTTGACCCAAAGTAGGATGATGGGAGAGGTGATAGACGGGCAGAGAACGTTCCTCTGCATATGTGACAAATTGTTCTCCTACAGTTTACAGGGGGCTGATGTGATGATTTCATGGCCATCTGATCCATTCCAACTTCTAAGGTCTCCATTCAGCTCAGTGCAAAACTCTAAACAGGATACACAACCTTGTTACTCACTTGCGCCCTGCTAGGCTCTTGTGCCCTGCTGTTCCACTCCTCCCCTCTGCCTCTTCTCTTTTCCTTAACTCAGAACCTCCTCACGTGAAGATTTTAGGTTTAGATGCATCACTTTTATGTCTGTGATTCCAAAGCTATATTTCCTAATGGTGTAATGAGATTTTAATAGGAAAGGCTTAAAATTACCCTGGTCTATTTTGTCTAATTATTGTGAACCATCATATGTATGTGTAGCAAGCTTTAATAGGCTAAATTGCTATTCACAATAATCTGATGTTATCAGAGCTTTCCACAACGAAAGGGTGCTGGTAAACCTATTCATGATTCAGGAAAGACATGCAAAGCAGATTTTTCTCTGGCTTGTGCATTCCCAAATGCTCTTTGCTCTATGCTCCTTTTACACATTCTAGCCAAAGCTTTCACCTTGACACAGGCACACTCTGCCTCCAGAAGTGCAACCTGTCCTAATGCTCTGCTTTATCATTTCAGTGTTGTTTGCTAGCGTCTGCTCTGCACATAGGTTTTCTTTTCCAGGAAGGCTCATGGTGCAGTGAGGGAGCTGGACAGCTCCCTGTTGTTCTTCCCCAGAAACTAGCCACTTCTGGAAATCCTATTCCAAGCAATAAATAGCTGTTTCTTCTCTACAGTACATCCCGCCTGCTCTGATTTCAGGGACTAAGTGTGCCATTTCAGTCTTCAGTTCCACACATTCTAGATGTGCAGGGGGCTGCAACACAACAGCCCCATTTGAATATCCATGCAATGAAGAGGACTGTGCATGGACAGGCATGAGCTGCGCAGGCTGCAAGCCCAGTCCCCCTTTTAAAAAAAATTATGATGGTGACACTTTCAGTGCAACCCGAGGCATGTTCACATTAAGAAGAGTGAAGTCCTATTGAGTCCAGTGGCACTTACTTTCTAGAAAGTGTGCTAGGTGTGTGTGTTCTAGAAAGACTGCAGCCTCCCCCCCCCCCCAGGTATTGCAGCATCCACCTACGGGTGCAGAAACCTGTGACAGAAACTGTTACTGCCAATAAATAATCTCCAAATAATGCCTTTGTTGAGACTCTGCAAAGGTTACTTGAATAGGCTAATTAATTGGTTAACAGCAAGGCTGTTGATTAGCTCTTAAAAAAAACCCAAACAACACCCAACTCTAATTTGCTGGCAGCTCTAGAAATTTCCTTGCTCTTTTTTTTCCTCCCCAGGGTGAGTGAAGACACAGATGCCTAACATTAATGCGGAACCAGGGAGGGACACCCTTCAAGATTTCTTACTCCAAACAAATCACAGCCCAGCCACCTTACTGCTGCTGATCTGCCTACCCAGCTTGGCCCACTACTGCCAGTTTGTCCTGCGAAACAAGGAGGGGAAACTGGCAATAGTGGAACTTCAGTGACCACAAAATTAGGACACTGTCATCTCAGGTACTACAGCTTTGCAACTACCATTCATTGAATTGCCACCCAAGGAACGGTGTCACACGTCTTGTTGCAGGAAATGTGCCTCCACATGAAGTCTCATGTTGGAGCTGCAACCAATTCCTGCTCCCGAAGAGTGTAACTCTATGATGCACACGTTTGGCATATGCATACCTTGCATTTGTGTATGGACATGTTAAATACATTGTGAGTACGTCGGGAACAGGCACTGAGTAAGGAAGTTCCAAGTCATACTGAAATGAATAAAAATTGAGTAGTGGTAGGGAAACGTGCCCTTTCAGGGTCAGGAATCTCCCGACTCTTTGTTTACGTGTCCACATGCAGTGCAACAGGCACTTCAAAAAAGAGAGATCTTGCTTCTGTAGTATTGATCTTTGATCTGTAAGTTAACTTAAACGCTGAAAATAAACTTCACTGGCAATCCTATAAATGATTTTGTGTATGTGCGTGTGTACCCATGTGTGCAGTTTGCTGATAGCAAACGCGTAGCCTAGCACCTGTGCTCTATTCTGCAGTAAGAAACCAGCCTGTAGGGCTAATGGAGAAATAAAGCAAGACGTTGGGTTTCCAACTGAGGGATTTTATTAAGAGCTGCCAGTCAGTCAAGCAGCATAGGTCTGTGAGTCTAGACTCTGATTTTTGGTCAATTCGATTCTTTCTCTGCTTTTTTAGTGATATCCCGTCACCCAGGCTCCTGGCTTATCCCCCTTCCACTCTGTCTGCATGATCATTGCTGTCACTTTCACACCTCCCTGGGGAACAGATGCTGAATCTCCAACTCCTGATGGTTCCAGCAGATGGATGGAGAGAGGACTTTGTGTATCGGGTGGGTGTGTAGCTTGCGGAAGCCAACAATCTGCTGCCTTGTTTTGTAGGAGGCTCCAAGGCCGGGGCTGAAATTCAGGATGCTGAAGATCTTTAAATCTTGCCTGTTGTATTAATTATGCCAATGCCAGCCTGCAGTCCCAACACTGTTTCACCTCCACCAGTTGGTGTTTCAAACTTGCAATGGCCAGCGTGGTTTTTTGGCAGCCATGAGTAGATCTCTGTAGGAACTGCAGAAGGCAGAGTCATATTGCACTGGTTACAGGCAGGACTGGCATGGGATGATTAATAGCAGTGCACCCATGAAGCCCTGGGGACCACACCTCATCTGTCACCAAGACAAGATGCAAAACTCCCAGCCAGTGCTTGGTCTCCTGTACACCCAGCCAGGGCCACTCAGAGGAATTTTACCAGGGGGTACAAAGTTTCTTTTGGGCTCCTTCCCTTCATGTGAATTTGGCTCCTGTGCCCCCTTTTTGACCCATTTTTGGGCCTGGGCCTGGGTAAGATTGTACCCCCTTAACCCCGGTCTCAGAGGTCCTGCATCCTGCACACTAATACTACGTAGCTTTTGTCTATTTCGGCTTTGACATCTACTCCAGTTCTGACAATATCTCTTATCCTTAACCTATGGGATCTCCCACCCCCATCAGATTTGCTAATCCTTTCAATCCCATCCCACAGTCCACCTGTTAGCCAAGGCCTGAGCGCCTTCCTTCCATGTTGAATTTAGCTGGTGTCTCTGTTTTGACCTGAAGCCCCCACTTCACCCCCAGCTTCAGAATCTTAGCTGCCTCTCCTTCAATCCCATCCCACATCCCATCTGTAATCCCAGCTTTGGTTCTTCCCTCCTTCCCATTTATCTTCAGCTGCCATTTCAGTGCCACCACTGCCATCTCTCTTTCTCTTAAGTCCTCTCTGCAGCTGCCTCCTGTTCCAGCACTTGGGATTGTCACATTATGCTGCTGACACTAAATCCTGATGCTTGGCCTGAGTTCCTTGTCCCGGTGCACATTCCATCCCTACAGCATCCACAGTGTCTAGGTACCCAGTGCAACATCTATGCTGCTGCCAGGCTTCCCCAGCAGCTACTTCCTCACTCTTCAAGCAGCGCAAAGGCCCAATGCTGTCAATGAGCCAGAGGGAGCAAAAGGTCCTTACAGCTGGCACTTCCTTTGACAGCAGCAGCAGCAGCAGCAGCAGCCACAATCTCAGCTCCTAGGCATGAGGGTGGTGAGCTCAGCTTTGACACAAGGTTCGGGTGGAAGGTTAAATGGTTTCTGCCACTTGATCGATTTGTTAAGGGGAAGGCTCTGCAAAGCACAATTAGCAATCTCTGCCTGCAAAGGCAAATTCAATCTGGCTGAGTGAACCGGTACCATCTGTGCACAGCTGTTGTACACAGCCAGTGCCTGAGCCCCCCCCCCCCGCCATCAGCCAGATGGGTCCATCCATCATTCCAGTGCTCCACCTGTTCCATGCACTGGGAATTTTGGCTTTGGAACTGGAAGACCTCTTATGACACAGCTGGGCCTTTTGGACGAAAGCACAACAAACCCCCAGAAAGGGGAAAAGGAGGGGAGTAGGAATGGGATCCCCTACCTACTCTGCTTTTCTAGAGCAAGGGACCAAAACTAGCCAGGGCTAATTTAGAATTGCAGCGAAAGGCACGCATGCTACAGCAGATGCCATCTTTGGAAGCGTAGTGTTGCAAAGCCTCTTACATATCAACACTCACGCCCGCTTGCTGTCCTCCGATGCTGCAATCCTATACATACTTTCTGGGAGTAAACCCCATTGAACACAGTGGAACTTACTTCTGAGCAGACATGACTAGACTGTGCTGTGAGTCCCGCAACACTCATGCACCCAACAAGACTTCCTGCCTGGCTATCCTACAAAGGTAACTCTTTAATTCTTGTTATTGAGCTTGGAGTTCTTTGCCAACCAAACAAGAACGTTATTAGAGGAATGGATTAAAACAAGGACTGTAAGAAACAATAGGCACAAGCAGTTGAGAGCCCAGTTATATTCCCCTCTCAGGTGAGATGATTTCTGCTCCTTCATCTACCTCGATACATCAGGGACCTTGGTTTCTAATATATTTGGAGCGCATTAAATACCCTAGTGTGATTTTTTAAAGGCCTACATATTGAATTTAATTTATTTAGTAACAAGCTTTGTTTGCTACCCTTCAGTTTACCAAAACTAGATAATTTACAAAAATATTAAATACAAAACAAAATTTAAAAATAACTCTGCAGACACTGAATTCAGAACAGAGCAACACAGCCAGTAGAGTTAGTTACAACAATCAATGAAGGCACATGGGCAGCACAATCCTAAGTAAGGATCCTGCTGGAGGCCCAGGATCCTGTTCCCCGGTGGCAATTTTGGAGGTCTACTCGGGGAAGGGGATGCTCGTGGAATCAGCAAAATTGCTGATGGAAGTAGGAGGAGGCCGTGTAACGGCCCCGCCGTCTGCCAGGGGACGGGATATGGCTGAAGCCATCCCCCGTCCCCTCCTGGGCTGGCTGGGCCAATTGCCCCCCTCCATGGCCTGGCAAAATGCCCCCCCCCCCGCCTGCCGGAACCTGACTTACCTGGTCCGGTGGCTGTGGGGTCGTCCCAGCGCCAGAGCAAGGGAGGCCAACTTCTGCACCAGCCTTCCCTGCTCACAAGTCGTCGCGAACATGCTTTACGGCATGTTCACGATGGGTCCCAGCACCGGAACGCTCGTTCCGGTGCCGGGTACTTGCGCAGGATTGCACAATTAGACAACATGGTGAGAAGGCCTGGGCAAAGAAAGAGTCTTTGTCTGGCCCTGGAATATATGGCACCAGGTGAGCTTCCTGGGGAGACCATTCCACCTAGGGTGAGCCACAGCTGAAAAGGCCCTGTCCCAAGTCACCACCCAGCATTCAACTTCCAGAGTGAGGGAAGGAAGGAGGGCTTCTGAGATCACAGCAGTTGGGCAGCTTCCTGCAAGAGGAAGCAGCTCTCAGAGACCCTGGTCCAAGCCACTTAGGGCTGTAAAGGTCTGCGCCAGTAGCACTTTGGATTGTGCTTGGAAGGAAACCAGGTCTGGCCCAAGCCCTCCCTCGACTAGTGCTCTCCACTTCCATTGCTCTCCCCCTCTCCTCGTGTACAGACCTCCATGTGGATTTCTTTCCATTGGCCTGCAGGGTTCCCCTCTAGCAGCTTCTTCCCACCCCCTTCTCTGCCTTGCTGCTGCCAATCTTCTTCTCTTCCTTTTCCTGATCACCCTGCTCTTGCCACTCTGTCTTTCGAAATGGCAGAGTAGAAGGATGGGAAGTAGGGAGCGAGGTGTTGGGAAATTGGGCAACTTCCGTATGCTGGAGGGTGTGTGTGTGTTGTTTGATCACCTAAGTACCTAGGTAGACCCTCTTGTCTTTGACCCCTCATTGTCTTAAGGAAGGGGCGTGGCCCTCAGACCCAGTTTCCTCCTTCTCCCTTCACTTCTCTTCTGATGCTAGACTAGGTGAGATGATGCCATCGCTGCTCCTGCAGCCCAGCGGCCGTCTTGCAGCCTAACCCCATGCAGGGAGCCCCAGCTCTAGGGGGGTTCTATCTTAAGTCTAGGATGTACTTCTGATTGATGGTCAGACGCTGTATATATGCAAATTAAACTGTAAGTAAAACTCTTCTTCTTTTTGCAACTTCAATCTGCCTGTGCCTCGTGTGTTTTATCTAGCCAAGTAAGCTAGCAAGCAGTCTGCCGTGGGTGTAAAGAGGGGAAGCGGATTAGAATATCTCCATCACGAGGGGCAGAGAGTGGCAGAGCAGTGGTGTGGTCAGGCAGAGGAAGAGAAGAGAAGAGCAGCAGCTGCCAAGGGCCTATAGGGCTGCCTCTCTGCCTATTCAGCCACCTCCTCACCTCACAGGCCCTGTTGTCACTGCTGTCTTATGGGCACTTGTGTGTGGAAGCAACTTATGCTCATCTCAGTCAATGAACTGGATGACATGGATGCAAAACCTCTCCTCTCTCATGTGCCTCACAAATAAAACACTTTCAGCTCAAACTAAGGGTAATTATCTTTCGTGATTATGAGGGTACACATGTCTCAAACCAATCTATGTATGGAGTACATCAGATCAGGAGGGACACGGATGGTGTCAGACACTGGCCAAGGGCCACACCCGTCAGAGGTCACCCACTGAACCTTCAGTATGTGGCAGTGTCCAACAATGCAACATTGGGGGGGGGTGTCATGAGGGATCCAAGGCAAGGCTCTGCCCCAGAGTCCCCAGCAATCTGGCACTGACACCGAGGAGGGAAATAAGGGGCAGCAATCTGTCTGGCAGCATACCTGATCCACAGCACTGTACCTCCCTTTCTTCCCCACTACATTTTCAACCACTAGGAGTAAGTCATACCACCATCAGCCTCCAGTGATGTGTTCAAGTTTTTGGTGCCAAGTCTCGAGCCCAAGTCTCAAGTCTTTGCCAAAATTTTCAAGTGTAAGTATCTAGCCAATTTTAACAAAAGTGGGGGAGGGTAGTAGTGGGGTGTGCATGTGTGGGGTGTGTGAGGGGTGGGAGAGTTGTAACCCCCCAATTTTCCCATCTGCACTTCTCTTGAGCGCTCATTTAGATCTGATTGTCTCAACAAGTTTGGCTTGAAAATTATAACACAGTGTTCTGGAGTCTGCCCTGAAATGCCTGAACAACAACAACAACAACCCTCCCCTAACTGGAAAAAAAGAAGCAGCCTGCCTAGGCTAAAATAACTTGGTGAGTGACTGTTCTTGAGTCTGTCGTCAAAAATGCCCCAAACTCAACTGCAGTTTGTTTCAGCCCAAGCCCAGGCTCCCATCAGCAGAAAAGAAAACAAAAAACACTATCTATTAGAACTGCACAAACAATGTGATGCAAATGATGGCTTTAGCAACAGGGTACAAGACAGTGAGACACCCCCCACTTCACCACCATTGATTGTGTTCATTCCAAAAAACACGCGGAAGCAACAGGCAGGAGAAAGAACCAGTATTGTTGCCAAACCACTTCCAACCAACAAGAAAAGTGCACAAAAACACTGAAGCCTTCCCCCTATATATTCCCCCTGCCCCTTGTCCCTTCCTCCCACCCACATGCCCCAAGACTTGCCTTCCCTATCGCCCCCTGGCCCCCTACCATGCCCCCACTCCCTTGAAACCCTCCCACCCACCGCCTCCGCTGTGTTCGTGCCTGCCTTCTGCCTTCTTCCAATGTCGCAGATGCCTTCTTCCATTTACAGTGGCCAGTAAGTTAATCCATAGCGCCTCAGTCATAAAAGGGCCCTAGTCTTGAATCGAGTCGGGCGAGTCTTTTACGATTTCCGAGTCGAGTCCGAGTCAAGTAGCTGGGTGTGACTAAGTCGGACTCACAGGCAAGTTGACCGACTCGAGTCCCCAACCCTGCCAGCCTCTTCCATTTCATCATTTATAAAGCACTTTTCAAAGATGGACTGGCAGTACCCTATACAGTACAGGTGGAACAATGAGACATGGAAATAAAACAAATTATTCAGGATCGAAAGAACAGAATACAGACCTTACCATTCTACCAGCTAAGCCATACCATCAAGTCTCCCCAGTGTCTTGGCCAAATGTTTACTCTGGATAAATGTAGTCTAAGGACAAGATGAAGCCTACATGAATCTTACCTACTGTATTATCCTATGCTATGCCAGGCAGAATCCAACACCTTTGGGTCTATCATTAAAGCAGAATTGTGAGAACCTCCTCTTAAACTACAGTCCTATGAACGTGGGACTTACTTTGAATAGACATGTTTAGGATTTCACTGTTAATTTCATGTAGCCGAAATTTGCAAAAGAGGATCCAGAAGACCGGAGGTACCAGGAAGGCAGTATGGGTTTATTTAGAACGACGGAGAGGTGGACAACATTCCAAGGGTTTAGAATGAAGACCTCGTGCTGTTACCAACACACACTTTTATACACCAGAACAATAGCATGTCACATGGTAGAACGAAAGAGGCATACTTTACAAAGTCATACAGTTTACACAATAGTTTTGATTTGCAATTTACAGGCAACAATAAGAACAATACTGGGCTGAACTAGGCATCGGACTTTTCTTGATGGTTCACGATGGTCCTAGCAGCGATTCCTGGATGACTTGATTGAGTTAGCTTGCCTTGATTAAGTTACCCTCCCTTCCACCCATTAAACAGCTTAATGTGTGTGTGCTTATACGGGAAGGAGAAGACAAAAGGAGGTTGCCAAATGTGAGATTTCCTCCTGGTGACAGGGTGGGGGCAGATATAAAAAAAGTGTAAAAACGAACATAACCAGAATAAAACAAGAATAATATTTTTTTCCGCATCATTCATTTACAAAGGATTAGCACCTGGCTGGTTAGGTGTGAAGTTTAGGAAAACTAGAGCGGCAGTTGTCTCCGGATGAATTTTCAGCCGTCAAGGGATGAGATGCCTATGCTGTTCCCTAGCGCTCTCTCTTTTATCTCCGCACGAACCTATACCTGCACACCTATTGCCCCCCCTGCATACCTCAACGTGCCCCATAATAAATCCTTGCCTTCCTAACTCACCCCCTTTCCCACTTCCTCATTAAAATTCAGATAGCAGTTTCCGTATTTGAGAAGAAAATATTTTCTTGCAATAAAGCAGCTACATTAAGCCAGCAGAGTGAGACACGGTGTCTTGTCAGTACAGAAATCCAATTGTTTGGTCTTCATTTCTGGCCCTGTAAACACAATGGAAGATTAGCTGGGTCTTTATCTAATTGGTTTAGAACCAGAGAACAAGAAAATCTCCTTGGATATTCATGAAACCCCAGCCTTAACAGGGAGACACACAGGCTGGCGTTTGGCTTTTTTTGTCCTTCCTGGCTGAGACCTTTAAATCTCTGTCCGCTGGATGCATTTCCTAGCCTAGTTTTGCTTTATGATGTCTGTTACTAGTTAGCAGCAAGCTTGTCTCTCGAGCAGAGGCTGGGAGATTTCTGTGCACATTGAATACATATTTGGCAGGTTCTCTTTCATTGTATTTAAGGTTTGACTAAGGAAAGATCTTTTTTGCAAGAGTGCTGAATCATGTACAGGCTGGGCCTCATACATTTCTGGCTTCTAGTGAAACAAACTTCATCTATTTCTAGTGAGCTCAATAGAAGTGCCACAAGCAGTATTACTAAGTATTACTTGGGGGCTGATGATAAGATGGCAATTCTTTGTTTGGCATTTTAACAGTAGTAAATAAATAAATAAATAAATAAATAAATAAATGCATTGTTTTGATTAATTGGATAAGAGTGGGAAATGGTGTTTGAGATACGGCTGTTCATTTTCATCCAGTGTCACATTTTATAACTTGACAACTAGACTTGCCATTCATCCTGTCTCTTTAACAGCAGCAAAGGAAGGCATGATCAGCACCAAAGTGTTCACTTGGCTAGATTTTGCACTTTTTGTTTTAAAGTTTGTTCTTAACTAGTTTGGTTAAAAAAAGTTTATTCTTAACTAGCACTAGTTCCCCTTTGGATTTTATGTAAACTGAAGTATTTGTGGCCCAGGGCAACTGCATCCTTTGCCCTCCTGGTTGGCTAGAGACACTATAACTGGGAAGATGAATTTATCTCCTCCCGCTGTAGTACAGACAGAGCATAGCTGCATCTGTCTGCATTCAGGCACCGGAGAGAGGCAACTGGGACTCTATTTGGAATCATCATTGCTCCCACTCAGTCGCCTGTTCCTGGAATGAATCTCACCCACCTGGTTGTCCATGCATGCTGTGTATATTTAAACTGGGTGCTTGATTGTGTTGCTGTCTTCACAGGCATATTCATGAGGTGCTTAGATGGCCTCCCTGAACCACAGCTGTGTGGAGAGCATGTTCCTTCAGCTGGAAAACTGGTAATTAAAGTGAGGAACAACACAAGGATCTGCTGGGCAGGAGGAGAGCAACCATAATGCTCTCAATTATAGAATTGGCTGTGTCTGGAAGGCCTTTCAAGCCTGTTTTGTTTTCTCAGGCTCTGTACCAAATGTTATAGAATCAAGGTGTGGGCAAAGTGCTTCTTTGAGTTGTTATTATTATTGCTTTTTTATTGGGCCATCAATGTGCACGATACTTTTCAAGTATAAGAGGGCAGATCCCCTGCCCTGAGGAGCATACAATATAAAATTTGCCATGGGGGAGACAATGCAAGATAGGAAGAGAAAGAGAGCAACATACAGACAAAAGCTCCCTAGGTCAGGTGTACCTAGTCCTGTCGTTGCATTGCCATGCAAATAAACCTTTACCTGCTGACTTTGTGCTTGTTGTTAAAGGAACAGCAGTTTGCCAGAGGAAAAGGTTGCAATCCAGTCAGGAAAGGAGTGGATTGAGCTGGAACCCTTTTCTCCCAGTCCCTGATGTGTTTGCTAGCTCTTTATTTGCAGGAAGATTTCAACATGGGGGAAGCATTTAAAGATGGCATTACCCCACAGTTTGAAATGGTACAGTCGAGTACACACTACTATGTCTCTGTTTTACTAGCTTCCTTGTTGTCAGTGTAGTAGAGACCAACCTAAGACAGTCGCCATCAAATCAGTGGTTGCCAGCTTTTTAACTGGCTAGTGTAGCTGTGCCTTTAGCAGCAGTTTGATGTGCAGTCCTTAACAGGTGATAATGTTTGTCTAAATGCTGAGAAGAGCTTCCCCTACTGATTTCTGCAGAGCAAGCTGCTGTTAAGACACAAGAGTAGGCCAGGACAATTTTTTTTCTGCTGTTGGCAACCCAATGGTAATAAATGCCATACATTGTGTGAAATGTTTTTATCAGTCCTGAACCTACTGCAAGAACATTTCATTAGATTACTTGAATTATAATCTAGATAAATTTATCTCTGTTCACTCTCTCCATGATGTGGTGTATGTAATTTCCTTTCTTCCACCCTTAGTTATCCCTGTTGTAAAGTACAAAACAGACATAAGAACATAAGAAGAGCCCTGCTGGATCAGGCCAAAGGCCCATCTAGTCCAGCTTCCTGTATCACACAGTGGCCCCACCAGATGCCTCAGGGAGCACAAGACAACAAGATAACCTGTATCCTGTCGCCACTGCCTTGCACCTGGCACAAAGAAAACCTACTCCTACAACCAGGAGGTTGTAGGAGTACCAACGTTTGAAGCATTTCTTCAGAAGGAAGATGCTCCACCCCACTATTTTACAATTAGTTTCTTTCTCAGTTGAAGAGTCCCAGACTTTGATGCACACCTCCATTACCTAGGAAGGCAAAGATTTTAGAGTAAAGGCAAATCTTAGATGGAGACTGTATCCTGCACATTTAGGAAATACATTGACTTTGACCTTCAACTATGAACATTTGATTTGCTTGATAGTAATGAATCACCATCAGATGGTTGCGAAGCAATAGAAAATTAGATGACAGAGGGTTGCAGCTTAGCTTCTGGAATGACTCACTCATGATGTCATAGATCTGACTCCAAGCAACAAGGTTTCAATGCCACGGCTCAGTAAGTTGTAACCATGTTGTTCCTTGTCACAGCCATTTTATGTGAGTAAAGCAATGGTATTTGGGAGAGCGGAGGTGTGAGGTTTGAGCAACCCAAGAAGAAATCTGTTTTGCTTTGCATGGGTGGAACTATAATTGCCTGCTGTTTCTAAACCATTAGCTCAGTTCCAACCAAGTGACTGACAGCCCCAACTTCCAAATGTTACTTTGGGGAAATCCAGGGAAAGAGGGTTGTCATATATCCCTTTGTTTTCCATGTTCCACAGATCTGTAGCTCTACAGAACTTAAAGGTGTCCTTAATTTTAGAGTGTCAACCTAATTGTTCTCCACTGAACAGGCATTACTGCTCCAGCTTGTCTATAATTATTATTTTGATATCACAATTCTAGAGGCAGAAGATAGTGAGCCACAATGACTCATGGAGAGAACAGAAACTGGCTTAGAAGCTTCCTTTGCTGCTTGTACTACCGGTACAGGCCAAAGGTTTGGCACTTTCTCATGTTCCAATCCAAATGGGCCTCAGATGCTAGGACTTTAATGTGCAGTTAATTGGTGGCCGTGATGGCAGAGGGCGATTGGATTCTTCCTTCCTCTGGTCTTTATGAGTCGGCTTTGCTGCTTCTTCCTGCTGTGATTGTCCCATTGACATCTCTTCTAGAGATCCTCCAGTCCAAGTTATGAGCCTCAGGCGACAATCAATGCTGGCGAAAGTGTTCTCTATCTCACTTCATATCCCATCAACAGGTCTTGAACTTTGGATGGTCCAGTCTACTTTGTCCTAAAAGCATAATGCCGTTACTAAAACTCTTAACCACATTTTTTTGCAGACCATCTGTTGGCAGAAGAAAATTGACACAAGCAGAGCTGGTGGGCTGTGCAAGAAAGCAAAATGGTGATGGGTGCTTGCATTTCCAGTTTTGGAGTGCTTGGGATGGGAAGGGCGAAGGGTGGGGGTGGAGAACAAAAGACATTGCGGCACCCAGGTTCTAACTTGCTGTCAGGTGCTTGGGGCCAGTGGCGTAGCTAGCCACTGTGATACCCAGAGCCTTCTTCCATGTGACGCCACTGGAAGTAACGTCACCACCAGAAGTGCTGTGTCACGTTTATAGCCATTAATAGGTGTGTAAAGAGAGAGATTTTCAGCAAGTACAGCTTTTCTTATCCTTGCATGGCAACCTACAACGTACACTCTACCCCGCCCCCCGTTCAGGAGATCTGTGTTCTTCTTGCATCTAGTCGTCCTAAGATCACTACAGCCAACCTATCTATCTTTCATCCCTCTGGTATTATATATGAGACTTGGCCTTCAGCCATGACATAATGAAATCAATTTATTCCATGTTCAGACTCAGAGTTCATTACAGACTCCTTACGGGGCTGGTTTGTAATGGGATAAAAGGGGCTGCAAAGAGCAGCTGGGGACTGGTGCCATTTCCTCATCGTTGTACTCTCCTACTCTTTCTCTTCCCCTCTCCACAGAGCCCCTGGAATTAATGCATGTGCTACACAACCTTCTCTTGGCTGATACCTGCCCAGTTCTCTGTGGGACTGTCTCTCTTTCTGAGTCTACAGGCAGAAAGCAGGGCCAGCCCCTGTGTTTTATTTTAAGGGCATGTTAATTAAAGGCAAATGTGATGTATGCCTTTGACATCCAAATTAATAGTAAATGAGGTAATTATGAGAGGTGCCATTAGTGTGATGGAAGAGTCTGCACCAGCCCAGCAGAGATTAGAAAAGACCGTAGCTTGCCTTCAAACAAATCCCATACCGTGCAAATGCTCAGAACAAATGGTACAGAGGACAGGCCTAGAGTGAGAGGGGGAAGGTGCAACTGTTGAAGGCAGAATTATTTTTTCATTTAAATATTATACCCTGCCTCATCCTGAAGGCTTTGGCTGGGCAATAGGAAGTCAATTTTTCACACACACACACACACACACACACACACACACACACACACACACACACACACACACAATTTTGAACTAGCATACCTTTCCCCCTCCCACTCATATAAAACATCTTAAAATACGTCCAAATTCCAGGAACAGCAGTTGCGTAGCTGCAAAGAGCCAAGTTGTGTTTGTATGTGCCATAGAGATAACATATGAGGGTGCCCTAACTGAACCCAGAATCTTCTATTATTTCTACATGCATACCTAGAAGGGTGCGGGGCCTGGGGTGATTCAACCAGTGTGGGGCCCTCCTATTAGGGCCATATATAAATTTGAGCTCATAAATTCTCTAATAATAATAGAAACACTCTAGATATTCAAATAACTAACCCAGCTAATAAAATGGACAAAATAATGACTAAACTTTGAAATATAAAATACCAATTAAAGCACTCTCAAACTGAACTTGCTTCCCAAAAAGGGGGATCCCTCTTTCTCTCTTTTAATATGTGGGTTAAACCACTGAACCATGAGCTGTCGATCGAAAGGTCGGCAGTTTGAATCCATGACGGGTTGAGCTCTCGTTGCTTGGCCAGCTCCTGCCAACCTAGCAGTTCCAAAGCATGTTAATGCGAGTAGATAAATAGGTACCACTTGCGGGAAGGTGAACAGCGCTCCGTGTTCCAGCTGCATGCTACGTGCTGCGGCAAGGAGAGTCACGCCGGCCACATGACCACGGAGGCGTCTTCGGACAGCGCTGGCTCTTTGGCTTTGAAATGGGCATGAGCACCACACTCTAGAGTCGGACACGACTGGACTTAATTGTCAGGGGTCACCTTTACCTATGTATGTATTGCCTTTATGAAAAGGGAGATAGCAAGCACCTTAAGGAAAAAAAAGTAAGGAAAAAAGTGGGAACAAAACACCAACTAGGAAGCAAAGCAGAAAAGGGGGGGGGGGGAGAAGGCTTGTAATATGGGAAGTTTCCTGAGGCACCCATATGATGTATACAAAATACAGTGACCCCACAGTATATGCAGGTTAGCCATCCACAGATGTGACCCACCGCGAATGGCCTCCCCATAACTGCTGGTGGACTCCCTGCTCCTCAGAAACATCCCGGATGTACCCAGAAGTCTCGTCCCTGAACCGGAAATAGCTTCTGGTCGCGTCCGGGAGGTGTTTGAGGCGCAGGGAGGTCCATGGAGTGGCTGCAGGCCTCACGTAACCTCTGGAAGGCCCAGCATGGCAGCAAAGTATTTGTGGTGCTATTACCTCCCCCCCCCCACGGACTCCAGCATCCGCAGATTTGTGGTATCCGTGGGGGGCAGCCCCAACTCCTCGTAGATACCGAGGGACCACTGTACTATTTTATTAAAGCAGCAATTTTCCTAAATCTCTGCAACAGCTAAGAAACTGAAATACTCTGCACACCCCTCCCCCATGCAGAACTTTGTACTTAGCCTTAGGGCAGGGGTGGGGAACCTATTTCCGATGGAGGGCCATTTTCCCATGGGGAAAATGTCCCGTGGGCCGTGTGCCCCTCCATCGGAAATAGTTACCCCTGCACGCGTGCGCGCGCACTGGGGGGCGCGCACACCCACCCACCGCCCCCCTGCTTTTACCTCCCCCCCTCTCCTTACCTTTTTCAGGCGGCCGCCGCCGGCCCCGCACGCGCTGCTCGCGCGACTCCTTTTGAACCCGGCTGTTTCTGCTCATGCGCAGAAACAGCCGGGCTCCAAAGGAGTCGCGCCAGGTGAGCGCGCTGCGCTCTCTCCCCTCAGCGCGTCTCCTTTCGAATCCGGCTGCTTCTGCACGGAGAAGCAGCCGGATTCGAAAGGAGTCGCGCCGAGGTGAGCGCGCAGGGGGGCCGGCGGGGCTGGCGGAGCCTCCGGTCTGCTTGCGCAGGCTGGACCTGATTGATTCGGGTCCGGTCTCGCGTGGGCCGGACCGGATCGCTCCTGGGGCCGGATTCGGCCCACGGGCCGCCAGTTCCCCACCCCTGCCTTAGGGGATATTTCTCTCTCATTCGGTAAATATAAGATCAGAGGAGGTTGCATGAACAGGACTACAGTTTGTTGGTATACTTCAAGCGTACTGATATGTGAAGGACATAAGAGGTGGCAGATTACGAGATCATTTATTTTAACATAGGGCAAAACTGCTGCTGCTGCCTTCCTGGCCTAAAGGTTCAATCCTATACACACTTACCTGGGAGTAAGTCTCATTGAAATAAATGGGATTTCTGAGTAGACATGCATGGGATCAGAGGCGTTGTTACACCCCCGTGGGGGGGCGGTTGGTGTGACACCCCCCACGTGATGCCGTAAGCCCTGCCCCTGAGGGTGACATCATTGCCGCAGCGCTAAATGCACCCCCCCTGGCATTTGTGAAGGCTTTCCTGGGACATACGGAGTCAGGGAGGGTGGGAGAGCCGACCCTCCCAGGCTCCATGCGGTGTAAAAAAAGGCTGCAAAAATGCGGGGGGGGGGGGGTTGCATTCCTGCTGCACCACCGCCGAAACTCAGCAGCGGCGCAGCGGCAGTGCACCCCCTCTGCTGCTCGACACCCCCCCCCCGCCCCCTAACAACGCCTCTGCATGGGATTGTCCCTCCTTCTTTCTGACTCCACCCAGCCTCTAGCACTTTGCTACAGAAGTGAGCGCAGACCAGCCCCAGACTTCCCCTGCGCTTCTAGCTATTGCTGCTTCTGAAGCGGTTTCTTGCCACAGTTCTTGTTAGCTTGGGGGCGTGACATGGGGAGACAAGAAGTGAGGTGCACCACTTTGCAGCACCCCTCCAAGTGTGGGCCAGTTGCCCTCCCCAAAGGATGGGCCTGTATGCAAACCACCTGCCCCACTATGGAGTTATGGCCTCATCCCTTCCATCAGTTGTCCTGTCTTGGTTGTCACAAGACCAGCTCCAGGTTTCGGGGGGGGGGGGGCTCTGCAAATGCCTCTATGGGTTCCCTTCTGCCTGAGTGCCTCCTTGAGATTTGTGGTGGTAGGTGGGATAGGAGAGAACAAGTGGCAACAGAATGACTCTCTCTGCTAAGAGTGTCCCTCTGCCACCACCACCGCACCAAGGTTTTCTTCGGGATCAGCACAGAGCTCTTCTGTGGGCTGCGAGACTTCAGCAGCTGCCCAACAATACTGACCCTGGACACTGAAAGTCTTATTAAAAGGGAATGTGATAGGAAAGAGGGGAGGAAGAAGTGATTGGCCCATACGATCTGGAGCTTTATATGTTAAAACCAGCAGCTTGGATCGTGCCAAGACACTGGAGTATCCTGGCACTTCTCTCTCATTCATAGAGAGGGTTGCCAACTGGCCAGAATGCTAAAAAACAAGAACAGCCTGCCCTGCGCCTGTGCCTAGAGCAGTGGCGTGATATGCAGATATGAAGCAGATGAAGCTTTTCATGGCATGGAGCGAAACATTATCACCTGCCAAATGTATCCCTGTAATACGGTATTTAAGGGGAGGCCAATACTGTGTAGGGGTATTCACCCCAGCTTTTAAATCTGCTGCTGACTTGGCAGATGATGAGGTAGCAGCAGCCTCCCACTTCCCCACCTGCTTGTACAACACACACAAAAGTCCTACTCGCTGCAGTACAAGGGTGAGGATGATGGCAGATTAGAAGATGAGGTGGGATGGGGAATGGGCAAAAGAAGCTCCAGCTGCCTCGTCTCCCAATCTGGCAATAATTTATAGATGAAAGAAGAATCTCTGGGTTGGAACCTGGCAGTTCTCATTTGGTGGAGCCCCAAAGCACTTGCTTCTTGGTACATCTACTATGGCTGCTCACTCATCTCTGGACAACAACCGTGTTGGGAACAAATGGAACCGACTGCAACTGCTGTGTGCTTGTCAAGGGGCGCCGGCAAGTGTGTCTTCAGGTGGCCAGCAAGAAAACCAGCCCTTCTGCAAATCAATATGTGGCTCATTTAATGCTATCTTGATAAAGAGGCAGCAGCTGCTTGACTGGCCCTAGGCAATCACACCACATTTTCCAGGGGAGCTGCAAATAACAGCCTTGGCTCACCTTGCAGGGATTTTGAAAGCAGAAATATGTTCAATATTGTGTAGACTGGAAACAGGGATAGATGGGAAATAATTGGGTAGAAAAGAAGAGAGTTACCTAATAGATAGGGCAGCATGGGTTTTTAGATTCCCTTCTTGAGTCTCTAAGAGAGATGGAGGCTTGTTACTGGCAGGCACAGATAGGTATTTTAGCACTTCTGGGCTTGTATAAGCATCAGGGGACACTTTTCATTTCTTCATCATATTCTTGGAACTTCTTTTCTGAGAGAGAGAGAGGGGGGGAGAAAGATTAGGGCTGCAAACCTACACACACTTACGTGGGAGTAAGTGCCATTAAATTCATTGGAACTTACTTCTGAGTAGACATGCCAAGGATTGCACTGTATCCCTAAGTTGTCCCTAGAATGAAGTGGCAAAGTTAGGAACAGGCAACATTTAAAGGTATCCTAAATAATGTCACACTAAAATAACTTTTTTTCTAAGAGTTTTTCAGTGCGAGTGATTTTAATCCTGATGAGAATGATTTTATGCTGTGTTTGTATTTTATTATTCTATTTTTATTGTAATGTTTTCCTGTTTTTATTGGTTCTGTAAACTGCCTTGGGACTTATTCATTTATTTATTTTGAATAATGGTGGTATAAGTACCTAAAATTTACTTCTAATCCAAAATGTTTGGGGTCTAATAACATGCTATATAATATATAGGGGATGAAGGCCTGCCTCGACCAATCTTATTCCCATGCATCTTCCTGGTAATATTTAGTAAAGCGAACGGGTGATGCAATATTGTGTTCAGTCTTTTCCCACCCCTGCTCCATTTTTTTGGCTACCATTTACAGGGGCAAAGAAACACTGAACAGGATGCCGTGTCTCACATGACTTTTACCAAACATGACTGGGAGAATGTGAAGGGATGCAGGTCGGTGACCCTATATATTCCCCACAATGTGTTAAATATAAGGCTATGCTAGTCAGTAACGTCTGTGATTGACTATTGTCGGAGTCACCTTGTTTTCATTCTAAAAGCACAACCTAGTGACGGTTGCTTTCTAATGAATCTGCTTTTTTTATCCCGAGACAGACCATTGGTCTATCTTGGCCAGCGTGGTCTCTACACTGACTAGCAGTGACTCTCCAGGATTGCAGATGGAGGCATGTGTGCTCTGCCACTGAGCTATGGATCCTAAACATAAGAACATAAGAAGAGCCCTGCTGGATCAGGCCAAAGGCCCATCTAGTCCAGCTTCCTGTATCACACAGTGGCCCCACCAGATGCCTCAGTGAGCACACAAGACAACAAGATACCTGTATCCTGTTGCCATGCCCTAGCACAGAGGTGGCCAACCCACGGCACGCGTGCCACAGAGTGGCACGGGAAGGTCCGTTGGGTGGCACGCGCGCCTCTCTTCTCCCCTGCAAGATTTTCCGGCTCTCGCACACGCCTCTCTCCTCCCCTGCAAGATTTTCCGGCTCGCACACTCATTCCGCTCCTGGCTAAACGCCAGGAGCCTGCAGGCGGCACTTTGATAGCCGCCAAACAGCTGTGTCTCCTGGCATTCAGCCAAGAGCTGAATGAGCGCACGCGCGTTGGTCCTGGGAAGCTAAATAGGCGCGAAAGATCTGTTCGCGCCTATTTAGCAGCAGCAGACAGCAGACGGGACTCGGAGCGGAGGAGAGAGAAGCAGCATCGACACCAGCCAGCCAGGCCTGGCTGAGGAGGGGCAGCCATCCCATCACCCTCCAGAGCAGAGCAGCAAGCCCGCCGGCGCTGAGTCGGCCTTGGAGTCCCCGGCTCGCTCACCATCTTCTCTCGCCGCCATCTTCTCTCGCGCCCGCCGCCCACCCTGCCTGCTCTGCACTCTTGTCGTTGCCCTGCCGCCCAGAGCTGCCGAGGCCCCCAGCAGCAGCCAGCAGAGCAGCCCAGCCCAGCCCAGTAGCAGCCCACAACAGCAGTCGTCGTCTGCAGCAGGCAGCAAAAGCAACACAAAAAGGTCAGAGACAGTCAGGAGGGGCGAACGGGGGTAGGGCTTGCCTGCTTGCCTGTGCCTGCTTGCCTTCTCCTGTCCTGAGCTGAGCTTGCTTTGCTTGTGCTAAGTGTGTTAAGTGTTTCCATGTGGGGTGGTGGTGATGTGAAGTGTTTCCGTCTGTGTGTGTGTGTGTGTGTGTGTGTGTGTAGTTTACCTCTGCAAGCCCCCAGGGAGCCCCTCCGTTGCAAAGGTATTCTTCTTTAAAACAGGGGGGAGGGGTCTGGTGGGGAGTCTCTGCAAATTACTGCAGTCCATCTCTTTTAAAATTTTAAGTGGTTTTCCTTGCACAGGAATCAGGCTTGTTGTGTAAGTTTGACCCAGGCTTTTTGTTGTGCTTTGCAATTTACTTTTAATTTTAAGGAGTGTGTGGGGGGGGGGCAAAGTACAGAAGCACATGAGGAGAGAGAGAGACAGACAGACAGACAGACAGACAGACAGACAGACAGACGTGCTCTAAGAATGATATAATAATAAACCTAAGGTGATTCTGTTTTTATTTAAACATGGTTATTTAATAAAATAAAAACACAACTATTTATTATTTATTTATTTACTTTATTTATTTATTTTTGTGGCACGCCCAAGATACAAAAAAACTAAAAGTGGCACATGTCATAAAAAGGTTGGCCACCACTGCCCTAGCATCTCCCATTCAGAGATAGCCTACTTCTAAACCAAGAGGTTTATACCCAGCCATCATGGCTTGTAATCTGTGGTGGACTTTTCCTTCATAAATCTGTCCAATCCCCTTTTAAAGGCATCTAGGCCAGGTGCCATCACCACATCCTATGACAAGGAGTTCCACAGATGAATTACACACTGGGTAAAGAAATATTTTCTTTTATCCGTTCTAACTCTCCCTCCACTCAATTTTAGTGCATGTCCCCTGGTTCTGGTGTTGTGCGAGAGGGAGAAGAATTTCCCTTGTTGGAATGTCAAGGCTGCTTCACTTACCCGACAATAAATGTGTTACCCTGAGTAGCTCCCTGGTAGCTCCCTGATCCCTATGTGGTCAAGGGATTACAACTAGATGTTTCTCTATCACATTAACATGGACACATAAGTTATGTAATGAATGATGAAACAACTCAGAGGCACAATAGCCTGGAAGCATAGTGTGGGTGTTAGCTAGAAAGGGATTACCCATATATTTTTAGCACCTTTGCATTAGGGCTGCAGTTGACTTTATCTAAGGGAGAAGGAACCTGCTCAAGCGCCTGACTTCTTTGAAGGCAGTTTCTTTGAAGAAATCCTCATCTGACCAACAATGAAAGAGCTTTAAAAAAAGAACAAAACACCCAAAGAGAGAGAATGAGGCTGAGAAAGCAGCTAGATTTATAACAAACCTAGATTCTGATCATTGTCACCCTGGTAATAAATATCGCCACCCAATAGATACTTTTAAAATGACATTTGTGCCTTATCTCAACCTGTGTTGGGGCACAGCTGGGCTTCTGTGATAGAAGTGAAATAGGGATAGGCTCTGTCCCTCTCAAGCTGCCGCTACTCCTGGTCTGCATCTCTTAATTGTTCAGAGCCTTATCTGTTCAGAGCCAAAGTGGTAGGTTAGACAAGAAAGAGCACAGAGATAGATATGGATGGTGATGTGTGGTCGCTCAAGTCTGTAAAATTAACTGGAATGATAGATTGCACACATCACTCATCCCACCCCAACATTTGTACATAGAGAGCTGGAACAACGTGGCGACATACATGCCATCTTGCACATTTCTGCTCTCCATTAGAAATGCTTCACCTTTCTAGTACCTGCTGGCTGTGCAGAAGGAGTAGGTAGTACTGTATACTAAAAGATGAAAAACAAGAAAGCATCTGATATGTGATAAGGAATGTGTAGCATTTTGGGGTGCTACATTTGTCCCTCCTTGTCTTGCACCCTAGCCACTTCCTCACCATTCCTCTCTGTGCATTTCTCCCAACCTGTGTCTTTCCCTACTCACCTTCTTTGCAGAAGCACCTTCACCTCTTCCTTCCTTCCTTCCTCCTCCACATGCCTATCTAACATCCCAAGCAAATCATCCAAATATTTGCAGAATTCAGATGACCGAGAGCTATCTGTCCTGTGTAAACAGATTAGCAGCCCATCAATTGGTCAAGATTTCACTGAGAATTGGGGTAGGGAGGATGGCAGTCTAGAGATTATTCATTTTTGTTATTTTCAAAGCTTATGTCCCACTTCATTCCTAACTGAAATTGAAGCAACTAAGAACAATGTTATTCAAACAAAAAATATATAATATAAATAACCACAAGAATAAAAACAGAAGTACACAGAAAACACCTGCAAAACACGATGTGATCATCAAAATTCAAAGCAGCAGATGAAAACAAAAGGATCAGACAGGATTAACAGCTTTTGGAAAAGCTCAGTTATCATCTGGCATCTAAAAGAATACAAGGTTAGGGACTTTCTCTAACTCCTCTGCGCAGAGGGTTCCAGAGAACATCAGGAGATAGGAGGTCTGGCTCAGTGGTAGAGCTGCCGCCTTGTAATGCCTGAAGAGATCTGAGGACACCAGCTCGAGACAACCGGAAGTACTGGCAGCACTGGTGCGTGGCGGGGGGCGGAGCGCACAGGGTGACGCGCCGGGAGGCGGCCGGAGGGGGTGACGCGCTGGGAGTCCCAGTGCGTCACCCCCTGCTACACTCACCCCCATCCCCCCCATCCCAATCGGATCTTTGTTCGGCCCTTCTGAGGGCAAGGCTTCGAGTGGCGTTGTCCGCTTGTGCCGCTCGAAGCCTCTTGTCGGCCTATTCAGAAGCAACCAAGCCGCCAAGGAAGACGCGTATGGCAGGCAACATAAAAGGGAATAACAAAAGCTTCTTCAAATATGTTAGAAGCAGGAAACCTGCCAGGGAAACGGTTGGTCCGCTGGATGGTGAGGGAGAGAAAGGGGTGATAAAAGGGGACTTGGAGACTGCAGAGAAATTAAATGAGTTCTTTGCATCTGTCTTCACGGCAGAAGACCTCGGGCAAATACCGCTGCCTGAACGGCTTCCGCTGACTAAAGAATTAAGTCAAATAGAGGTTAAAAGAGAAGACGTCTCAGACTTAATTGACAAAATAAAGATCAATAAATCACCAGGCCCGGATGGCATCCACCCAAGAGTTCTGAAGGAACTCAAGAATGAAGTTGCTGACCTCTTGACCAAAATATGCAACTTGTCCCTTAAAACGGCCACTGTGCCAGAGGATTGGAGGATAGCTAATGTCACGCCAATCTTTAAAAAAGGAAGGAGGGGGGACCCGGGAAACTACAGGCCGGTCAGCCTAACATCTGTTCCAGGGAAGATGGTGGAAAGTCTCATTAAGGATAAAATCTTAAAATACATAGAAGAACAAGCTCTGCTGAGGGAGAGTCAGCATGGCTTCTGAAAGGGGAAGTCTTGCCTCCTGTTAGAATTTTTTGAAAAGGTCAACAGGCATGTGGATGCGAGCGAACCCGTGGATATTATATATCTGGATTTTCAGAAGGCGTTTGACACAGTCCCTCATGAAAGGCTCCTGAGAAAACTCCACAGTCAGGGAATAAGAGGGCAGGTCCTCTTGTGGATTAGGAACTGGTTGAAGACCAGGAAACAGCGAGTGGGAGTCAATGGGCAATTTTCACAATGGCGAGAGGTGAAAAGCGGTGTGCCCCAAGGATCGGTCTTGGGACCAGTGCTTTTCAACTTATTCATAAATGACCTGGAGTCGGGGATAGGCAGTGAGGTGGCCAACTTTGCAGATGACACTAAACTTTTCCGGCTGGTGAAGACCAGCAGGGATTGTGAAGAGCTCCAGAAGGATCTCTCCAAACTGGGAGAATGGGCAGCAAAATGGCAGATGCGCTTCAGTGTAAGTAAGTGCAAAGTGATGCACATTGGGGCAAGAAACCAAAATTTCACATATACGCTAATGGGTTCTGAGTTGTCTGTGACGGATCAAGAGAGAGATCTTGGGGTGCTAGTGGACAGGTCGATGAAAGTGTCGACCCAGTGTGCGGCGGCTGTGAAGAAGGCCAATTCCATGCTCGGGATCATTAAAAAAGGGATTGAGAATAAAACGGCCAATATCATTATGCCTTTGTACAAATCGATGGTAAGGCCACATCTGGAGTATTGCGTCCAATTCTGGTCACCACACCTCAAAAAGGATATAGTTGAATTGGAAAAGGTGCAGAAAAGAGCGACCAGAATGATTCGTGGGCTGGAGCACCTCCCTTATGAAGAAAGGCTACAGCGTCTGGGGCTTTTCAGCCTAGAAAAAAGGCGCCTGAGGGGGGACATGATTGAGACTTATAAAATTATGCATGGGATGGAGAGAGTGGATAGAGGGAAATTCTTCTCCCTCTCGCACAACACCAGAACCAGGGGACATGCACTAAAATTGAGTGGAGGGAGAGTTAGAACGGACAAAAGAAAATATTTCTTTACCCAGTGTGTAATTCATCTGTGGAACTCCTTGCCACAGGATGTGGTGATGGCACCTGGCCTAGATGCCTTTAAAAGGGGTTTGGACAGATTCATGGAGGAAAAGACCATCACAGGTTACAAGCCATAAGCAACCTCCTGGTTTTAGAAGTGGGTTTTCTCTGTGCCAGGTGCAAGGGAGTGACTATGGGAAACAGGTTATCTTGTTGTCTTGTGCTCCCTGAGGCATCTGGTGGGGCCACTGTGTGATACAGGAAGCTGGACTAGATGGGCTTTTGGTCTGATCCAGCAGGGCTCTTCTTATGTTCTTATGGTTTGCCGGCTCCAGGAGTGACGAGCCGGGATGGGGTGAATGTAGCGGAGGGGTGACACAGCTCTGGGTGGGTGGGTGCCACGCCTGGGGTGGGTGGGTGATGCGCCGAGCTGGACGACCCTGCACGGGGTGACGCGCTGGCTCATGACCGGAAGTATCCGAGAGCTGTCGACACGCCTCTGATGATCTACAGAAGCCCTCGGTGAGAGTGAGGAAATGCTGCCAGCTGCATTCTGAGTGGGAGTCAGAGTTGCTGCCAGTCGAATGTGGGAGGTGAATGCCAGAGATAAGCCAGACCATGAAGGAAACCATCTGAAATGAAGACGTTCTATGAAAGATTAGAACTTTGTATTGTAAAAACCCCTTCAGGGGTTTAGAATTGCCTGCCTATGTGCACCGCCTTGAATTAAAGTCAGAGGAGAAATCCAATGACCAAGAAAGGCAGTATATAAATACTGGTATTATTATTATTATTATTATTATTACCAAAAATGTCCTTGCAGAAGATACCGTCTATAATTCATTTGAGAGGTATCCAAAGGAGGATCTTAGATGATGAGCGAAGCATACACAGAAGTGCAAGTTCTCTACAATGCATACAAAGCATACAAAGTGCAATAACCACTAGGCTGCATAGCCCCAGACTCTTGACAGGCAACAGTTCTCAAGAAGTTCTTGTGCAGAGGCCCCCCTCTAGTCCAAAAGCTAGTCCTAGGAACTGGAGACAGAAAGAACTGGACCTGAGCTCTTTAAGAAGCATGTCTTCTATTACTGCACAATGACCCCTCCCAAAGAGACTCTATCAAGCCCAGGATCTCCAAGGTTTGTTGCAACAGCTGTGTGGCTGGCAGAAAGTCAGCAGATGCTGTTTTCTTTGTTCTGGGAAGTGCTGCCCCTGTTTAGTTTCTGCCTGTCATGCAAACCATTAAAGACAAGGTATCTGTGGAGGAAGGAGGTGCCAGCCCTAGGCAGGAGGCTGAGAAAGAAAGGTTCTTGTCAATAACTGCACAGATTCTGGAAACAACTTCAAGGGAGGAAAGCACATGTTTTGCAGTGCACGTAGTCTCTTTCAACTCCTTTTCTAGAAAGTGTTACCTTCAACTAATGAAATATCAAAGCAATTCTTAAGGGAACAAGGGGGATTGGAAAGCGCTTTGAGAAAGCGCCTAGCTTTGTAATTCCCTCCAAACAGCAGTGCAGAGCAATGCGATTAAAGCTCCCTGATTAACACACAAACCTTTTTCCTGGTGAGTAGGAAGTGGGTGCTTGGGGGAATCCACTTGGCAACTTAGAAGGCTGCCATGACAAATTGCTCATATATCAATTAACTTGCTAGGTAAATGTCACCTGATATTTAGTTGTTTGCAGAAGTCTGAGATCCAATTAACCTGACATTGTCACTGCTGGCAGCTGGAAGCCCCCCCGAATTCCCTGTGTGGAGCATATCAGCAGGGCAGCAGCTAGAGAGGGGCCCTGGGAGTAGGGCTATGAAGTGAGGTCAAGATTCTTGTGCAGCATCTGTATATACACACCAATGTCTTCA
This sequence comes from Plestiodon gilberti rubricaudatus, assembly GCA_026170595.1. NCBI lineage: Eukaryota > Metazoa > Chordata > Lepidosauria > Squamata > Scincidae > Plestiodon > Plestiodon gilberti. The sequence continues at coordinate 150,471,733 of JANXHW010000002.1, read as the reverse complement.
GAACATATGAATGCGTCATCACACAGATTCCCAGGTCACAGGAATTATAATTTCTACTACACGGACTGAAATTTCAGCACCTCAGCCCATATGCAATCCTGCATATGGATCGGTTTGAGATGACACTATATAATGCCCAATGCCAAAGAGGAACTGGCTGAAAGCTTTCTGTAGCTTGCTGGTCACAGGCAGGTGCCACACCCTAAAGCAAACAGGCCCCATTTCTACTTCTCTAGCTACTGGAGTCATCGTTGCCTCCAGAGTACAGGAACTTTTGTTTTCTACATCACTACTGGAGACTCAGACCGGAAAGCTTCTAGAAATAGGTATAGGTGTGGTGGTTCTGGAGTTGGACTTAGACCTGGAAGATCCAGGTTCAAATCCCCGCTCAGTCATCATGATGAAGCTCCCCTGGGTGACTTTGGGCCAGTCTAGGCTTACCATCATCCCGGAAACAACGCTGGCTTCGGCCGAGCGGACCCGAGCTGCTCCCAAGGGTGCACTGCGGCTGTCCAATGGGCTTCCGGAACTTTCGGTCAACAACGCGACAGAAGCAGGAACCCTGTTGGGCAGCCGCAGTGCACCCTTGGGAGCAGCTCAGGTCCGCTCTAGGCTGGCCAGCGTCGATTCCGGGACGATGGTAAGCCTAGGCCAGTCACTATCTCTCTGCCTCACCTACCTAACAGGGCTGTTGCAAGGACAAAAGGAGAGAAGGAACTATATACATTACCCTGAGCTCCTAGGAGGAAGGGCAGTATATAAATGTGAAAAATAGGTAAGTTAGGGTAGCTTGAGGAAGTCAGAGAAAGACCTTTCCTGCTCGTCATCAGTGGTTTCTTAATTGCTGGAACTGTTTCCTTGCAAGGAACACCTGTTCAACATCATGTCACATGGATAAGATGCCCCTTAACAAGATGTTGTACTTCCAGTCAGGCTATTTAAAGGGTGGACTTCTGAGTCTTCCAGTTTTCATTAGTGGTTGTTGTAGGCATGGGATTTTGCAGATGGATGTTGTTCTGATTTAACCTTTTAACTTATACTTTGAAAAGACAATTGCAACTGACTTTGGGATGCTTTTCTAATAACCCCAAAGATTTTTTGAAGTCTGAAGTTGGTTTTTGTAAGTACTGTTTCCTGAATGTACTGCCCACTGTTGGTTGGGAAGGAAGGGACTTACTAATAAGAACAGCATGGAATGGCTGTAGCCATTTGGAAATTCAGTGAATTTGTATTCTAATGGCCATTTATGAGGAACCAGTGCTTTCCACTGGCTATGGAAAGAATATTTTTAGTAAGTTCTGAGGAGGATACTGTGCACTAAACCCCCCCACCCCCAGATTCAAGTTTTGGTGAGCTTCTAAGAAACAGAGGGCCCAATCCTATCGAACTTTCCAGCGCTGATGCAGCTGTGCCAAAGGGATGTGCGCTGCATCCTGTGGTGGTGGGGTAGTCACAGAGGCCTCCTGACTGAAGGTAAGGGAACGTTTCTTCCCTTACTTTGGGGCTGCATCGGCACTGGAAAGTTGAATAGGATTGGGCGGGGCCATAAGTCTCTTCCTCTTAGCAACTGGTAGCTGATTGGCAGGGAAGAGAGAAAACAGAGCGCCCTCTGCATTCTAGTCAAGCTCAGTCTCATTGTACTGGATGGAAAGAAGATGGGTGGCAATGTGTGTTCATGCACATATCCCACACTGATCTCTTGTGGTTGCTAAATCAGACCATCTTTCCTTTGCTACTATGCAAATTTCCCATCAGAAATCACAGTAGTTTTCTGTGACCAGCCAAAAACCCAGCCTTGTTCCCTGCTCATTGAAGCACCAGCTGGAAGCAACCTCATGACCCAGAAAAAACTAGGTCATTTTGTCTTCCAACTGAGATTTATGCCCTCGTTTGAGTGGCAATCATAATTACCCAATGAGGTGCTTACTACCTCCTGTGAGCTTCTGGCTCCCAAACTTGATGATCAGCTCTTAAGACTTCTTCCAGAGAGGCAGCCTTCTAACCCTGAATGTTAACTTTTTGCCAAACCTTTCCAGTTCTGCCAATTTTAAAATATCCAGAGTTTCTCTTCTTTCCTGAAACGTGGCAGCAGGTTTTTCTCTGCGTTCCAGATCCCAAATTGTAAGGTGATCCACAAATGTTAATATGCCACCATATGAATGGGGAAAGTTATTTGTCCAGAGGCTACACTGCCTATGCAGGATTGGCCAGTGGCCTCTGCCACTTGCATACATCATACAGATGTTCTGAACACAGATGCATAGGCACACGTCAGCATCTAAATGCATTCTGAAAATAGTTATCAGCTGCTTTGCAGACAAATGTTTTGAAAGGCCAAATTGCACAGTACCAAAAATGTGAAACTTGGTACTTCATGTTTTATTTTTCCTAAATTGTGCACCAGAGAGGGCCTGGAATGGCACAAAACCACAGCTTTCAGTGGAAGGGGTTCCACTGCACAATAGGACAGGTGCAAGGTGGCCACAGTTGGAGTGAAGACTGGGGAGGGGACGTGAGCAAAAAGCCTCTCTAGCCTCCCTGTGGTGAACGGAGAGAGAATCCTCATAGAAAGGCTTTGTCCTTTATCCTCATAGTGTGTGTGTGTGTGTGTGTGTGTGTGTGTGTGTGTGTGTGTGTGTAAAAAAGTAAAAGTAAAAAACAGTGGTGGCTAGGATAAGTCAGCATTGTACCACTTTGCCATCCTGACTTCTGCAACTTGCGTGTCCACTGGAGTAGCTTAACTAGGATGTGTATTGGGAATGCTAGAGAGTCTGGTTCCAGCCAGGTAAAACAAAGGACCAGGCAGGTATTGGCCAGTAAGTACCCTGCTGAGTTTTGTTAACCCCTGGCTATTGATCAAACCCATCCACTTGACCATGGCCAAGGGGAGACTCAAAGGGTTGATGCTGGGTTTCCCAATTTTGGTTCAGCCTATTGGAACAGTATAATCTTGAGCCATAGGAAGGCCAAATAAGGTTGAGCCAGATGCGTCATTCCAGCACTTTCAGGATTAACCTGGACTTTTGGGGTGCTAGTACCCCTTTCCTAGTTAGAAAGTGAACCATGGATCATCAAAGACTAGGAAGTTGCAAGATGTATTTTACCTTCCATTTTCCTCTAAATTTAGCACTTGTTTTGTCTAATTGTGTCTATTTTGGTTTGATTTGTCCTTTTTATTTCTACCTTCTTTACTAAAGTCTTGTTCTTTTTACATGACTGGTCTATTTTCTCCCTGTCCAGAACAAAGAGCTACTTCCCTTCACCCATGACAGCTGCTCAGGACTAATGCTTTCCAGGGCATGTCTGGGTGCTTAGAAGTTGAGGCTGCCCTGGTCGGTTGGCTCCCTTGGATTAGTCCTCTAGTGACTTCCATGTTGAGGGAAGCCCAGTCTTTTCATGATTCCCCTAGATGGGAAGGTAGTGTGCAAAAAGGGCACCCCATTTTTAGCTGGTTTGAGAACAAAGTCCCTTCATTGTGATGGTGAAATCTATCCAGTTTTGTTTAAAGAGAAACCCAAGGGTGTGTGGTAAGGGCAGCTACATGGGTTGCACACCGTTTCCCCACATCTCTGTCTGGTCCAGACTGGACCACCACATCCCCACCCATAATTTCATATTTTCAGCCCCTCCAGCATGCTATCTAGAAAAAAAAACTCAACAGAAAACAAAGGACCACATTATTCATTACTGGTAACATGTTTCTCACTTACAGTAGCATGTCATAACATAGAGAAGCAAAAGGATTGATCAAGACTGCCAGAGAGAAAAAGGAGAGGTGGGACAGCAATGTGGGGGACTATGTACTAGGACTGAGGAGCATCCACGGAACTGTGAAGAGACCCCATGCATAGGATTACAACTGGCTGTGAGTCAGGATTATAGGGTACCAATAGAATCGGGGGATTTAAATAAATGTAGCCCTTTCTCCTGCTGTTCTGCACACCCCCACGACTGCAGATGGCGCTGGTCAGTCTTCCTTATGTTCAGCCACAGTAACCACATGTGAGGATAGTCCAGCCTCGATCCCTATAGGCCTCACTTGGGACTGCCCTGTGGCTGGAAGGGAGTTAATAAGAGCCAATGCAGCCCTGCATAGGACCAGGCTGATAAATGTTAACGTCTGCTGCAGGCAACCACTGACCTAATTTCAGAACTCACTGTGGCTCTTGTCATCTGTTGCTTGTTTCCCCAGCATAGATGGGCTGACAGGGAGCTAGGAGTATGCAAGAAAATGAATGCCATTGGAATAGTGGCCTGAGGAGAGGCCACAAGGGAGACCAAGCGAGAAGCTGGTTTGAGCCAAGGATGAAAGATGTACATTTGATATTCTGTTATTGACAGGAGAAAGAAACCTATAACATTGTGGGGGAATTCAGGGCATTGCCTTCCCTTAGGAACCTCCTATCACTAAGGAAAGCAACTGGGCAGCCCTACGGGAGTCTGGCTAGTGCAGTAATTCATAGACTCAATGGTTCACTCGGGATGTGGTGAAGGACAGGAAAAAGTTCTCTAAAGACTAGAAAGGAACATCGGTGAGCCTGAAGCTGCAAGTCTTGACCTAGAAACCTCTGAGTGTGATCTCTTTGTAGTCTATGAAGTAATGAAACTCCATGAGCTGGAAATGGCTTTGGAGTTCAGATCCAGTGGAACCTGACAAGCTTCGTATTTCCCTGGATTTGTTGAGTTAGTCAGTTGGCAGTGTTTTTATCTCTTTGTTTGTCTGGTTTATCTGGTCAGTTGCCAAACAGTGTTTTTATCTCTTTGTTTGTCAGTGAAGGACACACACCTAATTCTTGCTGAGGTCTACAAAGAGCCTCAAGGGGGAAAAAAACCTGTGTCACACATGGCTGGAACAGGCCCTGATGGTTAAAATACCTCATATTGGTCACTTGGGATGCATCACCAGGGCTGCCAACTTTATATTTTAGGAGGTAGTTGCATATATTTCTAATTGGGCTTTGTGAAAGCAACAGGGCTCCCTTGCCTATTGTCCACAGGTAGGAAGGATGTTCAACATTTTGTGCTCTCTCTTTGGGGAGCTATATGTGCTGGTCCCATGGGTATAAGGGGAGGCATACTGCTCCAATTCTTCATACTGCTCCAATTCTGCTCCAATTCTATGGTTTTCCCCATGCTCTCTGCAGCTGGTCCTCGGTATTCAAAATGGCTATTTTCCTTGGGAAAGAAAAGATCTTTCAATTGGCCTCAAATGTACAAAATCAGTGTAATGGATGGAGGACTCTTAAACTATCTGAGGAAAAGCATTTTCCTTTGGGGAAATGGCAAATTGCTGCTGAATGACTTACAGCGCAATCCTGACTAGGATCCGGTCGACGGCCCATGGCCGCCCGCCGGATCCTGTGCACCAGTAGCCAGCGTGGCCGCCAGGCGGGAGGTCTACTCGGGGAAGGGGACACTCCAGACTTGGTGTGTAACAGCTAGAACTATCTGCCACAATTGCTAACGGGAAGGGAAGCTGGCTCCATCAGCCGCCTGCGCCTTTGACGCCAGCTTCACTTTGAAGGTAAACTCAGACAGACTAGTGCCCATGTTATTGCTGCTCTGGAGCTGTCGCTCCCATTCTCTTCACTTGCCAGCCTGCAAAACAGACCTCCTTATTATAGATCTATGCAGTCTTCTTGAGAAAGACTGTGCCGTGCTGGCAATGCTGATGAAAGGTTTTGTTTATGCTGACAAGCTCAAGGGTTCCTCCTGCTACCACAGCTGTCCACTTCAGTCTACCAGTCAGGGACGTCGTGGCTCGACCAAATGGTCTGGGAATTTAACTTTGAAACAGGCCGCTTGGTGAAGACATTGTGCAACTGGATGCAAACTGGAAGGCAGAGAGACCAGCAGGGACTCAGTCCTCCAGCAAAATGTTAGGTTGCAATCCGATACAGACTTACCTGGGAGTAAGGCCCCTTGAACTTAGTGGGACTTATTTCTCAGTAGACATGCACAATCCTATACAGGTCTACTAAGAAGTAAAACCCATTGTGTTCAATGGGGCCTACTCTCAGGAAAGTGTGGATAGGATTGTAGCTGGGCAGCCCAATCCTGTGTAAGGATACCTGGCCGGCCTAAAAGTGCTGTGTAAGGATACCCGGGTGGTGCAGGACATATATTCTCTGGCTGGCGCAGGGACAGTCCGCTGGGGGAGAGAGGGCTGCCGGCCTCTGCACCGGTGGCCCTTACTCTCCAGGTGCCATAAACGCACTTTATGGTGCATTTATGACACCCACCCAGCACTCAGTTACACTGGATTTGCACGATCAGTCTCATATTAAAATTGGTTGTTGTTTTTAAACTGTTGGTTAAGAATGGATAAAATTGTGTTTTTAAGGTTGTAAGAAGATGAGAGCAAGAAGGGGTGTCACTGTGAGAAAGGAACTCCCAGAACTCTGCATTCACTTATTTCTTGGCTTCTGTGTGAAAGGGAACCTTGTAAGAATTGGCAATTCTTGGCAATACTTTCCATTACTATGGGCACACAGCACAGAATTTTTTCCATGAATTTTAAGTGTTTCTTAAGGGAATTTGATATTCACAACTTCTTTGGGTGCATGAATTGCTCATTCTGCCCTTACTATAAATGGGTTGATGATAATTTGTTGTCGTCGTCCCCTGGCTTCTGGCTTCCCAGATTAGAGCCTCTGTCCAATCTACTGTGTTTGGGCTCAGACCTCAGGTTTTTGCTCTTAGAATGCTTTGCACATTCTTGCAACCCTAAGGGGGCCCATGATGACCCTAGGAGTTGTAGGTTTGATGCTGGCATTACACCCCACCTTCTTGTCCAAACCTCCTCCACTTTGCCTTGCTACTTTGGTATAGATCACGGATTCTCAACCTTTGGAGGCCCGGGTACCCCCTATCACAGTCCAATTTTCTGAAGTACCTCCTTGCTAATTGCTAATTAATTGGATTAATCAATTAATTAATTAGGTAATTAATCATTAAATAAAAATACTAAAACAATTTTAAATGTGAAAAAATGTGTTAAGTGTGTGTGTGTGGGGGGGGGAGAGACATACATGCAAGGATCTCTTTTTTCTCTAAGTCACACTTCCCAAAATCAGTTCCTCCCTCCCCCACCCCACCAAAGTACAGTTTCCAAAGTACAAAAAGAAGCCCAAAACCAAAATCAGAGAGACAGAAGGGCTCCGAAAATAATTACAATTTAAAATCCATGTTGTTGTTGTTGTTGTTCAGTCGTTAAGTCGTGTCCGACCCTTCGTGATCCCATGAACCACATCCTGCCAGGCCTTCCTGTCCTCCACTATCTTCCTGAGTTCGCTCATTTTCATGTTCGTTGCATCGGTGATGCTGTCTAACCATCTCATCCTTTGCCTTCCCCTTCTGCCTTCAATCTTTCCCAGCATCAGAGTCTTCTCCAGAGAGTCCTCTCTTCGCATTAGGTGGCCAAAATATTTGAGCTTCAGCCTCAGTACCTGTCCTTCCAGGCAACAGTCAGGGTTGATTTCATTTAGGATTGACTGATTTGATCTCCTAGCAGTCCAAGGGACTCTCATAAGGGGCAGGGCTTGGCGTAACCCCATCAAGAGGTCTGTGTACCCCTAGGGCTACCCATACCACAGGTTGAGAACCCCTGGTATAAATGATAGGAGAGGGAACTTGCTACAAAAAAGTTGGCTCCTTGATTATTTTCTTTCTTTTTCTGTTGCCCGTTTATCTCAGCGCTCCTTTCTTTGGAGAGATGGGTAATGGTGGCTAAGAGGGAACACTTCCTTTGTTTTGCATTGTCAAAGGGATGCTGCACATAAACAGTCTAACAACTTCTAACCAAAAGGCTCAGAAAGCTTTGAGAAACCTTTGCCCAACAAAGGGAAGGCCCGGCACACACCAGTGTGGCTCCCCAACTGTCCTTCCTTCCCACTCTCTGCTGCTGCCTCTTTGTCATGATCTGTTCCTTTGTACCCACTGATCTCTACCTTCCATCTGTCGCACTGTTGTTTTCCTGAACTCCATCTCTCTCCAAGCAGCAGCAGCAGCTCCAACTCTTCCCACATCCTCTTGGTGAAGCCCACTCAGGCCCTCTGTAACATGATAGGCTTGGGCTTCCTGCTTTCTGCATCAGAAATCAGAGCAAAAAAGGATTTGGAGCAGAAAGACTTCCTTTAACAAAAGTACCTTTTCTTGTGTTGTGCTCATGGCTGATGAGCCATGACACACGACTCTTGCTGCCACGCTACACAATTATGATAAATTCTGTAGCCTTCTGTGTAGTTCTGAATCTGACGTAATGCTGGTGCAGCCACTGAATCTGATGGAAGGCAGCCACTGACTCTGCAGAAATTCACATTGTATTATTCACAATAGGTTCATGTGGCAGTCACATTCTGCAGAGCCAGGTCAGTCTTCCTTGGCCTCAACTCATTCCCCTTGGGGTCACTCTTGAAGAGTGCCTTCTCCACAAGCAAATTCCAAATATGAATTAAACGAATTACACCAATATAATATATTTCTGTATTTATATACAGCCTTTCTTGTTGTCAGATTTCTCCTCAGACTTTATTCAAGGCGGTTTACACCCCACCGTAGAGGTTTTTACAATAGAACCCTTTTCATTCTCCAGAAGTTTCCCTTCAACGGTGTGATTATCTCTCTGGCTGCACAGCACACGCCTTCTGAGCTTGCTTGGCAGCGACGCCTCTCTCTCTCTCTCTCTCTCTCTCTCTCTCTCTCACACACACACACACACACACACACACACACACACACACACACACACACACAGGGTTAACACAAGTTATCTCAGCTTGTCGGCAACTTCCAGTTGTCTCCCATGCATGACCGAGCTGGTCTCGTCTTAGGTTTCTTCAGGCAGGCAGCAGCTCAACCACCAGACCACACCTCCTGCCTATTTTAATAATTCCTAATTCTGACATTTTAGGAGATGCTTGGCCATGCCACTGTTATTTTAGTCAGATATGGGAATCACAAGGAGCACATGATCAGTGCAAGAGTTGGATCATTAAAATGGGGAGGCCCAGACTTAAGGGGAGAGGGTCTGGATAGTAGCTAGCAGTCAGGAGAATGACCCATAGACTGTTCCTGCTTCCCAACCATAGACAATGTTTGAATTCCATTTGAAGTTCCTTTGATTAACCACTGAAGCACAGAATTTGCCATTCTGGATTTTCTTCAGCTATTTGAGAAGCACTGACAACAGTTCTTCCACACATACACAGAGAGAGAGAGAGAGAGAGAGAGAGAGCTACATATTCAGCGCCTGCACAGAAAAATTAGGACAACCCTTATACTTGCAAGCCATATCTCATGCTCTCATTGCATAATAGCAGCAAAGATGGCACACAAGGCAGAGCTATTGCAAAATATGGATGGCCTTTTGCCAGTGCTACTGAAGTAACAGCATTAATGCTGAATTTACCACTAGAACAGAACCAGGTCACAAACGTACATGTGACCATAATCAAAGGAGCAAATGTATTTTTAGGATAGTTCTTGAAGAGAGAACAAAAATAAATCATATCTGCGGTTTGAGACAAGATTGCTTTATTTCCAAGGTCATCATTTGTATGGTTTCTGTCCCAGCTCTCTTCTTTAACCTATCTTCATATTAATAATATACAAACTGAACTTGCCATTTCCTGAACAAAATTGTAAGATGCTGGCCTGTCTCCCTTAATGAGTGGATTTAAATCAAGTTTAGCCACATAAAAACTTAACAGAATACCTGACAGTAATAGAGCGGGTACTTTTTGAGGTGGGAAAAAACAGCGATGAGGATGTTCACTCCATTTTTTTCCTCCACTCACTCAACGATCCACGCTGTTTGCTGCGACGGCTGGAGGACTGAAGGACAATGACATAATGGCTACGCTTACTGTCTAGAACTGTTTTTGCATAATGGGAAGAGCAGGCTGCACCTTGCTTTATTTCTGGAATATCGTGGGATACAAATGTCACAAACATTTTGTCACAAACATGTCACAAACATTGACACATGTCATAAACATTTTGTCACAAACATTTTGGGATATTTGGGTACTTGTGTGTGTGTGTGTGTGTGTGTGTGTGTGTGTTGGAATTTGTAGCATCTCTCCAAGCACAATGGGCTGTAACTACTTAATTCATTAAAAAAAATGAGAGATGTCAACAATTCTCACCTTCGAATCTCAGGTGTGGAGGGCTGCTTATGAATGGTAAGGTGATGGAATGCTAGGAGAAAAGGCCTCTGCATGAGATTCATATGGTATGTACTTTGTAACAGGTGTTCCAGGGCCAGACCCTTGCTTTAAAAATGGAGTCAGAGCCGAATCCTGTTGAACCCTGTTTCAAAATGCACTCTGGTTGCGAGCACTGGCAATGCAGTTTAATTCTGACTGACCTACTTATGGTCCTCTGGTCTGACTTGCCTTCTTCCTGTCCATGGCTGAGACTCCCTGAGAAATGGATTTATTTATTTATTTTTGACTGACTACAACAAGCTGATAGGAGCCTCACTAAAATGCATCATTTGGGTTGCTAAGTGGAAGACGTTGGAACTGATTCACCTCCTAGCAAATCCCCAAAGCCCCTCCCACTGGAGTGCGCAACCTGAGCTGGGGCTTCAGACGCTCTCTTGGGGTGTCTGTTTTCCTGCTACAGCTGATCTACTGTGCCTGTATCATGAATATTAATAAGAAGCTTGTCCTATGGGTCACCTACCTGCCACTTTGAGTCTGAGTGTTTTTGTTTTCCTGTCCTCCCTCAGTAGCTCTGGGAACCTGGCTTTCTTTTATCTTGCTGCTATTGTTGTGGCTTTGAACAAGACAGCAAACGTGTGTCAAAATGTGGTGATGGGCAGATGTATAAATTCAGGTGTCTAAAAAGAGAAAGTGTGTTCCTGGGAAGAGCTGATGGTCATTTTATGATGAGAACATACCCTAGAGCTTCTTTGAGAGACTGTTTGGCTAGAGCCAGTGACATACTGTATACATTTGAGAACTAATGAATAAATAGGAAACTAACCAACCAACCAACTGTGATTCTCCTCCCCCTCCCCCGCCCACATTTGTTTTTAAAATAATGATACAATAATTGGACATGATACAGAAAAGCGATGGGGATGATTCACACGTGTCTGTTTATCACCTGGTTATCCCTCAATGCAGCTGAATCCATGATTGCTTCCATTAAAAAGCGTTGCGTTTGAGGTAAAATGAAAGTTTCATCTGTGCTGCTGGATCCATAATGGCTCATTTGTATCATAGCATTCTTTTATTAGGTTTTCTTGATGGTTGCTTGTTTAACATTTCTTGTTGCTAAGCGCTTTGGGCTCTTGAATGGAATAAAGGGACATTATCAAGAAATAAATTTTAAAATTCACATATGCAAGTTATCTTCTTGTGCTACTGTGTGACAGACATACATATGTGTGTGAACCAGCCCTGAAAGAATTTTTCTAACAACCCAATTCTAACCAACTTTCCAGCTACAATGCAGCTACAATGCAGCCCCGTGGTAAGGGAACAAAAGGCCTCCATGACTCCCCCCCCCCCACAGAATGCAGCGCACGCCCTGTTGGCAAGGCTGCATTGGCGCTGGAAAGATGGACAGGATTGGGCTGTAAGGCCAGCAAACAGGATCAAGAGCAAAAGACTTTAGGAGCTCAATCTTTCAGAACTAAGGCCCCAATCCTACTGGGGCTTTGAACTGCTGGAACTAGTATTCTGGCAGCACAAAGTCCTTTATGGTGAAAGCTGGGCCACTGTTGTGTGCTGCTGGGCCACTGCCATAAATGGCGAGAAGCACGGTGTGCGTGACAGCAGCCCTGGGAGGCTTCTCAGGCGCCAGTAAGTTAGCGACAGGGGCAGGCCATGGATGGTAAGGGGGTATGTTTGGGGAGGAACAGGGGACATGTTGGGGGAGGGAGGGGAGGGATCCAGCAGCAGTGACTTGCACCTGGGTCCTATCCCTGGAACACCCCTGACTGTCCTCAAACTAATGCCTGCAAAATGGCTGGCGTAGGTCTGAGGAGACCGATAGACCATTGGGCAGCCTACTGGGAGGTAAGTACAAATATTTTTACTTACCTCCTTCAGGCTCTTTTTTTTTTTCAGGCTGTCCAATCACCCCCTCCATCATAGCATGAAGCCCAGACTCTGTTGGCTGGCTGCGTGCAATAATGTGGGGGAGGATAGGATTGGGCGGTACATATATTAAAAAGAAGGAAAAATATACTTTCAACATCCTGTTTCATGGATATCTATTTTTAGGTGGCTGTTCAATGGTAACACAATGGTGTTTTGTCACTAGGTATGGTCCATTCTTGGATAATATCTGAAAATACTGTATATTCCACATTCATCCCCTTCCCCCATGAGGAAAAAAAAGCAGCAGCATTTCAGTATGGTTGATGGAAAGATTGGAAATAAGAATTGTGGTTGGTACCCCAGCATTAGTTACCACAGAAGAAATAATACATTGATGTGAGGAAAACATTGAGCAAGGGAAGGTAGAATAAAAACCCAGTAACTAGCTAGAAATTCTTTGCGTGTTTGTTCTAGTTCAAAATTAGTCAGGGATGTTGACTGACCAGGGTGACTGATTATCAGGAGTGTTGACTAGGGAGGGGAAGGAGTGACTATGATTCACTGTCTTTTGATCAAAGCCAACCTTCCAGAAATATACTGTATGTCAGCCAAACAGATTTTATTAGTACTGTAATCTGATGGCCAAATTACGCAATGTTAAATGCAGTCTAAAGTAGTTTGCTGAGGAAAGGCCACTCTCTTTCTAAGAAAAATATAGCCTTGGGTCAGTAGCATAGCCTGGAGGGGGGAGCGGTGCAGTAAGTGCTACACAGCTTTACACGGAGGTACAAAGTGGCCCCGCCACTCGCCGTCGGAGCCACTTTGCACCTCCATATAACACCATGCAGCGCTTTACCACGCCCCCACCCAGCTACGCTACTGCCTTGGATGTTCTGGGTTAGGACTGCAGCGCATGTGAAGGGGAAGGTGATAACTCCTTTTGTTTCCTTTATGCTGGTTTCCCACCCCAAACCACCCACTACTTACACCTAAAACTGCTTATTTGCAACTTCAGGGGGAAATAACAGTTTCAGAGGTCAATTTCTGGTGGCTTTTTTTGGTCTGGGCTTGATAGGATATTAGGCCTTGTTTCTTGCACACCAGGGAGAAGGTTTTAACATATCCTTTTAATTAAATTCCTAAAAAAAAAGTCTCCAAGGTTTTTCTATAAATTGGGAACATAGTACCCCCCACCTGAAGTCTAAAGTGGTACAAATTCAAACTTCTGATACCTCAGTCTACCACCGTCTGTGCTACATGGCGTAAAATTTGTAAAAATCTCTACCTATCCTATTATTTCATGAAGTATATCAGGGTACAAAACAGCTGGCTTTGTTTCGGCACAACCAAACAAGATTAAAGTGGTTTCATATACATTTTATTAAATGTCCCCAAAGGCATGCATACTGGAATAAAATACTCTTGAGGCTAGCTCACACAGGCATATGTGGATTGCTCATTATTGGAATGTGTGTGCTGACTCGGTAGAAAAAGCAGTGTGTTTGCGGCAATGTGAATATTCTGTCCATGGTATGCGATCTGTGAACCCTTCATTAACACATGAAATAAAAATAAAGAATAAAGGTTTAAAAGCACAGTGAATTTAAAGGCAGTCAGCATTGTGGCATCCGGAGAGTCAAGAGGACAGCCTAACCACCAAGCGCCTTGGGAGTAACTTTTTCTGAAATGATGTAATTCACTTCACGGTAATATCATGTCATGTCATGACAGATGCGAAGTCTATGAGAAAATTCATCCTAGATGCTTGTCAGAGAACGAGAATCTGTCCTTTTGCTCAGGTTGGAACTAGATGATTATTTCGATTCCTTCCAGCTCTGCAATCTCACCGTGTATCCACTATTTCTGCATTTGGAATTCAGGAAACCTGTGATTGCCAGTCCTTAAATAAAAGTTTGGTGTGGCTGATTGGAGGAAACTTTCTCTTTAGAACTTAATGAATTCTGTCTCCTAGCATTGCCCTGCTCATTTACTCGCTTTCCTGCACATCTTTTGCTGAGCTTCCTCACCGTCTCTAGCTGCTCTGTAATTAGTCTCTGGCCAGAGCCCCTGGTAAAGTGTCAGGGCCCTAAATGAGGTCAGTCATGTCACCAGCAATGGGATAAGGCAGCAAGGCCCAGCTCTTGGCAGACTTTGTAGCTTCTCATTAGGTTTTGAGCAGGAGGAACTGGCAAGAGGTTCACTTGGTGGTGCTTACAGCTGAGACACGATGGCCGTCTAACACTGCTAAATTGGTTAGAACTAACAAGCTGGTGCTTTCAGTCCCTGAAACTTTCCGAGCTAAGGGGTAAAGGGCTCATGTGTTTGGAGCTGAAAAAGATGACGGGCTCCCAGAGAGAACTGTTTAAGACCAGAGTTTGAGGGGGACCAGGTGCTCCTGTATATTCCTTCTTGCTTTCATTGGCCCTTGACAAAACCATAGTAGTGGTTTTGTACAACAAATTGTGCAACAAGCAAGCACCACTATCTGCTCAGCTACGTCAGCAGAGACGACAGGTGCCCTGTCGGCGCCTGGACCCGTGGGGGCAGGGCCTGCGTGCGTCACGTCGATGCGCCCCTCGCGTGACGTCGATGCGCCCCCCGCCCGTTTTGCTCTCATTTCGGAGCCGAACGGGATCCAGGGAGGGCGGGTGGGCTGATCCGCCGCCTGCCTTCGCTTTGGTGAGTTCCCCAGAGCGCGTTTGCCCTCCCGCCTGGAGCTCCTGCTCCACACGCTCCACCGTGGTTCCGCCACTGGTTCACTGACTTGCTGGGTGAGGAAGTTGATACCATCCATGCAGGTATCAAGACCTACCTGCTGTGCCCAACAAACAACACCTCTTCCAAAGATGAAGATTGGGCCTTCTAGGGGCCCCCAGAGTAGACTGCAACTCAAGGGAGCCTGACAAACTGCTAGAACCTGCCCAAGGAGGCTACAGTATCATGGGATTCAGTGTCCCCATTGGGACCCCTTCTCCATCTCCAGACCTTCCATCATCAGAGTCTCAGGAACAGTGGCGATGATGATATCCCCAAACGGAAACTCAGTACCAACAAGACAACACCCATTGGGTCACCTGAGGCCTCTCCTTCATTAGCCCTACTCAGGAGGAGGAGGTAGCAAGCAAGCACATGCATGCTCTCGATCAGGGCCCAGCTGAGATTCAGAAAGAGGCAGAAGAGCAAGTCGTTTCATTATAAAACTCATCAGTTTCTTCTTTTTAGCTGCTGGAGCAGCAGCTGCTCTCTAGGGCAGCTCCCTTGTGGAGTCCAGTAATCCCAGCTCCTCCTGCCCTGCTGGTCCAGACCTCCTTGTGGAGTACCTGCTCCTGCTACCTAGATCTTGCTGAGCAGCTGCCCAGCTGGTCCAAGCTTCCTTGCTCTGCTGCTGCTCATGCCCTCCCACACTGATTGGGGTTGGCAGAAACAGACAGCAAGATGCTATACAATGTGTTACCATTTCACTGCATATTAGTAATAGTTCCTTCATGCCATATATGCTAAGGACTCCAAACCTAGCCAGCTTTGCAGTGTACAGCATGCGTTATGACTCATTACTAATTACTAGATCTGTATTGTAATAAAATCTGCTTTTTATGAAGGGTGTCCCAGGCTTGCCTCTGGCACAGGATAAACATAACTGATATCATGGAGGTATTCTTGGAAGGAGAATTCCAGAGAATTCAGCCTGGACAGACAATTCCAGACTGTCAGGGTACTTTACACATTACTTACATGGAAAGCACTTTTATCTGAAGTAGTGTAAAATCCATGGGTGTGTATGTCATCCAGTATGATGATCTCACACATGTATATTTCATATCATGTATATGTAGTATCTGTGTACTAGGAGCGTACAGACAATCACAGCTTCTCTCCCTCCCTCCCTCCCTCCCTCTCTCTGTGGGGGGGGGTGAATGGCCCTCAGCCAATGGTCCTGTTTGTTTCTCAGTAACAACCAGGAACTGACATACTGCATAACCAGGAGCAGAGAACTGAGCTCTGCTGGAGAAAGTATTGGTAGCCAGAAGGTATATTGAGCAGAACTAGAATCCTTGTGGTGCTATGGTATAGACTTGGAAGTACAGGCAGGGCTGATTTTATGAATGCAAGCACACAGGAGGGAATGTGGTGGTGCCTTAGAGAGCAATGCTTCTGACATAAAAACCCTTAGTCCTTCCATCTAGTGCTTCAGTGAGTGGCCAGGTCAGGTTTATGGCAGTGGGAACTGATGCCAAAGAGGCTATGAGAAGAGTGGGCTTTGAATCTGCCACTGGAGAATCCTACTAGTAAAAAGTTTGGGAATGACTTCAGATATAGGCCATATCCATAAGTCCACCATAATTACTTCTGCAATAGCTAATCGTTTGGGAAAAACTCTGGATTTAAAGTAGTTAGTACTATGGAAATGGAATTGGTAAGGATGGATCTGTATTATATGATGTTTGTCAAGGGTTTGTTTTGCTTGTGACTCATGGGGTTGTAATTTCCCTGTTGGAACAGGTATGAAATCTAAATAGTTCTTTTTGATCAAGTCCTGCTTGTTGATAAGCAGGTTGTTGTGCTGGCCAGGAGTCAGCTTCATTCATTGTACAGATTCTGTGCATTCTTAGATAGACCGTATCTGGCAATGCTGTTCCACACATTGTAACCTCCAGGCTTGACTACTGTAATGTGCTGTATTTGGGGCTGTCCTTGAAGATAACTCAAATGATTCAGCTAGTGTAAAATGCTGCTGTGCATCTCCTTGTAGATTTGGAAACGTGGGCATACACAGCCAATATAATGTCTGTTGTACTAACTGTCAATATACATAGAGTCTCAAGTCAGCCTTTAAAACCTTCACAGCCTGGATCCCACATATCTCAGAGACCACCTCTCCTTGTATCAGTCCCCACACCACTTCTGATCAGACACTGCTTCATGTACCTACTCCTTAATATGAGGTAAGAATTAGCACAGCTAGATGCAGGGCCTTTATATCAGTTGCCCCAAGGTTGTGCAATGACCTCCCCCAGAGGTGCATAGTTCCTTACCTACTCCTTACCAGATTTCAGAGGGATTGCAAGGCACTTCTTTTCTGTTTGGCATTTGATTTGCCAGCTGGTCTGTTATTTTATACCTTGTGCTTGATCACTGTTTTACCTTCTGGGACTTTAAATTGCATTCTAATTTGTTGTGAACTGTTGTTGTAAGACACTTTCAGCCTTAGAAAGCTGGCACAGAAATGTTGAAATGAATAGAAAATGAGGAACTCAAATTATATATATATTGGAGTGCGGGAGGGATAACAAGCCTGCTATAAATATGGGCATTAGAAATTTCCAGCTAACTTCTTCCAAGTAAGTAGAGAAACTCCAGCAAAACTTTCCCTTGAGAATCATACCAATATCTATATCTATCTTGATGTGCCATAGGAGAATGCTGTGTCAGAATTCTTCAAACTGCCAAAGAAATCCACTTGAAATCTCCCAAGCTGCATAACCAATGTCATACAATGTATGAATGCTTGATAACTTGTCATTAGATGGATGGAGGTCCTTGCATAAAATCAGACCCCAAAAAAGTACTGATTCTGGTGTTTTATCACAATTCTCAACTCTGAAAAAGTCCCATGTCTATAAGATACTGATATTTCATTACCAAAACCTAGTTCAGCTTCAAATATGTAAGAGAATACAAAACCACTTTCCTGTCCCATTCTGGCTAATTTTCCTCAGTCTGACAACAGAACCCAATCCGTGGGGCGGGGGGATGTCAATTTTTCCATATGGGCTGCCAAGGAAAGGAATCAGATCAGACTAAATCTCCAGTTCTTAAAAGCCTGTCTGTCCCTTTGATCCTCCCCCCCCCCCCCCAAGTCTTGGGTCCTGTCCTCACTTACCCAGAGCCTTCCATCTGTTGGCTCTAGCTCTGGTGAGGCTTTAGCTCTGGTGAGTAAACTGCTTTTCCTCTCTCCTGTGCCACTCTCTTCATGGAACTATGGTTCTGACAAGGAGGTATTCGGGCCTCATGCTAGGGGTATGGGGGTGAGATAATCCACTGCCACCGACCTTATATTAAAGAGACTCTCTGTTGATCTACTTTCCACCCCCAGTCAGACATACTGGCCTTTGACTTCCCTTGATTCCAGATCTCTCAGCCTTACTGCATAATGACTAGAAGATGCTTGAATGGCTGAAGTCAGCCCCACTTCATGCCCTACCTGTGTAGCTGATGGCTGCCACCGGCTGCTGCTATTGTGTAAAGCACAATAATAACCTTGCTCCAAGAGGCAGGGAATAGAAGTATTGTGTGAGCTGCTAGGCAAGTCATGCTGTTTTTGTAGATAGAAGGAATGGCAGGGAAGGGGGAGGAGGGAGGAACAAAGAATGGGGAACAGAGAGAAAGACAAAAACACATGAAAAGAACTCCACTTCCAAACATTTCCCCACCTCCTCATGTTCCTTGTCTCTGGCCCCAAAGTACATACTATTCTTTCCTTCCATTCTAATTCCTCCCTCTTGTTTACCCTGTTCTGCCTGAGAGGAAAAACTGTCCCAGGACCCAATAATTCCTCACCTCCATCCTCAGGGACAAGATTTTTCAGCTCCTCTGCAACTGAGGAAATGGGGAATGGGGCACAACAACTTTCCCTTTCCTTATGCTGTCTGCGAATGAATGAATGAAAGGAAGTGTGCCTGGTCAGGACAGTAGTGCAGGGCTAATGACAGCAGCGACAAAAGAGGCTGGAAGCTCAGCTGCCTGCAGCACCGAAGAACAGTGTTGGCTTCAGTCCCCAGTTAACACATACACACCCCGCCGCCATGATACCTCTCCATTTGCAATCACATCCCTTAATGATGTTGCTGCTCTTCTAAATAAAAATGTGCATCTCCAGGGTCATTGGTCACCTTGGTTCTTAATCAAGCATATTTTGGAGTCTCTGCTTACTCTAGCCCTAATGATAATCCCTGCCTGCCTGGAATGGCAGGCATTTTTGGTTATTTTATTTTACATCCATCAATGTGTGTAGAGCTGCGAACTACAAGCAAAATAAAGAAAGGGAAAAGACAGATCTTTAGTCCGAGGACCTTATGTTTGAAAATGTGACCAAAGAGAATACAAGGGGAAGACAAGAGAGGGAGAAGCAAGAATAAAAAGGAATGGATGTGAACAAACACATGTTTATGTGTAAAAATACGTATGGACCGCTATCACTTCTAAGAAATATCAGACTAACAGCGCAATCCTATCCAATTTACACCACCGGTGTAACCAGTGGTGCAGCGAGAACGGGAGACCCCCAAAATGGAAAAGGGATTCAAATCCCCTCCAAAGGGAGATTCAAGGGGATTTAAATCTCCCCTCCAAAGTCTCCCACCCTGCCCTCCCCCGCTGGTTACACTGGTGGTATAAGTTGGATAGGATTGCGCTGTAAAACTTACTAGAACTATTTTTCTTCCCTTGAAACCCCTCCTGTGTTTCTTCTGATCACAATGCTTCAAGTCCACTTTGATGTTTCATTTTGGGAAAAATGCATTAGCAAATCTAGTCCCAGAAAGTGACTTCAGCACCCTTGAACTCCAAGTGCTGGTGAGAGCAACAAACACCTGCAGAGCAGCTTGACTAAAAAACCTGTGGGTCGTTGATTGCTAGCTATGTGTGAACCTCCGCTGAGAATCATGGCTCATCTTATCAGACCTGTTTTTGTTTGTTGCAAGCAGGGATGTCCCCAGTCTCAATTCGTGTTGGGCAAAATTTGGTGGCAACTCTTGGACTTTGTTGGAATTGGGAATGAAAGGGGAATTAAGCGCTTCCCCCAAAATGTGCATTTTTACACATGTTGCTTTCCTTGTCTAAAGCAGACACAAAATATGGGGCTCTAATGTCTGATGTGAAACTTTAGGCTGGTTATTAGGAAAAATTATCTCCTCCTTACTGGTGGTGCACTTGAACAAGTTGTCTCTGGGTATGGTGGGAATTATCCCTGGAGGTCTTTAAAAGGTTAGACAACAACAATTAGTGTATGTGAGTTCAGTCAGTGTCTGCAGCAGAAGACTTGGTTGAATGACACCATTTCCAAACTTATGTCCATCACTGGAGGTGAGGGTGCATAGTCCTTTGCAAATATAACTTTAAATAGGTTCATACATGTGGCAGGGTTTCGGTGTCAATTTTCCACAAATTCCCTTCCACCTCTCTGATCCTACAGTTCCTTCCTAGTAAAGGTGTCACATAGAAAAATTAGACGTGTTTGCGCTTAGTACCGGAGAATCTGCTCTGTGTTCCCCCCCTTTCTGAAAATTGTTTGAGGAGACACATTCCTTCTTCCTTGAGACCCACTTGGCTCCTTTATTGTCAATTTTTCCATCTGACTAAAACTTTTCAGTTCAGATGCATTTCAATTAAGTTGATGTCCCTGTATCATTTATAATGTTTAGCTCTTCGTTGATTTTTAGTTTTTATTATTGTTGTGATTGTTTTTCCTTATTGATTAATGCTTATTGTTTTGTTTTTGATAGTTTATTAATTATTATGACAAGTTTTTGGAATCTTGATGTAAACTGCCTTGAGGGCAGACCCCTTTGGGGGCAGACAGGCAGGGTGAAAATTGCTGAATAAATAAATATTTTTCAGAAAGCTGTGCTGATGCAGTGGGGAAATAAATGTAAATGAATGTTGGAGAGAGAATATGAGAAAGAGGTTTTTAGACTGAAAGAAAGAGTAATTGACAGGAATCTTGAGTAAAGGATTAAATGGAACATAACAGTCCAGTGTCATGAATCGGTTAGCTAGAACTAGGGCTCTTGGCTATTTTGACTTTGAGGCTTTTTTTTTTAACCTTTGGTGGCCTGTCAAAACCCAATAAATAATTTGATGGGAAAACAGGTTTCTATGACCCTTCTGAACATTTAGCAACTGATGGCCAAATCCTATGGGCCATTTATGACAGTGGATCTATCAACCCGCTGTCATAAATAGCCCTGCGATGGTGCAAGTGTTGTGCTGCCATTGCGTGCAACGGAGCTGGACTCACCCGGCTGCAGTGGCGTCGCTTTAGGTGGGGTGGAAAGGTAGGTTCTGCAGTGTTCCACCCCACCATTACTCTCCGGCACGAGGTGCCCCACCCCCTCGTTGTCGGAGCCTGTCTGTGAAGCGAAGGCAACGCGCAGGAGAGTCCCTGCGCGTTGCCTTCTCTCCACTGACGGGCTCCGACAATGAGGGGACGGGGCACGTCGCAGAGAGTAATAGTGGGGCAGAACACTGCAGAACGTAGCTTTCCGCCCCAACTAGAGTGACGCCACTGCCCGGCTGGGTAAGGTATGGAGGGGGTAGTTCATGTGCAGTTTGGGGAAGGTTTGGGGCAGGGAGGGGGTGGATCTCAGTGGCAAAGGAGCATGCCAGATTCTATCCTTGATTTTCCAGCCCACCTTGTCCCATTCCTCTCTTTGGACTTAAGCCAGCAATATAACTGGTGTGGGTCTAAGGGGACCCATAGGTGAGCAGGTGGCCTACCAGAAGGTGAGTAAAAAGATTTTTACTTACTGCTGGCCAGCCATCTGATCACCCCTCCACCATAGCATGCAGCCCATGTGCCATCAGTGTGACTGCATGGTGGAAGATGGTGTAGGGTAGGATTGGGCTGTCAGTTGTATTTTGAGGTGGTTGGGGAAAAACACACACTGTGAATTAATTACTGTAGTTGGTCACACCGTCCAGCTATCATATCTGAGGTTGTGCAGATAGCACATTCCATCTGATTCATAAAATGTCAATCATCAGATGTGATGTGGGTGTGAAACAGGATGATCTGCAAGTATTTAGTTTAGGTTGCCATAAGACGTACACTTGCAGCTGATGACTAGGAAAGATAGGCCACCATTGTTATGGTCTCTAGAAGAATCTACAGAAAACTTAGAAGCACTCCACCACTTGATGTGCAAGACAATCCTATGCATGTTTACTCAGAAGTAACCCCCCGAGTTCAATGGGGCCTACTCCCAGATTAGTGTGCAACCTAAGCCTAGTGCATTTTACACATAATAAAGGCCCCAGTTTTGAACTAATTCAATTTTTACAGTATATGAAAGCATCCTCAGTTCAAAGCTTGACTATGTCAATTGAAGTGTTTCATCTCAGTGTCATGATGCCCATTCTTCTCTGTGGTGGTAAAATAACTAGAATGTTATAGTGCTGATGAAAGTGTTGTTATAAATTCTGAACATTATGGCTCTGCCCATCTGTATGGAAATCAAGATCAAGGTATGCACTGAGATGCCTGAGAAGTGGAGTCATAGATGGTGACTGTAGGGAAGGGGAGTTGGAGATTTGAGAATTGGGCACTGATAACAGTGCAAAGTGTTCGATCTGGGATATGTGGAATGAAGGGAACTCTGTAGAGGAAACTAGGAAACTAGGGTTACTCCCTACCTAGGTGGATTCCAAGCAATGGTGTCCAAGAGTCATTCTACCACTACCACCACCACCACCACCACCAAGGCAATTGACATAGTGGTGGTTTCAGGAATCCATAGTGGGACCTTCTGAGGGGCCCGGGGCCCTCGGTGGCTGCCCAATGATACCAACCCCAGCGCTGGCCCTGGATTAGAATGACATTGGTACAGCGCTGTGATTGTAGATGGAATGTAAGTAAAGGTAAAGGTATCCCCTGACAATTAAGTCCAGTCGTGTCCGACTCTAAGGTGTGGTGTGTGTGGTGCTCATCTCCATTTCAAAGCCGAAGAGCCAGCGTTGTCCGAAGACGCCTCCATGGTCATGTGGCCAGCATGACTCTCCTTGCCGCATCAGCCTTAGAGCCCAATCCTATCCCCCGCCAGTCTATAGCATATAGTGCCACTGGCGGACTGCATGCTACATGTTATGCAGGGGGGGAGGGAGAGACCAGACAGCCCAGAAGAAGCTATTAAAACTTTTTCTTACTTACCTCCCCATAGGCTGCCTGGCCTCCAATGGGTCTCCTCAGACCTACACCAGCTATTTTGCTGGTGTCTGAGGAGATTCAGGGAGCAGTTTGGGACAAGGAAAGGGTGATGGGATCTCAGTGTGTGCTGTTGCCACTGGTCAACCCACTCCCCGCCCCAAACTGCCCATGGTCCTCCCCTGAACCACCCCACCCCCACTCTTCTGATCCATACCTGGGGCAGAGTGGTGATCATGGGGTCAGAGTTCAAATGTGTGAAGGTGTACATGGATGCTACTTTCATCAGCAATGGGGGCTGCAGCTCAGGGGTACAGCACCTGCATAGAGTGCCAGCTTTGCATTGCAGGCAGAAAGTCCCAAGTTCAACACTTGACATCTCCAGGTAGGGCTGGAGAAAAGACCCCTTGGAGAGTCAGCATAGATAACACTGAACTTGATGAACTGACTTACAGCGCAATCCTGTGTAACCCTGCACCGATGTAACAGTAGATGCACCGGTATAAGTGCACTTATGCCAGTGTAAGTGCACTTACACTGGTGCAAGGTTACACAGGATTGAGCTGTTAGTATAAGGCAGCTTCATATGTACCTAAGATTTCAGTGCTACCTAGTTGGCTTTCATATAAGTAGACCTACCAACAGGGATGTGGATCAAGTCTCTGACTCCAAGACTCAAGTCAAGTCCCAAGTCTTTGCCCCCAAGTCCCGAGTCTTTGGTTGTGAGTTGAGAGTCCCTATCTATTTAATGGGGAAAAGGGGTTTAAACCTGAAGAAAATTCAACTTCTTGTAAGTCTCCAAATCTCAAGTCAAGTCTTTCGAGTCTTTTACAATTGCCGAGTCAAGTCCGAGTCAAGACATTGACATGACTTGAGTCCAACTTGAGTCCGAGTCAATAGACTCAAGTCTACATCACTGCCTACCAAAGTGATTTATAAGTTGTACAGAGTGTCAACAATTCCTTTCCCAGAATCTTATGCGATGTCCTGAACTTCATGTTTGTTGTTTGTGCTGTCCTTTCTTGCTACAGCACTAGGCCCCTGCGGCGGTCCCCACCCACATACACGTGCCCACTTCTTTTTTAACCTCTATTTGTAACTCACAGCACCAGCCACTTGTCTATGGGAAGAAGCCTTCTTTTTTTAATCATAGTAATATAGTAACGCTTGCCAATCTCTGGCAAAGGGTACACTTTTAAAGCACAATCAGTATAGTAAGAGCTGCGGGATGACATTATCCTATTATTCCTTCATAGTGCGGTGGATGTGGCTGGCATTCTTTCCCAGCAGATGGAACACGGGGGTGCAACCAAAACAAGATTTCTTTGTTTCCCATGAAAAATTGTCTGCTTGGAAGCCAGAAAGTGAGATATGGAAAGAGCAAACAGGCATGGTGGAGGAGGGGGAGGAACAAGAGGAGGAAGGGGGCTCTAATAGAAATACAGGGGGAGCTGTACATTTAGCTGCATACAAATAGCATTTTAGTTGCAGATGAAGACTGTCCTTGGAGCAGCATTATGTGCTTTTTAAAAAAAGAGTAAAATTGTAGCATTAGTACTGAGCCTCTAGTCATCTATTTGGTGGGATATGAATGTAAATGTATAAATAGATGTAAATGTAAAACCAGAGAGTAATGCTGTGGTAAGACAATCTTCCCTTACATGGAATAAGCTTAATTGAAACTGTTGGATTTACTTCTGAGTAAATATACTTAGGACTGGATTGCATGTAGTGTGAGCAGATGATAAATATGGAAAGAGACACACTTATTAGAATTGTTCATACATTAGAATATTTTTGTGTTGGTCTTTCACCATATCTGCAAATGTCTTGAAAGGGAAGGAAAATGGTCACTTACTAAAGTTTATGTTTGGGGAAATTGAGTGATTTCGTTCTCCTGTGTTGCCTCCTGTTTTTGTTCATTACGTGGTTTTGATATATCATGAACCACCAGGACAACATCCTTGTGTTCTATGTGCAAAAAAGGGGAGTTTAAGCAGGGTGGACATCCATATCCACATTTGTATTCCAAGCTACAAAATCAGCAAGTGATGCTAAGTATCCTTGATCCTCACTGGAAAATGCAATATGTCATTGCCACTATCAAAGGAATCATACTTCTGGTTGCAAGTATACCTCTCGGGAGACGTGTGTGTTCAGTGTTTCAGATGCCCTGACTTGAGTTTGGCTTAGGCTTGATTAATTACATGCAGATTTTCTGTTATGGGCTTACCCTATTCACCTGACTGCCTAGCTTCTCACGTGAAAAACAACTCTCACATTAATGGAAATTGAAAAAAAGCACACCATGTATGGTGAGAGTCAGATTTGGTAGCACAGGTTCCATTGTGAAATACTAAAATATGCCCACACTCTGGAACCAGGGGACACTGCCGTCTCCTATTTTCCATTCTCTCTGGTCCTCAGTCTTTCCTTCACCTTGTCTTACATGAGCAGCAGAAGCATGTCTGTATGCCAAGGTGGTGTAGAGTTGGGGAAGTCACTCTTATCTGCCATTAAAACAAACGTTCTACCCCACTACAAAGGGCTGCTCTAGATAGCCACCTAGTGATAGAGTCAGTGCTGGGCAACACTCATAGAAATCTCTGAAATTAAGGTTATTTTCTGGTCTCCTTCTCTCTCCACATCCCTTTGCTGAATTCTTATGGTCCAAGAATGCCACAGGTGCAATTGTGACAAAAAGGCATGCGCTGTATCCAGAGCGGGGGGAGTCTTTGGGAGGGAAAGGGGATTTAAATCCCTTTTCCCTCCATAAGCCACCTGCCCCACAATGAGTCTCTTCGGACCTGCTCTAGCTCTTTAGCTGGCGCTAGTCCAAGGAGAGAAAGGGGGCAGGGAGGCTGCTGCTGGAGGCGATATGACCCAGCGTGTGCCATCACCGCCAGATCCACCCCCTCCTACAGCCTCCCCACCTGCATTCCTCCCCTCTCTCCACCCAGTTTTGCCCCTTCCCTGCCCCGTTCCACCCTTCCCCGCTGGTTACCTGCTCCGGAGGGTGGCCAGCAGTCAAGTGACGTGCATAGGAAAGCTCTGGCCTTCCCACCAGTGCTCTGGCAGTGTGCTACTCAGTCCGCTGCCAGAGTACACTTCATGACTGCCTTACAGCAGCCAGTGCTGGTGGAACACTAGTTCCACCAGCGGGGCAACCGAATAGGATTGGGCTGTTAGTTTCCTTCTTTCAGTCATGGACACTGGGCAAATTTCCCTTGATGGGCAACTTCATAGCCTCTGTAGCTGAATGTAAGAAGTGGAGTTTAGTAGGCGTAGCTTCTCTTCTGGTCCCTCCTAACCCCCCACCCTTGCCAGGAGGAGGACACTGATGATGCTGGACACTTCCTTAAACCATCCCTTCCCTAGCAGTGTCTTATAATTCTGCATTTGTTCCTGAAATCCTGGCCACACATGCTTCAAGAAATTGCTGCCTGTCTTGGAATAATCCTCAAGCTAGAAATATGCACTGCTTTCCTGGATCCCCTGGAGCAAGATCAAATTAGTACTAAGATGAGCCCTCTCCCTTCCCTCACTCTACCCTATTTTTTCCTTTATTTTGCAAACAACTCTTTAAAATGAAATAGAACAAACTCAGATATCAAACTCTCCTGGAGAGAAGAGGCTTTTATGGTGGGGTCACATGCCCCCTTAATGGAGAAGAGCAAGGTTCCAAGATACTGTTTCCCTGACAACAAGAAGGAAATGAAAGTGAGAGCTGGGAGGTAACTATTGAAAGATGTCATTAGCTGGATCTGCTAAAGTGAAAATGGATGTGGAATCTCTGGTGTCCAAAGACAGATTAGACTCGTACAACATGACCATGGTCTTCTTAAACCAAACTTGGAGATCCCACCCACTTCTTTGCGGTCCTCTCACTCCCATCTCCTAGGCTGCATTTGTTTTTCAACTCCGAAATGGCAGGAAGTGACATTCCTAGTATGCTTGAATATTGCTGCTACCAGGGCTCCCTAAAGGAACGGAAATGACCGAAAATCAAAATGGCTGCTGTTGCTCCTCGTCCCTCACACTACATCTCCCAAGATCCTTTGCAGCCAAGCAGCCTTCCTATTGGTGCATTAGGCCTCCATCTTTTCTAGTTTTGAGCTCACAGTTGAGACTTCTAGCATGGCGAGCGGGCTGGAAGGAGAAAAAAACGGACCCAAGCGCGCTGGAAGGAGGAAAAAAAAAGCTCTCCAGTGGTGGAAGCTGAAAAACAAACGCAGCCCTAGTCTCTGCCTATGCCCTACCCATTTACTACTGAAAGGATACATCACACTGAATTCCAATTGCATAAATGTTTCTTCCCTCCTGCTCCAACCAAAAGTCAGCGCCTCTTCTTCTTCCTTCCAGAAAGTGGGCAGTTGATAAGGCAATGATCATGAGAGACAGGATCTGAGAGGTCAGTGCCAAGAAATCAACCTAATGTAACAGTGCTATCCTATGCATGACTACTCAGAAGTAAGTCCCATTGTGTTCAATAGGGCTTACTCCCAGGAAGATGTGTATTGGATTGCAGCCTAAGGGGTTTAAAGCATTCAGATAAATATTGAGAAGATATGGTGCCCCATCTCTTAGCCTATGTTAGGAGTTAGCCTTTTCTAGGAGCCTAGAAAAGATGGGTGCATGATGAAACTGGTTGGATTGAGTTTTAAATACAAAACGGAGGAGAAAAACATGTTGCCAGATTGGTACTGGATGACAAAGCCAGCGCAGCAAAAAGCTGGGCAAAGTACTTGTTTAGACAGAGGAACTGGCAAGAATAAAAACTTGGGTTCTGAGCTGTCTGTGACGGATCAAGAGAGAGATCTTGGGGTGCTGGTGGACAGGTCGATGAAAGTGTCGACCCAGTGTGCGGCGGCTGTGAAGAAGGCCAATTCCATGCTCGGGATCATTAAAAAAGGGATTGAGAATAAAACGGCCAATATCATTATGCCTTTGTACAAATCGATGGTAAGGCCACATCTGGAGTACTGTGTCCAGTTCTGGTCACCACACCTCCAAAAGGATATAGTTGAATTGAAAAGGTGCAGAAAAGAGAGACCAGAATGATTCGTGGGCTGGAGCACCTCCCTTATGAGGAAAGGCTACAGGGTCTGGGGCTTTTCAGCCTAGAAAAAAGGCGCCTGAGGGGGGACATGATTGAGACGTATAAAATTATGCATGGGATGGAGAGAGTGGATAGAGGGAAATTCTTCTCCCTCTCGCACAACACCAGAACCAGGGGACATGCACTAAAATTGAGTGGAGGGAGAGTTAAAACAGACAAAAGAAAATATTTCTTTACCCAGTGTGTAATTCATCTGTGGAACTCCTTGCCACAGGATGTGGTGATGGCACCTGGCCTAGATGCCTTTAAAAGGGGTTTGGACAGATTCATGGAGGAAAAGACCATCACAGGTTACAAGCCATAAGCAACCTCCTGGTTTTAGAAGTGGGTTTTCTCTGTGCCAGGTGCAAGGGAGTGTCAACGGGAAACGGGTTGTCTTGTTGTCTTGTGTGCTCCCTGAGGCATCTGGTGGGGCCACTGTGTGATACAGGAAGCTGGACTAGATGGGCTTTTGGCCTGATCCAGCAGGGCTCTTCTTATGTTCTTATGTTCTTAAAAAAAGGCTGTGAACAAGCAGTCAACAATTGACACTCAGCTTCTGGTCAGCTGAAACACTGTTGTTTTTAGGGCTGGTTTTGCAGAGCTGTCACAGAAGGCCACAATCTGTGCTGCAATCCTGAGGGATCTGGGTGTGAGATTTTTCTGCTTGTCAGTTCAGCAGCCTAAGACATGCCTGCCTATTCCCAAGGGGAAGGCTCACTTGGGGAATTCCTGGTTAAGCTGAGAATTGAACCCCAGTGCTGGGGTGTGCTCTTCTGGGAGAGAAAATGTTTTAAAACAGGCACAGCCAATTGTCTTTCATCACTCTTTATTGTGTAAAAATAAACTCGACAATTCATGTACTTCCAGCAATAAAATGAAAAAAAAAGAAAAAGAAAAAGCATGAAGAACCAGTAGAAACAGTGCATTTTCAGAACTGCTGATGTGAACTGTGGATGTAAGATATAACAACTCATTCAAAACCCAGTAAAGACTGCTAGAAGAAATAGGAAAAATATACAGCTTTGGTTAACAGAATGATAACTCAAGAAACATTTATCCTCTTTCACGCTGTACAGTATATACAATTGTATCACTATCACCCTTTTTATTTTTGGCAAATCACACGCAATTTGGACTGGATTCATTTATCTTAACATGTTTTTTTCCCCTTCATCAGATTGTACTTACATTCATTATTACTTGCGAGAAGGTTTCCAATAAGAATGAACAAATCAATCTTACAAGGTACAGTTTTGTTTGCTTGTTTTAAAGAGCACTGCTTAAGATATGCTGCCCTGAGGTCTAGATATCTAGATTGGGTTTGTTTCAATTATTGATAGATTTCCCCCCCCCCCGGCACTCTTGCACTATGTTTTTGTGGTCACATGACCTGCTCTGATATCTGGCAGCAGCTTTCCAGGAAACTCTAGAACTGTCTATTACATGCCCACCCATCCATGTTGCATATTCATTTGCCACAGCTTTAGTGTTGGTCAAAATGGCTCAGTAAGCCTCATGAGTTTTTTTTCTTCATCCTTCCCTTTTTTCCCCCAGCCAGGAAAAGCTCCTTGACCAGGATGAGAGAGGGCAAGATCCCTTAAAGGGGTGATGGCTGCAATCTATTAGTAAAAACCAGGAGTTTTTTTTTAAAGAAACCATATAAAATATTATCTATTCCAAAATAAGCTTTGTCATCCATTTATCCTTCATCCATAAATTCAAAGTATTTTTCAGAGAACATCAGTTCATTTTCTATATATTCTTTGCTAATAAAAATACCTTTCTTGATAGTAAACTCCTTTTACAACAAGAGAAATATTGTTTGTGTGTTTACAAAAAGCAGAAAGGCTTGACATTTCAAACAGTAACTAAACTTTCAAGGGACAGTAAAGGCTGTTTTGACTACTATGACACGGGCTGCACTTCTAAACACTGTCAGTAAGATCCATGGAAGTGAACAGGACTTACCTCTAAGTTACACATGTTTAGGATCAAGTGCCAAAGGATGATTCACTGACTTTTTAAACTGGTGTAGCCTTAAAATATTCAGTGGAATTACACCTGTGTAAATGGACAATGAATCACCCCCTTTAGAAGGTGGCCTTTGGGAACTGTCAGACAGTATTTCGGCAAACACACACGCTGCTTGTGCAGTGGTCTTTTTTGTTTTTACAAAAGAACATTACCTGAGAGAGGCATGTATTATTCAGTGCAAGAGGGAACATCAATCGTATTAAGCAGTAGGCCTGGTTTGGGTGGATCAGATCTTTACTCCATGCACTTTACTCTTTACTAGAGCAGCCTGGTGCTGAAAGTTCAACTCCCAGTAAGCCTGGAGTGGGAAAGACCATCCACAGTGGTGCTGAAGGGACAGCTCCAAGCACATCCTGTCTGGTAAATGTAACCGGACAGCTTCCACTGCAACCATTGGGGATAGTTCACATTCTGAACGGCAAGCTCTGCCTTCCTGATGGTGCTGAAGGGAACAGTTCCTACCAACTTCATAGTCACCAGGATTTTAATTGTGGGGGCTAGTACAAAAAGTGTCGTGCTGTTTATCACGGGGAAGAATGCTGCATCCTTAGTCACCTTCTTCCAGCCACACCTGACCTTTACGAATGTGCTCAGATGACTTTGTTTTTTTAAAGCATGAACTATTGCTCGGCAAACCCCCGCAGCTCTGCAGTAGCCCATGCAAGCAGCCAAGCGCTAGACCAGGTAAAACACGATTGAGGCACCTACTGAAACATGCAAGGAACAACAGTGCACCCTTTGCCTCCCCTATAAGCCTGCAGGAAATCTAAGGGTGCCACAAACGGGGACATAATCGATAAATTTCACTGAAACAACACAGCACTATGCAACCAGTTGCCACTAAAGGTGGAAAACTAGGCACTCTCCTAACCAAATATGGTCCCCATAAGAAAGGCCAACAGCTATACCTTCCCAACCTCCTAAAAAAGTTGGTGTCTTTCAAGATAGAAATAATTCTGTATATTACAATAAGAAACACACTGTTCCCCCTAAAAGAGGTTTGTGCAGGCTCCACACATTCATAGAACCCATTAGGCATCCCCTGTGTTCTTTTAAAAATATAGTGCAGGCTCTTTGCTGATTGCTGGGCAAACAGATGCATGGAGAGGCCACAGCCTTGCCTTAATCCCCTGGGGCTTTGGAGCAAAACCAGGATTTGCCCTTTATTCTGCTTATTTACACATTTGCTTAACAAACGCCCCACTAACAGTTCCTTTATTCCTTTCAAAAAGGAAGGACTCTTAACCTTTATGAAAGCAAAGTATACCTCAAATCCCATTGGGCTCAATAAGCATGGGGCAGGCAAGGCTCATTGCACGATACATCCTGCCACCTGCAAGAACCCAATTTGTATTTAAAAGGCAAAAATCTCAGCTCAGCAGTGTGGCCATGGAAATCGGACTGCAATTGCATGCTTTGCATCCGACTGACACCCCTCCCCCCCAGCCCTTCAGGTTTATGGCTCTTAGTGAGAGAAAAAGGAGCATCGGTAGAGGTATGGAAATGTCATAAGGGGATAAGAAAATGATCCCTTCTCCCAACCAAATATTTTATGAGAGGCCCAGAATGCATTGCCTTTGGAGAGGAAAATTAAGAGCTTGCTGTGGAAATGGGAAGGGAGTGAATCAGGGAATTCTCTGTCCTTCTCAGGTCACAGAGTTTTGAGAGAAGCAGAGACTAATGCCTGTGCAAGGAAATAACTCTGGACTAGGGGTACATTTCTTGATGGCTGATCCTTTAGGCTATATAGCAAAATGAAGGCAGAGTAGGGAAATGAGCTGTTCTGCAGCTCCATTAAAATAGATAGGAGAAAGCTACTCCTACAAATAACCCAGGACCTGGACAAGCCGTCTAGGATCCTTGGCCTTGCACTGCTCCTGAGTCTCACATGTACCCTTGGGGGCAAAGATGGCTCTATTGTGCTCTGGCCATAGCCAGAAATGTATACAGTTGGGGGAGGTTATCGGGGACCTGAAGAGGTTAAAGAGAACAGTCCTACCCCACCCCAAATCTCACTTAATCCATAGTCAAGCCACCGTCATGCATCACTCAAAAGCATTTGTTCTCCTATCACTCCGAGAATAATTCCTTAATAGAAAATAAACATCTGCCAACAGGTGAATGGTTGCTTAAAAGACATTAAGTAAAGTAGGAATATAGAGATATCCTTTAAAAATATATATATGCAAATGAAGACAAATGTGCTGAAAGAGTCGCACCAGCCCAAAGGCACTCAGGCTTTGAAACAAAGTTGGCAAGCCAGAAAAATCAGACGAGACTTCATAAAGCAGAAATGAAAAAGATAATCAGGTCTCAATCCAACAGGGAAAGGGAGAAAAGAGAGGGGGGGGGAAACAATGAACCCTCACCCCTGCTTGTCAGGTTGCAAAGTTCCAGGTTGCCTTAGAGTTGACTGAGAAACTTGGTCCAAGTCTCCTAGACAAAAAAGTGACTGATTCTTTAGGATAACAAACAATAGAATTGTAAAAGAAAAGAGACAGAAGAGACAAAAGAAATAGATTTGTCCATAATTCATTCCTGGGTGGGGAGAATGTCTGTTAACCAAGGGTTAAATGGATTTGGAATGGGGGGGGAGAGCAGCACTTTTAGTTGATCTGACGACAAGCTTCAAATGTCCATTTGGTGGCTCCACCATAAATATCAATGTTGGTCTCAGACCAGGCTATGACACTACCAGATAGGGCTTTGGTGCTGCAGGTGGCCAGATTGTAGATCTCCCCTGGGGTAAGTTTTCGGTCCCAGATGTTGAAGTGAGCCAATTCTCCCACAAATGCCTGGGTGGCATCAAATCCACCGCCAAGAGTGTCCTTGAATAGAGAAAGTGAAGACAAAAAGGTTTGAAAATGTCTCTCTCCCTTGCTCCAGAAAGATGTGGCACTTACTCTGGCCTAAGAGAGCTCCATTCCTTCTCCCAGGAGCTCACCCAGCATTGGGTGTCCTACAGCATGACAGAATAAGCACTTGAAGTGAGCCAGAAAGCATTTGTGCTGGCTTGGAAAGGTCAGTGGGAATAGACTGTCTATTCAGCTACAGAAAAGTTCAATAAGGAGGAAGGAGCTGCAATCTTCAAAATGCATTTTCCGTGGAAGGAATTTTCAAAAACAGAATCCTTGGCACTTGGCTCTAGCACTGCTGGTGTGTCTTAAAGGTTGTGGAAAGTGCGTGCACACATGTAAAGACCTCTTACTTTGAGAGAGGGTGTGATGGTGACAGGCAAGCGGCAATAAAATTGACCATGTTAAGATTTGATCCTCCATCTTGAGACTCTGTGTGTGTGTGTGTGTGTGTGTGTGTGTGTGTGTGTGTGTGTGTGTGTGTGTGTGTGTATATAAATGTAATCAACTGACAGTCTCTGTTAAATAACTGGTAACCATGACTTTTACTTTCTTACTGAGGCTCTAAGCCTGAGCAAACGTATTGTATAAGTGGTGGACAGACTTGATCTATGTCAACTCTTGTGCTACGTGTGAAATAACCATGTGAAAGACTCGCATCTAGCTTGAGTTGGGCCTATAGCTTAGGCATACAGGCAATGCCAACCAAATGGTGATGGTGTGTGCATCACATGCGTAGATGTCGTGTTGTTTTCCACACTGACAGAATGTGTATGTTGAGACTTAAAATCATGGTTCACTTGAAAGATCTGGTGCCTGGAGAAATGTTTATTTACTATAAATGGACAAGTCGGTCTGCATTCATGTTGAATTTTAAGAGAGAGAGTTTGTGTGAGAACAAGCAAGTGAGTGAGCATGCAATTGTGCTTGAATGTTTGTGACGGAAGGGAGCAGATCAGTTCTCCTCACTCCATCTGGGCTTTCTTAACCTTCCCCCCGTCCCCTCCAATTTCCTTCTGCTCCTACACTGCTATCAAATTTTGCCATAGGTGGTATTTAAAAGCATATTCACAGTACAGTACTTTCCCTGGTGGAACTCTTCTGCATTGACTAGGATGAGAGTCCTGCAGGTTCTTTTGATAGGATTTCATGAGCTCCATCACCACAGTAAACGTCCTAGCACACATGCAGAGGCATCTTGTCTCAATGTGGCATGACACAGGAGGCCTCAGTACATGCATGGCTAGACCCTCTGAAGCAATGGTGCACAGAGAACCACCAGAATGCGCCAGTTTTTAGTAAGTCCAGCACAAGAGCCAGGCATCTGGAACCAGAGATAGAATAGTACGTGCTTGGAAGGCTTGATAGAATTCAGAAGGGAATTCAAGAGTGAAACCAGAGTAGAACCTGCAGGATGTATCTATTTGTAGTGCTGAGCACCTTCTTTACCAGTCATTAAACTACTGCAAATTCTTGTACATCGACAACCCCTAGCAGACACCCTCTTGGCCTCTGCCATCACCGTAGTACTACCTTACCTGTTCCTGTCCCAGAACAAGGACCCCTTGTGGCTTGATGGGGTGATAAGGGGCCAGGTTTTCCCCATTGCCGCGTTGTGTACCATCCTGATAAGCCTCCCAGACACCATCTCGGGTAGTCCATGTGATGCAGATGTGATGCCATTTTCCATCATTAATGACAAAGGGGAGCTTTGCTACCTGAGAGGAGAAGGTGATAATTACTGAAGACATACAATCCCTATATCAAAGAAAAGCTGTTAGAAGTAAACTGTAGACCTGGCTAGTCTGTCCAAGATTTTGATCAGAAAGGAATTCCACCCAAGTCTCAGAACAGCCACAGGACTCTGATCTCTTTTTTTATTGCTGGATAGTGATTGGAGGGGGGTTAGGGAGAATAGGCAAGGGGGGGGGCTGACAAAGCTCTGTAATCTATACCAAGTAAAGTTAATGGCAATGCTTCTTTTGCCTTCAGGGATGCAGGATCAGGTTTGCTGGCTTAAAACCCCTAACCACAAAGAACAAGATTTCAAAAAGGTATTTTTGTACTTATATATTTTGGAAAGTCCAGGACATGACTGAGGGCTTCTTAAAATCTGGAGTATGGTGGCCAATGTACAGTATGTTTCTGAAAATTGGTTGCTTGTACAGTATTGCTGAACATCATAATAAACTTGGCATGCTATGCACATTTGAAAGTCTAAGGCAAATTGACAGCTCACAATTATGAAAATGTGGAGCCACTGTTGTGCAGGTAAGGGATTTGCACTCCTCTGAGAACTCCTGCATAATTACCTGCCCATTAAAGACCTTACCTCCGGCTACACTTGCATTTGATTTGGGGCCACAAGAATAGAAAATCTAGCATGTCTGCATGGTAAATGTAAACTGCGCAGAGCTGTATAATGCCCTTAGTCTACGGCAGCAAATGTTGCAAAAGGACAAAGAGAACCAGGATTTCTAAAATTCACTTCTTGGGAGGGCAAGCTAAATATAAGTTCCCCTAATGAACTCAATTTTTAAGATGCCTGAATTTTCATTTTGAAGTTGCCCTAGGAAAAAGATTGAAGCTTAATGTGGCTTAAACACACTTCCTGTGTTTTCACTTTTAAAAAAACAAAGCTCCTGTATTCTACTTTTAATATATTTCTGGTTACAGTGTCAACCTGCACAATAACCTGAGATTTGCACAAGTAGCCACGAAGATGCTACAAGGCGCTTGGGGGAAATGAAGAATTTTCATTGCTTTGTTATACGTTCATGCTGATGTCTCTGCCTCTTACCTTGTCATTGATAAGGATCTCCATCGGATTGTTGCCCCACTCAATAAGCACCAGCTCATTGGGTTGTCCAGGTACTGCATAAGAGAAGGGTGTACCTACACCTGGGGAGGCATTTGATTTTATCCACATGCAAATAGTAAAGGCATACATCTCTGGCAGGCTTTTCTTCACCTTGGCATACATGTAGTTGGTTCTCAAGGGGAAAGTCAGCTGAAACTTGTCTGTTGGCCTGTTGTCCTTCTGACCTGGAGGAAGATAAGAGGAGGAGTGTTTGCCTGATGTCTTGAGCGGATACTAAGGGTGGTCTGTTAGGGGCAATGATCCAGAGATATAATTGCAAGATGTATACAGATACCTTGGCCAAGACTAGGAGTCTGAGTCACACAGTTTCCCATGGAATTGACACTTTCTTTTCTTTCTTTCTTTCTCTCTTTCTATTATATAATGAGCCTTAAGATGGCACTGTTTAAATCCCTCCAGCACATTTCTGCACTCTAATCCTGGTCACATGGATAGCGCTTGGGGAATAGGGTCTTTTTCTTTCCTCTCTCCCCCCTCCCCTCAGCATTTTTATTTTTACCATAATGCAAAAAGAGAGAGAATGAACACTAATCAATCCAGAATAAAAAAGGGGTTTCGGTGGGCATAGCCACCAATCCTGTTGGAAGTTTAAGACGCACAAATTGCTTAAAGAGGGAGGAAATGCTATAATTTGTCCTAGGTCACTTAGAGGGTAGACCCCAATGCATTTGATATGAGTCTAGCCAATTTAAGGTGTATTTTCCCTACAGAGGAAGTCCCAAGTCTCAATCTTGTTAATGGAGGGAAAGTATTTCTTTCCTCCTTGACAATACAGTTTGGGACTATGTATGCTTTGCCCTTCCACACCAAATATACGCACACATTCACTTCTGTTCACTGTTTCCAGAGTAGGAAAGAACAATAGTTGATTTTGCTCATGGTTGAGACAGAAAGCACTAATTCTTCATCTGTGTAGACTACAGAAGGGGGGACTGCTGTGTGTGGAGTGAGAGTGTTGGGGAGGAAGATACAGCAAAGCTGTTTCTCTCCAGCTGCCCTCTAAATGTGGCATTATTCAGAATAAATGCTGACAATTTCAGACTAAGCTTTTACCTTTCTCTAGGTCACTGATCCTTTGGTGAAGGGAAGTTAAAGTGCTTTCTATTTTCCCTCTTTCTTCAGACTCATTCTTGGGATTGTACTTTCCTTCCTCCAGACTGTTAATTCGGAACAGCACTTGCTTCTCTAAGTCATCAATGTTACTCTGGAGTATATCCTTCAAAGAATTGGTCTGGCTCGAAGAATTCATCCTACTGAATTGCTGTGCAGGGTGGGGAGTGGAGAAGCAAAGATAGTAAGTGGATTGTTGCAAACCAAATTAACACCACAGCATTATTTACCAGAGACTCATTCGGATGTCCGCTACACTGACAACTAAACTCATTTAAAGCTTACCAAACAAAGGAGCTTCGCTTCATTAAAGGGAAGCACCTGCTCTTCTATAGGCACACACTGACTGTGCAAGGGAGGGGTGGTGGTAGAGAGTACTTCGGATTTTTACTGCGGACATTTTACCTCTGGACTGGGACAAAAGGTGCATCATTACAACAACACAGAGGATGATACTGGCGGGTGACCGAAAGTCACGTCTAGCACGACTCCTTGACTAGCTCTAAGAAATAACAGAAAGGAGAAAGTTGTACCTCCAGGGTTTCTAGCCTTGTTTTAAGCGACTGCAAAGTTTGTCCAAGTTGGCTCAAGGTCTCGGCAGCCGGAGTCCGGGAAAGATCTCCCATGGTGTTTTTGGATGAGCCGCTCTGCTTTCTGTTGGAGCCCCCACCAGTTTTGGATTCATTGGGAACGGTCTCCAGCAAACTCTGGCTCTCGCACCTGCCCAGCTTCGTGGTCAGCTCCCTAATGGTTTCCTTTTGGTTCATAATGGTTTCCTTCTGCTGAAGTACCGTTTCCCGAAGCTGTAACACGGTGGTTTTGAGGTCCTCTGCGCTGCCGCCACTCTGCATGGAAGAGGTGCACATGTCCATATCCACCGGCACCGAGGTGCAGATAAACCGCGTCTGGCCGAAATTCTGCGCGCATCCTTTCAAGAATAAAAAAGACACCAACACGAGGCTGTACCGGACACCTGCAAACATGGCTGGAGCAAAGTTCCCAACAGACGCGGCGCCCCGAAACCGTGGGCTCACTTTCAGCACCAGGAACTGTCCGCCGAACTGCTGAGCCGACTGCAGTACGCGGGCTCCTTTTATAGCGGGCGGGAGGGGCTACAACGCCATTGACGTCAGACTGGGGTGGAATCCCTGTTTAATTGCCTTGTGACCATCGTGCTTCCTGTTTAAGGAGGCCCAAGTCAAAGTAGAGGGTCCCGGGGGGATTGACCGAGTCAGCTAATGGCGTGGCGCGCTGCTGCCTGCTTCCCTCGCTCGAAATGAATGGAACGGTGGGCAGAGAGAGCCCGAGGTGGGTGGGGCGTGGGGGCTTCCAGCGTGCGCAGGAAAGAAGCCAGCTGTGTGCCAGATGCGTCGTGCTTGAGCGTGTGCAGCAGAGAGTTATCCACGCCGGCATGTCTGACAGCGCTGCTAAGTACAGCACAGCATGTGTACACCTTGGGGGTATTTAAGTGCAGGAGCTGGGTGCATAATGTGGTGTATACATCATTGACTCCTTTCTCTGTGTGTACATGACTTTCTGTGTGTGTACATGACTGTGTGTATACATGAGTCCTTTCTGGTGTATACATGATTTATTTCTGCTTAGCTAGAGTGTAGCTACGTTGGAGTTCGTGGTGCAAAACCTCTATACATTTAAGAGTCTGTGTGTGTGTGTGTGTGTG
The DNA here is from genome assembly GCA_026170595.1 of Plestiodon gilberti rubricaudatus. Classification (NCBI taxonomy): domain Eukaryota; kingdom Metazoa; phylum Chordata; class Lepidosauria; order Squamata; family Scincidae; genus Plestiodon; species Plestiodon gilberti. Next base: position 150,433,097 of record JANXHW010000002.1, on the reverse strand, counting down.
TGTGTGTGTGTGAGAGAGAGAGAGAGAGAGAGAGACTTAGATCAGTGTATCCCGTCCTCTTGCTGTGTGTGTAACTCCGCTCCCGTCCGCCTAGTTCTCATACTCTACTACTAGAAGTAAATCTAAATAGGTGTAGCTGAAATAATCGCATATTCTTCTCCTGTTTTGCCCTCTGCACCTACCTCCATCTTTGGGTTTGTTTGTTTGCTTGTCTCCATTGGAAGACCGATTGGAAACCCTTCAAGGTCGGAACCTGTCCTCTCACTTGGTAAAGCAGCATATACATGGACGGTTCTTTTCTAAACAAATAAAGTGAAATAAAAAAATGAAATAAAAAGAGGCACTGATGGAGCCATGGTGCGTAATAACTTGTGAGAGCTCGACTATGATCAAGATGGTGTTGGCTGGGGGTGATTTTGGGTGCTGTTGGGTGAAGATGTTTTAATGCTGGAAGCCCTTGCTTTAGGACAGTGAGTCGTCGTCTCGTCTGCAGGATGTTCAGGTGCATTCTAGCTCTGGAAATCTGTGCCGTGTATCACTGACACGCACAAAGCGTTTGGAGAGCCTACTGACTCTCTGCTGACTGATAATAATACTCTATGACTGTCAATATGGCAGGTGTGATGATAGTGTCATTCCACGTATTGTGTTTGGGGACAAAAGGTCATGGTGGCACGTCAGAGTGAGTCAACATGTGGGGGTAAGTCACAGATAATAAAGAGAATGCAGACAAATACAGCTAGATATCATGTGTGTTTCCACGGGTGGACGCAGGAGTGAGAGGTTTAAGCCAGCGGGTGGACGAGAACTCTTGCAGCCCTTGCTCCCCTGCTGGGATGTCTCCCTCTTCACCTGTTACTAGTTAGTTCCTGAAAAGAGAGGTGCTGGTGCTCGGAGCTGTCGTCCCTGATCTACAATCCCCTTCCCTTATTCAAGCTGTGTGTGAAGGTTCACCGTGATTATTAGTGATGAGGGAACTTTGTCCATGCTCAGAGAGGCCCAGGATTGAGCCCTGTATACAAGTATACAATATTGTATACAAGAAGTATACAATAATACAAAGGGAGCCCCTGTTGCTTGTCCCTTTCTCCTGCCCGCTCTCTTTCGTGTCTCTGTGTTGCTGCGGTTGCTCCAGTTCTGCTTCGTCCGATTGTAACGAAAGCTGACGGCTCACAGAAGAGTAGTTTCATGCGAAAAGCTGCGCCTGCCTGCCTCCCTCGGCCTCTCCAGGGGCTTGCTCCTTCCGACCTCTGTTCTCGCGCCGCGGAGGGCCGGACGCGTCAGCTTTACCGGCTCGAGCTCTCAGCCTGCCGAGCAGAGAGAAGCGAGATGTCAACTGCAGGAAAGCAAGACACCCCCCCCCCCCCGTATCCGCCCCGCGCCCAGCCAGGAGACTCGTTTCCAGTAAAGCAAAGCATTCCTGCAAGAAACATCCGCCCTAGGGACGCGCCTGTGTGGAGCAGTCAGCGGAAGAAACCAATTTCCTCCTGCTTCTCCTGGCTCCAGCTCCTGAATGGACGCGGAGTCTGCTTCCTTGGCAGGGCACCCGAGACCTTCCCGCACAACAGCACCACCGAGGCGTCTCGGGGGCTTCCTGAGATGAGTCGAGCCCCGCCTCCTCGCTCTTATTGCCTCCTGCCGGACTTGGACTTGGGCGGGTTGCCTCCCCGCGCTGGGGACGGGCTGGCTGGACGTGGGCGGCTTTTCTTGGTCTGGGAAGGGGAAGTGTGCGTTTGTGTGCCCGTAAAAGTTTCTCGCCAGTCTCAATCCCCGCATTGATTAAACATCTATTGCACATCATACCACTGAGTCTACATCTGACGATTTCGCTGGTGTAGAACAGTGGTGCCATTTCAGGTGTGTGAGTGTAAGTGTGAGAGAGCGAGCGAGAGAGAGCAATATTTCAAGACCTGCGTTTGGACATTTTCAAAATCAAGTTGTAACAAAGCAGTGCGTTTTTGACAGTTCTGTTGGGCTTCCTTTGTTATATCAGAGCTGTGGGTGCTTCTGAGGAATAACATGTCCCCTTAAACAAAGAGGGAGGAGACTACCTTCCTGCCCTCCCTAAATATATTTCCCCAAGTACAGCAGAAAGGGGTGATGGGGTGCTGGATAATATGAACAGGTATCCTCAAAAGTCACCTGAGTGGTAAATACTTGGCTATGGTGGCCATGACATCTTTTAGCCTCAGTGCCACTACCAGCCACACACACACAAAACCTCTCTCTCTCTCTCTCTCTCTCTCTCTCTCTCTCTCTCTCTCTCTCTCTCTCTCCAGGACTCTCTCTACCATTGGCTGAGCTTTGAGGTGAAGTGCCCTTGCTGGAGTGGGGAGCAGTTAGGGGAAACAAAGTTTATCTGCTGTTCTAGGAATCAAAGAAGAAGGAAATGGCCTGTACTGGATCAATAACATGTTTTTCTCATTGTTCCAATACATGTCCTTTCAGTTTCTCCTTTCCCTTCCCTTATCTCAGGACAGTTTCTGGATTCTTCCTACATTCCAGAAACTGTCCTGGGGGACCTAGAAATGCAGTGGAAACTCTCTCTCTCGCACGCACACACGGTCTTTTATATAATAATAATAATAATAATAATAATAATAATAATAGAATTTATATCCCACTCCCCCCCTATAGTTTATTCTGGTATAGTCCTACTGAAGTCAGGCAGAACACTGTGTGAGCCTGGGCAAAGGATTACAGGAGGAAAAGGTGGTAGCTCCTGTTACTAGTCTAGACTCTTGGAGCAATAAAACACCAGACCTGCATTCCATCCAGACCACCTTAAATGAACACAGCCCATCCACCACTCTCTCGGAAGATATTCCACTTGCTCACTTTTCCTCTCCTGGAGATCCCCCCAACCTTTTTTCCCCCAGCAGCAGAACCTTGAGATTGTTTGTTGTTATGTTTCTCAAAACAGGACTAAGCAATGCAGGCTGGAGTAGAACCTGAGGAGGGAGGGAGAAGGAGGGAGTAGAAGGGTTGGGCTAAATATGGACTGCTCTGGTCTCAGGAGAAAGACTTTTCCATTGAGATTCCTTGCCTAGTTCCACACCATTATCCAGACTTAAAGCTCCTAGCAGGTGTACCTTCACCAACCATCTATAAGTCTACTGTAGTTATCAATTGTCCCCTCCTCCCTGACACTTCCTCACTATACCTCTGAAAGGCGTTGAAGTGGGAGTGGACCTTGCTAAATAGCAAATGGTAACTACAGACAGACCATTTTCATGGCCAGTGCCTCCTATTTTGTTCTGTTCTTGCCACCTTTCTCTATCCTAGTGATTTAAGAAGTCCCATGATGGATCCTTGGATCAATACAGTATTGCCCCACTGAGACTATTCCTGCATTCCCCTTTACCATTTAAGTCCCTGGGAGTAACTGATGCATCCATTCTCTCTAATCATGGCAGAGATCTTCCTGCCCCCCTTCTCTCCCTCCCTCCACACACCCTTTTTCTTTTCTTAGAGCTTCAGATAAAGCAAAAAATAAATAAATCTACAACTCCCAAGATTCTGACATTTCCATGCCGAGAATTTTGCATGGTTCCTTAAGGGACTAGCAAAAGAGAACAGCTTCTGGAGAGAACAGGGTGAAAAAGCTTCTGGAGCAAAACCTGACTGCTTCTAAGCCAGAGGCAAAGAGTTGATGGGGGTTGCTTCTTACATTCTTCAAGGGAGAAGAGGGAGAAGAGGCAGAATGGTGCCAGCCTCAGGCGCTAAGTAGGAGCAGGCAGCTGCACTGAGCAGCCACTCCAGAGGGAGCAAAAAGTTGCCTCCCTGCCAGGGGGAAGATACCAATAGCAGCCAAAGCTTTCATCAAGGGAGAAGCAAAACCGGGAAGCAGAAAACGAAACCCAGCCTTCCATCAAATGCACATGTTCTGGGCAATGAGCCAAGCGGCTCTGGTGCTCTACTGGAGCTCTCCCTATGATTTATTGGCTGTAATAACCTGAGAGAGGCCACAATGCTTTGTAAGAATCACAGGGATGAATGAACTGGTCTCTGATGGGTGCTCTGTTCTTTGGACTGATGCAAGCAGAGGTCCTCCATTGAGTAAAATATTACTAGGAACGCACACAGATTCATAGAAACAGAAGGCCTGTTTACCAACTCTGTTATTAGGGGATAACAATCTCTTATTCACTTCCACTTATTGTTTGTTTACAAATTCCAAGAGTGAACTATTCAAGTGCTGAAAATCAAGGCCCCTGTGGCAAAATCAAGACTTTTGGGCTCTTTCCAGGCTAAATAATCACATAAACAATAGTCTTAATTAGGAGGGTGGGCTATGTAGTACAGAGTTCCTTACTTGTCAGTTTGTTTAGAATATTTTTATGCTGCTTTTAAACAAAACGTTCTTAAAGTAGATCACAAAGCAAAGAGAGCATTCCCTGTCCCAAAGGTGCTCATAATTTAAAAATAAACACAAGAGAGGCAGCAGAGGAAGGGGACGGAAGTGGAAGCAAAGATACAGTGGGGAAGGATATGTGGTTATTTAACAGTCACATAAGGTAAAGGTGACCCCTGACAATTAAGTCCAGTCGTGTCTGACTCTAGGGCAGGGGCGGGGAACCTTTTCCCTGGCGAGGGCCGTTTTAAATATTAAAAATTTGCTTGAGGGCCGGGCGTAAGGCCGGCCGCCATTTTATTTATTTAATTAATTTTTGCCCCCGCCCCCATCGGCCTCCGGTGGCTCCGCGCTCACCGTCCGAAGCCGCCGCCGGGTCCGTGCGTCGCCTCCGGCGTACCATGCCCATGAGGGCAAGAGCTTGCCCTCATCGGCGTGGTACACATGTGCGAAATGGCCAACGGCCAATGGCCCCACCGCTGCTCTAGGGTGTGGTGCTCATCCCCATTTCAAAGCCGAAGAGCCAGCGTTGTCCGAAGACACCTCCGTGGTCATGTGGCCGGCATGACTCTCCTTGCTGCATCCGACTGGAACACGGAACGCTGTTTACCTTCCCGCAAGTGGGGGGCCATGTTGTGGGAGGGGATGGAGAGGGCAGGGGCAGAGGAGGAGAGAGGGGTTGGGTCTCTCTCAGCAGCACCAGTGTACGCTAGGCTCCTATCCCCACTTTTCTAACCCACCTCTCTCCTTTCCTCTCCTCTGACTTACACCAGCTATATAGCAGGCATGGGTCCAAGGAGACCCATAGGCTACTAGGAGGCCTATGCAGAGGCAAGTAGAAAATATTTTCACTTACTTCTGGCAGGCCTCCTGATTTCCCCCCCCACCCCCACCATTGGATGCAGAGCGCACTCTGTCAGTGTGGCTGCATCATCGGCAATGGCGGGGGATAGGATTGGGCAGTTAATTTTATTAGGCTATCTTGGTCTTTTTTTCCTCCAATGAACCATCTCGGCAATCTATAGTTTTTATGTGCCCTTAGGATAGTGAGGGTGTGAGACCAAAACATCCAGAAACTACTTGTCCATAGAGAAAGGGGTTATTGTCTCAGGAAAATAACTTTGACAGCTAGTTCAGATGCTTGCCTTCCTGGGAAGAGGCTATACTATACTATGTGTGATAGTGTACACAGGGAGACCTCAGGATTGCACATGCTCTCACCATAGCATTTAGAAAGTTACATGTAAGCCAGGCATACATGCGCATTGCACATGGATGTATGAGCAATTCATTTAGCTTCCACTTTCCTTCTCTCTCTTTTTGGAGGGGAAAGAATTGCAGAAATCAGACAAATCACACATATATTTGGGGAAGGACTATACTGTACTTCAGTGGCAGGGCACATATTTTGCATGCAAAGGTGTCCCCAGTTCAATCCTTGGCATCTCCAGGTAGACAGAGAAAAAAAATCATGTCTGAATGCCATCGCTACTTAGCATGGAAAATACTGTGCTAGATGGACCAATGATCTGATAAGGCTTCGTATGATTCCAGTGCCCAGGTTAACATGTCTTCCCCCACAGAATTCTGAGGTTTCCCCATAATCATAGGCCATTAGCATGGGGCAAATGGCTGAATTGGCCCTGAGATACAGCTTCTGGATCCTTGCTTGTGTGAACAATCCAGTGGGACTGGAGAGGGACACTTTTGTTGTTCAGTCGTTAAGTCGTGTCCGACCCTTCGTGATCCCATGAACCATATCCCGCCAGGCCTTCCTATCCTCCACTATCTTCCTGAGTTCGCTCATTTTCATGTTCGTTGCATCAGTGATGCTGTCTAACCATCTCATCCTTTGCTTTCCCCTTCTCCTTTTGCCTTCAATCTTTCCCAGCATCAGAGTCTTCTCCAGAGAGTCCTCTCTTCGCATTACGTGGCCAAAATATTTGAGTTTCAGCCTTAGTACCTGTCCTTCCAGGGAACAGTCAGGGTTGATTTCATTTAGGATTGACTGATTTGATCTCCTAGCAGTCCAAGGGACTCTCAGGAGTCTTCTCCAGCACCACAGTTCAAAAGCATCTATTCTTTGGCGCTCAGCCTTCCTTATGGTCCAACTCTCGCAACCATACATTGCTACTGGGAACACCATCGCCCTGACTATACAAACTTTTGTTGGCATGGTGATATCTCTGCTTTTTATTATGCTATCTAAATTTGCCATAGCTTTCCTTCCAAGGAGTAAGCGTCTTTTAATTTCATGGCTGCTGTCTCCGTCTGCAGTGATCTTGGAACCCAAAAAAGTAAAATCTGTTACTGCTTCCATTTCTGCCCCTTCTATTTGCCAGGAATTGATGGGACCAGATGCCATGATCTTGGTTTTATTGATGTTGAGTTTCAAGCCAACTTTTGCACTCTCCTCTTTCACTCTCATCAAGAGGCTCTTTAGTTCTTCTTCACTTTCTGCCATTAGGGTGGTATCGTCTGCATATCTGAGGTTGTTGATGTTTCTCCCAGCAATCTTGATTCCAGCTTGCGATTCATTCAGCCCTGCATTTCTCATAATGTACTCTGCATATAAGTTAAATAGGCAGGGTGACAATATACAGCCTTGCCGTACTCCCTTCCTGATTTTGAACCAATCGGTTGTTCCATGGCCGGTTCGAACTGTTGCTTCTTGACCCGCATACAGGTTTCTCAGGAGACAGGTAAGGTGGTCTGGTACCCCCATCTCTTTAAGAATTTGCCACAGTTTGTTGTGATCCACACAATCAAAGGCTTTTGCGTAGTCAATGAAGCAGAAGTAGGTTTTTTTTGGAACTCTCGTGCTTTCTCCATGATCCAGCGCATGTTGGCAATTTAATCTCTAGTTCCTCTGCCTCTTTGAAACCCAGCTTGTACTTCCGGTAGTTCTCGGTCTACGTACTGCTGAAGCCTAGCTTGTAGGATTTTGAGCATAACCTTGCTAGCATGTGAAATGAGTGCAATTGTGCGGTAGTTTGAACACTCTTTGGCACTGCCCTTCTTTGGAATTGGAACGTAAACTGACCTTTTCCAATCCTTTGGCCACTGCTGAGTTTTCCAAATTTGTTGGCATATTGAGTGCAGCACTTTCACAGCATCATCATTTAGGATTTTAAGTAGCTCAGCTGGGATATTATCATCTCCGCTAGCTTTGTTGTTAGTAATGCTACCCAAGGCCCACTTGACTTCACTCTCTAGGACAGAGGTGGCCAACCCGCGGCACGCGTGCCACAGAGTGGCACGGGAAGGTCCGTCGGGTGGCACGCGCGCCTCTCTTCTCCCCTGCAAGATTTTCCGGCTCTCGCACACGCCTCTCTCCTCCCCTGCAAGATTTTCCGGCTCGCGAGCTCATTCCGCTCCTGGCTAAACGCCAGGAGCCTGCAGGCGGCACTTTGATAGCCGCCAAACAGCTGTGGGCTCCTGGCGTTCAGCCAAGAGCCGAATGAGCGCACGCGCGTTGGTCCTGGGAAGCTAAATAGGCGCGAAAGATCTGTTCGCGCCTATTTAGCAGCAGCAGACGGGACTCTGTAGCTGTAGCAGCAGACGGGACTCGGAGCGGAGGAGAGAGAAGCAGCAAGCAGCATCGACACCAGCCAGCCAGGCCTGGCTGAGGAGGGGCAGCCATCCCATCACCCTCCAGAGCAGAGCAGCAAGCCCGCCGGCGCTGAGTCGGCCTTGGAGTCCCCGGCTCGCTCACCATCTTCTCTCGCCGCCATCTTCTCTCGCGCCCGCCGCCCACCCTGCCTGCTCTGCACTCTTGTCGTTGCCCTGCCGCCCAGAGCTGCCGAGGCCCCCAGCAGCAGCCAGCAGAGCAGCCCAGTAGCAGCCGACAACAGCAGTCGTCCGCAGCAGGCAGCAAAAACAACACAAAAAGGTCAGAGACAGTCAGGAGGAGCGAATGGGGGTAGGGCTTGCCTGCTTGCCTGTGCCTGCTTGCCTTCTCCTGTCCTGAGCTGAGCTTGCTTTGCTTGTGCTAAGTGTGTTAAGTGTTTCCATGTGGGGGGGGGGTGTTGATGTGAAGTGTTTCTGTGTGTGTGTGTGTGTGTGTGTGTGTGTGAGAGAGAGAGAGAGAGAGAGAGAGAGAGATCCTCCACAGCCAGGGGCAGCTCGCCTGGGTTTTATTGTTTCAAAATGCATGATGCAACCTGTGTTATGTGTTTCTATGTGGGGGGGGTGATGTGAAGTGTTTCCGTGTGTGTGTGTGTGTGTGTGTGTGTGTGTGTGTGTTGTTTCTATGTGGGGGGGGATGATGTGAAGTGTTTTCGGGTGTGTGTGTGTGAGAGAGAGAGAGAGAGAGAGAGAGATCCTCCACAGCCAGGGGCAGCTCGCCTGGGTTTTATTGTTTCAAAATGCATGATGCAACCTGTGTTATGTGTTTCTATGTGGGGGGGGGGGTGATGTGAAGTGTTTCCGTGTGTGTGTGTGTGTGTGTGTGTGTGTGTGTGTGTGTGTGTGTTGTTTCTATGTGGGGGGGGATGATGTGAAGTGTTTTCGGGTGTGTGTGTGTGAGAGAGAGAGAGAGAGAGATCCTCCACAGCCAGGGGCAGCTCGCCTGGGTTTTATTGTTTCAAAATGCATGATGCAACCTGTGTTATGTGTTTCTATGTGGGTGGGGGTGATGTGAAGTGTTTCCGTGTGTGTGTGTGTGTGTGTGTGTGTGTGTGTGTGTGTATGTGTGTTGTTTCTATGTGGGGGGGGATGATGTGAAGTGTTTTCGGGTGTGTGTGTGTGAGAGAGAGAGAGAGAGAGAGATCCTCCACAGCCAGGGGCAGCTCGCCTTGGTTTTATTGTTTCAAAATTCATGATGCAACCTGTGTTAAGTGTTTCTATGTGGGGGGGGGATGATGTGAAGTGTTTCCGTGTGTGTGTGTGTGTGTGTGTGTTGTTTCTATGTGGGGGGGGATGATGTGAAGTGTTTTTGGGTGTGTGTGAGAGAGAGAGAGAGAGAGAGAGAGATCCTCCACAGCCAGGGGCAGCTTGCCTGGGTTTTATTGTTTCAAAATGCATGATGCAACCTGTGTTAAGTGTTTCTATGTGGGGGGGATGATGTGAAGTGTGTGTGTGTGTGTGTGTGTGTGTGTGAGAGAGAGAGAGAGAGAGAGAGAGAGAGAGATCCTCCACAACCAGGGGCAGCTTGCCTGGGTTTTATTGTTTCAATGGATGATGCAGCCTGTTTCAATGGATGATGCAGCCTGTGTGAAGTGTTTCTGTGTGTGTGTGTGTGTGTGTGTGTGTGTGTGGGTAGTTTACCTCTGCAAGCCCCCAGGGAGCCCCTCCGTCGCAAAGGTATTCTTCTTTAAAAGAGGGGGAGGGGTCTGGTGGGGAGTCTCTGCAAATTACTGCAGTCCATCTCTTTTAAAATTTTAAGTGGTTTTCCTTGCACAGGAATCAGGCTTGTTGTGTGAGTTTGACCCAGGCTTTTTGTTGTGCTTTGCAATTTACTTTTAATTTTAAGGAGTGTGTGTGTGTGTGTGTGTGTGGGCAAACTACAGAAGCACATGAGGAGACTGTGTGTGTGTGTGTGTGTGTGTGTGTGTGTGTGTGTGTGTGTGTGTGTGTGTGTGTGTGTGTGTGTGTGCGCGCGCAAACTACAGAAGCACATGAGGAGACAGACAGACAGACAGACAGACAGACAGACAGACGTGCTCTAAGAATGATATAATAATAAACCTTAAGTAACTGAAGGTGATTCTGTTTTTATTTAAACATGGTTATTTAATAAAATAAAAACACTACTATTTATTATTTATTTATTTACTTTATTTATTTATTTTTGTGGCACGCCCAAGATACAAAAAAACTAAAAGTGGCACATGTCATAAAAAGGTTGGCCACCACTGCTCTAGGATGTCCGGCTCTGGGTCAGTGACCACACCAGCGTGGTCATCAGGAACATTAAGATCTTTCTTGTATAGTTCTTCTGTGTATTCTTGCCATCTCTTCTGCTTCTGTTAGGTCTCTGCCTTTTTTGTCCTTTATCATGCCCATCTTTGCACAAAACGTTCCCTTGATATCTCCAATTTTCTTGAAGAGATCTCTAGTCCTCCCCATTCTGTTGTTTTCTTCGATTTCCTTGCACTGTTCATTTAAGAAGGCCTTCTTATCTCTCCTTGCTGTTCTCTGGAAATCTGCATTCACAGTTGTTTATATCTTTCCCTTTCACCTTTGCTTTTCGCATTCCTTCTTTCCACAGCTATTTGTAAAGCCTCATCTGACAGCCACTTTGCTTTCTTGCATTTCTTTTTCTTTGGGATGGTTTTAGTTGCTGCCTCCTGTACAATGTTACGAACCTCCGTCCATAGTTCTTCAGGCACTCTGTCTACCAGGTCTAATGCCCTAAATCTATTCTTCACCTCCACTGTATACTCATAAGGGATATGGTTTAGGTCATATCTGACTGGTCTAGTGGTGTTCCCTACATTCTTCAATTTAAGCCTGAATTTTGCAATAAGAAGCTCATGATCTGAGCCACAGTCAGCTCCAGGTCTTGTTTTTACTGACTGTATAGAGCTTCTCCATCTTTGGCTGCAAAGCACATAATCTATCTGGTTTCAGTATTGACCATCTGGTGATGTCCATGTGTAGAGTCCCATCCTAACAACAAATGCCTAAGTTGGTGCTGCTCTAGAGTAGCTGTTCTATTTTATTTAAGACATTTCTATCCTGCTCTTTGACCCAGATGGGTCCACAAAGCAACTTAGAAAAGAACTAAAAACATGACAATGCGAATGGGACGGTTATGCTAGGGACTATATATTTTCCCAACAGCCCCTGCTATAACTTGTGCCCCTACCTGGAAAGGGTGGGGTAGGCCTTACTGGAGGGAGGAGACATTGTGAAAAAGAGGGAATCGGGAAGACTGAGAGTTGCAGCATGGAAGGGTTAGTGAAGGCCCAGACATGAGGAATTGAATTGGAAGTAGGGCCAGCCCATCCATGAGGCCAACTGAAGCAGTTGCCTCAGGCAGCAGATGGGGAGGGGGGAGATGGTGCCATCTCTGTCCATCTGCTACTTGCCTTCACTGTTCCTCCTTCTCCTTCCACTCCCTATTTTGGAAAAGGGAGTCAGTGAGGAAGAGGAAATGGGGGAGTGCTGAGCTGCTAGAACACCGGAGAGTGGGAGGAGCAGAGGCTGGCACATCATTGGCTAAGCTAAGGGGGGGGGGGACGCATTTGGCATGCTGCCTCAGGCATCAGGAGGTCTTGGCCTACTCTGAGTAGAAAGTTCTTAGCTACAGAGAACAAACAAAAGTAGTTCTTGATCTGTCCACTGATTGCTGTAAGGCATTCTGTGACTGTAGTCTAGGTTGGCAGCCCTGCTTGTGTCACACACCCTCAAATATCTCCTGGGCTTTACCCTGCAGCAGAAGGCCAAGGAATATTGAGCTTGGTGGCCTCATTCCAGCTATTTACACATGCAGCTCATTCCAAATGATTTATCCAGCTGGTTCAGCTTTTGGGCATTTCCAGTATGCCTCTGGCATGGACAGGCTGGTTGTTGGGAGATCTCCATTTTCACCCATTCCACAGTTCCTTGTCAGTGTACTTGTCTGGAACCCCACCACTACCACCAGTGTAATGGGATGACAAACCAGTAGTGTGCCTGTGCAATTAGAATTGGAGGCACATGCTTTAGGCACTTCAGTATTATTAGCAGCCTCTCTACACTAACACTGGTGGGTTCCAGCAATCACACGGACACCTGGCTAGCAACAACAGAGGTTTGACAGCCCAATCCTAACCAACTTTCCAGCGCTGATGCAATCACAATGTAATTCTGAGATAAGGGAACAAATGCTCCCTTACCATGAGGAGGCCTCCATGACTGCTCTCCCCCCCACACACACACACACACAATGCAGTGCGTGCCCTGTTGGCACATCTGCATCTGCACTGGAAAGTTGGTTAGGATTGAGCTGTTAATAGGGTAGGCAAGACAGGGAAGTTTGCAATCACCTGGGGGTGGGATAAGAACAGGATTTATTTTTATTTTTAAAGGATGGGCAATAAAGTATTTAACCAGGCTTCTGTGGCTGCCAGTACAATAGGCCTCACAGGTGCAGCACTAAGCCCTTATTTCCCAGGGCTTCCTTACACAACCTGTGCAACAACAGACCCAGAGCTATCTTTGTTGTGTCTTCTCTGTACCTATCCTTTCACTCCAATTCCGCACTGGGCCTTCAGACCTGCTCCCGTCCTCAGCTATAACTCTCCCCCTGCCTGTCTCAGTACAGTACTGATTTCCTCCTTTTTACAACCTTTCCTCCCTCCAGCAAAGCCTCCCCCACCCATTACAGTTCACAGCAGGGGCCATAGGGAAACGTAGTCCCTAGTCTTTCATCAGTCCTATTACCCTCCATTTGATAATTAATCAAACAGAAACAACATTGTCAAAATAGCCCTTTTAAGGCCGTATGGAGCCTGGGAGGGCCAACTGAATGAACTGCATCACAGCTTTCCTAAAATGTATTGGTTTTTGTTCAGGGTTTAGTTTAGGCTTACCAGATCTCCAACCGGGACAGAGTGCTAGACCTTTAGGAGAAGGAATGTGGGCAGGTGTAGCTTCTTAAACCCTTAGAGCACAATCCTGGGCATGTCTACACAGAAGTAAGCCTCATTGAACACAATGGGACTTACTTCTGAGTAGACATGCCTAGGATTGTGCTCTAGGACTTAACAAGCTACACCTGCCCACATTTCTTCTCCTAAAGGTCTAGCACTCTATCCTGGTTGGAGATCTGGTAAGCCTAGTTAAGTTAATTCTTCTAAGCAGTTAGTCACTATACAGTAAAAATATTCTTTGTACTTTAACAATTCTCCTCACACTTAAAAAAGAAGGCTCATGGTTCTGACTTACTTTTCTCTACAGCTACGATGCGCTAGGCACAATACATCACCGCTGGACCCATCAACATCCTTCACTATGAAGGTCAGCTAAGAGAAATGGATGCGGATTGCAGGGCATTGGGGGAATACATTTAAGGCCGGCAAGAGAATAAAATTTGTTCCAGTTGGTTCATTTGGATAATTGTTTGTTTAATACATAGAAGAAGATTATACAGAGGCATATTGGCTGAGAGTATGAGTCATCATGAGCCATGAAGTCCCCAGTTCAAATCTTACCTTAGCCATTAATTCAGTAGGTAGTCACAGGCAAACCACTATCTCTCAGTGCTGCAAACCCCCCCCCCCCGTTCTGTGCAACATGAAGATAATAACACTGGCCTACCTTGCAGAACTGTTGTAAGGATTATTACCATTATGGGTTGTTATCCTAAGATTACCATCCATGAATGGAAGAACATCTGTTTGCACAAGGGGGCAAGGGTGATTTCTGGTGCTTCCACGTCCCTCTGCAAGCCCCTGAATTCCTGATTTGCTGGGGATCCTCTGGAATAGGATGGTATGTATCACAGCAAGAAGGGGGGGGATTGTCAAACATCACACATCCTGATAGACCTTTTCACTGAACATCACTGTAGGATGCAACTCAATCTATGTGAAGTGTATTGAACCAGGGCTGGCCCAGGGCCTCCTACGAGGATCCATCAAAGAGAAGGAAGAGGATTGGAGCACCCCATGGAGCGGAGCTTGGAGAGGGCTGCGGACAGCTGGACTGGGGGCTTGTCTGTTCGCCGACCTCCAAGGGCGCTGGTCCACACAATCATTTCAGGTTGCTTCATAGCAACAACACTAGCCTTGGATCAGATGCAGGTTAACCTGAAACGCTGCACTGCCTTGGGTGTGGGGTTGATTTGTGCGCTCTTTTTACTTTTGTGAAATCTGTTGGTTGGCTTGACATGTTTTATCTTTGCCTTTTTATTCTACCTTGTAACTGATCGTGGGCTGCTTTATTACTTCTTGTTCTTATTCTTTTTAATGGGTTGCTTTATTGGCCATGTTTTGGCTTCGGATGCCACTATTCCAGTAACCTCCAAACCACCTAACTGTACTAAGATGGGTAACTGAGTAATACATAGAAGTTGCATTGGGCTGAAGAGTCGCAGTTTAATTTTCCAATTTAAAGATGAATGTTTCTGCAGCTGTCAAATTGGTGCAGCCAGCCTGACCCTCAACCCATCTGAAGCAACGGATTTAATTTTTAGCCCACTGAATGTACTGTATGTATTCGGCCTCAATGCACTTTGCAATAAGAACAGCTTCCTTAAAAGGCTCCCTGTGCCTTTAAGATGGAAAGCTCCTTCGCTCTAGGAGGCAGCAGGCAAAGATTTCTGTCTGAAGTTTGCTGCATTTTGCTGCAGTCCCTTTTTGCAGATCTCCATCTATGATGCTTTCTTTTTCTCAATGTCTCCCTCTCCAAAGTCAATAACTTTCTTGGTGCTTGACATCTGTAGCCAAATAATAAAATGGGGGAAGGGGGCCTTTATACCAGCAAGGTCTCAGCTACGCTACAGGGACATGGATCCTTTCATTACAAATAATTAATTTTGTTACATATTGCATAAGATCCTAAGAAGCTTTCTGGGGCAATCTCCTGCTCACTGGATGCAGAGCTTCTATCAATATTACATTGCATTTGGGTACCAGAGTTATGAAGTTTCATTAAAAATTTAATTTGTGGTTTAAAACTGCAGCATTCCCTTAAAACAATCTAAGAAAGAGGTTTTAGAAGGTGTAGGATGGAGCAAGGTGAAGTTAGGAGAAAACTGCCAAAAACTCGGCAGTAGAGGGAGGGGAGAGGGAGGCACAAGACGCTCAGAGACTTGTTGAGGAGAGGGGCAGAGAGGAGGGGGCAGAAGGACAAGGGGTCCTGCTGCCTATTGCACCATGCCAAGCTTTGCGTTTCCTGCACTTCCACTGCCACACAACTGGCATATATTCCTCAAACCCTGATTTCCACCCTCTTTCCCACCCATCTTTTCCACATCAGTGGTAGGTCCTGTGGACCTAGAGGGACTGTTCTATGCTCTGCATAGCGCCTCATTTTTATTATGATTCTTTCTTAGTACCAAATACATATAGATAGTTTATAGCAGCGGCGTCTGCCACAAGCGCAGGCCTTTTTACAATCTAGGAATGCAACAGAAACGTCTTTGTCTGCCTATAGGGCATAGATCTGGGGGACAAAGACTGCCAGTTAATTCATTTGACTCTGTCTCTGTGTCTCCCACTGTCACTTGATGTCCGATACTGACCAACCAGTATTCAATTTGAGCTGATGCTCATCTTCAGTTTAGCCCTGGAACCTTTCACTGCTAGGATTCAGGCTTGGCATGTGTGAAGAGAGTACCTCTCTAAGCATATACAGACGGCATTTTCTTCACCTCTGTGAATCCACTGCCAGCCAGCCCGTACATACATGGGATTAGAAATAAAGACTTCTAAGTCAAACAGGGTAGCATTTTGGCAGATTTGATCCATGGGATCCTTTCATGTTAGAAGCTGAGCTTTGCAGAGAAGCTCAGAGGACCAGTCTCTTGCATACCAGGATGGTGTAGTGGTTTGGGAGTCGGACTTAGACCAGAGCCAGGATGGTGTAGTGGTTTGGGAGTCGGACGTAGACCTGGAAGATCCAGGTTCAAATCCCTGTTCAGCCACGAAGCTTCCTGGGTGACCTTGGGCCAGTCACTATCTCGCAGCCCCACCTACCTCACAGGGTTGTTGTGAGGACAAAAGGAGGGGAGGAAATATGTACACCACTCTGAGCTCCTTGGAGGAAGGGCGGTATAAAAATGTGAAAGATAAATACCATGGAATTTAGGATTGGTTTACGTACTTGACAGAGCCTCCATGCATCTCCACTGTGCTGCCTGTCAAATGTAACACTGCTCTCCATTTGTTCCAATGTATTGTACTGAGAGTTTTAACACCTGGGTCAGTGGCATTTAGCATTTGTATAGCACTTCCTGGGTGAGCAAAGCACTTCATATTATTTTGAGGTTCTCTTTACAACAACCCCATTTGATGAGTTATATATATACAGTATACATAATATACATAATAAAAGTGTATTATAATAAAAGCGTAACATAATAAAAGCGTCACTAAAACTCGCAGGCTCCAAGCTCTAAAGGCTAAAGGCAGAAGGCTTGCTGGAAAAGGAATGTGCTAGACCTAGCTGTTCTTAAACCAAAGAGGAGGTAATTCCATAATGTAGGTGTCACTACCAAAAGGGCCCTGTTTAGTACTGCCACCCCTCTTACCTCTGTAAGTCATGGCATATCTAAAAGGGCCTTCTCTAAAGACCGGAGAGGATTAGCTAAATTATACAGGAGAAGGTACTGACCCCAAGCCATAAAGGGATTTAAAGGTCAAACCCGGCACCATGAATTGGGCCTGGAAGTGAACTGGCAGCCAGTGCAGCCACCAGAGCAGTGGTCCAACAGAGGCTAAACGCCAACCTCCAGCAACCACCCAAGCTGCTACATTCTGGACTAACTGCAATGTTCTAAGTGTGTTCAAGGGCAACCCCACATCAAGCATATTACAATAGTCTACCTTTGATATCACCATGGCATGGACCACCGTGGCCAGATCTGACTCGTGCAGGTATGGCCACAGGGGACACACCAGCCGAAGGTGGGCAAAGGACCCCTGGCCACAGCCGACACTTGAGCATCCAGGAGCAGCTCTGAGTCCAAGAGAACCCTCAGGCTGCAGACCTGCTCTTTCAGAGGAAGTATGACCACATTCAGAGCAGGCTGATAATCCAGTATCCACATTGTGGGTTTCCAAACCAGGAAACCAGTGAATTCCTGTTGGGGGTGAATTTGAACAATTTCAGGAAATTTGCATTTATGTGAGTGGCATAAGGGGACTTGAACTCTGCATTAGGTGATTCTAACAGTTCTCTGCTTTTGTCTCCTTGCTGCCTGTGCTACAGTAGCTCCTACATTAGGAGATGCTGAGGCATTGTTGCATTTTGTGTGGGCAGGGGAGGGGGTGTCATAGGGCATCTTCCCATGATTGGTGTTGGAGGCTGTCACTGTGTTACTCATTCCTGGGCTGCTGGGCAGGGTGTCAGTGTGGTGGTGGCTGCTCATTGGATTTGCACCTGTCACCACCATCCCCCAGTGGCATTCCTGGACAGGGTGAGGCACCATAAGTGGTGCAAGGTGCCTTGCAAATCGGTGTAATGTGGCCCCTCCCACTCACCCCTGGAGCCATTCCAGCAGCAAATGCAAAGAGGGGTCACGTTACACTGGTTTGCAAGGCACCATGCAGTGCATTGCACCACTTACAGTGCAGCACCCCATCCAGGAACGCCACTGTCACCCCCTACTTGGTTTACCCTGGTACACTTCCATTATATTCAGCAGTGGGGCTAGGCAGGTTGCATTAATTGATTCCTTGCGTGTTGGCCTGACGTGGGCCCAACATTGGGTTGCTGCCCCATGACTGGTAGGTGGTGTCAGGGTTTCCATGAATGCTGGCAGAGGGCTGTAAGGTAAAGGTGACCCCTGACAATAAAGTCCAGTCGTGTCCGACTCTAGGGTGTGGTGCTCATCCCCATTTCAAAGCCGAAGAGCCAGCGTTGTCCGAAGATGCCTCCGTGGTCATGTGGCCGGCATGACTCTCCTTGCCGCAGCGCGTAGCATGCAGCTGGAACACGGAGCGCTGTTTACCTTCCCGCAAGCGGTACCTATTTATCTACTCGCATTGACATGCTTTGGAACTGCTAGGTTGGCAGGAGCTGGACAAGCAACGAGAGCTCACCCTGTCGCGGATTCGAACTGCCGACCTTTCGATCGACAGCTCGTGGTTCAGCGCGCTGCCACCATGGAATTATTTGGCTTTAGCGTTTCCCTCCCACGTTGTGCTGGACAGGCTTAGGATATGACACTTGCATGGGTGTTGTGCCAACACAGCAGTGCAACTTGGCATAGGATTGCACAATAAGCCTCTTGCTTTGCAATATAGCTATTCATTATGGATATGGTTGCAGCATAGTGACCAAGAACCTGTGCCATAAGCTAGAAGGACCCTAGTTCCATTTTTAAGTCAGCTATGACCTCACCGTATGGTCTTAAAACATGCTACTGTCTTTCAGTCTCAGCCCTAATAGTTGCCCTGCTTTCCTGAGTTAAAAAATGCAGAGTTCTTTGAACACTTAGTATTTACATATAACTTTTCCTAAGGGTGCAATCTTTAGCACATTTCCTTGGAAGTAAGTCCAATGCTCACTCAATGGGACTTGTTTCCTCATAAACAAGCAGAGAACTAGCCTGTAAGTATTTGTATTATTATTGTAAAGGAACAACAAAATTAAATCCCTTGATTTTTGTACTTTTATATTTGGCAGTCATTTGTTTTATACACAACATACAGACTGGAGCACATTCTTGGGCTCTGAAGAGCTCTTTATCCTTTTCACATAACCAGCTTTCCTCCAAACCCAGCTGTTGCAGTGTGGAATAAATATTTCCAATGAAACGTTCAACAGAAAATAGAGCTTTTGCTATTCCTTCTTTCAGTTTCCCCAAACAAAGCAGCAACATCTAGGTTTTTACAGACATTTTAAAGTCAACAAATATTTCTGATGCAATGTATGCTGGTAGCAAATGTGTGCAGAATTCTGGAATATCTATAATATGTGGCCCCTTGGAAAGAGCTTTTACTGTAGCAGCATCATAATACATCAGTACCTCATGGGTTATCTCATGCTTCTCTGCTCTATATTGTCGTCCCGTCCCCCCCCCGTGGATTTTATTGTTATTAATTTATTTTATGTCTTGTTTTAAATTATGTATATTTTTATCTTTGATGTTGTAAGCCGCCTTGGGCTTTTGCCTCGGCATAGGATAAGGCGGGATATACATTTTTTAAATAAATAAATAAATAAATAAGGCGGGTATCATTTTTTAATAAATAAATAAATAAATGTTATCCTCTCAACAAACCTGTGAGGTAGGTAGGTTAGGCTGAGAGATAGTGACTTACCCAAGCCTCAGCAGGGATTTGAAGTTGGGGCTCCCACATTTACTTCTGTTGCCCTAGCTCATGAGCAGTCTAGGTTGCCACAGGTATCTGTGGCACACAGAGGCAGGAGCAGAAAAACCTATGGGCCAGGCTATGGCATCACCTTGCTTGCACTACTGCTTTCCTTGCCATATGCTGCTGCCTGCTTCTCAACTCAGCAGACTTGACACAAGATGGTCCCAAGACACAGTGGGAGGCATGCAAGTGTAGGCTTACCACATCTGCAACCGGGACAGAGTGCTAGACCTTTAGGACAAGGAATGTGGGCAGGTGTAACTTGTTAAACCTTACAGCACAATCCTAGGCATGTCTATTCAGAAGCAAGCCCCATTGTGTTCAGTGGGGCTTGCTTCTGAGTAGACATGCCTAGAATTGTGCTCTAAGGTTTAACAAGCTACACCTGCCCACATTACTTCTCCTAAAGGTCTAGCACTCTGTCCCGGTTGCAGATGTGGTAAGCCTATGCAAGTGTGATGTAGTCAGGTGTGGGACTAGGACTGGGAAGAGAAAGGTTCAAACCTTTCCAGAGCAATGAAACCAACTGGATGACTTCAGGCCAGCAGTTACCATCTCTCAACCTAATCTAGCCACAGGCTACTACCCATGTGCTCCTGAACTTCTTGGAGGAAGGATGTCATAAATATACTGTATACTCAGGCTTACCAGATCGTCGCCGGGATGGGAGCGGTCTACCCTTAAGGGGGCGAGGCATGGGGGGCCAGAACGCGATGCGTTCTGGCCCCCCCACGCCCCGCCCCCTTAAGGGTAGACCGCTCCCATCCCGGCGACGATCTGGTAAGCCTGTGTATACTGAAGTGCACACACCAGAGAGGAATTTGTCCCATATTTTGGACTTGACTTCTCCAAAACCACTTGCCCAGTAAAGTTGGCCAGCCTAGCACAGTGCAACACTGGCTTCTCTCCTTTGGGTGGCTGCAGACTAGTTCCTTCAATTGCATTCTGGTTCTTCTTAGCTTGGGAAAAGGGAAAACTACTAGAGGCCTTAGTTCACAAGCTGAGGAATCTGTTCTGGCCTGGGGAATGACTACATTAAAAACAGTCCACTATTCAATGCTGGCAATATAGATCCTGAAAGTCCTTTGACAATTGTAATGTTCAAAACTCTTTCAGGGCAGTCTGTGTATATGGCTGTTTGTCACGCTAATCTACGAGCACCAGCTATTCATAGTCACCAGTTGACAGGCTTTACTTTGGGAAAAGAGCTGGGAACACAATAGGAACAGGAGGACAAAGTCATCTTTATTTTCATCACAAGTAATAGAACAGTAATTTTAGTGGAACTCTAAATTTCAACTCGGGTAACACACCATAATTTTCAACTTCCATCAAATTAAATTGATCTATCCAATGTGCTCCTTTTCCAGTAAATTCTTCAACTAAATTAGGTTCACTTCAAGTTCTTGCTGTTCTGTTTTATAGTTACGAGAGCTAAACTGGCATGCTTTTGCACCAGTTTCTGACTCCTCTAAGGCCCAAACCAAATGTGCAAAATCTCACGTGGAAATTGACCTTTCCCATGCAATCACTGCACATTTGGATGTAAAACCCACATGGATTTCCTTATCCATGAGACATCTGTGAGTTCTTTGCCACAGAATATCACAAATATCCTGCTTATTAATTGCAATCAGCTGTTTGGCGCTAGATAAGTGCTTCTGGCTCCAGGGGGTGCCAGAAGCCTCTTCTAGCACCCCCTGGCAGTCCCCCTACAAACCCCTCAAAAATGCAATCAGTGCTGGACCCCAGGATCTGCGGCTCACAGATACTGGGGTCCAGCACTGATTGATTATTACCCACCGAGGAGGGTGTCGTTTACCCTCGCACAGGCCTGTAGCCCTTACCCTTCCACAAGCCTCTCCGACGGGATTTAAAGTGACTTCCGGTTTAAATCTCATTGGAGAGGCCTGTGGAGGTGTCTGCAGGCCTGTGCGAGGGAGAATACCCCCCCACCCCGTGAGTATTTCTCGATTGGCGTTGTGGCAGGGGCGGACCTCTTCGGGTGCAAGGCTGGGGGTGCATGCGGCTTACACACACCCCAGCTTTGTACCCGGGTCAGTCCACCACCACCCCCGCAATGCTGTTCCTATGCTACTGTGTCACGCTATACTTTGATAGTTCATAGGAAAAACTCTCTTAAATACGTTAAACTATTAAGAAAGACTTGGGTACTGAGTGCCTGTCCTTGATGCAGAGGGGTTGATGAAGTGACTCTGAACTGCTTTCTCATTCTGGATTCTTTGGCCCCTCATTCTGTTACTGGGTTGGATGTTTTCAGATGCTGGTACATTTGTGCTATCATTTCCAATTCACAGATCTCAGAAGAGACTTGATTCAAGGCTCGAAGAGGCCACCTAGTCTGGCATTTCTTTCTTCAAGACATAATGTACTTCCCTGATGAGTGAGTTTGTGCTGGGTGGGCACAGTGCCAGGCTTGCCGCCTCCCTTCTGGAAATGGTGTAGTAGTTGATACAGTAACAACAAAAAGACATGTCAGCAAACCAGGCATTTGGCCTGAGTGCTTCTGATAGACCCAGACACGACTAACAGAGTTCACTTGATTCCCATTTCCTATAGATTAGGGGCTGCTTGGCTGCTGATTCAGAGCTGATACTGCTCTATAGCACCTACCAAATGTTTAAGAAAACATTCCTGCTCTGGAAAAAAAAGAGAAAGTCTGTTCAGAAATTTGTATGAGATGGCACTAGCAGTACCATCTATTTTTAAAAATGCACATGGGTGGAGCTGAGGGGGGGGGAAATTATAACAAGTGTTGTGAACAAGTACAGAAAGCTAGTGATATAACACATGAGCTAACATTTATTTATGTAACATGTTATTCAGATAGATATCAAGAGGGTTCATAGAATCACGAGGCTGGATGGGAATATAGAAGGTCTGTTACTTCAGCTTGCTGCAGCAGAGAGGAAGGCTTAATTATACCTAGGCTATCCTTTAAGCCTATTCCCCTATCCTAGACATTTAGCCAAGTAAGCAAATGCCTCAAAGAATTTGGAACTAACCTCTCTATATATTGATTGCAATCCTGCATCCTCTTGATACTCACTTTAGATCCCATTGAAATATATGGAATGTAAACATACCTAGCAGGGCACCAGATTGCAGTGGGTCACTCTGGTCCAGCACACACAGAGATCCTCCACCTCCTGCAAGGGATTTCGCCATTCACGTCAACAGAGGGAGCAATTCAAGATGATAAGCAGGAAATCAACGTACTTGTGCAGTGGTGTTGGTAAACGTAGCATTCTCCCATTTTGCACGTGTTTCTCCATTGAGAAGAGTAGCATGCAGAGAAAAAAGAGCTCTGAACTGCATTTGCCCTTAGCTGGAATCTAAATGAAGATAGAATGCGATCATCACTAATCAATAACACATTTGTTTAAGGTCAAGAATGTTCATAGAAATCATATATTACAAAACTGCATTTGGTTTTACATTCTGTTATGCAAAATGTAACATAATATACATTTATGCTACAAAAAATAAATGTGTAACACCATATATCCTGTGGAATCAGGACTTTAATCTGAAGGAAATCATATGATTATTGATGCCAGCTTCTGATCAGGAGAAGGCTTCTCTGCATTTAGAGAAGTAACGTGGCAGACAGAATTTTTGCAAGTCTTGCTACTACAGTACTTCTGCCCACCCCCCTGCCCACTAGTACAGTAGTGATTAGACTGTCCAACCTACTGTAGTGCACAGCCAGCATCCTGCATGATACAATGAGTGAGAAAGAGGCATGGTTGGCTGGACCATTGCAATGCTATGGAGGAGTAAACCAGATTTGCCAACATTAATTACGCTCTTAAATGAGTTGGAGCCAACATCTCTGTTCTCTGCCTGAGCCAGTGCCAGGTTGCTGGGAGCTGTGGGGCAAAGTCTTGTGGTGAAACACTCCCCCCCATGGTACTCCCACCTGCCCCTGATGGTTCATTTAGTGCTACCATCATACTGAGGATTGAGGTTGACCTGGGCAGGTGGGTGGAGGCTCTTGGCCAGTAATCAACCTGCCAATCCTTGGTGTCATCCCTGAGCTGAGCTTCCTGTTTCCAAAGACTTACCCTTAGCTCCAATCAAGCTCATGCTCACTGTTTAACGTAAGAAAATAAAAATTGCCTGCTGGAACCATTCTGTTTCCAATAGCAGCCAACCAGATGCTCCAGGGGAGGGTAAGACAGCAACAGCTCTCCCCTTTGCTTGTCCCCAGCTCCTGGTATTCAGAGACATGCAGCCTCAGAACATAGATGCTTCGATAACGGCCCGATCCTGTGTAACTCTTGCCCTGGGGCAGCGCGCACTGACCTGGGGCAGGGTGTTGCGCAAGTGCCGTAAAGCACTTGCGCAACACCTGGAGAGTATGCAGCGCTGGCGCTGCGGCCTGTGCTGCTCACCCTGCCGTCTCCCCGGTCCTGCGCCGGGAAGAGCAAGTAAGACCTACATCGGTCGGGGCAGGGCCGGTGGGAGGGCAGACCGGGTGGCAAGGGAGGGCGGCCAAGATCCCCAGTATCCCGAGCTCCCTCCAGGCCCCAGATACACCGACATGGCCAGCGTTAATGTGCGCGAGCTCTAGAGCTCGCGCACATCCCGCTGCTTACACGGCAGAAGTGGACGATTGTCCCCTTCTCCTGAGTTGTATATTTTCCCAAGGCAGCCCGGGAACTTGATAGGATGCGCCGATCGGTCCTTTAGGTCAGCCGCCGCACCTACACAGGATTGGGCTGTTAGCGATCATCACTAATAGCTCTCAACAGACCTGAATTTGCTAATTCTTTTAAAAACAAGTAGCTGTCACTACATCCTGTAACAGTGGGTTGCATGAAGAAGTACTTCTTTTTGTCTACCCTGAACCTATTGCCAACAAATACTTCACTATATATCTTTTGTCAGGGGAGGAATGTTTATTTTTCACTTATGAGGAAAGCCGCAATTATCCCTCTTCCTTTGGGTTGGTTCTTTACAGTTTGACAGACTTGCAGAAGGGTGCTGTATTCAGAAGGATAGGTTGACTGGTTTACTTTTGCTGCTGATACTTTTCATTAAAATGCCACACAGCTCAGTGTGTGCATGTCTTATGTACACATGTTAAAGGGATTTGGATAGGACATTAGTAACATGGGACAACTTTGCTCTTCCTCTGCCACTGAAGAAGGAGGGCATGTCTCTGGGTCTGTGTGAGGAAAGAAATCAGTCACTGGGCTCCCCCTGAGGGTACCCACTGACTCTGCCAGGTAACCAGAGCCAGAGCACAACATCTCCTCCTCCCTAACCTTGCCCCATTTTTAGCCCCAAAGGGCCCTGAAGCATATTTTCTGCAAGGAGGCAAGTGCTGGAGTCTGTGCACTGCGGCCACATAAATAATAGAACTAAAATCATCCTTAGTTAAAAATAGATATTCTTCTTAATAAATATTTTACTTACTGTCTTTAGGATATAGAGCTCCCTTGACTGAAACCTTGGAGTTTCACCCAAAGAGCTTAAAATGGCCCCTGGTCTGGGTTTTGCACACAATGTGGGGACTGGTTAAGGTTCTCGTTGTTTTCCTTTTTATGCATATTATTCTTATAACAAAATATTCTTGCTACTCAGACATATTAAGCTGCCAGAATATACTTGTGAACTTCTTTGACTAAAGGGCATCTTCCCCATTTTTGAATAATTTGAGTAACCTTTATACTTAACAGATGCAAATTCATAATGAAACATCACTTGAATGTTTATGAAGCCTTTTCTTTTCCTTAGCACCATTGTCTAAATTACTACAGGCAATGCAGATGATTCCAGTTATTCCCACATAGGTGGCTGAGACACACAAAGACCACAGAAGACTTTTCAATGTCAGGACAAAGGTCCAGATGCTGATAGTTGGTTTTTGGAATAACATGGAATAAGAGGCCACGGTGCTGAGGGTGACAAATATGATAGGTAAAAGGACCACTAGTGGAATACGATAATACAGTAGGTAAACCATAGGACTAATACGATAGGTAAAGGACCACTAAAGGAATACTTATCAAAAAGGCCTAACGCCACATAATATTTTCAGTGGAACAAGGTACTATTCTTTCACATCAAGTGCATCTTGGTGATCATGTCACTTGCTCCAGAACATGTCGCTGCAAACCAAATGTTGATGTTTTCACAAGCCTGCGCTTAATACCTTTTGTGGGTTCAGAATGCTTCTAATGCTTCTAGGTGCACCTAAAAATACATTGTTTGTACTAAAATTATTTTGCTTTATATCTGGGATGATCTCATGAGCCAAATAAATTAAATTAGGGCACACTCCAGCCAAAGTTTAAGCAGTTTAAGTCCCATTGATTTCAGCGGGAAAGAATTAAGAACATGCTTAAATCCCATTGATTTCTACAGAAAAATAAATGTTTGATTGGATCATGCTCCTTGTCTTGAAGGCACCACTGGATTCCTTGTCTTTTTGCAGCAACTGATTAACATGGCTATTAATCTGGAATTTATATCTATGTCAGTGACTGAAGGCACGATCCCACGTAGGATGTCGCAGGATGGTTACTGGCGCAGGGTGTCGCAAAAGTTCCGTAAGGCACTTACATGACACCCTGAGAGCAAGCAAAGCCAGCTGCAGCATCTCTCCAGCTCTACGCTGGCTAGAGCAGGTATGTCCTACGCCAGTCGGGGCAGGGATGGTGGGAGGGCGGACTGGGCGGTGAGGGAGGGCAGCCATTGGCCGCCTGGGGCCTGGGATACCGGGGCCCAAAATCCCAGGTATCCAACGTTCCCTCCAGGCTGCAGATATGCCGACACGGTCGGTGTTAAGGCCGCTTCAGACTGCACGAATTTCGGCACGTCCCGGACACCCAAAGAGCTTTGTCGAGCTGTGCTGAGGTGTCTGGTTACCATAGCAGAAGTGAGCGGAGGAGATGCGATCTCCCGATTTCCAGCACGATCGAAAATGTTCCTGGCCCATGTTTGAGGGGGCTGCTTCGCGGAGCTACTGCAGCCACCAATCAGATGAGAGGGGGAGGAGTGTTAGCCAATCACTGTGGAAGTTTCTTCCAAGAAGGCGGGACAAAAGGAGGGACTATTTGCGGGAATACACTCCTACAGACAAGCTCAGAGCGCAGAGGAGAGCTGCCAGCCTCTCTCACTCGCTCGCCTCGGGGCTTGCTCGCTCGCCTCGGCATGCGGTCTGTCACGGCCTTTACTGTGCGCGAGCTGTAGAGCTTGCGCACATGCAAGTAGGCCCATTGGGCCTACCGCCACCGACACTGGGGGAAGGGGATGATCATCCCCTTCTCCTGAGTTGTTCCAGGGCTGCTTCGGGGCAACCCAGGAACTTGATAGGATACAGCAGCCGGCCTATGTATAATCCTACACAGGATTGGGCTGCCAGTGTGTTGCATGTCATATCCAGTCTAGTCAGTAACTGAAACAGGAAGCAAATTCCAAAACACAAAAAGTGGCAACCAGTTTAAAAACTAGTCAATTCAATAATCAGGCACTTAGCTTTCAACTGTTAGATTCATTTTTTTTTTTAATCTTGTTGTATGTTGACAATGTTTCAGGAATACGGGAATTGAAGCCATGTAGTATAAAGAAGCTTGAACTTTAATCACATTAAAATCCAAGGAACTGAGCCCAACGTTTCGTTCCAGCCCCGTGGAACCTCTTCATAGGGATCTCGAAAGATCATGGATGTTGCTGTTCTCAATTCACCATAGTAAATTTAAACCAAAAAAGCGCGGGAAACCCAGCGGTTCAGAGCGGAAATGACAGGTCTGGAGCGAAGCACTAGCTGTCAGGTGAGCCATGCGGGCTCGTTTAGCACAGCTGGTATTGATTGCTTCCTCCTCTTGTTTTCACTCTCCCTTTCTTTCCATGCTGGATAGTCCATTCTGCTGCTGCAGTGTCAGTTACAGTTCATTCTACTGTTGCAATGTCAGTTACAATATCTCCACTGTCAGTTACTTCAGATCCCATTCCTGTTCTTAAGTTTGATTTCCTATGCAGGATAGGCAACCAAATCCGATTCGCGAATGTTAAATCTTGCTGATGATTCATCAGTTTTCCCACTGGTTTTTTACTTATTTCTAGAGCTTCCAGGTGGCGTAGTATTTTAAAATTGCTCTCTCTTTGCAGGCACACCGTTTTTTCAAATTGGATTGTGTGTTTTTCTTTCAATGCATGTTCAGTAATTGAAGATTGATCCGGATGATTCAGCCTGAGAGATCTCTCGTGTTCCGCCACTCTTGTTTTTATAGCTCTACTCGTCATCCCGATGTAACATTTATGACATTCACAAGTTACACAATAAATCCCTGGGTTGGATAGTGCTGGACGTTTGTCTTTTGGGTTACCTAGAACTTGCTGTAGTTTAGAAGTTTCCCTGTCTTAATATTCGTGCAATTTTATCAGTTGTACCTTTAATAAAAGCAAGGCGAATCCAAATTTTTTCCTCTGTTGTCGTTTTTTCAATTTCGTTGTTTATCTGAACTGTCCCTAGTCTCTTAGTCTCAATTTGGTGTTTTTGTTTAATCCAACATTTATTAATTTGACTGATGGAATATCCATTAGCTTGTAGGGAGTCATATAATACCCTTTTTTCTTTTTCTAATGAGTCCTTATCACAAACCTTTATTGCTCTGTACACTAGGGAGTTTATTAATGAATTTTTCTGTGATGGATGGTGATTAGAATTTTGATTCAAATACCTCCCAGTATGGGTAGGTTTCCTATAAACACTGTATCCTATTGACAGATCTTCCTTACATGTCACCAAGACATCCAGAAAAGGTAGATGTTGTATGTGTTTGCAAAAACGTTTTCAAAAATATTTAAAAAGTTTATTATATTTTTTCTCAAGTTAAATATGTATTACAGTATCAATCTCACAGAATTATGTAGCGAGTAAAAGAAATATTAATATAGCATGAAATGTATATGAACCGGCTGACAACTGGCTTAACCAGGAACTGGTTACCAAACTATTTTTTAAAGTTAGTATCTGAACAGGAACTCAACTGCAGTGTTAAAAAATAGTGATGAAACTAAACTGAAACAAAGTCCAAATTTGTAATGGTCGGACTCCCTCATTTGTTCACATGAGGTTTTATTGTTGTGCGGCTATTACCAATCTAAATAATGTGCCCCAAGATAAAATAAGCCAACAGCCTGTTTTCAGCCTGCACATTTTCCCCCATGGCTAGTTATCTGAATCAGGTTATATAAACAGAAGGTTTTCTCTCCCCTTCCTCCTACTGTTGATCATCCTCTGCCGCCTTCTTGGATTCACTTCTGTTTCACTTCCTGATATTGTTCACCCAAACCAAGCTTCATGACATCAACTCAGTTTCCATGGTGTTGAATAGTGATATCCCAAACAATTGAAAAAGCCAAATCTCTTTCCGTTCCAGGACTTCTTTTCAAGAAATTTGAAATAATGGACACTTCAGAGTGAAGAGACATGTTTTTCCTATTATTCAACTAATCTTTAGTTTCCTTGGCAGTGGAGACTGGACTGATTAATTTTTGGTAAGTGATAAATAGTTCAGCACAAGTAGATTGACTAGTGTGTTGGGAACTTATTCACTATGCACTTATGCAGCTAGAACAATCCCCCCACACCTCTTTATATTGACTTGGTACTTCTGATCTTGTTGCTACATTGTGATGCAGAAAATTTGGTTTTTATTCATATCTGCCTTATTCTGTTCTCCAGAGGGAATCTCTGGTTTTGCAACTTCACATTTCCCCCTCTCTGGAAATTCACCCACACACATTCAGCTGCCTCCAGAGGGTGGGGTGGGGGCTCCATTTGCCTAACTCAATTAAGGCTCCCTGCCCTGGCAGCAAGAACCATCAAGAGTTGTCTGACTCACTCAGCCCTCCATTGTTCCTATTGTCTTGTTGTAATGTAAAATCCGAAAAGTACTTGTTTTGCCTGTATGTCTACATGACCATGCACATACACGGAAACCATGTGATGTACTGTTCCATTGTGTATAAAAACTGTGCTCACTTGTAGCAAAGGGTCAGCATCCCCTCCTGGGATGCTGTCCACTGCGCTGCGTAACAATAAACCCATACTTTTTCCTTGTTCACCAGTCTTCCTGGTCCTCCATTATTAACTTTTGTTGTTCAGTCGTTAAGTCGTGTCCGACCCTTCGTGATCCCATGAACCATATCCCGCCAGGCCTTCCTGTCCTCCACTATCTTCCTGAGTTCGCTCATTTTCATCTTCGTTGCTGTCTAATCATCTCATCCTTTGCCTTCCCCTTCTCCTTTTGCCTTCAATCTTTCCTACCAGCATCAGAGTCTTCTCCAGAGACTCCTCTCTTCGCATTAGGTGGCCAAAATATTTGAGTTTCAGTCTCAGTACCATTAACTATCCTCTGCTTAAAAATTCTGCTACAGTTGTAAGCCCAATTCAGCTTCCTGTTGTGTTCGAGAGCAGTAGCGTCACTAGACGCGCATCACCCAAGGGCAGGGGGTGCGTGTCACCCCCCCGCAATTGGGTGACCCCCCCCAGCCGAACTCAAGGCCGGGGAGCCGGCTGGGGAGCCGGCTTCGGAGCGTCTGGCCCCGCCGGCGCTCCAGGGCTTTCTGAAGACCCGATGGCTCAAAACGGAAAGTTTTCAGTTTTTCGCGCATGCGCAGTACATTTTCTGAGGGCAAAGGGCTGCCCATTTGCCCTCAGAAAAGTACTGTGCATGCGCGAAAAATGGAAAACTTTCCGTTTTGAGCCATCGGGACTTCAGAAGGCCCTGGAGCACCGGCGGGGTCGGACGCTCCAAGGCCGGCTCTCCGGCCTCGGAGCGTCCGGTGTCCGGATGGTGACGCGCGTCACGGAGGTGACGCGCGGGGTTGCACGCGTCACCCCTTTGCGTGCGTCACGCGCGCGTCACCCCCTGCCGGTCCGCCCCCCCGCCACGCTCCAACGACGCCAGTGTTCGAGAGACTCTTTCCAGTGTCTTTAATGGGAGTTAGAACATCCCAGCACAACTGGTGAAACTGACAGAACTGTTTTTCTAACTACAGTACTCCCCCCATATCCGCTGGGGATATGTTCCAGGCCCCTCCGTGGATACTTGAAACCATGGATAAGAGCAACCCCCCATCCATGGTTTCCTGAGGGCCTCCCACACCCTGCCTCCCCTGCAGGCAGGCATGCTCGCCCCCCCCCCAGCTCTTATTTTTCTTAAAACATTTTTCTTATTTTTTCTTCCTTAAAACAAACAGAAAAGCAACCTCCATTGCAGGCAAGTAGAACGAGACTAAGTCCTAGAGAGGCTCTGCAAGGTTTCTGTTAATGGGACAGAGCCTCTCTAGGGCTTAGTTTCATTCTACTTGCCTGTAATAAGCAGCCAGAGGCTGCTTCTCCTGTTTCTTTAAGGAAGAAACGAAGCTTACTGGGAAAAAAGTAAAAGCCTGGGGGGGGGGTCCCCACGATCCGTGGATAACTGAAACCGTGGATAGCGAATCCGTGGATATGGGGGCCCACCTGTACCTAGTTCCTTTTTTGATTCACTAACTATTCAAAAATAATTGCTGAACAATTGAAATCACTTATTTCCAAATGAAGGTGCCCTCCAAGGCAGATAGTAACAGGGGTCTTGCACAATGGGTTGCCAACAGCCAGAGGTATGATTGGAAATAGAACAGATAATGAATATGGTGCTATGTTTCTTGTCATCAGGTAATAGAGTGAGTTGCTGCAAAACAAAGCAAATGTTTCCCAACATGCATATGGCAAATTGGCCTCTGCATGCAATGACGATATGAGTATATAACCAGCCCATTGGCACATCTAGCCTGTATTGACTTTTTGCACTTTGCTATCTGAAGTCCTTTAACTAAGATCATAATGTACTGATTCACAGATCATGATCACCATCTGATCATTGCCTTTCAAATAATCTCCATCACCTTCCTGCCATTGTGACACCAGCTCAGGTATTCCTTTGCAGTCACTTCAGATCCCACTGAAGAAATCCCATTGTAGGTATGTCAAAGAAGCAAACAGCCCTCCCTAAATGGGGGTCCCAATTTCTCAAAGTAGTTGAACAGGAGGCAGAATTATGCAGATGAGCCAAGGAGAGAGCAATGGGACTCCCCCCTGCACCAGGAAGAGTCTCTAACACCTCAGAGCCCTGTGATTAAACTCAGAAGCTTACATTCATGTAAACATGGATAAGACAGGGCGGGCTGCATGCTTGGCAAAGCTCTGTTTGAGTAAACTGAATTAATTTCATTTCCGTTTTAAAACTGTTGGAGTAGGAGTTTAACTAGGAACCATCACTGTGCCCTGACTTCTTAGCTATTGTCCTTTTAAAAAGGTGATTTGCTGGTCTCAGCCATTGAGACTGTAAAAATCCTCTCATTTATATTTTATTTCCTCCTTTCAAAGAAACCGTGATATTTGCTGGGTTTGGTTAATTCACATATTCCCAGATGGAGATTTGCTGAAGTAAATGTTATGCCCTTTTCATCACACATTAAAAAGTAAAGGGCATTCACAGCTGTGACCTTGCCATCCTAGTCGGGGATCAGGTATCAACAGAACAATGGCAGCAGCTCTGCCACTGAGAGGCGTGCATGCTGAGACAGTCTTTTTCTTGTATTAGCTCTTCTTGTAGCCTCAATTTCACGGAGGCAATGTGGTTCCACTATCTGAGACATGCCCTTATCTGTAACACTGCAACAATAGCTGCTACCATTCATGGCTAACTTGTTGGCCTGCAACCTGAGGTTCCGTATTTCTTTTTTCTTCTGGTCTGTTCTGACCAATTGGCTTCATAAATGCATAGCTCATTAACAAGCTGTTCTCCCCCTTCCCCCTCCCCCTCATGTCCCTGCCTCTCGCAAAGTCTGATCTTCAGAACCAAGACGTTCTGCAGAGTAAAAGTATTTGCAAGAGGCAGGGACGTGAGGGGGAGGGGGAAGGGGGAGAACAGCTTGTTAATGAGCTATGTTTGCAAGAGCAAAATGGCAGAGACATGAGGGGGGGAAGCAGTTTGTTAATGAGCTCTGCACACACACACAGATCTCTTGCAGAACATAATGTACAGTACTTGTATTGCAAGACCTTGCTCGTTTATCAAGTCAAAATTTATAAAACAATTTTGCTTGTCTTGCAAAGTACTCGCAATCCAAGATTTTACTGTACTGAACCTCAGAAACGTCACTGCTTCCGACTGCCTTTTCGCAGAGCCCTGTGAGCTCAACTTTTTTCCTTGCAGATCATCACCAAAGAATGGCTTTCTGGCTTTTGTGCTCCGAAGGTGGTGGGGAGATGGGCAGGTGGCCCGAGGCTGCAGCAAGCCCCCAGGCTCCCATTTTAGCTGCTGTGAAATCATCCTCTGATCTGAAAGTTGTACATAATTTTTTTTTTGCGTGATTTTTGCTGGCACTCATAAGACCTCCCTGAAAATAAGACCTGCTGCATTTTTTGGAGCCAAAATTAATATAAGACACTGTCTTATTTTCGGGGAGACATGGTACTTACCAGCCCATCAGGGGTAAAAGTCAAAGGAGAGGAAGAAGTCAGGGCAAGAGGTCTGGCTCAGTTGGTAGAGCAGCCATCTTATATGCTTGAAGATCTTAAGGACAGCAGTTCGGGATGGCTGGAAGTCTGTCGAAGAGCTGCCAGCTCGGCACGCCACTGATAAGCTGCAGAGCGTCTGTGAGGAAGAGAAGCTGCAACTGGCACCTTGAGTGGGAGTCAAGGTTGCCTGTCAGTTGAAGCATGATGAGATGGATGCTAGTGAGAAGCTGGACTGTGAAAGAAACCATCTAGAATGAAGGGTTCTATGAAAGACTAGAATATATTGTATTGTAAAAAAAACAAAAACCCTGGGTTTAGAAAGTCTGCCTGTGTAAACTGCCTTTGAATTAAAGTCAAAGAAGAAATCCAATGACCAAAGAAAAGGCAGTATATACTGTAAATACTGGTTACTACTACTACTACTACTACTACTACTACTACTACTACTACTACTACTACTACTCTTCCATGAGGCCAATTGAAGTTATCATCTCAGCCAGAGATAGGTGAGGGGTACCTCTCTCTCTTGCCTACTTGGCTCCACTGCTCCCCCTTCTTCTTCTATTCCCTGAATTGGAAAAGGAAGAGGAAATGAGGAGGGAATGAGAGTGCTGAGCTAGAACATTGGAAAGTGGGAGGAGCAGAGGCTGGCACATCATCAGGTAAGGGAGTGCTACTGGAGTGAAATCAAGAAACAGTTAAAATATACAACCTAAACTGATTTTTCTCGGCGCATGCTGGCATCCTATACCTGTCTCTAAAGTTAGTTGTGGTTATTTTTTGGTTCCTCCATGCTGTGGACACATGGGATCTGCCCCTCCTGCTAGAATCTGTGTCTTGTGTCTTCATTTATGCACATACAGTGTCTTCATCACTTTTATTATGCAGTCCCCAAAAACTGTGCTCCAATTGGTTTGTCTTTAAGGTGTCAGAAGACCTTCTGCTGCTTTTGCTGCAACAGACTTGTGACTAACATATAGGGCCAACCTAGCAGTTCCAAAGCATGTCAATGCGAGTAGATAAATAGGTACCGCTTGCGGGAAGGTAAACAGCGCTCCGTGTTCCAGCCGCTTGCTACGCACTGTAGCAAGGAGAGTCATGCCGGCCACATGACCACGGAGGTGTCTTCGGATAACGCTGGCTCTTCGGCTTTGAAATGGAGATGAGCACCACACCCTAGAGTCGGACACGACTGGACTTAATTGTCAGGGGATACCTTTACCTTTATCCATGAGACCAGTTGAAGCAGTCACCTCAGGCAGCAGATTGATTGGGGGTATCCACCTCTGTCTGCCCACTCGCCTGCACTGCTTCTCTTCCCCCACCACTCCCTGGATTGTAAAAGGCAGAGGGGGAGAGGGTGGAAGAAACAGTGTGGAAGAAAAGAGAGTGGTGGGCTAGAAGAGCATCTCTCCTCCACACTTCCTCTTCCACTCCATTATTCTCTTACAATCCAGGGAGTGGGAAAAGCAGAAGCGGGCACATCACCAGGTACTGGGGAAGCATTTGACATGCCGTCTGTCTCTCAGGTGCCAGGAGATCTTGGACTGGTTCTGCTAATATGGTTACTCCTCAAGAAGTGGTCACCAGTTCACTCAAGGGGTACATTGTTGGTGGCAGCTGGAGTCATGCTACCATAAACAGTGGCTGGATTCTCACTACCATTTGCTGCAGGATTTACTGTCAGAAGTGCCCCTATCTCAGGTTGTTTATTCATGCGTCTCACAGAAATGCAATCCTTGGAATGCTGACATTTTGCAGAAACTCCCCCAGTAAAACTGCTACAGTTTCTTACCGTGGTCCACAGGAAATTCCAGGCAAGATAAATCTGATTAGCAATAGCAATAGCTTCCCTTCAGCAGCACAGATGCTGATTCATCGTCCCCCCCACCTCCAAGTACTGCTGGTCTGGATCACAGGGAGAAGGCAGCAGGGTGCCTTCCCACCTCAGGCTGGAATACTTAGTTTACCCCCACCCTGGACTTTTAACTTCACAACAAACTTGTGAAGTAAGTTAAGGTTTAAGATAATGACTACTCCAAGGTCACTTACAGTTATAGCCCAATCTTATCCAGGATTGGGCTGTTGGGAGGAGGGGTTTATTATGACAGCAGAAGAGTCTTTTGCTGTTGTAAAATGGCTGCTGATGGTGTGTTCAGCGCTCCATCGGTGGCCATTCTGCAAGCGCTGCCGCAATTGGCATCACCACAGTGGACCCCGCTATGCCTGCCAGTAAGTCAGTGGTGGGGTGTGGGGGGAAGGAGTTGGAGGACAGGGGGCGTAACTGGATGGGGAGTGGGGAGGAACCAGGGGTAGGGAAGAGGCAGTTCTGGCAGCAATGGCGCACGCCAGATCCTATCCCCTCAATTTCAAACCTCCCCGCCCCTTTTCTCTTCTCAGACAATACACCACCAAAAGAGGTGGTGTATGTCTGAGGAGATCCATATATAGGCAGCCCCAGGGCTTACATGGAAGTACAGTATAAATGTTTTGTACTTACCTCCCATTTGCCCTCAGGTCACCCCTCCTGCTAGTTGAAACACACACCTTTTGGCCCTGCTGTATCAGTGCTACTGGCGGGGGAGACCTTAGCCAGAGTTCTAATCTGACAATCTAAACACTCTACACCACTGCACAAGGGAACCTGGATGCCTTATGACTCGGACTATAAACAGAGATCAGTCCTGGCCTCCCATGTATGTGAGTAGGGGAGTGCAGAGAATGAGTGACACCAGTGCATATAGGGCAGCCTGTATAGCTTCACTTTTTGCATAGGGGCAGGGCTATAGTTATTGGGTGTTAGCGATTCCTTCTTTGAGAGGCCAGGGCAGGCAGCAGCAGAAGAGGAATTCATCCCTTCTGTTTTCCTCCCACTAGTTACTGCTCGTGCAGTACTGCAGCAATGTACTTTACTGAAGTATTGCTGCAGGAGTAAACAGCAGTAAACTACTTTTTCCCCTTCCTTGGCTAGAAGTGCAAACACACTCGCATCATGTGATGCATTTGTACCTAGTACTAGGACTGTCCATCCAACTGGCTGATACAACTACCATCTGTCTTACTACCGTACCAGATTTCATCATCTCGCCTCCTTGGTATTATCACAGAATCTTGAAGGCCACAATCCGCTGAATGCTGCTCCTGACAAACATCCACTGAAACAAATAGAGTTTCTGTGGAATCAATACTTGGGAGATTGTGCCTGAAATTCTAAACAATTTGGCATTTGAGAGTGATATTTTGTCTGATTGACAATTAAAATTAGGCAGATTTCTGCCATCAAAATATCAACACACGCTTTCTAGGCTGTAGGGAAATGTGTGTTTTGAAGGTGATACTTCAAAATTTATTTGTAGGAGCAAACAATCTGGCATTTAGGAAGGGCGAGGAAGTAGCCTGTGCATTTCTCCTGCTCCCTTGTGCACAATGAGCTACTTGGTTGCTTAATGTGAAATAAATGTACCTATATTCATCTGTCAAAGGCTAGAAGGTATGCACCCATTACAAGAATGAATAAAAATGCTGCCTGTGCCAAGTTGGTCCCATAATAGCCAATCTTCTTGCATGCCTGGGCTGTTAGCCTGGACGGATAAGTGAGTGAATTATATATAAATGTGTGGTGTGAAACAGATTGCCTTGGTCTTTTCCATTCATTCAGGGTTTTTTTTGGACAGCGTTGTTTTTTTGGCTAATTTTCAGACTGATGTTCGATCTTATTCCCTGTTCTTATTCTTCTATATGGGAGGCAAACACAACACCATGGTCCTGAAAGTCTAAAAGAGTTGTCATGGTAACCAACTGATGTGCTGTGACTGAGGCCTAAGTGTTGGACTGTCATTCTGAATTTGCCACCTATCCCTTTGAAGGGGGTGGTGGGTGGAAGGCACTATTAATTTTCATATGCAAATTAATTTCAACACACGCATTTTAAAATTATCCTCCAACTAACTCTAAACAATTTGCTGGTAATGTAAATTAACTTACTGGAGCATTAAGTTCTTGCAAAGAGATCCTCTTACATCTACCAGTATAGCTCAGCCATAATGTTGTGCACTATCCCTCAAGGTCCACTGCAAATCATCATTTTTGCAATGCCAAATCATACCTCAGGCTGTAACCCTGCAAGACAGGACCTGTCTACAGTTAGTTATTCTGCATTTTCTCATTTTGCATGGCCTGTTTGAAACCATGATACAGTGTGCAAGGTCCAGGACAGAGGGACAGGTTTGGGTTGTTTTAGGTTTGCTTGTGTGTATTTATACCCCACTTTTACCCAAGATTGGCTCCCAAAGCAATTTAAAATTACAATCCACAAAGATATGCAATAAATTAGGGACACATGGAGATATTTATGGTAGTGTCTTCTGGTCCCTGGCAGTTGTTGTCATAGTCCTGATCCATAGTTCAGTGGAATCCAGAGTTTCATGGTTTATCTCCATTTAAACAGATCCGTCAATATGTTGGATTCCAACATATTGATACTACAAGGGAACAGAGTGTATGTCTTTAACAGCGCAATCCTGTGTAACATTGCACCAGTGTAACAGCAGATGCACCGGCATAAGTGCACTTACACCGGTGCATCTACTGTTACACCGGTGCAAAGTTACACAGGATTGCGCTGTAAGAAACTTAAATGCTCAACAACTTAATGAGATGCTGCTGTGGATACAAAAAGGTGATCAGGTAACTAGAAGAGATGAGAGCATTATTAGAACATCGGAGGAAGCCCTGCACAGCTTCAGGGTGAAATGTTAAGGATTTTACTTTTATTTGTTTTTAATTGACACGGTTGTTAAGCCCAAAAGACAGATCTGTTTAAATAATCCAGGTTCCTTTCTTTCTTCCAGAAGCAGTAGGCCAAAGGAGCTGAAGATGTACTCAGGGTGGTAATGATAGCTGTAAAGAAACAAGAACCATTTATAGGAATGGCCGAAATCCTGAAATGAGAAGTGCCAGCACACAAATCCTACATAGGAGTCATGCCTCTTATCCAATCACTAGCATCGCTGCAGGGGGGGGGCGGAGCTCTAAGTTTTATTTTAATTTTATTTTTTTAAAAAAATTATACACCGCCTTTTCCTATGCCGAGGCAAATGCCCAAGGCGGTTCCGCCGCGGTAAAAGTTCCGCTGCGGTCCGACCCTCTGTTACACGGGTGCACGAAGCGGCCCCGCCCCCTCGCCTTCGGAACCATTCAAGTTGGTGAAAGCAACGCGCAGGGAGTTGCTTTCACCGACTTGAATGGTTCCGAAGGTGAGGAGGCGGGGCCACTTCATGCACCCGTGTAATGGAGGGTCAGACCGCGGCAGAACTTAGAGCTCCTCCCCCCTGCAGCGATGCCGCTGTATCCAATCCTGGATATGTGGGTGCAGGATGTATTTATTCAGTGATGCAAGGAAGCACTCTGCACGTACTTGAAAGAATTGTTTTTTGTATTACTTTGCATGAGCCCTGCCTCTGAAAAGCAGTTATTTGGCTGGGCCTTGGCTAAGTCTTGGTTATACCAGGAATCATCACAGAACACCAAAGATGTGTCCCTTATATCAGACAACAGAATTCCAAAATGTCACTCAGATTGTAAATTCTCATTTGACCACCCAGTGTAAGCGCCAACCCTTTGAGAACGTTCGTGCATGCATGCGTGGGACCCCCAAGGCTTCCATGTTCTCCTATGCAACCGCAGGTGGAGGAGGGAGAGGGAAGCCGCTTCCCTCTCCCTGCCTCTGTAGCATCCCTCCAGCCATCCACTCACCACTTAACATCGTTGTCAGCGGTGGCTGTGTGGTTGGGCAAGTACATGGGCCAGCAGGTAACCCAATTTATTCAGGGGGATGGGAAGAAAGAACTTCCCATGCGAGTTGGCAGTTCCTCCTCCTCCATTTACCCCTCCCGGCCAATCAGCATGCTCTCCAGGAACCAAAGTCCCTGGACAACAACTGGATTGGCTAGGGGTGGAGGAAGGACCAGTGCAACCCAGAAGGAAATGGCAATGGAGTGACAACATGCTTGGCTGAGTGCACTGCTCTGGTGCTGCTGTCATGTAAAGGCAGGGGCTGGGGAGCTTCAGCAGTTGACTGGATGGGTCCAGGAGGGCTCAGCCAGTGTCTACTTTGGTCAACTTCTAACACCGCCCATGTGGCCACCTCTGCTTAGCCAGTAGAGCTAAGCATTTGTTTTTAAATTAAGTATGTATTGTTTTAAACTTATTTTCTGTATTTTAAACTATGTTTTTTCATTTTTGTTGTAAGCCGCCTTGGGCATTTGCCTCGGCATAGGATAAGGCGGGATATAATTTTTTAAATAAATAAATAAATAAATAGAGACTATGGGATGTTTATATAGTAGTTTTGCACAAACACAGAGCCTGGACAGAGAGCACAACATATGCCTGATGTTTACTGAAAGTGTATCAATTTTGAATCTGAAGGAAAAAAAAACATTAAAAGCTATTGTAAAAGTACCTTTTGAGGGGGGGGGGAGTTGATGCTGATAATTCTCAAATTTCTTCAACTGGCATTTAAAAAACAATAGTTCCAGAGTGAGTGCTTAGAGAAGAGTGGGGAGCTGTATCATCTGGCAAAGTACTGTATGCCCTTGCATTCATTCAGTTCTTTCCATCCTTTTCAGGTCTGCAGCTGAATGTTTTGTTCTCCAAGTTTCATGGACACCTAGAGCTAGAACAGCAAGGGC
The DNA here is from genome assembly GCA_026170595.1 of Plestiodon gilberti rubricaudatus. Taxonomy (NCBI): domain Eukaryota; kingdom Metazoa; phylum Chordata; class Lepidosauria; order Squamata; family Scincidae; genus Plestiodon; species Plestiodon gilberti. Next base: position 150,393,533 of record JANXHW010000002.1, on the reverse strand, counting down.
TGGAGCATACATTGACAAAACTGTTTGCTGCTTGTGGCAAGTTATAGCTGGAGAGATGTGCACGCCAAGGTAAGAATAGAAAGCAAGAAGACTACAAATGAGGATTAAGTTGCATTGGCAGAATAGTGTGCCTCTCAGCTGGAATAGGGCTGCAGGTCAAGACTGTGGAAGATTGGCCAGGCGGCATGGGGAGCACATATCTCTGCGAGGAAGGAGCGCCACACAGGTCAGAATTGAGATGCATTAGCAGAGATGTGCAAAGGAAGGTTGTTGACAGTCTGTCTGGCACTTCTTCATGCTGTTAACCCTCACTGGCTTGGTTTTGAAGGCCAGCAGTTTCTTTTTACCATTTTTTAAAAATAACACTGCATTTTAGTTTTACAGGGAGTGTTCCGGTCCCTTTCTTGCATTTACTCTTGGTTTTCTTGCTGCTCTTCTGGATTACTGACAGAATCCAAGTTAGCACATTCCAGCCAGAGGACAGCAAACTGAGCACGTTTACCTTTAGGTCTCTCTCTCTCTCTTTTTTTAACGGGTTCCATATATGTCCAGGTTGCGACACCTGGGAATGGACTTTAAGTAAGATTTATGCTTCTACAGATGTAGTCTATAAAGGTTTGCAGAGGAAAGGATGGGACCAGCACGTGTTGACACCATATGCTGCATGTGGATTTAGGAAGCTGCAGGGTTTATGGAAATGGGATATTGTAAAAATCTGCTCCAGCACTGCAGAGCATGTGGGTAGACAAGAGCTATATTGCTGCATAGGACACACAGCCTGATTTACATGACACAGTAACTCAGGAGGAAAAGTTCTTATTGAAACACCAGTATTCGTATGACTGTCTGTACCCTATTCTTGTACTGTATAAGTCAGGGGCTAAGTAGCCTTTTGGATTCCCATTAGATATACATAAAAGAATTTGGTGATTGGCACAAATAATCTGCCCATGGGAACTTTTTAAGCATGGACACAATCCATGCAACTTGAAGCACTTTTAATTCCAATAATTTCAGAGGGGAAAAGTAGGTTCATGCTTAATTCTTTTCAGTTGAGATCAGAGGGACTAGATTGGCTGGATTGTACTCAGAGACTCACTAGGGTTTGTGTCACCCGGTGAGAGAGCTCAGTGCATCACCCCCATGATGGCCCCCAGAGATGAATAGGGAGGAACAAAGTTGGGCTGAGCTGGGTTCTACAAAAGATGCCCATCAGGCAGGACTATGTTTTTCTACAGATTACTCTTGGTCAGTGGTGTCAGTAGGGTTACCCAGTCCGGTAACTCATGGTGTCACCCCCATTAACTTTATTTATTTTAATATATAACAGTACAGGTCACCCAACAAATCAGTAACCAACTGGACTCTCAGAACAATCAGTCTCATTGATCTGTTTTGAGTTAAGGAAATACACTTTTTGTTACATAAGACAGTTGCGTTTTATTTTTCTGGTTATTTGGCCATAACATTTGATCGAATACAGATAGTTCAAAACAGTTTGTTTCATTGCATTCAGCATGACATTATGCATCGAATGATATATAATATGATGGAATAATTCATAAATACAAAGTTTTCACAATTTTGGCCACTAGTGGCAGTCCCCTCTAGTGACGCCACTGATTGTAATACATATATATTCCCTGCTCCTCTTTTTCCTGAAGCCCTCCAGACATAGGCCTAGTTCTTCTCACCAAGGTAATAAACCTGTCCCTGGGTGGTTCCACTTCAGATTGCAAATGGGGACTCCCATGATTCCCATACCCCACAATACAAAACAATGTCCTACATAGAAAACTAGATATCAGGGGAAAGGGTTCTAGTTTTCTATGGAAAGAGATTTATATATTCATGAGCCCCCGCCTGCAGTTTGAAGTGGTACAACCAGACACTGGGTCACTGCAACTAAGCTGTAGAAATAAACTAGGTAAGATAGAAGTGTGATTGTCTACTCTATTGCTGCTCTCACCTGTCCCCCAATTCTGAAAGCACATCTGCAGTACAGTTTCCCAGGCTCTGCATTTGCCCCATGAATGCAGAATTAAAAACATAAAAAGAACATAAAAATATGGATTCTCCAAGATATTAACTCCCTGGGAAGCTAATCATGAAGACTGCATAGCCTGCCCCTGCAGTTGGCTGTTTTATAGAGGGATTTATTAGAGCAGCATCTCATGAAGAAGTTCCCCATTTTACAGGTGGGTAAATTTAAAAAAAAAAAGCACTATAGCCACTGAGGCTGCAATCTTTTACGTGGGAATAGGTCCCATTAAATTTACAGTCCAATCCAGTGCAAATCCCTGCACGGCGATCCAGCGGCACTGGCATGAGCTGCGCTGCATCCCGTAGGGAATTTTTGGCTGCTGGAGGTCTCTTCAGGTTAAGGGGACATTTGTCTCTTGCCCCGGAATATGTCCTAGCAGCTGCAACCAGTCAACTCGGACCTGCGCCAGCGATATTTCTGGCACAAGTCTGTGTTGATCCGTGCAGGTGGATCAGGCCCAGGAAGGGGGCATGGATATGGCATGCGCCGGTGCTGCCGATTTCACCCCCTCCCAGGCCTGATCTGACTCCGACCCACCCTGTTCAACCTCCTCCATGCCCTCCCCCACCCCTGCGCTAGACGTACCTGGTCCGGTGGGTCCTGGCGACTGCTGGTGCCAGCTGGAAGGCTCCAACGTGCCAGTTAGTGTGGACGGGGCCATTAATGAGACTTATTTCTGAATAGATATGCCTAGGATTGGACTGTGAATGAGCACCATTATAAAGCTTTAGTTTGTAAAAAAAATGTTTTTTGTTTTTTTTTTCAGGTACAGGAAGTTGTCAGAGTTGCATCTCAATATATTATGCAGGTAATTATATATGGTTGGCAGCTCAATTTTCCATATTGTCTGCATATTTTCTGGGTCACAATTTCTCATATTTTCTGAGGTTTCTAAAGGAGGATTTTGTCCCTTATTCTGTTATGCTAGAAGAAGATGCACATTAAATAGCATCTGCCAAAGAAACTAGCTGCCCCCACAAATAACTATCCTCCTTCTGTTCTGCATTAGTCTAGGTTTAAAAAGGACCATAACTGCTTACCAACTTTCACACTAGTATGATAAACTTTTTCTGAGTATTACAATGGAAACTTACATCCTAACATGGCTATACATAAGTTCACAGGGAATGTCAAATATTAATCAAATCGTAAGCAAAAGGCCCCTTTCCATCACCCTATATCAGCTGACAACAGAGAGAGAGAGAGAGAGAGATAGCCAACTACTTACGGAAATGTAACCTATTAATATACACCCCAGGAACAGGGGAAAGAAGCTTATCCTGTACCTAAAAAACTCAGTTGTGTGAGCAGGTGTTATCCTGAGATCGTTTGAATTCATGACCTTACAGTCATGACCTTCATACCCAAATTAATTTACATGACCCGGGGCAAAATCTGAGACTGACACCAGTTAAAAGTAGGTTTACCAGATTTCCAACCGGAACAGAGTGCTAGACCCTTAAGAGAAGGAATGTGGGCAAGTGTAGCTTGTTAAACCTTAGAGCACAATCCTAGGCATATCTACTCAGAAGCACTGGCGTCACTGGAGCATGGCGGGGGGGCCTGCCTGGGGGTGATGCGCGCCATGGGGTGACGCGCGCACCCCCGCGCGCGTCACCTCCGTGACGCGCGACACCCTCTGGACGCTCCGAGACCGGCCCGGAAGCCGGCCTCGGAGCGTCCGACCCCGTCGGCGCTCCAGGGCCTTCTGAAAGAAGGCCCAAGCAGCGCGTTAATACGGGTATTTTTTTTACAATTTTCATGCATGCGCAGACCGTTTTGAGGGCAAAATGCCCTCAAAACGGTCTCTGCGCATGCGCCGACGGGATCGGACGCTCCGAGGCCGGCTCCCGGGCCGGCCTCGGAGTGTCCGGAGGGCGACGCGGGGGGAGGAGCCGGGTCGCCCCCCCCACGCCACGATGTCAGAGCGTCACTAGGGTGACGCGCGCCCCCTGCCCCAGGGTGACGCGCGTCCTAGTGACGCTACTGCTCAGAAGCAAGCCCCACTGAACACAATGGGGCTTGCTTCTGAGTAGACATGCCTAGTAGGATTGTGCTCTAAGGTTTAACAAGCTACACCTGCCCACATTCCTTCTCTTAAAGGTCTAGCACTCTGTCCCAGTTGGAGATCTGGTAAGCCTAGTTAAAAGCAAGGGAAAAAAACACACACAGGAGCCCTTAATATGTGGCTCTTTTCCTGTGCGAATCCTCTGTATAGTTAAGGTACTCCACACTTTCAACCATGGAAGAGTTCCTATAATTAACTTACTACCCAGACATATATTGATCTTTACAGCCCTTAATACTCTGGTCCCAGGATACCTGAAGGACACCTTACAATCATACAAACCTGCCCCAATGTTAAAGTCCTTTGTTGAACTCTTGCCCCAGGTATAACCCTGGAGGTTATATTTGGTGGGAAAGCTGGGTATATCTTTTCAATAAAGAAACAAATCTACCATTTGTGTGAGAAAACCACTTTTGCCTTTATCTTTGTATTTCTAAATGCATATGCCTGAAAATTGCAAAGCAGGCACGGGGGAGGGGGGTGTTTGTAATATCAATATTTATTTTTCCCTTTTCTAGCAATCTTCACAAGCTTCCTTTTTGTAATTTTTGCTTCAATATAGATCAATTCCTAAATTACTACAATCTATTTTTTTTGGGGGGGGGGATTTAAAGATCACTTGAATAAATCCGGGTCAGTTTGATGAAGTACATTGGGATTGTTTATTTCAAAGGAGGCTATGATCTCTTAAATGTGTGCATTAATAGCAATACCATGGTTTCACCTCAAAGCTCCTGCATAGTACAGGCCAGTTAAATTCACTTCTAGCAATTATGTGAAACCCATGGAGTTATGTTGGGTTAAAGCCTGTTCTTTAGAAAGTCATCAAGACAACTGCATATGATTGAAGGATGTTCAAACACTTCTTCCCTAAGCAGTTTAGTTCATATCATCAAACTTTAGTTTAGATCATCAAACTGTAGTTCTAGCTTCTGCTTATCTAGATGTAAGGCATCTGAAGCAAAAGCAGCAGAGACATTTCTTTGCAGTTATTCTGGTAGTCCAAGAGATTATAGCCTGCCCCAGTGCTCATGCGGATCTCCCACTCTGCCCCCTCTGAACAGATGATTGTGACTGGCTTTGATAGCACTACAGTGCAATCCTATACATCAGCGGTACTTTTCGGCCCCCGTACCTCCTACGCGGGCCTCGGGCCGGCTGCGTACCACCAGAAGAAAGTGCTGATGATGTCATCAGCACTTTCTTCCGGGTTCCTGGCCGCGCTGGAGCTTGGAAAAGACAGGTAAGATGCAGGGGAGGGCCATCCCCAGTGCCTAGAGCCCACGTGCTTGAGCTCTGCCACCTCGGGCCCCAAGGCAGCACTGCACGGCGAAGATGGCGGCCACCATCTTGGCAGCCAGTGGCCCACGTACTACCAGGCTGTGGTCCACGTACCACAGTGGTCCACATACCACAGGTTGGAAACCTCTGCTATACATATTGATTCAGAAATAAGTCCCACTATATTAGTGGGGCTTACATTCATAGGATTGCAAACCTAATCACCAACTGAAGAGGAAAATGAGGTCCTTGATTTATTATTCCCCTTCTGCCGTCTTGCACAGGTGATCAGTAAGATTGACATCCATCTATTCCAAGAATTTTCAAGCTGTGTTCTGGGGAATCCTGTAGTTCATTCAAAGCTTATAGGATTTCCACAATCAGACCAGTAATAGCAGACAAACTTTTCTGAAAGACTGCATACCTACTGTTTCCTATTATCTTTTGCAGTGCACAGTTGCAGAAGACTGTTGGATGTGTTTTCTGTTCAACACTCAGTTCATGCAGAAGAATTACAAGGCCCAACAGGTCTGCGCCGACCTAGGGTGTCGCAAACATGCTGTAAAGCACGTTCATGACACCCCGTGACTCGAGTTAGCTGCACCAGCGGGATGGTCTGTGCTGCCCCACCTGTGCCAGTGCAGGCCCCAGTGCACGACAGAGCAAGTAAGGGCGCTTGAGCAAGAGGTGGGTGAGGGAGGGTGTTACAGGGGCATAATGGGGCAGCAGAGGGCATGGGGTGGATTGGGCCTGGGAGGGGGGTAGGATTGGTGGCAGCGGTGCACGCCGAATCCTACCCCCTTCCAGGTCGTTCTGTTCCTACATGGGCCTCCAAAATTTATGCCAGCTAAATAGCTGGGGTGCATCCAAGGAAATCCGTTGGGGACACTGGGGCTTTACCTGGGTAAGGGGATGAATGAGGAGACCTCCGCCCCTCCCCTTCCCCTGCTGGATGCAGTGTGGGCTGTTTGGCCCCGTTGTGCCAGCGATAGGATTGTACTGTGAAGCTCTCCAGTCAGCCCAGAATCTTCAACATTACAAAATAGACACACTGAATAGTAGTACAATAGCAGAACACATGTGTGAGAAATTTGAATAATGCCTTTTTCAGACCTGCTAATCCCCAAGTCAAGAACCTACAGGTTACTCACAGCCCAGTCCAGCCTAAGGCCTCAGTGGCACAATTCAGTCACAAAAGCAGCCTAAGTGCTTTAGGCTGAAGTTAGGACTGAATTGTGCCGTTGAGGCCGAATTTGTGCTGCAACTGTGACGGACATAGGACGGGTTTAGGAAAGTTGACCAATTCCGTCCTAAGTTCGGCCTAAGAGCTATTCCGTCCTAAGTTTGGCCTAAAAGTGGGCATGTCGGGGGCGTGTTGGGGGGGCATGACGGGGGCGGTTACAAATTTGGGTACAGGTCCAGACACTGGAGAGCTCCGACACGCCCCCTCGAGCACAGCTACGGAACAAAATTTAGGTCGACAAAAAAGGTGGACTCAAATTTGAGGAGACCCATAGGAGCCATTTTACCTTACACACTCCAGCCCTCTCCTGAAAAGTTCTAACACCCTACTCCTGAGTTATGCCTGAGTTAGGACGGAATAGCTGTGGCACAACTCTGGACATGGACACAGATAGTTACCCTATCCGCAGCCAGCCGCAGCCAGCCTCTTTCCCACAAAAGCCCAGCCCCAGGCCTCCATTCTCTCTCTCTCTCTGAGCACGTGTCGTGGGGTCCTGTCCCCCAGCAGCCACAAAGTGGGACTTTGTCGGTGGAGGGCAAAATTCACAAACACCCCACTTCTCTCTTATCTTCTCCTCTTTGCCCCCCTCTAGGGCAGAGAGGGCTGTTCAGGCTGTGGCCAAACTGTTTACAGCTGTGCCTGGGCAGCTGCCTCCTTGCAAGCATTTGCTAACCCATGTCTTTCTCCCAGCCTCTCTCTCTCTCCCCCCCCCCCCACAGGCAACAACACCAGCAGGTAAGAGCAGGGTCTGGGATGGCATGTGTTATGACTTCTGCCTGTTCATGCCAATATATGTTTGACTGTAGCCTGTTCATGCCTATATGTAGGACTTCTGCCTGTGTAAGCCATACCGTAGGACTTCTGGCTGTGTTAGCCATAATGTTGGACTTCTGCCTGTGTTCGCCTTTATGTAGTACTTCTGCCTGTCAGCACACATATATATGATAGCTGCCTCTTTACCAATGTGTCCTCTGATAGCTGCCTGTTGCCATGTGAGCAGAAAAATATATGTTTGTGAAAATGTGACTTGCCTGTTAACAAAGGTGTGTTTACTAACCCGCAGCCTTGCCCCCACAGGGTCTACAACAGGTCAGTTATGATTGGCTAGCCATGTTTGTAACCCTACAGTTGTGCTGTTTATTCTCTCCTTCACTGTTGTCCTTTGCAGGATCATGCCTTTCTGATGTCCAGGTAAGCTCCTCACACTGTGACATGCTCGTTATACCTAGCAGCTGTGTTTTCTGTTCTCTCCCTGCAGGCTTTTGCAACCGACACACTGGCTTGTCTTCAATGGCGACTGCTACCACACACCAGCTGACATGTAACCCCCCCTTGTTTTTTGTCTCCCCAGGAACGTCCACTACCACCTACCTTCCTGTGAGCACCCCTAGGGCTGCAGGCACGGTGCCCCACTGTCTTCTGCCTCAATGCTGCCAGAGGTCAGGGAGCCAGCCCTGCAACCCTCCTCAGCTGCTGCTGCTGCTGCTCCACCTCCCTGGCTGTCGTACTTGCTGTCCCTCCCCTTTCTATGGAGCAGGCTGTGGTTCCACAGGGGAAGAGCCTGCATCTCCAGGTCCATGGGGCACGTGTGCTAATGCTGCTTTCAGAGTGGCTGCTGTGACTACCCCTGGCAGCCTCTCCTGGCCATCTCTGCTACCGTTCCAGAACAATAAAGATGCCCCTCGGGCAGAGCCCCCTTGTGCCCAGTGTTACACAAGCATTGCCCCACACACACAGAGACAGCGCCCAGCACACAAGCCCCTGCATGAATCCCATCCAGGGACTGCCACTTCCTTCCCAGGGAGACCACAGCAGGGGGGCTGTCAGACCCTCAGGGCTCAGAGGGGAGTGGGGAGTTGGGGGGCCTCTCAGGCAGGCAAACAGTGACAGGCGACATGGCGCCCATACTGGATCTGCTCGCGTCCACCACGTCCGTGATGAGCCCTTTCGGCAACCGGGGCTCTCACCCGCCCACGGTCCGCCTGTCAACGGCGTCCGTTCCGCCCAAGGTCTGTCTGCATAAGAGGCGCCCGTTTCTGCATTGCCTTCATCTGTGAAGTGACCCCTGTGTCCCTATTGGTCTCTGCAGACCCCTCTCCCTGTATCCCTCTCCCACCAGCCGTGTTGTCTGTCTGTTTCTGACCCACCCGTGCCCCTCCCCAGCACCCACTGTCTGCCTGTCTGTGTGTCTGCCTCCCCTCCCACTCCCTGATGATGGAAGCTGGCAACCCCCACCCCGCCAGAGTGCCTGCCGCGATGCGCCAACGTTGCCCCATCTGGGGGCGTGATGAGCTGCGTGAGCCCTTCCCGCTCGCAGCAGACAAGCCCAAGGCATCTCTCGGTCTTGGCCGGGGCACAGAGCAGAAGGCACGCCGGGATGCCTTCTTTGTGGGCATTGCCACGGCCTTGGAGGCCCAGGGCTTCAGGCAGTGCACGGGCATGTCATGGCAGAGGCGGTTCCAGACATCATGAGACCCCCTTGTGTGTGACGTTCCCACCCCCTCCTTCCCTTCTCTCCCCCGCTCACCCCCCCATGAATCCCACGTGCAGCCTCAACGTGGCTTGGGGGTGGCTACCCCTTCTGCAGAAGGGAGGGGACGGTCACTCCCCCCTGCAGCAGGTGGCTAATGCACAGGGTGCCCTGGGGCAGCTGGCACTGGCACAACCTCTGCCCTTCAGCTCACTGTCGCACGCCCAGTGCCTGCAGGCCCACCTGTGGCTGCCCATCTGCTGCGAACGCTGCAGCAGCTGTGGTAGGTGCACATAGACGAGCTCAGGAGGGGGCTCTTCACTTCCACAAGATTGACACCTCACCACAGAAGCCTGCCTGCCTCTGTGGTAAGTTTTGCCTCGATCCTGGGCTGGTGCTGGCCCACTGCTCTTGCCTCCTGCCTAACTCAAGCATAGTTGGAGCCTAACTCAGCCCTATCTTAGGCCACAGTTACGCCACTCTTGGGCCTCAGTTGTGCCTGACTTGTTCTGAGTTGGGCTGGACTGGGCCCATAAAGATGTTTACGCAGAGTAAAGGACTGAGTTATATAAGTAAATAATTAAAAAAAAACACAAACAGCAGATATTTGAGTTTCAGTTCCAGCCAAAACAAAGTAGGTAAAGAACTTGCACTTTGTCAAACAGAAAGAGAAAACATTAAGGAAAGGTGAAGCTTTGAAGCAAAGATATGGCAAACAAAGAGGAGTGAAACCAATTAAAAGCTGTTTGAAGACTGCTTAACCAATTGTGTGTCATCTTTTGAATTTCCACCTTTTCTCTCCCCTTTTTTTTCCTATTCCTGCTATCTTGACTTCCTTGTCTTTCACCAAGCAAAACAGTAGCCTGAGGAAAGAATCCTTCATCCTAAATTGTGAAATAAAATCATATATGGAAGTTTTACTTTTAATATATGCTAAAATCATACCCTATTTATTTTCTTATTCTAAGGAAACCTCCATGTAGTTACTTAAATGGGCAACTCCTATTTCATATCCTTGCTGTTTGCATCTTCATGGACAAATATAATTCTTTATAAAGTAAAAACATGTACTCTGTTAATTCTTCACACAAGAATGCACAATTCTCAAGGAACAGGTGGGTTATATGCACAGTGAAAAACTTCTGACAAAGTTTATGTCAAAGTTTACTATAACAGACATAAACATTGTAATTGTAAGCTGAAACCCTAATACTACTTACTTTCTTCCAAGTAAATATGTTTAGGTTCTTCGTCATAGGTTTAAATGACTGAACATCACTGTATTTGACAGGCAGCCCAATCCTATTTATTTTATTTACAGTATTTTTACCCCGCCTTTCTCCCCGAAGGGACCCAAGGAGGCTTACAACATGAAAAAAAAAGAATACAATACAGAAAATACAATACGAAAAATAATCACTTTTTAAAACAATAAAAAAGTTAACTAGTAAAAAACAGCATTTAAAAGTTAATAAAAAAACAGATCACATTACAATTAAAACAAGAGCATAAAAACAGCAGCACCCCACCTGTACCAGCAGGATGTTAAAAAAGGCAAGGACTCAGAAGGCTTCCTTAAACAGGAAGGTTTTCAGCCCTTGCCAGAAAGTCTCCAAGGAGGGAGCAGTACGTAAGTCAAGAGGGAGGGAATTCCATAAGGTTGGTGCCACTACTGAGAATGCCCTATTTCTGGCTGCCGCCCCTTGCACCTCCCTGGGTGACGGTACCCGCAAAAGGGCCTTATCTGATGATCTAAGGAGACGAGCCGGACTATATAGAAGTAGGCGGTCTCTCAAATATTCTGGCCCCAAGCCGTATAGGGCTTTAAAGGTCAAAACCAGCACTTTGAATTGGGCCCGGAAATGAATTGGCAGCCAGTGCAGCTGTCAGAGGAGCGGCCCGACAGAGTCGAACCGCCTACCTCCAGTGACCACAGGGGCCACCGCATTCTGCACTAATTGTGCCAGTGCAGCTCTTAGTGTGGATTGTGCTATTACATTGCCAAATAGTACAAACAGATGTTTTTAAGTAGGGTGTTTGTTCTTTTATGTAGAAAAAGATTTCTTGGATCAGACCCAATTAATAACCTAGCCCCATCTGTTTTCTCCCACAAAACTCCAGAACTCAATTTAGTATTTATTTGTATTAACTGTTTTCATATGGACCACTTTAGACATTTATGCAAATAGAAAGATGGAAAGGGAGGAACCTCTTAGGGACTCCTATTTAATTTAACATCTATAGATCACTGATTGATGTTTTTACACTATTTTATTATATTATTGCTGTTTTTACATCTTTTTACCGCTCCAATATCGGTTTAATTTTTAATTGGTTTTTATTTAATGTTTTTATCAATTGTATGTTTTATTGCATTTTATTGTTGCACACCGCTTTGAGCGCTGGAAAAGCAGTGTAAAGATCTTTTAAACAAACAAACATTTTATTTTAATAAACAGGAAAGAGGAACAGCTAAAGTGATGTTCTCCCTGCCCGATTATTCAACTTTTGGGCTGTCTAAAATTAGGCTATGATCATGTATAACAGTAACCATTGCCTTAGCTCAGTTCCCATTGATTCACACTATCCTGAGGCACACTGTGGACTGCTTTTCTCTCTGCAGGCTGACAGCTCCCAGCAAAGCAAAGCAACAGGTGTGCTCCTAGCAAAGCAACTCTGTATGGACACTCTGTCTCAAGTACAAACTGCTCTTCAGGGCCCCATGTATTCATGCTGGTTGTGGTGATGGTCTGAACTGGATGGAACACTCACATATTCGCTTAGCACGAACATAAGAGCTTGGGGCTTTTTTGTTCATAAAAAAGATTTGGTAGGAACATGATAGTGACTAGAGATTTTTTTCTCTCCCCCCCCCCTCTCATATAATACTAGAAGTCAGGATTGTCAACTAGAACTGATTGCTCTGAAGACAAAAGGCAATATTGTGCACTATTTATGGAATTCACGGCACAATCCTGACGAAGAATCCAGTGGCGGAGCAAGTGCTCCGCTGCCAGAAGCCGTTGCGAACGTGCCGTAAAGCACGTTCGCGACAACTCGCGAGTAAGGGCCGCTGGTGCAAGGCCGGCAGCCCTTACTCCGCCACTGGATCGTCCATGCGGCCGACGGAGGAGGTAAGAGGTCGCCGGCAGCCACATGGGTGGTCCGGGCGGCGAGGGAGGGGGACCATTGGCTGAGCCAGCTCGGGAGAGGGCGGGGATGACGTCTGCCATATCCCCGTCCCCATTCTGGCCGATGTGGCCTTCTCTTACTTCCGCCAGCTAAATAGCTGGCGGAAATCAGAGGAGGCCCATTGGGGCTTTCCAGTTTTACACTGGGGAAGGGGACGAATGTCCCCTTTCCCTGAGTAGACTTCCGTGCCGCTCTGGAGTGGCCTGGAATTGGGATAGGATCCAGTGCACGACGGAGCAAGTAAGGGCGCTTGAGCAAGAGGTGGGTGAGGGAGGGTGTTACAGGGGCATAATGGGGCAGCAGAGGGCATGGGGTGGATTGGGCCTGGGAGGGGGGTAGGATTGGTGGCAGCGGTGCACACCGAATCCTACCCCCTTCCAGGTCGTTCTGTTCCTACATGGGCCTCCAAAATTTATGCCAGCTAAATAGCTGGGGTGCATACAAGGAAATCCGTTGGGGACACTGGGGCTTTACCTGGGTAAGGGGATGAATGAGGAGACCTCCGCCCCTCCCCTTCCCCTGCTGGATGCAGTGTGGGCTGTTTGGCCCCGTTGTGCCAGCGATAGTTAGGATTGTACTGTGAAGCTCTCCAGTCAGCCCAGAATCTTCAACATTACAAAATAGACACACTGAATAGTAGTACAATGGCAGATCACATGTGTGAGAAATTTGAATAATTTCGGATAGTTAGGCAGGATTGCTCTGACACTGCAACTAGTGGTAGAGATGGCCCAATAGTTTTGATGGCTTTAAAAAAAGACCAAAAATGCATAGATATAACTATCAATAGCTATAAGTCGTGCTATGTACTTTCCATGCAGAGAAGCTGTATACCTCTGAGTACCAGATGCTGGAGACAAACAATAGGTTTGGGCCATCACCATCATGCCCTTGTGAGCTTCCAGGGGGCACCTGCGTGACCATTGTCTGAATTTGTATGGTGGAGATGGACTTTTTATTTGATCCAGCCTACACAATTCTTCTGCACAGGTAGTGTGCACAGATATCCTGTCAGATGTCAGTAAGGGGGAGTGGCAATGAGATTTCAGTGAGGGCATGATTCACAGCAAGGCCTATTCTTGGGTATAAATATTCATAATTAAAGAGTAAACAGCCATGTATATTAAAAAGTATTTGTTGTGGCTATTTTTTTAATACTTCAAAAAAAAAAACCCCTACATGTTATGTTCATAATTTTGGTCAAATTGTCACAATTTTTATGCAAAGGGATTTATGTTCTTGGCATGCATACCCAGCACAAAGGTTCATTTATACCATGCAGGTGGTGGAGGCTTACCCCTAGGCAAAGGAACAAATGTTCTCTTCCTCGGAGGAGACCTCCAGGGTCTGAAACTCCCCCGTTGAATGCAGCACACACCCCATTGGTGGAGCTGTATTGACACACGGGGAGTTAGGTAGGATTGGGCTGCCCATTGTTCAATGATAGTTATTGTAGAAACAGTGAGTTGTTGGCTTGAGATAAAATGCTCCAGAGAAATATTTATTTGTGGTTTGAAAAACACAGTAGGTGCTACCATTCCTAAACTGTGCCCCTTATTATGTGAAAGGTAAAATAGCTAGTTTTCTTCCTTATTTTTGGCACACCATCTGTGGATTTTCTAAGCTGAAGTGTTCTAAATTGTTTTGTGCCTCTGTTAAATTTTGTTGCCTTTCACAATGCCTTGTTCAGTTCTATTATATTATTTATAATATGATGTTACAAAAATGTGGACAAACTGTGTCCTTTATTGGTTTAGGCTTGCAGTTACCGAAGAAGAGCTAGAGAAGGAATAATGAAAGATTCAAAGTTGATTAAAAAACACAAACCATGTTTGGTTCTCAGTGAAAGCATTTGTTCTACAGTAGTAGTAACAGAGGCAGAAGGAAAGGACTGGAAAGCATACTATTCCATTACTGTCAAAACCTCCTCTTTAGCTGTGGGTATAGCGAAAGCGTGCCATTATCCATTACTGTCAGTTAATTCCTTGAACTAGCCATTACAGATCTGCAGCTTGGGGGTCCTACTGGATCCGCAGCTGCTCCTGGATTTCCAGGTGGCGGCTGTGGCCAGGGGGGCCTTTGCCCAGCTTCGGCTGGTGCGCCAGCTGCAACCATACTTGGATCGTGCAGACCTGACCACGGGGATCCATGCCACAGTGACATCGCGACTAGATTATTGTAACGCGCTTTACGTGGGGCTGCCCTTGAAGACGGTTCGGAAACTGCAATTAGTACAGAATCTGGCTGCCCATGTAGTCACTGGAGGTAGGCGGTTCGACTCTGTTGGGCTGCTTCTCCGACGGCTGCACTGGCTGCCGATTCGTTTCCGGGCCCAATTCAAAGTGCTGGTTTTGACCTTTAAAGCCCTATACGGCTTGGGGCCAGGATATTTGAGAGACCACCTACTTCTATATAGTCCGGCTCGTCTCCTTAGATCATCAGAGAAGGCCCTTTTGTGGTTACCGTCGCCCAGGGAGGTGCGAGGGGCGGCGGCCAGAAGTAGAACCTTCTCAGTAGTGGCACCAACCTTATGGAATTCCCTTTCCTTTGACTTACGAACTGCTCCCTCCTTGGACACTTTCCAGCGAGGCCTAAAAACCTTCTTGTTCAAAGAAGCCTTCTGAGCTTTTGCCTTTTTTAACATCTTGCTGGTACGGGTGGGGTGCTGCTGTTTTTATGATCCTGTTTTAAATGTAATCTTTTAAAATCAATTTTTAGATGTTTTTATTAGTTTTGTTAATTGTTTTACTGTTTTAAAAAGTAATTATCTATATGCATTTTTTGTATTTTCTGTTTTGTTGTAAGCCGCCTTGGGTCCCTTTGGGGAGAAAGGCGGGATAAAAATATTGTAAATAAAATAAAATAAATAAATTACAGTACAACCGCTGGTTGAGGAAAATAAAGAAAATTCTGCTCCAGTTCAGCAATGCCAAATATCACATTCATACCAGTGCCTAGTCAATTTTTGGATAGCACCAAGGAATGCTTTTCATGGAGTGAATGTGAGCAATTTTTGTAGTTTACTCAGAGATGTTGTTGGATGTTTGAGAATTTGAGACAATATTGGGAAAATCTTGAGAGTTTTACAGCGCAATCCTCACTAAAGTCTAGAGTGGCGGAACACGTTGCAAATATGCTGTGAAGCACGTTTGCGACGTTTGCTTACACCCCACCCCGGATGTACGCCAGCTTCAGCGCTGGCATACATCTGAGGAGGCCCCTTCCCGCGAGTAGAGCCCAGGCTATGCTAGGGCAGGCCGCAATGGGCCTTAGATACAGCGGCTAGCCCTTTAGGTGAGTGGTGTATACTTAGGCAGGATTACGCTATTAGAGGTGTTTAGAAGGTACTTGCATAATTCTGTAGGCTGCTGTTTCAACATTTATTTGGTTATTTTTAAGGGGACTTTTTGTTTATTTATCTTTGTTTGTCAAGAAAATAATATTTACCCAACGTGTAATTAATCTGTGGAACTCCGGGTGATGGCACCTGGCCTGGATGCCTTTAAAATGGGATTGGACATATTTATGGAGGAAAAGTCCATCACAGGTTACATGCCATGATGGGTATACACAACCTCCTGGTTTTAGAAGAAGGCTTTCTCTGAATGCCAGGTGCAAGGGAGTGGTAACAGGATACAGGTATCTTGTTGTCTTGTGTGCTCCCTGAGGCATCTGGTGGGCCACTGTGAGATACAGGAAGCTGGACTAGATGGGCCTTTGGTCTGATCCAGCAGGGCTCTTCTTATGTTCTTATGTCATGTGTTTGAGTTATATTTTAGCTCACCTTCAATGGTAGTTGATACATTTTTTTTGGATGATCCAATAATCTCTCCAAGATGGTTCCTTTACCAGGAGATATGTTGTAGTGTCCATGAATAACTATAGTTTTGCCTGGGCTTTTTTGGTCAGCTGTCTTCAGTAGTTTAGTTATACTTGAACGGTAAAATGCGTTTAAAATATTTTGGCCTGAAACCATATGTTTGTAACAACATGGCTTCAGATTTAATTGTGCAAATAGCTCAAACTCACCTTGAATTGAAACTCACCAAACTCATCTCTCTTCCTTGAATTGACACTTGTGATAAAGAAAGCATCTCACAATGGATTAAAAAACAAGCTTCTTTTAAAGCCGCAAGTTCCCTTTAAAGCCAAGTTGATGTATGTCAGAGATACAGTATGTTCTATGCTTTTTAAGACAAAGTAAATTGGAGATCGCCACACCTTGCATAATATACATGCTTATGAAAGATACTTATTCAAATGAATTCCTACACTTATATATGAAGAATCCAAACCTACCTAGCAATAGATAGCATTAATCTGCACTGTTGTAAAGTATGGAATGTCCTGGATCAAGAAACTAGAAAGTTAGCAGTTTTAAAGTTAATCAGAATACGAGCGCAATCCACCGGGACGTAAGAACATAAAGCATGTAAAGCTGTAAGAACGTAAAGACATATAGCATGTTTGTGACACCTCAGGAGTAAGGGAGGCCGGCGCAAGGCCGTCCACCCTCACTCTGCTGCCGGGATGACCCCACGGCCGCTGGAGGAAGGTAAGGCTCCTGGTGGTGGGCGCGAACGTCCCCTTCCCCAAGTAGACCTCCAGGCCGCAGCAGCGCGGCCCAGAACGGGGATAGGATCCAGTGGGTGGCTCTGGACAGCTGGCCAGTTCCTTACGGTGGATTGCACTGCCCAAGCAGTTTGGAGTTATTTTAATAGCATTTCTCTCTCCCCCCCCATCATATTCAAGTGTTCTTAATTATTTTAATGTGTTAAAATGTTTTAATTATTTTAAAGTTGTTTATATGTATTTTAATATGTTGTAAGCCGCCTTGAGTGCCTTCGGGAGAAAGGCGGGCTACAAATTCTTTAAATAAATAAATAAATAAATAAATAAATATTCAGCTTACCTAATTTTTCCTGCTTATTATTATGAACATTTTACTCCTCTGTGGTGTTCTCTACATTGGCTTCCAGTTCCTCTTCTTGTGTGCTGTTAAAATTTCTATTGACTTTAAAATGTCTTCATTCTTTTGCACCTACATCTATTTTCTCCCCCCTCTCTCCAAAACACTTACTCTAACTTTGAATTACATTTTCCACCTCCTGTGCCTTTTCACTGTTTGTTTCCCCTACCATTAGTTACTTCCTTGCATTCATCTGGCTCTTTCTGTTGCTGCATTTTAATGAATGATAAAACGAATTACTCATGATTGGTCACTCCAGCTTCCTAAATCGATTTCACATCTCTACCTTTCCCCTCCCACTCACCTACCTAGTCTCTTTCTTAGATTATAAATCGGAGGGCAGGGTACTTACTGTATTGGTCTGAGTATAAGACTCACTTTTTTCTCCTAATTTAAGTTTTTAAACTAGGGGTGCGTCTTATAATCAGGCTGTTGCAATTTAATGCCAGTGATTTAATTAATTTTTTTTAGTAGCACCAAACTTTAAGGGTGCGTCTTATAATCAGGTGCATCTTATACTCGGGACAATACGGTATATAGTTTTATTATCCCCACCCTTCCTCCAAAGAGCTCAGGGTACTACAGTATACAGTCCCCACCTCACTTGACTAAGGTCACCCAACGAGTACCATGTTTAAGGATTTGATTTGATCCCACTAACCCAGCTCCCTGGCCTGGTCTTAGTTCAGCCGTGTGGACCCCTACAGCATACTAGCTAGGACTGAGTTTTCGCTAGGCATGCTACGGATGGGATTACACGGAGCCTTCTAATGGTTTTCTTTGGGTGTGTGAACCTCTGCAACACGGCCCTGCTGGAACCGCCACACATCAAGGCTTCAGCTTGTAGTACGTGTATGTGTGTGTTTGGGAGAAGAAGGTGAAGGGGCACTGGAGGAAATTCTTCATAATAAATCACTAATGCAACTTTGGGGTTGAGGGCAGAAAGTGAGTGGTTGATGGAGCAAAACTGCAGCTAGGAATCGGGAGGAGAACCAGGCTGTCCTGGTGTATATGTTAGAAAGATAAAGCAATTGTTTATGAATCCTTGCTGAGAAGGGCGGAATGTACATTTTCAAAAGGAATGAATAAATAAATAAATACTGAAAGGCAACACACATTTATCTGTTGACAATGTTTCACACATTTATCTCTAAAAATAATTTTCAATATTGCAGCGGCGCTATTGACTACATTTCTGCATCCTAAATGGGCACTGGCAATTTCCCGACGCCCAGCACTGCAGTGCTACTTTTCGCGGGTGGGGAAAGGAGGGAAATGCTTCTTGATGGCAGGAGGCGTTTCCTTCCCGCATCTACATCCAGGAGAATGCTCAGGTGGTTGCTAAGGCAACCCAGTCACCCTCCCGCCTCCCTCAGACCCACTTGTGCCGAACGCATTTGATGCGGCTTGAGCCGGCCGACGGCCCGTCGCCGCGTTGCACTGTGGGCTTTGGCAATATGGCCGCCTCCTTGGTGTGCTGGTGAGGGAAGTTGGGCTCTCCGGCAACCCGGGACGTTTCCCCTCTCCTTCCCGAACCCCGCTATCTGGGGACCTTGAACGCGAAGAGGATCCACCAGCCGCCCGAGGCGGGTGACGCGATGGGCCGGATTGGGTTCCCGTCGCAACAGCCGGGCAGAGAAGAAGCACCCCCGCGGGGGTAAGACATTCTCCCCCTCCCACCGGCTACCGCAAGCTCTCGGGAACAGGCCCAGGAGGGAGAGCCTGGCCCAGCGTCTGAACCGGACGGCCCCCCGAGGGGTGGACTAATCGGGGGTGAGCTGCTTTCTCCTACATCTGCGCCACGGATAGGGATAGCCACGCCTGGAACAGAGGCACCTACGGTCAAATCGTCCCCTTCCTTGCAAACTCTGCCCTTACTGCCTATTATTTGGTCTGAAATAGGATCCCGATCCATCTTATAGCTCTGCCTTGAACGGGGGACCATGTTGTAAGCACACGCTTCTCTGTAGCTCCTACCGTGACAGGGATCCGGCGCTAAGAGTCTTCACGAGTGAATCCACAGCAGGAATTGTCCCATCGAAGCTTCGTGTACTTCTGCTAACATCCCTTCCAAACAAACAATCTTGTCTTAACAAGGACACACGCTGAACAGCAGCTCCCATTACGTCTCTCCCACTACTGCTTGAAAAGAGGCTCCTGATCTGACTTTACACCCTGAATAGAAACTTCCTTCAACAAAGCAACTCTTGCGTTGCCCACAGTCTCTGTGCCTGCATCAAGGCACCAGCTTCTTTACCCTGAACGAAAGTGCCAGTTCTGACCTGATGATATCATAGTAATTTATACTCTCTGCCCACTATTTGACTTTGACTAGGGCACTCTGCTAGGTTCCAAATTACAAGTGATGTTCTACCTAAAATAGATACTTCTAGGCCCATCTTCTCAAACTGACATCATAGTCTCTTGTGCATAAACCTATTTCAGTATAGGCAGTTAACTGTAGCCACATTATTCATCCCTAATACTGAGATACAGTTCATATGTGTCTATATCCTATTCCTGAAGAAAAAAGGGTCCATGTGCACATCTGTGACCTATAGGTTCATCTAATCTAGATAGTGAGAATCAATTTACTGCCAGGCACTAATAGCTGCCTGTTGTACAGATATTGCATTATTTCTCAAGCTTATGCACCCTGAACAAGAATCCATCAGCTGCTGAGCAGGCAACATTGCCACACACTCTGGAACAATAGCACTGGCTAATCCATTCTGAACCAGGTTTCTTCCCATAAAACTTCATTTGGAACAGGAATTGCTAGATTCCCGTGTCCTCCCAGGTACTTTTCTCCACACATTGTGTTGGAGCCGGAGATTTCTGATCATTCGTTACTTTGGTTCCTTCTCCGATGGAGTCTGATATCCTGCAGTCACCCCTCCTGGGGCTTGGGGAGGAAGATGAGTCGGACATGACTGACTGGAATCTGCCCTTGGCCTTCATGAAGAAGAGGCACTGTGAGAAAATTGAGGGTTCCAAGTCACTGGCTCAGAGTTGGCGGATGAAAGACCGGGTAATGATTCTGTGACAAAATATTTTATTAGGAGGAATGGAGATTCTTATGTTAATTGTTTGTTTACAGCAAATACTGGGGATCTGCACAGTGTCTTTTAGCAGAGCCCCGGGCGTTTCCAGTTGCTTAATTTCTTTTGGCTTTGAACATATGCTAATTAGTATCTTCAGGTTATGCTAGTAAACAAGTTATGAATAAGGTTAAAAGATAAGTTAAGTAATGTGTCTCTTTAAAAATAAATGTCTTTTAGGTAAATAAAAACAGTAAGGTCTTAAAACTCAATGTGAGGAAACAATATGAACAGAGAAATGCATGCATGTCTTATGTCACTTTGCATTGTTGAGAAGCTTTAGAGCTTTGTTTCCTGTATCTTGCATGGAACATGTTTAACCAAACAATATTGGACTGACAGTATTTTATGAAATAGAAAGATCTGTAAGTCCTGAAGAACTGGGGATGCTCTGCAAGACTAGATATTATCTTGCAGGAAATATGTTTCTTTTTAAATGATGCAGCAATCAAACTGTAGGCCTGTTAGGTGTTCCGGAATCATGTGGAAAATCATTTGTGGTATTTAAACTCTTCCGGAAAGATGAATTACCCAACCAGCCAATCAGAACATCCGACAGAAACTTTAAAGAGTGAGCCAGTGGGATGTACATAGTTTATCAATGATGTCACCTGCTAGAGTAACTCCTCATTTGTTATAGAAAGTAGAATTTCTCTTCAAATAAGGAAAACATTAATAGCAGACTTGCACATTACCCAGTGGTTCTGTAGAACATGTTTTTTAATAGCACAATGTGAATATTAAAATGATGAATGCAATCTGATTTTAAATATGTCCTTGGATTTCCGTTCTGTCTAAGAGCCTGATCCTATCTTATAATATGCAGTGGCCAGGGCTAGCCTATCCAGGAGGCTGACTGAGGAGGTTGCCTCGGGCAGCGTATTGATGGATGCACTGACCTCTGTCCACCCAGCTCTTCCTCTTCTTCCCACTCCCTAGACTGGAAAAGGGGGAGGGGAGGTGGAGAGGAAGAGGACGTGTGGAGGAGAGGAGAGTGGTGGGCTAAGGGTGTCTTGACTCTCTAACTCGCCACCTCTCCTTCACATACCTACATGTCGTCTTTTCACGCTGTCTTCTTTCACTCTGTCCACCCAGAGGGATGGAGCAGAACAGGCACATCTGCCCCACGTAAAGGGGGGGGATGGCTTCCTTAGGTGCCAGGAGATCTTGAGCTAGCCCTGGTAGTAGTAACAAAGCCTAGGTCAGTGCTAGGCTCCTAGAGCTTGTAGGGACATACTTTGAATCTTGCCTCAGTGCTTTGACCAAGGCGTACAGAAGTGCAGTAGCTGCCATTGGAGCTAATGCGTAAGTGCTTAGGAGAAGTAATTGTGTGATGCAGCTGTGCTGTGCAAGGGGGCTTAAAGCGTGTAGAAGGCAGGAGGATGAGCTGGAGCTGCTATGGCCTCTTCAGGTGTTATTTATTCAACTGCTTTTGGGAAATCTGTGAGACCTCTTATTTTTGTTTGCGATGGCTGTAATAAGAGATTTATTTTTAAATTTAAATATGTTCCCATACTAATACTCTTTTATATTTTCTACGTCTACATTTCTGTTAAAATGAAAGATTTCAGGACTTTTATAGATTTTTATTAATGGGACGCTTGCACACTGTAGATCAGGGATCCCCCAAACTATGGCCACTTGCCTCTTCTGACCCACCAACACATTTTGACCCAGCCCACTAAGCCCAGTGACATTATAATTATATACACCCCCTTCCTCTTCCCCCCCCCACCTTTATCCATCATCACACACCCTTTTCCTCTAGCTGGATGGGCCTGCTCTCACTGGGAGCCTTGGGGGGGGGGGAAGAGAGCAAGCAAGCAGATTTTTCTCCTGTTGAGAATGCTCTTAGAGTTATGTACAAAATGTGTGTGTTATTGATCCATTCCGACCCACCATAAAAGCAAGACTGAGTGATGTGGCCCTAGCAGCTGAAAGTTTGGGGACACCTGCTGTAGATACTGACTACACCATCCTCTGTGGAAAGTGCCTAGCAGAAGCTGAAAGTCAAGAACCCTCTCCCACTTCTCAGTTACTGGTATTCAGAAGCATGTTATCTCTGAATCTGGTGGTTCTGTATAACTGCTATCGTGACAGCCAATAATTGACCTGGCCTCTCCTACCTTGCCCAATTTTACTCCAATCCTAGAAATACAAACATTGGAGCCAATGTTTATATTCGATTAGGGGTGGCTAGGAGCCTCAAACCTTCCAGAAGCATGAGCTGATAGATAGTTCCTGGACAAGCTCTGGTAGTTCAAGACCATAAAAATAAGTGTGTGCAAGATGACCCACAGTCCGATACTGCCTAAGATGTGCCAGTTGGCCGAAATGGCCAGCTGCTGCGTCCTAGGCAGAATGTGGCCCATGCTGGTGCAGCTGGGGCTCACCTCTGGGTGACATTTGTCCCCTTCCCCCGGTGTAAGCCCTGGAGGTCCCAATGGGCCTCCTCAGATGCGTGCCAGCTATTGAGCTGGCGCATGTCTGGGGAGGCTGTGTAAGGCTGGCCCAGGAAGGGGACAGGGATATCAGCACCGCCTGGCGCCGATATCCCCACCCCTTTCCAGACTGGGTCGGCCAATACCCCCTCCCCCACCACCCCAGCCCTCCCTCCCCACGCCCTCCTGCCAGTGGCGTTGCCAGGCGCCCCCGTGGTTGGGGCCATCCCCCCGATGCCCCCCGATAAAACTGTCAAAAAGTTTAGGTTTCAGTTTCGAAACCTATTTTTGACAGGTTTTTTTTGTTTTTTTTAATGTTTTCCTGTGGATTTAAGTGTTAAAACATGTATGTGAAAGTGTATATGTGCTTTCCCGGCACTTATCTGTAATATGGGGCGTTCCAGGACGTTCCAGCGACGATCTTCTTCCTGCGCCCGGGCACAGCTTCCCCCTGCGCCCGGGTGCGGACTCCGTAATGCCCCCAGCAGCGGTTTCCGGAGTTTGCGCATGCGCAGAACCACGGAGTTTCCAGGGACGTTCTGCGCATGCGCAAACTCCGGAAAGCACTGCTGGGGGCGTTACGGAGTCCGCGCCCGGGCGCAGGGAGAAGCTGTGCCCGGGCGCAGGAAGAAGATCGTCGCTGGAACGTCCTGGAAGCACCCCATATTACAGATAAGTGCCGGGAAAGCACACATACACTTTCACATACACGTTTTAACACTTAAATCCACCGGAAAACATTAAAAAAGGGGAAAAATGCAAAAAAAAAAATCAAATTTAAGGAGGCCCGCGCCCTCCCCAGAGCCTCAGCGCCCCTACGCCCTGGGGCCCACCACCCCACCGCCCCATATCAGCCGACGCCCCTGCCTCCTGCCGCGCAGCGCAGGGCTTACCTGTGTCTGGCGGTGCAGAGTCTGGTGGACAGCAGAGTGAATGGTACTAGCCTCCATACCAGCGCCGCTTACTCCCAGAGGTGCCACGAATGTGTCTTATGGCATTTTCGTGACACCTAAGGCTAGTGGAGCGCGTGTTCCGCCAGCCTATATTTACACAGGATTGCACCCCCAGTTGGGTACTGAAGATGATTTCCTAGTGATATTTAGGTGACATCTCCCGGATGTTAGATAACCAATACCTGATTAATTGCTGGTTTCCGGAGTATACCCTATATAGTGCCATATTTATATTGTATGACCTTAAAAAGATTTTGCCCATGGTTCTTTCTTTACATAGTAAAGCAGGCTTTATTTAACTCAGTGTGGTGGAGAGGACCACTGATTTAATTTTAAGAGACGATACATGTAGATAAATATAACATACATGTTCAGATTAAACTTTACTCAAGTTACTTAAAAAAGTAACATACAATATTGATTAAAATCCTATTTAAACTAAAAAAAATATTTTTCAGTTTTTTAAAACAATTTTTTATCCACCCTTTAATTGCGAAATTAAAAACAAAGGGGGGAAATATCTGAGGATGATTAAAAAAATCTTTGTGTAATTTCAGGGTGGAGCACAAAGTAACATATATAAAAATGGTGGCCATGGTACATAGAAGACTTCAGTTTCTGGTTCCCCTTCATACACATTGACTGACCAAAGACAAAAGAGGGTGTTTTTTTTTTTTTGCCCAAAAGCAACTATGCAGGGCCTTGCAGATGGATGTTTATATCTCTTTCTCTTAATGTGGGTAAGAACTGCTAGAACTCAGGTCAGGACTTGTTTCTGCCTTCAGACCTCAACCCAGGAACACATCAGTAAATGGTCTCTGAGCATTAGTAAAGTGCCTTTTTTATTCATTCAGTTAAGCATTCTTGCCATAGCCCTGAAGCTCCATACCACAGCAGTTTTCAGACTTCCTTTTTCTTTACAGCTGCAACTTCTGCAGCAAATGCAAACAGCCAATCAGAGTACACCACATCTCTGACACAGCCTCAGGGCAAGGAAAAGGTAAAAAGATGGGCAGTGCAATCCTGGAAATAGTTCTGCCGACGGAACGAGCGTTCTGTCGCCGGAAGCCGTCGTGAACGTGCCGAAAAGCACGTTCGTGACGACTTGTGAGTATGGGAGGCCGTCGCAAGGCTGGCCTCCCTCACTCCGGCGCCGGATCTCCACGCGGACGGCGGCGGAAGGTAAGCGCTCCGTTGCCGGTTGCGTGGGCAGTCCAGCCGGGCGAGGTAGGGGAGCCATTGGCTTAGCCGGCCTGGGTGGGGGCAGGGGATGGCGTCGGCCATATCCCCATCCCCGCTGGGCTGGCTACGCCATTACATGGCTTCTACTTCCACCAGCTATTAGCTGGCGGAAATCCGAAGAGGCCAATAGGGCCAACCCGGGTTTACACTCAGGGAAGGGGACGAGCGTTCCCTTCCCTGAGTAGACCTCCGGCCCACCGGTTGACGGGCAGCCCGTGCACAGGATCCATGCCGGCTGGACTTTAATCAGCCCGTGCCGGCCCGATCTTTAATCAGTATTGCCCTCTAAGACAACTTTTTCCAGAGAGAAAATACACACTTGCAGAACATCAACAGTCCACAGACTAAGATGTTATCTTAATTTATTGGGTCTTAATGCAGGAGTGTAAAAATGATGGAAACACACAATTTCAAAGGAGAAGGTTTTGGCTCAATAATTGATGCAAGTTCAATTGGCATTTAAAAATATTTTTTTAAACTAGACCCATGCTGGGGAAAGTGCAAATTAGGCAAATTAGACTATGAATCAGTACCTGGTTGCCTGGGGGCAGTTACGTAACCAGTGGCGACTCACACTATTCTGTATGAGAAGCATAAAATACTCTACTATGAAGTATGTTCTGCTATGGACTGTATTGTAGCAAGCAGTCATTGTCATTTTGTCACACTTTCCAAGAACTGCATTTAAAGTTTTGTTTTAAAATTCATCAGCATTTATAAAGTTCTAAGATCCTTTCATCCTTCTGATAACCCTGAGAGAGATCTTTTTAAATTTCCATTTTGCATATAAGAAAGCAGATTGATGACATATTTATGCTTAGATCTGTAGTGAATCTGTAGTACGTGTAACATTTCTGTCATTAAGGAAGATAAAAGCAAACGTTGGCTCTTTGGGCTGGTAGACTGGTTTTATGAACTATAAATACTGTTTCTTGGTATTGTATTGTAACTTGAATCATGTTGTCGTTATCATGGGATCAGTGATAGAATGTTTTGTTAGAATATAGATCATATCGGTGTGATCTCAGTCTATAAATTCACAGGTCATTGCCTGTTTTGCATACCTAAACTGCTAGCCTGGTTTTCAGTGGATTATATAACTATGGCTTCATTTCTGGCCATGCTGTTTGGCATATGGACCCAGTAATTAGGAAGACTCCTGATATTTAGCTGATTTGGTTTCTTCTTGTTATAAAACTCCCTGGGTTCTACAGGAGAAGGGTGATATGTATGCTTTTAAAATAAATAAAATTCCTACTGCTCTTGTATATTTTATGTTCCATTATCAGTAGTTAAATCCTAAAATTATGTATGGTATTGTATAGCTATTACAGTGCAGTCCTATGCATGTTTACTTCAAAGTGATTGTCATTTTGTCCAGTGCGATTTACTCCTAGGTTAGTGTACATGGGATGGCAAGCTTAGATTATTAATCCAGTGCAGCATTAAAAAAGGGTATTACCCATATATACTCGAGTATAAGTTGATCTCATGGCTAAGTTGAGGGTGATTTTTAAGCCAAAAATCATGGGATTTGCTATGGACCTATGGATAAGTTGAGGGTAAAATTTAGAGGTATACGAAATTCTTTGAATTCTTGAAAATGATCAGTGATTGTTCTGAGGCAGCAACAGAAATTGCTATTCTCCAAATAGGAAGAAAGCTATTTTACCTTGTTCTGAAGCAGCACAGAAATGGAACTATTCTTTAAACAGGAAGAAAGGTGAAGGAGCTTTTGGGAGTTTTAGGCTTTGTGAGGAGTACAGTACTGTACTTCCATAGCAGCAGCCCTCACAAAGATTACGACTCCCATAAGCTCCTTCACCTTTCTTCCTGTTTGGAGAATAGCTCCATTTCTGTGCTGCTTCAAAACAAGATAAAATAGCTATTTTTCACCCACCCCATGCGTTGTGCTTCTCAGCCCAGCCCCCCCAGCAGCTGTTCTTAGAATCCCCTTGTATAATTTGACCCAGGTTTTCAGGGTCAATTTTACGGCATAAATTTTTAGACTTATACATGAGTATATAGGGTACATGGATGCAAATGCTTAGCTGGAGATGGGGCACGACTGGACTTAATTGTCAGGGGTCACCTTTACCTTAATATCTAGTTTTTAATTTTAAGAATACTATAGCATTGGTTCCATGCTGCATAAATGGAAATGCTTTTCTTAGATTACTGCTGGTAAATTTAGCTATGTGTTTGACCTGAGGAACAAAACTCCTGAAACTTCTTGGAGAGAGGATTTTTAGTTGGGCTAATGGTTGGGGGAACTGCTACATTTTAAGAAAACCCATTGATAAATCTAAATAGTATGATTAAATATTCACCACCCTCTTTGCCTAGAATCCTTTAACTTTGCAGAGGATTTATTCTTTCTAGCCTATATCCATGGTGTATGTGTGCTTTCAGAATGACACTTCTTTGATCTATTATTTATTTAAAGAATCTTTTTATCACACAGAGAAGGAATTACGCTTTGAATGTGGAATTAAATCTCATAGCGCTGGTAGCAAGGACTTCATTAAAATATAAGGGTCTCAAATGTGTTGGATTTTTCCTGACAAGTTGCTACCAAAGTCAGAACATTTAAATTGAGCCACATTTACTAGTATTGATTTCTAAAATAGATAGAAAGCAAAACATCTGGTTGTCGTGATTTCATTTTAACAACTTTCCCCCCCTGTCGCCTTGTAACCTGCCAAGTGAGAATTAAATCTTTCCTTTATGGGAATAGACGGAAAATGGATCTCCACCATAAGGTGAATGTATCAGAGGGGCTGTTTTGTTCTAATGATCTAATAGAGCTTCTTGGTGTCTGTGTGACACACAGTCTGTCCAAGAACCAGCACTAATGGATAGGTTTTCTGGCCCTTTTGGCATTAGAACTATGGACAAAAATCTTTGCATTCCAGAGGGTGATTGTGGAAAGTTAGGATGCTTGTTACTAATTACAACCTGACCTTTCTTCCTGACTGTACAGGTTTCCCTGTGATACCTTTGCACATAGGGGCTCCAAAGTGGGGATGACTTGTCCAGATCTGTATGGCGGGGAAAGGGTAGCACAAGGGTTTTGCAGAAAGGGAGGCAGGTATTCCTCCTAGCCTCCTCCACCATCTTGTGCTACACTTCACCTCCTCCCCACTTCCTTGTTTTTGCCCCAGTGAGCAACGCCTGAAAGAAAATAGTTTTTTTTAAAAAAGGGCTTCCCCCAGTTGTTCTGGAATATTTTTGTGGAAATTAGACAGGTGAAACTATTTTTTAAAACAATTTTCAGAGTTCTAGGGTCACCCCACTGACCCCCCCAGAAGAGCAAAGATCACTGTTTTTAGGGAAAATAAGGTGCAGGAATTGGTTGAAGGGTACTCCCTCCCCACTGAAATTAGAAATGAAACTTTGGCTTTTTTTTCATGGCCAGGGCCCTGGCTTTTGAATGTTTGGAGCACCTCAGGTGCAGGTGAGCAGCTGTACACAGCTGTAAGCAGGAGCAACACCAGACGTTGCTCAAAGCCCTCATTGGGGTTATATGGGTAACAGAATAGACCTATGCAGCCATTTTCATCATATTGCATCATTTCCTATACTTTGTGAGTGGATTTCTGGCTTTTTTTCTCATGGCCAGGGCCCTGGCTTTTGAATCCACTTTGTTTCCAACACCTCAGGTGCAGGTGATCAGTTTTACAGAGCTGTAAGAAGGAGAAACACAAGGCCTTGCGCAAACAACTCATTGGGCCTTAGAGGGTAATCTAATGCTATTCCTGTAAGTTGGCTGTTTGCTTCTGGGTTTTTTTTTCCTATTCCCCCCCTCAGGCTGAGCCTAGGAGGGGGTGAAGGTTGGGGTACTAAGAATTCTGTCTCCAGCCTCAAACTGACTGTTTGCAGAGATCTGCCAGGTTGCTGTGTTATACTGATTTTCAGCAGGATTTTTGCAGGCAGCTCACTGTAGATGTTTATCTCTAGGGTTTTTTTTTCTCCCCCCCCCCCCCCCCGTCATCAGGCTGAGCCTATCACAACAGGGTTGAAGGCTGGGCTACTCAGAATTACGTCTCCAGCCTCAACTGAGTGATTGCAAGTACCTTGCAGGCAGCTATCATTATACAGTATACTGATTTTTAACTGGATTGTTGCAAGGGAGCTCAGTTTAGCTGTTTATTTCTTGGGGGGGGTGGTTCTTTCCCCCCCAGGCTGAGCCCAGCCTGGTGACATGGTATTTTTCCAGTAACAAGTGCATACAAGGGTCAGGAACTAGCCTCCAGCTATGTGGGGGTGGGTGGAATAACAGCCTTTGTTATAAGGCTGGCTGTATAACAAAAGGCGAGTTGGCATTTAATTTTTAAATATCTTCCTGCAAAAATGAACTCTTAAGAGCTATAACAACAAAACTCTGGCATGCATGGACTTCTAACTTCGTACACACTGTGCTGAAACATGCCCCTGAAGAACCCTGAAGCACAGAAGTTGTGTGTTCAACACAACTACTTTTTTTGAGCGTTTTTGTGCTGAACTCACAACTAAAGCTGCAGCATTTCAAGGATTTGAAGGGTCATAAAAAAACCCTGGCAGCTAGGGACTTGTAACTTGGGGTACACTGAGCTGAGACATACCCCTACACACCCCTAAAGCACAGAAGTTGTGTGCAGAACACAACTATGTTTTTGGAGCATTGTATTGGTGAACTCACAACTTCAGCTGCAGCAATTAAAGGGTTAAAATTGCCATAAGAAAACCCCTGGCAGGTAGTGACTTGTAACTTGGGGTACACTGTGCTGGGACATCCCCTTACACAATCCTAAAGCACAGAAGCTGTGTGCACAACACAACTATGTGTGTGTTTGAGATCTTGTGTTGTCAGGTCTATGCTTTACAAAGGAATGAATGGACAAATTTGTTATGCCTTAAACCCCAATGAGTGGCGTTTGCAACACCCATGCTACAGGTATATGGCACACCTGGGAATTTTTTTGCAGGTGGTTTTCTCTATTTGGGGGTACCTTAAACATGTGACAAAAACTGACATTTGGAAGTTCTGGGGAAATATGGCCTTGGGGCAAAACGGGATTATTAATTCCATCTTAATTCTGTTAATTCTATTTTATCACTCTCATTTTAGAGCAGAGATTTATGCATGCCACCATTTTTGCTGACTAAGATCCGAGTAGAATGTCCGCTCCTTGGAAACTTATCCTCAAGTAAACGTTCCCTTACCCAGGGGAGACCTTCGGGACTGCCCCCCCCACGGCAGAATGCAGCGCAAACCGTTTTGGCACAG
This sequence comes from Plestiodon gilberti rubricaudatus, assembly GCA_026170595.1. NCBI lineage: Eukaryota > Metazoa > Chordata > Lepidosauria > Squamata > Scincidae > Plestiodon > Plestiodon gilberti. Next base: position 150,363,260 of record JANXHW010000002.1, on the reverse strand, counting down.
CTGCATCGGTGGGGGGGGGGAAACATAGGATTGGGCTGTTAGAGAATGAACTGCAAATCAGAACTTCCTCAGTTTACGTCTCCCCTCTGCTCTGAATTCGCTAGGTGGCTGTAGCAAGCTGCTCCCTCTCAGTCTCAGCTCCTCAGCTGCAGTATGGGGATAATACCATAATATCATACAGAGTTGTTGGAAGGATTACATCTAGTTGATACACATGGAGCGCTTTACATATTCATAAAGTGCTATATAAGTTGTTGTTGTTGTTGTTGTTGTTCAGTCGTTAAGTCGTGTCCGACCCTTCGTGATCCCATGAACCATATCCCGCCAGGCCTTCCTGTCCTCCACTATCTTCCTGAGTTCGCTCATTTTTAAGTTCGTTGCATCGGTGAGGTTGTCTAACCATCTCATCCTTTGCCTTCCCCTTCTCCTTTTGCCTTCAATTTTTCCCAGCATCAGAGTCTTCTCCAGAGACTCCTCTCTTCGCATTAGGTGGCCAAAATATTTGAGTTTCAGCCTTAGTATCTGTCCTTCCAGGGAACAGTCAGGGTTGATTTCATTTAGGATTGACTGATTTGATCTCCTAGCAGTCCAAGGGACTCTCAGGAGTCTTCTCCAGCACCACAGTTCAAAAGCATCTATTCTTCGGCGCTCAGCCTTCCTTATGGTCCAACTCTCGCAACCATACATTGCTACTGGGAACACCATCGCCCTGACAATGCGAACTTTTGTTGGTATGGTGATATCTCTGCTTTTTATTATGCTGTCTAAGTTTGCCATAGCTTTCCTTCCAAGGAGTAAGCGTCTTTTAATTTCATGGCTGCTGTCTCCGTCTGCAGTGATCTTGGAACCCAGAAAAGTAAAATCTGTTACTGCTTCCATTTCTGCCCCTTTTATTTGCCAGGAATTGATGGGCCCAGATGCCATGATCTTAGTTTTATTAATGTTGAGTTTCAAGCCAACATTTGCACTCTCCTCTTTCACCCTCATCAAGAGGCTCTTTAGTTCTTCTTCACTTTCTGCCATTAGGGTGGTATCGTCTGCATATCTGAGGTTGTTGATGTTTCTCCCGGCAATCTTGATTCCGGCTTGCGATTCATTCAGCCCTGCATTTCTCATAATGTACTCTGCATATAAGTTAAATAGGCAGGGTGACAATATACAGCCTTGCCGTACTCCCTTCCCAATTTTGAACCAATCAGTTGTTCCATGGCTGGTCCGAACTGTTGCTTCTTGACCCGCATACAGATTTCTCAGGAGACAGGTAAGGTGGTCTGGTACCCCCATCTCTTTAAGAATTTGCCACAGTTTGTTGTGATCCACACAATCAAAGGCTTTTGCGTAGTCAATGAAGCAGAAGTAGGTGTTTTTTTTGAACTCTCGTGCTTTCTCCATGATCCAGCGCATGTTGGCAATTTGATCTCTAGTTCCTCTGCCTCTTCGAAACCCAGCTTGTACGTCCGGTAGTTCTCGGTCCACGTACTGCTGAAGCCTAGCTTGTAGGATTTTGAGCATAACCTTGGTAGCATGTGAAATGAGTGCAATTGTGCGATAGTTTGAGCACTCTTTGGCACTGCCCTTCTTTGGAATTGGAACGTAAAGTGACCTTTTCCAATCCTTTGGCCACTGCTGAGTTTTCCAAATTTGTTGGCATATTGAGTGCAGCACTTTCACAGCATCATCATTTAGGATTTTAAGTAGCTCAGCTGGGATATTATCATCTCTACTAGCTTTGTTGTTAGTAATGCTACCTAAGGCCCACTTGACTTCACTCTAGGATGTCCGGCTCTGGGAAAGTGACCACACTAGCGTGGTCATCAGGAACATTAAGATCTTTCTTGTATAGTTCTTCTGTGTATTCTTGCCATCTCTTCTTAATCTCTTCTGCTTCTGTTAGGTCTCTGCCTTTTTTGTCCTTTATCATACCCATCTTTGCACAAAACGTTCCCTTGATATCTCCAATTTTCTTGAAGAGATCTCTAGTCCTCCCCATTCTGTTGTTTTCCTCGATTTCCTTGCATTGTTCATTTAAGAAGGCCTTCTTATCTCTCCTTGCTATTCTCTGGAAATCTGCATTTAGTTGTTTATATCTTTCCCTTTCACCTTTGCTTTTCGCATTCCTTCTTTCCACAGCTATAAGTTATTACTTATGCTATAATAAGTAACAATATAGGAAAAAGTAATGATAGAAATGTGGTCTAAATAAAACTTGTTGCTTTCTTCTGGGCGGAGGCGTCAAGAGCTATGGTAACTAAGTGATTAGAGTCCAGATTTAGGACTTTTAATCTGAGTCTGTAGGTTTGAGGATCTAGATCAGTGGTTCTCAAAGTGTTGGGTCGTGATCCACCATAAAAAACGGAAGCAGTTGCTTCCCCCTTAAGGGGCATGGCGATGTCAACGTCGGCACTTTGGGGGTCCCGCTGCTGCGTGAAAAAGTTTTTTTTCACTTACTGGAGATCTTGCAGGCCCTATACAACTTTCCAGCACTGATGCAGCTGTGCCAATGGGGCATATGCTGCATCCTGCGATTGGGGGGGGGGCAGTCACTGAGACCTCCTCAAGATAAGGAAATGTTTGTTCCTTTACCTCAGGGCTGCATTGCGGCTGCATCGGCACTGGAAAGTTGGTTAGGATTGGGCCCTAAATCTCCCAATCTTCCTGCTTCCCTATTTCTGGTGTAAATATATTGAAATAAACATTGGTAGCATTGAGAAGCAGTGTTAAATAACCATATGGTAGCTGGCTATTGCTCATAAGCTCTAGTAGGAAAGAACAACAGCCAAAGTGCAACATCTGTTCATTTGACAACTACCACTTTTTATTTGGGCAGTGTATATATTTCCTTAGTTGGGAGACAGGAGGTTATGTGAACCTTCTGAAAGTAATTTATAAATGCTTCTCTGATTCTCACCCAGCACTTGGGAGTCTGGAAAGCTTGCATTCGTTTGGCCAGGGTATGTCTTTGTTAATCTCCATATATTATAATTGCTTTTTTTCCTTAGATGTCAGTTTTTGTGACCTGCTGTGTGCCTGCTGTGACCCTATTTCTGTGCTTCTCCAAGCAGAGCTGTCTTTCATTGGAAATTTGCCAAAACCTGAACTGAGTATCTTTGGTATCTGGTAATTAAATTTGAGATATGTTAATAAGAATGTATTGCGTACTCAATATTTAATCTTTATCTCAAAGTCCTGTTACCCATCCTGAGGCTCTATACAGTCTGGAGACAAATATCCATACCCTATACAAGTGGTTATCAAAGTTTTCCCCGCAAGGAGGGGAGAACTGTGAGTGCTTGCGGGGGCCTGGCTTGTGGCGCTCCCAGGGATTGTGCTGCTGGTGGAGAAAAGGTGGTCTTGTTTAACTTACTGGGGGTCTTGGTGGCCTTCCAGAAGGTGCGGGGAGGCCTGTGGCCCCCTATGTGGGCCTCCCCACACTGTAGATCGCCGCTCCGACGTGATTGCGACCACATCTGGTTTTCATCTGAAGACCAAAACAGTTGTGGCTAAGGTAAAAGAGCAGACACACTTGGAGCATAATATAGGGCAGCGGTTCTCAAACTGGTGGGCCGTGACCCACCAGGAGAACCGGATGCTGGCCCTTTCCCCCTTAAGGGGCAGGGATTATTTGCCACCAGGGAAAAAGTGGTCTTGTTTAACTAAGCCAGTGGTCTTGTTTAACTAAGCCAGTGTCACGTACATCTTTGGAGTTCTTGCTGTAGTGATCCTACTGATGTCATAGCCATTTCCCAAATATCTCAGTGTTTTAAATTCCATACTTTTTCTCCCACAGTCATCTTATTTTCTACTGACTCTACTTCCTGTTTCAGCTATGGCAACGCAAGTAGCTGAGTGGCTCTTAAAATATTTTTAGTAGTTCTATGATCTTCCAGGCATGTGCGAGCTAGGACTTGTACTAAAGGAGGTGATAACTGGACCCCATATTTTCTTCTCTGTAACTGTGTATCTGCTAGGGCAGCTTGTGTTAACGAGTGGCTTTTCTCTCTGCTATTTAACTGAAAGCTTAATTAAGGGCAGCAAGCAACACGCAGTTTCTATTGTGCCTTCCTGAGATGTTGAATTGTACCTTCAAGGTCAAGTTAGAGTGAGGCTTTTTAGCTCTGAAGAATGAACAGCAGGAGGTGGAATCTCTGAAGCACTGAGTGGGTAGTATGTCATTAAGTGCTTTTCATCTCTCTGGAACTTGCTCATTGCTCATTGCCATTTTTTCTTCATCCTCCTCAACTTTTCCTTCTCGTTATCTGCAGGCTAATGCAGGCTTCACTGTTGCTTTTCTTTGATCTGTAGGGCCTGAAACATTGCCCTATCTCCATGGAAGGTATATTTTTCATCTTGAAGAAGTTTGGCCTTTGACTGGGCAAGCCTCATTGCCTGCAATAGAGGTTTTCAAATTGATACTGAAGAGTGGTTCTATCCAACAGAACCAGGTTGAAACTTCTTGAGCATCATTAGAGTGATTTGAGTCTATTCCTTTGTGCATATTGCTGGGCAATGAGTCAGTAAATGGAAAGCATATTTTTAATATATACAGTGTGTGTGTGTGTGTGTGTGTGTGTGTGTGTGTGTGTGTGTGTGTGTGTGTGTGTGTGTTGGATATTGATTGTTTGGACTGTAGCTGTGATATTGATTGTTCGGACTGTACCAGTCTGGCCTAGTGCTTACTTAGTAAAAGGGGGAATCTGGCAGTTTTATTAGGAGCAGTACTTGCATTACTATCTGTCCTTGAACATTGCTTAGTTGTTTCTTTTATTGAATAAGTAAAGCCAGAGAAATAGGAAGCTGGTTGCACAGATGTCTGTAATGTGATTTCCTTGAGAAATAAGATCTACAGAATATGGTGGTTTTAAAAAAGAAGAAAAGAGCATGTACTCTAGAAAAGCTGATCTAAGAATCTGATGCACATTGTCAAGTACGTGCTGCAGAATAGACTGAGTAAACGTCCGGATTTTAGACATCCAAAATATGGAGGCATAGCCGCTTGTTTCTTCTTTTATCCAAGCAGCCCTGCATGTGTGTATTGAAACTCTCACACTTTTCAAAAGCTGATCTAGGTTTGCATAAAACTGCTTAAACTTCATTTTGAGATTTCACTAACTGCAGTCTGTTGGGCCACCTCCCACAATGCCCCCCCCTTCTTTCACTTGTCATCTACCCTGATGAAGAGTTCTGTGGAACTCAAAAGCTCTAGCAGCTCACTGATGCTTTATTAGTTTGCGGTTGGTCTTAATAAAAGCATTAATACGCCACTTTGGATTGTGGGTTGTCGCCATAGTCACAGCAAGAACTGACCTTTTAGGATGATATGGCTGTGGACTCCCTGCAAGGCCATGTGAATTATTAACGTTTCTGAAGCTTTCATTCAGGCTTTATGCTTGCCTTCAGTTTATCAATTCCGAATTATTTTGCCATTTTTCTTAAATGTTATCTAAGTGACTTATAGAATTTGTTCTAGCTTTTTGAGGGAGCATCTGTGGAAAATGGAGAGAGTTTAAGTGAACTGCTTTGTTTATTGAAAGGTCTCTTTCAACAGAATCCTATGCATTGTGTGCTCAGAAGTACAGGTGGGCCCCCATATCCACTGATTCGCTATCCACGGTTTCAGTTATCCACGGATCGTGGGGAACCCCCCCCCAGGCTTTTACTTTTTTCCCAGTAAGCTTTGTTTCTTCCTTAAAGAAACAGGAGAAGCAGCCTCTGGCTGCTTATTACAGGCAAGTAGAACGAGACTAAGTACTAGAGAGGCTCTGCAAGGTTAACAAAAACCTTGCAGAGCCTCTCTAGGACTTAGTCTCGTTTTACTTGCCTGCAATGGAGGCTGCTTCTCTGTTTGTTTTAAGGAAGAAACAAAGCTTGCTGAAAGAAAAATAAGAGCTGGGGGGGCAAGCATGCCTGCCTGCAGGGGAGGCAGGGTGGGGGCGCCCTCAGGAAACCATGGAGGGGGTGTTCGCTCTTATCCACGGTTTCAAGTATCCACGGAGGGGCCTGGAACATATCCCCAGCGGATATGGGGGCCCACCTGTAAGTTCCATTTATTTCAATGGGAATTACTCCCAGATAAGATTGCAGCTTTGGATCTTTGCTAGTGGTGGGAAGTTATACATGAATTTGGAGGGCCATCCATACTTCTTTTGAACTGAGTCAAGGCCTAAAATCAAGGCAATAGACATGAGTGTTCCAGGATGGCATAGCCATTTTGGGTGGAAAAGTGCAGGGAATATGACGACTTGCTTATACGCTTTACAGGTTGTCTTTTTTGACACTTGCACTGCCATGAAATAACTGAGGAGGATATAAAACAATGCCAGGTTAAAATGGCCACAGTTGGACGCTAACCATGTTTTGATTTATTTTGTGAATTACTTCTTATTGAAAAGCAGTATATAAATATTCTTAATAACTATCGTATGTGGTATAAAAGACTCAAAGATATGTTTGTAATGAAGAACTACAAAGTTCTTATACGGTGTTCCACTGCTGTTGACAGGACCTGCTGAAATGTTAATGGAGGATTGAACAGAACTAAAAAGTTGGACCCTGTCGCTTACGTAGGTTTCTTCATGCTCTTCTTTCATTCTCATATATAAAAATTATTCTGTTTAAAAAAAATTTGGATGCCACCTGGCTAATTCATAATCATCTTTAATATTCATAAACTGGCTTTGTGCATAGTGGTTGAAGTCATATTGACTAGGAATGGATTTAAGATGGATGAGGCAATATGAAATTGAAACTGTCAGACCTCTGAGAATGGCTTGTCAGCACTAGATAATAAAGGTGTGCTGGACACATTGGACTACTGTTGGTTTTAAAAATGAAGAAAATACTGAATTGAGCTGTATATGAACTGGCAGTGCAATCCAGTGCAAGTTTTCTTGGAAGTAAGGCCCATTGAGTTTAATGGGACTTGTTCCCAAGTACGTGTGCATAAGTTTGCAGCTGGAGTGAATGAGTGAGCAGATCATATATCAAGGGTGGCCAAACTTGCTTAATGCAAGAGCCACATACAGTAAACTTCAGATATTTGAGAGCTGCAATATTTAAGAAGCATTTGAATTCTTAAATATATTTACTTACCATGAACATTAAACGTACGTTTTAATCTAGTGGACTCTGAGTTTATAACCCGATAAATTATAAAGCTTGAAAATTTCTTATTTACCTTTTATACCGTATTAATTGTGATGCAAAAAGGAGCTCAGCCAACATATTTCCACGAGCTGCACATTATATGTCAAAGAGCCGCATGTAACTCCGAAGCTGTGGTTTGGCCACTTCTGTCATAATCTTTCAGTACCTGAAAGCCATTTTCTGTTTGACCCCAGGATGGGGGGGGAAGGCAATGTGTTTACTACTTACAGCTCAATCCTATCCAACTTATGCCATCGCTGTAACCAGCAGCGCAGCGAGAACGGGAGGCCCCAGAACGGAAAGGGGATTCAAATCCCCTCCAAAAGGGGAATTCAATGGGGATTCGAATCCCCTTTCCGTTCTGGGGCCTCCCGTTCTCGCGGCGGCGCTGGTTACAGCGGTGGCATAAGTTGGATAGGATTGCACCCTTAGAGTGAGAGGCATTGCCTCCCTCCCCTTTTTAAAGGCAGCTTCAGGATTAAAAGTGTGGTGCCTTGTGAGGAGATTGTTATGATTCTGTATAATGGTCATGCATGGTGACAAGATAGGAAGCTGTTGGGATGGTATCAATGTCAAACAAGACTTCCAAAACATCCCATTCATTTAGTTGCTGTGGGGGCACAATACTGGTTGGCTGACTTATCCCAGAGTTCATGAGATACGTGTGATTGCATATGAATTTTAATCTGTTGTAGTATATATCTTTAAATGAATATAAACAGAGAACCTGTATAGATAGCTGTAATAAGAAATGCTGTGTAAAAATTATTACTGAGACAGGTTGGCAGAGTTGACCACCTAATTAGTGTGTAGTTTATTGGGTTTATTTTTCTTTGAGCTTTAGTTTGAATTTGTATGTCAGATTGATATATGCACCCTTCATTTTGGATGGACATATTTTAAAATAAGCTGACACAATCATTTGGTGCATCTAGCATTAGTTTATTTCATGTTATAGGTCCTAGAAAAGATTGGCCCGAGGGGGAGTATGGCTTTTTTTGTAGTTCTCAATCTGAACATTTACTGCTTCCAGGCATACTGAAATAATGGCAAACTTGGATAAATTAATGTGGTAGCAAATTCTTTAAAACATGAAGTAGATTTAAGAGCTTATCTAGCCAGGCAGTAACTGATACAAATAGGAGCTTTTGGAGGCACCAACTATTCTGTTGCACATACAGGGAGTGTTAAGACAGGCCTCATTACCCTGAGTCCCCTGCTTATGGAGAGGTTAGGATCTGGAGGCCTGTATGTAACTTGAAACTGTCATAGGTTGGAACAGCTGGCTCTTGCCTGCCCAGCGCAACTGCGCCTGTGTGGAAGCACCAGCAAAGGATGTACTGCACCTGCACGAAAACTCTGACGCATCTGTCCGTGTTACGGACATCTATAAATTGGGGAGTGGGTACACTGTCCTTTTTTCTTTGGGAAACATTTTGTCTCTCTGAAAGATTTCTTCTCTCTTGTATTTCTAGGCTAATTAGGTAATGATTGCTATAGATTTTTAAATGGATTATATCAGATCATTAATAAAACATGTAGAAGTAAAGTAGCAAATAAATGACTTGCTAAAAAGGAAAGGAGCAAAACTTGCAGGAAGCAGCATGTGAGAAAGAAACCAGAAAAAAACAAGATGGAACTTGAACAGATGGCTAAAGAGAAAGTAAAAACAAATTTTGGAGGTAGCCCGGAAGCCTAGGTTTACTTGATCACCAAGTCCTAAAGGAATGATTAGAGAAGAAAACAATAAGCTGTGTGAACGAATCTCAGAAATTAAGAACAATAATTTCTCCACCACAGAGGATTTAGGGAAGTTATTCAGTCTTTCCTTCTGGCAAAGTTGACAAAAGAGTAGTAAAAGCCTTGAGTTGCGAGTAACTGTGTCTGGCTAAGGTTTCATGGTAAAGAAAAAAAATGCTCTAGGCTCGTAGCTTTCAGTTTGTCAAGAGGTGGTATCCATCTGCACCTCTAACCTGCAACATGCGACCTGCCTTCAATAGCTCATTGGCAAAGCCCAGTGGTAAAGGGGCTGCAGAAAACACGAGTTTAAGTCTGCAACTTTCCATGTACATACAAGCTCCCTGCCCCTAAAAGGATACATGCTACCAGGCCTTTTTGGTCACCAGCTGGTGAGAAAAGAAGGCAAATCAATGTGTGCTGCTACTGTGTTGTTCTGCCCCTTCCTTCCATTCAGACTCAATTGGAACGTGAACAAGAGGGAGGGTGTCATTTTGGCAATAACGTGCATTCAGTTTTGAAAGAATGAGAGAGATAAGGAGGAAGCAAGTCAAACTCAGCAGGGGGAAACGGACACTATGGGTTGGAGACGGAGGGGACCCACTGAAAATTGATGGGCTTGGCCAAACAACCCCGCCAAAGTCTGATGTGGGATTTACCTCATCTGGGACCCTTAGCCCTGGCTACTGTTCAGACTGTGCAGGCTTGAGCCTCAAAACAAAATGGCAGCAGGAGCACTGCTGTGACCTACCCAATCCTGTGAGGTTGGATTGTAGCTAAGAATCATGATCCACCTGTTGAAGACCCCGATACCAGGCCGATGAAAACTGGTTACTGTATAATTCTTGTTTAGTAGTCAATCTTTGACTTTCTTAAACGAGTTTGTTAAATTTTGGAGTGTAATTCTGCAGCTCTGATCATGTTAAAAAACACCACTATCAATAGATGGGTGAATTTTGAAAGATACCGCTATTTAGATTTTCCTTCTGAAATCCATTTCCACCCCCCAATATCATCCCACACAACTGAGACCATTGTATGCGCGGTGACATAACCATGTGAACTAAGTCAGTGGTGGCCAATTGTGCCACACACTGAGTCTAAGGTCTGAGAATGTGCCACTTTTGTACACATGAGCAACTCCCTAGTACTGTGGGGTAGTCTTGTCTCATGTCTCTGAAACATGGGGATGGCAGCAGTGCACTGTTAGAGAGGCAGGCAAAGCTGTAGGCACAACTGTCTGCCCTAGCTAGGACCGTTGATTCTGCGGTTTCAGTTCACGTGTGTCACAAATTCCTGCTGTCTGTGCCATGTAACATATGTGCAACAGATTGGTCATGAGTTCTGGTTAAAAACTCATTTCTAGTGCAAATTGTCAATGCTTCTCTGCCAAAAAACAATGTTAAAGGGGAGCATGACATGTTTCAGTCCTGGAATTGAGCACGCATGCGCCTGCATACACACATAAGCATAGGAAACTGCCCTCTGCTGTGTCAGATGATTGATCCATTTAGTTCAGTATTGTCTATCTACACCAGTGGTTCCCAACCTTTTTAGTACCGGGATCCCCTTTTGTAGAATGACAATCTGTCGGAACCCTCTAAGACCTAGGGACAGATGTCATTAAGCAGGAAGTTATTTCATTGTGTTTTAATAAATTACACTATTTAATAAATCACACTTTTAAAAATAAATCAACATTTTAAAGTTGTACTCATAAGCAGCCCCATTTGGGAGTGGGGGGTGGGAGTGACCTAATATGAACAGAGATGCTAAAAGGCAAGCAGAAAGTAACATAAGGTGAGCAAACAAGCCAAGAGAGCATCAGACACTTCTTCTTCGGGGGGGGGGGGGAGGAGTGAGCCTCCATCTTGGGTGTGGCCATCCAGCCGACATCCCGCAACCCCCCAGAAACCACTTCGTGACCCACTTGGGCGTCCTGACCCCCATGTTGGGAACCACTGAACCACGGACTGTCACTGACTCCCCAGGGTTTCAGGCAGAGGTCATTCGTAGTGCTACTTGAAATGGCAGAGATTGAACCTGGGACCCTTTTGAATGTGCTTTACTTCTGGATGATGGCCCCATCTCTTAATTCTGACATTGATGCTTCACAAAAATGCAGACCTTTAATCTTGCTGCTGGTTCCCTCCTAATTTTGAATACTTTGTTTTAAAACAAAGACTAAAGGATCTTCTATTGAATTTATCTTTTTAAATATGTTTGTGAATTTTTTGTAGTTTGCTTCTGAATATTATCAATATTTGAGTCATTTTGTAGGTATCGATTTCTCTCTCTCTCTCTCTCAGCAAGGTTGATATATCTAGAAAACTGCTTAGAGATCTGCAAGTAGCAGCTTTCTTGTTTTCTCAGCTTGTTTCCTTGAAATTATTATGTTTCAACACCTTGGAAAAAGGGGTCAGAGGGAAAGATGTATGAAGAGAGTAATTTATATTGAAGCAGAACAATTTATTTATAAGGGAAGTCAAGTAGCTGTCGTGTAGAGTACCATACTCTTTCCCCCTTCGGTGGGGAGAGCACAGAAGGGAAACAACCCTATTAGTCTTCAGGAACAGCCAGCTAGACTATTGCTTATCCTTGCCAGTTTGGTGTCAGTTTTCAAGGAAAAATGCTCTTTTAAAGCACATGGAACTCAAGAATAGAAAATAAATATTGGCATGCACAATGCTGGTCACAGATCAGGCACTTCAAGTGAAATATTGAAAAATAAGGTAGTGTTGGACCACAAAAGGGAAGTAGTAAATAAAATGGGTTGGAAGAAAAGATTATTTGGCAGTATGCTTTCTCTTGGAAGAATTATTTGTTCATGTTCTGCTCTAATACAAGAATCTGTCATGCGCAGGCAATGTTTTTATTTTCTTGCGGGTTTTGCAGTAGCAGTTTCTCAGGATGTGATTATTAATTGCAATATGCTAACATTTTCCAGCAGAGTGTTCTCAAAGGCAGTCTGAACTCATAAAATTATTGGTTTAGCAAGATGGTTTAGTTAGTAGATAGGGTCTGGTCTAAGCATTTCCCTTAAAGCACCCACTTGTTGGGCTCCATCATGCACAGTAAGGGCGTACTGGTAATTTGTCCTCTGAAATGGGTTTTGGTTTCAGTATGCTAGGTATAGTTGGCTTCTCATGTCCAGTATCTGCACCCTATATTATTCAGCCAGTGTGCACTACTGTCATGTCATTTGTAGTCCATCTTAAAACATCTTATTGTAGTACAGTATTTGCATTTTTGTAAGATTTTGTAGTTCTAAAGTGTATCTTCTTGTGTGTTGCATTTAAGATTTTTAAGAGAATTCATGGGCAGAGTATTGCGTATGTTGCAGCAAGCTGTCTTGGTTTCATAAAATATGTTCAATATAATGTAGATTTGCTTGAAAACTGCTATGAGGAGTGAGGGATTTACCTATTGTTCATTTGCCATCTTGACAGGGCTAGAAAATGGGATGCTGAATTGAGCTAGTCCCATTGATGAATGCCATAGTCCTGTTTCTTGGAATTCAACAGATGCCTAGCCTGGTCTCGTCAGGGTACTATTAAGTGAAAGGGACAAGCCAGGCTGCAGTTTTGTTCCTTATTACGCAGAAAACCAAGAAGAGAACAGAATGAGAGGAGATCTACCTTGAGAAGGTCTAGGGTTGCTGATTTGTGATCCAGAGACAGTATGTGTAGCTTTAGAACTCTAGGGAAGTAATTATGTGGACTTGGCTGAGACACTCTGTCTGGGACTTGACCCCAGGGCTACACTGTGAGCTTAATGGCTGAGCAGAGATTTCAGTTGAGATCTCCCAAGTTCAAGTCTAGCACTCTATCCACCACACAACACGGACTCTCGGAGTTGTGTCTTGGCTACCTTTTCTTTTGTCTGAACTCAGCAGACTAGTGCTATGGGGCCATTGCAGAGCTGTGCAGAGCAGAGCCAATGCAAATTACCGTAATTTCTTCAGAATTTGAACGTGATGCCGAGGAGAAGCGTTTTATGTTCTGTCACAGACGTCTCCCAGTTTTGATGTGCCAGTAGCTATGAAAACTACTCATCGTATATTGATCCCCAAAGTTGGGGCTGTAGTACCTACTTCAGTTATGTACAGGCAGTCTACATTTTGAAACTGGAATCTGATGCAAAATGTTCGTGCTGAGGTTCATAGTGAGGAGGATGTAGTCTGAAATATCTGTCTCTGATTCAGTTTATGATTAGCTCTAAGTGTGACATTTTGCAGTTTCTGGGATGATGCCTGTAGGGTTTACACATGGAAGATGTCATCAGAATGGGTCAATCTTTCAAATTTCCTATTGACAATGTTAAGCTCATAACTGTTTGAGGCATGCAGGATAATTTAATATGGTTGACTGTATTTTACAGTTTCGCTTCATGAGTTGACTACCCCATTGACTCGTCTAACCCAGATTCATGTCCCCTTGACTTTTTTCCTTCCTGACTTTTGATTACTGGTTCCCCTGTCATCATCCATTATGTTTTATTGTAAATGTTGTTTTTGTTTTGTTTGTAAGCTGCTTTGAGTTTTAATGAAAAACAAGATGTGTACATTACAGTTAAGTAAATAAATGTCCCTCCTCTCTACCACATTATCAGCCTTTCTGTCCCCCTGCCCCCATGGCTCCTTCCTGTCAAACATTCCACTGTTTTCTTCGTTCCAAAAACATGCACAAAACAATTAACCCCCCACCCCCCAATTTCCATCCTCAAGTACTGTCCAGTTTTCCTCCTTCGCTTTATTTCCAGTCTCCTGGAGTGTTCTGCTTACTCCCACTGTCTGGATTTTCTCTTCTCCAGCCCTGCTTTTGACCTCCAAACTTACTTTCACTCTCAGCACTCCACTAAAACTACCTTCACCAGTGATCTCCTGAGTGCCAGAACCAAAAGTCTCAGTGTTCCTCCTTCTTGACTTCTCTGCCACATTGGATACTATTGACCACTCTCTCTTGACTTGCTTTTTGCCTTGTGTCTCTGATTCTGTCTTCAGGTGGTTCTGCCTCCCTCTCATACAGCTGCTTCAGTGTTTTCGTAAGTCCCTCAGGGCTCTGCTATTCTCTCTTTAAACATGGTCACTGGGTGATCTCATTGTATCCTGTGACTTTTAGGACCACTAGTAGGCTGATGATCTTCAGCTCTTCCTCTCCACCCCAATCATGCATCTGCAAGTCTCTCTGACATTTCCACTTGAACTCTTCATTGGCTTTTCATGCTCAGTATGTCCAAGACCAAGCCAGCGGGTGGCGCAGTGGGTTAAACCACTGAACCATGAGCTGTCAATCGAAAGGTTGGCAGTTCGAATCCGTGCGACGGCTCCTGCCAACCTAGCAGTTTGAAAGCAAGAAACTGCAAGTAGATTAATAGGTACCGCGTCAGCGGGATGGTAACAGTGTTCCATGCACCTCGGTGTTGAGTCATGCTAGCCACATGACCATGGAAATGTCTTCGGACAGCGCTGGCTCTTCGGCTTTGAAACGGAGATGAGCACCGCTCCCTAGAGTCGGACACGACTGGACTTAATTGTCAAGGGATACCTTTACCTTTACCTTATGTCCAAGACCAAACTCCTCTTACCTCCTGAGCCTTCCTCTCCTTTTTTGTTAACATCATCACTATATTGACCCTATTGAACAGGCACAATTTGGCAAAATTCCCTGGTTACCTTACTCTGTTGTAACTAACCCTAAATAAGTAGAAATGAAATAATCACATATTGTTCCTTAGTTTATTTGTGCATTTAGTTCCCTCCTTTTGTCTTTCTCGTGTGACAGAGCCAAGTCTTTCTCATTTTGTGTAAAAGTAGCTCACATTTTTTAGCTCATAGATGTTGCTAAATAGTCTGTCTGTTTTTGATGTTCCAGAATGTGGAGCTTTCATGATCATACACTGAAGGATTTCTTCTCAATCCTATCTCTGCTTTTACATTTTTTAAAAAAGGTCTTGAGAGGTCACAGTTCTGTTGCACCACATGCAGAAGAGTATAAATGGCTCTGCAGAACAAGAGTTATTACTGTGTCATGAAAAAAAAGCTCTTTGATTTCTAGAGAGTTTTCTTGGTTCATAGTTGCACACCTGCTGCTCAGAACATTGTAGATGACCATTTGTTTGAAAGCCTTGTTGAAAACATTAGTAGGCCTTTAATGAGTGATATTCTGCATATCAATATGATCCTTCTGGTATTCAGGATGCATTAGTGGTACTTAAGCTGTTCAGATAGTTGTGTTGCAGCTGCAGCTTTGGTGCACAGCACAGAAAGGCAAGTTGGTGCATATCCATATCAGATCAACTGTGTCTCTTCTATAATGCATTTGTGTATCTGAAAACATGGTGCAAACATGTCCCTGGTAGCATCAGCCAATCACAGTTCTTAAGAGTTTGCCAATATTCAAATGCCTTTCAAAGATATGGTCACCCAGTGGTAGAGAGACAGAGGCATCTTTTCTGTGGTGCAAATGTGATCTAAGTCTTGGTGCTGAGCAAAGTTAACTTGGAAATAAGTTCCATGAGATTGGTGGTACTCAGAGTTATTCACATTTGCACGTACATTGCATCACTGTGACATATAATTTGATGACTCACAGCTGAACAAGTGTAAGCTGCTTCCTTGGAAAAGTATTCTGCCCAAAATGACATCTGGTGATATGAAACTGACTGTTTTATATCACCAGGCTGTGACACTTGATTAGTATTGGCTCTTTTCTTATATACTGTACAACTCATCACTCATCTCATGATGAATGCATATCTGTAAACTTGCCCTTACTCCATAATAAATGGGATCAGGATGCAGGAGTTAGGATCATTAAAGATTATTACACTGGCAGCCCAATCCTGTCTAGCTAGACTGCAGCGCAGGCATAGAGCCCACGCAGCATCCTGTCCAGATAGGACCCAGCTCTGGTACAGCTGGAGCTTGTTCATCCCCTTACCCTGAGTAGAGCCCCAGCCACCCCAATGGGCCTACTCGAATGTGTGCCAGCTATTTTGCTGGTGCACATTTGAGCTGGCCGTGTAACAACGGGCAATCATGGGACGTGGGGGTGGGTGGGAACGGCGCCGGCGCCAGCCTCCGCTGTCTGGCTTTATGCCATGTTTGCACGGTCTCGACCTGCACAGGATTGCGCTGTAAGAATGCCAGCATAGAAGCACAAATTATTTTCAGGAGGATTTTGTTTATCAGAATTAAGTGCTATGTTCCCCTAACTCCTTTTGAAATAAAGGTAATAGAACTAGATTTAATGTTCATAGTACAATTATCTCACCTACGGTAACTTTAAACTGGCAGCATGTTTTTCAGCAAGCATGTTCTCTTCTAGATATCTTGTTACATGCATGTATGGCCCTCATTTTTACTATAATCAGATTCCATTTTGCTTTGTGTAGTCAGTAATTTAAATGATTACTGTCAGATTAGAGCTTCAAAAAGAGAGGACAATGCAGGAGTAAGATGCTTTACTATGCTGTAGAACTGGAATTCTGAGGTTTCCATTATGTTGTGATACCTGATAATCTGATATTCTGAAATGGAGTATGACAGCGCAATCCTGCGCAAGTTGCGGCCTGGGCTCACCTCAAAGGAAGCGCCGGAGGCCCCAATGGGCCTCTTTGGATGCGCACCAGCTCTTTAGCCAGCCTGGCCTGGGAAGGGGCGCTAGATATTGGCGCAACCCCGGCACTCCCAGGCCGGGCTGGCCAATGGCCCCCTCCACCACCACCACTGCCACCCTCCCCATGTACTCCAGCTGCCTGACGCAGACCTTACCTGCATCCAGCGGTGTGTGGAGAGGAGGGTGGCGAAGTAAGCGGTGCCGGCCTCTGCTTACTCCAAGGGTGTCAAACATGCCTTATGGCATATTTGCGACACCCTAGGCTGCCGGAGTGAGAGTTCTTTAGCTGGCCTAAAGTTGGGCAGGATCGAACTGTGCATTGTGTCAGTTGCGTCGCTGGGGCACGGGGGTGACTTGCCGGGAGGTGGTGACGCACCCGATGTCACGTGCCGTGTCACCCCCCCCGACCTGTACAAACTACTCATCGTCACCCGCTGCTGCCGCTGCATCACCCCCTGCTCCTGCCCGGTACGAACCGGGAGAGGGTGACGACGCGTTTTCTTCGGCCGGCGGCTCGGCCGCTTCTGACTAGGCCAAAAGCAGCGTTCTTCGCACATGGGCACAACGCCGCTGAGGACAAGAGGCTTCAAGTAGCATTGTGCGCATGCGCAAAGTACGCCGCTTTTAGCCTAGTCGGAAGTGGCTGAGCTCGTACCCAGCGGCAGCAGGGGGTGATGCGGCGGCAGCAGCATGTGTGTGAGGGGGATGACACAGCGGCGGCAGCGGGCCGTGATGGGCCGTGGTGACACGCCACCCAGTGACACCGGTGCATTGTGTTGTCTTTTTGAAGAGCATTTGGAAACCTCTGAGGCTGTTGCAAATTCCGCACCTGGCGCTATGGCACCGGTCCGGGATTCTCTGCAAAAGGATGTTAACAATACTCAACCAATGTAATGCTTGAATTTGGTATTGTTGCCCTTCTAAGTCTGAGAGTAAGAGGTACAAAATATTGACCTAATCTCTGTTTCTTTAGAAGTATGCCAGCTTTTAAGTGCATGGATCTCTTGGATACAGGTTCAGATTCTGTGTTGCTTGAACAATCTTCAATCAGCAGGTCAAATGATGAAGGATGCTAGCTTGATAGCAGCAGTATCCTACCTCCCTTCCACAAAGCTTTGGAATCTGCATTTTAATGGTATTTCAAAACTCTATTTGTTTAGCAAAATAAAACAGGGCTAGTGGAGTGTTGATAGAAGCCAGGTCATAACAATGCATAAAAGTGCAACAGCCAAAACAGCCAAAGAGTTGGGGTGCCACAACAGAAAAAAAGTTCCTAACGTTATGTATTTAACATTATTACTGCATCTAATTTTTAATTTGAGGTAAAGTAGCTTTGAGTCCTTCTATAGAGTTTTACTCCTTGTATTCCTTTCTTTCGGGGTTATTTCTGGGATAAAACTAGCTGTGATTCCATGACCAAACGGGGACAGTATCCGTAGATATTATAATTGTGAAGTGTCCGACTGCAGTCTAAAGAGTTGCCTGGGCTCTTCAAAGAGGGGTGGGGGTTATGCTTGCCCAGAGAGAGTTTTTAATTATTTTTTTAATTTAACACTGACCAGTATGTCATCTTATTACCTGCTTTTGAAACCACATTTCAAAAATTCCTGGATGGGGGAGGCTGTTTGAGGGGAAAAAACAACAACCCAAAACTCCTTTGGGTGTACAGAACAAGTTGTGCTATTCTATGTCTGAAGTGGCTAAAGCCAGTGCTGGTACTGAGTACTCACAGAATGTCTCTGATTTTAGTGATATATTTTTAGTCAGGCTGGAATGAGAACTTTTTTTAAAAAAGTCAGTCTTAACAGACCTATATAACTGATTCAATACATAACTGGTATTGAATCAATAGCAAAAGAGCTGTGTGGAAGCTTCCTGTTTTTACCGCTTACTAGCACGTAGCATTTTGCTCTCCATTCTAAATTGTAAGGTTCTGCTTTGCACAGAAAACAAATGTGTTAGACGCAATCATTTTTAGACGACTTATTGTGTATGTGTTAATGTCTTTGGATGTTTAAGCTAGTGAAGATAAGGCAGCAGTGGATTTGAGATGTAGTTGTTGGATTTTTCTGTTGTAGTTGCAGTATGTTCCTGCAGTACTAAATCACTGTGGCTCATTAGTAAAAGCAGGTCTGCATTAGTCATACTCCATCACACTTCCTTTAGTAAGAATAAACCACCAACTTGTAACATACTTGAGTGTTAATTAAAAAGTGATTAAGTTGTAATGTTGCTTGCCTTCTTGTTGGCTTGGGCAGGCATTGGCTCTTGGGAAAGTCTCTGAGAGAGAGAGAGAGAGAGAGAGAGAGAGAGCATATTAGTTGTGATGACAAACAGCTTAAATTCTAGAAGCAAGAAGGGCCAAGGAAGGTATATAGAAACAATTTCTCATCTGTCTCTTCTATTTTGGGCATTGCTATCTGGTAAATTGCCTTGCATTGCTGAATGGCAAGCCTTTAGTGTTTATGGTGCAGTATGGCATGGGGTTGTTTAATTGACTGTTCAAATACAGGGGGGCGCCGTATCCGCGGGGGATATGTTCCAGCCCCCACCGTGGATACCTGAAACCGCGGAAAGGGGCGAATGCCCCCCTGTGGTTTTCAGAGGCCCCCCCCCGGGCCGGCGCACCCCCCGCACCCTCCACAGCCCCCCCAGGCACGTTTAGGAGAAACCTCCTTTTCTTTTTCTTCAAAAGTTCCAACCTTGCTGAGACTGTAGCTAGCACCTAAAGGCTGATTCACACTAGCCCTTCCATGCACGTTTGCTCTACTCTAACGTCTGTACGTGCGTCTAGCAGTTCTCTGAACGTTTGCCCGCCTTCTTGAAGAAAGCGCAGCTGTGATTGGGTGAAGAGAAATGCGCTTCTCTGATTGGTGAGCTGCCTAGTATCGGGAGCATAAACGCTAGCTTAAACGCGAGCGCTTCAAAAAGATAAACCGAAACCATCTCTCCTGGACGCGTCGTGAGCTCATGCTGCGTCAGACGCAAGCATGAAAAACGCACGAAAAGAAGCCAAAACGCGCACGGAAAGGGCTAGTGTGAATGGGCCTTAAGTCTTTTTGGTCAGGCCTAAAAGGAAGCTGCACACTCGGAACTTTTGAAGAAAAAAATGGAGGTTTCTCCTAAAAGTAAGTGCCTGGGAGGGCTGTGGAGGGTGCGGGGGGGGGGGTATTCCTTAACCGTGGATAACTGAAACCACGGACGAGGAATCTGTGAATATGGGGGAGGGCTGTATTGTCAATTGACTGATCAATTAGCAGCCAAGTATTTGACTGCAGTCAAATATTCCATGAAATCCAGAATACTTTGATTCAGTCCCGAATGTGTGACAACTTTTTTTTAAAAACAGGAATGCATGGTGTCATTTGTTTGTAAGGGTAGAAGTGAGGACGGCTTGCCCCTAGCCCTGCAGTAGCCAGGGGCAAACCAGCAGTGTAAGAAAGCTTCCCCTACTGGCTACCTGCTGTAATGCTGTCCTCTCCAAACAGAAACACAAGCAGTCATCAGTGGCTAAGCTTAATGTCTAGGACCACCCATGAATTTGGCATATTCTTGACACTGTCTAGGACCACCCATGAATTTGACACTGCATAGGAGCTGGCTGGCTGTTCTGTAAAACCCCAGTTTGAATTGAATGTGGGTCTTGAATGTGGTTCTTGAAGAACAGTAGCTGTTGAAAGATTGATGAAAGATAGTGATAAAAGTAAAGCATAAGAGATACTTCTGTGGATTAGACCTGATATGGAGAGTTGGGGAAAGCCAAAACCTTTTTTGTTTAAAAAAAAGTTCATAACTTTTTTTAACTGATTAGGTGATCAGCCCTAGTGTAGGAGTGATATGTTTAAGCCAGTTCAGATACTGACAATACTCTCCATCTCCCCACCTCCTTTTTGGATGATTTCTGAAATATTACTTAAATGACACTGCTTTGTATTGTCCTGTTCTAGGCACAGTGTCTTGTGAGTGCTAGTCTTAAATTGGTTCCCCAGGTCCCGTACTGTGTATGCACACAAATAAGACCAATGTGCCATACGTATATGTAGGGCCTGCCTCATCTTTGGTTACGTAAACACAGCCCTGTTTTCAAATTTTGTCATAACAGCTAATAAACTTAACTCTACAACTTACGCATATTTACTTGAACATAATAAATCCCACTGAATTCATCGGGGCTTCCTTACAACAGAACAAGCATAGGAGTTGGCTAAAGTCAAATAAAAAAGAATTTCCCTCGAGATATCATTGAGAGAATTGATAACATCTCTCTGTCTCTCTCACTGTCATTCCCCACTCCTAAGGTAGGGAGCAGGTTTGAGCTCTACTTAACAGTGTCACGAGGATTGCCATCTCTTAAAACACTCTTAATTTAAAAACTTGGAAGAAGATGTTGTGAAGACTGCTGCTGTTAGACCTTTGGGTCAGCTCACCTAGTTGAAGATTTAGGTGCTAAAAAGTTGGCACACCTTTCAACATTTTAGACTTTTTTAATTCTCAAAGTAGTGTGTCTTGTAACATGATTTATTTGGCAAAAGTGGGAATTTGAGGACAATACATTTTGTTAAACGAGTGCAAACCCACTCTCCATTTGATTGACATCTCAATTAGCTGATTAGTACCTTCAGAACCTCTTAGCTGGCACTTGTGTCTGAAGCACAGATCTTCCCCAAATTACATCACACAAATTGTGCAACATGGTGATCTGAGGGCAGATGGTGGCTGTGCATTTATAATAGGTGTGGTCAGACATTGGTAAATACAATACAAATATGCATATTTGCTGGTGCTTTACAATTCATTGCTATGTATTTCAATTTTGTCTTTGGGATTGAATTAAATGTTCAGTTTGTCATAGTTGCTTAGTGGAATTACCGTATTAGTTGTTCAATGTAGCTAAAATTGCGTCCCTCAATTCTTTCCAGTAACTTACTGCTGATAAATATGTTTTCCACACACCTCATTTCTTCTGGGTACAATTTTGTGGATGTGTTATAAAAAGATGGCTTTGGTTACAAATACAGCACCTGTAAAGCTTTTTCTTTAAACTCCTTGTAATCCTGTTTTGGAAGCAAAATCTGGATATTCTGGTAAATATTCCCTTCATTTACTCTGAAAACAATATCTCTCTCACTCACTCACTCACTCGCTATGTAAATGTGAACTACTGTATATAAATGTTTGCAAGAAGGCTATAAATGTTTCCAAGAAGGCTATAAAAGTTTTAAACATGGTTCCTTTCTTCTGACAGAGCATAGCATTTGTTTGTGGTCTTGACAATAGTTTAAAGGAAATGAAATTCATCTTTAATAATCCTGCAGTAATAGCTTCTCAATTTGGAAAAATCTTTCACTGTCAGCTGAGTCACTCCTTTTGATGCATCCTGCTGAGTGTAAGGGCATAAATGAATTGATTACATTGACAATATTAAAATAACTTTGTCACAGAGTAGCGCTAGCTACACATAAATCATAATGTGTAATTTACCATTATTCTCGGCATGACATTTCAGAATTAAGGCAATATTTCTAAAATACTTTGTAGCAAGGAAATCTTGGTGTGAAGCCACAAGGGGAGATCTGCAATTCATTCAGGCTTCTCCACAAACGTTTAAATAACGTTTATCACTTATGTGCCAACTTTGTAAAACTTTCCTTGCAGTCATGGAGTTCTGTTGAATGCATTGTGTTAATTGTAAGAAATGTCAAAAAAAGTATTACTTCCCAAGATGTAAATAGTAGGAAATTCATTTCTTCATGTTTTTTATGTACAGATACAGAAGACAATGGCACTGAGAGTACAAATAAGCATGTTTGAGGCTATAGCTTAAAACTGTTCAAAGTGATTGTACATCTGTATGTATTAGCTGAACACCTTTTCTGCTTAGCTCAATTTTATCAATAGACACTAAGGATGTGTTTGCACCTAGGCTCTGAAGCAGTAGTAGCATGCTTCAACATTAAACTACTTATCTGTGTTGACACTGCCAAATTAGTGGGTAAGAATCTGTCAGTTGGCAGTACAAATGTGAAGTACTTTACTGCTAGAGTAAACTACAGCTGCTTGGGAGCATATGTGCAAATGCACACGGTGGCTACAACAATCCTACCCACTTACCTGGGAGTAAGTCCTATTGAACTCAGCAGCGCATACATCTGAATAGACATGCATAGGATTGCACTGTGAGGTGGGGTGTTTTTTTTAGATTTTCATAAAGTTTATTTCTTTACATGCTTTAACATTTTTAATAATGAAACGTACAGCGCAATCTTGCCTAACTTTAAGCGGCCGGCCTAAAGGGCCGGCCATTGTATCCTAAGGCCATTATGGCCTGCACCGCCACAGCCTGGGCTCTCCTCAGGGGAAGGGGACATTTGTTCCCTTTCCCTGGTGTCAGCCACAATGGGCCTCCTCGGATATATGTTGGCTCTGAAGCTGGTGTGCATCCGGGGAGGTGGTGTAAGGCCAATCTGGGCTGGGAAGGGGCATAGGATATCAGCAAAGTGCCCGTCCAAGGTCCCCAACCTCTCCCAGACCCCTCCTGCCCCACCCCTGCACTAAGTGAAGCAGGTCCTACCTGCATCGGCCAGTGCTGGTGGTGTCCACCGGGGGAGTGAGCGGTGCCAGCCTCCGCATTGGCACCACTTACTCTCCGAGAGCCATAAACGTGCTTTACGGCATGTTTATGACAGCCAGTGAAGCGCGCACTCTGCTGGTGCGAAGTTACACAGGATTTCGCCAATAATCTTTGCACAGAACTGACAATAAAAATCAAAAGAAGATGCATGCAGAAGTGTACTAAAGTATCCTAAGATACGTCGAAAGTTTTACCATAAATGTGTGTATAACAAAGCAATTATTGATTGCTGATATTCAAAATTGATGATATTCAGGTAAACTTGGAGCTGGAGAGCAGCTAATCTCTCAACGGATTTTTCCAAGAAAGGGGGGAGTGTGACGGGGTAGTAGCAGAGCCAAGGGATTTTCTAAAAAATCAGGGGCTGAACAGTGAAAGATTAAAGCTTACCCGTCAGTCTTCTCCACTATGAGCATTACTAATTTCAGCTAGCCATTTCCAGGATGGGCACAGGTCCAGGTGAATGTCCTCCATTTACTGCCAAGCATTCATTCTCCATCTGAGGGAGGGAGAGACTGAAACTAATCTAAATAAACTAGAAGAGAGAGCTTCTGATGCCTCAAAATCTGTCCAAGGTTGTGACTCTCAAGTCAAGCCAAATTTGAGCATGTTTATGCATTCATGCATTTTAATTCAAGATAAATTCCATAAAACATACATGGTGGTATGATGGGTTATGCAGATAGTATGGTAGTTTTCTTTCTGATGGATGAAAAAAGTTTTAAGACATAAAATCTCCTTTGGGTGCACAAAGATAGGGAGAAAAATGTACAGAACTCTCAGTGAATGCTTTCCTTTGCCTTCCTTCTTTGAATATTTGTACTTAGGCATTCAGTGTTTTAAAAATGAAAAGCCATTAGAATGTCATTTATTATATGATAAAGCAGCATTTGTTGCATGTAGTCAAGAATTGCCAGTTGGTTTCACTTTTGGATCTTGCCTAGGGCTGTTGATTCAGTGGCAACAGAAACAAGGCTGATCAAAACATGCGTTCTGATATACCTGTGAGGAGATGAAAATTCAAGACCAATCGTATCTTGATGCCCTTAAGACACCAAAGTAGCCCAGAATTGGAGTTTGAAATACCGCCACTACGCCTTGAATATTGTTTACCACCACCACCCCTTCTTTCAAAATTCCATATATAGCAGAACCCCCTCCCATATATATTTACATAAGAAGTGCTCAGCATTCCCATGCCTGTCTAAGGCAAAGCCACCCACATCACCACTTCCCGGGGGTGCTCATTAAGATTCAGAACAGCAGGCAAAAAACGTACAGCAAAGCTGGAGCCGTACAAATGCATAATTTATAAAGAAATCTAGAAACTGGAGCACACAGCAAAGAGACTGTGCAAGGAGAGCATTGGATGGAAGGGTTGGAGCCCAGAAGGTTTCAGGGTAATAATTCTGTAGCCTTTGTCTCCCTTCCATTTAAAGATCTGGCTGCAGAACATAAGCTAGTGCATGGGCATGTCATTGATTAAAAACATATCACCATCATGGATGCTATGCAAGTTTCCCATCTCCATTTTATGTTAACAAGGGATTAAGTGTTGCTTTCTAGGATATATGAAAAAGCAGCATGGCTTTTGGAGGGATTCCTTCTATCAGCATTTCACAGGAATTCCCACAGCGTTGAAAAGCCCTTAGGAAGTGGAAGAAAGCAGTTTCATGGTTGCCAGCTATTTCAGTTTATAAGCTTTATTGCTCAACGGAGAAAAAGAAAAAAATAACCCGAGTCTGATTCTGTTTTAACACACACAAATGTGGTTGCAGCATGTACAGAAATTTAATACTGTGGGAATGTTCATATCTCTCATTTGGAAGTGCCAATGCGAGTGTCCTGCCACATCACACTTTTCGCCGAGGGCTCAAAACGTTTTTGTTTCGCCTAGCATTTGGGTGATGGGTTGTGGTCTGCCTCCTGTATCTCAAGATGCTCTGCCATGCTGCTTCTCTGCTCCATACTGCCCCCCCCCCGTGGATTTTTATTGTTTTTTAAATTTGTTTATGTATCGGTATATATTTTATGTATTTTAAATTATGTATTTTAATCTGTTGCAAGCTGTCTTGAGCATTTGCCTTCGGCATAGGAAAAGGCAGGATATAATTTTTTTAATAAATAAATAAATCCCTTTCAAAGCAGGACTAATTGTCTTGGGCTATTTTGAATATATGAAGTTGCCTTATCTCAGTACAGTATTGCCTATATTGAGTGACAGTGGCTCTCCAAGAATTCAGACAAGGGACTATAAGCATTTCCATTTTTAAAGATAACTGTAAAAGTAGGGGGAACTAGGAAGGGAGGAATGGGAGCAGCTGCTGCTCAGCAATGTAAATACTGCACAAATACTGGGATCTTTGGGCAACTGTCCACCAGAGGTGTCGTTGGGGGTGGGTGGGCCCCCATGCGACGGGATCAGGCTCTGGACAGCAGGCGGGCAGGGGGTGTCACAGTGGACGGTACCACAAATTGCCACGAATCGCGCCGTTTGTCGGTGTGAGCGAGGAGTGGTGGCGGCGGGGTTGGCCCTTGCGCCCACCCTGTGCCTTGGTATGGTCCGTAA
Source organism: Plestiodon gilberti rubricaudatus (assembly GCA_026170595.1). Classification (NCBI taxonomy): domain Eukaryota; kingdom Metazoa; phylum Chordata; class Lepidosauria; order Squamata; family Scincidae; genus Plestiodon; species Plestiodon gilberti. Next base: position 150,337,561 of record JANXHW010000002.1, on the reverse strand, counting down.
TGGCTGCAGCCGTTACGTCACTTCCGGCGCGTGGGGGGACGACAGTTGGCGCTCCGCCACTGCAGTCCACAAAATCACACTATCAAAAATGTTCAAGTTGTATAATCACTCATGAGAAAACATCTTTCAGAGTTTGGCAAGCAGGTTGTGATATGGCATAAGAATCTGGCACTCAAAAAGAAGTAGAAAAGAAGATTCTACTGTGTGTGCCGTATCTCTTTGGATCCAAGCCATGAACTAGTCTACCAAACCACTTATATTAATCATTTTTGGCATTTTGAAGGTCTTAAAAATCTTTTCTTCCAGTTCAGTAAAGTTTCTATGCCTAGTTGCTTGGAGGCAATTGTACTTGTCAGAGGTGACCAAGTGAATGGCTTTTTACAGTCCTGGTCTTGTCACATAATCACAAAGAAAAGTGAAAAAGCCTAACTTGGGAAAAAGTATTGGCTAGCATTTTGTGTCTAGAAGGAGTACTTTCCATTTCTCATTCTGTGGTGAAATTATCTGTAGACACTGTTAAAGTACTGTACCTGACTCTGGTCCCTGGCTATATCATTTAATCTCAACTTGCCTGTTCTGTTTTTATTATGAAATTATAAAATGCTTTTATTTCTCTTCAATTTTTTGTTACAGAACTCCAGTATAACTTCACTCTATGGCTGTGAGTCAGATACTTGCGGTTTCTTGCTTTGAGACTATGTTTAAAGGATGGAACTTCAGGCTGTGTCAACACTGCCAAATTTTTTGATCATGTATCATGCACCTTAGTTCATGTTGTTTATAGTACATTTATCTTGCATCACTAGTTCCTTCCAATGCTTCTATATTGGATGCCCTTTTTTTGCCTTGTGTCTGCTCACTTTGGAGTATGCTAAAACCACTGAGCCATTATTTAGGGGTATATAGGCATACTTTGTTTGTCGGTCACTATCCTAAATTCAGTTTTTAAAAAGGTTTGCAGGGCATGGATTATTGCATGCTCTTGTGATATTGGAGTGGTTCCCAAACTGTGAGCAGAACCCAGCCAGGGGAGCCACAGAGCACCCACTGTGCTGCACCTGGGCTATGAGAAAAAGGCCTCCCTGTGGGTCTCGCGGCCAACACTAAAATACACCAATGCCTCTCTCTGCCGCCATCTTGCTTTAGGGCCCTTCACAAGCTCAGTAGCCAGGGAGGGCATGGCCTAAGCGCTTTTCATTCAATGGAGACTTAGTGAAGCGTCAAATTACGAGAGGAAGGAGACGGGCCATCCAAAGAGTCGCTACCAAACTTCTCGAGAACCCTAGTGAGAGGGAGGCTGCTGTTGGGGGGTGGGGAAAGCCTCTTTTTGAGGGCCTGCTTCTCCTTCAGTGTTATTGCAGTGCAGGACTAAAAGTGGATGTGTGTGTTCTAGTAAAATGGAGGGTGGGAGAACCTGATTCACACACGGGTGCTCATTTAGCAACATGCACATCGCCCCTCGGCAGGCACCCCAGCTGATGCAGGCAGTAGGAGAGCCTGATTCACACACTCAATCTTTGCATATTTGATTTCACATTCAACATTTGCATATTTTCTCCTCTGCTAATGAGTTCCTAAGTGAGAACTAAGTACATATTTCTGGTCACTTTCTGCTTAATGACATCACTTCCAGCCCCCAGTGATGTAATGGGGAGCTGTGACCAATGGCCAGTAGGTCAAAGGAGCCGTGGGTCAAAAATGTTTGGGAACCACAACCAAGAATGAGAAGAGACTTTTGTAATGGCAGTGGGTGGACAGACTGAGGCAACACACAGCAGGCAAGCAAGAGCCTAAGGACATCACTTGCCTGCTACATTATTACTGTTGTTGTTTAACAACAACAAGAAGAAGAATACCGCTTTTCAACAAAAAGTAATCCACAAAGCTGTTTACACAGCTAAATAAATGGTTCCCTGTCCCCGAAGGTCTCACAGTCTAAAAAATACACACAAGAAAGACACTGCTCCTGGAAATGACAACATGGTGGGTTGCAGAAGGACAGTTGCTCTCCCTCCACTAAATATAAGAGGACACCACTTTAAAGGTGCCTTTTTGTCCAGTTAGCAGGGATACTTATAGGTGCAGTAGCAGAATTCCATGATTAATATGCTGTTTGTATTTGTGCACATTTTGCAGGACTGCAAATTGAAGTGCCGTATTTAACCTTTGTTCTGTCTGGGAATTCTTAAAGTGCAATAATTTGCGGAGTGCATCATTTCATAGTTCCTACATAAGCAGGTCAGATGTACTGTATGTAGTAATGACATCAAGCTAAATGCACAGTAAGAATGTGATGGGAGCAGGTCCCTGAATCTGGTTCTGGAAGGATACTAAGATTATTCCTAGAATAGATTCCTTCTGTGTGATCAACATGTATGCTGAAACTATGACTCATGATCCAGCTGCAATATATATCCTTTATTTTAAGACATTGCTGTTACAAATCATATACCATTTGTAAGAAAACACATTTCAAGTCCTTCTTGTTTTTCTGGCTTCCTGAGTGGTCACTTAAGGCAAGGCTTGCTGTGTTGCATTATTGATTTAGAAATCTTGAATAATGTGTTTCCGTTATTTTTTAATAAAGCATTTCAGTTGGATTCTGCCTAATCCATGATGCTTGGCAGAGATCCACTGGTAATCAGTCTTCTACATAGCTGCACTAAGGGCTTTAGGAATGAGAACTTTAGGAATGAATACATGGCCTGCATGCAACCCTGCTACTGTATATATCTTCTGAAAAAAACAAGACCTGAAGCAGATTTCTCTGGAGATCAGCATATGCTGGTCTAGAGTGCTATTTTTGTATTTAAGTTTCTTCATACATGCAGGAATATTGTTAATCAGAAATGGATCTACCATATATACTCGAGTATAAGTCAATCTCATGGATAAGTTGTGGGCACGTTTTAAGCCAAAATATGCAATTTTGTCTGACCTGTGGATAAGTCGAGGGCAAAACTTAGGGGTGTATGAACTTCTTTGAAAACTACTTACCAGTAATTGTTCTGAGGTAGCAACAAAAGTTTGGGGTGATTAAAAAAAGGAGCCATTTTACCTTGTTCTGAAGCAGCACAGAACAGAGCTCTTCTCCAAATAGGAAGAAAGGTGGAACTTATAGGAGTTGTAGTCTTTGTGAGGGCTGCTGTTTTGGAAATACAGCGGCCCCCTTTTTTCTGCAGATTCGGAACCTGCGGATTTGACTAACTGCGGGTTCCGAACCCACGGAAAAAAGGCACTTCCAGTTTTTCTGAGAAACTGGAAGTGCCCTTAAGAAGTCCCTGGGAGGCCTTCTGAGACGTGCAGAGGCTGCATGCGACCTTCCCACATCTCAGAAGGCCTCCCGGGGGCTTCTGAAGGGCACTTTTTCGGAATCGCACCTTGCAGATTTCATTACCTACGGATCTCGTTATCCACGGTGGATCCTGGAACGGATCCCCTGCGGATAACAAGGGCAAACTATACGGTACTCTTCACAAAGCCTTACAACTCCCATAAGCTCCTTCACCTTTCTTCCTGTTTGGAGAAGAGCTCTGTTTCTCTGTGTGTTGCTTCAGAACAAGGTAAAATAGTTCCTTTTTTTTACCCACTTCCATGCATCCTGCTTCTCAGTCCGTAGTCCCGTCCCCTCACCTCACCAAGCAGCTGTTCTTAGAAGCCCCAAGTATAAGTTGACCGAGGTTTTCAGGGTCAATTTTAGGGCATACATTTTTCAAGGACCAAGTAAAACAACTCCAATATTAACGTGGTTTGGCTTTTTCCAACAGCCTTTGGATTTCTCCTCCACATAGAAATAAGCAGCAGTGAAAATGTTGCAATGTGAAAGTTCAGAAGATTTAGACCAGCCTTGCTAAAAAAAATCAGACTTTTTCAGTTGCAAACGTCTTTATTAACACATCTACCGACATCCCTTTATGTTAGTAGTTTGTGACACATGTGATCTGTTTGTGATCTGAAAGAACCTTCCATTTTATCTGCTCACCTAGAGGTGGTTGTTACCTTTCATGTCTTGTTTAGGTACAAATAGCAACCTGAGAATGCATTTGGCAGCTTTGGGATGGGATGTGAAGGGTTATCCCTACTACTCTTGGCTAATCTTGTTAATACGTTTTTGGTAGGATGCTATAGGTCGAATAGCAGAATTCAGCTATTCACAGAAATCTCCAGATTGTTGGAATTTCCAATTGCTGAATGGGAACATACATTTTTCTGCTGAACATCAATCCGCCGCACAGTGCATTTCCATTGATTTCCTGAACTGTGCACAATGGCAACAGAAATACAGGTGTTCCTCCTTGGTTTGTCTCACATGTTTGAACAGTTCCTTTGCCAAGATAGCCTGCCCTATCTCTGCCCCCCCCCACAAACACACACCTCACTCTCTGCAAAAATCCTGTTATAATTCTTTGGATTCATTTCAGTTTACCACATAATTTTATCAATGTAAATTGTAGAAAAATGGACTTGAGGGGTTTAACTCCTTGCCACTGCCAACAAGAAAATTTATTTTTTGTATGATACCATTGAGATACCACGTTGAAATTTTGACTGACTGGCTACAAGACATATACCTTTAAGTGTGATTTTTTTTTTGAATTTTTTTAAAACATCCGTTTTCCCAAATATTCAAAATAAATGTTTTTGGAACATTTTTGAATTTCTTGAAAATTTACAATTGTGTCATGTTGTATATCAAATGAAACCTGTCCCACGTCTGTAGCTATAATAGTTATCTTGTAAACAGCATTTGAAGGTATGGTGTCTAGTGAATTTTGGCGTTTTTAGGTAATTTTGAAAATTCAATATCTCAAAAATGGATGGACAAAAAAAAATTGAATTTTTTTTTAAACATCTCATGGTAAGGTACAAATGTACCAAAAATGAACAAAATCCATGACATCAAGTTCAAAAATGGATTTTTCATTGGTTGATTTGTCATGGAATGACCCATGCATAGGATTGCAGTGTAAGTTTAGGAGCCTAAGTAATTACATTCACTGCTAATAACTCGAAACATTCTACCAGTGGAACTCTCACACAGGATCAAATTAGAACAAAATTGCAGTTGAGATTCCTTTATTATGTGGGAACATTTGGTCATATGTACTTGCACCCCAGTTGCTATAGTATAGAATTGTATGAATATAAAGTGCCGATCATACAATTTTCTTTTCTTTTCTAGATGAAGACTGTTAGTGTTGCCTTAGTGTTGTGCCTAAATGTTGGTGTGGACCCTCCTGATGTGGTGAAGACAACTCCATGTGCCCGTCTTGAGTGTTGGATAGGTAAGCCTATTTGAATACTATTCATTTAGTTTTAGCTTGTCTTATCTTGAGGCTCTCAGTGCAGGTGTCAGTACTTTAAGCACAGATTCAGGTTGCAGGTTTAACCACGTTGAAGTATTGAAAAGATATTGTGACTTTCTTTTCGTTCCTGGCTTAATTCAAACCTCTACTATACAGTCCAGATAAACAGGGTTTTTTCCAGCCTCAGGCTTCAGCCTTTTTCAAATCTTGTTTTTTGGAGATTCAACCTCAGGATTCAGTGAGCCCTTTGAGGAAGAAAGTTGCATAACTATGGAGTAGATACCAAGAACACTTCTCTATGTGACCCTTACCATAAGTGTGTAGTCACAAACTGACTATAATTAATCTTGGTGTTTGCAAAGGGGGTTTCTTAGGCATCCCAGTCAGTCTGGGGACCATTTTGAAAATTCTTATCTTGTTCCTGTTTAGAATGTTATGTGATGAGTTGGACATTACCATGTTTCCAGTGTGCATAACCTTGGCTACAGCCAAGGAAGATAAAGGGAAACATTTGCTACCTGTCATGATTAGGTCTGTATAAAATTAGTCATTTTACATTAAACAGTCTTGTAAAAGAGGTCTCCTAATGCAGATGTTCACTATGTAGAATGCTGTTTTTGTATCATATAAAGAAATAAATTCCTTGTAATTTCACTCTGGGCACATTACTAACTGCTGTGAACGCAGATAGACTTAAGATGATCATGTCATGGACAAAGTTTCCAAACTGCAAGGCCTTTCTAAAAACCATGCGGCCAGAAACGTTTGCTTTTATATTTATTTATTTATTTAGAATAGGCGTGGGGAACCTCCGGCCCGTGGGACGATCCGGTCCGGCCTGTGCGGGACCGGACCGGAGGCTCCGCCGCCGCGCGCCTCCTCCTTTTAAAAGCAGCCTTCCTGGACCTGCGCACAGCACCTCTGAAGCCGAGATTGCCGAGAGGGCAATCTCAGCTTCAGCAGCGCTGTGCGCAGGTCCAGGAAGGCCGCTTTCAGAAGGAGTAGGCGCTGACCTCGGCGCCTCCTTTTAAAAGCGGCCTTCCTGGACCTGCACACAGTGCTGCTGAAGCCGAGATTGCCCTCTCGGCAATCTTGGCTTCAGCGGTGCTGTGCGCAGGTAAATTCGCGGGGTGGGTGGGTGGGTGGGTTCGACACCTAACGGCTGGCACGCAGCAAATTTTCCCTGTGGGAAAATTGCCCCCCACTGCAAATAGGTTCCCCACCCCTGATTTAGAATAATTACAGCGCAATCCTGTGTATGGATCTGGTCGATGGCCCAAGGCCGCCCGCAAAAGATCCTGCGCGTAAAAACGGAAGTGGGTTGCGTGCTCCGATGCTTGGGGAGGCCTGTGGAGGGGTCCGCAGGCTCCTCACACCCACCGCTGGACATCCACTGCCCACCAAATGCAGGTAAAACGGACCTTTTCGTCCACAGCGGTGGTGTTGGCACGATCCTGGATGCGCCGTTGTCATCACCAGGGGTTGCCACGCCCCTTAAGGGTGTAGCAACCCTTTGTTCCTGGCTGGGGTGTCGCGACACCCCAGTTCGGGAACCACTGCCTTAGCGGATGATAGGCTGCTGGTAAGAGGAAGGCTAGTGCTGTTCCCTCTCTGTCTTCACCTTAGTAGCATGAGGGCAGTATGCAAATGTTGTTTAAAACCAGCATTTTGTTTTACTTCTGGTGTCACAAAAGCATGGATTCTTATAGTTGGCATTTTACAGCGGAAAAAAATGGACCCTATTAATTTTAATCACTTTAACTTGCTGGAGAAAAAGTAACCACCCAAATTTCAGAGCATAGCTACTGTATAAATGACCTTTGATTTATTACACCATGTTTTCTATGTGAATGTAGCTCCTGCTTGCCCTGGTTAGGCATTTGCCCGTGTTTGTTGCTTTTATGCATCATAAATTTCTCCGGAGCTCTTCTGTGTTGGGTCTGCGGCTTTAAAAAGAGCAAGTATTCTAATAGGCTAAGTCATCTCTAGGAAATGCTGCAGTGTCTCAAGATTTTAGAATCTTGTGATAAATAGAAGGGGTTATCTTAAATGAACAAAAAGACAGAGGCATTTCTTTTAGTGTTGTCTAGGTAGTTTCTCTCAGTAGCTTATAGGTTCTGTTTGGTTTTCTTATCTCATAAAGTTGTTGCAACATCAGGTTTAATGCAGTTACTAAGAAGATAGTAGGTTTTAAAAAACGACTTTGGCATTTACTGCAGAGCTGTTAACAGAGGCTCACATTTTTATGCATGCATGTTAAATTGCGTAAAGATAACTATGGATTTTCCTTGCTGTTAGGAGTCTGACAGTGCAATCCTGTCTAACTTTGTGCCCTGTGATGCAGCAAGGCCGGTGCAGCCTGTGCAGCCAGGGCATAAAAAGGATGCCTGGGAGGTCACCTTGGGGGAAGTGAACATTTGTTCCCTTCCCCAGCTGGGTAAAGCACAGCCGCTGCCCCCCCGGTGGGGCTGCGCGGATGTGCCCAGCTATTTTGCTGGCGCCCATTTGAGCAGCCCATGTAGTGACAGCCATGCCCGGGGAGGGGGATAGGATTCTGGCGGAGCTGGCACTGCCAATCCTTTCCACGCCTGGCCGAACAATTCCACCCCCCCTGGAAGGACCCTTTCTGCCCTCCCCCCACTAATCTACCTTCCCCGGTGAGCATTCCTAGGGATCTGGGGTGGGGAGAGCGGCCTCTTCGTTGGTGCGGCCTCTTTGCCAGTGCAGCCTCCTCACCAGGTGATGCAAACGTGTCTTATGGCACGTTTGCGACCCCTGAGACTGCTGCTCCGTCGGTTGAAGAGTTAGAGAGGATTGGGCTGTGAGTCCAAAATCCATTAACATGGGTCACATAACATTACCATGGGTCATAACAGCTGTGGAATAATTTTAGTATTGGGGGTGTTCCAACCAACCACTCATTTTCTTTATGTGGAAACCAGTGTGCTGAATGTGAAGCAGTGGCCCTGTTCAGATGAAACATGGAGCCAGAATTGAATCCTGGTTTCATATGATGTCTCCTAGCCTTTGGCATGTGTATTTTCCCCCTTTCCTTTTACAAACAAGGGGCTTGCTCCTGGCTTAGAACAAGCCAGGATTTATCTTGATGTGCAGACTGAATAATGGTGACCTATTCTAACAAAGGTTTGCAAATACGCCAGGATCTGAAGCTGGGGGACAGACTTTGCAAGAGATCCTGGCTTATTCCAAGTCAGGATTGGAAACAGAATCCTTCCTCTTCTTGTGTGTGAAAGGGGAGTGGGGAGCATGCAAACACAGGGGTAGGAAACATTGCATGAAATTAGGATTCAACCTTGGCTTCATATGTTGTCTGAACTTCTGACGAGTTATCTCTTACTCCTTGACTGGTGTGCTGGAATTCACAACAAACAGAAGGAGGGCATTATACAGTTTGCAGTCATGTTTCACCAGTCTACTGTGCTGGGGGGGAGGGGTGTCTCCAGGTTTACATATCAATTTGCATAGATTCTTGTGTAATCTAGGTTTACCCATCACTGGGAAAGAAATAGGGAGATAGGAATATTTTTGTATCCCATGTCTTAGTATATGGGTCATATCTTCCCAGAACTTCCCAGCTGATTGCTCTGTGTGTTGTAAAGTTATCCAAAAAGGGACAGGGTGCTTATACTTTGAATCAATTCTTGTAGACACAAACCTCCGTTGAAAAAATTGCTCTTATTTCTTTGTCCCTCATTCTACATCTCCGAAGCTCATTTGCAGCCAAACAGCCTTCTTATAGGTGCATGAGGCCACCATCTTTTCTAGCTTCCAGCTCGCTGTTCAGATTGCTAGCATGGTGAGTGTGCTAGAAGCTAAAATAAAAGTGACCTGAGTGTGCTAGAATGAAAAAACAAACACAAAACAGTTCTCCAGCGCTGGAATGTGAAAAACAAACGCAGCCTGCATCTCCTTTCCCCAATCTCCAGGATGGCAAGTCAATGAAAGAAGAGTGGGGCGATGTAATGCAATGTCTATACACTCTAAGCTAGGACCCCCAGCATACTTTAAGCAAGTGAGAGGTCAAAGGATGGCAGGGAATTGAGTGTCTTGGCAACAAAATTACTCTGGAATTGGGTGTTCCTGGTTTTCCATCTGCATGTTTGCATATGATTGTAAATTTTATGTATGCAAGACCCACTCAGTCTGTATTGTGGTGCACATACCAAAAATGTAATACTGTATTGGTAGTACAGTATTTTTAATAGCCACGAGATACAGTAATTATTTTTGTACTGTTGTCTTTTTTGTTCTCCTTAAATCAGTTTTGTGTTTCTCTGGGATTGAAACTGGAGCGAGCATGCAGTTATGTCTTGAAGGAGAATGAAGGATAAGGGTACATACCTTTTAGTAACTTTCCCTGAATGAGCTGCAAAGCACTATTGCATTCATCTTTGGGGAAGCTACAGTTGTTTGGTGTGCTGCTTTCGCTCCAGGTAATAGATAGTATTTTCATATTTAGAAATCCCTGTTTAGAAAAATGACACCTGTCTTTTATTTTTGTTTTGGTTTATGGTTAAATGTCACAATAAGAATGTGCAAAATATCATTAAGAAAGATGTATGCCTCGTAGACTGCTAAGAAGAAAACACTCTGTTTTAACAGTGGTGTAAATGAGTTGAATACAGAACAGAAGCAGAGTAATTCAACTGAAATCTCTCTCTTTATATACTACCTAGTGGGTGCTGTACATTAGAACAACAGGCAATGCTGAAGGGTGGGTAAGGTCTCTAGAAATTGCTTAACTCTTAAAACAATGGTGGAGTTGGCCTTTTTTGCTTAAATGTGACTAAAATACAGGTGGGCCCCCATATCCGCTGGGGATATGTTCCAGTCCCCTCCATGGATATTTGAAACCGTGGATAAGAGCAAACACCCGCTCCATGGTTTCCTGCGGGCCCCCCCACCCTGCCTCCCCTGCAGGCAGGCATGCTTGCCCCCCCAGCTCTTATTTTTCTTTCAGCAAGCTTTGTTTCTTCCTTAAAACAAACAGAGAAGCAGCCTCCATTGCAGGCAAGTAGAACGAGACTAAGTTCTAGAGAGGCTCTGCAAGGTTTCTGTTGCCTCTCTAGTACTTAGTCTCGTTCTACTTGCCTGTAATAAGCAGCCAGAGGCTGCTTCTCCTGTTTCTTTAAGGAAGAAACAAAGCTTACTGGGAAAAAAGTAAAAGCCTGGGGGGGGGGGGTCCCCACGATCCGTGGATAACTGAAACAGTGGATAGCGAATCAGTGGATATGGGGGCCCACCTGTACCACAGTGCATCAATAACTTCATAGTCGGGGGGGTGGGGGTGGAATCCAGAACAGGAAGTGCTCCATTCTGTCTGGGAGCCTTATCCCTCCTCTATGCTAAAAATACTGCACTTGGTATAGCCATATGAAATGTGTACATTAGAGATGTTGCAAGCTTAGTCTGTAATAATGATATGCAACACAATGTTTGATGGAGATAGTACTTCACTTTTTTCGTTACCAAGACCGGTTGTTGTACTGGACCAGGTGGAACATTGTATTGGGTGCTGGAGAAAGTTCTAAAGCAGACACTCTGGGGAGCCTTCATGGCTAGGATTACACAGGAGGAGGCTGTTTGTCATCTCCTTCCCACACTTGTAATTGCTTCCAGTATCTGGGCATGGATGTCCAAGTTGCTACGCAACTGGAAGACATCTCAGCAATTAGTTCTGGGTTGTCCTGAAAGTCTGTTACATGGGCACTGAGCAGAGTACCCCAACATTAGAGTCCAGTGCTGAAGATGGCACCCCAGAAACAGGGTATTAAAATCAACCCATGTCATTTTACATTTGTGGTGTAAACACTGCTTGTGTAGGCCAGTTGCATGTTGTTTTTGGAAATCTTTACTTCATAAGTAAACTGCTGCAGCACCTCTTTTTCAGTAATTGCCACTGTAGCATTTGTATCCAACCTTCTTCTGGGAAGCTCCAAGTAGCGAGTGTGGGTTTTCCCCATTTTATCATCAAAGCAGTTCTGTGGTTCACAGTTCACAGAAGATTATGCTCCCTGACATTGACTGGCCCAAGGTCATCCGGCGATCTTCAGGGCTGAGCATGGATTTGGACTCTGGTCTACCAGGGTCCAGTTCAACTATCTGTTGCTGTCTGTTGCTAAACTATGCTGGTGGTGATGGGGAAAGATTAAGCCACTCCTATGTTTATTGAGGGAAAAATGCTTTCAAATAGAATGAAACTGGCCCAGCTAAGAGGTATGTTCATCATACAGATTGGAGTCCTATGTAACTGTTTTTTAATGTTCATTCAAAGGCAGGAATAGACAAGCAGGAATAGACAACAGAGTCTATTTAGCAATATAATTCGTATTGTGTCCAGTCCAAAGTCTTATTTAAAAGCACAGGCTAGGTAATAACAGACTTTGTAAAGTAAGATAAAGTTTTATAGTGTGTTTTAAAAATAAGAATCTGAATATGGAAAATGCTTGTTCCATTCCCCCCCCCCCCCCCCGCTATTGCTATCACTTTACTAGCCAGAACAACATTCATTCTCTTTGCCTGTGGTGTCAGGGAGGTCCCATTAAATACATAAATTATTCCTTAAGGCATTTCACCATCCACAAAGAACAGGATTCTTCCCTTGTGAACTTGCGCTGTGTCTCATTTGTCTCTCTTTGCATGCATCTTAGTGCTTTAGGGGATAATTTGGAAACGATCCACTTTTTCAGCCTGTGCCAAAAATCAGGGCACCATGTTATGATGATGCTTTTAGCTCTGTAGTTCTCAAAATATGATAAAGGCCTGCTGAGGAAAGTGTGAACAATTACGATTATTGGGGAGATGCTGGGGAGGACTCGCCCCTACCCACTGAATGTTCTGATAGCCAGGAGACAAACTGCTAACTTACCCACCCGCTCTTCCTGCTTATTGTAATGCAGAAATGTTGTGTTGATTTTGCCATAGGGAAACGTTTTCCTTGCTTCCTTGGAGAGCCTTTCCCATCTGATAGAGTTGCATCAAGAGCCTAAAGGCTGATCTACACGACAGGCAGAGGCTCCGCTGTCGCCTCTGCCTGGCGCCTCCGCGCTGGAAGCGGGGGAGTGTCTTCAAGCCTGTTGCCCCTCATGTTGTCCCGCCTTCCTAAGAAAGCGCAGTTGCTGTGTGGATGTAACCTCCAAGGTGATTGGTTGTCGTTCACATTGGCATTCAGCCACCCTCCCCCCCCTCCTGTGATTGGTAGGCTGCAGCAGCTCCGCGAGCCACCTCCAAGCTCTGCCGTCACGCCCCCTAAAAAATAGAACACTCGACTTGGAGTACGCGGCAGTGGGGCGGAGGTCCGGCGGCTCCGCCGGATTAAAAAACGCTCCGCGACGCTGTCATGTAGATCAGCCTTAAGACTCCCTTTGAGTTACATAACCAACATTTATTAAGAACCTCCTGGGTTTTCTTTACTTAAGGAGGCTCATGGCAGAGTTTGAAAACTTTTATTTCAGTTGTCTGATCAACTACTTTTGCAAAAGGCCATTCTGAAAGGGGGTGGTATGGATCAAGACTCTGTACATTACTTCCCCAGAGAACCTGCTGCCAAGTCTTATTGTCATAGATACTACTTATCTACAACCCTCTTTTGTGTCCGGGGTTGGTAATGGGTGAGCAGATTACTCTGATCTCTGCCTTAGAGAATGCCTGATCACACAATACTGGACACTATGGCATGAAATGGAATAGTTTCAAGGAATGTGACTATGCTGCAACTGTGATGTTGAGAAGGGCTATGGCTCAGTGGCAATTCAAATAATTTGCATGCAGAAGGTCCCAGGTTCAAGCCCTGGTATCTTCAGGTAGGGCAGAGAAACATTCCTGTCTGAAAGCCTGGAGAGCTGCTACCAGTCTGTGTTGAGGATACTGACCTAGATGGACCAGTGGTCTAATGCAGCATAAGGCAGCTTCCTATGAGAAAGAAGGTTCATTATATCTGGCTGCACAATGAGCCCATTAACTCCAGTTAATGCTGGTGATTGCTGATATTCTTGGGGTACATCTAGAGGCCCTGCACATTTATTTGTTTCTATCCCACTCTTCCTCCAAGGAGCACATTGTGGTGCGCAAGGTTCCTCACTTTATCCACATGACAACCTCGTGAGGTACTGTAGGTTAGGCCAGATACGTTCAGCAGCAGGTTTGGATTCCAGAAGTGGGATGCAATTGAACCTCAGGTGCCATCACCATTTTGTTTTGAGATTGCGCAGTGTGAACACTAGGCAGGGTTAGGGGTCTTTGATGAGGTAAATCATGTTGGAGTCTTATTTCGAGGGATTGCTTTGGCCGAGCATCTCCTCCCTAGTCTTCAGTGGGTCCCGTTGGTCTTCCACCCATCCACCGGCTTTTCCCTGCTGTGGGAATCCCTCTGCTCTGGCTTGCCTCACCTTGCTTTCTCTTTCTCTCTGCTGTTGACATGTGTCCCTCCTCTCTCTTTCCAACCAGCCCGAAATAAAAGAAGGGGCAGAATGAATTGGTAACTGCGCATGTTGATTAGTTGCCATGTTTCAGGTTGGGTTTTGAGGTGGTCTCGACTCCTGACAAGTTGAAGACTACTGGATTAGGCTGAGAAAGTGAGAGCACATAACTTGCCCACGCTCACCCAGTGAGCTTGATGGCTCATGTTGAGACTTGAACACAGGCCTTGCTGCTCCTAGCCTCACTCACACTCTAATACACAACACAGGGTCTCATATGCGGGTCATATATTTGATTTGATATTTTATACTTGTGGGGAAGAGGGCAGAGGTCTTCTTTGTAGAAGCCCAGTGCTCTGCAAATCTCCCAAGACAGATTTATTTAGCTCCCCCCCCCCCGCTGTCCTTTTGGAGACTGTTAAATACTCTAAAAATGTCTAAAAAATGTCATTTTTTCTGATGGTGTTTTAATGCTGTTTGCTTCTGTTTTGCTGTGCTGATTTTGCTGCTCCTTTGCTGTGTTTATGCATGCACAGGTTTAAGTATCTGCTTGATTAAACAAAAGAGACTTTGTTTCAGTTTTTTGTCCTCAGTTACGGTGTCAGGATATCGTGGCAACGTATCAGTGTTGCATTTCAGGATATAGATGGTTTTCAACCCAATTCCATCTGAAATAACTTTTTGGTACTTGAGTTTTCCTAATGCTCAGTAAGCACCTTACTTCAGCTGCTAAACTTGCATTATGTGTACTCTGCATCAAAGAAGTCTAGCCAGTAGTAGTTGTGGTGGCTATGTGTTACCTTCCGGATAGGAGGCAGTGTGCCTCTGAATACCATTTGCAAGGGAGCAGCAGTGGGAGAAGGGTATGCCTTCGTCTCCTGCTGGTGGGCTACCCTTACGCAACTGGTGAGTCACAGGATGCTTGACTAGATGAGTCTTAAAAATATGATAAAGACAGATTTTTGCGGCCCTAGAGTTCTTCTAGCCCCTACATAACCTGTGTATTGCAAGCAATATTTCAAAGAAGTCGGACTTTGTTTTTTTTTGGCAAGGACTGAAAAGAGAGAAGGTGAGCTTATAGGAGTAGGAGACAAAAAGAGTTGCCTACTGAAGAGTAAGAGAGGTATGAGATGGTTGAGTGGGGATGGTGGAGAATGTGACAAACTGTGTGACAATTTTGACAATGGAAAACTCAACAAACTTAACAACAACCAAAAATCCCACACTCCTCGTAAAATGGAAGGTCCAATGCTTAGATTACCAAATTCTACCCTGATGCTAGATTCTGTATTGTGCATGGACTGTACTGTAGGCTTCTCTACAGTACACTGTTTTGATGAAAGTACAAGGGATTACTTTTTCTGTGTGTATATAGATATATATTTGAAATATTTTGATTTGGCCTTGGAAAAACATTACTATTTTACTTCTGCTGCCCCCTCCTCTTTTGTTTTTTTGATAAGAAATGAATCAAACTCTAGAGCAATAAAAATGCCAGACTCAAAGGTTTATGTTGGTAATCCTCATGCCCAACAGAATACTGATGTTCTGAAATTATGATACTGAAGATATTAAATGGAGTATAGTATTTATGCTACATCTTTAAAATAAATATGGTCCATCCAATACAATCAGTCCTGATTATTAGAGAATTTCAAATGTAGCTTATCAAGGTCTTGAGAGCATTGCTAACTGATGGACCTACACGCATTGGACCTACACACAGGAAAATCAGGCAGTCTCTTACTTGAGTAGGAATTTTCCATATTGTAAGAGATTCGGTTTGTGTGCAGGAACTAACCAAGTCAGCGCAATCCTAGGCATGTCTACTCAGACATGCCTAGGAACTACTCAGTTCAGTGGGCCTTACTCCCAGATAAGTGTGTATAGAATTGCAGCCTAAAGGCTGTGGCATGGTGCGGTGTGGCACGGTGCGGCGCGAGAGTAGATGGCGCATCGCCTTACCTTGCGACGCTTCCTGTCTATACAGGCAGAGAAGTGAAAGACACAGCATACAGTCGCAGACAGAGAAGCGAAAGATTACCTTCCCCGCCCCCATCTCTGCTAGCCAATCAGAATCAAGTCTTTTCAGTCTTGATTCTGATTGGCTGCTCATGTCCAGTCATGTCCTGCCCCACTGCACCAAACACGGCCTCTGATTGGCCAAAGTTCAGTTTTTCCAACTGTTCTCATTTGGCAATGCAACTCTGCTGCGTTGCCGTGCGAAGTACGTAAAAGCAAGACACATGGGACTCTTTACGTCGCATCCCGTCACTTGCCGGTGCTCTGCACCGCAAAACGTGCGGTGTGTCACGGCCTTAAGGCTGCAATCCTATCTACACTTACCAGGGAGTAAGCCCCATTGACTACAGTGGCACTTACTTCTGATTAGACATGCATAGGATTGGGCTCCAAATCTCTCTCAAGGTTTTGTTTTAATTTGTAATCCATTTAAAATCTGTGTTAGAGGAATGTGACTAAGAAATGTAATATATAATAATACATTTCTTTCATAATATATGATACATTTTTTTTCCTGTCAGTAAACATAAAACTTACGCCCTGTTATTGTTACGTTGCATTATTGTTGAAGATGACCTGCCATTTGAAAATGGTTTATAAATGAAATCCTATACAGCTGTTCAAGGTGCAGAGGTTATTCTTTACTTTTATCTACGTAGCCTGTGCAGTCACTTCCATAAAACCTGTAGGAGTGTCGTCATCAGATTATTGTATTTTTCAAGCAGCTGCAAATTTACAGTTTGGGTCCTGACGAATGAACGTTTCTTGCAGTTGGCTTGCTGGCTGAAGTAAGATGTTTGTCTGCAACAGCTTAGTAATGTATGCTCTTCCTGTACAATAAAGCAATAGCTTAAATTTGCATTGAATAAAAAACGATATAGCTGCTGTAGGATAGTGAATATGTGTGCGCACATACACAGAGTTCTGTGCAGCGGCGTACCTGGGGCGGGAGTCACCCAGTGCGGCGTTTACCTTGCAGAGCTCGGTGTTCTGGATGTCTGGGGGCGACGTAGTGATGCAATCATGTCGCCTCCGACATTCCAGGCTTTCACATTGCTTTTATGCGAAAGCCCGCCTCCAGACTGCCCCTGCTTGGCAATCTTTGACCCTTTTCAGACACAGTCCCCTCCTGCTCTCGCCGAAGCGTGGCAAAAACACACTGTTCGGCGAGAGCGGGAGGTAGCTGCACCTGGAGAGGGCCGAAGATTGCTGAGCAGGGTCTCAGGTTGTGCGTGGTGGCACCACCCCTAAGGGTGATGCCGGGTGCGGCCCACACTCCTCTTGGCACACCCCTTGTCCTGTGCTGATTTTATGATGGGCTTAAAATATTTTATCTTGTTTGTGAGGATCCTTGAGAATCCCACTGGGACCATGATGTGGAACATTAGTTTAATAAATAAATACAAGAGAAAAATGTCACCTATTTAACCTTGAAAACATTTTGCCCAGGACACGTACAGGCTGCCTCTTGTCAATTTTCATTCTCCGAGACTGCATCAGTGGTAAAAAGTAGTGTCATGGGTCATAGGGTCTGCATTTGAATACATGAACACATGCATTCCAGCTGAGGTAAAAATTATTTCAGTGCACTTGCGAGACTTGTCAAAAATGTTCATGGTTCTTTTATGTGTCTTAGATCCTTTGTCTATGGGGCCACAGAAAGCTCTGGAAACCATTGGTGCAAATTTGCAGAAACAGTATGAAAACTGGCAACCAAGGGTAAGTACATATGTGGGAGTTCAAAGCCTCCTTTTTTTCAACACCTGTTTGCACTTTTGGTACTATAACATGATAAAGCCCTGTTTTCAACGAA
The DNA here is from genome assembly GCA_026170595.1 of Plestiodon gilberti rubricaudatus. NCBI lineage: Eukaryota > Metazoa > Chordata > Lepidosauria > Squamata > Scincidae > Plestiodon > Plestiodon gilberti. The sequence continues at coordinate 150,319,982 of JANXHW010000002.1, read as the reverse complement.
ATATGGAATGTATCTTGTGTAACTTAATGACTTTGTAATATCCGTAGCTTATTTGTCCATTCATGTGGATAACATTTTGCAGGTTCTCAAAAGCTATTCTGTTTTGGTTGGACTAACATACTTAAAGATGGTAGGAGTAATTTTTAAGGTTTCTCCAGTGTCATTTGTATTAAGTATTTTTCCCATTGTTATACTTTTTCGAAAGTAGTTGCAGTAGCTGGCAGTTTCTGTAGTTAAGGTCTCTTTTTCGGCTCCATCAGTTCTTGGTGCATATGTGCTGTCCTGGCTAGTTAGACTTTTTTTTATCATGACTGTATCTTAGGCTTGCTTCAATGTTAAATTTATGGCGGGGTAGTTATACTTTCACATAAGCAGTTATTTGTGTGAAGCAAATGGGCATGGCAATTTTAATGTTAGCAAAACCATCCCAGAATATGGGAATTTGCTGGCATGTTTAAATTCTACTCATGTACGGTGCTGTATAATATAAATAGTTTCACATAAAGGAGGCTGATCACCTGCCTCCACCTTTTTGTCACACACTTTGTAAACATCATCTCTGAAGAGGTCCTTGAAAGGTATTGCTGCAAACAATAATTCTTTAATTTCTTCAGTTATCAAACGTTCCTGGGGTTTAAGAACTGTGACTGCATTTTGGTGAGGGAAAACATGGTTGATCAGATTTCACTTGCTGTATTCTTCACCTTGTATGTGGCTTTGATTCATCTCAGGCAGTATCCAGAGGAACCCGTCTTCCAGAGGAAGGGAACCTTCGGATGCAACCTGGTGGTTGTTGATACAATTGGTGTTTGGGGGTAATCTGGGGATATATACTGTATATTGTGTGAGTGAATGTTCAAGTGAAAATGCTTGGAGCAATCCACCTTTTTGATTCTTCTTTCACCACCATGCTGCCTGTATATTCAGTGTGTGCTGTGCTGTATCACTCATAGTGGTACTTCAGGCTTAATGTGTTTCTGTGTGAGTGTGCATAAGTCTGGAGTAAGTCTCCGGCTCTCTCCTTCCCTCACCCATGGTGTTTCCCTGTATCCTTTCCTCATTGGAAGCAAATTAGTTTGCTGTTTCTTCTGAACTGGTGGGCTATGGTCTGCCAATCTGTCAATCAAGATCAACCCCTGATTTACAATCATAGTTTTCAGGGCAAATGCAAACTATAGTTTGCCAGTTTGGATGAAGCAATGAACTCTGGTTTTCCTCAAAAGTAAAAAGGAGGAAGGGAATAACTGTGTGAGAGAAGAAGGAGAACATGAACCTGAGACTCACTCTAGACTTCTGCACATAATGCCAAACCCTGCTTTGATCAATTAAACATCTTATTGTTACATGTGCAGCTACAAAGAGAAATATTTTCTGAATGATATTTTGATAAGTGGGCACCTTTTAGGGCATGTTCTAGAATTTTGAAAATATTTTTAGTGGTTTTTTTTGTTGCCTTTCTTAAGAGGAAGACTTGGATTGAAGCTAACTTGCCCTGCCTTTAGAAATACCATTAGGTAATTTTATTTCTAGTCATTCTGGTTCAAAGCATAATTTGTCACACATAGACATATGAATGTTTCTTCATTAACGTATTTGTTCTTGTACAGTTTATACAATCAATAAGAATAATAAATTGCCAGAGCAAACATTGTCCTTTGGTTAATTGGGCTGAGAGCAGGGAGTTTAGATGTCCCCTTCCTGAACAATTTAAAATAAAATCTTTGTTCATGCTGACTAGTAATCAGAACAGTTTACTATTTTATTTAACATAATCATGATGATGGAGACTCTTTAATGCAAAATGTGAGAGGGTGGTTGCTTTAGAAATCATTGTTATGAAACCTGGGGAGAAGACTAGAGAAGGGACCATAGGTCAGTGGTGGAGCATACGCTTGACATATAACTTGGCATCCCCAGTTGTGAAGAAGCTTGGGCAGCAAGCATGGTTGGTAAGTTGACTCCCCCCCCTCCATTCTGATAAGATCCCCTTTCCTTCTCTGGAGCTTGGAGAAGGGTGAGGACTCGTCTTGACCTTGCAGTGATATTGAAGAGATTTCCCTACACCCTCACCAGCCTCAGAATTGGGGAGGAAAGTTGAATCTTGCCCTGCAGATATGGGGGTGTACTAGACGTAGAGGTGTTTTACTAGATGTGGAGGTGTTTTGAGCGCTTCCTGAAGCTTATGGAAGGAGCAGGGTTGGTGATGAGCCCATGTATGGGCTTGCTACCAAGACCAGCCGAAATGTTTGGACCTCTGCATATGTGGAATGCTTTGAGCACTGTAAAGTATCAAATGTTGCTGCTGATGTTCTTGCTGCTTTTACTTTTATGAAATCATCATATTGAGGGAGACCCTTGGTCAGTAACCACAGTGGATCAGACTTGAGGAGAGAAGCCTAGTAGGATAACTAATTTATCTGCAAATTAAAATTGCATTATGTTATCTTGTAGGGCATGAACTACTTTTGTATTAATTTTTTTTGGTTCTTAATTTAAATCGAATCTTATGTTTACCCACAGAGATGGATTATGTCCTCTACAGAACATGCATAGATTCCCGGTGGTTTTAAATGCATGTGTTGCAGGCTCAACAACCACAATGGCAGGATTGGGCATCTACTGGGGACCATATGCTTGGCAAGGGGCCCGCACCTACCAGAGATGGCTGTTAAAGCCAAGTCTGGGATGGACCGCTCTTTGGTGAAGTCTTGGTTGTGCCATCACTATCTCACCCTTCCCTGTCACTCTCTTGAGTATATCTATTGGTGCATTCACAAGCATCTGATGATACCCTGTCCGTCACTTACTTTTTCATCTGTATCTGAACTTGTTCCCATTCCTTGGCCGAGCCCGTGTAGCCTTCTCCTCTGTAATTCAAGTGGCGGCCCTGTCCTCTATGCCCAAATGCATTCCAGAGGCAATGCATGGTGTAGTGCTCTGCATGGATAGCAGTGAAGCAGAAGAGCAGCCACAGCTGCTGTGCTTTGTAATGCAAAATGGGAGACCCAGGCCAGCCATCTTTATACCTGTCTGTATGTCCAGACCACCTGCCCTGAACCCACAAAAGCTTGGAGCTGGCCCTGAGGCACTGGAGCTCAGCTTATTGGCTACATCACATTCACTTTAGCACTGTTGTGGTAAACTAGCAGTGTAGGAAAGGCAAAGCTTGTGTTGGGAGAAGGTCTAGAATTCAGGTCAGGGTAGAGTAGAACAGAGCATGGGAAAAAGGCACATGGATGCATGCTCTTAACAGCTGTCAGTTAGGCTGCCGTTAGATAGTTTACACACATTAGTGAGCAGTGCAAAAACCGGAAGTGCCCCAAAATCACCGTTTTTCGGTGAGCTAAAGATCGGGGAGGCCTGCAGAGGGTCATGCAGGCCTCCCTAAAGCCCCGGTAAGTACTAAAACAGCTGTTTCGGGGGCATTTTTTGTAGCATTCTGCTGGCCATGCCCCCGCAAACACTCAAGGTTCTCCCCGCCTCGTGGGGAGAACTTTGAGAAACACTGTAATAAGTTATTCAGTTTACAATGGACTCACAATTGTCACCAGCAGGACCTTGTGGGTGATAGAGAAGCCAATCAGAAGCCAATCAGCAATATGAATGCAAACGTTTGGTAGCATCTCAGCCAAAGCAGTGTTTTTGATATCGTGGCTGTGTGTAGGGAAAAAAGTAGTAGGGAAGAGTACTAAAGCAAGAGGAGTAGTTATGCTGCATTTTTCCATTTTGATATATTTGAAAAGTTGGTTGCTGTAGGAAAAGGAAGCCCAATGGAATCAGGCTGTATCTTTGAAAATGTCTGCATGTCTTGTACATTGCGATGCGATGTGAATTCCAGGGGATTCGAGCTACTTGTATAAGCATATACTGTACTGACAACCTGCTTTTTACCGAAAAACCTAAACCGCAAATTGTAAATACCCTTGATTTTTTTTTCCGTTTGAAATGCACTGTTCAGACATAATAAAAGATTGTTACCTTCCCTTCTTGCTGTCTTCTCACTTTCACTCATGCTGTTTCTGTCCAGATGCAGCAGACTGGGGAGAATCTGCCTGCATGCTCGGGGGATATGTTGCTAGAAAATGTGATATCTGTAAACATCTTCATTGTAAGGCCGTTGATTCTCTGTGGTAACATCGGTGTGAGTCTGAGAGGCCACAATGGTTTTTACACGTGAAATTGCAATGATAGCACATTATTACCCTTATTGATGAGTCATGCCTTTTCTAGTATCCGTGCTATTCCAGATGCTGTCTGTTTTCAGCAGTAACAAGAATAATGAATCCATTGGAACTCAGCCGATTGGCTGACTTGTGACATGAGGCTCTAACCCAGCGTGTGGAACCCAACGTATAGTAAAACCTCAGGACACAACGAAAACAAACAAGCCTCTCTGCTGCTTAATAACAGAACCTGTAGAATTGGGGAAGGGGGTAGAGGAGGAGGCTTCTGGTAGCAGCAGGTACTCGATGTGTGAGCAGACCTCACGCTGCCGTGGACAGTGTGCACAAAACATGAGGCAATTACTGAGCTCAGATGTTTTGTGTGCAAGGTACCTGGCTTGTAGCAGTAAATCACTGCCCTTTGAAACATTGCGAAGCTGAACACGTACCACTTTATTGCACTCAGCCAGCTTTTGAGTTTTTCTGCAGTAATAAAGAGAAGTTGCTGGGCTACCTGCAATAAAACAATAGGGGAATGATTGAATTTCCAAGACCTTTCCTGTAAATACTAATAGACCTACTTTTGTCTTTGTTCTTGCTCCCCTCCCCCCTTTCTGCCTTTCGTAGATGGCTAATAAAGATGATTTGGGAAAGGAGAGGCTAAGAGATAACCAAACGTCAGATCATTGATGTAGCCAGTGTAGAGAAGAGAGCTTTAAAATGGTTACCACAAGTGTATTATGACAGATATTGATTATTGGAAAATGGCCACCAAGTGCATGTGGTATGTTGGAAGGAGTGTTCAATAAGATGTGGGGTTTGGGGGCTTCAGTGTTTAATTCAGTCTTGCTTATCAAAGTTGAAGAGTCAGTCAGTAAGTTTCGTTTATGTTAATATCTCCCTGGGTAATTACTCGCTGAAAGCAAATACAAAAATCCCAGGAAATTGAGAGAGAATTCTAGAAACCGTGTTGAATTTTCTCTTAGTTTCCAAAAGCAACTCTGCTTTGTGTTGGTCTTCTCCTTGCCAAGTATTATTGAATACCTGACTATGTAATTTATCAGTTTGTCACTGCTTTAAGTATTTCTTTTGATTAAATTTAAGGCTTTCTCTTGTTGTGTCGTATAAATTTCTCTGCTGCAGGAGAGGAAAATTCTTCAGCTTGTTGTTTTGCCTGCAGAACAGTGCAGTTAAATAAAGCAGCAATTTCATTGTAATGCTCAAATGAAATTTTTATTGGATAGAAGGAAGTAGAGAGTTGCAAAATTGCTGGTATATGATGAGGAAATCATCTGTGGAATTTTCCTAACAAATTAGAGTTCTACGGTTAAGTATGGGGGTTATTTCAATGCTGTCTTTTTTAAAAATGAAAACTGTTTGAGAAGAAACCATGTACCAGAGAGCGGTAATACTATAGTGTTAGTCTGTGTTAAGTGTACCTTGATATTAATACAGTTGTACTTGAATGACTCAAACTGACTCCAGTGAAAGGGGGTCTTGGAGGTCTCGTTGCTGTCCCCTCACCCCAGAATTGCTGTTGGAATTTCAAAGAGTAAATAAACGTATGTTGTTGTTTCTAGCCTTCTGTGAGTTGAAACCTCAGATGTGTTCCCTCCTATTGGAACAAATCTGAGATTGTGTGTTTCTGAGTTCCATAGCGGGTTGCCAAGGCCATCATACTTGGGTTATTTTGAATGTTTACGATGCTCAAAGAATTACTTGCATGTAGATGGTTACTTCTTGTCTTTTGTCATGTCCAGAATGGCAGCCTTGAACAGACCTTTTCTGGCCTATCTGCATGTGTTGAAAAGTGCCTCCTTACATATAGTCTCCAACTTCATGAGGCCAGCCTACCACACCCATGAGAAAACAGCCTGTGTGTTAATGTGTAACCTATGTCTGGCCCCAGGACAGCTGATAATAGATGTTCCTTATGACACAAATGGAGTTCCCTCCCAGAACAACAGGGGAGCCTTACCCCTAGTTTTCCCTACAGTTCTGTTAACTACGGTATTTTGCTTATCCCCGACTCATATGTATTAATGCCTGCCTGCCGAAAATACTAAGAGAATTTGTATAGTCCCAGTGGCTGTCTTTTGGTTGGCCCCGTGACCTCATTGCAGCAAACATCTTTTTCCCCTGGGCCAGACTAACCATGGTTTCAAGTGACTAGTCTCCATGTCCTAGATTAGAGGCAGAGTGCTAATCAGGTAACGCTGATGATGCACTCTGGTACTGTCCGGAAGCAGAAGTGGGCTTTGCCTTCCGCTAACAAACCCTGGACCTGCCACAGCCTCACAAGAGAGGGTGGTCTTGTTATTCATTCTGCCTCATCTAGTTTGCTCAACGTGGCTCGTAATCAACGGAAGACATCAATAAAACAATAAAATGCACAATAAATACCAACAAGGAAAACCAGAGAGTAAATATTCAAATAACATCTCCAGAGGTTGTAAAACACAGATCTAAAACTGCCAAATCACTTTTCCATACCATTAAAGTGTTTGTTGATACAGGCAAGCCACACTTTAAAAACAACAACAAAATGGAACAGAAACAAAAAGTAATAGGAATGTATGCAGGTAGGGGGCTCACTCCAGAGTCTCAGTGCTGTGGGAATGCCCTGCATTCTGTAACGGCTCATCTCTGTGGAAGGAATCATGCAGGGTCTTTTTTAGCCATAATCATGTTGTATTTCTTGGGTTGTATCGACATAAAGTTAGTCACGGCTAACCGACTTGGTCATGATTAACTTTCTTTGAATAAAACCCATTCTAAATATCGTACATTCTTATTGTGGAATTTCTGATCTCTACTCTGGAGTGATCCTAAGAAAAATGTTTTTGATTTACTTCACATTATTGTCGAAGCAGCATGTTTTGGAATAGTAGTCTATATAAGAAATGGGAAAGCTGGGAGAGTTAGGAGGGCTCAGTAACAGAGGCAGAGGTTCCCAAACTGGGGTGTTGCGATGCCCCAGCTGGGAAAAAATGGGTTTCTACTACCTTAAGGGAAGTGGTGACCTGTAATGACGGCACCGGCACTTCCAGGATTGCGCCGCAGCTGACGGGGAAAAAATGTGTTTTTTAGTCCTACCTGGGGGTCTTGCTGGTCCTCCAGGGGGTGCAGGGAGCCAGCGGACCCCCTCGCAGGCCTTTATGCACCTCAAAAGAACTCCAGAACTTGATTGCGACCCACTTCCGGTTTGTTTCAAAAACCAAAAGTGGGTTGTGATCTTGAATTGGACCCGGAAAATGACCCAGCAGCCAATGTAGCCACCAGAGCAACAGTCCAACTTAGTTGAATTGCCAAGCTCCCATAGCCACATGGACCGCTGCATTCTGTACCAGCTGCAGTTTCTAGAGTGTCTTCAAGAGCAGCCCCACGTAGAGCATGTTGCAGTAATCTAATCGTGATGTCACCAGGGCATGGACCACTGTGGCTAGGTCAGAATGCCACAGGTACAATTGCAGCTGATGCACTAGCCAAAGCTGGGCAAAGCCCTCCACCTCTCAGTGACAGCTGCAACTTGTCGATCCAAGAGCAGCTGCTCATCCAAGAGGAACCCCAAGTTGCGAATTTGCTCCTGCAGAGGGAGTGCAGCTCCATTCAGAGCAGTGTGATGATCCAGCACCTGCACCGAAGCTTTCCGAACCAAGAGGACCTCTGTCTGAAGGTCCATGAGGACCTTCAGAGCCAGGCCTGAAGCCAGTTTCGTAGGGATCCAGATAATCAGTTTCATCTAGAACCCTCTGGAGTTGGGCCACCATCACCTGCTCAATCACCTTGCCCAGAAAAGGGGAGGTTTGAAATAGGCTGAAAGTTATCTAGCAGCATAGGGTCAAGGAGGATTTTTTTTTAGGAGGGGACCCACCACCGCAAAATCCCTCCCTCAATGTTGCATTCACCACCACCACCCCATTCAGCCAATCCGCCCCGGCTGGTCTAATAAGCCATGCTGGGCAAGGATCCAGCAGACACATTGACAGCCGCACACTCCAAAGAACTCACCCTGCATCCTATGTGGGGAAGGGGCCAGCCGGAGGTCTACTCGTGGTAAGGTTCTCCCATCTCTTTTGAAAATGAATGACGGGCTGAGTGAATGTTCAATCTTTAGTTAATGACAACGGTAATCTGTCGGTCTGCCTAACATTGTGTTGTATGTCTTTCCTGTTCTCCTTGACTCAGGAAAGGAAATTGAATTGTGGTTTATCTTTGAAATGTAAAATGTTATCCTAAACGTGCACATCAGCTTACATTTCAGTAACTCGGGGTTCAAGGGAGATGACTTTTGCACTTTCTTCCTATCTTTGAAAAGAGGTTCAAAGTTATTGCATCATGAACAAGGAAACTTACTGAATTAAATGCCAAAGGGGCGATTTAAAACCAAAGAATTGACTTCACTTGAAGTGAGGTGAAGAAGAGTGCCTCTAATTCCCTCACCATTAAGTAAATTTCCCAGTTTCGAGCCAGGGCTCCCAAGTCATGGGGTGTGTTTTCCAGGAAGACGCTAGTCCCAATGTCTCCTCTTAGAAATGAACCACTCCTTAACATTGGCTGTAGCTCAAGCATTATTGTTGGCAGTTTCAAGAAGTCAATTCCAAACCACATCTGCTTTGTTTTCCATAATAAATAATTTTTGGATACCTTCATAATCCATTAAATCTGTTACATTTTTTTTTTTGCTGCTCACTTTTTTGCTGCGAATTGCATTATTTGACCAGAAGACATTGAATACAAAGGACCATAGTTCCTATACAAGCAACTCTGTGTGCTTGCAGTGTTGAGAATTCAGTCTTTTAAGTCAGTGGCGTCGCGACGACGCGCGTCACCCCAGAGCGGGGGCGCGCGTCGCCCTTAAGGGGGAGGCTCCGCCCCCGTGCGTGACATCACGCGCAGGAGCAGAGCGCCCTCCCCGCTCTGTTTTCGGCTCATTTTGGAGCCAAACGGACACAGGGGAGGGCGGGCGGGCCCACCTCCAGCGCACAACTGTAAGTGGGGGGTGATCGCGCGTCACCCCTATACGCGCAACGCCCCCAGGCGGCCTGCCCCCCCGCTTCCCCCCGTCGACGCCAGTGTTTTAAGTGCAAATTAGCTTGTGCTTTTTGGGGATACCGTATTTCATCGAATCTAAGACACCACCATTATTTTATGCACCACTATGAAAGAAAAAATGCTGCCAATTAAATTATGACACAATGCTTATCACTTAGAATTTTTATTTTATACTTATTGAAAGATCTCATTTAGACAGATTTTTTTTATCAAATATGAATGTGGTCATTCCTCCAACGACGAATATTTGCTTCACTAACACCAAATGTACACCCTGCTGCTCTTTTTCCATGCCTTTCTGTGTACACAATAACTTTTCATTTCAATGACGACACATAGTGTAATCTTTTTTGAAGACATTTTAAGTGAGAAACTCGGCACATGTAGTGACAACAATATGAACACCTATGACCAAGTTTGTGCATGCATAGGCAATGACAACTACGTTGCAACTTCCATGTGGACGCCATTGATTATAAGACACCATCAATTGTAAGATGCACCCCCATTTCAGAGATGTTAAAATGTGAAAAAAATTGTATCTTAAGAGTCAATGAAATACGGTAATATAATATGAAATATGTGCATTCTTTCCACTGTCCACACTGCCTCCCCACCATGAGTAAACTCTCAGCACAGGAAAAATAGACATAGCCAATGTTTATCTAAATTTAGGAATAGCCAGCTGTCAGAAATCATGAATAAAATATTAAGTTTGTTTTATTTAGTAATCAATTTTTACCCCACCTTTCGCCCCACAAAGGGGTGCCCAAGGCAGCTTACAAATAGAAAATATTGGTACCATAAATACAATAAAATAAACATCGTATAAAACCAGCAGCGCTAAAAGTTAATTAAAAGATCAAGACCCAGCCTAAAAACACCCAGTTTAGTGGATTAAGCCCTTTTGCATCAACGTATTTGCATCCATGTAAACTGCCTGTAAACAGAATCTTGGTGACCTTTTGCTAAAAGCCATTCTGTAGCTGAGCAGATGGGAATGTGAGTATAGCAGCCTGCGCATTGGCCCCAGTATCGCAACAGCGACGTTGTTCACCAGAGAGAGAACACTTTGAGTACATCCATTGGGTAACTGTGCCACTTTTATGATAGGTATTCCTAGAGCAGCTGAGTCATGTGGGAGAATGGGGCATTAGGGCATGGTTGGTACAACTGTGCTTTTAATGCCAGTGCTTCTTTTCCAGTATGCCAGCGTAAGAGGACATCAGTGTTTTCTGTGCAGCTGGTTGGCTGCATTCTTGGAATTGGGTTACAGTGCCTTCATCCAAAAGCATCAACTCCTCCCTTGTGTTTTGGCAGTTTTAGCATGGAGCATTAAACAGAAGCTACCCTATAATACATCTTCTCACAGTCATTGACAGCTTCTGTTCAGAGAGCCAAATGTCATCCCTGTCTCTAGTTGTAATGGTCACCCCCTGGCTTTCTTTTTCCCTGGACTCTGAGCTCTTGCCTAGTTCATATTGTTTATGTATTTGTGACAAACTGCAAACGAGGTCGTGTAGCCAGAGGCAAAATTGTAGGCTGGATGGCACACAGTTTACATAATTCAGAATCTGGTGTGAAATACTTTGCAGCATATGCTCATTAAATTTGCATGGAATTAGATTTTGTTTTCTCTTTTTGGTTGGTGATTTTTTTTGCCATTTCACTTTTTAACTCTTGTTTGTCCAGAATACTTAAGACTGTGTTTTCATCAAGGTCTATTACTAGGCTTAAATATCCAAATTCCTCATTCCTTTGTATTGTATGTCTTATGCACTAGAAACTAGAAGTTTTCGCTGATCTCACTCTATTCTTTGAACATTTTTTCCAGTCTCTCTAGTGTTTCTTCTTCTAGGCTTCTTCATCCAAAGGCCACAGTGATCACAATGCATTCTTCATAGGTTAGGTTAAGAAAGATAATGTAAAAGAACTCACCATATTGGTAGTACACACCATTCAGTTCCGTTATTATGATTCATACATTTATTTGTTCTCTCTTTCCATTATAAGACTAATTCTGTCTTATCTCCCATCTCTTTCCCCCCACCCCGAACTTGATGTTCAAATCAGGGTAGATATTTTTGTATTTTTTTATGGTAGGTTGAGCACTATAAAAATACCAGTCTGTGTTATATCTTGGTTTGCATATTTGCCTGGTTGCCAGAAGTGATCAGGAGTTCTATGTGGGTGAGTAGTCGAGTCAGGGATGTTTTCTTTTGCTTTTTCACACTGCATTTCTGTGGGCGGCAGTAGCTGCGGCAGTAGCTGAAGAGATGCTGATATTCTTGGTGGCCAGCTCTTGCCAGTCTCTTCCCCCCCCCATAACACGCATCAGATCCATTGCAACACACACACACACACACACACACACACACACACACACACACACACACACACACACACACACACACACACACACACACACACACACACACACACACACACACACACACACACACACACACACACACACACACACACACACACACACACACACACACACACACACACACACACACACACACACGGAAACGGCTCTGTGATGTTGGGTAATTTCCTGGCATATTCTAGTGGGGGAGAAATGGCGAAACAGAGCCTGCCATTGGGAACAAGTATGTATGCTGGAGCCACTGCTGCCCACAGAGGTGTACAGTAGTGTCAAAAAAGTTAAAGAAAGGATCCTGCTGCCACTGCCAGGCTGCCACCACCAAGCCCTTCTCCCCAACTCCTTGGATGTCCATAAGCAGGAGAGTCGCAAGTTTGAAGGCTAGTAACTTTTGTGGGCTCAATTACAAGGCAGCTCCATTGGTATCCCTTTTGCTTTAGGGATGGTAATCTGTTTGGGTTGTCCAGTTTAGATACTAGTTCCAGTGGTTACACCCTTAAGTAATCAGCAGTACTATATGCACAGCACTTCCCTTTCTGAGTCTGAGAGCTGCTTCCTATGTTGCATATTTTGTACACAAAACATAGTTCCAGTGAAGAAGCATGCTGAATGTCATATGGGGTTGCTCTGATGGCCTGTGGTACAAGGGACCTCTTCAGCCTTTGGTGTCTCTTCACGCTTTCCTTGCACTGAAATGCTGCACCGCCTACAACTTCCCCAGAGTACTGGCATAGTTGATACAGATGGTTGTTGCCAGCTGGGCACAGAACTAATTCTCATATCTGGAGTAGGGTTCAAGGTGTCCCCTTGTAATAGTGCTGCTAACCCAGCACCTTTCAGCGCTCTGCCATTGTGCAGCAGATGTTCAAAGTGTGCTATATACCGGTAGGTGATGAATAATCATATTTGCTGGGTAACTTTTCTTTTGAAACCACCATAGGGATTGTGTTTTTTTCTTTTTAAATACACTGCATCTATGTTATGAAAAGAGTTTGGGACATCTTCATTAGAGGGATTATCTAGAAGTTTGGAAGCAAAGATATAAAAATATCTGTGGTTTGTGGTTTTATAACTAGCCTTGGAATATATATTCCAGCTTTTTCTTGCATGTCAGACTTGACAGTGTGTGTATGTGTGAGTGGGTGGGTGACTAAACTTGGTGAACAGAAGTTGTATTTTTTTTTAATTTGCTCCTTAGTATTGGTGCAACAGCTTCCAGAGTTCCTCATCCATTCCTTCAGAGCCTGCAGGCATTATCAGGCGTTTCATCTTTTTATTGCTAATTGTTCAAATGCTGCTCAGTTTTGTTAAGTTGGCATGAACAATTTTTAAACTAAAACAGTAGCAGTAACATTTTCTGTGGACCATAATAATTATGGTTACAGTACTTATTTGGTTTTTATTTGCTAGCTTGAAGGCATTGAAGTACAGGTCCGACCTCAGTATCCGCAGATTTAACTCAACACGGATCAGGTTGAGGGGGAAAAAGAAAGAAGTCAATTCAAAGTTGCGCATCTTTGTACTGTACAGTACTGTACCTTTTGCAGTTGGAGGCCTCCTCAATTTGTAGGCAGTCCCCAAAGCATAAAAACATGGCTGTGCCATGAGCAGGCGCAAAAGAGCCCCCAGAGCCATTGAAGAGGCTCCATAACATTGCATGTCTTGCGCATGCGTGGTAAACACAATATTCTATGTCTGACCTATGTCTTAGTTAACTTCCGTACCCAAGTGTTAGGCTGTAGCGCTATTTGCGTAAATGTACACAATTTATGTAAAATTACGTAATTTCCGGGGGGATAACATCATTTCCAGCTTCTGATTCGGGCATCCACGGATTTTCTCAACCGTGGGGGTTTGGGGAAGTTGACAGGGGGAGACGTGTAGTTGACAGTGGTGGTTATGGGCATTTGTAATGGGAAAAAGTAGGAGGCTGTGAAGTTTTGTTAATAAAGGATTAGTTAGTATGCCAGACTTCAGAAATGTACCACATCAGCATTAAAGAGAGCTCTAGGGCTGATATTTCAAATACTGGGCAGAGTTAGAACAAATATACACACCGATTCTAGTAACTAAAGCTTGCCTTCTGCAAAAACAGATATTTTTTTTCCTATTGCTTTAGATTTCCTTTCTCCGCTTGAGGACTATTGCATTTGTGGCTTGACTCATTTTTAGGTGTATATTTGTGGCCACCACTAAAAACTGCATAGAAGGGCAGCTGAACTCCCACAGCCTAACATTTGGTCCCATCTGTGCCTTGGCTTGCATTATGCTGAAGTGCCAGCTGCTGTTAAGAGGCAGACTTCATGCCTCACGTTTTGAGCAAGCTAGATAAAAATAAATGATTTTAAAGAAATAATTAGGTGTAGCTTTCCCTCTTTATACGTACCTAATCCATTTCTGAAAACAGCCCTTATTATGGTGAAAGTCTGGATAACGCGAGTACAGTTATTACATTAATTGCAATGGGGAAAAATCTAACTCGTTCTTAAGCCATTCCGAGTTTACCCCAAAAGCACCCTAAATGCTTAGTAACATAATGAAAAAATTGCATGACAGAGTAAAATAGAATAACATTTAAAAACATTATATAGCATACATAAGGTGTTAAAGTTGACAGCGAAAATGTTTCAGACGTTCTATCATCACATGATGAAGTTTAGCACCTCAAGTTTTAGTTGCAAACTATGAGCAACTCTCTTATGTTTCACCTGTCTTTTCACTTTCATCTTCTTCTGTTCCCTAGGACCCATACTTTGTAGAAACAGAGCACAAAAACAAATTCGCTGTAAAAGGGAGTGTGTAATGCACGTGCCCTGCAAGCGTGGGGATCAACGACCCATGAGGCCGATGGTCTCCCATGGAGGGTGCCTCTTCCCCAGCTGTGCTCAGTCTTCCGAGGGTTCTGAAGAACTCTTCCCCTAACTCCTGCAGGAGCACACCCAAGAAAGGGAGCTCTTCTGGACCTCTGGCCCACCAGGGCACCACCTGTATTTGGGATCAGCTGTTCAATGTTGTTGTGTACACTTAACCTGACAACCTAAAACGCAAGAAAAATACAGTTTTAAAGAAGATGCTGAAACAAAAATAGTAGGAGCCGTGAGCGATGTATCAACACTGTTTTTAGCACAAGCCAAAACCTGGTGCTATTACAAGAAGGCCACTGGAGTAGCCAGACAGCTTATTAACAGGGAATAAATATGTCTGGGGAGTTCTGTTTTGGGACGGGGCAGAAAAAAGAGGGAGCAGAAAAGAGCCTTCTGGCTTGCTTGTTTGATTTTTGGGCAATATTGATGGACGGCTTATTGATGGACGGCTTAAGTTGTATGGTTCCCTGCCTCACAACACTGATGCACATGTCACCTTGAGTACAACACTGCAAGAAAGTAACTGCACTGCAGATAAATAAAAAATGCTTTAAAATGAATGTAAATTCGCATTTTACAATTCCCTGATGTAAATTAAAAATTTCTAGGAAATTACAAACCGTACTGATGCTTTCTACCATCCCTATCTCAACGCACCCTTTCCAGAACAACCCATAATCCAAGATCAAGCGATGCTTTATTTAGGACCAACCAAAAATAAAGTAAAAAACAGTGAGCTTTGGAATTCTACAGAATTCATGGAGTGTTGGAAGTTTCCTTCCGACTTCAATTGGCCTGTGAAAAGTGCTTAGACAAAGAAGCAAAATGTGGCGGAACCTCCCATATTATGGAAATATAAAATCTAGAAGTAGACCCTTGGATCTCATGTAACATTTTTTCAGTATGGGAGTATTTCCTTTGAGCAGTGAGGCTAACTGAAGTGGCATTCAAGTCTGAAATAATTAGTGGATTAATTGATGCAACTAATCAGTTAGTTCATTCATCATAGCCTTTAAATGCAGATTTTTAATTAGATTTTAATTGATGAAGTTCAGTGTTGATAGCAGTTTTATAAACAATGTTTGTACATTGCTTAAGTCAGGCAATGGCTTAGATGTCTTTCCAAAGAATAAATTATTTATCTGAGAAACTGTTACCTTAATTAAATATTCTCCAAACATAGACTGAGTGAAGATGATGTAATCAATTTAATTGATAGATTGGTCAAAAGCATGACAGGAATTTTTTTGTTAAGTTTTGTTTGTATTTGTTGAAAGTGGTCGTTTTCAGAGAGACTTTATAGAAATTGTTACTGCAGCTGTAATGGGTAGTGTTTTATAACCTTTATCTTGTATCTCAGAGTCCTGTGAGAAATATTCTGTTGGTTTTATACACAGGGAATCGGAGGCTAAAGAATTTTGATTAGGTTTCAGCAATTGCATTGTGTGCCACAAAACTTCCCGTATGAATGTTTACCAGGTGCATGACTTGGCCAAAGCCATCCAGTAATTCTGGGGAATCAAAAGTTTGGACACAAGTTACTTTAAGTCCAACACTGTTAACTCTAAAGGCCACTTCAGGTGTATCAATATTCTTACATGGAAAGTTTGTACAAACATATGGGAAACAGCATTGAATGCCACATGTTTGGACATTGTGTGATGATCACACATGACTTCTGTGTACCTTCCTACACATTGTGTTTTTGTGTAGGAAAATTGTAATCTCTGAAGCAGACCTAAATTCAGTTCAGACTGGGAGCTAGTCTAGGTTTTTCAGAGGGAGCATGTCTCTCTCTCTCTCTAGTGGACTTTGAACCTACATGTCTTAAGAACTTTTGGCAATGGGCTGCTGAAGGGCAGAAGAGTGTAAAATGGCTTTGAAGTGACTGTGCTAGGAAGGGTGTAGTTTAGTCTCACTTGTTTTAATGTCCTGCTTCGTTACTGTGTTACTCTTTTTGGAAAATGTTAGAGGTTCCCATGCTGTCTGATTGGAAGCAAGCGCATGAAGCCCAGATAACTACAGCAAATTGTGTTCCAAATATGACCCTAGTGAAAAAATAGGTTTGCACCTGGGGGACAGCAGAAAGTTCCTTTGCACAGGTGATATACAATCAGAAGAATATGTCTGTCATTGGGTGGCCTTGGCTGTGATCTTAATGAAACTTGCTCTACAGTGATGCCAAACATATTTTTCTTCACTTGCTGTGCAGTGAAGGCCACTGATAAACATTTTTATTTCTACAACTAAACGTTTTTATGGGGAGGTGGAAAGAATTCTGTGTTGGTTAAAATAATCTTCTGCCACAGTATGCTGGAGTTCTGCAAAGCTGACATTTTGGTTGCTTTGCTCTGGATATGGAGGATACAGAAACGAAAGACAAATGTAACATTCTTCTTTTTATTGTGATTGTCATTTTTTGTACTGAGCTCAGCATTAGCATCTGGATTGCATAAACAATTATTGTGGATACAAGAGAGGTTAGATTTTGTCTTTGAGATCCAAGCACATTAAAATCTGTGGCATGCCATCTGTGTAATTCTCCCTCTCTCTAGTGGTTCAAAGCCAGAAGCTGTGAAGGTCTTCTGTGTTCTCATAGTAACTAGCAGCAGTAACCTCCAATTCATTTCAAACTTGGCATATAAAAATATGCCCTACTCTCCCATTTTAAATCCCATATCGAACACAATATCATCAAGGACTGTTACATTTAACATATGGTTCAGATGCTGTGATTTCCCCACCCCACCCCCCCATTGCGTGCCCAGTATTACAGGATTACCAGTATATGGATATTCTCTACTATTGTGGAATTGTAACTAAACATTTCAGCACACCAAGATTAAGCAATCCAGTTCCTGTTGAAGTTGAACTCACTTGGGACAGCTAGATTTTTCAAAGCAAGACTGGAAGCAAGCAGAGTCAATTACTAGGAAACACAGGATTGAAATTTACTGTTTAAGAGAAAAGCTGTTTGAAGCCGAACCAGAATATTGAAACAGATTCTGCATATTGCTCCTTTTAAATAAATGTTTACTTTGGAACAGTTCCAGAAAGGGTAAAATACAAGAGACACCCCTTTCCTACATAGGCTTGTATAAGTTTGAATAACTTGTGCTGTTTGTTTTTAAAAGTGAAGGAGACAGGGAATAAAAGAGCAGAACTGAATTCGTTCAGAAGGACTGGAAGGAGCAATCATATGGCCTGTTAACCATCTCCCCCTACACATCTCGAATGCATTAGTGTTACACTGGCTTCTCGGAGAGACTGGGCACATACTAATACAGAAAGAACAAAACGACAAGAAGCTAGTTCAGACATGATTAAATTTCTATGTGGAAAGTACTCCTTTTCTAGGAAACTGTGTGCAACCCGATCTCATGACTACTCGGGTGTTGTGCTGCAAGTATGTACTCTGGAATGCCATATACTGGTACCATTGTGCCTTTCCAGCACATGTGTGCACCCATATAATACATAGGTGTGAATGCTGTGTATGGTGCTATTCATTCATTCATTCATTCGTTCAACCAATTAATTAATTAAAAAAATTATACCACCCTTTTCTATATTTTCTAACATCCAAAGTGGTGCACAACAAAATAAACATACAGAGATAAAAAATAGCCATTAAAAACAATTAAAACAGTTCATAATTAAAATTAAGTAAAATAGGTACAAAGCAGATTAAAAATAAACACCTACAACATAAGCAGCAATAAGAACTAAAAGGGTCCCTAGGTAGTTCCTCCTTCAAATGCAAACAGATTGGTCTTGGTGCCACAACAGAGAAGGCCCTACACCTTGCCACCATCCCTCTGCCTTCAGAGGGCAGCGGTATCCTAATAAGGGCCCTCTTTGATCTTAGGGGATGTGCAGGATTGAATGGGGGAAGGTGGTCCTTGAGGTATCCTGGTCTTATGCCATATAGGGCTTTAAAGGTCACCACCAATACCTTGAATTGGGCTCAGAAAGGAATGGGCAGCCATAGCAGAGTCAGCACTCCGAGCCCTGGCAATCACATGGGTCACCGTATTCTGCACCAACTGCAACTTCCAAACCGTTTTCAAGGGTAGCCCCACGTAGAGTGCGTTACAGTAGTCTAAATGAGATGTCAGTAGGGCATGGACTACTGTCGCTAGATCCAACCAATCCAGGCATGGCCTCAGCTGGCGAACCAGCCAAAGCTGGTCAAAGCCCCCCGCCCCCTAGCCACAGATGCCACCTGATCCTCCAGGGACACCTGAGGATCCAGGCAGACTCTACTCTTTAGAGGGAGTGCTACCCTGTCCAGAGCAAGTTGTGGATCAAAATTTATTTACAATAACACTGGTCAACACACTTTTTCTGGCATAAGGTATTCCAATGGTTTTAAGGTAATTTTGGGGCTCTGATTACAAATCTGGCATCAGTTTTTGTCTATCACATCAGGTTTTTGAGATATCAAATATTGCATTTGATAAAATCAATAAAAACAGCAAATTTGCAGTGGTCTACAATTTTTTTTCTGGCCTGGACTTTGCAGCTGTTTTAGACTAATTTCAGGGTGCTGATTCCAAATCTGATCTCAGACTTGCTCTATCACATCTCGTTTTTATGCTATCGGCATACCCCATTTTCATGATGCCAAACGTGATGCCAGATTTGGAATCAGCGCCCCAAAATTACCTTAAAACCATTGGGAATACCTTATGCCAGAAAAAGTGTGTTGACTGGGTACCCCCTTATCACGGTCCAATATTCTGAAGTACCCCCTGCTAATTAACTGCTAATTAATTGGATTAATCAATTAATCAATTAATTAGGTAATTAATCGTTAAGTAAAAAAGTACTAACACAGTTTTAAATGTGAAAAAAATTCTTATTTAACTCTGTGTGTGTGTGTGTGTGTGTGTGTGTGTGTGAGAGAGAGAGAGAGAGAGAGAGAGAGAGATATGCAAGGATCTTGCAATCATAAGTGACAAAGAGTTAATTTCGGGTAAAATCAATGAAAATGGGGTATGCCGATAGCATAAAAACGAGATGTGATAGAGCAAATCTGAGATCAGATTTGTAATCAGCACCCTGAAATTAGTCTAAAACAGCTGCAAATGTCCAGGCCAGAATTTTTTTGTGTGTGTGTAGACCAGTGTAATTAATACCCTTGTTTTTCAGTCCCTAAAGAGAACCCACGGCGACTTACAACAAGTTTTATCAACAGTTTAAAGGAATTATAATATCCAAAATTGCGCACGCATGTGCATGGACATGTGCACACAGACTGGAGGAGCAATGCAAGTCCCTTTCCTCCATCACACAGATGACTTCCAGTGTGAATCTGGCTCTGCTGTATTGTGTGTAGAGCAGCGTTTTTTTTACCATTTTCATCTCATGGCATACTGACAAGGCACTAAAATTGTCAAAGCACACCATCAGTTTTTTTTAACAATTGACAAGGCACACTGTGCTGTAGGTAAGGGGCTCACATCCTCTAATGGCCCTACTAATAAATTACCCTCCCCCAAACTCCTGCGGCACACCTGTGGACCATTCACAGCACACTGGTTGAAAATTGTTAGTGTAGGAACAGAAACCAGACAAGCAAAACAGTAAAAAATACATGTTTATCAAATGTCTGGAGAACCAACACGATGGATAGAAAAAGGCCAGGGATGAAAGCACGCCACAGGTCAATTGGTAAATGGCAAAATAGGGTGGTGGTAGCAGCACAGGTCAAATTATTAAAACTTAATTAATTAATGGTGTAATGAACTATTCATCACTGGATAATAAACAACCGGGGAAGAAAGAGGTGGGTGTGCAGCAAAGATTGGTACGGAGGTTGAAAGGGAAGCTGAAAGCAAAACAAAACCCTTGAGGTGACTAACTGGGCATGATGATCCCTGCCTTAATTACTTGCATTGTTTCAGGGTTCTAGTCTAGAAGAAGTGCCTGTTTCCAATGGTGGATCTGGTAAAACATTAAAAGGGTGTGTGCGCCCTCCTTTCCTATATAACCATGGGCATTAACCCCACTGTACCTGGGAAATTGGTCATTTGGCTACCACCTGATTTCTGAATCTCTTGCTCAGGTGGGCATAAGAGTCCAATAAGCTGTTTCAAATTCAAATTTTGTCTGTTTACCAGTCAGGGGGAAGATGAAGATGCTCAAACAAAATGCAGCATCCCAGGATAATTGCTACCATATCAGAATGACTCGGCAGTCTTTAGGATACCAAGGCGAGCATTGGGAAAGGGTGTTTTAGAAGGCTCCAAAATAGGGGGAAATCTCAGATTTTCACTACAAGGTCACTTAAAAATGATGTTGGCTGAGAAATGGTTTTTGAATATTGCCATGTACTTCATTTACATTTCTAAGTACAAAAATTTGATACAGAACATTTTTGCTGTGCTGGACCCACAAAACGAGACAAGGCAGATGATTCCTGAATGCTTCTCCAAAATATTTTTTTTTTCATGGAGAAGATAACAATCAAATTTCACAGGGTTTGTAGGCTTAAAATGAAAACAATCTTCGCAAGCCTTTATTCTTTCACACACCCCAAAATACAAAACTCATACTATCGAACGCCCTTTCACCTAGACTAAAAATAAATTCTGTTGACACTTCTGCCTCACACCCAATTCTAACTCTAGGACCCAGTTCACACATACAAACAGGGCCAGTGTTGAAATAGCATGACAGAGGACCAATATGAACCCCTCCCCACAACCAGGCAAACAACTTACAGACAAACATGTCTCAAACTACCATGTTCTGCAACTGTTTGGTTTTAAGGGATTCCCCCAGATTTTGAGGCTCTCTGTTAACCTGGAAGAAAGTCTTTCCCAGGCAGCCTCTTTCTATCTGGGCTTCATAGCTTTGGGTGGTAGCAGCAAGAACCTTTTGTCCTCTGGCTTCCCTTACACTTGTTTTTAAACTAAATTCTACCAACAACAACAAGAATTGATGTAAGTAAAAGTTATGTCCTGTTTGGAAAGTCCCTGGTTCAAGAATCCTCTCAGCCATGAATTTGCCAGGTGGGCTTAGTCAAGTCCTTGTTCTCGTGTCTCAGTCACCCCAGCTGCAAAATATGGCTAATACAACCTGTTTTGCAAGATGGTGATGAAGATAATGCATGCAAAGCGTTTTAAAGAGGCGAAATGTCCCATATAAATGCTAACTGATATCTTAACACTCATTTTCTGCACAATCTCGGTTTTTCCGGTAACATTGACAAATGGCATCGTTGCTTTGTGCCATGGCACAAGGGAAAATAGTGAAGCTTTTATCTACTGAGGTATTGTCTTCGTTCCCATCTCAATAAATGTTTTCTTAATTTCAGAAGCAATGCGGTTTATTGGCTTGAAGCATTTATATTGAAAGGTCACTTTCCTCCCCTTTCTGCATGTTGTCTTCTGTTAATGCTGTTGTACTCCTCATTAGGTATCTGTGTGGACTTTGATATGGTTTCTGAAGTTTTGCTCTCTTGCATTTCTTGCCTCTTCCTAATTAAGTGGTGTGCTGCCTACTGCACATCAAAGACTGAGCATTTCCTAAAGAGTAACTAGTTAAGCATGAAAGCTAATTGAACACATGACCTAATTATTGGGTACTCTCCAAGCAATGAGGATTCTCTAAGCTTTTCCTCTATTTCTGCAGGGTTTTTGCTTTTAAAGCTGTAGCAAATGCTAATTACCTTTGTAAAAGGAGCCTCAGAATTCTCAAGGGGAAAAATATGCTGGGGGAAATGTTTCCACCACCCTAATGTTCTTTGAAAAAAAGTCGGCGTCTTAACCAAGTTTATAGTATATGCCTTTGTCCTAATAACTATCTCCCAAGGTTGACATCTTGAATTTAGTACAAGTGAGATTAAAAAAATGCTCTGTGCAAGGCTTGGGTAAATCTTAGGTGTTTTCTCATATTGCATTACAGCTTTCGTTTTGAAATGTTTTGCAAAATATTTGAGTTCTCTGTGTTTGCCTTGTATTCAGGAGACTTCCTGCAACAGAAGAATCGGTCATGAGACCTGAATCAAACTCTCTCAAGCCAGTTTAAACCACTACCCTGTCTCTGTACCCACTATTAAATATTTAATTGCAAATGCACTGTTTATTTTCTTAGGCCCTGATCCTTCCTGATGACTGAGTGCCCAGCTGTCTCTCCCCCCCCTTCATGTGTGCACTGCAGCACATCAGTGTTTACCTAGAACGGGAGGTTTGCACACTTCCTGTTCCCCCCCCCCCCAGCCAGCATACATCTGCATACATCTGGGGTGGGCCTTAGTTTGGGGAGGGAAAAACAGGCTGATTTCCCATTCTGCGTAATGCTGAAGTGATGTGCACATGCTCTGACAGGGATGTGAAAGGCTGGAGTGCTGCACATTGGGCCCTGTGGCAATCTGTCTACTTGCCTCCATGACTGAGCTCTCACCATGGGCTCTGGTTTACCAGATGGTAGTGGACAGGAGCAACAGTAGTAGACCTGTGGTATTTGATTCACCAGGTGCAGTTCGGTCTGCGTCTGACTTGGCTGGCCTCTGACACTGGCCCCACTAGGACAAAATGTATCCTGCGTTTTTAATGTTTGGGATAATATACAGAGTTTATGAATGAATGAATGAAACCTTTATTGGCATAAAGACAAACATACATAAAATATAAATAGCAAACAGACAAACAATATCATAAAACACAGACTAATCCAAACACTTAAGACAATATCTAAGACAGTCAGAATAAGTGGATACAACAACAGCAACTGTAACAGACCATCTAGATATTAAGATATATTAGGGACCCCAACTGCCATCTATAGCCAAATGAATATGTGTCATATGAAGGCGAGATCACTTCGACGTTTTATTAATAAATCCAGATAGTTAGCTATCTGATTGGTGCGTAATTCATCGTCACCAACCAATAGGTAATGTATGACTTCTGAGTCAGAAAATCCTGTGTGTTTAATCAAAATCGGACCTATATGGGATAAACGTAAGTCTTGGTAAAGATCACAATATAATAACATATGTGGCAAGGTTTCAATAGCTGTGTTATTACAAGGGCATAGCCGTGCTTCATGTGGCACAGATTTATATCTGCCAGTTGTAACATTGGACGGGAGCACATTGCATCTTGCTAAAGTAAAGGCCCGTCGTTCCTGAGGACTTTTCAATAGTGCAAGATATTTGGCCATTTTACATACAGGAGAAGTTAGTTGGAAATGCAGGGGGGAGCATATTTTCTGCGCTGCTGCAGAAAGAACTTGTTGCTCGATGTCCAATAGCCTGCCCTTAAGAAGCTTGAAGGCTTGGAGTGGTGGAAGGGCTCCCAATGAATCTAATGCAACACCCATTGTTTGGATCTTTTGCATGAAAAAATTGGATTCGGGGGGGAATGAAGAATCGGCTAACATACTTTTGAGTAGGACATCGTTGTTGGCAGCATAACATATCCGAATCCAGAATTTAAAAAACTGTAGCCATACACTTGTTTCTAATCTAATCAATCCCACCTCCAAACAAAGGGCAGCATAGGGGACACAATGTGGTACAGCCAGTATATTATAAAGAAAGGCTGCTTGCACCCTTTCCACCATAGGATTAAAAGCAGACATCCAGATGGGTGACCCAAACAGTAGCTGGGGTATAACTTTAGCTTTGAAGATTGTAACTGCAGCGGGGATAAAAGAGTTACCCCATGTATGAAAAAAACGGCTAATTGCCTGGGATGTTAATTTCGCTGAATTAATTGCAGCTTGGCGATGGCTTGCCCAGGATTGTCTATGATGAAAATAGATCCCCAAGTACTTAAATTGCTTGACCTGTTGGATAATCTTGCCTTTGAAAATCCAAGAGGCGGGCTTCCAATTCTTGCCAAATACTACAATTTTTGACTTATCATAATTGATGAATAATTTATTGCAAAAACAGTAATGAATACAAGCGGCAATCAGGCGTCTTAAACCTATCTTAGTACGAGAGAGTAACACCATATCATCTGCAAACAACAAGATTGGTATAGACAGAGCACCCAACTTGGGGCTATGGCCGTCAACACTTCTCAGGACAGGGGCCAGGTCATTGATAAACAAATTAAACAAAGTAGGGGCTAGTACACACCCCTGTTTTACTCTTTTATTTGTGGCAATTCTATCTGACAAATTACCATGATATGATAATCTAATCTTGCAAGATGTACTAGAATACAGTCCCTGTATCAGGAGAACCAGTCTATTGTCAAGACCTGCATCTTTCAGCTTTGTCCATAATAAGTCCCTATCTATTGTGTCAAACGCCGCTTTCAGATCTAAGAAAGCAGCGTACAAGTGGGAGTTAGCTTGTTTCATTTGCTTAGTTATTAAATAGTATTAAGCAATGGTTCAAGGTGGATTTACCTGCTACAGAACCCGCTTGTTCAAAGCCAAGAATACTTTGGTTGTTTATCCAAGTTGAGAGACGGCCGAGTAGGTGGTTAGCATAAATCTTACCTATAACTGACAGCAAACTAATCGGTCTATAGCTACTGGGGAGCTTTCTATCACCCTTTTTGTAGACAGGAACAATTATAGATTGGGTCCAGGACTGTGGCATCACACCTGTTCTATCAACTACTGTAAACAGTTGCGCTAGAAGAGGCGCCCACCAGTCTATATTGGCTTTAAATAGATCAGGAGGAAGATTATCTGGGCCAGCTGCCTTTCCCATTTTGAGTTTGCATAATAGTTGTTTTATCTCTGAGATCGTGACTGGAGGCCAGTCTGGTAGATCTTTAAGTTGATTTAAGGTATTCTCCAAAGAGAGCTTGCTATCATCATGGAAAATGGCAAGAAAATGGAGTTCCCATGTCAAAGAAGATATTGGGGGGATAGACTGGGTTCGTTCTTGTAGACAACCTGAAATCGTATTCCAAAACATTCTCATGTTTCTAGATTTTATCGCATTAAATAACTTATCCCAGCGAGCCTTGTTATGTTGTTCTCTATACAGAGTTTGAAAAGACCAGTCTGCAAGAAGTCTGAGGTTAGATGTAAACTAACTGTGCCCATTTCTTTTTTGGCAGTTCACGTTTTAAGGATTCCTTGGACATGAAAACATTCCCATCCATTTCTATCTCAGCTAGTTGTAGTTTTGTTTTAAAATGTCTAAATAAAATGTTTAAATAAGACACTTTAAAAAATGCTGAATTTTACATTGGTTGCATGCATGTGTGGAGAGAGTTGTTCTGGAAGTGGGAATTAGCCACCAAGAATGCCTGGTTTTGTTCTTAAGGAATTTTTTAAATTTGATGTGCAGAGGACACTTCCAGGAAGGAAGGCACCTTCAGGAAATCATAGGGATTGTAATGGATCATAGGAAAATGGCCATTCTCTTGAGGTAGGCAGGATGCTATAATAGTGATGTAGTGTGCCTGTGTTATATTGGTACTGCATTTTATGTATCTTTTATGCTCTCCTGGTCTCTGATATCTTAGCTGGAGTACTGTTATGCACACGGGATTGAAAAGAAAATGGCAAGTCTCATAACACCTTATATAAATCTATAGTGTAGCCCACTGGTTCTCAAACTTTGTAGCACCAGGACCCACTTTTAAAAACAACACTCTGTCAGGACCCACCTAGCTTTATGAGACTTAAAAAAAGTTTCACTTTATCAGCATTCAAGCCTCTGTTTTTATCCTTTCTACTATGGTGAGCGGGGGGGGGGGGGGGAGGGAAACACCTTCTGGAGCGTTTGTTGAGCTCCATGTTCTTTTATATAGCCCAGGCAGAACTTCGATAAGAGCTGAGGCACGGTCATCTACTCACAAGTGAATGCGCATTTGTGGCTCAGTTTTCCTGAAATGCATTCTGGGGCAAGGCTGAGAGGGGGGGAAAGAGCCTTTGTGCGACCCGGAAGTGTGTCGTTAAGCTTAGAGAAGCCCTCCAGAGGCTTGGAAACGGTGCGGTTTGCTGCTAAAGGTTAAAAAAAAAAACCTTAGTTTTTTTGCCTCCCCCCCCCTTTTACTGATTTTAACGTGGGACCCATGGTGTGACAAATCTGCAGGTCCCAAATCCGCGGATGGAAAGGTTCCACTGTATACTCAAAGATCCAGACAAAGATTACTTAAGTTAGCTGGAGACCATCAGCTGCAGCAGTTCTTTGCTTCTGAATTCTCATACAATGAGCTTCAGTAGTATCTTGG
The DNA here is from genome assembly GCA_026170595.1 of Plestiodon gilberti rubricaudatus. NCBI lineage: Eukaryota > Metazoa > Chordata > Lepidosauria > Squamata > Scincidae > Plestiodon > Plestiodon gilberti. Next base: position 150,293,350 of record JANXHW010000002.1, on the reverse strand, counting down.
TCTTGTTCTGTAATAAAAGATAGAGATTTTAGTGCTGTGTTTGTGTACCGGTATATTGTATAATACCTTTTTCCCAGCTGTGAGCAGGGAGGTGTGTGCACTGGGTATGGCAAATGCACTCTGAGCAGTGCAGACAAAAATAGTGCAGAATATAACTTGGGAATCCTGCAGTACAGGACTGGGTCATAATAAAACCGGAAGGTGTTTCTGTTTAGTGTATTGGAAGACATAGTTGAGACTGAGCAGAGGTGAAGTGCAAGCATTGGGCTGCTGGTGTACTGTTCATGCATTCTACAGCAATGACCTGTCATCCTGGAACTAAATCAAGAACTCGCAAAAACATTGTAATGGGAAAATCCTCTGGGTCTTGCCATCCTGCTGACAAATGTGAGCACTGCAGGCAAAGTGACCTTGGAGTGGAAGAATCTGGGGCAAAGGGGAGGTTGGTGCCAAAGTCTAAAAGGGTAAAGCAACTATATTGCTACAAGTCATTGTTCTCCAAACTAGAGAGGGCTTTTAGTTTGGGTTAGGATCCTGTTAGGATCCTGTGCATTCTGTATACAAAGGGAACTTTAAGGAAAGCCTAGTTGCCTTTAAGAGCCTTTTAACGTAAACCACTAAAGTATCTGTTGGATACTTAGGATGGAGAAGTGCTTTTTCTTTGGATAAATTGCTGAATCACTACAGTGCTGAGGTTATGAAATTCCCTCCAGTTCTTCCTCAGAAAATCTGATAATGGAGATACATGTACAGTTTGGTATTTTTATTTTATTTTTATTTTTCATTATTATTTCTTCTTATTGTGTTACAGTGTGTCATAGTGTCGGGGGCAGGTTCCAGGAATGTTGCAACATTGATGCATTGCAACATTCCGAGCACTTAAGAGTCTAAACATGACCGGATCGGTACTGTATACCTGCTTTTGGCCCACCCTTTGTGTGTGTATGAATATTAATAATGAGTTACATTTTTATATTGTGTTCATTTTGAGTGCACTAGTTAAATCCATTTCCTTTGCTCTCTGGGACAGTTTGTGGGAGTCTTCAATTCTGTGTTAGCTCACATACTAGTGTATGAACCAACTATTCACTGTCATTTTGAGGTGACTTCTTGAACTTTCATTGTCCACTTTCATTGAACTTTCTACTGAACTTTCATTGTTTAAACTTTCATTGTTTAAAGGCCTAGATGCCTTTAAAATGGGTTTGGATAGATGCATGGAGGAAACGTTTGGATAGATTCATGGAGGAAATCACAGGTTACAAGCCATAAGCAACCCCCTGGCTGTAGAAGTAGGTTTTCTCTGTGCCAGGTGCAGGGGAGTGACAGCAGGAAACAGGTTATCTTGTTGGCTGTGTGCTCCCTGAGGCATCTGGTGGGGCCACTGTGAGATACAGGAAGCTGGATTAGATGGGCCTTTGGCCTGATCCAGCAAGGCTCTTCTTATGTTCACATTAAGCAATAGGGTTATGCTGCCTTTCCTGGAATGGGAAGCAAGCCTTTGAGGACCCATACATTCCAATGTTGCTTGCTGGACCTATGACACAGGAAAGGAATGTGAGATCCCTGAATAAATGAAGCCAAAGTTGGTTGTGGCTAAATGTACACTTTGAACCTCTGCAAGGAAACTGTCAAGATTGGTTCACAGAGCACCTCTGATGCCATGATATTGACCTTCAAGAATTTTCAGTTACTTTTGCATAGAAGGCCTGGGGGTGCCTGCTTTGTCTTTCAGAGGTTGATGGACTACTAGGAGTGTAGCTGTTTCCATGGTGTTTGCTGATGAAAAGCAAGTGGTTTTTTTTTATTTAACTGGATTAAGTAACTCTGTCTTTACCAGTTTAGAACTGTAGCTGTGATGATCCTTTGAATCCTGTCCTTACTCACCAGTCAGTGGGCAGAGAATATTCTTCGGCAACATTTTTATCTGTTCTTTTCAGATTGCACGATTGTTATGACTTCTGAATCTGGATAATTAATTGTCTTATCATGGTTAAAAGTTCAAAGAGCTCTGCCTGGGCTATATAAAAGAAACCACTCTGCCCTGTTAGCTGGTAAGAGGGCTGACAACCTTTCTCTGAGCATCTAGAAGCAATCATCAGGCCTCTGTCGCCTTCGTACTAAACTACTGCAGTGCGTCCTTTGTGTTGGGTGCACTTGAGTCCTGTTTTGAAAGATGCAGAATCTGACAGCCTGCTTCTCTAACAGGAACACACCACCAAGTACATAATCCTCTCGAGTTCCCTGCTCACATTGGTTCCCTGTTTTCTGAGCAAATCCAAGGTGCTGGTTTCTTGAAATAACCATTGTTCCTTCCTGCTACTGTCTTCAAAACTGTTAATGTAGACCAGCATTTTCATTTTGTACAAAATGCATTGAAAGAATGAGAAACACCATATTACTGTCCTTTAAAGAATATGAATTTATAGGCGAAAGGATGATTCGACTATATTGAATTAAGGATCTAAAATTGCATTATCATAAATATTTAGTTATAGACCTGCTAATGTGGTTCTCTGTGGCCCCAGATAATAATGGATTGATACCTAATCAAAATTTTCACCAGAGAGGATGTATTTGTATAGCCATTGCACCACGCATTATATTCCTCCCCCCCCCCCCCCGGGTTGTGCACAAAGTTCTAATATTGGAGAGACTTCCTGAAAGGGCTAAGCAGCTCGGCTGTTTAAATCTGATTAACGTTTTTCTGTAATTACTACCCAGCCTCTGGGTGACCTATTTAAAAAGTACCTTGTCTTTGTGTTCAGTAAGAGAAGGACTCGCAAGAAAGGGAGGGCAAAGAGTGCATTTTGCTGCAGATCTGCTGTGAGGGTGACCCATGTGGGTGTTGTCCAGCCAGTGCAAATGAAGCTCGCTGGCTATTCCAAGTAGGGGTGTGGATATCCAGAAGAAACTGTTTGTCTCTTTGATGCTGTGGAAAATAGGTGTATGGTTAGGGTGTGTGTTTGGAAGAAAGTCCCACTGAGTACAGTGAGCTTACTTCTGAGAAAGTGTGCATGGGATTGAGGGCCCAATCCCATCCAATTTTCCAGTGCCGATGCAGCCGCAATGCAGCCCCAAAGTAAGGGAACAAAATTCCCTTACCTTACGGAAGCCTCTGTGACTGCCCTCCCAACCGCAGAATGCAGTGCACGTCTTGTTGGCATGGCTGCATTGGTGCTGGAAAGTTGGGTAGAATTGGGCCCTGAGTCTCATCAGTGACCATTCAAGCCATCACTCTGGAAGTTAGTCCTATGTTTTCCTTTTTCCTGATTCTTCAGATATTTGGAAGGTTCATTTAACCCAAGCCTTCCACTTGAACATACCAAATTGACAACTAGAAGCTCTTACTGAATGGCAGTTTCAAACTCTGCTGAGTTACATTTTGAGCTCTTCTGATCTTTCATTTGGTATGCCTACTGAACAGTTTGTCAGTCAACATTTTCAAACATTTGGTTCCTCTGATAATTTTGTTTGTTGGATTCCTTCAGCACCTGAAAGTGTAGTTTGCCAGCTTCATTTCCAGGGTCTAGATAACATCCAGATAACATCAATCAGCTCTTTTTGTATGCTGAATTCTACTAATCCAATTGAGAAAATGGCAGTAAAGAATGTATTTCACTCTCCCTACTGTTTCTTTTAAAGGTAAAGGTGACCCCTGACAATTAAGTCCAATCCTGTCCGACTCTAGGGTGTGGTGCTCATCCCCATTTCAAAGCTGAAGAGCCAGCGTTGTCCGAAGACGCCTCCGTGGTCATGTGGCCGGCATAACTCTCCTTGCCGCAGCGCGTAGCATGCGGCTGGAACACGGAGCGCTGTTTACCTTCCCGCAAGCGGTACCTATTTATCTACTCACATTAACATGCTTTGGAACTGCTAGGTTGGCAGGAGCTGGCCAAGCAATGAGAGCTCACCCCGTCGCGGATTCGAACTGCCGACCTTTCGATCGACAGCTCATGGTTCAGCGGTTTAACCCAGTGCGCCACCCGCTGGCCTTTTGGTAACATGCTTTTTTATTTAGATGCACATGTTTTTTCTCTGTGGTCCTCTTATTTGCAAAACATCATTTCAGTATTTCTAACATTTTTCATTGGTGTGTTTTAAATTTTTGTTCTTTACTTTTGTTATTCCTACATTGTTGTTCAAAATGTTGTTCTGTTAATGAACTCCAGCCAGTACATTCTCTGTCATTCTTCGTCTTTTGGTATTGCCATTCTCTCCCCCCACCCCACCCCCCAGCCTTTATCACTAGTGGCGTTTGGTGAATTGCAACCACAGCTAACCTGGAGTCTCTGGTGCTGATGACAAGGTGCATTTTTGGTTTCTGAAGCACTTTCTAGTTTAGTAGTGTTCCTTGGCAGGGCTGGTGCTTCTTGCAGTCAGAGGAGGTAAAAATAACTCCCCATTGAGCTGTGTTTCTGCATCAAACTGCAGTCCTGCAGCCTGAACTGAACCTACAGTACTGATGAGTCTACATTTAGGAAATGAGGAGCCACATGTAGTTTGAAACTTTAACGAGCTCTTAAAATAGAAAAATAAAGGAGGAAGGGTAAAATGACACAGCTGTATGGCAATTATGCCGTCTACTGACTAAGAAGGTTTTAAAATTGTGTCCTGGTGTGTACTTAAATTTCTGTGACAGGGTTTTATGGTATAACCCTTCAGAGCTTCCCAACTGTCTCAGGAACAATAGAATAATGAGGCTGAAGAAGTGGATTTTGTGGTTTTGCTTTTTTTCTTTCTCTTCAGGGAAAGAGGAAAAATATTTATTGTCAGCCTTTGAAAAATCGCTTTGCTGATCTCCAGTACAAAGGTGGTCCTTGAGGGCCACTGTGGGCTGTAGGATTCCCTAGTCAAGGTCATATTGTAGTGAACCTAGCAGTAGTCCTTCCTCTGCTACCCAACAAGTTTGCTTGTGACAGGGACATTGCAGCCCAGAATGAAATTGTCTCATAGCCCAATCCTAACCAACTTTCCAGCCCCAATGTAGCCATGCCTGTAGGGCGCACACTGCATTCTGCGGTGGGAGAGCAGTCACGAAGGCCTCCTCAAAGTAAGGGAACATTTGTTCTTTTACCTAATACTGCATTGCAGCTACAGCCACACTGGAACATTGGTTAGGTTTGGGCTGCCATTTATATTGCTTGGCTCCTGTGTTCTGTGTTATGAAATGATGGAGAAAAATTATTATAGTTACTAAAAAATTATTTTATCTGCTTTGTGGTGAAGCTTATTGGATGTGCCTTATTACGCTAGGCACCCAATTAACGTCAATTTGTAGTTTCACGTCCATTTATTGTTTGGAAGTCAGTCATCTCTATTCTGTGCCGTCTTTCAGCCTGCATTTGGGGACACATAACCGTAGACCCAGTTGTTAGTAGGTGTTGTAATGACTTTTATATTAAGGTATCTTTCATTGCTCATGCACACAGATGCTGTGATTGAGACGTTGGAAGTAGACTAGTTAGATTTTAAATTTGCATAGCTTGTAGTCACTTGATATATACCATATTTCTTTGAGTCTAAGGCGCCATCGATTCTAAGGCGCACCTTTACTGTCAATACCACCAGCAGGGGAAAAAAAATCCATCGATTGTAAGACTCACCTCCCTTCATTGAATCTACCCGCTCAGCACCAACTCTCCCCAGCATGTCTCCTGCAGCTGAGGATGACTGAGTGCACTGCCTTTGCATAGCATTTCTGGCCCCGCCAGAAAGTGCCATTTCCTTCATTACCTGGGCTTGGGGGAGCTTCAGGGAGGCCTGCGCAACCCTCTGCAGGCCTCCCTGATCTTCAGTTTGGCGAAAAACAGTGATTTTTGGCCATTTCTGGTTTTCGCGAAAACCGGAAATGGCTGAAAATCACCGGGTTTTGCCGAACTGAAGATCGGGGAGGCCTGCAGAGGGTCGCGCAGGTCTCCCTGAAGCTCCCCCAAGCCCCAGTAAGTAAGAAGATAGCATTTTGGGGTGCTTTTTAGAGACCTTCGATTCTAAGACACACCCCATTTTTTGAAATGCTTAATTGGGAAAAAACATGCGTCTTAGAATTGAAGAAATACAGTAATTGCCTATTGACTGTACTGGTAGCTCTCGATTTGCATGGTCTTATTTTACCTGTTTTTGAAATAGCTCAATTTAAAAATTAATACTGGAAATGTGATTTGCGCAGTTTCGTTTTTAAAATATATTGCGGTTAGGATTAGTGTGATGACCACATAAATAGCTTCCTCTGAAGCCTGGTAAATGGTTTGATGATTGGTCGCTATTACTTGCCTCGAGATTCAAGGATGAGACTCCTTAAAGTGGGTCAGAGGGGAGAGGTGAACCTCTGGCCTGTGCAGTTCATTCCAGGCAGAGGTTTTCTTTCCAGTCTTGTTTCTGACTGGCAGGCTGAAATGGACTATGGAATGGACTCTGCCTGCCTGTGAACATTGGCTGACTTGAGCCATTCCAGAGTCCATTCTAGCCTGCCAGCCAGAGAAGACTGGGGAAAAAATCCTCACAAGAGGCAGAAAGAGAAAGGTACAGCCGCTATGGCAGCGGGCCCAGCCCCAGCAGCCAGAGGTCCTGGGAGCTGAGTCAGGTCCACGATTCAAGTAGGAGCGTGGGAGGTTTCACAGCTTTCAGGAGGTGTGTGTGTGTGTGGGGGGGGGAGAAGCTGGGAGATGGAGATTCATTCTTGGGATTTAAGAACACACACAAAAAGCCGCCCTCCAGCACCAAATGTGATTGCCCAGGCTACTGAGCCATCAGCAGCCTCACTGCCTCCCAGTAGTATCTCTCTGTAACTGCCATTCATCAAAGTGAGTACCCGAGGACTTCCCCTAACCCAGGGGTGTCAAACATGTTTCATACAATGGGCCAAACAGCATGGTGCCTGCTGAGTGCTGGAAGTGATATCATTAAGCAGGAAGTGATGTCATTAAACAGATAATGGCCTGAAATAAGCACTTGTGCTTATTAGCTGCAAATGTCAGACAAGAAATTATGCAAATCTTGATCATATTTTCAAGATATGGGAGAGCCCAATTATCATGCGGGCTGCCCTGTCAGCAGCACAGCTTCTACCAAAGTGTCAATTTGCATATCAGCAGCTTAGAGGTGCTCTGCCCCAGCAGAAGCAGCACTGCTGGAAGTGCGGCCCACATGGTAATTAGGCTCTCCCAGTGCTTCGGCAGCGTCGTCTCCCTCTCTTGCCCCTCTTGATCGGCCCCTTCCCCCATAGCGTTCCTTGCCTTCTGAGATCTCCTTCCATCTGTCCCTCCCAGAGCCTTGGCAGAAGTGGCGCTGCTGAAAGAGCGGCACTGTGAGAGCCCAATTGCCACGTGGGCTGGATAAAGAGCTTCTGTGGGCTGTATCCAGCCTGCGGACCTTATGTTTGACACCTCTGCCCTAACCTATGTCAGTACCATTATTTCCTATGGGAAAGCTGGTTTTCGTTTACGTGTTTTTGATATATGCACAATTTTCCAGGAATCTGACCCCCTGTAAATTGAGAGCTCCCTATTCCCTCCCTCCGAGATTTTGGTTTTCATACTAAAGTAGATTTTTGTTTAGTGATTCTGTTCAGCAAAGAGAAATAGACAATAGGTTTCTACCAACTAATTAGCATTGTGAAAGTTAAAGTGTTTTCCTTTTTGTTGCAAATCCTTGCGAATAATTTGTTCTTGCAAGAAAAAATCCTTCCATCACTGAGGGAGACATCTGTCATTCTAGAAGTTCCCTCCAGGCTCTCTCATAGTTTGGGATTCAGAAGTCCTTGACATGGGCAAAAAGCCAGGTCTTAATGAGATTTCCTTCACCTTTTCCGTATTGCAAGGATGGTTTGTGAACTAAATAAATGATTTTCAACTATGCTATCAGAACTAGTCCTTGAAACCTTGAGATACTGGGATTGAGTGTGTCTTTCAAGATAAATATTTGTTGGAACTATTGGCTGAATTGTTAATGCATTGAATGCTATTGGAAGTCTCTTGGCAGGGGTTAATGTGTTACATAAGATACTGCCAGATGATTTGGCCAAAAGACTGTGTATGCTGTCTTTCATATAAGTTGCTCGTCGTTTTCCATTAAATCTTGCCATAGTGAAAGGTCTTCTGCTCAATTCTACATGTACCTTGAACTTGTGCATTTCTTCAAAGCTAATCTGAGTTCAGGGTCCTTAAATCTCTTCATTGGAGGCAGAAAAAAGGGGTTCTATGCAACTCTTCTTGAAATTTATATTCCAATAAATCATTTTGAGAATCTCGAGTTCTCTCAGAACAGGGGGACAAAGCTTGAGCTATTAGTGAAGCATGTAAGCTGGAACTGCAATATCTGAATCCTTGAAGAGTTGCCAACATTTTATTCATTTTTGGGGAAAAATGAGGGAGTTGCGTGGGGCTTAAGGTGTTTCTAAAGTCTGTTATCAAATGAGATTTGTACAACCTTTGATTTGATGATATAGTGATATGGATCAAATCATTTAATGATGTTTGGAAGAATAAATCAAAGGAGTGGTTTAATAAAAACTGACTCTTAAATACTACCTTCAAAAGAGTATATTAAGAGAGATTGGTCCAGTTGATAAGTTGATGAAAATTTTAAAATATTGTATTAATGGCTTGGAAAATGTATAAAAAGCTGAGTAGCCAAATTAACTAAGGCTGTAATCCTATATACACACTTTCTTGGGAGTAAACTCCATTGAACACAATGAGACTTACTTATCAGTAGACATGCATAGTTTTCATTGTAAATTTAGTTCACTAGTGTGTGTTTAGGTTTTCATGGCCAGCAATTATTCTCACAGAAGCAATAACGGGGTTAAAAGGCATGATACAGAGAAATTAAAATCACAAGTCAAAACACAATTAAAAACTGTGTTAAAACTTTATGAATTTTAAAATTAATCTAAAGGCAACGTTTCTGTCATCTATCGATGACCTTCATCAGGCAAAAACAAAGCTACAGTGAGCTGTAAAGATGGCAAAGTAATTATCTCTCAGACTGCAGGTTTAAAAAAGACACAGCAGCACTGGTCAGCTGAGGATCGTTAACACGGGAGTTCCGATTGTGGCCCATAGCAGTGATCCTGCAAGAGCTCTCAGGCAACCTGAGGTGACCTCAGACCTGCATATGGGAGGATGGAATTCTCGGCTTTCTTCTTCAATGCAGGAGCCCAGATCTTGTTCATAAATGATGTTTCCTCCCTTCTGTTCAACAAAATCTGATGGTTTTTGAAGATCTCAATCGCCTCCCTGTGTTGTCTCTGTCGGTATGAGGTTTCATAGACTAATCTTTTGGTGTTATCAAAATCAATCTTATGACCAGTGTCCAGATTATGTTCAGCAAGAGCTGATTGTAGAGGGTATTTTAATCTACATGAGCGTTTGTGCTCCCTTAGTCTTGTCGAGATCATACGCTACGCTTAGTTGTACCAATATAAGCTTTTCCACACGAGCACGGAATTTGATAAACACCCGGGGTTGACAGTTTGGGTCTCTGTATTGAGATAATTGGTGGGTCTGAATATGGTTTTAAACTCAATTTGTCTAAAAATCTTGGCAACTCTATCGGTGACCCCCTGAATACAGGGTAAACTAATTATATTTTCTCTTTCTGTAGTGGTCACCTCTTCCCTCTTTTTGTCTTTATGTATGGTTTGATAAAACTGTCAAATTACTTTGCCATCTTTACAGCTCACTGTAGCTTTGTTTTTGCCTGATGAAGGTCATCGATAGATGACAGAAACGTTGCCTTTAGATTAATTTTAAAATTCATAAAGTTTTTACAGAGTTTTTAATTGTGTTTTGACTTGTGATTTTAATTTCTCTGTGGCATGGCTTTTAACCCCGTTATTGCTTCTGTGAGCATTAGTTCACTAGATTATTCTTCTGTTTATAGGCAAAATTAGAAAATCTTTTCAGCGCTGTTTATAGCCTAAAGGGGCAAATGTTTACTTGGGTTTCTGTCTGAACTGGTAAAGTCGTACAAGGGAATTTACTCCCCTGTCTTTGCGAGGGTGGGTTGATATTGGAGGCAGCACTCCAGGATTGTGCCCGCCCCGACCCCAAAATGCTTTTTTCAACGTACCTGGTTGTCCTGCCAGCTCCCCAAAGAGTCTGTGGGGCCTGCTTCCACCTCCCCAAGGCTCTAAACAGTGGCAATTGCGTACCGATGCCCACTTCGGACACAATCGCTGCTGTTTAGAGCCTTGGGGAGGCCTGAGGAGGTGGCAGCAGCCCCCCGGACCCTTCGGGGAGCAGGCAGGACAGCCAGGTATGTTGAAAAAAGCGGTTTTAGGTCGGGGTCGGGCGCAAGCCTGGAGTGCTGCCTCAGACATTGGAGCTGGCCACTCCCCTTAAAGTGATTTTACTCACTTCCGGAAAAAGTGGTGGGTCGCAACCCACCTCTTTGAGAATCCCTGTTTTAGAGGTAGCAGATAACATAAAGTGCCAGGAAAACTATTTATTGTGATAAACCCCAACATATTTTGGAAATTTCACAAGCAACAATAAAAACAAGCATATAAACAGATCTAATGTGGCATTGTGGTTGAGAGACTTTCCCAGTTCAGGGCTCACCTCTGCCGTGAGCTCACTAGGCTGTCTTTAGGTGAGCTTCCTCTCAGCCCCACAAGCTGAAACAGAGCTGTTGTCTAGATTGCATGAAGATAATACACACGAAATGCCGTGACAGTTTGAAAGCCGTATACAAATTCTAACAGTGCAATCCTATGCATGTCTACTCAGAAGTAAGCCCCATTGAGATCAGTGGGACTTACTCCCAGTCTAAGTATCTTATTATTCATTTTCTTAACTACATTTTTATTAAAAAGAAAATGGTTTGCATACAATTTTTATAAGAAAAGAAACAAGCAAGATAGAATTTGTTACAGCATTAATATAGGAAAGATACAGTATAAGATCAGTATAATAGTGTTTTATTTAAAATTCAATCATTGTAATATTATAATATAATAGTAAAGGTAAAGGTATCCCTTGACAATTAAGTCCAGTCCGACTCTAGGGAGCGGTGCTCATCTCCGTTTCAAAGCCGAAGAGCCAGCGCTGTCCGAAGACGTTTCCATGGTCATGTGGCCGGCATGACTCAACACCGAGGCGCATGGAATGATGTTACCATCCCACTGACGCGGTACCTATTAATCTACTTGCAATTTCTTGCTTTCGAACTGCTAGGTTGGCAGGAACCGTCGCACGGATTCGAACTGCCGACCTTTCGATCGACAGCTCACGGTTCAGTGGTTTAACCCACTGCGCCACCCGCTGGCTCTAATAGAATAGTACTCATGTGCTGTTAATAGAATTATAATAAGATGATATTAACAGTAGATACTGCATTTGTAATCAACTTTGAACCAACTGACATACTGTATGCCTTTCAGGAAAACATTTGGTTGATGGCCATTTATTTACAAAGGAATCAAATGGGTCCTAGTCATTGATGACACTGTCTGCATATTATAGGCATGAATGTCTTTTGTTAATTTTTCCATTAATGCCAAGGACCATACCTGTTGATGTAATTGCTCTAACCTTGGAGGATCTTGGCTTTTTCACTTGTGTGCTACCGTATTTCTTTGAGTCTAAGGCGCCGTCGATTCTAAGGCGCACCTTTACTGTCAGTACCACCAGCAGGGGAAAAAAAATCCATCGATTGTAAGACTCACCTCCCTTCATTGAATCTACCCGCTCAGCACCAACTCTCCCCAGCATGTCTCCTGCAGCTGAGGATGACTGAGTGCACTGCCTTTGCATAGCATTTCTGGCCCCGCCAGAAAGTGCCATTTCCTTCATTACCTGGGCTTGGGGGAGCTTCAGGGAGGCCTTCAGAGGTTGCCTCCTCAAGGTAAGGGAACAACCTTGGGGCTGCATTGCAGCTGCATCGGTACTGGAAAGTTGGATAGGATTGGGCCCTAAGTGTCATTTTAAAACTGTTTTAAACATTAAACGTAACTTTAATGTTTTAAAAGAAAAAAAATTATGTATACAAAAAACTTCTAACACCTCAATACTATCCTTGAGATACACTATTGTATCTCCACATATGCTGGTGCAATGACAGCCCTGCCAGTGTAAGCCTGCCCACACATGGGCGCGCCACAGATGCCAGCACAAGGTAGGAAAAATGCTGTGCCAGTGTAGCTCAGACGTCATTCAGATGCCAGTGCAACTCCGCTGGCGGAGAGGACAAAGCAGGGAGGTCGTGACATGGAAGGGACATAGGAAGAGTTGACGTACACTGTATCCCAAGCCTCCTTCAGTCAATGGACATTCTGTCACCAGAAAAATGCTACGCCAACAACAGAGCTCCTGTAGGTAAGAGTAACTTCATAAGGAACAATGGGGAAGGGAAAAACAGCAGAAAATTGCACCTCCTACCATATTCCTGCCCAGTGGCGTCACGAGCCAGTGCATCACCCTGGGCGAGGGGTTGGCCGGCTCGGCGCGTCACCCCCACTGCCGTGTCACCCTCCCAGGCACGTCGTCCCCCCGGTGCTCACCACACGGCCCACGCGCTGGGAGAGGGTGATGTGCCGTGCCAGCAGACCAAGCTGTGTCTTCTTCGGCGGCTTGGCCGCTTCTAATTAGACCGGGCACTGCTTCAAGCGGCGCATGCGCACAACGCTGCTCGAAGCCCTGCCCAGCCTATTTAGAAGCAGCCAAGCCGCTGAAGAAGACGCGGCTCGGCTTGCTGCTCTCCCGGGGGTGACGCCTCTTATGACGCCTCGTGATGCCGGGTGTGAAGCCTCTTATCTTTCACAACTGCACCTTTGCCACAGGAGGTTGAACAGTGGTCCTCTGCAGCATTCCACTGCGGGGCCCCCAGGAGAGGGAAAGGTAATGTTCTAAGTCACAATGGTCTCACCCTGTACAGAGCAGAACTGCATGTATGCTGTTGTAGCACCACTCTCCCTCACCAATAAAGAGTATGCATCACAAGCAAGGCAAAAGCTGTGGCTGATGCTGTTGTCTATTCCTTGTTACTCTCTCTGTGTTTCTCCTTGCTCCCTCCAGGCAGCTGTCCCACAAGTGAAGACACTGCAGATTTCAAGGGAAGCTTTCTGCCTGTATGCCCTCAGGGGCACCTGAGGCATGCCTTCTTTCTTCTCCCACCCTTTATTGCCTACCTCCCCCCTTCTCCCCCTTTGTCTTCCTTCCTTTTTTATATCTCTATGAAATACCAGTCAACTGCAGAAATTTCATTTGGGATATGCAAGGCGGTTAGGTATCTGTGTCTGTTAGGAAAACTGCTCCCAATGTAATTGTTCGCATGTTGAAGATGGTAAGCTAGACAAGCAAAGTACATGGGGCTGTGATTTTACCATTTCATAGAGAGTCCAGACTTTTAAAGAAGGAGTTTCTTGAAATATTACCTTACATTCTTTTACTTTACCTTGAGGCAGTGTTGATTTGGCATAAAACGTGTAGTGAAGGGAAGACCATGCAGGTATATTTGATTCGGAAAGGCAAAACATCTGTGCTGTTTTACCTAGGTCTTGTTGTATACTACATAGTCAATGTTTTTGGGTTAGACAATACATTCTCGCAGTACATGCATCTCTTTCTATTTTGTAGTCATGATGTTCTGTGTGCCTCCTGAAGAGGAAAGATCCAAACCATTTTCATCTATTACTCCTAGTTTAAATTCCCACTCGCTTGGATAATTAACTTGAACTCATTTCAGCAAGATTTCCCTCTGGTTTTTCAGTCTCTGAGTGGATGATCTAAAGAGAATTCACAGCTGTACAGAAAAAGAAACTTAATTTATTCCTTAAAAATGTCAATTAATTAAAACTGTAATGTGAGATGATTTGAAGAAATAACAAGTAGTAGTTGTGTCTGCTTCCCCCCCACCCCCGCTGCCTGCATTTACATCTTAACGGCGTAATCTGGTTAGCCACACATCTTACTTAGGTGCACAGGAAACTAAAAACACTGGATTAGTATTACCTGAATTAGTAGTATTGAAAGATAAGTGCACTTCTTAAAGGCATCTGAATTTGCCATATTCTGAAGTACTGTTTGAAGTACTGTTGCTTAAAATGAGTTTAAACTTGTGGTCTTTTATAAAACTTTCAATTTTTCCCTTCACCACCCCACCCAGAGCTAAAATTCAAGGCTTAGTTCTGTGTTTTGTCCCTTATTCAATTGCTTTGGTATTGTACGTAATTATTAGTAGTGTAATATTTATCTGTGCATGTTATTCCTAAGCTGGCAATTATAGTGCTTTCCAATGCTGAGCTATAATTGCTCTTTCTACATCAGAATTGATAATAGGCTTTCTAGTCAAATGGCAGCGTACCAGGCTCAGAGTTAAATTGGCTAATGCAGAACATTTTCTATAAAGATTTATTTCTGTTTTTGCGCCCCATTAACTATTTATTTTTAACACTATGAAATTATATAGTGAGAATAATGAGACTTATCAAGAGCTGTTAGAAACCACCAGTTGTATAAACATTTGATCATGTTAATGAATGTTGCTTAAATGTTGCTGTTCTTTATTGTGGCTATAGGTGGTAGTGCATGGAAAGGTTTTTTGCTGTTTAGTAGAAGGACATTCAGTGACACAAATTCCATCAATTTGTTTTTATTATGAGACAATTTGATTACTTGGTTTCACTAAAAGTTATGGAGCTACAATGAATTGTTGGCAATGAAGGTGATGTTAGACAGCATTTAATAATGCTGATTTAATGTTTGGTTATAACTTTAACATTGGTCTTAATTGCAATAACGTTTTTTAAACTAATGAAGGAATATAAGAGAACAGTAGAGAATTGTATATGAAAATCCACGTTTTTAGGATATGTTTATCTTAATTATACTCTAAAAATAATTTAGTTTTTCTGTCCTATGTAGTAATTTTTATTTGTTGTGTGTGTCTGTTCAAGCATTGTTTACTGCAGAATCCAGCCTTGCAGTGCAATTCTGTGTAACTTTGCACCGGTGTAACAGCAGATGCACCAGTGTAAGTGCTGTTACACCGGTGCATCTGCTAACAGCAGATGCACCGATGTAAGTGCACTTACACTGGCATAAGTGCACTTTCACTGGTGCATCTACTGTTACACCGGTGCAAGGTTACACAGGATTGCACTGTTGAATCCTTAGTGAATTATTTCATTGCAAGCCCTAATTTATCATTGACAGCCCTATCCTATCCCTCTCCCCAACTAGTGCAGCCAGTGGGGGAAGGCAAAACCCTGGAGGCCCTGGCCCCTTCAAAAGGGGATTTAAATTCCCCCTCCCCTCCAAAGCCCCCCGCCCTGCCCTCCCCCACTGGCTGCACAAGTGGGAGAGAAGGATAGGATTGGGCTGTGAGACAGTAATCACTTCAGGCTACAGGTAGGGGCGTACTTAAAAAAATCTTTGTCCATTGAAAACTAGCATGGTAGGGAGTTATGCTTTTCTGTGACACACAGTTTTTTTATGTGGAGGGTTTTTGTTTTTTGTATGGAGAAGCATTTCATCACGTGAGTCCCCACCTGTAGTCTGATGTGGTATAGCAGTTTACCACTTTGGTACGAATCGTACGTAATTGTACTCCTGACTTCCATGACTCACCAAGACTTCAGGAAAAACCTTTCCTTTTCATAAAAGTGTGTGTTTGAGTTAATTTTCTTTCCCTTGAAAGAGTATGTCTTAATATTCTCTATAGGGCTAGAGTCCTTTGGAAGCTTATACAATGTGTGGACTGAGATGTTGATCCAGCAGTCCAGCTGCAGGTATATTCAGTTGTAACCGTTTAAACATTCAAAAAGCGGCTGTTACTTGATGATTGGTTTAAGTTTAGCAAAGAAAAGTCTACTGTGTAACTTCGCAAGCTTTCATTTTGTATTATGTGCTCACAGAAGACTGACAGTGTAGCATTTTGAACATACAAAGCGACCTTATATTGATTCAGGACATTGCTCCTTTTAGCCCAGTTCTAGCTATTCTGACTAGCATTGACTCTCCAAAGTCTCAAGCAGAGGTCTTTGTCAGCCCTGCCTGCTGAGATTCTTTTAACTGGAGACTCTGTAGGTTGAAGGTGGGACTTTGTGTGAGCAAAGTACCGTATTGGTCTAAGTATAAGACTCACTTTTTTCTCCTAATTTAAGTTTTTAAACTAGGGGTGCGTCTTATAATCAGGCTGTTGCAATTTAATGTCAGTGATTTAATTAATTTTTTTTAATAGCACCAAACTTTAAGGGTGCGTCTTATAATCAGGTGCGTCTTATACTCGGGACAATACGGTATGTGCTTTATCAGTGGGAGCTTAAGGCTTTGCTTGATTGGAAATCACCTTAGTCACAATCACAACTTGTTCTAAATGTGGCATGAAATTTTTTGAGTGAATGTTCCTTCTGCTTTCTTTTATCTCTTGTCTTTTGTTGCAAGAATCCAAATTTTGTGCTTATAACATGTTATGCAAGATAAGTAAACTTGCATAGTTGTATCAGACTAGGCTAGATACTGAATGACAAAGATTCAATTATATCAAGTCAACATTAGCTCTGCCCATCACCTCCTTAGCCTACTGGTTGACTGCTTAATGGTTGGCCACCTAACTATTTGTCTTTCCACCAACCTCGAGGTATAGTCTTGATTACTGTTTATCATGACTTGATGATTGTACCTTCGGTGTAGTTCCCATATACAGAAAGTGCCCAGTGCAGAGATTTAGACAAAAAACGAGAGCAAAACATTAAACGTTTCTTGAAAAAATATTTAATACAAATAAATAGTCAGATATAACATAGTCTGATACAACTATGCAAGTTTACTTCACTTGCATACCATGTTATAAGCACAAAAATTGGATTCTTGCAGCAAAAGATGTAACTCATTTCACTATTGAACTATTAAGTGGGGCACACTGATTTTCTCTGGTCTTGTAATTGGTTCAGAACCTTTCGTCACTGAACATTGGTAAAATCCAACAAATAATGGATCTGCACCTGGGCATGAGTCTAGAAGTTGTTTTATTAAATACATTGGAGAACCATTTTAAATCAAAGAATAAGTAACTTCTGTGTAATCTTTTAGTTTTAGCAAACGTTGAATGGCTAGATGGTGAAAAAATTACTATAATAGCCTCTGTGAGGGAATGGTTATTGAAAGTTGCAAAAATGGACAAATTGTTGGAATTGTTTAGGAGGAGGTATGGGATACCTCTTGGAGGGATATTTGAAAAGTGAGGCCTGTTCGTTGTGTGTTGGAATCTTTCATACAGTTTTATACCTCTTTATAGGAACATCTTTTTGTAATATGTGTGCTTTTTTTGGTGCATGTGTGTGTTTCCTATACGTCAGGAAATGCTGGCAAACCTAAAAATACATTGGGCCATTGCTGAGGGGAAAACATGTTCTTTATAGAAAGCTTGTTATAGAAAGCTGTTGTTGCTGTTTGCTACAATTCTCAGTTCTGAGCAGAATTTTAGACCTGATAAGAGAGACCCCTCTTCTTGATTAGATTTGTTTTACTGTGGGTGGAATAAGTGACTTCTGTTTTGTGTTTTTTTCTGACCACCATGAAGATAAACCTAAGAGAAGACTTCATATTATATCTTAACGACTTCCTACAAAACAAATTTTCCTTTTCCTTGTTTTTGGGGGTAGGTTTTACATTTTTTGTTTGTTTCAGTAGTTAGTCTTGCCTCATGCACCCAGTGAGCAAATCTTATGTCAAAGGAAAAGCATCTGTCAGGAAACTCCAGGATGTGTAGGAATCAACGAAGGTTTTTAACAAACCTCACTAGGGATCTAACCAAAGATTCTCAAGCATCAACCTGTGTCCAAGGGGACTTGGATCAATCCGAATCCCTCAGAGAATGCTGTCAAGTCCTCCTTGACATAAAAAAAATGCTACAGAGGCTATCTGCACTTTAAGAACGTAAGAGCCTTATTCCTTACTCCTTGGACCCCTGCCTCCAAGTGTGAGCATAGCCTCTGATGTTCCTTGTGTTGCTTCTGTCTCAGAGGGTGAAATAGAAGAGGGCACCATAGTGAGAGAATATGACAGATTGAGATTTCATAAATGTAGCCCCTTATTCAGGTTTTAACCATGCTTCTTAATCCATTGTCTGTTCTGCTTCATTTCCTTGGCCTAACCTGCCTCTTGACTCTCTGTTGTGCTCCTTTTGAACGTTCTGTCTACTGAATTTTTTACTGTCAGCCTCATGGTATCCCTCCTTTGTTCACTTGAAGTTTCCCCTGGCCTTTTAATTTTCTTCACAGGTTTCAGCTTTCTGTCACTGAACCCTTCCCCATAGCTGTTAGAATGGTTGTGACATAGCTCAGCCAAAGGTTAGGTAAGAGCATCAAAGGAGCTTGTTTGTTTGATTTTTCAAAGCTACATTTATATATTACCTTTTTGCCAATGCCCTCAAGGTGGTTTGGAGTGACACGATGGCAGCAGCAGCAGCTCATAGACAGGCAGCAAAACAGTTTTTAGCTTGTTTTTAATATGTAAGCTTGTAGTATTTATAGTTTTGAATAGTTTGGTGTGGCAAGATGTGGGCTGCTTTATGGAGCATTTTCTCTGCATTTTCAAGATTTCCCCTTGCAGTCCAGAGGCCTGCTTTGCTTCAAATGAAAATTGAGGGGTGGGCATTATAAGCTTAGGGCCATGGAGAGTGTGGTGGCAGGGGTGAAACGTTTCCCATACTAGGTGCCGCGTGAGCTATTGGTATCAATTGGCTGAGGAATCCTGACCATGCACTGCATCCAGATTTTCTGTAATAAGACATCTGATTAGAGAATCTTAGGGTTGAACCGGACAAAACTGCCAACTTTGACTGTACGATCAGAACTAAATTACTGCATTGTAGAGAGGAGTAGTTGCTTTTGCTGGGAAATAAAGGTGTGATGAATTTTAATCTGCTCTGTACTCTTTTAATTGTAATTATATTTTAATATTTAACTTTAATTGTGGATGGTTTAATGGGTTTTTAATTATGTATTAGTTGTTTTGTTATATGTTGTACACCGCTTTGAATTTTAGAAAAGCGATATAAAAATCTTTTAAATAAATAAATAATAAATAAATTTGGCACAGCTCAAAATAAAAATACCCTGTCAGCCTATTCAGAGGAAGTGCTGGCGGAATGTCTGTTCTGCCGGCATGGGCTGCTGCAAAAGTGCCGTAAAGCGCTTTGTGGCAGTGCAGGGAGCTGGCAGGAATGCCGGACCAGGGGGCGGAACAGGGTGGGGGGAAGGCAGGGAGGGAGTTGAACAGAGTGAAGAAAGGGCGGAATGGGGAGGAGATTAGGGTGGGCAGATCGGGCCTGGGGAGGGGTAGGTTGGGCTGCAGCACATGCCGAATCCCAGCCCCCTTCCTGGGCCTGATCTGCCTGCATGGATCAGCGCAGACGTGCCAGCGATATCACTGGTGCAGGTCAGAGTTGACTCATTGTGGCTGCTGGGGCTTATCCCGGGGCAAGGAGACAAATGTCCCCTTACCCCGAGGAGATCTCCAGTAGCCAAAATTCCCCCGCAGGATGCAGCCTAGGGTTGGGCTGTGAGGGAAACTTGCAAATCCGCCATGGCCCTGTTTCCTTTCCTTTTCAATGAAGGCTGTGATGCGGACATTGAAATCGTTATGTAGAGCAGCCGATCTTGATGTACTTCACCGATTCCTTCTGTTATCTACAGTCCCCTGATCTGCCACCACAGTGTTTCACCTAAAGGAAGTAAATGAAAGGAAGCATCAATCAGGAATTTAATTGCCTGAAACTGTTGCATAAATTGGCATTTGTCATCTCAGAAGAGAACACATTTATTAGGCTTTTTGTAACATCAGAAGTAAGCAGTGCTTTGTATGTAAAGCACAGTTTGTCTCTAAAATACTTGACATTCATTTTGATTTTCTGATCAAATGACTCCTTTAATCTCATCTGGAATTTCTTCTTTCCACTCCATGGTATTTCAACATAAATGGATGTCTTTATACTTTATTCTTAAACTAATTTTAATTTCTTTTTCTGGAAGATTTATTTGGCATTAATGTGAGTAAAACTGTGTGAGTCTTTTGGTAATGGGAAAATGTCATGGGCCTAGCCTTATTGATGACCTTAACTTGTCATTGAGAAATGCCTGAAAAATGCATTTTCAAACTTTGAAGTGTTAAGGTCAAAAGTTTGAAAATGCATTTTTCAGGACTTTGTGTTCTTGCTCTTTGACTCTCTGGAGTCAGTCTCTTTCTTTTAAGGATTTTTGCCCTGATAATGGAGTGCCCAGGGCTTTCCTAAGAAAACCCCTCCGTTTTGCAGTCGTAACTGTAAGTGGAACAGCCACCATAATTAGTCTTCTAGCATTGGTAAAACAGAGTTGAAATCTGGGTTGGGTGGCTTTGGGGGCCATGTTTTTGGCCGGGAAATAAAAAAAGTAATGAATAAATGACCAATCGCCTTCCCAGTCTAAACAATACACTTGCTTCATGATGTATTGATCATTCATATGATATTTGGGTTCATTTCACTATATTATCATGTGTATTTTCCTCCCCATCCCACTTCAAAAATCCACCTCAATATCCCCGTAATTAATTTCTGTGATAAAATCATTGCATGGCATTTCTTATGGAAAGACCAGGTCTTAGCTGATTCTATGTTGGTTTAATCCCTGCATCTCACGTATCCTGCTCTTAACCCCCTTTTAATTTTTGTCTTCTCTTACTCCCAGGTTCTGTGCAGTTGCTTTCCAGTGTGCTGTTACTTTTCTTATCCCGTTTGTGTCCCCTACCCTTTATAATTTCTTGTGTACACCCTCTCCTGCTCTTTTTCTCCCCTGATATTACTTTCTACTAACCCCCCTTCTATTGTCTTATTCCTCTTTTCCATGTTGCACTTGCTTTTTCTTTTAAACTGCTTTAACTGCCAGTTTCAAGCAGATGCAGATAAGACCAAGTGGTGTGATCTGAACTCTGGGCTTCTTCCATAATCCTCCTAGAAACTACCTTGAATGTAGAGTATGATTTCTTTAAAAAGGCTGTGCCACAACTGCTTTTGAGAAATGTTGAACTAGTAATTGACAATTGATTGAGAAGATGAGACAACCCAGCAGTGCTATTATTTATCAAGACAGAGAATCTAGATGAAAGCAATTAATATGAAAACCTTTGTAAAGCTGCCATTGAGATTGCGCTTCTAATATAAAATCATGAATGCATCATTTTTTTCCTCTTGTTCAATCTCATTAAGTCTTGGCCTAAATACTTCAGCACAGTGGGGAAGTATAAGAGGAAACCCCAACATGACATTGAACTCACCTTGCTGGTGTAATCTTTAAATCCATTATACTGATGCTCCAGCCTGGCTTCCTATTGCTTCCCTGGGCTCAATGCAGGATGTTCATTTTTCCCCATAAAGGCCTAAACATCTTGAGTTTCACATTCCTTAGACATACTGTACAGTACTTTCTTTCATTGTGACATTCTTTCATAAGATTAAGTGAGTACCCCCTTGTACGATTATCATATGAGATAAGAGTTTCCCTTGGTGATTCAGTTGTTGGCCTTTCGCTCACTGGAGTCATCCTGGCTGGTGAGTGATCCACCAGGCTATTACAGCAAGTCCTCATTAAAAGTCATTTTGTTATAAGTCATTTCGTTTTAAAGTTGTTGAGAAGTAAAAATCGATTCCTGGCTGGGGCCACTGTCTGTGTGGAGTTTGAACACTCTCCCCATGTCTGCGTGGGTTTTCTCTGGCCCAGAAAGCTCACATTTCTTTTCAACACTTTATTAGAAGTGTTTTGGGTCTTTATTTAGAAGTTTGGTGATGTTTTTGTGACCAGAAATATGCCGTAAACTCTTGTTTATGTATACCAATTAGCCTACAGTAAAATTGGTTTAAAGTCATTTTGCTTAAAGTTGCAGTTTCCAAGAACCTATCAACAACTTTAAGTGTGGACTTGCTGTATACAAGTATATTAATACACTGTATATTTCTTTTCTTATATGCCCAGCGGGCATGGGGACGGTCCACCAGGGGAGAGAGGGCTGCTGGCCTCTGCACCGGCGGTCCTTACTCTCCAGGGGCCGGTTTACGGCGCATTTACAACACCCAGCGCCGGGGGTGTGTGCTCCCCTAGCACTTTGTTGCACCGTCAGTTGTTTAATATTTGCATGCCAAGGTAGGTTTGGGATTCTATAGCTCAGAATTTTTTGCTGTAGTGTATTATGGCTAACATTTATTATTTTTAATAATTATTTAGTGACTGTGCTAGGTGCTGCACAGGATGCAAGACATGTTCAGCAAGATGTAGACCTAGTCTTAGTATTTTTCTGGATATGAAATATGTAATACGAGTGGTATACCTCAAGTTGTCAAGCTAACCCAAAGATCTGCCTGCAATCTGGAGCGTGCCAGTTGCCTTGTAGATTTTATAAAAATCAATGTCTTCAACCAATACTCTTTTGCCTATCTTTTTGAGTCATTCAGTGTTTTATGTGACACAGACCATTTGCATAAAGTAAGAAGGGTTGTTATGTGGCAGGTTGCTCTTATTGGTGCAAAGAAAAATTGAGATGTGAAAATACTTCTTAAAATATTTTTATTTGGAATGAGAGTATGTTTCACAAGCTAATAAAAGGTCCTGCTGCCATTTAAAATGTTGTTTGCTTTCATTTGTTAGCTATTTTCAACAAATATATTGTATTATATTTGTATGTGTTCTAAAAAATTGCAATGCCTGCTTTTTGCCATCCTCACCAAAATTGCTCTCAAACAAAAAAAAATGTACTGCAGAAATAGGTTAGTAGTGGCCCAAGGGTGAAATTGCTCCCAGTGACTTCTCATCGGTTCCTCAGCTTAGCTCATTCCCCTTGATTATGTACCCCCGAAGCTTTCTCCCAAGCCAGAACACAGGCAAAAGGCTCTTTGTTGTGAACAGCAATAGCAGCTCTGACCGAATTCTTCTTTTATCTTGCTCTTACTCTAGGTGTGAGCCAAGATGCAGGCAAATGGGATGGGCAGCCCAATGCTGTTAACCCCCTCCTTGCCAGTATGAAGAAGCCATTTGCTTGTATCAGGACTCATGTACTGTATTAATGTTGGTGAATGAGACCTGTGTTGTCGGTCCTTAATTCAAAACATGGCCCCTGTTAAAAATTAGCTGTTGACCAAGAATGTATTCTTGCCTGCTGGTATTCTTGCCTCTAAAATACTAGTACTCTCCCATTTGTGATAATTGTGTTACAAAAAGAGATGGTGGTTATTATGATAAAATGAATGACAGTCAGTATGATTATATTAACTTCTAAATTCTTTTAATATATGTTGTGACATTTTCTATTGCTTCCCTGAGCAAAAATGAAGAATGATTACCAACGCTTTAATAAATGTTACAGTAATTACCGTATTTATCGGTGTATAATACGCACCGGCGTATAAGACGCACCTTCCTTTTGGCCCTGGGTTTCAAGAAAAAAACATTTAAAGCATTTTTGGGCCACTTGGCCACTTACCGCTTGGCTGCTTAATTAGCTAATTTACATAAATTGCACAAAAACACCAGGATCTCTTTTAAAACACACAGCAATAAGACACATGAACAAAATGCACCAGAACATAAATCCCAAGTACAAAAAAACCCCAGACTCAACTCTTTTCCCCCCAACCCACCCATGCACAGTTTCCAAAGTAAAAAACATAAAAGTACAAAAAAACCAGACTCAACTCTTACCACCTTACAACCCCCAGACTCAACTCTTACCAACTCTTAAACAACATAAATCCCAAATACAAAACCCCCAGACTCAACTCTTACCACCTTACCACCCCCAGACTCAACTCTTACCAACTCTTAAACAACATAAATCCCAAATACAAAAACCCCAGACTCAACTCTTACCACCTTACCACCCCCAGACTCAACTCTTAAACAACATAAATCCCAAATACAAAAACCCCAGACTCAACTCTTACCAACTCTTAAACAACATAAATCCCAAATACAAAAATCCCAGAATCAATTCTTTTCCCCCACCCCACCCCACCCCACCCCACCCCACCCCACCCCACCTATGCACAGTTTCCAAAGCCTCCCAACTAGGCCCAGTTCAGAAGCTCACCCAAGCTGCATTCATTCAGCATCCAGGAGAGCTGGAAAGACTAGGCCCTCTGCAGCTCAGCTGAACTGAGCACAGCGCCCTCTGCTGGCTGCTGAGAAGCTCAACTCAGGCACGTACATAAATTAAACCCGACAAACAGCTGTAGATCGGATAGATTAGTCAGGGAAGAAAGCACAAGGGAGCTCTCCGGCTCCGGAAAAAAACCCGGTAAGCCCAAAAATGCTTTAAAACGGGTGGGGGGGAGGGATGTTTTTTAGTATTGGCGTATAAGACGCACCCTACTATTTTGGGTCACAAATTTAGACAAAAAAGTGCGTCTTATACGCCAATAAATACGGTAAAGCATTCTTTTCCGAAGATGCGCTTCTTTTTGTACAAACTTTTCATTAACTGAACTGTTGATCTGTTGCAGATGGCATTGCTGGCAACTGATTTTACAAATCAGGAGTCAGCTTTGGATGTTTGTTCTCCCCCATCTCTCCTCCACTCAAAAATGGCTGCTGCTCTCCTCTTTTATTGTTTTTAATCATGGCTTAAAGTTATGTATGTACCAACACTAACCATGGCTACTATGCAACCATGGTTCCTACATAAATGAAAAATTGAAATAATTATTTGAAGCAAGCTTGCAGATTGTGTCTTGAAGGAACTTTGTTAGCATTGTTTGTGGTTAGCGTAAATGTGTGTTTAAACCATGGTTAATACTACCAAGGGCAAGAGTCTGTCTAGATTCCAAATTGCAAACCATGGTTTACGAGGGAATCAGCATTACCTATGTTTCAGATTATTATGTTCTGCCAAGTAATGATCAAAACATGCTTTTCCATCCGTTTACACAACTATAGATTTGCTATAGATTTTGTCCTCCATGTTGCTATCTTGTTGAATGCCTTTTGAAAACCCTCTGTGCTACCTACTTGTTGAGTCAGAAATCCATTATGTGTGCAACTTCTTTCCTATATTTATTTAGATCTGTAGCCCAAGCTGTCCCAAATACTCAGGGTAGGTAACAATAGAATAACTAAATTAAAAACATGCATGATTTCTGGGAAATTCGTTGTTTAATAAAATGCTAATAAAAAACTAAAGCATAAAAGATGTAGTACTGACGTTTCGCTACTCAAATTGGTAGCATCTTCAGAACAAAACTCACAGGACAAGCTTACCTTCACCACCCTGTCAACTACTTAAAAACGTATGTATTTGTCAAGACCATGGAAGACTTCAAGTGCTGCAAGTCACTTCCGAGAGTTGCACAGGCAAAGCTGAAGATGCCTGGCTTCATTGTAGTTTATTCATTTTCTAAAAGATTGTGCTCATTTCCCAAATGTAAACATACTGTAGAAAAACTCCTCATAATTTCAAAAAGTTATGTGTTCCCACTCCTCTAGTACAATGGGAAGGTAGGAATATCGAAAAGAATCCAAAAATCCAACCAATTCAAGCAAAGAGTGCACATGACTCGTCATGATTTACTCATAACCCTGAAGATTTATTTTAGGATGCTTGTTTATTCATATTTGTAGCTCAAATACAGCCTCTCAATAGCATCAGAGATGACAAATGCCGCCTCCTCCTCCCATCAAAAAAACAGACAATGTTCTCTAATGGTAATGCCACTGATGATAGATGAATGATGACACCCACAGCTGTGACCCACACACTGTGTGTGTGTGTGTGTGTGTGTTTTGTTATGTTTTGTGAGAAGAATGATGGTACAACTTTACATGAAGGGATATCCCAATTTCCCTTTAAATAAATGGATTTGACAGATCTTTAACAAATAAGAGCAAAGGCTTCATTGACATTGGGTGATTTTGTACACGTTTTACATCTGCATTTTATCTTTTTCTCTGAACATCTCAAAACAGGCCACTATAAACTTTATGTTCTGTCATATTAGAGGCTTAGATTAGACTGGGATTCCTCTTGGTTCACTAATCAACTAGATCAGGGGGGGTCTCAACACCTTCCCGGCTGAGTACCACCTCTGGCACCACTCTCCTGCTACGTACCACCAGAAATGACTAGCGATGATTTCATCGCCAGTTACTTCTGGGTTTTCGGAGGCCAGAAAACGCAAGTGGGAGGACCCTTCTCAGCGTTCCCGAGTGGCTCGGCCAAAGGCAGGATCCTCTCGGGAGTGAAAACGCAGCACCAAAAGCGCCACGTCAGAGCAGGGTTCCGGTGGTCCGAGTACCACCAACAGTTGGCCGAAGTACCACTGGTTGAGAAACCCTGAACTAGATCACCTTGTGTAGGTGTTTTTTTTTTTGGGGGGGGGGATTATGCCTTTGGCATTTTTAATCATAAAATTATGGCTCTTGATGTTCAGTCAGTTCAAACCAGAAAGAGAGTCATTGTTCTAAAGAAGATATTTCAGTTCTGTAAAAGATTTAAATAATCCTCTGTTGTGAGGAATCATTAGGCTAGAATCTAGGGAGGATTAAGGCAGCTGTCTAAGAGGACCTGTATCTGCCAGGCAAGGATAGAAATGATCACAAGCAACCAGAGGACTTTTCAGGCAGCTCTTATTTTCATGTGTTCCTGTATTTTTTACACCCTGTTTTGCTTTGAATGCTCCTTGCAATCCAGGGTTTGTTTAGACCAGGGGTGGCCAACCTTCCACCATGAGGGCCTCTGCTTTCTTAAGAGTTGTGTAGTAGAAGACAGAATCGTGGCAGCTGCAAGTGCTGATGGTGCTGCTAAAGCAGCTGCACCTGCTGAAATGCCCTCACCTATACAACCATTTAAAGGGCCAGCATTCATGCTGAAAGGTTGGCCACCACTGGTTTAGACTGTGCTCTGCTTCGTCTTGGTTATATGTTACCTTTCTCTCCTGTTCACATTCTGGTTTCATATTTTTTTTGCTTTTAAGTACATGTCTGCTTCCAAGTATGTCTGCTTCCCATCATGATATATGTGATTCCGAGAAAGCCAAGTCTGATAAGATCCCATTGAAACTAATATAAGTGGGTTGTGCATAACTCTAGAGAAAACCTTTACTAGTAATTGCCAATGACTTTGCTGTCTTTGGATTTTGAGAATGATCCTGATCTTCCTGTGCTCCCCAGGCTTTGACTGAATCCTAGGAATTGTGTATTCACATCAAGGGGAATGGTACTGGACCTCTTCCCCCGAATTCCAGGTTGTTCCACCAAATATTGAAGAAGCTAGGTCTGTAGTCCTCTGTGTCTGCAGAGCTTTAATGCAGAGTCTGTTGGCATCTTCAGCACTGCTGAAGTCTGATCTGCCCAGCCTGTATCTTAAGCCACTTTGCAGCACAAAGCATCGTGAGTGATGCACTGCAGCTCTCAGCAGGGAAGAGGACTGCATTATTTCAGAATATACCATCATTTATAACAAGTGATTAGAAGGTCCCCAGAGGTACTTATAATTAAAACACTCTGCCCTTTGTGAGTGATTTGCCTCTAAGTATTCATGTCCCCTCTGTGGCCTGAAGAGAATGAGACATTGTTTCATTCCAAATACATCTAGAAATCTTTATAATTGCATTTTAAAAGAGACAGAGGTGCGGCATATCTCTAGTTATTGCTTGAAGAACAAGTGCAGGTTTAATAGTGTTATCACTTTTAACAACCCTCTTTCTCTTGGATTACTTCCATCATTTTGAGCCTCCCCAAAAGATGGATCGGATGGTGCATTTGAGGCCATGATTGCCTTATATGACTGGCTTCAGCCTGGTGAAGTATCAATCAAAGATTGGGGTGGGGGGGGGAGGAAGCAGAGTATCACTGGTATATATGTCTTTGCTTATAGAGAGGTATTCGGTTTCATGAAACGTGGAATGTGTGTTCTGTGTTGAACACCAAGGCAGCATGTGGATTCCACTGGTGTACTGGCAGCTTTGCTCCCTCCAGTTATATCTGTGACTAAGGTGGCTGAGTTGATCTCAGAAATTGTGTGGAACAATTCCCTTATACTACAAACCTATGGTGCCTTGCATTTGGAATACTGTGTACAGTCCCTGCTTGCCCCATCTCAAATAGGATATGATAGAACAGGGAAGAGTACAGAAGAGGGCAACCGAAATAATCAGGGATTTGGAGCACCTTCTCTATAAGAAAGTGTTAAAGCATTTAGGGTGTTATTGTTTAGAAAAACACAGTAGTAGAGGGGACATGATAGAGGTTTATAAACTATGCATGGTGTGGAGAAAGTGAATATAGAGGGCCCTTCTCCCTCTCCCATATTACTATAACTTGGTAATTTGCAGTTATGTCATTTACTGCCACTGAGATGGCCACTGGCTTGGATGGCTTTAAACGAGAGCCAGGATGGTGTGTAGTCAAGTGGTTCTGGAGTTGGACTTAGACCTGGATCCAGGTTCAAATCCCCGCTCGGCCATGAATCTTCCTGGGTGACCTTGGGCCAGTCACTATCTCTTAGTCTCACCTACCTCACAGGGCTGTTGTGAGGACAAAAGGAGGGAAGGACCATGTACACTACCCTGAGGTCCTTGGAGGAAGGGCGGTATAAAAATGTGTAAATAAAAATAGACAAACTCATTGAGGATAAGTTTATCAGTGGCAGCTAATCATGATGGCTATACGGAACCTCCAGGTTCAGAGGCAGTATGCCCCAGAACAGCAGCTGCTGGAGTGCAACAGCAATTGCCTTTATGCCTTGGTTGTTGGCCACTGTGGAAACAGGATGCTGGACTAGATGGATATTTGGGTTGACCCAACAGAGCTCTTCTTACTAAGGTGTCATATTCATAATACATGTCAAAGCACATTAAAGTACTATATGAATATTGTTTGTATTAAATGTATAATCTCCACTCGAATCCTTATCTCTTTCTTCCTTGCATGTGACATTGACATCATGGCACCATGCACCCTTACAACTAGTAAGCCTGATCAACTCAGTAGGAGTTTTGTCATTGATTTCATTGGGAGAGAGACGGTGCACATTGTTTTCATAGCTGTGTGAGCCTTGACAGTAAGGTATTTTCTTTCACTGTTAAGTTCTTCACCTTTTGAAAATATGTTCCCTTGCTAAGCAGCATGATGTAGTTTGTTCAGCCCCATGTAGCATTTCTTTCTACTTCGGGAGATCTTCTGAGCTGACCATGACATTTGTGATCTCTGCAGCTTTTCAATGACTGAAGAAAGCCACTTATCCTAAATTCCCTACAGCACTTCAAAGAGTGACCTAGGAGCAATTTTTGCCAGTTCAAGTGCCTGTTTAAAAAGTAGAGAGATTTAGGATAAGCCAGTCTGAGGTTGTTATGCGTGCAAAACAAATGTTACAGAATTAAAGGTTTTAAATTTAATGGAGAGTAAGCAATTACCAGTGTTAAATAACATTTTGCTTGGAAAAGGCTCAGTGGCTTCAGATGTGGTCATGATTGAGAGAAGGGAAGTATCTGGTATTTCCTATCTCTGCAAGGCTGGAATAGACCAGCCTATGTTTGGTTTCATGGAAGCAAATCTGAAAGTTTAGTTTGGATGTTATGGAGAGGTTTAGAGAAGAAGTGATGAAGATATCACTTTTATGGCATTACCGGTACTTAGGTCAGTGTGCCTAATTGGGACTTGGATCCCAAGGTACACTTGTGCAAAATGCCTCTCCCAATGTCTGTCAATTCCCCTTTCCAGCTAGAGCCCCCTGCCTCGGATCCCATGCTGTTTCAGAGCAGGTACAAGGGGCTGCAGTGGGGATGAGAGGGCAAGAAAGTCCCATTGTGTGAGTTGAGTTCCACTTGCGTCTCTCTGGATCCAAACCATTGTCTCGGGACCAGTTGAAGTGCTAGAATTCCCATGTGAGTGCTGCTGAAAAAAAGTCACGGTGTGGTTGAGCAGATAACATTAAGTATTTTTGTATTAGCATCAAACTTATGAAGGTGGTGGTGACCTGCAGCCACTTCATGTGATTAGCTCAACCACATGGGAAGTTATTGGCGGACATTTCAGTTGCTCCCATGTGGAAGCTTTAATGTATATACAAGCCCTCAGAGAAAATAATTTAAATGTGAGAAGTTCAAGAAAATGTGGGTTTTACAGTGCGTGACCAACAAAAAGCTGAGGCATCTCCCTGTAGTTTAGAAGTTGGTGAATGCAGTAAATTGACTTTCTCTTCACTGTCAGACACCCCTTGGTAACATAAGTTTAAATATTTCTTACGGCACAATCCTGTCTACTGTAGGACCGGTGGAGTGAGTGCTCTGCCAGTCCAGGGTGTCGCAAACGTACTGTAAAACACCTTTGCAGCATCTGGAGAGTAAGTGGCACCGGTGCTGAGGCTGGTGCCACTCTCTCCGTGCCGAGGACAACACTGTGGCCACCGTGGAAGGTATGTTCCCTGCGGTGCGATGGAGGGCGTGGGGAGGGCAGAATGGGGTATTCCTGGGAGGTGGGATTGGCCTGCTGGGCCCGCGAGGAGGGAGGGATTGGCACCGCCGCATTCTGCTGAATCCTATCCCCCTTCCCGGGCATTTACCACTGACATGGGGCCCCTCGGATTTGCGACAGCCATTTTGCCATTGCACATCCAAGGAGACCCATAGGGGCAGCTGGATCTCGACATGGGGCAAGGAGCCTCCTGTCCAGCACAGGATATGGCACAGTGTGCTTTTGCACTCTGCGGCAGTGCTGGACAGGATTGGACTGTAAAGGTGGATCCACACCACACATGTCTCGGCGCGTATATGTCCGTTGTCCCACCCCCAGGTTCAAACAACGGGCTCTGATTGGCTGAATGTGAATGCCGGCAAAGTGGAGTCCAACTCCACTTTGCCGGCGTTTGCGTTCAGCCAATCAGAGCCCGTTGTTTGAACCTGGGGGTGGGACACCGGATGCGGATGCACGCCGAGACGCATGCGGTGTGGATCCTCCTTGAGACGCTTTTTCTATTAGAACAACAGCCAAAGCGCATCATATACAAAGTAAAGCAGACTCGGGGAGCAAGCAAACACAATAAAACCAGGATATTAAAACGTGACCAGAGGGAGAATGAAACTGCTTAAGAACAACATATCAATATTGCAGCAGTAGAACATTCAGTCAAACTACTATGTGAGCGAATAAAACAATCAAACCAATTGAGAATCAGTAAAAGTGAATCAGTGCCCTTAAAAACCTCTGAAAACCAGAAGATTTTCACTTGCCTTCTGAATGAAATACTGTAAATGTTGGTGCCTCTTGTACCTGTTGT
The DNA here is from genome assembly GCA_026170595.1 of Plestiodon gilberti rubricaudatus. Taxonomy (NCBI): domain Eukaryota; kingdom Metazoa; phylum Chordata; class Lepidosauria; order Squamata; family Scincidae; genus Plestiodon; species Plestiodon gilberti. The sequence continues at coordinate 150,262,112 of JANXHW010000002.1, read as the reverse complement.
GGAAAGGGTATTCCATAAACAAAACACCACCACTGAAAAGGCCTTCTCCTCTCTTTGCTGCCGCTTGGTGGGGAAATTTGGAGGAGAGTGTTTGAAGCAGGGCTTGAATTTCAGATGTTCATATAGGAGAAGGCAGTTTTTTTAAAAGTACAATGGACCCTTTCTATCTGTGGATCTGGGATCCGCGGATTCGACTAACTGTGGGTCACGGATCTGCGGGGTCCACTTTCAAAAATCTGTAAAAAGGAAGAAGAAAGCCCCCAATCCCCTTTTGTACTTTTGCACTTTTGCACAGTGAAATCATGCTGTTTTCAAGCCTCCACAGGGCTTCTGCAAGCTTTTAACGACCCACTTCTGGGTCGCATGAAGGCTCTTCCCTCCTCCCAGACTTTCCCCAGAATGCATCCTGGGGCAAGGCTGGGCAGAGGGAAGAGTCTTTGTGCACCCGGAAGTGGGTTGTTAACCTTGCAGAAGCCCTGCGGAGGCTTGAAAATGGCACGGAAAGGTACAAACGGGGATTGGGGATGCTTTTTTCGTCCTTTTTAAAACAGATTTTTGAAGGTGGACTCCAGTATCCACGGATTCTCGCTATCTGTGGGGAGGGGGTCCGGAATGGATCCCCTGCGGATAGTAAGGGCCCACTGTATCTGGTCCCTAGCTTCTTGGGGCTTTAAAGGTAAAAGCCAGTATCTTGAATTTAAACTAGGAATGTGCTGAAAGCCAGCACACATATTTTGGAAATTGGTGTTATATGATAAGAATGTCAGTCAAAGAACTGACTGCCATGTTCTAACCATTTGAAGTTTCCAGACAGTCTTTAAGGGCGGTCCACAGGTATAATGTACAGTGGCAGTGCTCCGACCGCCCCCTCTGTGCCAGAAGTGACATCACCGCCGCCGCTGTTTTCCATGAGACGGAGGCGCAGGGCGGGAGGGCCATACTCGCCGCTTGCGTCATCAAAATGGCTGGAATCGCCCTGTCGCTGCCCGCTTCCCAATGCAATCATCATAATGAAATCTGTCCACAGATACACAGAAAACACTTCCCCTGAGGGAGTGAGATCATGTTTCATCTGTTAATCATTATATATACTGTATATGGATGTTTTATTTATGTTTTGAAAGAATGGCACCATTCCTGAAATGAATAGGGCAACACAGAAGAAAAGCAAGGTTGCTTATCCTATACCATTACCTGGTTGTATGGGTTAAGAGCAGCACTGCCTCTTTTGTAGTGGTATTTAGCTAAGCCCAATCTCGTATGGGGTGCTTTATTACCCATTGAAAACATTTTACCAGGTGTTAGCTCTGACCTGTTAATTGGTTTAGCAACGGTGGGTGGCTTGGCCAGCACAGTCAGCATGATGGAATGGAAGTCTGCACATATACAAAAGTGCCTCCCTTGAGTGAGTGACACCATGAAGTATGACAATGACAATATATGCTATAGATATGCAATGCCAGAACTAATACTATAATGGCACTGCTTCTTTCTCAAGGGGAGGAAAGGATTTTTTATTCATAGCTATGAGATATAAAAGTTACAACTATGGAGGTGTGATCTCCTGTGTAAATTACGGACTCCCCCCTTTTTTTGCCTTGCCAAACACTGCCAGCCCAACCATGCGGCAAGGGGAAGCAGTTTGCATCAACGGAGTCTGTCACTGTCTCCCTCAGAGGGGTAGGATGGGATGGGGCGGGTGGTGGGTGGCAGACCGACCCCAGGCAGCAGGCGGGGGGGGGGGGATCAAACCGGAGGCAGGGAGCATCTGTGCTGTTTGTGTACTAAACTGGTTGTCCAATAGACATTTCAGGCACTTTGTCCTGTTCTTATTTTTCTCAGTGAAACTTTGTAATTTGAGACTATATTTTAATATTGTCTTTCTTGACTTGTCTTCCTGTGGAGGTGCAAGGTTGCCCACTTCTCCAGATCGATGTTGAACAGTTATTAATTGGGCAAGTGTGTTAAATGCTAACCTGGATCATATCTCTCCCAGTAAGGGATTTTGACTCTCTTTAATCAATGGACTGAATCTCTTCTTCTCTCCATTTGTTGTGACACATTGTGGTCTTGAGATGGCGACTAGGGAGAACTAGTTGTTTGGTTCAAAATCCTAGGTCTTATATTCATGGACATTCATGGAAAATGTCTTATATTCATGGAAATATGAAATAGGAAGTATAATACTGGTTTCTTTATTCAAAGTAAGTATGTGAATCTCAGACTAGAGCCACTTGTCTCCCCCCCCCCAGAAAAAAGCTGATTTTTGTTGTTGTTAATAATAATAATAATACCACCACCACCACCAGTATTTATATATCGCCATTCTTGGTCATTGGATTTCTCCGACTTTAATCCAAGGCGGTTTGTATGGGCAGGCTTTCTGAAACCCCCTAATGGGGATTTTTACCAATATATAAATGTTCAATCTTGCATGAACAACTTCATTCTAGATGGTTTCCTTCGCAGTCTGGCCTCTCACTGGCTTTCAATTTCCACGCTCGGCCGACGGCACTCTGCCTCCCACACAGCATGCAGTTGGCAGTTTTCTCTCTCTCATAGCTTATTGTCAGCGACGTGTGACAGTGGCGTATCTCGAACTGATATTCGACAACATCTTGTGCCTGTTATTGTAGGTTGCTTGACAATATGCAATTTGAGCAAAACGTCACAATTTTATACTGGATATTAATATTTTTATGGGTTTTTACGCTGTTTTTAAAAAACGTGCATTTTCTTGCCTTGTGTTTTTAATCAATAGTTTTTTGCTATGTGGAATTTTCCTTTATTAATATCAGATATATATTTCTTTGGTCATGGCTTTTTCCCTGTTAAACTCAAGTTTTTCTAGTACTTTGGATTCTATGGCCTTCATATTCCGTTTCTGCCCTCTAGTTCTATAATTATCAGTCCGATCCTGTGTAAGGAGACCTGACTGGCTTAAAGGATATCCTATCCTTTTGCCGTTCCAGGCAGCCCGGGAGCACCTTGGGAGAAGGTGGCCCAGGCCCTATGGGCCAACTCGAATGTACGCCAGCTGGGAAGCTGATGTACATTCGAGGCCAGGGTGTAAGGGCATACCGGGCCGGGAGACGGCTGGGGATATTGGCGGAGCTCACCGCCGATATCCCTGCCCTCTCCCCCACCCGGTTCGGCTTCACTTTCATTAACTGTATCACCCGGTTCGGCCAATGGCCACCCTCCCTCGCTGCCCGGTCTGCCATCCCTCCGCCCCTGCACCAGCCAGTGCAGGGCTTACCTTGCTCAGCGGGCGCAGGGACGGTGTTCCAGCAGAGTATGGGCTGCCAGCCTTCGCCCCAGTAGCCCTTACTTGCCAGGAGTCACAAACGCACTTTGTTTGCAATGGCATAGAGCGGCGGAGCGCACTCCATCGCTCTGTGTTTACCCAGGATAACGCTGCAGGTCATAGTTTTTCTGTACCTACATAAAGTTATGAGTTTAATCTACTATAACACTGCTAGGATTCTGAATACAAGACTTAGAGAGCAATCCTACTTTAAATTCCAGGCAGATGACCTAGTGTCGGCCACCTAGAATAGTCACAAACGTGCCTATTTGTGACTAAACGTGACGACTACTTTAGAGCCAGGAAGGCTGGCGCAATGCTGGCCTTCCCAGCTCCGCCAGCCGAGGACTCGGGCGGCTGCCGGACCCAAGGAAGGTAGGATCTGGCGGACGCCTCAGTCAGTGGACGGGGGGGGATGGTGGAGCCAGGAGGGCAGCCATAGGCCCAGCCATCCCGGGCGGGGACATGGCATCCGCCATATCCCGGTCTCCGCTGGGCTCTGGATGGCGGCTGGGCCGTTACACGGCCGCCTCCGACTTCCGCCAGCAAAATAGCTGGTGGAAATCCGAGGAAGCCTACCGGCCTCAGTCGCCATGACACTTGGGGAAGGGGACAAGCGTCCCCTTCCTCGAGTAGACTTTCCGCCGCAGGCTGCCTGCTGTAGGCAGCCCGTGGCGGAGCGCTGGATCGGGTGGACAGCCTTGGCCGCCCCGATCTTTAAGTAGGATTGGGCTGCCTGGCTTACATGCTTTTTCATCGATAGGAGGTCTTGTTTAGATTCTTCCTCTTGCCTAGCTCTGAAGAGTGGCTAATATTTTTTGCATTTGTCAATTATTTATGCTGTAGTAGAGTAGAGTAAGCAGGCATCTCTGAATTGTAAAGCAGTATGGAGTCTTCATATTTTGAAGATTGAGAACAGATGGGATGTTGTGTTTTTTTGCTTGTAATCTGGATAGGCACCCTGTCATAGCACTTGAAAACAAAGGACAGTTGACGTGGATGTGTGGTGTGCTGGGAATAAGATAAGACATAAAAGCTGCTTGACAATTTATTGTAGCTGTAGTGCAAAATATTTCTAACTATTCAGCAACCTAGAATTTCGCAACGACATTAATAATTAACACTGAATGCCTACACTATACATAAAATCTTGATTTAGTAATGATATGTAAACATCTGAAATCCTGAATTAAAATAAATGTGGCATATTTTGTCTTATCCTTGACAGGGTATAGCATTTGGGCCTTCCCCTGAAACAATTAATGATACAGTTAATGAAAGTGAAGTTTTCCATACTGTTCATCACCATGTAACCCATAAGCTCTCCATGAGGCTGTAATTCCAGAATCAAAAACAGTCTTCAAATAATATATAATAATAATATTGCCCTGCTTAAAGAAAAAGTGAAGGATCGCTTGCACTGTTTGGGAGGCTAGATTGAAAGCAAACTTTTGGTGGGTCGACCAAGATAGATTGTAGTAGAAAATAACTCCCAAATATTTATAATACTTGAGTTGCTCAATCCTCTCTCCTCTCAATTTCCACAGTCTGGGTTTCCAGGATCTGGAAAATACCAAAATCTTGGTTTTTTGAAAATTTAGATGTAATTTGTTGATGGCCAAATAATCCAAGGTTTTATTTAAAAGGTGCATCAGCCCAATTTGTGAATGGGAGATAAGGACAGTTGGGTTCCACAGCCATGTACACAATGAAGAAAAAATAAAAATCTTTAAAACCGTAGTTGTGAGATGGACAATCTCACAACTACGGTTTTAAAGATTTTTATGTTTTCTTCATTGTGTACATGGCTGTGGAACCCAGATATCCCAGAACCTTGATAATCATATCCGGTCATGAAAATCTCCACGAAACTTTGATAAGGACAGCGTCATCCGCATATAACATCAGGTGTGTCGTTTGTGTGTGTGAGAGAGGGGGGGGAGAGCGGGGGCAGGGAATGAGAATGCCAGCAGAGCAGGACTGAAAATGAAATGATGCTGTGTTTTTCTTAGCCCTCAGTACAAAGAAGTTGCATGCATGCACAGCCACTATTCATTTTGAACAGTATCCTCTCTTTTGACCAAAGGAATTGCTACAGCAGGAACCATAAATGAACTTTGCCTGCATGCATAGTTCTATCCAGCCTATATGCACCACTGATTTGAATTGTAGCTTTTGCCTTTGTACAGGCTGAAATAATTGTGAGCTACTTTTCAGGGCTCCTCCTCCCATGCCACAGGCACCACTACATTGCTCCCCCAAGTGTTGTCTCCTAACTGCTTCTTTTATATCTTTATGTTGTAACAAACGTGTTTTGGCATATGGAAAACTACTTTAGGGGAATTAGAGGGCCATTGTTTTTAAAAAAATTATTTTGGAAGTATTTTGTGTTAGGTTTTTCATATTTTTATCACATTTTTATGCAAAGTTGTAACAGAAATCCCTGGAAACACTACAGAAACAAAGAAATTGATTGTGCATGTTAATGTGTGGATTTATGTAAATAGTTTCATAAGCGTGATTGCAATTGTTGCTTTAGCTCCTCCCACTCCCTCTGCCCTAATCCTTAGAGCTTCTCCTCCCTCCCCTACACTGTCATCAGTCTTGGGTGAAATGTAAAGAATAAGACTATTACTTGGAGCTATTTCTATTTGAAGATTCAGTTTTAGTTTTGGCTTTCAACTTATATTTCCATATATTGTGAATCCATGCACTTAAAAGTGTGTGTATTTATTTATTTTCTTTCATAGCAGCCCAGGTAATTTAATGTGATGTATCTAACTAATCAATAGCAAGGAATAAAATAAATGCTGGCATGCTATTATCTTGTCTTGGGTTTGAGGTGCATGTGATAAATAACTTGTCCCATCTTAATTGCATAAATGGAACTGTGGCTGTCACCAAACTGGACTTCCCCCAAAGCTTTTCCTCTTGACATGTTATCTTGAGTCACTCACTTAAATAATCAGAAAAATCAGATTCTCATCAGAAAAGCAGCTAACTTGACACCACCAGCAGCAATTTCATGCTTGATTTGCAGTACACATCAACAAGGCATTTTGACAACTCTGTGACTGGAGTCTGCTTAGGAATGACAGTTACAGCTGGGTACCAGTGACAAAGGAAATGCAATTGAAATTGTCCTGTCTGTAGCCCTAATCAAAGGCAAAACTTTCTTGCCAAGGGCCAGGAAGAACTACTCAGAAAAGTATTTTCGAAGCAATGACACCTGCCCAATGAGCCATCATTTGCTAGGGCAAGTGGCAACGTTGCTGTACTGACATGGTTTTCCTTGTCTGTGATTAGTAGGTGGCGAGAGAGACTAGTTCAGTCTTTTGGAGGAACCTGATCCCCCAGGGCTTTAATTACCTTTTTATTGTAGTATAATAATGCAATATTGGAAGGTTAAAAGCCAATCTACAAATCTGCAGAAAAGCCATTTGGGTTTTTGCTTAAGCTCAGCTAAAACTTTGCCTTGAAGACATGTATTTGAAGCATCTAGCATTGGAAAATAACTGACAGAGACAGAATGAGTAGACAAAGAAAAGCGGAGCAAAATTAACAGTGCTTGTGAGAGGAACAAACGGGTACTTTAAGGGAAAGAAGGAAATAAAATTGTAAACTGAAAAAGTTAACTTTTAATCAAGATTATACTTTTAAAAATTATTTCCACTGTCAAAAGTTGCATTTAACACCTATGCCGTAAATTAATTTAGATGTCACCCATGTGTGATTTTAACTATAATATTTCGGAGCTAGTCAACCTTAAGTCACTCTCCCAGGACCTGGAATGGCTATCCATGGCCTAGTACATAGTGATGCAGTTCAGTCTACTTAATCTTAACAAAATCAATATGCTATTGGACATCGGTGCCCTTGGTAAGTCTTCATCGGAGGAGGGTAAGGTCGTAAACCTATCAGTTGCAAACGTGAAAGTGTGGCAAGGCAAGAATGCTGGGCAGGTTGGAGGAACAAGATGTGCTGCTTTGGTTTCGCAAAACCAGGACAACTAAAAATGAGGATAGCTTCACAATGAAGCTCTCTCCTCCATGCTCTAGTAGTGAATTCTCCCCTTCCTTCCCTTGTTGGACTTGACCGTGAGTTTACATGACTTGACCACTGATTACATGATTGCTGAGGCTAAGCATGGTAATTGCTAATCAGAGTTTCCATCTTAATCAGAGTTTGCAAGCTCACTTAAAATCCTGGTTTCAAACTCTGGTTAAAATGGGAACCCCAGTTATCCTTTACTGTGGTTAGCATAGGTGAAAATGTTATGCTAAACAAAGGTTAAAGGTGACCCGAGAAAGGAACCTGTATTAGAGGATGTGGAAGGGCATATGGGTTTCCACAGTTGCCTCTCAGTTTGGGAACAGTGTTGTTCAGGGAGCCAGAGTTGTATCTGCACTGGAGCATGGTGGCAGGGATATGTCTACCTGTGGTGTGAAGCTGTTTGCTCATTTCAGGTATAGGGCATGCACTCTGGTGCGTTTCAGTCGTTTAACCAATGAAATGTTTTTTTTTTTGTCTAGCACAGGTAATACTGTTTTGATTGACAGCAGAGCATAACCTTTTTTTCTTATTGTGTGTCCGCTTTCTGTCTATTGAAGGATCTGTCCTGATATACCTTTGCAGGAGCAATTACATTGACTACTCCTGTACGTTCTGCTGGTTTTGTTGAGCTGAGTGTATACTCTCTTTCCATCGTAATTGCAACCTTACTGTGTTGGACTCCCTTTCTCCATCTTGCATAACTAGGAAAAGAGCTTCGTTTATCCCTTAATTGCCCTGGCATGCCAAAGAAACAATATGGCTGTTTGGGTTATGTGTGTGGCTTAGCAATTGCCATTTTCTGCACTTATAATATGTAAACAATGATTGCTTAGCTGTAAATTTGAAATTATTTTACAGAATTTTGGATTCCCCCCCCAACCCCCCCACAAACAAACAAAGTGGCTCTATTAAAGCTTCAACCTGTGCAAAGTATGCAGTCTACTGTTCCTAAGAGTTATGCTTTCCTTTAGTTTTGATAATGTCATTTGTCTGGCACTAAATCTTGCTTTCAGGGCTACTGGATTAGCAAATGGTACTTTCCTCTGAGAATGTGGTTCGTTCTGGAGGGTGAATTTTTATAGTCTCATACTTATGCATGCAGACTATTTGCTCTCTTTAAATGGATACACTTGGACAGCCAGCTTTGTATAAATTGGGAGACTGCTTGCATATAAGACGCTGGTTTTGGATTACACATGATTTGAGATGCATGACAAATGAAGAGAATTGTGGCTGTGGTGTGGTGGATAGCGTTGAACTTAAATTTTGGAGTTCTGATCCCAACTGAGTCATGCAGTTGACCTTGGGCAAGCTTCTTTCTCTCTACGCAACCTGTCTCAATAAGTTGTTGTGAGAATAAAATGAGCCCCATGTATGCTACCCTGACCTCATTGAAGGAGTGAAATAAAGTGTTAAGTAATATGCTGTAATTGGAGGAAATCTATATGCATGCATTGTGGCAAATTTAATCTCCTTTTCCATTGTGTGTGTGTGTGTGTGTGTGTGTGTGTGTGTGTGTGTGTTGTGTGGTCCATTGTGCATAGCTGAATTGAAAGGGGGGGTGGGAATGAGTGGAAAAGGGATAAGATTGTAGGCAATAGTTGCAAGCAGCAGGGCTGACTGTGTTAAGACACACGCAACCAACGCGGCTTATGGCACAAGAGTACATTCATTTGAAAGGAAATGAAAGTTTGAGCTGCAGTTTCATGAGATGAAAATAGGATGGGGGGGGGGTTGTGTGGAATCCTACATCCTGATTTACTGTTTGTACAACATTTGTGCTGTCATTAAAATGGCATGACAGCTGTGGACACTATCTTAGAGAATTCATTTTGACAGGATAACATCTGGGGGGAAAATAATCATGAATCAAAAGAACCAAGCCGGGCTCTTCACATTCCTTTTTTCCTTTGGCATTGTGTTGCTTACACAGGGGACATTTAAATAGTTAAAAAAAAACCAACCCAAAATAATGTGTTTTTGAGGGGGCGGTGATGGAATCCAGAGACGCTTCAGATAATGTATCTGAGTAAAGTTTTAATTGATTAAATTAGTGTGATTAAATCATTTTAGAGTAAACATGGACCTGCATTTATCCTTTTACATGAAGCTGAAACAAGAGAATACCTAATGAACAAAAGCATGCTACGTATTTTAAACTATTACCTACCCCTTTTACGTGTAGTACATATGTGGAAGTTTATACACCTGACGAAGTGGTCTCTGGTTTATGAAAGTTTATAGCATATAGAATGTTTAATGTGTCCCATGACTCTATGTTTTTGTTGCAGTAGACTTGCATAGCTTACAAATTCCTCTGTATCAGTGGAAATGCACCAACATGCTCCAAGCATTTCTGCATCATATGTTGTTAGCGCGAAAAATAAGGAATAGCGCACACTGCCCTCTACTGTTATGCAGTTCCATAAGCATCTAGGCAAGATCAACGGTGACCAGAAAAAAGCCCACAGAAAAAAGCCCACTGTCATAAATGCCCACAAGAAAAGATCCCACACGGAAAAATGCCCACATGCATTTGGCCCTCTGTATCCGTGGGGGTTCTGTTCCTGGAAACCCCGCGGATACTGAAATCCATGGATATGGGGGTTCAACCGGAAAACACTATAAAAAGAAAAAAAAGTTAAAAACGTGAGTTTTTTACCTTTTTAGAAGCCAATCGCTGCGTGTTCTTGCTTAAACAGGCTGAAATCTCGCTCTGGAAGCCTCTTCAGGGTCATGCGACTCCCCCCTCCCCTCTCCCAAGTTCACTCCAGAATGCATTGCAATGCATTCTAGAGCTATTTGGGGGGAGGGAGAGAGAGAGAGAGAGGCAGACGCAGACGCACGACTCGGAAGAGGCTTCCGGAACGCGATTTCAGCCTAAGCAAGAACATGCAACGGTTTTGCTTCTAGAAGATAAAAAACCCGCGTTTTTACCTTTTTCTTTTTACAGTGTTGGAAAGGTGGACCCTGCAGGTCTGGGATCTGTGGTCAGTCAAATGTGCGGATTCCAAATCCGCGGATAGAAAGGGTCTACTGTATAATGAGGAGGTATTGAATTATGACTGTAAAGGCCACTTCCGCCTAGGTTAGTTTGTGTAAACGACGTGATCTGTTTTGTTTTCTGTTTGGAAGCAAACAGCATTATTTGTTAAAATACTTTTATTAAACATCAACCAATTATGAATATTGAATTCATGCTTTGGAGCATAGTAGTAACGTCTTTTCTTTGATGCGGTCGGAATGAGTCTCTTTCGGGGCGCCACCATAACTCTTTATATCGGCACATGGCACTGTGGTGCACTCACACTTGTGCACTGATGACTAGCAGCTAGGCTAAAACGTGTCAATACCTTTCCTTTTAATTATTGTGTGGAGCATGGTGGTACCTTTGTGTTGTGTGGAGCATGGTGGTATTGTGTGGGTACCTTTCCTTTTAATTACAACTATCCCATGGATAAATCGAGGGTAAAACTTAGGGGTGTATGAAATTTTTTGAATTCTAGAAAACAACCAGTAATTTTTCTGAGGCAGCAACAGAAATCCTCCAAACAGGGAGAAAGAAAGCTATTTTACCTTGGCATTTTTGACAGTAGGCTTTTTTCTGTGTACAATTTTCCTGTGGGCTTTTTTCCATAGAACCCAGATCAACAATGGATCCCACACACTCATGGCGTAATCCTGTTTAGAATTAGGCCGGCGGAGCGCTTGCTCTGCCGACCTAGGGTGTCGTAAACGTGCCAGAAAGCACTTTTCCGACACCCTGGGAGTAAGTGGCGCTGGCACGGAAGCCAGCACAGTTTACTCCGCTGCCTGCCATGACCTGTGCTGGCCGCCGCAGGTAAGTCCCGTGCTGGTTGGTGCAGGGGCGGCGAGGGATGGGGCCATTGGCTGGGCTGGGAGGGGTAAGGATATCGACGCTGAGTTGCACCGATATCCTATGCCCCCTCACAGCCCAGGCCAGGCTTTCACGGCCTCCCTGGTTGTGCGCTAGCTAAAGAGCTGGTGTGCAAGCAAAGGAGGCCCATTGCGGCCTGCGCGGCTTACATCAGGGGAAGGGGACGAACATCCCCTTCCCTGGAAGTGAGCCCATGCTGTGCCGGTGCAGGCCGCAATGAGTCTAGGATGCTACTGCCAGCCCTTTAGACCGGCCGCCGCATGTTGGGCAGGATTGGGCTGCCCGTGGTGCCTTGGGTTCTGTTTATTGAATGGGGGTTTCAGATTTGGCTCTGGTGTTTTTGTTTTGTTTTTGCGAGTTCTGTGCTTTCACAAAAGGAAAATGGGGGGTACAGAAACCAAGTCTGTTGGGCCACATGCATAAGAGCTGGGCCACATGCTGTGTTCACAGTTCCACCCTGGAATTTAGTTGTATTTGCCAACTCTAATCCTCGCAGTAATGTAGTCCCAGCAGTTCTGAGATGTTTCACAGTATTTGGGGTTTTTTTGTGTTGGGGGGCAACGATCTGTGGCTTGAAGAGAACGAGTTTAGATGAAGCACTGCAGACACAGAATTCTGAAAGTGAAATAGCAATCATTCCACGACAGAGGAAATGTCTTCTCTCTAAACTCCTGGTAAAATCACTGGGTTTGAAGTTATGTTTCACTCAATAAAAACGTATATTCAAGATACGTTGGACCCCAGTTGAGAAGAGGACCACTACTGTTACTGTTGCATCCTCTCCTCCCCTTCTAAACTCTAGTGGAAGTTGAGAAAGTGGGTGGGCAGGTAGATGAAGAGGGTCACTTCCTCTGCTGCCACCACCATGATCACCTCTCCTTCCCCTCCTCTGCTTCTAAATCGAAACAGTGGAAGAGGAGGCAGATAGTGGGGGTATGCACCTGCTCAGGGGCAGCAGCAACAATGTGAGGCTGGAAGAATTCCACAGCTCGTCAGATGCCATTTTCTTGGGTCAGGCCTATGAAGACAGAGTTTTTATCTGTAGCATTAGCTGTGGCAGTTGGCCATTGCCAGACTGGTTCAGGCCTGTCCCAACCTCAGTCTGTTGATATTCCTAGTTCAAGGTTTAGATTCCCTGACATAAGAACATAAGAAGAACCCTGCTGGGTCAGGCCAAAGGCCCATCTAGTCCAGCTTCCTGTATCTCACAGTGGCCCACCAGATGCCTCAGGGAGCACAAGACAACAAGATACTTGTATCCTGTTGCCACTCCCTTGCACCTGGCATACAGTACAAACCTACTTCTAAAACCAGGAGGTTACTCATGGCTTGTAACTTGTGATGGACGTTTCCTCCATGAATCTATCCAATCCCCTTTTAAGGCATCTAGGCCAGGTGCCATCACCACACCCTGTGGCAAGGAGTTCCACAGATTAATTACATGCCAGGCGAAGAAATTTTCTTTTGTCTGTTCTAACTCTCCCTCCACCCATTTTTATTGCATGTCCCCTGGTTTTGGTGTTTCCCTTTCCCCCATTATGTCTTTGCTACCAGGAAGTACCATTAATTTGGCCACACATTTCTTGAAGTTTCCAGTTCCCTAATTATTACCCTGTGTCTCCTCTATTTCTCTCTAAGGGGAGTATCACAGTGCTGTCAAAAACAAAACAAATCGTGGGTTACTCCTCTCACCGTCGGCAAAACAAATAGAGATTTGGTTTGTCTGTACAGCAGAATGCTGTTAAATAAAGTGAAGGCTAAAAATCCCTGGTTGACAGGTAGGTATTTTAATGGCCATTTACAGGGTTTCTCCTTTCTCCTGTTCCTCCCCCCGCAACCCTGTGTTTATAAATGTAAAAATGAAATGTTTACTTCATGTAGAGTTCTCCCTGCTGAGTGCGCCTTTCCTTTAAACATATGCATTCACATGATCTCAATTTAATATTTATGCTAGGAAGATGTGATGGAGATTCCAACAAGGAAAGTGTCCCTACCTCTGTATGTGGGAATTGAAAAATTGCCTACCACTCGAGGGCTTGCTTATACTGTCTTGTAACGATGCCAATAGGCGGAATGTGATTTAGGGCATGCATTTTGCAAATCAGCACCTTCATAACTGCGCTGTAAGATACGAGAGTGAGATAGAAGGCAGGCAAGCCTTGCATTAATGCAATCTACTGTGAACAACATCTCTGAGTGACAAACCTTAGCCTCTTTCTTGCAGCTGCTTGTCCCTTGCTCAGAAGCACAAATGAATGGGGTGAAATATTGCACTGTGTGAGGTACTGTTCTCGCTGAACAGCTTGAAATGTGAAGCACCGCCACTGTTAACTTGCTGCTTTATTCTCATAAAAAGGCACAGAAAACTGAAAATAAAATGGGTCGTGAAAGGTTATCCAGGACCATTTCTGTTACAACAAATACTGTAGTTTGTTTTGATTTTTTTTTTTTTGCAAGAACATATTGTGAAAGGACACTGTAACATGAGATTGTAAATCCTTGTTTAGAAATAGCTGTGTCTTGGTCCTTCATACTTAAAAGTATTGCTTGGTGGTTGTCTCTTCTCCCTGCACCACCCATGTTGCAAGCATTGAGCCATCTTCTAATATAGATATTAATGAGCAGTTCTTCTGACTCCTGGCCCAAAACCTGCTGACATGGAACAGGGTAGTGTAAGAGTTCTACTGTGTGAGCCAATGGAGATGAACTGCTTTTCCTCCACGGCGGGGGCTAAACATGAAAAATATTACATTGAAGTGCAAAATCAGTGGTGACTTTGCAGAAAAAAAATTGTGAGCAAGAGCAGGCAAGAAGCAACTGGTATTCTTTGAGAGAGAAAATGTGTTACATTGGAATTGGCTTTGTGCATTTTTTCTACTTCTGACTAGTTTCAGTGGTGTTTGAATAGGAGACTATAATATGATTTGGTAGTTACTACGGTATGTATACATCTCCCTTTTAAATGTTTTGTGGGTTATTCAGTTCAGCCCCATTAATTTGACTCTATCATTCATCTCTAGCTTCCCAGTAAGAACGTTCTTGCACAATTAAGCTCTCTTTGTCCTCAAAGGACAAAATTCACAGCCCAATCCTATCCTTTACCCCCCCCACACACACACTGATGCAGCAGCTCCAAAATGGTAGCCGCTGCATCCTGTGCAGGGGGGGGAGGGCCGGGAGGCTTCCGCAGGGCAAGGGGATGTTTAATCAGGTGGTGTGCATAGGATTGGGCTGTCAGTGATGTTTCATATTAATTGCACTTTATCAAGGGAAGAGGGAAATGAGTTGAATTAATACCAGAGTTGACTGTTTCTTTTGTACATAAGAGGATGTTAGTGATGGTAGTTTTATTTTCTGTGTGTTCTTGTATACAAAAGTGTTGCATGGCTTTCTTTCCAGCAATAGGAATTATCACAGCACAGTAACCAAATGGAGCCTCTGTGTTCAGAGGCAATATTCTGGGACAAAGAATGGGGAGGATTCTGCTTGTGGGACTCCTCAAGGTATCTGGCTGGCCATTGTTAGAAACAAGTTGCTAGTAGAAAACTGGATGGACTTTGGGTCTGATCCAGCAAGGCTCAAAGTAAAAGAAGTGGGGGAAAAAATCCCATTGGGTTACTACAAGCCCTTTTGCATGAGCCTAAGTAGCTCTTTGTAGACCAGCCATCCTCTGCTAAAGAGTTCAAAAGACATTAGGGGTTTAAGTCACAACAAACGTTTGTTTGAACAAGCCCTTGGATAGGAATGTCTGCTTCTTGAAAGTTTAATGACTTATTGTCTAGGTTTAAATTTTTGCAGCATCTCCAGTCTTCTCTGTAATCATTTCAGGACTGTGGATAGTTCCTTTGGCACCAGTATAATTTATCAGAAGGATTATGAAGAGCAAGGGAGAAAGAAGCTTTTATAGCGGGTGAACATTTTTAAAGTTATCTGCTTGAGAATATTTGGATGATTAATAATGTTAATGAAATAAGAGTTCATGGGGAGGTTGGCAGAAGTGCATACAAAGATATTTTAAAAATAATACATTTGTTACATGTCTTTGCATTTGACAAATGAGTATGTGCCTCTTTCCTGTATTTATGGAAATATTGTTGACACTCATGCAGAGCAAACTGGGTAATTCATTCTTTGTTTGACTTTTTGTTTTTGCTACTAGGCCCGGTACAAGCAGAGCCTTGACCCCACGGTGGATGAAGTTAAGAAGCTATGTACCTCATTGCGTCGAAATGCCAAGGAAGAGAGAGTCCTTTTCCATTACAATGGACATGGTGTGCCCAGGCCTACAGTAAATGGAGAAATTTGGGTCTTCAACAAGGTATGTGATTTGCAAATCTTAAAATTTAACTCCATTTGCAAATGAAGTTAAATCTAGCACGAACGTAGCATCTCTTCGGGATTAAAGGCCATACAAAAGTATACAATGAAAACAATTTAAAAACACATTTAATAATGCAACGTTTCGTTCAGTAAATGTGTTTTTAAATTGTTTTCATTGTATACTTTTGTATAGCCTTTAATCCCGAAGAGATGCTACGTTCGTACTATATTGTTGCCGCCCATAGATTTTACTTGATGTTAAATCTCATTCTTAATGATATCAAATTTGTCTATGTTCACAAGAAAACAAATACGTTTTAAATAATATTGAGGACACACGTGGTTACTTTCCAATATTTACTAGATAGTTAGTCAGATTCATACAAAAATACAATTCAATATGTAGCAATTCAATCATACTCCAAAGCATTCAGATCTAGGAAACTTAGGTAGAAGGATAGAGGTTTAGCAGGTCTCTTGATTTGTACATGTGTTATATTTACCATTCCTGTAGAGTTCACCTTGGCTGCAATGCTGTAGCAGTGAATGAAAAGGAGGAAGAAACAAATTGGGTCTGAACTGGTCAGACTAGCAGTCTGTAGAGTGACTGAGAAGTCAAGTTAAGAGTGGGGAAGAGGGAGGGTGGCGCAGTGGGTTAAACAGCTGAACCATGAGCTGTTGATTGAAAGGTCGGCAGTTCGAATCCGCAACGGGGTGAGCTCTCGTTGCTTGGCCAGCTCCTGCCAACCTAGCAGTTCCAAAGCATGTTAATGTGAGTAGATAAATGGGTACCGCTTGCGGGAAGGTAAACAGCGCTCCGTGTTCCAGCCGCATGTTACGCGCTGCGGCAAGGAGAGTCATGCCGGCCACATGACCACGGAGGCGTCTTCGGACAACGCTGGCTCTTCAGCTTTGAAATGGGGATGAGCACCACTCCCTAGAGTCGGACATGACTGGACTTAATTGTCAGGGGTCACCTTTACCTTTTTTTTTTTTTTACTAATGTTTTATCTCAGTGCTTCAGTCTATTCCCTCTCTTTTGCACTCTCAGGTTAAGTTGATATAAACTTTTTGTATTCTCCCCTGGGAGAAGTGCTGTCTACATGAGCATGTGCACATAGAGTAAAGTTACTGAGAAAGGAGTTTGCTGAAATCCAAGGGCGTGTGAATACATGATTCACAAGCACGTCCAAATTTCTGTCTCAGAAGATGACCTTGCAAAACTCTCAAATTGCTCTTTTGGTGCAAAAATATTTTAAAGTACCAGTTCAATCCAAAGGAAGTTACTTGTAACACTGAAATTAAGATTTTATCCTGTCTTTCTTTACCTCAGTGGGGAAGCCCAAGGTAACTGACAACAATATAAGGTAAAACAACCCAAAAAATAAACACCAAAATGTCAAAATAAAATATATAGTGAAAATATTCAAAATAAAAATGAAATACCAATGCAGGAACTCAAAGAGAGAACCAAGGCAAACATTTCACAACCAAACAGCAGCGATGACTCTTTATCATTGAACAGTTTAAAAGGGAGAGAATCTTGCTGATGTCTTCAGCATTACCCTGTGAAACATATACATCTGAGTGTGCCAAGGCACTCTTTTGGCCCATGGTGACTTGGAGCTAATTTTTTTAAAATTGTCAGTGGATATCCTTGAGTGATGGTTGAAGGGAGAGGCATGCTCATAAGTTGCAGGCAGTTTTGGAAAGCAGAAACATGTCAGAGGAGGAAATACCAGCTTGTTTCTTGCTTTATTTGCAGCAGAGAGGGAAGATTTAGCTACAGGCTTGCAAAGAAAGCATGAAACAAGCAGGCATTTGCTCTGATGTCTATGTTATCCTCTAAAACTTCCTGTGCGTGAGACAAGACTGCACTCCTCCTCCCTCTAATCTTGCTAGAGGTTAGTGGGTTCTTGCCTAGTTTGCCGGAAGGTTTAGAGGATGAAAGAAACATCAGGGAAAATATAGCTTCTGCTTTGATGATTTCTCTTCCTCTAGGACAGCGGTCTCCATACTGTAGCCCGCAGTCTATCAGAAAATGGCATCCAGACACGGCGGTGGTGGAGCTTACCGTTCTACCATTGCAGCCGATCTTTGCAGAAACTCGCGCCAGGCAGCCGCTTCCCCCAGGAAATTGGGGCGCAGAGCCATCGAGAGCGAGATGCAGCAGAAGCGACTGCCCAGTGCACTTTTCTGCAAAGATAGGCTGCAATGATAGGAGGCTGTGGGGCGGAACGGTTAAGCTCCACCACCATTGTGCGCCAGATCCGGCTGCGGGCATGAGTTTGGCGGCCCATGCTCTAGGACAAACAATGGAAAAAAATGCTTGCTGTGAGTCCTTTTCAGGGACCCAAAGGGGCACTTGTTTCTAGTAAGGTGGTGAGTGGGATTGTTGATGGCTGAATAGACGTAGTAGTAGTACTAATAATAATTGTACCAGAAGTAATTATATAAGTAGTGTTAATCAATGTAGAATTCAGAGTTTGATACACAAACAAAACAATGCAAAATTGTCCCTTTCTCCAATGAGCTTACAGTCTTTCTGAACGAGATCAGGGGTTCTCAACCAGTGGTACTAGTACCACCAGTGGTACTTTGGCCGATTGCTGGTGGTACTTGGACCTCCAGACCACCAGAATCTGGCTCTGATGCGGCACTTTCCATGGCTTGTTTTAGCTCTCAAGAGGCTCCTGCAGGTAGGAGGCTCCCTCCCACCCACCCAGAGCCTCCTACCTGCGTTTTCTGGCCTCCAAAAACCTGAAAACCCGGAAGTAACTGGTTTATGATGTCACTGCCAGTCACTTCGAGTGGTACGCAGCAGGTGAGTGACGCTGGAGGTGGCACTTGGCTGGGAAGGGGTTGAGAACCCCTGAACTAGATGAATCTTGCCAAAGTACAATGTAAGAGCCCAGGCTTAATTTGGTGAACCTTTTAATTAATGTACACAGCTTTATTATGTTGCTATTCAGTTCATGCTGTAAATGTGTGAAACCCGAGACACATCCTTGGTTTATTGTTCCAAGAATAAAAATGCAGGTGTTCAGCTTGCAATGCATTTTACAAAAAGGTACAGTTTCAACTCCTGAGTTTAAAAGAAGTGTGGAGGAGAGGGTTTTATTTCCACTTCTCTATGGAGATGATTTACTTAATCGTGGAAATCAAGCAATCACTTTGACTTAAAGGGAATTTTACTAATGTAATAAGGAATCTTGTAACATCTTAAAGACAAACACATTTATTGTACCATACGGTTTCATGGATCATAGTCTGTTGGGTGAAGTGGAGTGTAGTCCACAAAATGCTACAATAAATATGTTAATCTGTAAGGTGCCACAAGTTATTTGCTGCAACACAGCTACCCGTCTGAAAGTGTTTCCTAATGCAAGTGGCTAATGCTTTGATTATTATGGCTTAGACTTACCATTAAACTTTTCACTTTTAAAATAAGAAATGTTTAAGCTAAACCTGGTATTTAAAAAGCACACAACTCTGTTGTTGCTTAATGGGTTGTGGACAATCAATAAGTCAGAAATAATGTGATGCTCAATGTGCTACAAGAGTGAGAGAAATAAATTACTTTTCAATGAATTTTGGATGTTGTGCCAACTGCATTATTAAGAATTTATTTATGGTGCATTTGCCAGCTAGCTTGCCATATCAGATGGGGTAATCTGATGAAAACTCCACTGGCTATTATTAGGAGATGTCTTAAAGATTTGTAGTCCAGGTTATTAAAGAGGATTGAATTTTTCAAAGGTGGAATGTGCAACTTGATAGCTGTTTTGTGAAATCTTTTTCTATCAGAAGAGTGAGAAGTCTGTCTCCTTCCTGTGCCCCTATCTCTTAAGACAAAACACATGGAGAAGGAAGGGTTTAGGTTTTTATTTTTAGGGGACAAGGAAAAGCTTATCTACATTTTGTGTCTTGCCAGCTTTTGGTTGAAATAGTAAATATGCTTAACCTACTTGTGCATGTGTTTTATTTCTCTGGTGCACCGTGCTCTCCTGCCTTGCCAGCATGATAAATACATCTGTGGAAATGCATTGCTCCTGCCACTCCTACCACTCCTGCTTCAGCGGCAAGCAGGAGAGGTGGAACCTTTCCTCCTCTTTAGTTGCTCTGCTTCACTGTGGAAAGGTTGAGGAGTTTACTACCATCCTACAAGGCTCTGCACTGGTATGATCCAAGCTAGGTGGATAAGGATAAGGAGCTGCATTCTGAAGGAGCTGGAATAGCTCAGGGTGCCCAATGCCATTTCTGGTAGGAACAGTCTCCATTCTCATGCTCGCCTCCAGCCCTTGCTGTGACTTCTAAGGCTGTTTAGTTTCTCCTCAGCCTCAGGGGCTGGTTCACACCTGCACAAGTCTCTGACCCAGCCTATGAGAAGGAGAAGGAAAACCCAGTTTTTTTCTGGGTTTTTCCAACAGATGTAACCATTAGCCATGGTTAAAATTACTATAAATGAGGATTCATGCACAAGAGGGGCTTGGAAGCACCCAATTCCATAGCCTTCTCCCTATCCCTTAACCATATTTAAGGGACAGACAGCATTATATGTGCTCTGGCCTCTAAGCAACAAGTGTTGAATAAGATGTTTCCTTAACGAAATGTTCCACAACAACTTCTTTGATGAGGGCTTTCTTCAGATTCAGCAAAGCACATTCCAAAAGTTCAAAATAATCCTATCAATCTTCAAGCCAATCTGAAGGTTTCCCTAAGGAAAAAGTGCACAGTTTCTGGTATAAAAATGTGAAAAATAAATAAATAAAACAAACAACAACTGTGACAAGAAAATTATTCCTTAAGTTTCTGAGAAGTAGAAACAAAGGCTTCAAAGGCTTCACAACAACGGATCATGGAAATCAACTCCCTATAGAAATATAGTTCCCAGGGTGACAGCTTATCACAAGGCTCATGAAACTGTCATCTGAAAAATCACTGTTATTGCATTAAGTTCACAATAATCTGACTTCCAACAAACCTAGTCACAAATGACTACTGGAATAATTCACACAAAATGTCTCCTACGCACTCATCATTGAAATGAATGGGAATTCAGCAAGAGCACTCCACTTGTACATAACCCATTCATTTCAAACAGACCTGTGAAGGAGACATGCCTAGTAAATTTTGCCCTTCGAAATTAAATGGTTAGATTTGCTTTCAATATGAAACCTGAAGACAAATTGTAGCCTTAGGCAAGTAAAGGAAACGCCATTAAAACATCCTCTGATGTGATTATTACATCTCTTCTGAAGTTGTTTTAACTCTTCAATAAAGCATGGACAAGTTTCATCCAGAAACATTTCATTCCTTCTGAAGGATTGACAAAGATGAGAAAAATAAGCAACCAGAAAGTCCTTTCGAATGTTTCTGGGGAGAGTGCATCACGTTCCTTTGAAAGACAAACCACTAACGTTCACATGAACCACTATAACAACTTTCTTAGGGTTCCTGAATCCCTAGCTGCCTTGCTGCACAACAAAATTAAAGAACTGCAAGTCTTCAAAGTCTTAGCAATGGAACAGTAGGGCTGCTGCTGCTGCTGCAGCAGGGGCTGAATTGAGGAAAAGGGTGACAATGGCAAATGTTTGCCGACCACCTTTGAGGTTGTCTTGTACCTCTTCTCCTCCCCCTTCAAGTTACAATGCAAAACGTCTTGCATCAGAATGAGTTAAAGCAGTTTCAGACCGCTTGCGGAGGCGAACGAGGACGAGCGAGCGCGAGAGGCTGGCCACCGACCTGCCTGTCTGTGGGAGTGTCTCCCTGCAAATAGTCCCTCCTTTTGTCCAGCCTTCTGAAGAAAGCGCAGCTGTGATTTGCTAAGCACAAGTGATTGGTGGCTCCAGTAGCGCCGCTGTGCGCCCCCCTGAAAACATGGCCCAGGAGGATGTTCGAGTGTGCCGGCAATCGGGAGACCGCTCGCTTCCGCTGTGGTAACCAGACACCCCAGCACGCCTCGGCTAAGCTCCGGGACGAGCCGAGATTTGTGCGGTTTGAAGCGGCCTTTAATGCTCCAGGAGAACTGCTACCTTTCATCCTGCATCCCCAAACGCCCCATCCCAAGGCATTACAGTCTGGGGACAGGAGAAGGAACACATAGCAATTGTCTCTTTTCTCATGCTAAATATACGGAGGAAAAACTAGGTTTTCATTCCAAATAAATGAACGGAGATGCATTGCAGATTATTTATTTATTAAGATCCTTTTTATCTGTCAGGCTAGATGAAACATCAAAAAACTATGCTTGTTTCATAAGGCAGCCCTGAAAGATTAAGCTGGCCACAGAGGCACTTAGGCCACAACAAGAGCAACGTGACAAGAGTGATGAAAAATTTAAGTGGAGGAAAAAATGCAGAGAGGAAACGGACATAGAGGCAAGAGCTGTGCCTGTGTGCACATGCCTTTTTAAAAGATTAAACCAATTTAAGAATTAGCTTTTAAAAGTGTCTTATTCAAACTGAGCCACACTGTCCTTTTCACTTGGATCCCTTTGGAATCTCAACTCTGCTCAGAGATCTGGTTTTTTGGCTGAAACAAATCAGGCTGAAATAATACTTCCTGAAGGGTTTATCCTTTTTAATCTATGCATCAGAATATATTATGCTTAATCTCTCATAAATATAGCACTACTAGAAAATGATGGGTGCTTAGACTTGCACAGAGCCACTGAAAACTCACAGATCTTCCACTGAAGGGCAAAGTGATAATTTGCAGAGTATCTGATCAGGAGCAGCAATTCTACAGCTAGAAAGAAGGTCACAGCGACAACACTACCACCAAGGGCATCTCACACACACTCAACTATATGTCAATCCAATTGCTAGTGATTATACAGCCAACTGGATTTCAATCTTATACCTAAGAGGACCACTGGGAGAAATGTACTTTTCCAGAATTGTTGGGTGTCTTAATACATAACAATGGTTGCTACTTTGCACTTGAAACCTCAACACCTCAATTGCACAGAACAGAGTGCTGCTTGGAAGGCAGCGGACAAGAGTTAATTTAAACATACTGCAGTAATGCATGAAGATCCATATGTCCCAAATGAATATTGAGTAGCTATTTCTACCACTGATACACAAAAGTGCAACTTTAAGAACTTGTGAGGCTTACTGACTCTGTTAGAAATCCAACTATCCATTTCAGAAAGTTTGTTTTGTGGCCATCATTCAGAGGCCCTTGCCACACCTAGTCACCACCACTACAGCAAGATGCAATAAGACCTACAACTTAAGACAGTGGTGGAAGCATTAAAGTCAGCAAGGGAGGGTCAGCAATGAGAAGGAGAAGGTTTTTTTTACACCCTTAAAAAACCCAGAAAAAACGGAAAAAAAGCAAAAAAAGAAAACGAAAGTAATTATGCTAATTAGTAATTATGCTAATTACTTTGGGGGGCGTCGAGGGGTGGGCCCCACCCTGTTCTGGGGCTAGCTACGCCACTGGTAACCATGGTTAACACTAACCAGGGATCACTCTGAAAGAAGCATTCTTCAACATCCTCTGTTACAGTCCATAGAACTTCCTTTCCACCTCTCTGCCCTCTTGCGTTAGGGCTCATCTGCCTATGCGTTTGAATTGTCAAATGCTGCCCTGACTGGGTGAGGCAGACTGAAACAAGCCACCAGAACAAAAGATGGATTGCAATGAGCTAGAGACACTTTACTGTGGCTTGTGGGAAAGTTATACCATATAGTTATATGGTATAACAGAAAGTTATACCATATAACTTGCATATACTGCTGTATGTGCCCTTAGATGTTTGGTACAGTTGCTTCTCAAACTGTGTCAGATGGTTATCATGACTGGAGTTTTTGTTCATGTGCCAGAGCACGTGTTTTGCGTGCAGAAGATCCCAGGTTCAATCCCTGACATCTCTAGGTAGGACAGAGAGAGAATTCTGTCTGAAATCCTGGAAAGCTGTCGCTGCGACACTGCTGCAGTGTTGACAATACTGAGCTAACTAGAAAGATCAATGACCTGGCTTGGTACAAGGCAGCTTCCTACGTTCCTATTACAATACACAATGGGTTAGCATACTTCAAAGTAAATTGAGCAAATTTTATAGTGGGTGAAGCCTTGGATGATTTTCCAGCTGGGTAAATGGTGTCGCAGCATCATTTTGTTACATGGTGTTTGGATTGTTTATGGGATGTGTTGTGAATCCTGAACACAGAAGTAGCTTGTTCAGTGGTGCTGTATATCAGAGACAGACGTCCTACTGTTTGGTTATTGTTCACTGTGCAGTGTAATGTGTGTTCTTGTTTCTTTTGCAGAACTACACTCAGTACATCCCATTATCCATATACGACCTACAGACCTGGATGGGCAGTCCTTCCATTTTCGTGTATGATTGCTCCAACGCCGGGCTTATTGTCAAATCGTTCAAGCAGTTTGCCCTGCAGAGGGAGCAAGAGCTGGAGGTGAGATATGTTGCAATTGCAGAGGGTTAGTGGGAATTTGGGAAAGAGTAATGTTTTGGTATGTGTGTGGGGTGGGCATAATTCGTTTTGAGATCCATGTGGATTAGGAAAGCTGTGATCAGCAACAAACATGTAAAAACACTGAACTGAAAAAAACAAACTAATTTTGGAAGGGGCTGGCCATTCCAATTCTGTCTTTCTGGTTTCGTTTGCCATACAACACTTTAGCTGGGTCATTAATAGAACTGTTAATTAAAGGATAACGTTATTAGAATCGGTTTGTGCCCTAATGGTTTTTACGGTGAAGATGAATGCAAGAGTGAAGTAGGTCCATATATCTGACACATACAGCTCTATTATTACTACTTCTTGCCGTTGTTGCAACCAAATGTACAGTCATGAAACAAAGTGCTTTAAAAGAGTCCCTAAAAGGGAACTCAATGTTTTTGCCATTAATTTCGCAGCATGTAGAAATGCCTTGGCACTGTTAATAAAAGGGGGACATTTTGTAAGTTTAGAATTAAATTTATTGTTGCAAATGTGAATAGGAAAAGATGTAGCCATTAAATTTAAGATGCTTTCACTTGTGCTTTAGACACTGAGTTTGGCAAGATGTTTTCATCCTACTTTGTAACTGCCAGGGCATCATTATTAGAAGCCAATTTCTTGTTTTATGTTGTGAAGTTCTCTGCATCTTTTAGACTTTCGCTCTGAATACAAGTAGCAAGCCAGATTGATCTGAAACACGACTCTGATTACCAAGGCTGTCCACAAGTCTAATACTTTGTTGAAACAAAAGCCATGCATTGAAATGTATTATACTTATTGCAGAGGAAGCGTAGCCAAACTTGGTAATAGAGCGTTGTAGATAAAATGCAAATATTTTCTAGCATGTAATGTTTTGTTTTGTTTTACTAGCCTCTCTGTTCCTGTAATTGTGTGTGTGTGTGTGTGTGTGTGTGTGTGTGTGTGTGTGTGTGTGTGTGTGTGTGTGTGTGTGACAGGGCAGCTTTAACAATAGGTCTGGGTCTGGAAAGTTGCTTACTCACAAGGAACTGCTGCCTGCCAAAGGGAAGTGGCTCCTTATTAGTCTGTAAGAACACAGCATAACTGTAATAATACTGCCCACCTACTCAGGTAATCAGGGTAGGCCCTGCTGCATGTCCCACTACTGACAGAAGTGTGGCTGGTGGGCACATGGGAGAGGGCCTTCTCTTGTTGTGGCACCCAGGCAATGGAATTTCCTTTTTCGGGAGATCCAGCTGACAGTAACCAGTAACAGCCTGAAGCATTTTGTCACCTGAAGCGGAGCACTGTAGGTTATCCCCCATTCTTCCCTCCACATCCAAACTCCAACACATGCATCTCCCACCTTGGTTAATTGGCCTGGTGGGCTTGGGTGACTGTGTGGTCCAAAGGGTGGCCAGACAAGAAGTAGCAGGAGCTGCATAGCACACTGCTGCTGCTCCTGCTGAGCCGCCTCTGATTGGTACATATACTTTCCTGCCAAGTGTCTGGTTGGGCTCTAGCCCAACTCTAGTTGGGCTAGAGTGATGTCTGTGGTGCTGCTGGCCACAGCAGGAGCGGGTGAGTGAATGGGATGTCTTAAAATCTGCTTGCTTCACCCTGCTGCACTGTAGGGCTTTCCCTGAGCTGGCCCCCTCCTTCATGTAAATGCCATGGAAAGAGTATTTGGTTCCAGCATGACTTGTTTCTAATCCTTTAAAAAAAAATCCCCAGCCTTTTGCAAGTCTATTTTATTTATTTGATGTTTGATTGGTACACATACATTTTTAAAATTGTGCTGCTAATCACCTTGCATGTCCTGAAGATGGGATGGAGGGACAGTCTGGAAATATTTTAAATAAATACAGTCAGCCCTCATCTTCGAGGTTGGCGTGTAAAGCCAGAACTGAGTATAGTTGAAACTTCTTTAAATCCAACAAACACCTACTCTCTCTTTAAGAACTAAAAGCACAGTACGAGTCCCTTAGGTGGTGTGGAATAAGGGGACAGCAGCTTCATTCTGTCATTTCAGGCTCGCTCCGAGGCATAAACAGAGTAATGGCGCAATCCTATCCCCCACGGGCACCAGCGCTGAGACCTCAGCGGCGGGTGTTGCAAATGTGCCGTAAGGCACATTTCAACACCCTGTAAGTAGCGCCGGCAGGGAGGTTGGTAAGGCCGCTTCAAGTGTTACGAGGACTGGGTGAGGGCAGGGAGGGGGTGTAATGGGGCAGGGATGGGCAGATCGGGCCTGGGAGGGGTGGGTGGGACCGGCGTCTGTGTCAGACCCCATATCCTATCCTCCCTCCCAGGCCATGAGCCCTGACACGGGACTGCTTGATTCTCCACCAGTTAAAGAGCTGGTGGAGAACTGAGTAGCTTCATAGCGGCGGCTGGGGGTTTACCCGGGGTAAGCATGCAAATGCCTGCTTACTCTGAGTATACCTCCAGCCAGGGCCTCCCCTGGGTAGGATTCAGCATGGGATGTGTGGTCTACACTGAAGAGCCTATGCCGGGGGAGTATAGGATTGGGCTGCCAGTCTGTGATTCTTGGACAGATAAGGGAGCTTAATCTGTTTTCGATTTTTGGGGTTGGGTCCCTTAATATTTAGAGGTCACATTTTAAGTTTCTCTATGTCATAGTTGTAAAAAAAAATATATTGCCTCATTTATGCTACACTCTTTCATTATATATTTTTATTTAAATATTTATTTTACATACACACAGTGAAAATCACATTCTGTCATTACTCCAGGGTAAGTTTGTATAGGATTGCAGCCTTACAGTGCTAGCTTATGCATGTTTACTCAGAAGTAAGTCATGCTGTGTTCAGTGGAATTTACTCCCAGTTAAATTTGCATAGGATTATAGCCTTAATTGTACCATGAGCTTCATACTGGCTCTGAGCCTTTGGGAAAGATGGTTGTCTAGACATCAATGTATGTTCCAAGACAAATTTCTCAATTTGCCTCTTTAAGAGCCTGATGCTACTTTCTTGGCTAACGTCCTTTTCAAAACAGTTTCAAATGAGCACTTGAGTGCTCCTGCTGTAGGAAAAGAAGGGGTTGTGTGGACCTATCGTTGGTGTTGAGGTGCTGTAAAACTAGAAAGGAGTCATAATTCTGACTGGGAGTAATGACTATATATGTTTGATGAAAAAATACCTTTCCAACCAGTGCTGGTTGGAAATTTCTGTTTGTTCGATTTGTTTATGCAAACCTCAAGTTATTAATCCAACATTTCCCTCTTGGTATCTTTATGCATTGCAATAGCTTTCTGCTTGAGCATGGCAAGTGTTATGGATTAACTAGCTAAGAAATGTGGTTTTCCATTTTAGATTGTACACTTGATAGGAAACGCTATACACTTTGTTAAAAATATGCAGCGCCTGTAATTTGTTTTAATATATTGGGGATTAAAATGCAGGTGGATTTCAGATGACAGCAACTGCATAACAATGTAAAAGTATGCCATATCTTTCATAATTAACTTAGAGCCTAATCCTGTTGTCCCATCCAATCCCGTCCCCCCGTGGATGCAGCAGTGCCAAAATGGCTACCAGCATCCTGCTGTGGGAGGGGGCAGTCCAGGAGGTCTCCTATTGGTAATGGAACAATTTGTCTCTGCAAATTTGTCTAAGCCTGTGCAGCATGGTTGGTGTGTGTGTGTGTGTGTGTGTGTGTGTGTGTCTGTCTGTCTGTCTGTCTGTCTGTCTGTCTGTCTGTCTGTCTGTCTGTCTGTCTGTCTACTTGGACCTGCGCTAGCTAAATAGCTGGTGCAGGTCTATGTAGACCCACGCCACGTTATTAGTTCCAGGGAGGGGGTTAGGATTTGTCCGTCACTGCCGAACTCACCCCCTTCCCAGACCCGTTCCACCCTCCCCCGCCAACTTACATCCATAGTCATTTTTGCGCTGCTTCTGGCCTTCCCGCTCGTACTTCAGCAGCATGTGGCTTCGCACATCACTGGAGCGCCTTTTACAATTGACGGTGCCAGTGGAAGAAGAGCGCCATCGGTGGCCAGTGAGTATAGGATTGGCCATTAGATTTTGATCTTGGTACTATATTTTAATGAATAGTAAGAAGTGCCTTTGTGTGTTTTTCTATTAGGCTTAATCATATTGGCTATTGTTCAGATGGTTGCTTGTATAAATAGCGGATATTAAAAACACAAAATCTGTTCATAACTAATGCCACTAAATATTTATTTTGGTAAATATAATATTTCCATTCTGGAAAAAGAAAGACAGTACAGTGTGGAGACTGAAAAGTATGAGCTGCATTTATTCAGTACTGTTAAGAATTTATTTTTCTTCATTTTATGTGCATTAAAAAAAAGATTGACCTACTGGATTATGGACTCATGGAATAATTTGACATACTTTATGAAAATGTTGGCCTGTGATATCTGTATGGATTAAGAGATGGCCAGATGGTGTGTGGAAGTAGCGGATCAGAAGTAGTTCTGTTCATAGTGTTTAAAAAATATGAAACAGTAGCAATGTGAAGCATTAGATTTGATTTTGATTTCTCTTTTAGCAATCATTAACCAGTGAGCTAAGCTGTGGGGGCGCCTTTTCAGTTGAAACATTAAGACATCCATTTTAAATGTCTTAATTTGTATGGCCTAGTGTTTTCTAATTTTCTGATAATGGAAACACATTTTTTTCTGAATTGAAATGGAAGCTACATTTCAATCTAACACTGCTGGCTATAATCTGTACGTGTGTAGACCTCTCTCTGTTAATCATAAGGTCTAGAAACATTAATTGTTTTCCGAATGAGAGCTTTGATTCATGAAGGCCGTATTTTTGCGTATGGATTCATAGCATGAACATGCTCCTGAATGTACTATCAGCATTATGGAAAGAAGTGTTTTCCCCTGTGGATACAGATTGGGAATGTTTGCTTAAGTCGTTAAATCTCAGTGGAAATACTGCAATTAGGAAGATTTCTTTCTCAGCATGAATAGAGTTCCTAAGGGACATGAAGATGAAGGGCAGAAATGCCAGTTCAGTGTTCTGAAAATTTTAAATGCCAGTTCAGCTATTTTTGTATTCTATTTTTTAAAAAACAAAAGACAACAACTTTCTTATTACTTACTGTAGTTTCCTCTTCTAATCATCCTGAAGGGTTCACTTTTATAAAATGCCCTTTTGACTTAACAGGAGCCCAGTGGACATTCCGAAACTGTGTGTATGATTCTAGCAATGCTGTGACCATAAAGAGGTGTGACATGTCATCCAGCGCCATAAATAAAGACATATTCTGGCAAGGCAGGGAAAAATACGGCAGTGTTTCCATTTTGAGTAGGTTACTGGATGTCCCAGGCCATGGCCACCATTTTAGAAGTTGATAGATCAGAAGGGAACAGCACAGCATCATCTCCAGGCTGCCTCAGGCATGATTCACTGTATTGAATACCCCTACTAGGCGAACCGAGATTCTACCCTGGACTTCACCTGGCGCACAACCAGGGAGGCTATGTAAGACTGGCTCGGGCTGCGACGGGGCTCAGGATATCGGTGCAACTCAGCGCCAATATCCCCGCACCCTCTCAGCCCAGGCTGACCAATGGCCCCCTCTCTTACCACCGCTGCCTGCCCTCCCCACACCCCTGCACCGACTAGCACAGCACTCACCTGTGACAGCCAGCGCGGGTCCAGGTAAGTGACATAGTAAGCAGTGCCGGCCTCTGCACCGGTGCCGCTTACTCACAAAGAGCCGCAAATATACTTTCCGGCATTTTTGCAACTTCTTAGGCATGCAGAACACTTGCTCTGCTGGCCTATACTTACGGTGGATTGCGCTGTCAGTCTGTCCCAGACCTACCTGGTCATGCTAGCATTCCAGTCTGGGGCCTTCTGCATCCAAAGCATGTGCTCTACAACTGAGCCTGTCATAATATGTAGAGCAGAAAAAGTCTCTTTTTTAAAAAATGTGTTTTCCCTATCCCTTCCTTAAAGGGAACTTGATTGTTTAGAAACCAGTTTGAACTGTGGGTAACATCTGTTATTGCTGGTTTAAATTTGATTATGTTCCTGGCATTATAATACTTGTCCCTGAATTATGAAACAGGGACAGTTTCAGGGAGCCTAATAGTTGTCTTTGAAGGCTTGATTTTATGACAGTATATGTGTGGTCTAGACTGCGAGTCTCTGTAGACCAGACATATTCTAAGACAGGTGCTGGGCTGCTCAGAAACTAAATTACATGTATGTTCCAGACATTTGGTAGCTCTTACTGAGGACTAAAGATACCCTGTTAATAGCTCTCAATTATCTAATTAACTAGCTTGACTGAGTTCAGAGAGTGTCTGTAAACACACCATAATTCTGGCTAGCTAAATGAGCTGCTCAAGTGCACTGTGTTAAACAAAAGGCTGCTTAATCTTCCTCTGTCATCCCACATTAATGGCATGTATCTGAAAGGCCTTATCACATGTCAAGAGAAATGGACGAGGGGATGGAGGGGATCTATGCATGTTATGGACCTTGCTTAGCTTACATAGAAATCAATACATGCACATCAGTTTTAGGTGTGCTTCGGTCTCTCCCCTCTCCCAGCTTTATTTTCAGGTTCTTTTTTTTTTTTTTTTTGAATCTCTGAAATATATTTTGCGAGAGCAGCACAACTCCTTTTTATTCCTTCTGTGTGTGGGAATTAAATGCTACTGTGGGAGTTCTTGTTCCTTTACACTTGACTAGGGTACATGACTAACTGCTTCTGATCAGAACTGATGAATCAAATTTGTAGTTTTGATTTGTTTTCCATCTTCAGCACTGATGAATCTTTTGAAGTTACAATCCAGTGTACCGTTATATGTCAGTGACGTGGGGAATTTTCCTAATCTATCATCTGCTGAAAGGAAAGAATTGTTCTCCTCTAGCTTTGTTAGCACATTGGCATAAAAGATGAGAATGCTGTCAGTTCTGAGAAATGGCCAGACTTCCCCAACTCAGGGAATGATAACTACAGCCTCAAGCCTCCATGTTCAGTCTTCTTACCTTCTACGTGTCCTTCCTGTAGAAGCAGTTTTTTTGTTGCTCACAGGAAGATGCTGATGTCCGAACCTAAACAGCAGCAGATAAAACTCTGGGCCTCTGTACGCATGGTCTGTCCTCTGTATGGGTATATACAGGTGTACAGGGCCAGCCCATCCATGAGGCCAGGTAAAGAGGCAGCAGACTGGCAAGAGTGTCTTGCATCTGTATCTTCCTGCTGCTTCCCCTGGCCTGCCGCCCTTGTAGGTGCTTTACCCTGCACCTCAATTCTTTTTTAAGTTGCTGATAGTGAGAGAGAAAGAGGATCAGGGAGCTTGACAGCTCACCCCTTCCTTCACTGCCATTGCTGTGAGTGAACAGTTGTAGCAGGAGGGCTGGAGGAGGAAGGAGGGCTTCTGTGATCTTGTTCTGAGCTGTTCCCTTCCAGGTCAGCGATCGAAACAGGACTGTGCCATTGCCACTTCTTCCTTTTATGTCTGGTTGATTCTTCAAAACAGGCTGAGTGGAGCGTGTTGGAAATAGGAGAGGACCTCTTCGGCTCCCAGCATGCTCTGCCCATTCTGTATTGAAGAAGTGACGGGGCAGGTGAGGAGTAGGTGGTGGTGGTAAGGAGCAGTATTCCCCCTAAGCTGCACGGCCGCACAACTTGAAATGAAGCTCCGCGCAGCTCCGCAACCTGAAAGTATGATGTCGTTGTCAAGTGTCTGGTGGCGCCACCATGCAGCTATGGAAGGGCTCCATGTAACCGTGCAAAAAGTAAGGAGGGAACACTGGTCTGATCTACCTACCTGGGTCCTCTCAGATTTGCACCGGTAAAATTACTGGCACACATCTGAGTAGACCCATCAGGGCAGCAGAAGCTTACCCCCTGGGCAAGGGAACAGATTTCCCTTACCTGGAGGAGACCTACAAGGCTGCCCCCCCCCCCCCCCCCGCAGGATGCAGCACATGCTCCAGTGGCATAGCTACATTGTGGGGGATGCGACTTTGATAGGATTAGGCTGTTAGTTAAGTCAGATTTCGTGTGAATGGCTTCAAATGGAACAGTCACCCACTGCTTTTCTTTCTTTTTTATGGAATCTTGGTTCACTGGTTTTGGCTCTAATAAATACCGGTAACCATTCTTCCTCTAACTTAGCACAGCCAAGGTAATATGCTTTAACGCAGGGGTGCACAACATGCGGCCCCAGGGCCGCTTGCGGCCCTCCAAAGGATATCCGGTGGCCCCCGGAGAAATCAGGGATCCCTTGGTGTGCGTTGCTTACGAAGAGAGCGCCAAGGGATCTCCGATATCTTCGCTCCAGCCGCGTAGCTGTGCAGCCTTCTTGCTCGGGTCGCCGAGCGAGGACGAAGTCACTGAGCCTTGTGAGCCCATTGGCTTTGAGGCCGTTGCTGAAGGCGGCGTTTGATCGCTGCCGATCAGCTGGAGTCTCCTGGCATTCAGCCAGGAGCCGGAAGAGCCACGTCTCCTCTTGTGTGCCAACGGGCGCAGAGGTTTTGGGGCTTGTCCCGTTGGCGCTGTCGCTGCTTCGTGTGAGGAGGAGGCTCGGATTCGCGGTGGGAGGGCAAATCCGAATTTTTAATTCTGTAAATATCTTTATTTATTTATTAATATGTTGCTTTTCCGGATATTTTCCAGCTCATGGACACCCCCCCCTGTGATGTCACTTCCTGAGGAAGTGACATCACGGTTCCTTGACACGCCCCCCCGTGTGGCCCCGAAGAAGTTTAGTCTATTCATTTTGGCCCCTACCTACTTCCAAGTTGTGCACCCCTGCTTTAACGGTTACTGTTGTAAATTGTCATTGTTCTTTTTGTAATCATGGTCGCTTACTTTACCTCTTCTGACTGCACCTTTGCAACTTTCTCTGTCTCCATGTGTGTGCATATACCTGTCCACTAAGGAGTTAACTTCATGCAACTGATGAAATGAACTGTAGTACACAAAGCTTAAGCTGAAATAAATTGGTTAGTTTTTAAGGTACTGCTGCAACACAGCTACCCCTCTGGAAAGTAGCCCAAATTAGCCATCCCCTGTAAGGCTGCAGGATTGCTAACGTGATTGCCTCTATGTAAAAAGCCATTGGGAAGAATAATTCATGGACATTGATCTGTCTGAGCCACTGAGCACCCTTAAACTTTCCATGGTCCAGACATTTGACAGTGCAGCCATGTATACTAGCCCACTGGTATCCATGCTACCAGTCGGTTGCAGTGAATATGGTTCTCAGGTGTGTCCTGTGTCACCAGCTTACTGATTAGCTGCTGGCAAGAAGAATTGCTGTAATCTGCTGGGGAGAAGGGTCTAGAGCAGCAGCAAAGTGGTCATCTTTCCAATGTAGTGAAGTCTCAGTGCCTGAAAGTCCAACTGGATACAGTGGAACTTCAGCCTGCTTAATTTTCTCTAGATTATTCCTGGTATGTATTCAGGATGAAAGTTGTCTTAGAAAATGGAAGGCTGCCCAGACAATATGAAGGCTAGTTCTGGAAAATTGGCAATATCAATCCATTTTCTGAACCCAGAGCTGATAGTGTGCCATCAGAAAATGCTTCTCTGTCCAAATGGCATTGCTACTTAGGTGTTTTGGACTGTTGAGAGCTGATCAAGTTACTGCTTCGCATTTGCAAGGAGCAAGCACTTAGGTATCATGAAATCAGTTCAGAAGTACCCCTTCTTTGGTGGGGAGCTGGCTAACCTAATTTTGTGATGTTTGTTGCTTTTAAAACAAAAGATGGCGATGTTTATATATACGGTTTTTTAGCCCTGATAAACACATGAGCTGGTTTTTAACCAGCCGTTTTTGTTAACTACTCCAATAAAACATCTGGAGTGAAGAAATTAAATAGTGTTCTACAAACACTGTTTCTTAACTCTGTTAGAGCACAATCCTATGCATGTCTACTCAGAACTAAGTCCAATTTATTTCAATGGAACTTACTCCCAGGTAAGTGTGTATAGGATTGCAGCCTTAGCATAATATGTTAATCTTTATACAGCTCATGGGTGAAAAGTGCATTTGACATTGTGTTACTTTGACTATTCCTTCAATGTAATTCTGGTTTCATGGCAGCATAGCCTGGACCAGTCATAGCTTGTACCAAGGATGTCATCCACATCTTGGGAAGCAGTTTCTTTTTTGGAGAAGTTTCACTATGTTGACTCTATTTTGGTTAATCTTATTGATGTGGAAGTATCTTACTTTGGTATATCTCCTGTGACCCCCTACTCTGGATTAAAGGCTTAGCTCTTCTTGAACCTGACTATTATCATTATCATTAAAAATATTTATATACCACTGTTCAACAAAAAGTAGCTCTCAAAGCAGTGGACAAAGCTAAATAATTGGTTCCCTGTTCCCAAAGGGCTCGCAATCTACACAGTCTATTTATTTATTTATTTATTTACTTACTTACTTACTTACTTACAGTGTTTTTGCCCCGCCTTTCTCCCTGAAGGGACCCAAGGCGGCTTACAACATAAAAATACAATACAATAAGAAAGTAATCACTTTTTAAAACAGTAAAAAACAATTAACAAAACTAATAAAACATCTAAAAATTGATTTTAAAAGATTACATTTAAAACAAGATCATAAAAACAGCAGCACCCCATCTGTATCAGCAAGATGTTAAAAAAGGCAAAGGCTCAGAAGGCTTCTTTGAACAAGAAGGTTTTTAGGCCTGTGTCCAAGGAGGGAGCAGTTTGTAAGTCAAAGGGGAGGGAATTCCATAGGGTTGGTGCCACTACTGAGAAGGCCCTATTTCTGGCTGCCGCCCCTCACACCTCCCTATCATCAATGACTGAAAAATGGAAACTTTAAATATGATTCATGCAAGCTGCTTTCCCCCTCCCCCGTCAATGCAGCTGTACCAAAATGGTAACCGTCCGCTGCATCCTATGGTGGTGGTGGTGGGAGCAGTTGTGGAGGTCTCTTCTGAGTAAGGGAATGATTGTTTCCTTACCCAGAGGTAAGCACAGGGGTTGGTCTACTTGGACCTGCATTAGCTAAATAGCTGGCGCAGGTCCGTGTGAACCTGTGCCATGGGATTGGGTTCGGGAAGCGGGATAGTACAGTATATGGCGTGTGTCAGGGCTGCTGATCCTGGCGCTGCTGATCCTGGCCCCAGGATGTGATCTGCCCATTCCCTGTTGCTGCCCTCCCCTGCCCCATTCTGCCCTCCTACCTCCCCCACCATCTTTCTTTCTCCAATGAGTGTTGAGGGATCTGCTGAAGTGGGCGGGAAGGTGCAGGCCTTCCCGCTGGCGCTCGCCTTCTCCGACTGGCACTAACTGCTTTATGGCAGTCAGCACTAGGGGAGGACCAGTCTCAATGGTGGTTGGTGAGTGTAGGGTTGGACCCTTAACTATGGATAAGGAGTCTCTTCCTTTTGCCCTAATTTCCTCTACTCTCTCTGACTTAGATTATCCCAGAACATCTCCATTCAACTCTCCTGTTTTGTCCTAATACACATGACCAATTAGAAATGTAACTTTCATTCATTAAGTATGTGGAAAGTCTAGTTTATTCAGAATTTTCTAGCTAATTAGGATGTGTGATCTCCATTGTGCTGTTTGGAGGCCATATTCAAGTATTATTTTGTAGTCGGG
Organism: Plestiodon gilberti rubricaudatus; assembly: GCA_026170595.1. NCBI lineage: Eukaryota > Metazoa > Chordata > Lepidosauria > Squamata > Scincidae > Plestiodon > Plestiodon gilberti. Next base: position 150,226,486 of record JANXHW010000002.1, on the reverse strand, counting down.
AACAAATATTTCTTTGCAGCCAGAATTTAAAACTAGAAATCTCCCAAGACATCAAGGACTTTTCTCTTTTCTTTTGAGAGATGCTGTGAATCAGATATAGATAGCTTCATGAAAAAAAAAAAGTGTTAACCTGGTTTTTTGCTGGTTCCTAGCCTCAGAAACCTGTCTTCTAGAAAACTTCATGAGTGTGAAGGAATCAAATAATCCTGGTCTCAAGTTAAGCAGACTGATTTCTGAAATACATTTTTCTCTTTACAGTGCGTGCGTGTGCACACGCACATGCACACACACTGACTTATTCAAGTCACCCATGTTATTACTAACTGATCTCTGTATGCCTTGCCTCGGTTCCTTATTAGTTCTGAGTGAATGGCTGACATTTAAGTGTTTTGCCACAATCAGAAAGGAAAAAAAAACCCTTACTTTACCCAAAGCTTACGTTTTAGCACTAAAAACAAAAGCTTCCGGGTTGTCCAGCCATGGTCGTTTTAATAAAGATGACATTTTATCCAACGTTTCATCCACCAATGTGGCAGACATCATCAGGGAAATTGCGGAGACAGAGGTGTAAAACACTTCCAAACCACTCTGATCCTTATGTTTTAGGTTTCTAATTTCTCTGGAAAGTTTACATAGTCTTGCATTTTAAACGTTTGGGCAGCCCTCATTTCAGGTGTTACACTCAGTCCGTAACTTGGACTCCAACTTTTCACATGGATGATAGGAACAGATGAAGAGCCAGTGCGGGCAGTGCCTGCTCATGGCATTTTGCTGCCTGAATTGGACCGCCAAACAGCGCTCCCTCCCTTCTCTCTTTTTCCTGTTAAAATCACACCACCTTCCTTCATCCCTTTTCTCCTGGGAAGGTAAGGGGAGTGGTACCGTTCCATCTTCCTCTGCTGGGTGAATGGCTGTGCTGCGACTTGTTTCATCATGGTAGAATCCAGCCCTAAGTCTGGGTTGTTTAGTTTAGGATACAGCTTTCTTTATGTGCTCACCAAGGTGGTGGGTTTGAGAAAGCAGCCAGCTTTCCAGAGGGCGCTTTCGGGACATCAGGTTATGCACTGTACAAGGAGCACAGGAAAGCATCTTTGGTTAAGTCGTTAGTGATAGGTTAGAACTACTCATTCGTCCTGAGTTACTGTTGTGTACCAATATCATTAGTTACGTCATCATTGCTGAATGGAATGATTTGCTAAGCTTTAGCATCTCTTTACAGGTTATGTTTTCAAGGGATTTTCTAAATACTGGGAGACAGTGAATAGGAAGACTTAACATTGTGTTTGTCTGTGTTTTACCTCCTATGAAGGTGGCTGCAATTAACCCAAACCACCCACTGGCTCAGATGCCCTTGCCCCCTTCAATGAAAAACTGCATTCAGCTAGCAGCATGTGAAGCGAGTGAGTTGCTACCGATGATCCCTGATCTGCCAGCAGACCTGTTCACATCCTGCCTTACGACACCAATCAAGATTGCACTGAGATGGTAAGTGACTTACCTGCTAGCTAGGGGGATATTGCCTATTCTCTGTGCCTTGCCTATTGTACGGATAGACTTGTTGACCCAGATACTTCAGCTCCTCTAAAAATTTCTCTACAATACTAAATTACAAGGATTTGAGGTGTTCATCTGGGAGAACATCTTATTTCACCTTCCTGGCTTTGATTATCCTTCTGTTTATTACATTTTGGATTCTAGCTGGATATTTGGGTTTGCTCAGATTAAGGGACTTACTGCGTTGGAAATTAAAATAGTCTGTCTTTTCACAAATCAGAAATACCATATGGTGCAACACAATGTTATATCAGTAGACCATTTTTCAGACAAGCTATAGTGCTGATCCTCACACTTCTCTTCCTGTGCACATACTGCTTGTTTCAGTGGGGGCTTATGTTGGTAGTACAGTTTGAGGACTGGGTGGTAAATCCCATATGTTACAGAAATGTTTCATATAAGCTAGTTAAGTAATAGCAGTGAACAGCATTAAGAAGTATCAACAAAAGAGAAGATAATTTGAAGTGATGTGGCCCTCTTCAGAGGCAGAGAGATGAAAACTTATTTCACCAAGTTTACTCTTCCTAAACAAGTGGAACAGACACATATCCAACAGCTTATGATACACAAGCATTTTAAAAACTTGAGCAAATTTAAAGTGTTCAGTTCTCCTGTTTCCAGTGCAGAATTAAAATGCATTTGCTGACTTTTCTGAGTTTGCCATATTTGTTGAATTGCATTGTCATTGTGGTATGTGGGTCAGTTTTCTTTGTTGGGTAGCTCTACATGGCGAACCAAATAGTTGCATGTATACTAGTGTTTCCTGCAGCAGACTCTTGTAGTATAGATGGCATACACATGTCTTTAAACACCTGCGTGTGTGTGTTGATGAGCCCTGGACCCATTCAAGGTCCCCAGTCACATCTATGGGAGCGTCTAAAGTGCAAGTATGCCACCCCCACTTTACACACTTGCAGTGAGAAACATCTATGAAGTATGTACATGCAGCAGCCAGGCTTGCTGCATGAGGTGTGGAGTAGACCTTTGATGAAACCTGCAAATCTCAAATCCTAAATAATGAGTTGCCAGGCTTCTGGTACTGAACATTGAAGACATTTGAAGTCTTTATGGTTACAGTCTTCAAAATAATTACCGTGCACTAGTGTTACTGCCCTCAGTGATAATTTTGGAGGACAAAGGGATGGGGATAGGGACAGCTAGCCTCAGGATTGCAGTGTTAAGGGTGCTGAGCTCTGGGATGCTGCTAAAGACCATAACATAACATAGCTCATTAAATTTGCTTAGGAATTAACTGATGTAAAACATGTGCTGTTCTTACCCTCAGTAACAATTGCTTTGTCATTTTTTTAGATTGTGAGTCCCTTTGGGATAGAGAGTATTCTCATTCTTTTGTGATGTAAATCACACTGAGAACTTTAAAAATAAATATCATTCTATATTTGTGCCCTTATGGCTCCAAAAGTTGTTTGAGGCTATTGATATGGCACAGAAAGCTATTTAGACTGTGTAAATACGTGGGGGTACGTGGTAGTTCTTTCATAGTTCACCTGTCATTTCCCTTTTCCCTTCTTGGACATTTCTTAGTATGCTGATAGCCAATGTGATCTAATGGACCTAGTCCTGGATTCAGATTCCAGTTTGGGGGGCAAATCAATCACTATCTTCAGCCTATGTTACCTATCAGTAAAGTGGGAATTGTGATAGACATTGAAAATAGTCATGAGGCTGGTAAAAATTATAATGCAGTTAACGTGCAAAAATTGTGTTAGAAATAGGCTCATAATGATATTGTCTTACCAGATTGCTAAGTAAGTGATTTTGTTTTGCTGAACCTATTCAGCAGGAGATAGTTATGGAGTGGATTGATGGCTTGTTACCGGCAGGGACGACGCGCGACACCCCTGAGCGGGGACGCGCGTCACCCTTAAGGGGGAGGCTCCGCCCCCGCGCGTGACGTCACGCGCAGGAGCGGAGCGCCCTCCCCGCTCCGTTTTTGGCTCATTTTAGAGCCAAACGGACCCAGGGGAGGGCGGGCGGGCCCACCTTCACTGCAAAAATGTGAGTGAGGGGCATTGCGCGTCACCCCCATACGCGCGACGCCCCCCGGCGGCCCGCCCCCCCGCCACCCCCCGTCGACGCTAGTGGTTACCGGCAAATCCCTGTACCATATTTACCTAGATATCAACACTCCCCTGAGATTGTTGCTCAATCTCAGTCACTTTTTGTAATTCAAAAACTGTTTATAGACTCTATCTCAGAGGCAGAAAAAGCTAGGGAACATTAAAGAAAGGGTCTATGTTTATAAGGATGTTTATAAGGAAGTCATGTACTGTAAAGAGGAAAAATGCAATTCTAGATAGACGTTTTAAATTATATTATTGCTTACTGAACAATTTGAGGAATCCTTTGTGGGAAGAAGAAAGGTTGTGGATAGTTACAGTTCTGCCAAACTCAAATAAAGTGGATAAAGACATTTGAATTTTGTTCCATCCCAACCTATCTCATTATCTTGAGACTTGTAGTGTACCAAATTCAGTGGAGCAAAATGTGCCTTATACATGTTAGGGATCAGCATTCAGTGGTTTCAGCTTAAAAGCAGACACATGAATCAAAATTCAAATGCTTAGTATAAATGAAACTGTGGCATAACTGCTTTTTTCCAGGGATGAATACTTCTGAGCTACCAGTTTAGTCTGAGGAGTCAATTTGTGCTCCTTATAAATTCATGTGGTGTAACTTCAAGACAAAATGACATATAACTTTGAAGTCTAGAGAACAAGGTTCTGTTTGCCGAGCTTGTAAACAGTTCAGTGAAATTTCACCTGGAGCAAAATAATAGATAAGTTACTTAGAACCTCCTTCTAGTTTTCCAGAAATTTGCAGAGAAGTTCGGGTAGGTTTTGATATGGGGCGCAAAGTTTGGCCAATGCAAACTAGCTGCCAGCCTTTTTTCTAAATTAAAAACATGCATTATCCCAGGATGTCTGTCGTTTATAAAAAGTTTAAAATACGTAAAATATTTAAAACAGTCTTAACGTTTCACCACTACTATCTGTGGCATCTTCAGAAGGAGAAAAACACCTAGGACGCTCGTAGTGGCTGTTTTTCACCTTCTGATGATGCCACAGGTAGTAGTGGTGAAACGTTAAGACTGTTTTAAATACTTTACATATTTTAAACTTTTAATAAACGATGGACATCCTGGGATAATGCATGTTTTTAATTCAGAAATCTGGACCAGTCGTGAGAATCTGAGATTGTATAGCTGCCAACCATCTCTCCTCCTTCTAGGCATCTTGAAACAACTTGAAGGGAGAGAAATGGTGATCTAGGTGCACAAGTGAAGGTTGAATCCCTCGTCTTGATGGCATCTCCAGCCTCAGATAGGGCATTCAACTCATTTTCTGAAGGCAGAGAGGAAGCCAGGCAGACAGGACCACACAATGGAAACGTGGTCTATCTGGAGCCTCCGTCTCCCTTCCCGTGAATCTCCCCTGGGCTGAAGACAGGTGCAGAAGGGCAAAAATGAGGAAACGGTAGAACTGGTTTTTTTCTCACCCTTGTTTCAGGTGCTGGAGGGTGTGGCCGAAAGAGGGGAGTAGTGCCTGGCTTTATTGCTAGGCCACTTTGAGTAGGGACAGCCATCCATCTCCATTTGAGTTCGCCTGCTGGTAATGGTTGTTGCCACCTATGGAGGACTTGTTAAAGTAAGATTTCAAGAAGATCTGTCAGGAAAGAAAAATGGGAATTTTAAGCAGGCTTCCTGTTTAACATTCGGGAGCCTCTCTAGTATGCAGGCTGCTTGCCTGCTCTGTGCTATAAGCCAGCATATGGGCTTATAGCGGTTTTGTAAAGAAAGAGATGCACTTGCTTGGCGCCAGCACTCAAAGCCTAACTAAGATAATGAGCGGGGGGGGGGGTGCATGGGGGGGGGGGGAAACCACAGATAAGTGAATCCACAGATACGGAATCCGCAGATACGACCCCCCGCCCCTCCCTGTACTGTTTTCAACAGCAGCTATATATCCCTGTAATGTCTGTTTCTGGCCTCAGTCTCTTGGTAAAGTTAATAACTTGGTATTGCTGAGAACTTGCCAAAACAAAACACAAACCATCATTTATTTCCTATAGAGAAGCTGCAGATATGGGTTTTTCTCAGAGCAAGTTGTAGTTATGACCCTTCAGAACAGCATCTGCTTAGTTGCAGTGTATGGGTGCTTATACACAAGCAAACATGAGCTGAAGCTATTTGCAGTTTAGACCTCTTGGGAGCTTTTAGGATGTTTGAGTTATGACTGTAATTCAGAAGAATAAATTTCAGGTAAAACTAAATTACAGCCTCCCCTTTCTCTATTGGCTAGTATGGAAAGAAAAAATTCTACTTACTGTACCTTAAAGTCATTATGCACCAGGACTCCAAATTATTTCCATGACTTGTTGAGAAATATAACCTATAAATCAACTGAAATGTAGCTTTTCTCCCATTTCTGCCTTCTATAGTTCTTCTGGGCATTCAAGTCATAATTGCTCAATGCAGCTTTCAGTATATCTTGTCTGTTTAGGAAACCTGCAAATGTGAGGTGCATATTGTTCATAGAGCTATTGATTGACAGTACATACCATTGCAAAAACCAATAGGGGTGTAGGAGGAAGTACTGTATATGGCATGAAAGTTGTGTGGATTGTTCCTTAAAGCCATTTCAGTCCCCTTTTTCTAAAACGTCTGTCTAATTGTTCCTCAGTATTTGAGGACACCCAGTTTGTTTCTTGAGATGAGTTCCTTGCTCCTTCGTAGAAAAATTAAAAGACCTATACAGTATATTCCATGCTATAGGGTAGCTATATATTCCATGCTAAAAAGGAACATATCTCTGAGGCCATATTAATGCTTTCACTAATCTTCTGGAAAACTATTTAAAGTTTGGGAAAGTGTTGGTGTGTTGTACTTCACTAATCATATTCTATTTTAGTTAAGATGCTTTTCATCCTAAAATAATAATATTAGATAGTAATAATTATTAATGATAGTGATAGATATGTCTGAATCTTTTTACCCCCATCTCATAGGGAGATTTCTCTAGTTTTGAGATTACTTGAGGAGAATTTGTTTATTAGAATGTGAGTTGATCAGCTGAATGCAATTCTGTCTGTGCCTATGTGCGCATTACCTTTGACCCTAAAACGAAAGGGGGTGGCCAAGATGGCTGATGTCAACTCATTTCCAGTATAAACTGGGCTTTGCAGCTGCACTCTTTAACCAATTTTGACAGCATTTTGGGTGCAATAATATTAGAGCCGACCCTTATATCAAAGCTTGTTAGAAATCTGTTGGGAAAATTATAAAATGGCTACCGGCATAAATATATTTTGGGCAATAGCATAAAATCTGTACAATATGTTATGGAGCCAACTGAGTAACTCAAACTTAGGTCCAGACATGTTTGGATTTCATTAGGTCAAAAAGCATGAAAAGCAAACACATTCCTCTGAAATACAGTAGTTCCAAAACCAGGGAAATCTCCCAGACTATTGTACTTGCTTCATCATTGCCAGGCTGTTTAGGGCAGGAAGTGACTCCCTGATCAGAAGTATTGTGATAATTTGAGGAGTATATTGCTTGCCAGCCATATCTGGCAAGGGCATCACAAAATTGCAGCACAGTGCAGGATCAATGACAAGCAGTGATAAGGGCTTTGGGAAGTGGTATCAACTGATAGATTACACTTCTGGCATCTCAGTGTCCTCCACAACATTCAAGTATTGCATGAGGTAGACTTCTGGAATATTTTGTTCTTTTTCTGGCTATTTGGTGGCAGAACTTTAATGATATTTATATGACTTCAGTTTGTTTTGACATCATTCAGTGAAGGAAGAGTGAGCAAATAATACATCATTGTACATGAAAGTCTGACTCAGTAGAGTCAGAAAAATAAACCATGACAATATTTAAACCTAGTTGTTTCTAAGCATGCATGTTATATCAATAAGATGTCAATACATTGTTTCTAAGCATGAATGTTATTTCTGCAGCTCAAAGAATATACAGTATGACCCCCGTATCCACGGGGGATAGGTTCCTGCCCCCCCAGTGGATACCGGGAATCCATGGATAGGGGTGAACGCTATCCCCGCGTCCATTACTTTAGTTAGGCATCCAGCGCTGGCGCCAAGCAAGCATGCTGGCTTATAGCACAGAGCAGGAGCCCTGCTTCCTGTTTAACATTCAGAAGACTCTCTAGTATGCAGGCTGCTTGCCTACTCAGTGCTATAAGGCAGCATGCTGGCTTATAGTGTTTTTGTAAAAATGTGTTTGCTTGGTACCAGCACTGGAAGTCTAACTAAGGTAATGGGGGCAGGAGACCCCAGCGAACCGCAGATACGTGAATCTGCGGATAGTGGATCTGCGGATACGGCCAGCCCCTGTATTTGGGACTTACGTTGTAAGTAGGTTATGTGATGTGCAAAACATCCCTGAAGACTACTTATTTGCCCAGATTTCCTAAATACGTTTAATTAAGTAACTTGCTTTGTTTTTAGTATGTGTACAAATTGGAAAATGAGTTGCTATTTTAAGTGATTGAACATAAGAACATAAGAAGAGCCCTGCTGGGTCAGGCCAAAGGCCCATCTAGTCCAGCTTCCTGTATCACACAGTGGCCCCACCAGATGCTTCAGGGAGCACACAGCCAACAAGATACCATATTTTACGCTCCATAGGACGCATCGGTCCATAGGACGCATGCATCCTATGGAGCATAAAATAGAGAAAAAAAAGTTTGTACTTACCTGGGCTTGGGGGCGCTTCGGGGAGGCCTGTGCGAGCCTCTGTAGACCTCCCCGATGTTTACTTCGGCCCCAAACAGCGATTTTTGGCCATTTCTGGAAAGGGAGGGAGGCCTTTTCGGGGAGGCCTGCAGAGGCTCGCGCACACCTGCGTGAGCCTCTGCAGGCCTCCCATCAGCCCCAAACAGCGATTTTCGGCCATTCCAGAAATGGCCGGAAATCGCTGTTTGGGGCCGAAGTAAACATCGGGGAGGCCTGTGGGGGCTTCGGGGAGGCCTGCGCGAGCCTCTGCAGGCCTCCCCGAAGCGCCCCCAAGCCCAGGCTTCGCACCATAGGACGCACGCTTTTTTCCCCCTATGTTTTTTTTTGGGGAAAAGTGCGTCTTATAGTGCCAAAAATACGGTAATCTGTTTCCTGCTGCCACTCCCCTGCACCTGGCACAGAGAAAACCTACTTCTAAAACCAGGAGGTTGCTTATGGCTTGTAACCTGTGATGGTCTTTTCCTCCATGAATCTGTCCAAACCCCTTTTAAAGGCATCCAGGCCAGGTGCCATCACCACATCCTGCGGCAAGGAGTTCCACAGATGAATTACACGCTGAGTAAAGAAATATTTTCTTTTATCCGTTCTAACTCTCCCGCCACTCAATTTTAGTACATGTCCCCTGGTTCTGGTGTTGTGCGAGAGGGAGAAGAATTTCCCTCTATCCACTCTCTCCATCCCATGCATAATTTTATACGTCTCAATCATGTACCCCCTCAGGCGCCTTTTTTCTAGACTGAAAAGTCCCAAACGCTGTAGCCTTTCCTCATAAGGGAGGTGCTCCAGCCCACGAATCATTGTGATCGCTCTTTTCTGCACCTTTTCCAATTCAACTATATCCTTTTGGAGGTGTGGTGACCAGAACTGGACACAATACTCCAGATGTGGCCTTACCATCGATTTGTACAAAGGCATAATGATATTGGCCGTTTTATTCTCAATCCCTTTTTTAATGATCCCGAGCATGGAATTGGCCTTCTTCACAGCCGCCGCACACTGGGTCGACACTTTCATCGACCTGTCCACCAGCACTCCAAGATCTCTCTCCTGATCCGTCACAGACAACTCAGAACCCATTAGCGTATATGTGAAATTTTGGTTTCTTGCCCCAATGTGCATCACTTTGCACTTACTTACATTGAAGCGCATCTGCCATTTTGCTGCCCATTCTCCCAGTTTGGAGAGATCCTTCTGGAGCTCTTCACAATTCCTGCTGGTCTTCACCACCCAGAAAAGTTTAGTGTCATTCGCAAACTTGGCCACCTCGCTGCTTATCCCCGACTCCAGGTCATTTATGAATAAGTTGAAAAGCACTGGTCCCAAGACCGATCCTTGGGGCACACCGCTTTTCACCTCTCGCCATTGTGAAAATTGCCCATTGACACCCACTCGCTGTTTCCTGGTCTTCAACCAGTTCCTAATCCACAAGAGGACCTCTGCCCTCTTATTCCCTGACTGTGGAGTTTTCTCAGGAGCCTTTCATGAGGGACTGTGTCAAACACCTTCTGAAAATCCAGATATATAATATCCACGGAGGTGGTGTAGGGAGGAATAAACCATCCGTCTATTTGGTAGGAATCTATTTGGTAGGAATCTCTTTTCAGGTGGACTTAAAAAGCACTTTAGACCACTTTAACCTTTGTTTGAACCTATCTCCTAAGTTCTTTCTATTCTCTCTTCCCCAATTCAAGTTTGCAAACTGACAGGCATACAAACAAAGACTTTACATGGTACAGATAGTTGATTAGCTTATTCAGAGTGTTGTCCTGTGTTTGGCACTAGCTTATGTCCTGGTTAGGTATACATGTGTTAGCTTTCTGGTAACATATTAAAATTACATGTTGGAACATCAGCCAATTCAGTGACCAATAATTAGAAAATATTCTTGATTGACTCACACATTTTTGAGAAAGAAATGTAACTATCCCATGGTGACCAAACTATTTTTAATTAAACCATATAATTCAAAAATTGAGAAGCATCTTTCTTAAGTTCTAATTAATCTTATTGGTCAGAGCATCTAAGTTCAGTAGTTTCCCAGGAAATGTTTGTTTCTCATCCAGTGGTTTCACCACCTCAAAGCAAAGGACAACGGTGTTCTTGGAAACCGTAAGATACTATAATCCCTTTTAACAACTATGGCTCCGATCCAGTGCATGCTTACCTGGGAAAAAGTCCCACTGAACACAATGAAACTTACTTCTAAGTAAACTTGCATAGGTTTGTGCTGTCTTTCTCCAATGTAAGTAAATATTGGTTATATAACAGACAGTAAACCTTGTGTACTAGACTGAAAGATTTTCAGCAAGCAATAAAAGAAACTTCTGCCTTTAGGTCAGACTGAAGTTGAGAGGTTGCAGAACTTTAATACTGAACTATAAAATGAATCTAAGACAAAGGAATATAAATTCAGATCTATGCCTATCTCTATGTCAAGTCAGAGAGACTGAAATCATCTACACTCTCAGGGAAGCAGAATACAAAGGGAGAGGGTGAAGTTGACTGACCTCCGAAGTCAAGATGGCCATTGGGGCCAACCTGCTTTGGCTGTCTTTTTTCCCCCCTTCCTTGCTCATTTCCTGGCATTTTCTATCAGTAGAAAAATTGTGGCCTTTACTGAAGCATGCAAAGATACTTTGGGACTTTCAGGAAGACTCTGCTGCTTTCTTATATTCCACAACCTGGACTAAAGCAGTTTAAAAGGTCCTTTTGTTCATGACAGCTTGCCTCATTTTCTTTTTCTAATTTTAAGCAAGCAACAAATAAAAACTGGAAAAGAAAAAAATGCTTTAATTTACAATATAACTACCAAAAAAAAAAAAAACCCTCTGCAAATAATGAGGAAAACCTGACATCACTACTGATTCTGTATTTGGGAAGTGCATACCTCAGGTGTGAAAAGACTTTGGCTCAGAGCACTCTTCAGAGCCCTTGACCTTTCCAGTTCCTTTTGTCTTGTATGTTCATGCACATTTCTATCTGTGCTACTTCTTGAATAACAGTTTCAAAGATGTGCAAACCAGTTTTCTTTGGGTCCTGGTCCTGGAAAATAAAAATGTTGCAGTTGGATATTCTCTGGTTCATTAAATTTGAGTAACTATGCAGTGTCACTGTGGTGGTGGTAGTCAACAGCAACACTCATCTAGTAAAATAAATGATAGTCCCTAAACATTTACTAAGGGTTTAAACCCATTCTTCTGAAGTTCCCTGAGCAGAGAACTGTACATACTAGTTGTCCCCTTGCCAGAAATCTTGGTCATGTACAAATGCCCTCACCACAACTTCCTTTGCCTATCTATCCTATATTATCCTCAGGCTAATTATTCCTTCTTATGCTTTGTGAGGCACTGATGCTTCCTTGTATCTCAGACAAATTTTCATATCTCATGTCTTAAGCCCTTTATATGACCCATCTCCATTCTTGCATAGGTGCATACACCTCAAGAACCATATTGATAATGTCACCTTGGTGTTGAGAGAACAATTTAATTTTTCAAAAATGACTTATCAATCATTTATATCCTGTCTTTTCATAAGTGCACAAAGTGTATTGCAAAAGTATACTTAATAAAAACAAAAAATGATTACAGAAACAGTAGTGTGATACATCATGTCATACATTCAGCAGGCCAAAAGCTTGCCAGAACAAAAAAGGTCTGTACATGTCAATGGAGCATCAGCAAGACGGGGACGATATGGATCTTCCTGGGTAGGGAGTACCAAAACTTGGGTGAAGCTACAGAGAAAGCCCTCTCCTGCATTCTCACTAACTACACTTCAGCCCATGAAGCTCCCAGTTTAGCTCAGTGGACAGGTCGACTTATGTGCGAAGGTATATAACCTGGCCACTCCTAGATAGTGCAGAAGCACTCCTGGTCAGAAGCACAACCTGAGCACCCAGTGGCAAACTGAGGCTAGGAGCACCATCAAACTGTGAATTTGATTGTTCAGGGTGAATACAGCTCAATCTGCATCCCTACTCCTGTGTCAACAGTTCTATTAAGCTGGGACACCTCCGTCTTGTTTGGATTAGGCTTCAGTTTGTTGCCCACTTCCTGTCTATTACTGATTTCAAGCATCAATTCAGGAGTGCACATCCTCCCTGAACTGAGATGGAAGGGGGGGGGAGAGGTATCATCTCCACCACACTCAAATTCTCCAGATGATCTCATCCAATGATTTATTTATTTATTGAGAGAGAAAGAGAGAGAGAGAGGGGGGGGGGAATAGGAAGGTCCATGTGCTTCTCCTGGCTTTTGCTTGTGCCGTCAGAGGAAAGCATAGCTTTCACTTTGAGAACCCTGATTTCACAGGTGTTGGCATACGTGGGCTGTTCTCGAAGTTGCACTAAGAAGACTAAGTGATTCTGGGAGGGAGATCTGTTCTCTGCCCTGTTAATGCTACAGGATTTTAATAAGCAGTTTTTCCACAAGGGAGCCATTTTCTGCATGTACTGCTTGCTGAAAGACTGAAGGTCTGCTTAAATTTTGCATCACTCTGAGATTTGTATATAAAGATCATTGCTTCTCACATGGCCGCATGACAAGCTCATTAATAAAGTGGAAAATAGATATTTCAGTAAACCTTTCTGTATGTTTGGTGTTAAATCCTGAGTCACAGCTTAAATTTCATTTCTACTAAAAGTAGGTCACCAAGATACTGCAACTCTAACAGGTGATAGAAGAATGTTTTGCATACTTAATAGCTGTAGATGTTAAAAGTTTTTAAATTCCCCTCTTAATTATATGGAAACTAAGCTCTGTGTGTGCCCGTTTCTCATGCACATATAACATGCTGTTTTTGAAGAACTTCAGTTACAATAGTCTACATAATATTACCCATGAGCCAGTGTCATTCACTGGTCAGAAGGTTAGATTTAGAGTTTGAGACATCTGGATTCATGAAGCCTGTTTTTGAGAAAAGGGGTTTCTGCTGTTTAACACCTTTCTTGTATCTGTGAATGAATTGCCATTGTGTGCTAAGTTGCAATACTTGCAATTGCGGCATTTATTAGTGTCTAAATTTGGTCCTGAGGCACTATCCGTTTCTCAGACTTTGTCACTCTTAAAAATACTCTTACAGTGCGATCCTGTGTGTGGCCGCCAGCTGCTCCGGTGTTCTGGAGTGTTGTAAATGGTGCTGTAAGGCACGTTTTTGACACTCAGAGAGTAAGTGGCGCTGGCGTTGAGGCTGCCACCGGTGGACACAGGTAAGTCCTGCGGTGGGGGGGCGGCGGCAGGCAAAACGGAAAGGGGTTGGATTGCCGGGGCCAGAAGGGATTCATGGCAGTGCACTCCACCAAATTCCCCTGTCCCGGGCCTGGCGAGCCCTACATGGGCTCCTCAGATTTGCGCTGGCCATTTTGCCGGCGCATATTCAAGGAGACCTATAGGGGCATCTGGGGTATTACCTGGGAGAAAGGGACAAATGTCCCTTTCCCCCGAGGAGGCCTTCAGCTGCACTGGTGCTGACCCAATTCTGTCCAGGATCCATCCCGCCACCCGCGGCCCTGGACAGGATTGGGCTGCCCGAGTCAATGGAAAAAAAGATTTGCCTGCAATATTTGTTTATAAACGTTTGATGTCACATACATAACAAATACGATACTCAACTATTTAGAGTTAGGTGGTATGCAGAGCTGGACTGTCCTATCTTGTATAACCAATTGAAGATAGTTTTAAATAATATTTCTTTATTATCTATGGATCTTAGACTGCCTTTAAATCAGCAAAAAATATTTTCAGGGCTTATTGGACACCACAACGTCTTTATAGTAAAAGATTAATTAAAGACTCTAAATGCTGGCATTGTTATACTTCAGATACCCCTCTTATGCATATGCTTTGGTCATGCGCAGAAGTATGTTTCTTTTGGAATGAAGTAAACAGTATTACGGCTCAATCCTATCTAATTTTTTGCCCTGCGATGCTTCAAGGCCGGTGCAGCCTGTGCTGCATCCAGGGCACAAAAAGGCTGCCTGGGAGGTCACCTTGGGGTAAAGCCCCAGCTACCCCAATGGGGCTACTCGAATGTGTACCAGCTATTTTGTTGGCGCAAGTCTGAGAGCCATGGGTTACGGCGGCCAAGCCCGGGATGGGAAATAGGATTCGGCGAAGGAGGCCGCCGTCGATCCCTCCCCCTTCCCGTGCCCGGCTGATCAATCTACTTCCATAGAACGCCCTCCCCCTGCCCCTCCACTGCCTGCTGGGGAACTTCCTCAGTGGGCACTCCTCTGCATCTGGTGCAGGGAGAGCAGTGCTGGCCTCTGCACCAGCACTGCCTCCTCACTGGGTGATGCAAACGTGCCTTATGGTATTCGAGAGTGGTGGAGCAGTGCTCTGCTGGCCTAAATTGTAGATAGGATTGGGCTGTTAATGTTGTACTGCAAGAATCACTGAAATTTGCCGATACCTATGTCCTTCTGAACTATCTACCTGTATCGTGGAAGTTAATAGTGGGACAGCGGAATTGGAGTCTCTGTGCCCTTACGGTAGCTAAAAGACTGATATTGAAAAATTGGAAGGATAAAGTGCTCCTTTTAGTCAATGGACTGAAGACCTTTTGTCTTTATCGACTTTTGAGCAAATTACTTACAGACAACAACTACAAACTCATATATTTGTGGATATTTGGAAGCCTTTCTTACAGCGCAATCTTGTGTAAGTATACAGCGACTGGCCTAAAGGGCCGTTTGCTGTATCCTGTCAGGATTGCGTCCTGCCCCGGGGCTGCTAGGCCGCACCTCGGGTGAAGGGGACATTCGCGGAGGTGGTGGCAGGGTAATGCAGGACAGGTCAGGGCCTAGGGTATTGCTGTCGATATTCCCGTCCCCTCCCAGTCCAGACTGGCCAGTGGCCCCCCTCCCTTGCTGGGACATCCCGCCTTCCCACCGACCGGCACGGGACTTACCTGCAGCGACCAAAGACGGGTAAGTTCCACGGCCTAGTAAGCGGTGCTGGCCTCTGCGCCACCCAACAGCAACACCCAGTGTACCACCCAGAGAAAGGCAACAGGTACCATGGAAGACCATTGGCTCCAACCCCCCCAGTAACTTGGCAGTGGTATTCTATGACCCCTCCCCACTTTTGGCGGATATCAGAAACTCAGAGAAAACTTCATTTCCTGGTGTTCTTATTGCTGGCTTGCCACCATAAGAATGCTGGGCACTAAGGGATGGGAAAGAGACCTTTCGCTCTCCCCCCACTCCTGGCACAGCTGAGCAAGGTGAGTGGGTGAGCGAGTGGGGAGAGAGTTGGAAAGCCACTGATGCGAGGTTGGAGTTGAATTCTTCTCTAGCTTGAATTAAAATCTGAGCTAGAGAAGAACTTGTTGGGAATGGGTGAGTCATAATAATGCACATTTTGTATTCTAAGACAAAGATTTATGAAGCTTGACCACTGTTGTTGCAGAAACATTTTGCTATATTAGTATGCATGTTGCAATCCTCCCTGAATACCTTTGCATCATAAAATCTCCATTCTACTTATCAGTTTAGCCTGTCGTTGACTTAAAAATTCCTTGGCATCATAATTTTGTTGAACTTGCCCATTTTCCTGAATAACAGTAAATAAGACAACTAATAGTCATCAGTACCACAACTAATTCATCCCCTCCTTCCTCTGAGCAGTAAAGGAAACCCCATTGACCTTACTGACTTCTGAAATGTCATCATCACCCAACATGACCATTCTGATACCTTGCATCTGAAAAATGTCTGTCTACTGTTGTGGGCTGTAAATCAAATCCCATCAGTTGCTACTTGTTTCTTAGGTGAAGTCTCCTTTGCACCTCTCATCTGAGTGTTAGACAAACTTTCTGATCAGGAGGAGGAAGACTTGCTTTAAATAGAACTTCTTGCACCTACAGTATTCAAACTGTGTTATGATACTGTTATCATGGTCTTGGTTGCTTTTAGGTATCACAGTGGAATGTGGTGAAGGAGATAGTCAGCAATGTTATGTATGTTTGTGTATAGGGTCAAGGTTATTTGTGCTTTTATAAAACTTTGTAATTAAATTCTCAGACATTACTGACCCAACTACTCAAGTGGCTGTTAGTCAGCTCTTAGTTTGACCTTAAAACAAAAACCCCTCTGTGCCTATTCACCTAGAGACATTTCTTACTTGCCACAGATGAATGACTATTTTCAGTGCTTGCTTTTATTGTTATAGGTTATGATCAGTACTTTGAATTGGGCACCACTGCAGTGAGCAAGTTTATCTCCAAGAAAAGGTCCATGTATTGCAAAATCTGCTTTCCAACATAACTTTGTTATACAAATATGACTAGAAAGCTTGTCAGTGTCTCTCTAAAAGGAATATGATCAAAAACAATCTGAATAATGTTGTGTCAAGTTTTGCTTTTGTTCATTTGCCACAATTTTGGGCGTTCTTAATAGAGTGCAATCAGTTACTTTAGTTCAGTTTCACCCTGTACAAGCATGATGAAACTGGAAAAGGGCACTGGAAGAAACTGGGGGTGATAGGTTTTTTTAAAGATATGTATGTAATAAGCTGCAATGCAGGCCACAGCCCTCGTGGCACAACTTCTGCAAGCTCTTGGATCTGTATCTTGTATAGACAGCACTGCAGCAAAAAGGGTTTGTTTTTTCTTTATACTTACTCACAAGTCCACCCCCTGATTATTATATGGGAACTTTAAAATGACAGGCTGAGAGGTACTTGTAGGATGTCTTCTTTTTTTGGATTGTGTAAAATTGCATGTATCTAATTTGAAAAGATCCAAAATAACTCCCACCTCACCCCTAATTGCTCCCAGTGCCAGTACATTTCTCTCTGTTTTGTTCACCTTCTGGGTTGTTTTTTTACCTCCCTGCTTCAAAGAGTAAGAGCTGGAACTTTCTTGACATAAAAACTACATTTGGTCCTATAAGCTTTTGGGAAACGTTTTGACTAAAGAAGAGTTTACGTATGTAAGTAAAAAGGCAAACAAAGTCCTGTTTACCGGTACTTCAGAAGATATTTCAAAAGGAGATGTACACTTCAGCTTTTGAATCAGGGGCTACCAAAAGAGAATGTATGAAAAACATACACTCCCCTTTTAAACTGGAGATGGCAAATTTTCAAAGGCAGATCTTATCTACTGCAATTACACTGGAAAGAGCAATTTGTGGGTATGTAGAACCCTTTAATTCAAGGACAGTGCTTAAAATGAGGAAGAAAATTAGAGGAGAGTGATTTTAATAGAAGTGAGTCAAATTTTCATTGATTTTAATTTCGTGACATTTGCATTATGTAGGAGAAACTTTTGTCGAACAGTTACACAAGTTGCATAAAAACTTGAAAGTGTTTCTCTGCTTTTTCTCCAGATCCTAAGCACGCATCATGACTTGGTCAGAGCTGTGCAAAGGCCTCCCTAAGCCTGATTTTTAAACCTTCAAGGAATGTGCAGTACTTAAGCTAGCCCAGAGGTCACAGCTCAAGTAAGCTCTTGAGCTGTGAGAACAAGAAAATGTGCACAAGACCTCACAGGCTGATTTTTCAGGCTTCGGGGAAACTATACAGACCATGGGTTAGTCCACTGAGTCCAGTTCAGAGAAGCTTCCTAGAGAACAAAATAGCTTGATCTCTGCAAAGTCTCCTTTCAGTTCCATGTGACTACAGCAGGGGTTCTCAACCCCTTCCTGGCCAAGTACCACCTCTGGCGCCACTCTCTTGATGCGTACCACTGGAAGTGTCTGGCAATGACCTCACCGCCAGTTACTTCCGGGTTTTCGGAGGCCAGAAAATGCAGGTAGGAAGTTCTGGATGGGTGGGAGGGCCCTTCTCAGTGTTCCTGAGAGGCTCGACCAAAGGCAGAAGCTTCTCGTGAGGGAAAATGCATCACCGAAAGCGCCATGTCAGAGCAGGGTTCTGGTGGTCCGAGTACCACCAGCAGTCGGCAAAGTACCACTGGTGCTACTAGTACCACTGGTTGAGAACCCCGGACTACAGTCAAGGCTAGGCAGTTACCAGTCACGTGGGCTGGGGGAGAATTCACAGAGCGTATACAGTAGACTCTGCCTAGAGTTTAGTCAATTTGGTGGAGAACTTCCCCAAATTGATCAGTTTTGCTCAGGAATTGTAGTTTTCTTCTTGTATCCATGACTTGAATTAAAAACCAGTCGAAATTTCAGTGAGATGCTGGAAGGCACATTTTTTAAAAAAAGGTCTTATTGATAATAACAACAGTGAAATCAAACTATTAAGACTGTTTCCGCTCAGCTCAAGTTTTAAAAGTTTTTTATACTGGAACGAAGGGCACAATCCATCAAAAACTGAGCATGTCCGACAGACTTGGACAGTGTGAAGAACTGTATGTGTAAAGGCCGTGACAGATCGCATGTCGAGGCGAACGAGCGAGCGCCGAGGCGAGTGAGTGCGAGAGGCTGGCCACCATCCTCCGCGCTCTGAGCTTGTCTGTAGGAGTGTCTTCCCGCAAATAGTCCCTCCTTTTGTCCCACCTTCTTGGAAGAAACCTCCACGGTGATTGGCTAACACTTAAGTTTACACCCGATTGGCAGATAGCCACTCTCCTCCCCCTCTCATCTGATTGGTGGCTGCAGTAGCTCCGCTGTGCGGCCCCCTCAAACATGGCTCAGGAAGATTTTCGATCGTGCCGGAAATCGGGAGACCGCTCGCTTCCGCTGTGGTAACCAGACATCTCAGCACAGCTCGACAAAGCTCCTCGGGCGTCCAGGACGTGCCGAAATTCGTGTGGTCTGTCACGGCCTTAAAATGTTATCCCTTTGGACTGAATCAGACAATTAGGAGGACATGGAGCTTAGAAGCAAGGGAACGATGTACCTCCTAGTATGTGCAGTCTTTTCCTTATCACTTCAGAGTAAGGCTAGCCTTGAGTCCGCTTTAACTTTGAGTTGCCATTTTATTACAGGGAAATCTGATCAGGTTCAAGCTAAAGACAAATAGGATTGAGATATTCTAACGAAATCTGTGAAGGCGTGCAGGAGAAAAGATTCTGCCTTCCTTGCTTAAGCCTTTTGATGTAAACAGATCACCAGTGCTGATGGCTCATGTTGTGTTCTCCAGTCCTGTTTAATATTATTTGCAGCTCTGCAAGGACCCAGGATTAGCTGATTTCTTCTTTTACTGACATTATGGAAGGAAAGTCGGGGTTTGGCTTTGTGCCGTCAGGCAAGTAGAGATTCAGAGTTCTGCAATAACATCAGTTTCTGATCCCTTTAATGACTGGTTTTGGAAGTGATACATGTGAGGACATTTTGCATGGTTTAGCAGTATAAAATGCACTTGAGTGGGCTATTTAACTCTGAAGCAGTGCTTCTCTCAGCATGATTCTGTAGCCCTGTATTTTTAAAGAGGGTCAACTCTGCATAAGTTGTCACTTCTGATAAAAAGGGGAAGGAAGCTTATGTTGCAATTACATTTTGCCTTCCCTAATTTGGTGACACAGTGAAACTTGGTAGGTTGTTTTGTCAGTCTTTTGTGAATTTATGGTGAGATTAAAAAAAAGTAATGCAATCAAGTTTTCTGATCTTCAAGGGCAATTTGCTTGGAGCAGCCCAGACACATTGTGGCCCTTTTAAGATTTCAAGGGAGATTACCTAATTAGATTAAAACCCATTTCCTCCCAGCCCACAGGTGTACACATTTAACTCCTGTTGCGTATATACATCCTTGGGTAAAAATGCCTTAAAATCACAATATATGGAAACCTTGGAATTTTATAGTACAATGCCCAAAATTTCTTATACATTTAGCATAAATGATGATTATATGATTCATTTACCATTTATGTCATTAGCCATACTATTTTAATAGTAAAGATTCCACATGGCTAGCTGTAAACTCCCAGCAGGTCACAGAAACACTGTAGAGGAAAGGAGTGCTTGCTATGGTAGTTGGGTATATTGCAATCCAAGATGTGGGTGAATGTTAGGTCAGAGAGTGGAATTGACCGTATAAATACAACACTCCAGAGGTAGGTTCCATTATTTTTGGACAAAATGCTTTGCCTTTCTTATGGCTTTTTTTTTCATTTATCATAACAATTCTGTGAGGTGAGTTACAGCCCAACCCTATCTGGGCGGGCCGAGATGGAACTCATGTTCCATCAACGCAAGTATCATAAAATCGCTATATTTTATGTGTTTCTCATTCTTCTGTGTAGGGTTTTGCCTGTTTTCTCCATGTAATTATGTGTGATTCTCATGGGTTTAGGCATTGTCCCCCCCCCACAGCACATCTGTTAAAGCTTACAGAAAAGCTGCTAGACAGGAGGAGGGCAGTAAATGCAAATTTGATTGGGAGCATCTAAGACCAGCAAAACTGGTTCTGCTGGTTTCCAGGGGATAGGATGGAGTGGCCATGCAGCTGGCACTCCTCCAATCAGAAGGACAGATGATGCAGTGGCGTAGCTAGCCACTAGGAGTGGGGGCAGCATTGCATGCTGCTGGGGGCGGGAGTCCGTGACGCAACCCCCCCTGCGATGTCACTTGCCCCACCCCCTCTGGCGGCAAAGTTCCATTCACGGCTTTTTCCAGCCAAAACACACACACACACACTGGCATTTTCGGGTGGAAAAGGCCTCTAACAGGGTGGGCCACACTTGCGTGACTGCGGCACCGAAAAAAGCCGCCGCTGTTGTTTTCGCTGCTCACCCCGTTTGCTGCGTACCCAGGGGCGTACCGCTCCCCTGCCCCCCATTCCTATGCCTCTGAGATGACATCATTACAGCCAAATGATAAAACTCCCAAGTGGACTGAAATGGATGCTTCTTCTTCCAACAGCCTGAGAACCTCACTCCGTGAGCTCCCAGGAAGGAGAGGCCCCTCGCTGGATGCGAGTGTAAAGAGTTGGTGTCTCCATCACCCCAGTAAGATTAGCAGCCCTGTTACAACACATGTGTGAGATTCCACAGCGCTTTGGTGCCATATGCTGGCGATTAGTATTACAGGTTAAATTGACCCTTTTTCTGGTAAATTCAATTCTCCTTACTCTTTTTTCTTGTTCATTTGATTTTATCTCCTTTTCCTTTAAACCTTTTATAGTTTACTGTCCGTGGTATGGGAAGTACAGTGGATTGTCGCATCTCCTTAAGCCCGACACACACCGCACAAGCTCTGGCGCGGAGGCGAGCGAGCGTAGGTACCTGGCCGCTCGCCTCTGCGCACTGAACTCGTCTCCACAAGTGTCTCCCAGCGAATAGTCCCTCCTGTTGTCCCGCCTTCTTAGAAAGTGCAGCGGTGATTCGCTAAGCACAAGTGCAGTCCGATACACAAGAGAAGAGAGAGAGGGGCAGGAAGAAGAGAAAACTAACAGAACAGTTTGTGCAGGGCATAGAATTAATCTTGCTAACTTTTGTGAGAAGGAGAAATGGATCCAAGAGAAATCGGAGACTCAAGTGAGTTCCGATTGATTGACAACCCCTTTCATCCCGCCCTCTCATCCGATTGGTGGCTGCAGTAGCTCCGCATACCCGCCCCCTCAAAGATGGGCAACAAACAATTTCGCTCATGCCAGAACTCGGGAGAGCGCAGTAAAGTTCTAGGAGGGAGGTTCTACCCAGGGAGTACCTTTAGTTTAGTCCAGTCCCCTGGGCTGGTGGCAGCGGATTCAATCTACTAAGCCAGCAGAATGTGGCTTCCTTAATGCCACCTAGACACTCCAGAAGAATTATGCTTACACATAAGCAACCTCTATTTTCTGCAGCAGTTCCCCCCCCCCCCCCCCCAGGAATCCAACTTTTACTGCATCTTAAAACACTTTATAACTGAGTTGGAATGCTGGCTCTAAACTTCATTTTGGTGTATTGTTTAGGAGCTCCTGTACACAAACATTTTCAAGATAGTTTTTTACCGTGGATCTATTTTGAGTACCGTGACCATTTCAATCACTTACACTTCCTGGGCTGTTTGTAGTTAATTGACCCTTGTCATTCCTTCTTGCCTTGATCATATGACAAAACAATTTTGTATTCCACAGTTTGATATTTTAGCAGTATCTGGGGGTGCAGAAGAGAGCACAATATAAGCAAGCCTGTTTGCGTTGTCTTTGGTATTTATGAGAGAAAATGCAGAGGGTCCCTAGCAAAATTGTTGGTATAAATCAGTTTGCCTTGCACAGAATTAGCCTGGAGACAGCAGGGGCTCATTACAAGAGAGGACTAGGAGCATTTCCTTCCCTGATCTATTCTGAACTGTTAGAGCAGACCTGTGGCAGTTACAGCCTTGCGAACATGAAAGCTATGAGCGCTTGCTGAGCTTGTGCCATTATGCTGAATACCAAGCCAGTCTATGACAAACCAGTGTTGCCCTAGAAAGGGTGTTTTCCTTACTAATCAAAAGCAGTCTGATCTTATTCATTATTCTGTTTCCTTTGAGAACTGAAAGCCCCTGTGAAATTCCTGAAGTCTCAGCTTTATTTACATCCTGCTCATGTGTTTTTGTTGAATGCCCCAGTGGGGAGAGCAAAATGACAGCTTTGTAATGTGTGGAGTTTGTGGAAAACACATTATAGCTGACCCCAGACGTACACTTTATTTTCCTTTTTTTAAAAGCAACTGACTGAAGCACTTGACATAGTGACATTCCCCAGCTCCATTAAGTATGTGGGAGGCCTGCCACAGCTAAACAAACGATCCCTAATCAAAAACCTACGGCTCATAAAGCATATGCCTGAATGTTTCATTTGAAAAAGAAAGTACAGTATAGTGCCTAAGAAGGACCCTCTATTGTACCTTGATTGCTAGGCTCCTGATAGTCTTGAAGGGTCTGAGAGGGTGCTGATGAAGGAGAAAGGAATGATAAAGATCACCTTTGGGTGCCCAGCAACCTTTTTTCCTCTTTGATGGCATCCTGTAACATTTCATTAGATAAGCAGGGTGAGTTCAGGTCAAGTGTGATGGGAGACCTACAGGGAAATACCAGGCTGCAACCAAGTAAGGGACCATCAAGTAGCAAAACCTTAAAGTTGGCTGACGCAGTGGCGTCGCTATAGCAGGGTCAGGGGGGAGCCAATGCCCCTGGGTGACAACCATGGTCTCCTTGCGAGGAGGAGCCATGGTGGTTTTTTGGGCTCCACGGCTGCTTTTTTGAAGCCAGAGTGCTGTACCTGAAATCAGCACGTTTGGTTGGCCCTCCCAACCAATGAAGCCTTCTGGGAGCACAGGGGGCAATGACGCAAAAAAGCATCATCCCCCCCCCCCACATGACCCTGCTAAGCAACGCAACGATGCTGATTCCTGTGATGGCGTATAAACTAGTACATCCTAGTCACTTTGATCCTAAAATCTCAAGGCATTCTACGTGCATTCATTTTTGTGATGCTGGCCAAAAGATATAAAGTGTGCCTACATTTTCCTGCTCATTAAATATCACTGTACAGTTATAGTTTGAAAGTAGAAATTTCAGTCATGGTCTTCCAAAATAGTAAATGGATTAGATGGTTGCTGCTACTGTGGAATTAGAAACCTGTTAGGGAAAGATATAAACAAAAATGGCTATGGCTCATTGCCGAAGCACTCCCCAGTAAACACATGAGTCGGTAATATGGGTGTAAAGGGCCACTTTTATTAAAGCAAATAACAGGAAGAGAAAGATCAGGAGACCAGCAGGATTTGGGTAGGACAAAGAGGGCAGTGCACGGGCCTGCTGGCTGTAGTGAAAGGGGGGAACGGGTCGGAGCCCTCCCCCAAGGGCGGGCGTTCCACCCTGACTCCAAGCCACAGCCCCCTGTGAGGAAGGCGGGCTTTTCACTGTCAACCCCTTGCGGGGCTGGGGCAGCAGGACCACTCAGACCCCTGCTGAGCTGGAGGGCATCTAACGCAGGCCACGCCCCGCACCTGCCTCGGCGCCAGAGGGCAGCTGTGAGGTGGGAGATCGGGACATCCACTGCCTTTGTTGCCCCAGAGTTCACACCGATAGCCCCCACTCCAGCCTTCGTACCCGCACTAACCTGCCACAAGGGAGGGTCTGCCTCGTGCTTGGCACTTCCCCGCCCACCAGGGAACAGAAGGCACCGCAGGCCCACTGCAGGTCTCCTGGGAAAAGAACATAACGCTCCTCCTACAAGTGACCCCACCACCCCTGAAAAGAGAGAAGGAAGATTGAACATGGGCCATACCCTTCGGCCCCCGAACCCCCCACATGCATACCATGGGGTGCCCCCGGAGAAAGTTAGCAGTACATAAACATGCAAGGAGCAGGACCCCGATAGGGCCGCGGACAACCAAACTGTGACTGAAAGGGGGGTTAGCATCCCAAGGTCCACAGCGCACGGAGCTCTCCGTTGCTGTCCTCAGAAGAAGAAGAGGGGTTGAGGACACCAAACTGTGACCTGAGGGGTAGCGCCCCAACAATTCCACAGTGCAAGGAGCCCTCCATTGCCGTCCTCAGAAAAAGAAGAGGGGTTGAGGACACCAAACTGCTGCATGAGGGGGGCACCCCACAGTCAACAGCGCAGGGAGCTCTCCACTGCCGTCCTCATTTGCGGGCGCACCTCTTGCACGCAGAGGGCTGCCACCGTCCGATCCACTGGAGGCCAAAAGTCACTGGACTAAAGCCCCAATCACCCAAGGCTCTAAAAAGGTCCGTCATCGGAACAGGGTAAGCGGATAATGCTCCAGCCCGTGCAGGAGAATCGGCACAATATGCTACCAGCGCTGTAACAGGACAAAGAGGGAACCCAGGAGCCTGCTGGAGATGCAGTCACTCCTCTGCAGGGTCCTTTCTGAGGGTCTGATCCTTGCCGAGTGATATGGGGCAATTTGTCATCAGGTTGGGTAGAGGGGGGGATGACGGGGAAGGTGAGGGAATGCGAAAACCCCTGGAACCCTTCAGGTCAAATACTTGGCTGCCTTGGCCGCCTCCCCGTCTGGGTGATCAACGAGCAAGCTGGCCAAGCATTCCCTCCTACTCGGACTTGGGCCCCACGGCAGCGCTGCTGTCTCCCGGGAGGCACCCCCATTCCTCCGGTTGCCAGAATGCCCCTTCCCAGGTTTGGTCCATCTGGCCTTGCTGAAGGAGCTGGACGGGTATCCCGCCCCACAGAGGCTGCACGTGTGCTGGTAGATATAGTCACTCCTGCTGCATTGACCGCCTGCATTAAACTCATAGCACACTCGTGGAGGTTGAACCCCTTTCCCAGAGGCTTGGGACTGCCCAGTTGCCTGGGTAAGAGTATCTACTGAGGGGCTTCGACAAATTAGCTGAGCGAGGGGTCATTAGCTGCTGTTATCCTAAATCTCTCATCATAGGCAAGCCCCCACCCCCAGCGAAGCCCCTGTAAGCCTTAAGTATGAGGTCAAAGTATTTCAAGAGGGACTCCAGCCTGTGAGGCACACCTTGAAGCATTACACCACAATAGGTGATGTATCCCGTCATCCAGTTATTCCAGTTACGGTTGACCTTTCGCCTACGCACCATCTCCGGGTCACGAACAGGCTCCCCAAGCCTTTCCGTGGGATCTGGTTCTGCGTGTAGCAGGCTAAACATATCAATGTATTCACCCCGCCAGATCTTCTCTCTCACCGCTTGGGTCAAATGCAGACCTAAAGGGAGGCTTTTTGCTTAGTTGGAGCTGGTGGCGTGAACGCCACAGTATCCTTAGTGGGCACCGCTACTTGTGAAGGGCTGACGGTCAAAGGAGCCGGTACAGCAGATGGTGACCCAGCCTGAGTAACAGGAGCGGATACCGGTGTCTGAACAGGGCTGATCAATAAAGGAGCATGCACTGCGGTCAGTAGCCTGGGTAATGAATGACCACAACTGCAGGCCACAGGGCTAGCATTAGCTGTTGTGGACAAGGCAGCACTTCTGTCTTCAGCCCCCCACAGCCCCCGGGGTAGCTTCGCCATCTGCTGTCTTTCCAACACCGGTTGGGACCACCCCAGGGTTTACCCCCACCTTCCTGGGTCATCGGTACACCAGCCTCAGGGATAGGTGCCTCCTCAGCAGAAGCCACTCCTGTGGCCACTGCCCGACCAGCAGCCCTCCCCCCCCACCAGTCCTAGGGGGAAGATTACCCACTGACGAAAGGAGTCGATTGGTGCGGCCCAAAGGCACTCGGGCCCACTTTCACGCTGGAGCCCTACCCCCCCTTCTTGGATGCCCTCTTTTTCTGCCAAGCCTGCAGTTTCTCGATGGCCTCCATAACAAACTCTGTGGGCTGGTCATCCTCATCGGTTGATACTGGAGAAGGTGCACGTGGTGCCGGGCGCCGTGCCCTGTCACATGCTTTCTGCTGCTTCTTTGGCATAATGACCTGTCAAATAAGAAGCAAAAGTGAGGGGGGAGAGAAACCTGCAAGAAAACACGGAATATTACATGACAAAGCTGCCACCATTGCACCTGGCGGGGTGCCAATCAGGGGTAGCCCAAGTTGCGGCCAGGTAACCCCCAACTCATATCTGACGTGCCCGCTCCTTGGTGTTGTTGTTTATTTATATAGTTATCATTTAATATTGCCTGTTCATATAGTTATTATTATGTAATATTTATTTATTAATTAATGCCATGAGTTTACTATTAATCACCTCAATTATAATCCAATCCATTCGAATCCAAGTATGATCCAATCCATTCTCATACAAACTGCATTAATTATAAATCAAATTGGTGATCGTTATTTAAGATTTATTGTTATTGTATGTCCTATATTATTCTCTAATGTTTATTTATTCCATGATTATGCACCACTATGTTAAGCGTAATGCAGTTTATTCCAATATAAATTGAATTAAGTATAATCCAAATCAGGTATAGTCCAATTCATTCTAATATAGACTAAATCAATTATCAATTATGTACGATTAGTTCCCGGATAATCCGATTCCTTCCAGAATAAACAGAAAAATCGGCTCTTTCAGATTCCTATGCTTCAATTCGTTCAATCAAGAGACTTAATTAAATTAGTGCCAACGCAACCCCTTCCTCTGGACCAATCCATCCATCTAGCCATCCTGCAAGGACCACCTGCAGCCACCATGCGTGTCCCCCCCCAGGAGGTCAAAGCAGGTTGCTTGCTAGCGCTGCATAGAGCGCTGCCATTTTAGGCAGGTCGTGGAAGGGGATAGGGCTCCGCCATTTTAGGCAGGTCGAAGGAAGGTCATGCGGCGCCGCCATTTTAGGCAGGTCAAGAAGGTCATACGGCGCCGCCATCTTAAGTGGGTCGAGAAGGCCATGCGGCTGCAAAGGGCGCCGCCATTCCAACCGTGCCAACGTGCGGGGAATGGTGTAAGAGCCGGGGTGTAAGAGCTCTTTGTTTGTTTGTTTATTTTAGTATAATCCACCTTCCCGCAGCCTGCGCTGTGCGCAGCGGCTCCTATGCAAGGCTCCTAAGCTGCCCAGCATTTTACCACTCCAACCTGGCCAAAAAAAACCAACATAAACACGCCCAAGTGAATCTCCTAGTTTCAAAGGTAGCTACGCTGCTAGCCTCTCGGAAGCGCGGCAGGCGACAAAGCCCCAGACTTTTATGAAAAACCGGAAAAACCAGGAAGCCGGGCAATAGGGAAGGCACGGGCAGCAGTGCAAGCAACCCCAGTCGTGTGCCAGTAATCGAACGCAACTCTGGGAGCCATGTGCAGCCATGCGAGACAAAAAATGGGGGCAGGATCGTAAAGTAAGCCAGAAGCGGACAACCCAGCCGGCTTCGGGCCAAAGGACAGGCGCGCAGGGAACGCACCGGGGGCAACTGGGCTCCCCAGCAAAGCCCAGAACCCCCCTCCTAAATATAGCTTTGCCGCTGCCCAGCAAGGTCATCAAGGATGCCCCCTGCCCCCATGCCATGAAGATAGGGGGAAGTACATCGGCGGGGCTGTCGCTTCGCTGCCGTGCCAGCAAGGTCCTTAAGGATGCCCGCTGCCCCCACGCCATGAAAGCAAAGGGGAAGTACATCAGTCAGCGGGCATGCCGGCGGTTAACGAAAGGAGGGGGCGCGTGGCAGCGTGAGCGAGGGCGGCAGAGGGAAAGCGAAGCAGGAGCGCTAAACCTGTAGTAATCTGGGCAGAAGGTTGGGTACTGGGTGGTGGTGGCAGGAGCACAGAACCGGCCGCTAACGAAGCCATGCCGGGTAGGAGAGTGGCCGGCGCCATCTTGGACAGACCCCGGCGAACCAGCCAGCATGCGGCTCTGCCATGTTTTATTTATTTTTATTTCTGTATTTATATACTGCCTTTCTTATCCTCAGATTGCTGTTTAGATGTTATTCAAGGTAGTTTACATAGGCAGGCTTATCTAGATCCAATAAGGATCTTTACAATGTTCTGTATAGAACCCTACAATTCCAGCTGGTTTCCTCCATGATGTAGTCATCTTCACTAGCTGCTGAACACAAGCCTCGAGCTCTCTGCAGGACACCACAGATCATGCTGAACAGGGAAACATTTTTCCAGTTGTCATCGCTCTGTCACTGACATTCTCAGCATTCCAGTCTGTTCTCTCACCGCACCACGCAACAGCGACTCATCTCTGCCACCGAGGGTCATGACAGCTTATCAGTGACTTCCTGGTCTCCCTTCCAGCATGAAAACTGACTGTTCCTGCTTAGCTTCTGGCAGTCTTCAGGCAGTTCAACCTCGGGACCAGGTGGTAAGCGCGGCGCCCAGCTACGGGTGGCTGTGCGGCGCCATGTTAGTGGCGAGCACTTGGCGGCCACCGCACACAGCACACAGCAAGTAAGGTACCCAAGGCGAGCACCCTCACATAGTTGCAGCCTGGCAAAGCGGAGCAGCGTCCGTGAAGGCAGTGCGCAACCACAGTCCCCACCGTTGCATATGGCTAATCAAGGAAAGTCCTACTAAGTAAACATTCACCACGGAGATTGAAGAAGGAGGGGGTTGCGTGCGAGGGCTGTGAGGTAAGCCAGCGCCACGCTCCTTTCCCCCTCGCACTAGGCTGGTACCGCGGTCTGTGCCTCCGGCCGCCCTCACCCTCCCCGTCGCCCTTTCCAGAAACGTGGGGCTCGGCTGCAAAGGCCGCTCCGGGGAACTGAACCCACGGCCACCGGGTCTCCATCGCGGCAGCTCTCACCCCCGAGCTATCTCGGCAGACTGGCCTCCTCTACAGGATCGGAACCACGTGGCAAGCAAATGAGGCGGGCGTTCCGAGAATGAGCCCCGTTGTGTTGGTGCGGTGGCCTCTGGAGAGGCATACGCACTACCTGTGTAACTAGGATAGTGACAAGAGGCTCCTCCTGCGATCACCCGCTCGGCCCTATGGACTCCCTGGCGGGGCAATGTGAGCCTGCGAGACGGGTTATTGCGGGCTACAAAGCGCGCGACACTCTCTGCCCAAGGTCCGGGAAAGAAGGGGGGCATGGGTCCACGAGGTAATGGTGGCGAAGGAACCAGCCAACGTCTAAAGCGTAGTCCATAATTAAATTCGGCTCCCTTGACTCCAGCCGTCCCAAAGCCCTCACCCCATGCGCCTTACCGTTAGCCAGCTGAGCCAAACGAACGATGGAGCGAGTCGCGGGACGACAAGTTAGTTGAACAGGTCGCGGGACGACAAGTTAGTTGAACAGGTCGACTGTTCACCGAAGACTTAGAATGGGCAAAGAGGATGCCGGGCACAGAGGGCTCTCGAAGAGGGACCCCTCCCCTTTCCTCTCCTGTGATCACGCGGAGACTGGGGCAAATACGAACTCTGCGCTACTGGCGCGGATTCGGCATTCTAGCCGCCAGCCATGATTTTTCCCTATATTTTTACTACTTGTTTATCTGCCCCCTTTTTCTTCTTTGACTCTTTTTTGGCCACCCTGTTTTTAAAAACATGAATTGTGTTTTTCTCAAGAATTATGAATAGCAAAAAGCACTGAAAAAGTATATGGAATAAGGCTGACATATATGCACAAAACTAAATGCACGAACGGGGCAATCCTAGGCATGTCTCCTCAGAAGTAAGTCCCACTGTGTTCATTTGTAGAAATGCTTTCAAGATATGAGAAGGAAAGGGTGAAGGCATGGAGTTAATGGGGCAATTATGTAGAGATATTAGGGACTGTAAAACTCTGATGCAGAATAGATGCACGCTTCTGTATTTTCAGGAATACATTCCTCTAATGTGAAGAACTGACTGTGATGCATAGATTTTTTATGCCCCCTGGTCAGGAATGGAATCACTTTTATTTTCTGTAAAACTGTTAGTCCACCTGATGTTAAATAAACATTAACTAGAACTATGATTGTTGTATTTAGGGTGCGGAGATAAATCAATATCTATAGTGTCATAAATGAGGTACTGCAGGGGTTCTCAACCTGTAGTAAGGGTACCCCTAGGGGTACGCGGACCTCTTGCTGGGGGTACGCCAAGCCCTGCCCCTTATCTGCCCCATCAGCAGCTAATTAAGTGTTAATTAACATGGATTTTAAATTGTAATTATTTTCGGAGCTCTTCTGTCTCTCTGATTTTTGTTTTGGGCTTATTTCTGTATTTTGGAAAATTACTTTGGTGGGGTGGGGGAGGGAGGAGCTGATTTTGGGAAGTGTGACTTGGAGGAAAAAAGAGATCCTTGCATGTGTGTGTCTCTCCCTCTCCCTCACACAGAGTTAAATAAGACATTTTTCACATTTAAAATTGTTTTAGTACTTTTTATTTAACTATTAATTACCTAATTAATTGATTAATCCAATTAATTAGCAGTTAATTAGCAGGGGGTACTTCAGAAAATTGGACCGTGATAGGGGGTACCCGGGCCTCCAAAGGTTGAGAACCCCTGAGGTACTGTATTTAGTGAAGGAAAATCTCTGGTAGTAAGTGACTGAACCCTGATGTTACAGAAAACTGGGCAGGCAGAAGGGGGTCAAACTGAGCTGTTCTTATCCAAGCGGGAAGGCCAGAAAGACCTAGAAAAACCAGCGATCTTGGAAAGGGAGGAGGCTGCAAAGGCAGCACGGAAATTGGAGCTGTTGGGGTTAACTTATGCTAAGGCTCAGTCTCTGTATCTGTCTTCACTTGTGAGGTCTTTAGCCCTGGAACATGTGAATAGATGAAAGTGATCCTGAATAGGTTCAGAGTGCATCTCTGTCACTACTGAGTAAGCCAAGAGAGTTCCCATGCTCTATACCAGGGGTGGCCAAACTGTGGCTCCTGAGCCACATGCGGCTCTTTGATGTATAATGTGCGGCTTTCGAAATTATGTTGGCTGAGCTCCTATTTGCATCACAATTAATATAAAAGGTAAATAAGAAATTTTCAAGCTTTATAATTATTTACCAGGTATAAACTGAGAGTCCATTGGATTAAAACATAAGTTTAATGTTCATGGTGAGTAAATATATTTAAGAATTTAAATGCTTCTTAAATATTGCGGCTCTCAAACATATGAAGTTTATCGTATGTGACTCTTACATTAAGCTAGTTTGGCCACCCCTGCTCTATATCATGGGTTAGTGGAAGGGCTTCTAGTTCAGAGAGTGTTGATTCCATACAGCAGTGGTTCCCAAATTGGGAGGCGCGGCTTGGAAACCAGCCAGGGGAGCCGCGGAGAGCCATGGAATCCTCTCAAAATACAGTGCAATGCCAATTGCCATGCATTAACATAATGTAATGGGGAGCTGCGACCGATGGTCACCAATGGTCAAGGGAGCCGCAGGTCGAAAAAGTTTGGGAAATGCTGCCATACAGATCTTTCTTTTTCTGACTGGAGTAAGTGCTCCAGAGCAGTGACAGGAAGACAAGAAGACCAGAGGGAGAATCGGAGAGAAGGAGAACTGCAACTGAGAGAATGAGCAGAGAGCTTAGGTGCTCATGGTCACGAACTTTAGCAAGGAGAAGGGATGACATTATAGCTAGCCAGGTCTTTGGATTCAACATTATCTTAAATGTTTCTTGAGTTATTTGGAACTACCTGCTTTGGAGATATATTTTCTGTGGTGCAGCTGTTCTTATGTTAGTAGTCCATTGTGATCCAGATTGAATAGGTTGTTGGGATGAGATGGAGGCATTGGAATAAATGATCTGCTGGTCCCTTCCCAACAAACTGTTATTCTGTGGAATATATTTTTAAATGGAACTGTTTTATCCTAGCACTGTTGCCTTTTCTTTCCCACCCATCCTTTACCGCTTCCTCCAGTGTCTGTTCTCTGGGGGATCTCTGACTAGCATGGATCATTATTCCATTAGCTCAGCTTTATTCAGTGCTTTGCTCTGGCTCCCTAGAAGTTTTTGGTGTTGGACTGAACTTTTCTTCTTGTTTCTCTGCTCCCAACATCTCTGGGGTAAACTTGTCAATATCATAGTCACAATACACAAGCTTCACACTGTGAGGATGGAAACCTCTGCATAAACATGAATGCGGCAAATACTGCCTCCTGCTATGCAGTAGCAAACTTTTGTCAACCCTCACATATAATTCTAATAATGAGGAACTCGTTTCTGCCATAGAACCTTTGGATAATCTGTCATTAGAGATTTAATTAGTGTAATTTACTTTTAATCTCTTCTTTTCTCTGCAGGTTTTGCATGCAGAAGAGTGTGAGACTGGTACCAGGAGTCACACTGGATTTAATAGAGAAGTAAGCATAATTTTGAGATCTTAAAAACCATTTTTATTTGCTCAGCTTTCCTTTTTCTTAAATGTAAATGTGGTAGGCAGACTAAACTTATACATAGCTAGGAACTCCCGTCCCATCAGTTTTCTAGGAGTGTATATATCCCTGAGATGCTTTGCTCCCTCTCCTATACTGGCGGAAACAGAACTTCACAGTTGTTATGACGAGATGACACAAGAAAGCAACAGGGAGTGGGACTGGTTCATCAAGACAGCAGCACAAGAACCAAGGTCGTTCTTGCAGTCAAAGGGTGGACTTGAGGTCAGATGTATTCTGGATTCTTTTTCAAAAGGAGCAGAGATAGAAACCAAAGCAAAGTATGGTATCCAGAGAGCAGGTAAAATAGGAGCAAGAGATTACAAACTGATCAACACAGTTGTGTTTTTCCACTGCATGACCACGTGAAGTTGAATTCGCACAAGGCAACTACACCTAAAACAAGGGGTGACTGTAATTCTTCACTATGATTTTACAAGCCTCCTGGTGGAAAAGAAGTCAGTTGCTTAGAGCCACATTAGATGTGCACACCACCATGTGTGATGTAAGCGTGCTTCCAATCCAGAGCTCTTTCTTTTTTATAAAACCACTGATTGAGGTGGGCGACCCTAATTGGGACCAGATGCCATGCACAGGGGGTGGTTCACGCTCCTCCCTTAGCAAAAATCACCTCCCTGAAGTAGTGATTTGCAGTTTCAGCAATATCTCAAATTATTGTTTCTGAGGCAAATCATTGCTTCACCAGGGCAATTTTTACCTTTAAATGGGCTCAAGGGGTAAAAGTGAACCACCACCACCCCAGGTGCGGCTTGATCCTGACCAGGGTCATTCCCTCCTTCCCCCCTCAATTGGCTGGTTTTATTAAACCAAAAAAGAGCTTTTGGTTGGGAGCATGCTTAAATTGCATGTGTTTCTGAGCATATAAACTGTGTCCTTAAGCACTACAAATCAGCTTGTGCTGACTGAACTCAACACATATTCTTCCTATTTACCCTTGCCTCCTCTTTATGCCCTTCCCTTGGTCTCCTCTCACTGTATAGCAGCGTTTCTCAAAGTTCTCCCTGCAAGGCGGGGAGAACTTTGAGTGTGTGCGGGGGCGGAGCCAGCAGCGGCGGCGGCGATCCGGGGAATCGTCACTGCTGCCGCCGAAACAGCCCCCAAGACTTCCCCCCAGTACTTACCGGGGCTTGGGGGAGCTTCGGGGAGGGCCGCGCAACCTTGTGCAGGCCTCCCCAATCTTCGGATCGCTGGTTTGCGGCGATCTTCAGGCACTTCCGGTTCTCATGAAAACCGAAAGTGCCCGAAGTTTGCTGCAAAATGGCGATCCAAAGATTCGGGAGGCCTGTAGAGGGTCGCGCATGCCTCCCCGAAGCTCCCCCAATCCCTGATAAGTGCGGGGTCCCCCGTTTCGGGGGCGATTTTGGCAGCAGCGTTGGCGATCCTCTGGATCGCTGCCACTGCCATGCTGTCCCTGCCTCTTAAGGGGGCAGGGGACAGCTTAGGTTCTCAATGGTGGGTCACGACCCACCACTTTGAGAAACGCTGCTGTAAAGCATTTTAGGTTGCAAGCTCTTCACGGCAGGGAGCTACAGTATATGAAGTGCCACTCATGCTGATGGTAATATATGAACAATGAACCTTGCTGCTACCATACTGCTAGGAACCTCTCTTACAGCTAATGTCTATGATGACAAGATTGAGTTTTCCTTTCTGGTGGCATGGGAAGGATTTCTGGGCTCCTTCCACTTCTCCGCCTGTTGCTCACTGCTCTATCTCCAAGGTCCCTCTCCTTCCTGTACTGTTCCTTATTATCTTTAGCTTTTAGCATTCATACCTTTGGAAACTGTTTTGACTATTCTTCATTTAGAAAGCTGAATGATTTCTCCAGAATGTTCATGAAGTTTGGAGGCAGAACTTATTTCAATAAGGGCCCAATCCTATTCAACTTTCCAGTGCCAATGCAGCCGCAATGCAGCCCCGAGGAAAGGGAACAAGTGTTCCCGTAGCTTGAGCAGGCTTCCGTGACTCCCCCCATCCACCGCATGATGCAGCACACGTCCCATTGGCATGACTGCACCAGCGCTGGAAAGTTGGATAGGATTGGGCCCTAAGCCTAGGGTGGTTGGAGAGAAGCCTTCCCTGCTCCATAGCAGAAAAAGCATCCAAATGGGTGATATAGGTGACAGGAGCCTGTACTGCTTCTTTTTTTTTCCCTTCCAAGGTACCAGTCACCCATAACTTTGATGGTACCACTTAAATCTATTTACTTGTTGTACTTGTTATTTTCCAAGAGGGTTCCACACACATTCACATTTCCCCATCCTCCCTGTTAGCAAGCTACAGATGTTGGGTGACTCAGTTGTCTGGCACTCAGATTCTGACTTCATCATCATCATCATTTATTAATACGGTCAAAGACCAACAAGAACAGAATACAACAAGATTAAAAACAGAAACAAACATTGTCAGAGCTAAAATTTAACAAATGAGGACAAATAAAGCAAGAAATAAAGAAGCAGAGAATAATATTAATACTTGTCCTCAGTGTCGACAATACCTGTGCGAATTTTGCAAGCAGCTGCCAAGAAGCTTGTGCTCCAAATTGTGAACCGAGAATTAGTTCCCAAAAGAAGTTTATTAGACATCATAACATCACGCAAGTCCGGGAATTCCCTAGTCAGGGGAGAAATAAATTTGGAGCGGATACCCTGATAGAATGGACAGTGGAACAAGACATGTTCAGTTGTTTCTACATCTCCTGAGCCACAAGGGCATACCCTTTCAGAAATAGGGATCCTCCTATAGCGACCCTCGACAATTGCCGAAGGGAGCGCTCTCCACCTAGCTAGGAAAAAAGCCCTCCTATGCCTCGGGAACTCCAGTATTGTAAGATAGGTGGCTGGCGCAACTATATATCTGACATCCTCTGCAGCAAGAAAAGTTGGGGTTCTACTGATGTCCCCCTGCCTCTCATTATCTAATAGCCTCTGCCTTATAGTCGTTCTTGCATGAACGTGATCCATTGCCAAAATGGCTTCGGGAGAAAACCCCAAGTGCCTCAGCTTTGTGTTCACAGCTTTAAGCCAGGACGATTGAAAGTTGTCATGCAAAATCAGAGATGTAAAGCTCTGGACATTGGAGTTTAGATTAAGCCAGATGTTAATAGAGGCAAGGGAAACCCTAGCCTCAACTTTTATCAGACCAGCGTCCAGACGCAAGCTTGCATTCGAAACATAGCTGGACACTTGAAATATGGATCTAAGGAACTTAGATTGAACACGTTCCAGAGAGGCAAAACTGGAGGAAGGAGGTCCCAAAGTTGTTCCATATAACAGTTGGGACAAGATTTTGGCTTGATATAATTTAATAGCTGCTGGAATATAAAGGCCACCTTTGGTGTAGAAAAACTTGGTTACTGCTCGGGCAGATCTCTGCCCTGCCTCGGCCACAGATTCATGATGGGCAATTCTGGCACCAGATGCTTGCAGCACTACCCCTAGATATTTGTATGTGGGCACCTGTTCTAGCCTATGGCTGTTAATACTCCAAGCCCTAATCTTGGGTCTCTTACCAAAGGATAGAACTTTAGTTTTCTGGTAGTTAATTACCAACTGGTTCTCTTCACAGAAAAGACTGAATTTCTTTAAAGCCCTTCTCAATTCCACAGGGGTTCTCGATAGAATAACAGTATCGTCGGCATATAATAGCACAGGTATCTTACGATTGGCTAATGTCGGAGGATGAAAATCAGAATTGTTCAGATACTCTGGTAGGCTATTTATGTAGATGTTAAATAAAAGGGGTGCCAAAACACAACCCTGTTTTACCCCCTTGCATGTTGGAATTAAATTTGAGAGATGCCCATTTTTAGAGCATCTCACCTTAAGGGAAGTATTGGAATACAGAGTGCTTATCAAAAACAACAATCTGCGGTCTATAGAAGTGCCCTCTAGCTTCTCCCAGAGTTTAGTTCTGGAGATTGAGTCAAAGGCAGATTTTAGATCGATAAATGCCACATGCAGGGAGCCAGATTTAACAGCAGCATATTTTTCGATAAGATGTTGCATAATCAGAATATGGCCTATTGTAGACCTACCTTCTCTAAAACCACCTTGTTCCTCAGCAAGTAGATTTTCCTGTTCAACCCAGCATTTGAGTTTATCTAACAAATGGCCTGCATACAGTTTGCTAATTATACTTAGCAAACTTATCGGCCTATAATTAGCTGGATCTTCCCTCCTACCTTTCTTAAAAAACGGGACTATAACCGCCTGCCCCTACTCCTTTGGTATACATCCCGTTGAATCGATGTTTGTAAAGAGGGAGGCTAAAAGTGGGGCCCACCAGTCAACATTATTTTTTATTAGCTCTGGAGGGATGCTATCAATACCAGGAGCTTTGCCATTTTTAAGTTGGTTAATTAAAGATGTCACCTCTTCTATTGAAACTGGGTGTGAGATTCTGACTTGGTGGGAGGAAAGGCCTTCTCTTCTCTTATATACCTTCCTATGTTGTAGGCTGCTAATAGGTCATTTGTGACTGTGTGTGGACTGCTCTCAAAGAGTTTTGTTCTGTCTGCCTTTTATATACATTTATAGGCCTGTGTGTGTGTGTGTGTGTGTGTGTGTGTGTGTGTGTGTGTGTGTGTGTGTGTGTGTGTGTGTGTGTGTGTGTGTGTGTGTGTGTTGGGAATTTTGAATACAGAAAAGAGACCTTTCCTGCAGACACAGAACTCCTTGTGTACATTGTTGGACTGGTTGTCAATATTGCACAAATGTAACAATAAATATCCCAGGTTATGTGCAGCTTCTTTGGTAGTAACGTTTTCATGTAATTCCTGCGAAGTATAACTCATTGGCCATTCAAAAGCTATATCTTGCAAAGCTGCTATTATTTATTGGGATGTTCAAAATTTTTATGAGAAGCTTATAGAAGTGGATTAAGAAAATGAATATTCGTTATCATTCTTGAGATGTGTTCGTTTAAATGCTTTTACAAATACAGAACCTAGAGGGGCACATGTTTCCGTCAAAGAATTCGTATCAGGGTATTGTTCTCCTTGGCATGTTGCAAGAGAGCTTGAGTAAACTTAAGTGGAAGACCAGACAGGTGCAATGCCTAGTAATTAGCAGCCAGAACCCACCTCCCTACTCCCCACTTCACCCTTCGAACTGGGCTCAGTTGGGATTGATTTGGGAAAAGGTAGGTTTCACTGCCACCACCCAAATCTACAGAGTTCAGATAGGATGCCACCTTGGGGAAAACCTTCCTCTCAGATTAACGGGGAGCCTCCAAATCCAGTGAGTCCCCTTACAATCAAACTGTCGCAGTTAATAGGTGATTGGTGACATACAGCAACCCACTCCCTCCCAAGTGAACTGGACTAAGCCGGTAAAACAGTAAAAATACAAGAAGTTTCTTAAAACAACAAGGGAGAGAAAAATGCAAGGATAAAAACAAGACACTGATAAACCAACAAAGGAGGGGGGCAGCAAAGGTTGGCAAGGATGTTGAAATACAAGTAGCAAATGAAACCAAGCTTGACATGACTTCTCTGAGTAGTTTTCCTACCTTAATTATACATGCGATTCCAGGTCCTTGGTCTTTGCACCGACCCTTTAAGTTTAGCAGGATGGACTTGGTGAGCACCCGTGAAACATCAAATGCCCCAACATCAGACCTGGACAAATGCAAAAAAGGATGTGTGTTTGTATGTCTACTTTTTTTTTAATAACTTGTTGGCATTAGCTGGGTTTCACTTGTGGCACTGGGTATGTGGGACAGGTGTTACCTGGACCCCTGAATGTTCTGCTCCTGGAAATCAGGTGTGCTTCATGATACAATGAGCAGGCTCAAAGCCAAGTTCTTTGTTTACTGGTCACTTGGGGAGGAAGGAGATGTCTAACAATTAACACCACCACAATAGGGCAAAAATTGCTATTTATTTATTTTAAAAAATTATACCCCGCCTTATCCTATGCTGAAGGCAAATGCCCAAGGCGGCTTACAACAAAGGTTAAAATACGTAATTTAAAATACATAAAATAAATTTAAACAATACATAATCATACACAATTTTAAAAACAATAAAGTTGACTAGGGGAGGGGGCGACAGCATGGAGCAGAGAAGCAGCTTGGCAGAGCATCGTGAGACACAGGAGGCAGACCACGACCCATCACCCAAAAGCTACGAAACAAAAACGTTTTGAGCCCTCACCGAAAAGTCATGAGGGAGGGGATGGTTCTCAGATCCCCTGGCAGGGAGTTCCACAGTTGTGGCGCCACAGCAGAAAAGGCTCACCCACGTGTTGCCACTCCCCTAACTCGCGATAGAGGTGGCACTCGCAGGAGAGCCCCCTCAGATGACCTAAGAGAGCGGGCCGGAATGTATGGGAGAAGGCAGTCCCTCAGATATGGAATGACGGATATGGAAGGCAGTCCCTCTTGGAATGCCACAGCAGCCCCTTCAGGAAACATCATAGGAACCTCCGAGTGATAGAAAGACGCCAATTTGACAAACAAATGGGGGGGGGGGGGAGAATAGGGATTTTTCACCACAGTTTGTTTCACATGCTTTACAAAACTGAGTTTTGGTGAGGTGGCATAAACGCCATAAAAAAGTAAACTTTTTCCTCCATCTTTTTTAGCCATCCTTTAACATAGGCTGGTTAAGTAGTGAGATGGCGTAGTGTTCGTGCTTTATGAAAGCTTGGACTGAGAAGACTTGATATTGCTGACATTGCAGTATGCTTACCAGTGAATATGCATTGACAGAGCTGTGTTGTTCATCCGGCCCTGGAGTAGCATGGCATTGCTGCAGGCCAGATGAAGTACATTGGCACAGATGATGTTACGGGTTGCATAGCTGCAGCACTGCAGAAGGGAAATGTTCACTCTGCTTGCTTAAGCTATGACTCTTTGCCACTGCAATCATTCTCTCTTATGATGTCTAAAATTCCTTCTGCATCTTGAGCATCTGCCAGAAGTTGTAAAAAGGGAAACAGGCAAAACTTGTTTCCTACTCCTTTGCACACCCTGCTGTTTTGGTTCTCTTAAAGACAACTTATTCTTTTCCATCGATTTTGCAACACTGTTTTTAGCCAATATAAATGTTCCATCCACTGCTACGGTATAAGTACAGATACATGTCTGTTGCAAAGCCAGCTGATAATAATGAATAGAATTTTCTTCCCAAAAGCATAGTTAAGTCTGTATGAGCCAAACCTAGATTTTGAAAGATTAAGTCAAAGACTTCCACTCTCTGTGTTGCAGTGTTTCTGTACATTTGGATGGCAATTTTGATGCATGCACTATTGGTTAGTGATTTTGAACCTCCTTAGAACATTGCCTTGCATCTATGTACAGTTGACTGGGAGCAATTAATAAGAGATAATATGATTTTCAAGGTGTCTTTCCTTTAGAAGCATTCCTTGTCAAAATTAATTGCAGGAACAGTCTATGGACTCATTTAGTTGTTTGATGTGCCTGTTCACAACCAATTAAGTCTTTTTCCACTTATCAAGGCAAAAATTGTTGAACAGGAAAGTCTAAATGCATTATAGTTGTAATGAGTAGGTGTACATTTGTGGGCACACAGGTATAATTGAAATACTTGAACAAGAAATCCTTGGATTCTAAAGTTGCTCTAATCTTCTTGTAACCCTCTTTCAACTTTATTATCACAAACATTATTGCACAATGGAGTAGTTGTCACAGAACCACTGCAAATTATCAAGCACTATGTCTCAGCAGCCAGCCCAAACCTTCCAGAACTCAGCAGCTTTGGTGCCAGCAATGTATAAATAGCCTTCGGGAGGGTGACACGTGTCCCCGCCGGCACTACCCAGGCAGCGGCAAGGTGAGTGGGGTAGGGGGGACGACAGGCTGGGCTTGGGGCTGGGCTGGGCAGCAGGCGAGGGGGAACCTACCTTTTTTTTTTTGCGGCTCAGGCGGCTGCAGCAAAAAAGTTCTCCCCGTCTGCGGCCTGCCCCCAGCCCAGCCTGTTGCCCCCCTCCCCGCCCCACTCACCTTGCCGCTGCTACCTTTTTCGCCAGGGGGCTAAAGGCTTTTTTAAAAACACCCTTTAATTATTTTTGTAAACACGTGGGGTGTGATGTCACCCCTGGAAGTGATGCCACACCCACGGCACTTCCGGGGGTGACATTTTGAATTCCGCCCCCGAGTACCTCAGTGGCTAGCTATGCCACTGGATGGAAACAATTCACTATTTCTGGTATAGTTGCTCAAAGACTAATTGTGTCTTTCTCAGACCCCAGTATTATTACTACCCTGCTGTTCTAAACTGTTCATTGTTATCAGGGAACAGTCCAGGACTTGGTGCAGTAAGTAGAACACCAGAGACAAACAGCACAATCCTATGCACATCTACTCAGAAGTAAATCCCATTGTGTTCAATGGGGCTTACTCCCAGGAAAATGTGGATAGGATTGCGGCCAAAGATATTCTAGTAACTGTGGTGTCAGTCTCTCACCCTGTGTGAGTGCAGGACACAGCTGCTGGATTCTCAGTTGCCCTAGCTTTGTCATTCCAAGGCTGGAAGGAGAGAAGAAGCTGGCAGTTCCCTAAGAATTGTTCAGCAGTCAGCCAGTGGACTGCAGTGACTATTGTGCCCATCTCTGTTTTACAACAGTGCCTGGAAGGATAGGAGTACAGTAGCTACAGTTTCATGTTTTGCCTTGTCGCTTTGTTCAAGTAGATTCCTGTTGAACAATTTGTAGATTCCTGTTGAACAATTTGTACATTTTGTTCTCGAACAAGTGCCATAATGGAATGCTGTCATCTTAATGGCATTTCCTCTTTATGCACTTCAGTACCAGTCACTCTTCTGTGAATTGTGTTTGACAAAATGAGTCTGCATTAGAATCATGCAGGGATTTTAGCTAGTCAGAAAACCTTACGGACATTGCACATTACAGGGTCAATTAAGAATAGGGCCAAAAAGACTGGGTACAAAGGAACTCTCCCCAATCTGAACCCCACACAGACTTCCCCCTACCCTGCCATGCTACATTTATTCTTATATCAGGATTTCTAGGAAGTCCGGGTCTTATACCTGTGCATCTTTCATTATTAGTTGCATAATTAATATGCTTGAAATGCAAGGAGTGTGTACACGTATGTGTGTACCCTTGGGCCCAAAAACTGTTTGTTCACCTTTGCAGAGTGGATGGATGTGAAAACATGACCATCTTTTCACATTTTGAAACCTAGGCATAACTGTTTTGTCTTTGATTTGAAAGACTTCTCAATCAGATATTAGTTGTGTGAAATTAGGTCTGTTAACCTGCTCATATTTTGACAGATAATTTGGAATCTGCAACCATGTGAAAAAAAAAATGTAACGAAAGACCAGAAATGGGGATAAGGGAATCAGTGGGATTGAGAGCGAACGTCTATTCTCTCACTGCCCTACTTTACTCTCAAAGCAGCCTCAGTGAATCACTGCTGAGATGGCGGTGGGTGAGTTGGTGGGCAGGGAGCAGAACGATTCCTCCGTTTCTGTTCCCCTTCCATTCATGCACCCAGTCTCAGCAGCATTTGACGAATTTGCTATGACGTTTTTGACTTGGCAGATCAATATTCAAAGCAGACCAGGGAGTTCTTACCAACCATAAAGGTATAAGCCAAAACATCATTACATGAAATGTTTTGTCAGCTCCCAGCTGTGCTCTGCAAGAAAGAACTAGTCACAGTGGCTAGATTGGCAGCTGTTGGATACTCAGACCTGGATTTGAAGATTTGATATTGCTTGACCCTCTCAGCTCTGGCTTAATCTATATAAAAGAGAGTGCTTGTTGCTTGGGAAAGATCCTAACCAGACTGACTGAAGCTGGCAGAGTAAATAAGGGTCTTCGATGATATCAGATTATGTGGAAAAAGACAAAAGAAGAATCTCATTGGCTTGCCACATTTGAAAGAGAAGCTTGCTGCAAAAGCAACCTGTTTGGTAAAGTAAATATGAAAACAGCAGGCTGACTGCAGCTCTTTCATTTGACTTGGGGACTGTTTTATATATGAACTCTGCCCCTTATTTTAAATGTAGTGTAGATATTTCAGCGTTTGTTTCTATTATGCCATCACTGAACATACCAGAATCTCCCCCCCCCCCCACCCGCTGTTTGCAGCATGCTTCATGTATTTTTAATCACAGCCATCTAGGTCGCATACAGCACACTCTGCATTGGTGTTCTATCCTGATTCTTCCTGCAATCTGTGTTTCAAATGGCAGAATTAAAAATCTGCGTTGTTAAATAACTCCGAAAGCTGGGCATGTCTTGAGGACAAATGCCTGCAATCCCAAAATATCCTTTTGCAGAGGCAACTAATTGGTGCTTGTCTCTTGTCTAGCCTTATGATTATTTAAAAACGGAGGCACTTACTCAGCTCAGGACAGCTTTCCAAAAAAGGACTGCTTGAGCTGTTTCAGGTAATGATGTGTGTCAGAGAAGTCGTGGGTTTGCTTCTCTGTTGGTGTTACTCCCTGGATGGGACGGAGCACCTGGTCTTGTGAAAGAGTGCCTTGATGAGCTGAAAGGGAAACTATATGGAGCCAATTGCAGTTGGAACAGTTAGGCAATGTCATTTTGTGGCTTGCAGGGAATTCTTGGCCAGGGATGTCCCCACTCTACCCCCACCCCCCCAAAATATTATAATGCATTTCTGTAGAAGTAGACAGAGTGTGCTGAGGATTCTCTTTCTAAGGAACTGAACATTCAAAGTGTTCTAGACTATAAATTCCAAATGTATGCTGTACTGGAAAACAATGGAGTGGGTGTCTGTCTCTGATTCATGTTATGAATAAGTAATCGGTTCAGGCAACAGCCTCCTAGGGGCATCAGTGCATGTATTAATAGCCTCTGAAGTACAAAGAAATTATTATGTATGATGGGTTTTTAATGTGGTGCCTTGGTAAGGCTGAGTTCAGGAATGTTTTCTTTCCTCTAAAACTTTAAGGGGAGGGGTTCACTGCCATTAGAGACATCAGAGCTTGCCACGGTGTAAAAGTGTGATAGTGTAAAGGGATTGTGCTGAAAAATGAAACTAGCATTCACACACACACACACACACACACACACACACACACACACACACACACACACACACACACACACACACACACACACACACACACACACACACACGAGGGGCTGTAGCTCAGTAGTAGCTTTGCATGCAGAAGGTTCCAGGTTCAATCCCTGGTATCTCCAGGCAGGGCTGCAAGACCCCTCAGTCTCCGACACCCTGGAAAGTCACTGCCACTTACACAGCTGGACCGATCCTTTGATATAAGGCAGCCTTGTATATTCATATATGGTCATGTGTTCCATGTAGTATAGAGTGCAGAATTCGGCGAAGAACTTCAGTGTCCATTTTTTTAAATGAAAGAGGAAGTTTCCAGTGCTTATGATGATGACAATATGCTTGAAAACTTCTGGGGCATGCCTGCTGCAGTCTCAGAAGCCAGAGAAACTGCTGAATAAAATTACAGGGGGTTCAGTGCCTTGCATCGCTGCTCCCCACCTGCCCTGACTAACAGAAGCCGAACAATTATGTAGATGAATGTGCAGAATAAATGGTGCATAATAAGAACATGTTTGTAAATATATTCATTTTATTTAAAATGTTTACCTTCTGCCCCTCCTGGCTTTCAAGGTGGCTTACAACAAAAGATGAAAACCATAGTGCATTAATATTAAAGCCTGAACACAGGTGATTGAATCCAGCTTTTCTTGTGACAGGATTTAGGTTACTTTGGAGCAGAATGTGATGTATTTATTTAGCCAGTATAAACACATAAGCCCAGTGTGAAATTCAGGACTCTGGCAATGGCACTGAGGTAGTTGGCCCCAATGCAGCTATGTGGGTCTATTCGCTGATCCTGTTGGTCAGTGTTGTCAGCTCCAGCTGTGCTGATAAGCATTTAGGTCAGTTCAGTAGTAACACTGAGGCTGATGATGCTAGAGAATGAGGTTAGTGT
This sequence comes from Plestiodon gilberti rubricaudatus, assembly GCA_026170595.1. Taxonomy (NCBI): domain Eukaryota; kingdom Metazoa; phylum Chordata; class Lepidosauria; order Squamata; family Scincidae; genus Plestiodon; species Plestiodon gilberti. Next base: position 150,181,623 of record JANXHW010000002.1, on the reverse strand, counting down.
CCTGGAAGAGAAGGAAGAAAGCGGGAATTCCTTGCACCTGCTCTGTCTTTGGGGTTGCTTTTTTTTAAAATTTGTATTGGTACAAACTGGACCAACTTACCTTTCTCCCTGTGTATGTGTTAACCACATAGAGGACTGCTGTAGCGAGAAAATAGACAAGAACAGCCCCTTCGTAGGTGGCTCTCATTTCATCCATAATTGAGATTTCTGCCCTACTAGGAAACAGACATTTGTATCAATCAATCAACCTTTATTGACATAACATAACAAAAACAAACATAAAACATAAAGAGTAATAGTAATAATACGTAACACAATAAACAAGCAAAAAAAGCCCCGAAGGCATGAGAAAAAGGGAGGCATAACAAAATAAACAGTTAACAATCCTTTTACCTAGGTTACATAATGTTGGTCACTATAGCCACTTCCATGGTTAGTTGAAAAAATTTAGCTAACTGATTGGTGGAAGAAAGTAAGATCAGGACGATGTCAGAATCAGACCTCCCTTGCAAATTTATTAACAGAGAGTTGAGGATATTTTGATGGAGGTCGTTATACCAAGTGCAGTGTAAAAGTGTAGATTCTGTATCTACCTGATTACATAAACAATGGCCCTGTGCCTTGGAGGATTGATCGAATCTGTATTCCATTAAGCTGGAGGGTAGGGCGTTACATCTGGCTAGGGAGAGTACACGCCTTGCCTATGGATTATCAATCACAAAGAGGTACCTAGGGCTTTTGCTAAAAATACATGGAAGCTGCAGGTATAACGGAGAGCAGGATTTAGCCGCTGCAGCAAAAACTTCCTGTCTCTCGATGTCAATTAGTCTGTTCAGAGAGATCTTAATAGCAGAGGTCAAAGTGACCGAACCTAAAAGGTCCAACAAGAGCCCAATAGATTGAATGTTCTTAATGAAAAGAATATACCCCGAACAATGAGAAAAGTCAGTTAAGATACCTCTAAAAAAAGGAACACTCTCTGCCAAAGAACACACACGGAACCAAAATTTAAAGAACCTGATCCATATCAAAAATTGCAAGCGATATTGGCCCGCCTCGAGACATAATGCTGCATAGGGCTGCACAATGAGGAAGACCAAAAATTTTATATAAAAAGGAAGACTGGATTCGCCCCACGTCAATGTTAAAGGCAGAGAGCCAAATCTGGGATCCATATAATACTTGGTTTACTACCTTAGCATTAAATACTCGCAGAGCTGCCGGAATATAGGCAGCACCCTGGGTATAAAAAAACCTAATAATAGCCTGGGTCTGCAACGATTTGAGAGTTATGGGATTTTCAGCCATGTAAAGTTGGAATGAAGAAATAAAGTTCTTACTAAAACCAGTGGTCTGTAGAAATTCCTTGAGACGAGGTAGCAGCTGTGAGCGCTTAGTATCTTCAGGATTATCCAAAGCAGAACCACAGGCAATAACTTCAAACTGACGTTTCAACCCTCGCTTGGGTTTTCTTCAGAGCAATAGCACCAGTCTCAGCTGGTCAGACCATCCACCAGCTGAGACTGGTGCTATTGCTCTGAAGAAAACCCAAGGGAGGGTTGAAACGTCAGTTTGAAGTTATTGCCTGTGGTTCTGCTTTGGATAATCCTGAAGATACTAGCGCTCACAGCTGCTACCTCGTCTCAAGGAATTTCTACAGACCACTGGTTTTAGTAAGAACTTTATTTCTTCATTCCAACTTTACATGGCTGAAAATCCCATAACTCTCAAATCGTTGCAAATTGTTACATGCCATGGGAACCTCCACACTCGATAGCCTGGGTCGTCATTTTGGCGGTTCTTGTTGCTGCTATACGGTGAGTAGACCATTGATGTTTATAATGGTAAAGGATACCCAGATACTTGAAGGACTTAACTTGTTGTATGGCTCTTCCACCAAATTGCCATGAGCAAAGCCTCCAAGACTTCCCAAAAACTATTATTTTAGATTTGTCAAAGTTAAGCTGCAACTGGTTGGTATGTAAATAGCTAATACATCCTTGGATGAGACGTTTCAGGCCTATTCTGGTCAGACATTTGTATCTTTGTAATGGTCTCCTGCAAACAGAGGAGTCAAAGGTTGCATATCTTTCTAAACCACTTCTGTGGTTCTGTCAGATGTTAACAGAACAAGAGAAACCACTAAATCAACAGAAAATGTCTTTATGCAAGGAATCTATGCTGTGTAAGCTGGGCAGTTTTATTTTGCATTTTTGTGTGTTTATAAATAGCCAGGGTAGTTGAAAATATTCTCAAGGCTGCCAAATGGTACATTGAAAGAGAGGAGAAGATCATCATTAAACCTCAGAGTATTGATTAAGCTGTCAGGGCATTTGCTAAACTGGATTTCTGGATTTATTGTGTAATTGGGGGACTTGCCGTGTGCCCTTATTGCAATCACTTTTTTGCCCCCTTTCTCCCCTCCCCCCCAAAAAAAATTGGAGCAAGCAGTTCTTGTAAAAGTCATTTTTATTGAAGCAGACAAGACTGACTTACCTCTCCCAGATCAAATTTAGTTCCCCTGGGACTGTTACATCTTCTGCTTCTTTCCTTAAATTGTTCTCATGGACACAGCAACAGAAGCTTGTTAAACAATGAAATAAGGAGTGTCAAAGTATGTTAGCCCCACATAAATGCTGAGTTGAGGAACTTGAGCTTGGGGAGTGGAGCAATCTTGCTTGCTACTTTTGTTTGCCAGGGTTAAAATTCAGGGCACTGAAATAATCACTGACACCAAAGCATTTCTTGAACCTTCTGTAAAAATCAATGGGGTTAAACGGCGTCTATGAAAATTCATGTGGCATTAAAATCTGATACTGTATTAGGAAAGTTAATGTGTTAAAATCAAAATGCTTTTAATGTTATTTACATGGCTCTGAATGTTTAAATTAAAAAATATTATATTTTGAATAATTTCATTTATTTCATCTGGCTGAAAGGCATCTGTGTGGAAACTATTAGCTTTCTATGGTGGAGGGCTCCCCCTCTCCCAAATTCATTGGTTTACCAATAACATTTAAGTATCACAGATAAAGTGCCTGACCAAGGGAGCCTTAAAAACAAAAAAAGATGGTTAAAATAGAAATATAAAAAGAGAGCAAGCGAGCTGCTGTTTACTTGTACAAGGAGAAGGATGATGTATTCCAGTGGTTCCCAAACTGGGAGGCGCGACTCCCAGGGGAGCTGCGGAGTGCCACGGAATCCTCTTGGAAAACAGTGCAATGCCAATTGGCAGGCATCAGCATAATGTAATGGGGAGCCATGGCCAATGGTCACCAACGGTCAAAGGAGCCACATGTCAAAAACATTTGGAAATCACTGTATTCTAACCATCTTACAGACAAGTTACGAAGAAGAGTTTCCAGTACAGTGGACCTTTTTTATCCATGGATCCGAGATCTGCGGATTTGACTCACCACTGATCCCGGATTCGCGAGGTCCACTGTAAAAATAAAAAGTGTTTTTTAACCTTTTTGAAACAAACAGCTGCGTGTTCTTGCTTAAAACAAGCTGAAATCGTGCTCCAGAAGCCTCTTCAGGGTTGCGCAACTCCCCTCTACCAAGGTCGTCCCAGAATGCATTGCAATGCATTCTGGAGCTATTTTGGGAGAGGGAGGGGGAGTTGTGCAACCTGGAAGAGGCTTCCGGAGCGCGATTTTAGCCTGTTTTAAGCAAGAACACACAGCAGTTTGCTTCAAAAAGGTTAACCCCCCCCCCGCGTTTTAACTTTTTTCTTTTTTCTAACTTTTTTTCGTTGGCCCCCATATCCGCGGATCCTCGCTATACCCCCTGCAGATAGCAAGGTCCGACTATATTGCGGTATTTTGTTTATGGGCAATAGAAAAATGTTATCTTCCCCCATGTTTTAGTGCCAAGGTTGTAGAAGCTTCTTTTTTAAACCTTGTTCTTCAGCAGGTTTTCACCAAGCTTCACACTGAGAATGGGGGTTAAGAGCAGTACAAATCTGGAATATTATTTTGGATTTTCTAAAAAATATTGATACACTTTTTCTCAATTTTACATTGGATGACACTTCACCATTAAAAAAGAAAAACGTCATGCATGTGGTTTTTTATTTTTGTTTTTTTACATGATAGCTGCATACTCAGTGCAGGGGGATGATGAGCAAATCTGAGCCGACCAATAACTGAGTAGGAGTAAGCTTTTCTCAAGGAAAATGTGATCAGCTGTCACCAGATGTCTTTACAGTCTCAGGCCAGATTTAGATAGCATTAATATCACAAGCTTCAGGCTCACATGTTCCTCTCTCCCCTTTTGTGTACAATGGGAGTACATTTGAAGCTGCCATTCCTGGTTTAAAACAAACCAGGATTTCTTGTTGTATCCAAACCTGACAAATCTTGGCATGTGGTAATTAAAGTTTGGGAACAAGCCTGGATATTGAGTCAGGATTCAGTCTGTGGGATGCTATTTGCCCTGTGAGGAAAGCTCCCCAAATAACAAAGGACCCGATCCATTCAGGGCAAGGGAACAACAAAATTGAGAGGAAGGAAATTAATTGAATTCCATGTGCAAAGGTTTCTGTCCTTCTCAAAGTTTGTTCATTTTATGCTGCAATCCTATGCACATTTGCCTGGGAGTAAGTCCCATTGAACTCAATGGAACTTACTTCTAAGTAGACATGTATAGGATTGTGCTGTTATTCTGTTGCCCTGAACTCCCATCAGACTTTAAGCAGCCGTTGGCTACAGTGTAGTCCAGAGCAGATAGTCTCAGTTTTACAGTAACTTAGATAGGTTAAATAGTTATCTATCAGAATGGGTTTTGCTATGTTCATGTCTGTGATACCAATCTTTCCAAAATAAAATAAAAAACCCTTTTGGGGGCTTTTGATTTTTTTACTGTGGCCACTCAAGCCTGTAGGGTCTATTTTCTTTGCTTATGGGATAGATTAGAAATCCAGCTCTCACCGGGTATTTCCTTTAGACACTTCACTGTATTATGAAAACACCTGTTCCTAACTGTGTCTCTTCAAAGAAAAGAGCAAAGACTATTTTTAAAAGAGCAAATTATAGATTTGCTCTTTAAGCAGCCGTTGGCTACAGTGTAGTCCAGAGCAGATAGTCTCAGTTTTACAGTAACTTAGATAGGTTAAATAGTTATCTATCAGATAACTATTGCAGGAAAATTAGACAATTTTCCAATTAGATAACCAACCAATTGAGATACTCTGAGATTGGGTGAGCTGAAAACCCAAATTTAAAGTAAATTATGGAAACATAGTTTGACATACAGTAAGTCCTTTCATTTAAAATGCCATGGGAACGATTACATTTATCAATTAGCCTATGGTAAAATTGGTTTCATTATAAATTGTTTCGCTTAAAGTTGCAGTTTCCAAGAAGAACCTATCGACAACTTTAAGTGATTGTCAGTGATTCTGTGAAGGCCACCTTTAGGGTGTGAAGCTGAACTCCAACCACTGCTTGACAGGATTATATTACTTTCCATATGGAAGAAAAAAGGTGTATTGGTAGGATGGGAGAGAATGGCAAAACTTTGAATCTGGAGAAACATCCAGCCTGAGTCTGGATAAGAGGAGTCAGCCACAGGAACATATAGACATAGTGGTCAGAAATCACAATAAGCAACAATGCCTAGAATGCAATGTCTGTGCTATGTGGAACCATTAGTACAGTAGATTTCCAGTTTGCTCACTCGCTCTGTTTTGTTAATCAGTTTGAAAGTATTGCAAGCCACAAAGACAGAAATCCAAAGAGGAAAATTCATGAAAACAAAATTCTATCCAAATTTACATGGAATAAAATGTAAATAAATACAGATTAAAATGTATATAATTAAATAAAAGGAAGCCATTTATTAGCAAAGTTTATAAACCCATCATTTGATGAACAATATCAATACATTTATCTAACTTTATAATATATGCAATGCCTTTATAAGCCATTCTTTAACTGATTAACAGCCAGATCCTGACTACCGGTCTAGCGACGGAACAAGCATTCTGTCGCCGGAAGCTGTCGCAAACGTGCTGTAAGGCATGTTTGCGATGGCTTGTGAGTAAGCGAGGCCGACGCAAGGCCGGCTGCCTTCACTCCGTCATCGGGACGTCCATGCTGCCGCCAGAGGAAGGTAAGGCTCCGGCGGCGGCTGCATGGGCGGTCTGGGCAGCAAGGGAGGGGGGCCATTGGCCGAGCTGGCCCGGGAGGGGGTGGGGATGGCATCCGCCATATCCCCGTCCCTGGCTGTTACATGGCGTCATCCTACTTCCGCCAGCCATTTAGCTGGCGGAAATCCAAGGAGGCTGATTGGGCCTGCCCTGGTTTACACCCGGGGAAGGGGGTGAATGTCCCCTTCCCCGAGACCTCTGGGCCGCAGCAGCGCGGCCCGGAATGGGGACAGGATCTGGCCGGCGGCCCTGGGCCACTGGCCGGATCCTTACATAGGATTTCGCCCTAAATGTTTCTAGTTCTTTCTTGCATTTAGTTCAGTAGGAAGGATGGGATTAGTTCTCCATGTTTTTCAACATTAGTGACAGACAGCTGAGCCTTTCTTATCTACGTGCACAGCTTAAAGCTCAGCCTTATTTTGTAGTAAGCAGGGCAGTCACTTGCCAGTTGGAAATAGCTGGACCGAGATAAAGTAAGTTTTTCTAGAGGAGCTACTGTTGTGAAATATTGCTTAACGTAAGGTTCCCCTGAATATCGTATATCAACAGCTTCCTCAACATAATCAACATAATTATATGTATCAATTAGAGAAGACATGTTTTTTGTTCTGGTTTTACTAGTCCCTTGCCAAAATTTAGATAGACTGTGAAGGCAATGCATGGCTATTGTAATTTACAATTTAGCTGACTTTAAATCTCAAGAAAGAGATTTGTTTTCTAATTAAGCTGTAGTAGACCTTTTGAGAAAGTTATCTTATATCTTCTTTGAAGAGATGAGATTTGTCATTATCCAGGTTAGCCCAGCAGCCTGGCAAGCAAGCATGCTGCTATTTCTGCCTCTGCTGCTGGAGCTGCCATGTGGATTTATTTGAAATCCTTTGTTGGAGCGTAACCAAAGTAACCTGGTTTTGAGATGTCGTAAATTTGAATATCAGCAGTAAAATTTGACATTGAGGGTGGGATGTGTGCCTCAAGACTGTTAGAACACTGGGAAAACTCGAAATATAAGGCAATAGTAGTGTGTGGCCATTCTGTAGGGTCTGGCTGCATGTTTGCATTCTGCTATCCACTACCCATGCATTTTTCTTTGTGAAATTAATTTGTGTCATAATCAAATAGTCATAGCATGAAAACTCTGTCTCTATCCATGCTCAATTTCTTACTAATGTTCAGAATGTTAAAACAAGCACTGGAGGGAAAATGAATGCACGCATTCTACCTCCGCTCCCGATTCTAGAGATAACTGCAGTAGGTTCATGTATGCAAGAACAGCACAAGAAAAGCTAGCTTTGTTGCTGCTCCTGCTGTAGTCACTCATTGGGGACTTATCTTTGATCTCTCATGCTGTCAATCAGGCACCTTTTACCTGCACCAAATTCACTTTCCAGAAATTATTCAAAATAACTTGTCTGATGCTAAAATTACCTTTGTTTCCATAACTATCATGCAGAGTGTCAAGCTCAAACTCAGTAATTCATTAATGTCTGCCAGTCACTGATAAGATGAGTAATGATTCAACAGGAGCTAATTTAGAGATGAAATAGAGGAAACAAAATCCCCAGGGAGTGTGCAGCAGGAAGAATGTGAGTAATTGGGGGAAAATGTGGAAATCATGCTGCAGTGTAACAAAATAACCCATTTCTCTACTGTACCATCAGAGTTGCTTAATTAAGCAGTGCTGCTTTTTATAACGGCAAATCTGGAAGGTAAGCTGCAAGATGTAGTCAAGACCTCCATGCTTTACCTTTGCAAATTCAGATAAAAATGTATGAGTAGGTCAGTTACTTATGAAATGCTGGCTGGGTTCCTTTATAGCTCCCTTTAACAAAGCAAATCTGCCTTGCAGTTTCTCATTATTAGCAACATCGTCTAGAGAGGTGAGGGCCATGGACAAAAGAGAATTTAAACTACCTGAGTTTTTCTTACCATTAGCACATGTTATAAGCTGGGTAGCTATAAGCAGTAAAAATATTGTGTAGGCATGCGTATCCCAGGGCCCATGAGAAGGGGGTAAATGGGGTAAATTGTACCCCTGGGCCCAGGAGCCAAAGGAGGGGGCCCAAAAATTTCCTGGGATCTCAGTTGGCCTCATGGAGAGTGAAAGATGGTGGCTGGGCCAGGTCTACTGGGTGGGTAGACCTGGGTGCCACATCGGGAAGCCTGGTAGACCTGGGCTCCAGAGACTTTTCTGGCTATTGCTGCCCTCCACTCAACCTTTTGCCCACTTCCCCTTTGAGAAGGGGCCCTGAAGAAACTTTGTACCCCCTGAAAAAAATCCTCTCAGAGGCCCTGGCGTATCCAGTTGTAAAGCAACAAACTATGTGTGAACCAAAATGAAGAACCAGTTGCTTATGCATTTCTACAGAACTCTGAGTGACCGGCACTGGCCACAACCGAGATACCTTCTAGAATCTAGAGAGCTTGGTAAGAATGGTGAGCCTGGCCCCTCTCTTTGACAGCAGGAGTGAATCCCTGCATCCTTCTGCTCAGTTACTTCATCACAGGGCGTTTCACTTATGCCTTGCACTGGAGACATCAGTTGTGCACAGAAGTGGGCAACTTGTTTGCAGTTGGGGCTTTGCTCTGCACCTTTCCCTTCCCAAAGCTTGCCTCTTTTGAAGAGCCAGGCAGCTGCACAGCCACATCCTGTCCACTGGTGCACCACCCCCACCACCCCTGCTATCGTGACCCACATGGTCATGATAGCAGTGGGGCTAAATGCCACCTGCCCCATGGTGAAGATACCGCTGGCTGAAAAGCATTTCATAGCACTGAAGGGTCTGCAGTACAGTACTAGTTATTAGTGTCCTATGAGGGCAGTGGATTAGGTGATAGAATAGAGGTCCACTTAATGAGTGTCAAGTTTAGTTATTTAGACAAGCTTAAACTCAAAGCTTTTATTTTACAAAATTAAAAGAAATTAATATTGATTCACATAATAATGAAAACAGATAAATCCTATATATACTATGAAACCTCAACAGATTAATCAAATCACAAAGCGAAAGCTGTGATAAGGGATCATTTGTTTCCTTGCCCCAGGGCAAACCCCAACAGCCACCATGGGTCAACTCAGACCTGCGCCAGCTCTATAGCTGTGCCAGCTTCTTGAAGTTCCATAGCTGGCTCAAGTCCACATTGGCCCATGAAGGCGGATCAGGCCCAGGTAGAGGGTTAGGATTTGGCGGGTGCCACTGCCGCCGAACCTGCTCCCTTTCTGGACCCGATCCACGTTCCCCACCCTGTCACTGCCCCATTCCGCCCACCCCTACCCCATCCCACCCTGCCCCCTCCCTGTCCCGCCTACCCCGCCAGCCTACCTTAGTCAGTGGATCTTTGGCTGTCCAAAGAGGCTGCTCTGGCCTCCCTGCCAGTGGCTATTAAGCAGTTGCCGCCTGCGCAGTGCACATTCTGTTGGCAACCGGCCCACAAAGGATTGGACCGTTCGTGTACCTTGTAAAGGACACCTGTATTGACCTCCTGTAAGTTTCCTTTGGGAGGGTGTTCAAGGGATGGGAGCTGTAATGGTATTGACTTCTAGCCCCTTTCCCTTGTTGATGATACCACCTCGTGGACATGGAGAAAGCCTTCATTCAGATTTCAAAATGTGTGAGTGTTCATGTTAAGTTGATAACGCTATTACAGTTTTTGTGATCTTTTCTGCACTTTTGCAGAAAGTAACTGGCAAGCCGTGTTGTACTGAAGAAAGGTATAGAAGAAATCATGAGAACAAGCTCTGGAGTTCTGCCATTCCTATTGGTGCATTGTCTAGCTGTCATTACAGTAGTTCAGTGCATAGTAAAAGGCTTGCTTTTTTAGACTTCTGCAGTTCAGATATTCCTTTTATGTTTGTGTGTTTCCTATCAAGCTGATAATTACATGCCTTGTACAGACATTTTGCCGATAAGTGAAACATTTCTCAGGGTGTCTGGCTATGGGGTATTATTATTATTATTATTATTATTATTATTATTATTATTATTATTATTATTATTATTATTATTATTATTATTAACAGTATTTATATACCGCTTTTCAACAAAAAGTTCACAAAGCGGTTTACAGACAAAACCAAATGATTAAATGGCTCCCTGTCCCAAAAGGGCTCACAATCTAAAAAAGATGCAGAAGAACACCAGCAAACAGCCACCAGAAAAGACACTGTGCTGGGGTGACATTAAGATGTATAGTGCAGTATATCTTAATAGTACCAAAGGGATAAGAGTTGTATATAGACAACAGGCGCACTGCCCCAGGGAGCTTATAACCTTAATTAATATTTCATACTTAAGGTAAGTTCAAAGTCAAGTGGACTGAAATACCATTAGCCTTGGGAGGTCACCTCCTGCACGTACAGTATCTTGTGAAGACCAATGAAAGGCAGTTTAAATAAGCTGGAAAATGTTATTTAAATAAAATGAAGTAGATTTTTTCTTGAAACTCCCAGCCCTTTAATGGTTTGGCTTGTGTCTATGGGAGTTTAATGTTTTGGCTGCCAGGGGCCCAATGATGGTAAATGGTCAGTGTACTTCTCTGTAAAACATGCCTTATTAGTGCTTGTGTTCAGTGGGAAAGCAGTTTTGTGATTGCAGCTGTAGATGATGTCCTCTAAGATTTGTCTGGCAGTAAATCACCGTGTTTGCACTTGCATTTATTGCCATTGTTACAAAGGGAGCCAGACTGCGAAGAACCTATTGTATATGCAAAGTAAAGATCATACTCAACAAGATGGTTTTCATGGCAACACTCTTCCAGTTCCTAAAATAAATAAATGACATGGGTGGAAACAAGCACTTCACATACTTGAGATGTTGTGGAACATCTGTGGGTTTGGACCAGGTTTTTGGAGGGCAGTTTGACGATGTTCTGTGCTTCAGAGACAAGCCTTTAATTATTATTTTTTATTTTATTTTATTGCATAAGACACGGTGATATTTCATCCTACAAATGCTTCTAAACCTGAAAGTGTTCAGGATTTGCTCCTGTATCCACAAGGATTATAAGAAAAGCAAAGAACTTTGAAATTTAGAATCAAAATGAGAGAGTATGCATTGTCCTTTGTCGTCTTTTTAGCATACACAGGTCCTTCAAAAATGTAAATATCTCATGCTGTTCCTTCCGAATGTGTTTATTATGTTGTGTTTGTGGTGATGAGGCCTCTGACACAGATTGGCTGCAGTGGCATAATGGCATGAAATATTCACAAACATTTGAACTGTTCCAGCAATCAATGCTTGCAGTTCATCTGTGATGGAAATAATAGTTGTCAGTTTGTCTTGGTTAAACTTCACACACATCCTGTGGACATTAGTAGCTTTATGAGCAGGATAAAGTCTGGGGAGAAGAGGTTCCAGGGGACAGGAAAGCTAAGAGGAAGAAAATCCAAGATAAGGTAGTTGAAGTATACAATGGACTGGAAAGAAAAACCTGGGGAAGGATAGATAGGTGGATGCTTTCGATAGCTTTAGACAGAGGAAGCAGGAGTATGAGTACGGAACTTGGTGGTGGGTGGGCGGATATGGCCCGGGAGGGGAGTGGGATTGGGGATGCTGGCATGCGCCGTATCCTATCCCCCTTCCCAGGCCTGATCCACAGACACGTGGACTTGCACCAGCCATATGACTTGCTCGGGTCCGAGTAGACCCATTGTGCGCACTGGGGCTTTCCCCAGGGGACAAATGTCCCCTTTACCTGGAGGAGACCTCCCACCTGCAAAATTCCTCTGCAGGATACAGTGTAGCCCATGCTGGCTCCGCTGCATTGGCGTGGGGGAATTTAGGTAGGATTGGGCTGAAAGACAATTTATGGTTGCATTCCCATGAGATCATGTAAGGCACATCTTATGACCCAGACGTTGGAATTGACTTATGTACATTAAATCAGAAGATTGACTTTTAATGGTGTAGCATTTGCTTTGATATTTTTTAGGTTTTTAATTTTACTCTCTTGAAGTGTTTCCTTTTCTAACCTTGTTCTCTCCTCAAATATGTAATGGCTCTGACTTGGAGAAGCCACAGTGTTTGCCAAACTGAAGATAGTGGCTGGTGGGGAGAACTGTGTACAGTGTAAGGGACAGGACCATTGTTCTCAAGCTTTTAAGAGAGTTTTGCAAACAAATGAGATTTTACCGAAATTAAACTCTAAGAGCGTCTGTGTGTGATGTTTAATTGGTCCATTCGGAGGATGGTTGCACTGATTACCATGCTATAATAGCACAAGGCAACTCATAAAGAGATTTATGTCTGACAGCAGAGTGCTTGGCTGTGCCACTTTAAGCTGCAAAGCTCCAGGATAGTTTCCTATTCTCCTCTTTATTACATTCCAAAAAGATCCATTGTAGCACATATTATTGTAATTAGGTAAATTTACATTGTTACCTCTCCATTTACACATCTTAACCAAGCTGAATGCATGTTTCCAAGGCTTTTATTGCAACAGATCCCTTTCTCAATAGAGAAGCATTTTCTGGAAGGGTGCCATGTTGTGCTAGCTTAGTTCCAAGCCAGGTTGTGAGCATTAATATGAGCATATGGTGTAAGTTCTGAATGAGTTTTGCTTCTTTTTTTTTTTTTTTTAAGAAATAGGTTAGTGCCAGAAATGTCATTATTTGAAGGAATGCTGGAAAGACTGGGTGGTGTCACTAAGAGCCCAATCCTATGGTTTTCCCTGCCATAGCATGCAGCTGTGCCAAAACAGGCTGTGCTGCATGCTATGGGGGGGGGGGGAGAGCTGGTCAGGAGAGATGGGAGGGGAAAGGGAAAATTTTCCCTTTCCCCTCTGTAAGCCCCTCAACCGGCAATGGATCTCCTCAGACCTGCGCCAGCTCTTTAGGAGAAGAGACAAAAGGGCATGTTGGCTAGCACCAGAGGGGATAGCATCAGGTGCAAGTCGCCCACGCCATGTGCCAACCCCTCCCACCTCTGGCATGCCTTCCCCTGTTCTGCCCACCCCGCCAACTCACCTCCATCGGTGGGCCTTCTTTGCCCTGCTTCTGCACGCAGGGCCTCTGCGGCGTCTCTGGCAGCAGTCCAGAAGTGTGCAGCTACGCATGCTTCTGGATTACTGTTTACAACTGCCGGAAAGCGAATTCTGCCACCAAGACAGTAGTTCTAGTGCCATATTGCAACAATGGGATTGGGCCGTAAGGCATCAAAAGCGAAAGTGAATACATCACCCATTCACTGTAAGAGAGGTGGAGTCTCTGGAGTACAATTTTATTTCCAAGTGTCTTGATTGTTTGCTTCAGTGGTAGCCCTTGGGGGCTTCTCTTTGGGGAATGTTTCTATAGCAAAGACTCATGGGTATTGTAATAGTAGCTGGAGGTTTTAAGCTATCTGATAGTCAGAAGTTGTTTTTGTTATGAAACAATGTTTTCAGAAACACCAGCCTCTGTATCGGTGGTGCTCCACAATATGAGTGGTCTCGTCTGTAGCCAAGCCATAGGAACTGCAGGATGTTGATTACAACTTATGGTTTGCTGAAAAGGGTATCAATAACTTCCTCATGCATCTAAAACAAGAGCATGTCAAGGCGTGCATTCAGTGGCAGTTTCCTTTCCTGTGGAGTTTGTTCCTTTAGATATTCAGTTTTGTCCAAGCCTGAGCTGCTTCTGCATGCATTGTGAGATCTTTTTTATTTGAGAATGAATATAGTGGTGCCTGGGTAGAAGCAGAAGCTTATTTTCATTCTGTGTCCGTACTTTATTTATTTATTAAATTAAATATCTTATGATATGGTTTAATGAAAGTTCCATTTCTTCATAAAAAGCCAGAACCTTCTGGGGCAAGTCATTATACAATCAGTTGTGATGTTCAACAAAATTCAGTCGTACTCTGACTGAACAGCAGAAAAGTCATGAGTGAAAGGAAGCTGCTCATTCTGATTACAGTTCTCTCCATAGGAAAATAAGCAGATATAGACAGCTGCTAGTTACCATCCAGCTTGATGGATTATAGATTTGATAGATCCTCTAAGACCCAGGGCCGTTGTCCATGTAATTTGACAGATATAGAATCTTTACCACATGCACTTCTATACTGTTCATGGCAGAGGCGTCGTCTGGCCTGTGGCGGTGGGCCCCAGGGCGGGGGGCGGGAGGCTGGACGGGGGGGCGCGGAGGCTGAGCAACAAGTAGAATTTGAATTTCTTGCCGCCAGAAAAAAGAAAAAAAAACCCGGACCGTTGCGGTTTGCCGCCGAATTTTGGCGGCAAACCGAGGCTCTCAAAGGCTCTTAAAGGCTCTTAAAGGGAAAAGACGTTCTGCGCCTGTGCAAAGTGTAAAGCAATGCTTGGGGCGCTTTAAGAGGAACGAGGCTGAGCAACACGAGTTCGCCGGTTGTCCTGGAGAGATCGTAGCTCGCTGGGTCGCAGCAGGTCACGCTGGAGTAGATCGTCGCTGGAGGCTCTTATAATACAGATAAGTGAGGCAAAGCAAACACTAAAGCCGGTGACAGACCAGGTCCGTGCTCCGTGCGCGTCCGTGCTGCTGCGGGCACATTTTCTCTGTCTGACATGGCTCCGTTGCTGCTCCCGGCTGTCGTCGTCAGACGTCGGCAGCCCCCGGCGCGTAAACGCTTCAGCTGCCCCAAGCCCAGCGCTGGCAGCATTCGTCCCGTTCCGTCCGTGTCCCAGCCCCCTGGAGGCGGGACACAGAGCGGCCAGAGCCACTCAAAGGGAAGGAAGCCAACGTCAATCAAAGGAAAAGAGGGGCAGAATGTTTTGGGAAAGCAGCCATTTTTTCTCCTCGCAACTACGAGCGAACGCGGTTTTGTTTATTCAAATCTTCATCACTTGGAAGGGTTTTAACTTTTAAGCACAGTGTGGAAACATGTGCCTGGGGCAGCCAGCAAGCTCCATCCTTTTGTCCAATGCGTCTAGGTGTTTCCGGTCAGACATTTGCTGATCCCCCACACACACATACACTTTTATTTTGTGGTTAGTAAACACTCACACACAAAAACAAAAACAAAATGCGTTTCTCTTCTGTGCAGTCCCCACTAGTCCTGACCTCTTCCCTGAGGGAAGATCCGCAGCGAGGATCGAGCAGCGAGTGCGCGAAGGAGGGGGGAGAGAAGTTCCCTCTTCTCTCCCCCCTTCTCTCCCCACCCTCTCCCTCGCTCGCTCGCTGCAGCTGCGATCTGGTGTGACATGCACACGTCGCATCCAGCCCCCTAGCGTGCGTCCGGTGCGGCAACGCACGCTCGCTCCCGCACGCTCCGCCCGGACCACGGGCTTGGTCTGTCTCGGCCTAAAGAGGTTTAATTTCAAAACACTTCAGGTCTTGTTTTTAACCACAGGGTCAGCGAAGCCCGCTTATCTTATGTTAATTGTTCTTTAACAACTCAATTGATGATAGCTAACTACTCAAGCTGAGCTCAGGAGCTCCTGGAGACAAGACAGCATATCTCATTGTAGGTTTGCAGATAAGGTATTTTCATTCAGACACTGCAGAATGGAAATAAAGTATTTTCTTTCTGTTGAATGTTTTTAATAAAGCAAACACAAGACAAATGCAAGAACTGCAATTGAAAATGGTGCAGAGCAGGTTCTGCTTTACTTACAGTCTTTGATTTCTATGTTTAGTTTGGTTGATTAATTCTTAGGATTTCTCTCCTTCCTTTCTGACCCACCTCTAAGTTAGTTCCCCGCTCTATTTGCTGGGACAACCCCCCCCCCCCTGTAAACTGGCAGGCAGTATAAGAATCTGTTTTTCATCTTGCAAAGATGCTACCAAAAGGAGCTAGCTTTCTCTCTCTTTCTCTCTTGTGCAACTGGGGCTTCCCTCCCATGCTTTGATGTTTCTCTTGCCATGTATAGGACTAACACAGACGACATCAGTGCCCTCTACCCAGGCCTGCCAATGGAGGGAGGGCAGCATCCCAACCCCACCCTGCGCACTCCTGGCTTAGCTGCTGCTCAGCATAAAGCATGGAAAATCCACTTTAGGGCTCATTTTGGGAAAATACATTTACATATACACATACATATAAGAAAGGGTGCCTCTGAGCATGTAAAGAGTGCCTGTTTCTTCCATGCACTGTAATGGGGAGTCACGGCTAACGGCGAGGGGCGTCAAGGGTTACAGCCGCGCGTTTTTATGGGGGGGCGTCAAGGGTTTGGGCCACGGTTGAAAAATGGTCTGGCTACTCCTCTGGTTCATGGTATAACGACTTACGACAAGATATTCTCAATCCATTGTTGGCAAATCTGCAAGGGAAATCTGATTCAGAGATCATCGTGAGTCTCCTCTCATCTGTTGATAAATGGTCTATTAATCTGCTAGCTAATTTTCTTTATTTAATTACCCAACGAAGAGCTTCTATGGTGGCCAATCTAGTGGAATCTAATTAAAATGGTTACTGGCTGACTACTCCTTTACAGCCTCCTGCCCTCTCCTTTGCTTGCTCTCTGTACTATGTATCACTTGTTTTAATTTATTTGCATATATGTGTGTATGTCTTTTTGTGTTATGCTAATAAAGGTATTTTGATTGATTGACAGCTGCTAGTATTTTGGAATTGCTAACAAACAAGACTTTGGAGGGTGGAGTGGCAAGGGTTATTTTATAGAATAAAATTTAAGATTTCAGAATGGTCCATTGGTCCCAAAATAATAACTTAAAAAGCCTCAAAAATTAAAACTGTTGTTCCTTCTTGTATAGAATACATTCAATTGCAGTGTATTCTCCAAGTAGAGGGGGGTTCCCTTCTCCTGTTTCATGTGTACTGTACTTTTTGATCTGCAGACGTGATATGAAAAATGTATAGTCTATTAAGCATTTATTGTACAGTACCACATGGCACACAGTCTCTCTAATCTCCAGCAAACTAATTGCAGAATCGTTGGCTGCTTTATCAACTGCTAAACTTACCTTGAGCTACTGTCAGTTCTGTTTCACTGGAGAGAGGGCCACTGTGTAAACATTTCAGTGTTTGCAGAGATTTGAATTGATTTCTTACCCTAAACGCTCAAGCTTGTGAGTCTGTGCTTGTGCAGTTTCTGCCAAGCCTCCAGGGATATGAACAGTGTGGGCTAGAGATTGCTACTTGGGAAGCTGCCATGCTAGGAATTGATTAGTGTCACTTTTCTCCTTCCCTTAAGGAACACGAAATAAGCAAATGGAGACCCATGGAAATGTAGAGTGAGTGTGTGATGATGGGGAGGAGAGCCATGTTTGTGGTTCACTGGGAAGAGGCTTCCAGGGTGGTCTTTGCTTGGACTGCATTCCCTCCCCCTTGCCTCCAGCTGTTGGGGTAGCTATGTGTTATATATGTACATGGATACCTATCAACATTATTGCCAATAGCAAAGACTACAATGGTCCATAAACAGAGAAACATGAAATAAGCTCTTCTCCTATTCACCCATGGCTTTTGGACTATTTATGTAGGAGCTGTTTATTATATTTTAGAACTGATCCCCACCTTTCCAAATGAGAACTCAAGGCAGTTGTAGTCATTCCAACAATACAGTTATATAACAATTATTAAAATGGGTATGTCTTCCCTGCCATCCTGAAACGTCCTGTCCAAGAATGTATTGTGTTTGCTAATCCTGAGTTTTGACCTGTGTTTCAGCACAACTAGTACAACTTTAGTATCTCAGGGTTTCTTGTAGAGAAGGAGCATCTTGTAATGGACTTTGAAGACAATATGATAATCTTCTGAGGGAGTCGTTTTTCATATGAAATAAAAAAAATCTTTCTGCCTAATGAATCTAATATTCTTAATTAATACACTGCCTCCTTCACAAGGAAGTCCCTAAGGGTTATATGTGTTTTAAAAACTTTACACGTTAGTGAAGGACTTAATGTTCCAGCTTCATTAATACATTCTAAGAGTGGTGATACTATCAACTAGAAATCCCTTGGTGATGCCACCTGTGGGGAAATTAAGAAATTCAATATATTTTAAACATAAGCTTGGTGGGAAGTTACCTAGCCAGCAAGATGCTGTTGAACAACCTCATTGGGAGAAAGATGGATGATTTAGTAACGTGCTAAAAATATTCATATCAGATTTTACATGGCAATATTCATTAAAAATGGTTAATACAAAAGGAATTCTATGTCTGTAATTACAAAGCATCGCAATTTTTGCCCATCTGTGATTTTCATATGACCTTTAAAAAATACAAGTGATGTCCAGACACAGACTCACCTGTGGTCAGGGAGGGCCTCAGCAGCTACACCGCTCCCTGCGGCAGCGAGAAGGAGCAAGCCCAGACACCAAGGAAGGGAGCGGCAGGCATCACAACAGTGCACAACGCTGGAGGTCTTGCTTCTGGGTCTCGTGAAACCTCCGACGAGACCAGGCACAGTCTGAGCAGCACGGCAACAACAAGTTAGCATAAGATGACCCCTGACCAGCAGGGGGCTTGGGGGAGTGGCCCAGGGCAGCAGCCAGCCCCAGCCTGACCCCTCATCCAGGGTAGGAAGGAATATTCCCAAGCCAGCCAACCTTGAGGGAAACTGTTGGGGGAGGGGACTCAGGCGCATAAAGAGAAAGAAGGAGGGAAGAGGGAGGCAGGGCAGGAAGGCTGAAGGCTACCCAGGGCTTAAAACTTGAGACCAGACCTATGATGAGAGAGGACTGCTGGAGGGCTGGGAGAATACCTGACCCTTGCAAAAGGCCCGAAACCCCAAGGAAGTGAGGCCCAGGGAGGAGGAGAACTCCCTCCACACCACAAACTCCGACGTCTCACCAGGGCCTATCCAATGCAGGAGCTGGACGGACACGCACACGCACACGCACGCGACCCCTCCCCCGGGATTTTATATGTATCCCTGCAATATAAAATGTTGCAGGGATAAAACTGCGTGGTTGAGGGGAGCCATGTATGCCACCCTGAGCGTGAAGGAAGGGTGAGGATAATTAAAGAAATAAACACTTAATAACTGGAGGCAAATTTGTAACTACTCAGGGACAAATGCATTGCTCAGAAGCAAGTCCCATTGATTTTTAATTGGAACTTCTGTTTAATGTCTGTGATCCAGTATATAATGTGTGCAACCAGCTGCCATTTTGAAGGAATTCATACCTTATATCGGAGAACAAGGCAGAAAATTTGATCTTCAGAATAAACTTTGTTTCGCTTTCCTAACAGCCTAGTACCCTGGATAGAATTTATCCAGCTCTTTTGTACAATCTAACATTTCTGTTCACAGGCAGGCTCTGCTCTGTAGGTCTTTCGTCTGATAATTATATAGCTGAATTATTAAAGAGTTGATTGTGCCACAATATTTAGTTTTTATATTCAAAGATACCATAGCTCATTAGATGCTTAGTGATCTACCTATTTATTTCTTTGTTCCATTATTTTGGCAAGGCTTGCAGAATATTAGTTTTGAAGTCACCCTTTACCCATTTATAAAGCAAATACCATATTGCATTGTGGTTTACTTAAATTTTCCATTGCTTCCCCAGTTGCCCATTTTCAAAAAGATGCTAGTTTGTCAATTCTTCCAATGATTTAGCGTGCAGTTCAGTCTTACTGAATAATTAGTAAAGTAAAAAAGATTGTAACAGTATTCCCTTGTTTGCTTATTAGCATTTATTTTGAACTATACAAGAGTCTTTCTTGTTGTCTAGCATTTTTATTTTCTTGATAGAGTTCAAAATTTGAGTCCTTTGAAGGCCGGAAGCCACAGGAGATAGGAACAGTAAATGGAATAAGTTACTATATGAAAGAAATGTTTCATAAATCAACAAGTCAAGGAAATGTGCATTGTTATTCTGTAATATAGGAGTAAAGTGTAGCTTTCTAGCAGAGCAATTTTGTGGCCATTGATACGGATTTAGCATGATTCCATTTAACAATAAAATTTCATTATTTCTTGTAGAATTCCTGGAAGGCTAAATGACAGGAGAACGCCTCTGGGAGAATTGAATTGGATCTTTACAGCCATCACAGATACAATTGCATGGAACGTCCTACCCAGAGGTAAGGCTATGGCAGATAAGCCACAGAATTACTGGCAATATATTTAGCTGATGATAATAGAAGAGGGCAGGAATTTGAAGCTAGGAGCTAATGAGGGAAAATAGGAAGCATTGAAAACGCAGAAAAGATGATAACTTTGAATAGAGAGAACCTAATTCTTTATTTCCAAACCTAATTCCCTTGTGATATTAGATGCCTCTGGCCTTCATGTACTTAGGTCTCCATTTTTCCTTGACCATCTCACATTTGTTGCTTCTCAGGTAGAGGTGATTGAATTAGATAACATTGTAGCATCTTATAGCTATGGAAACTATGCAAAACCAAAATGAATGTTGATGCCAAGGTGTAAAATCTCAGTTGAAAACACAGGTAGCTGCCATTAATGTGTTTAAAATGTAAACATATTGTGGTAAACATAATTATTTACACCAGAGAACACTCGAATATTCAGACTTCCTACTTACAGCCCAATCCTATAGGCTTTGAGCACTCATGGAACGTGCGTTCTGCCAGTGTTGGCTGCCAAAAAGCAGCTGTAAAGCTCCTTCTGGCAGTGCACTGAGTAGCGCACTGCCAGGGTGACTGCGGGAAGGCGTTCCTGTGCGTGTCGTCAGAGCACCAGCCGCCTGCCAAGGAAGGTAAGGTAGCAGGGGAGGGGCGGAGGGGGAAGGGATGGGGCGAGGAGGCTGTGGGAGAGGTGGATTCAGCGGCTATGGCGCACACCGGATCCTATCTCCTCCAGGAGCAGCAATGGGATGGAGAGAGTGGATAGAGGGAAATTCTTCTCCCTCTTGCACAACACCAGAACCAGGGGACATGCAC
The DNA here is from genome assembly GCA_026170595.1 of Plestiodon gilberti rubricaudatus. NCBI lineage: Eukaryota > Metazoa > Chordata > Lepidosauria > Squamata > Scincidae > Plestiodon > Plestiodon gilberti. Next base: position 150,160,709 of record JANXHW010000002.1, on the reverse strand, counting down.
TAAAATTGAGTGGAGGGAGAGTTAGAACAGACAAAAGAAAATATTTCTTTACCCAGCGTGTAATTCATCTGTGGAACTCCTTGCCACAGGATGTGGTGATGGCACCTGGCCTGGATGCCTTTAAAAGGGGTTTGGACAGATACATGGAGGAAAAGACCATCACAGGTTACAAGCCATAAGCAACCTCCTGGTTTTAGAGGTTTTAGAAGTGGGTTTAGAAGTGCACTCTGTGCCAGGTGCAAGGGAGTGACAACGGGAAACAGGTTATCTTGTTGTCTTGTGCTCCCTGAGGCATCTGGTGGGGCCACTGTGTGATACAGGAAGCTGGACTAGATGGGCTTTTGGCCTGATCCAGCAGGGCTCTTCTTATGTTCTTATGTTCTCCCCGGCCCCTTTCTCTCCTCAGACTTAAAGGGGGATTTTAATCCCCTTTCCTCTCCAAAGCCTCCCGATCTCTCCCCCCCCCCCCAGCTGGATACAGTGCACCCATTTTTGGTGCGACTGCACCAGCAGGAGGGGGGAAGGATAGGATTGGGCTGTTAGTCATGTTCTTTGTGCTTTTTTTGTAGATCTTTTCCAAAAGCTCTTCAGACAGGACCTATTAGTGGCAAGCCTCTTTCGTAACTTCTTACTGGCAGAAAGGATAATGAGGTCTTACAACTGTACGCCAGTCAGTAGTCCACGTCTACCTCCAACGTACATGCATGCCATGTGGTAAGTAGTTGTCAGAAAACTGACACATGAAACACTTTACACAGGTGCCTAGGGGAGACTTCAGATACTTCTTTCATGCTGTGCTGGTACCATCTGAATCTGCTTTTTGTGATTCCTGTATAGAACAGGGATCAAAAATAACATGGCAACTTAATTTAATGGCTACCTCCAGATGTTTTTGTTCTTAGGTTTGAATATATTATTACAATTATTTTTAATACAGAAACCTTATTTTATTTAGACTGAGATGCTGTTTTGCTGGTAGCTTTGCTGTATCAGCCATGGTGGTGTTTTGTTCTGGATGTAAATGTGTGGTTGTAAAGAGGGCCTAGGAGAAAAAGTATCTAACTCGAGGCATTCTAATTTATTATTCAGTTAGATGTCCCTTCTCCTCCTCTTACCCCCCCCCCCACTGAGTGAGTGACTGTAGCCAGTTCTGTCATGTGTAAAAGTGTTTGTCTCTGGGTTGTTCTAGATTTTCAAGGGCAATTTCCCATAAGAGCTTGTTTTGAGAAAAGGCTCACCAAAGCTTGAGCTTGGAATTTGTTTGCAGTACTGTACATGTGCAAAGGGCATTTTCCTCACCACAATTAGCTCCCACTCATTTGGTGTTATGACTGAGGGCATTCAGAACAGAAGGCATGAACTACAGGCAGTCTTGAGTCCTGGCATCATTCTGTTAGAACTCACACTCTGGTAGTAGCTGCACATTAATAAAGGAACAAGTGCTTTTTATGTATGCATTACTATAATTTGTTTTGTCTTTCTAAAACCTAATCATTGTGACTTACCAATGTTAAAACAGTAAAAGCAGCAATTATACTCAATGACAGAAACCAGCATCAGTCAACAGAAACAAAACAGAAGCAATATATCTCCTGAAAACAATACTGAAAACAAGCCCATTAAAATAAGGTTGTTTGTTGCCTACCTAAACACTATCAGCATATGGGCCAGGTATCCCTGTCTTTGTACCTCTGCTCTAAATACAGGTTATCGTGATTGAAAAAGTTCTATACATGGTGCCCACCTGCTGTACCTTAGTTGGTGGAGAGACTTTGAAAAAGATCTCAGAAGAGGAGCAGAATCCACAGGCACATCGTATGGAGACAGACTATTCTCCCCTTCCATTCCCAGGCCATTTAGGACATTAAATGTGTCCTAAATGCCACAGAGTCAGAGCATCCCCTTGGTTTACTGAGGGGCTGCGGACGATGAAGCAGCAGGGCAGACGCCTAGAGCGACGATGGCTAAAAACTTGTGCTGACTCCAACCGGGCACGGGCTAGAGCTCATTTTAGAGCCTATTCCGTGGCGGTGGTAGTTGCTAAGGGCTTTCTTCTCTGCCGGCATCGCGTCTGCAGAGAATCATCCAGTTGAGCTCTTCCGTGTAGTCCGGGGCCTGCTCCATCTGCCTCCCTCCCCCATACATGGGGTGAAACACAGGGTGGCTCGCTGTGATGAGTTTGCGAAGCACTTTGTGGACAAAGTTGATCGGATTCGGCATGACTTGGACGCCCCATTAGGAGTATCTAATGATGTCCCTATGGCACCTGTCTGTTCTTCCACCTGGGATTCTTTTCAGCTTGTAGAACCTGAGGATGTGGACAGGATTCTTTGGAGTGTGAGACCATCTGCTTGCCCGCTCAACCCTTGTCCGGCATGGCTGATTAGATGTGCCTGGGCGGGGCTAGCCGAGTGGATGGGGAGGGTGGTGAATTCATCTTTAAGGGAGGGGGTGGTGCTGCTGTCATTGAAGCAGGTGGTGATGCACCCCCTTCTGAAGAAACCCTCCCTGGATCCCACTATTTTGAACAACTTCCGGCCAGTCTCAAATATCCCGTTTCTGGGCAAGGTGATCGAGCGGGTAGTGGCGTCTCAGCTCCAGAGGGTCTTGGAGGAAGCTGATTATCTGGATCCATTCCAGTCTGGCTTCAGGCTGGGGTTCGGGACAGAGACAGCCTTGGTCGCCTTGGAGGATGACCTGCGCCGGGGACTGGACAGGGGGAGTGCGTCCCTGTTGGTCCTGCTGGACCTCTTGGTGGCTTTTGACACCATTGACCATGGTGTCCTTCTGGGTCAGTTGGCTGGGTTGGGGCTTAGAGGCACCATCTTGGGGTGGATCTGCTCCTTCCTGGCTGATAGATCCCAGAAGGTGGTGCTGGGGAATGCTTGTTCGGCACCCTTGTGCTTGAGGTGTGGGGTGCCACAAGGGTAAATTCTATCCCCCATGCTGTTTAATATCTATATGAAGCCGCTGGGAAAGGTCATCCGGGGGTTTGGGGTAGGGAGTCATCAGTATGCTGATGACACCCAGCTCTTCCTCTCCTTTCCACCCGACTCCAAGGGGGCGGTCGATGTCCTGAATCATTGTCTAGGAGCTGGATGGGGGCAAATAAATCCTGATAAGACAGAGGTTCTTCTGGTCCAGAAGTCTACGACTCAGGTGGATCATCGTCCTGCTCTGAATGGGGTTGTACGGGGTCCTCCTCTGAAGGAGCAGGTCCGCAGCTTGGGGGTTCTCCTGGATGCGCAGCTGCTCCTGGATTCCCGGGTGGCGGCTGTGGCCAGGGGGGCTTTTGCCCAGCTTCAACTGGTGTGCCAGCTGCGACTGTACTTGGATCGTGCAGATCTGACTACAGTGACCCATGCCCTAGTGACATCTAGTTTAGATTACTGCAATGCGCTCTACATGGGGCTGCCTTTGAAGACTGTTCGGAAACTGCAATTAGTGCAGAATGCGGCTGCCCTTGTGGTTGCCAGGGCTTGTTGGTTCAATGTTGGTTCAGTCGGTTCGACTCAACTGGATCTGTGATGCAGCTTAAAGTGGCCTCCTGTGGTGGTAAGCAATACACAGTTGTCAGTGGCATTCACTTCCTGTTTGTCCTCTTTTGTTTTAATATGATGAATGAGAATGTAAATGGCATAGTGATGATTAAGATTCTCTTAAATTTATTTCTGATTAGCCAAACTCTCTGCGAATGAAAGACAAAACACATCCCAGCAATTCTTGTGATTCTGAGATCCCTCTAATCACAGCTACGACTGTACAATGGTTTGGTAAGCTGAAACCTAGCAGGGTCCAAAATGCATAGTTTCAGTAAAAGCAACTTCACAGTCTTTTAATAAACTAAGAGGTGACTAAGGCAACAGTTAAAGAGAACCAAAGACACAGCGCAATCCTATACATGTCTACTCAGAAATAAGTCTCATTAAGTTCAATGGGACTTACTCCCAGGCAAGTGCGTATAGGATTGCAGTCTTACTTTACTTGGATCTCGGGGTGGGGGTGGGGAGATTTTAGTAAGATCTGTCCAGTGAAGCTGCTGTGAAGAATGAGAGTGAAATGTACGTAAGTAACAATAAACAGGAAGCAGAGCATCTGAAGCTTGGTCCAGTAGTGAGGAAAATCTAATGAGGAAGTGGTCTCAGTAGGGTAGGCTATTGTGCCATACTCTTAATAGTAGGCAATAATAATGAAAGCCTGAAGTCTACAACCTTCTATATCGTAGATCAAAGAAGAGGATGGTAGATCTATTTATTCAGATCTCTTTCCTTTGCTGTCTTAAGGGCAGGTTATACTACTATATGGAATGCAATATAATAATAAAATTATTCCTTAAGCACCTGAAAAACAAGGCACTGGATATGGATAAAATTAGGAGCAGCAAGTCCATGCCTGCTTACACACATGCAAGGAAAAGGGAGGTGGAGGACTAAGGAAAGAGGGAAAAGAGTCCAAAGATATTATACATCGTAAAGTGCTTCTTAAAGAGTGGTAGAGTCTGTATTGTACAGGAACTTGGAGGTAGTGAAGGCCAAAGATAGAATGCAGCCAAGAGAATGGAGATATGTAGGAAACAATAGATGAAATCCTTGGTCTTGTCAAGAGATATTTGAAGAACACAGAATTCTTGAAGAAGCATAAAAATAAATTAGAGAAGAAAGAAGAAGCAATTTAGTATAGACATTTAAAAACAAGCAGTAGACTTTTAAATTGGACATGGTAAGAGAAATAAAGTATAAAGAAAAAAAGAGAAGAAACTTGATCACATTTACAGGCAAGAAAAAAGAGAATAGCTGAGGAACAGAGAGTAGTTTTAGATGGGATAGAGAGAGAATAAAAAGGACACTGAAAGAATCTAGAGTCTAGATAGTTTAAAAGAGTGAACAAGAATTTTAGCAATATCTTCAGAAAGGAAAGAACAAATGTAAAAAATAGTGAAAAGTTGATAGCATCATGAAAGGGCATGAATCTGCAATGAAAAGAACAAAGAGGTGTCAAAATCACACCCAAAATCCTAGCATATGGAGTAGGGGAAGTGTTAAAGAAACAGAAGGAACTGAAAAAGAGGATGAAGGAGGAAAAATAAGGAACTGGGTCTTAAAAAAGAAATTTAACTTACAGAATTGAGGTCACCCAGGAAGAGACAGAAGCAAGATGGGCAGAAATATTACCAGTTGATGATGGGATAAGATCAGTGACTGAGAATTGTAACTACAAATTATCTTTTAACTTCCCTTGTTAAAATCCAAAATCTAAAACCTAAAACAACACAACCCATGGAACCCCGATAAATCGCCACGTTAATAAATCACGGATAAATTAACAAGGGGAACAGTGCAGGACGATCTACTGGCACCAGGTTTTTCCCCGGAACCAATCAATTAGCACTAACAGGATATTGTATTGTTTCAATCAGCTGGTCTGGATTGCTAGCTGAGTACAGGGAACCTGCAATACACCCGGACTTTACAGAGCTGTATTTTAAGGTTGTCCCGGGCTAATGCTGTAGATTTCTAATGATACCACAAATGTATATTGACAAAACATCAAAAGCCTATAACATCTGTTGAGTTTATTTTATGAAAAATAATTTTTTTGAACGACGGAGTTTCCCAGCAGTATGCAAATTTTTAATTCTGCAACCAAGTGGTAATAGTTTACAAAGAAGAGATTCTAATGCAGAACCCTGGGGTACACCAAGAGACAGAGAAATTGACAGCCCAATCCTAACTAATTTTCAAGCACTGATGCAGCCATGCCAACAGGAGGACAGTGGGGGGCAGTCGCTGAGGCCTCCTCAAGGTAAGAGAACGTTTATTCCCTTACCTCGGGGCTGCATTGAGGTTGCATCGGCGTTGGAAAGTTGGTTAGGATTGGGCTGTGAGTCTGAGAAGAGACCCATTGACAGAAACATGATAAGCACAGTTGGAAAGATAAGAAGAAAACCAAGCAAGAACAAGATCACAAAGTCAAGTTTATGCAGAGATGACAAAATAGTTGCATGATCAATGGTATCTAATGCTTAGGAAAGATCCAGCAACAAGAGAACTGAAAACAGATTACGCTGTTTTGACAGAAGACTGTTTGTAATAGATGTTAAGCCGGTTTCAATATGAGTGGGAAGGATGAAAGCCATATTGTTTAGGATCAGAAAGAGAATGAGATGAGAGAATTCTAAGCATTTTGCAAGCACAACCCTCTCCAAGAGTTTAGAGAGACAGTCTGGAAGGAGACAAGGTGATAGAGAGACACGAGGGATCAAGAGAGGACTCTTTCAAACTAGGAGTAAGAGCAGCTGACTTGAAGTCATGATGAAAAACTACAGATGTAAAAGAAAGATTAAAGATATGTAGAAGAGAAGGAAGGGCAGTAGGTGACATAGTACATTATGCAGTGTACAAATATGTTGCATGGGACATAGTTGGTTGACAGTAGTGACAAAATACCAATTCTACTTCTTGTTCTAAATCACTAGACGGTGTAAAGTTCTGTCTTAACTGCTTGGAGTGCCTTTGATTCTGAAATCTTCCATCCATTTTCTTATTTTAAGCAAAGCAGTTTATTCAAATTGCAAACATGGGTGGGGGGGTTCTTTATTTATTTGAAATATGTATACCCTGCTTTATCCCATGTCAACGCAAATGCCCAAGGCGGCTTACAAAAATAAAAAGTTAAAAATAAAAACACAATTAAACCTTATTTTTCTTCCTCTGAGTAGTAGGACTCTTACTGGGCAGCAACAACAAACAAATCATGCTTGTTGAGCTGACTGCACTTTGAATGCTTGGGAGCAGTACAGAAATACTGGCTTGTCTCCCTTGAGAAAAACTTCAGCTCTACTGTAATATAAATGGGTAATTTGTTCCGACACTTCAGTTTACAGCACATTAATCTGCTTTCCTTGGGGATCAGATATAAAAGCTGAAAGGTAGTCTCTTCCTCCTCCGATCTCTCCCCAACATCCTGTTCCTATGTACATTTTGGTTGAAGTGTTACCCTATCATGCCTTCTTGACTGCTGTGCTTTTTCAGTCTTTGCTCTAGGTCATGATATTATTATTAAGAATATTTATATAACACTTTGCAACTAAAACATTCACAAAGCAGTTTACATAGCAAAGAAAATGGTTCCTTGTCCCAAAAGAGCTCACAGGTTCAAAGACTGCAGAAGAAATACCAGCAAACAGCTCATAGAAAAGATGCCATACTGGGGAGTATAGAGACATCCCCCCCCCGGCTAAATATAAGAGAATCACCAGCAAGGGTCTATTATTAGCAACAAAAATATTGCAGGATATGCAGGATATGGCCCCAGAGTCATCTTCCTCCTGCCAAGGCCTTTTCTCTAGCCTATTTTGCCATTACAATGTTTTGAGCTTCAGAAAAAGCGGCATATAAAATATTTTAAATAAATAACGTTGCAGCTCAAATGCAAATAGGGCATCATGCTGGGAGAAAGGGGAAACGAATCTTGGCAGGCTTGTGCAGGGGTGCGCAACCTATGGCCTGTGGGCCGGATGCAATGGCCCGTGGGCTGGATGCAGACCACCAACCGAAGTAGTCCTGCCTGCAGTTTCCAGCTTGTAGCAGATCAATGGGAGGCACTTTTCCCCTGGAAGCAGCAACAGCAGCAGCACCAGGACTCCATGAGGCTATGCAGGCAGCTCTGCCATTGGGTGTCCAGCACATAGCAAATTGGGTGGGAGGCTTTGCTGCTCATGTCCACGATGGAGTGCAACATGAGTGCCATGCTAGGCAAGGAGGTGGCAGTCGTAGGGTGTGTGGACTGGGGGCAGGAGGCAGCAGTGGTCTCGTGGGCTTTTTGGCATGGTGCTGTCGGTCATGTATGTGATGGGCAACATGTACAAGCTTGGGTGGCTGGGGCGCTTGGGCTTGGAAGCCCACAGTGCATCCCTCTCGGGCTCCATCTCCAGCCTGGTGCTGGATGACCTGCTCTATCTGTGCTCCATCCCCTACATCGTGGGCATGTTGGTGGCACAGAACTGGTACTTCGGCGAGCTGGGCTGCCACGTGTTGCTCAGCCTTGACCTGCTCACCATCACTGTTCCCTGTAATGTGCATGGCCAAGTGCACCTCCAAGTTGGCCACGCACCTCCAAGCTGAGCTCTGCTCAAGTTTAGCAATGATGTGATAACATCATCGCTGAACATCCGAACGTGGCATTGCAACGTCCGAAAAGTGGCATTGCATTACAGACATGGCCTCTAGCCCCTATGCCAAAGAAGGTTGCTGACTCTTTGGCGAGTGCTACCTGCAGACTACATACCTTGCCCTGTTTCTGCTCTAGATGCTGATTTTCTCACCTGTTTTACATCTTTCTGGTTGCAGTGTTAATCAGTTTGTGAGCCATGGCAGCCCTCCAAGCTGCATGAGGTCAAGATAAGACATGGCCACCTGACTCTGTGCTCAGCAGTGACATCATTGGCGAGCACTGGAGTTCCCTGAGTCACCTGCTGCACAACTGACAGTGTTCTTGGGGAAGGGAAGGGCCAGGAGTGAAGGGGGGATTTCAACCTGACAGAGGCAGGATAAGGGGGAGGGGGAGGAAATGGGGTGAGGCAAACGAGAAGGGAACAGACCAGAGGACCAAATGAGGAGGAGGACAAATGGAGAAAGGACATTAAGGAGGCAGAAAGTACACAGAAAGGTGGGAGGAACAGGACCTCCCTTATAGGAAGGGAAGCAGAGAAGAAGGGGGGGGGGACAGGGTACAGGAAAAAAGAGCAGTAGAAGGGAAGTAGAGAGGAGTAGAGGGAGCAGATACCAGGAGAATGGAGCAGTGAGTGGACAAATAAGAACCAGAGAGAAGGTGCAGAGGAAGCTTTAGAGCTAGGCTACCCCTGCTGCCCACTAGGCCAATTCCCTTGAGGGAAGACAGGATGTCTAGAGGGATAGAGCACACTCTCCCATACCAGCCTCAACCCTGCTGGTATAGACTCCATTTAATGGGGCAGAGTGGCCCCCTGCATGACTAGAACATCAGATGGAGAGAGACATGTCTGCACAGAACTTTGGGGCACTTGAGCCTCCTTAAAGACAGTCCCCTGACTGTTTACCCTCCCACTTCAAGTGATGTAAATAAAGCCCCCTTACAGGTACAGTCTTGGACTTTGCCTATTATTTCTGTAAATAGAACAACAACTGTTGTTTCCCACCCCCTATGATGTCGACCTTCCTCCTTGGAAGGGGATCGAGGAGGGGGTAGCGGCTTCACATGGTCATAAGGTTCTTTTGTTTTAGATGCCAAAATGCTGGCTGCTCCATCCTTAGATAATCTACACTAACCCACTGCTCCTGTTTTGGCTGCAGGGTAATTGGAATGACATGGTTTTTTGTTAACTGCATTCTCTTTTATAAACATACACTTCCACAGCGCTGCAAGTATATGTTAGTGTGTGACTCATAAACTCTTGTATTTCAGATTCAAAGAAGCCAAATGGAACATTATCCTTGCATGAACACTGAGAAAAGATGACATTGCAATTTTAAGTGTTGAAAACCATTAAGTTCATATTTTGTCTGTTTTTGGTGCTGAGGGACCAGCAGAGCAGCACAGCCCACCGTGAAAGGAAGACCCTGCCTTTGAAATGCATGACTAACGAACGCTTGGTTGCAGATACTTCCTTTGCATTCCTCTTCTCATCTTTCTCTTCATTCAGATGATCAGAGAGCATCTCTCCTGGGCTATCATCTACCCTAAATATAGTCATTCTTTCATTACCAAGTTGAATGAATTCTGAGCTTTCTACATACACTATCTGATTTTTTTTCCTGGGAATGAAAACTTTCCACACACAAAAATCCGTGAGCTCACATGCGTTCTCATTTGTACCATATAGTCTACAGGTTCTCTCTCCCCCCCCCCCCCAGATGCACACTTATTTCAGAGAGGTTGCATTTGCCCATTACAGTTTTGTGTTACACAGTTAGGCATGCCTCTAAGCATGCAATGTGGTTGCGAGGGTGGGTTGTTGATTGTTTAAATAAAGGCCTGGGAAGAGAGGAGCCTTGCAACACAGTAGAGCTGCAGTGATGGGGGCTTGAGGCCTTTAGATGTTTGCCCCCACCACCGTATCACTCCTGATTGCAACTCTCAACGCTATTTTAAACAAAGAAATATTTCATCGAAAACCAATGTTTCTGTTTAAAATAGTGGGAAATGTGATGGAGAACAAATCCAAAGATCTAAAGTCCCCCACTCCCCTGTGGTTCTCTTTGGTTTTGTGTGTCCCTTCCCCGTCACTATTTGAAAAATCAACACCCCATCACAGGGCTGAGTTGCATGCTTTGGTGTGCTTAGATTCTTCCTTGCTGTGTGGAGTGAAATTGCTGTGCTGGCAGCACGATCCATTGAACAGCAGATGATTTCATACCACCTAGTTCCACTGCATTTTCACAACTCAGTGATTGTCAAAGTCATTGTATGTCAGCAAGCTCTCTGAAAATCCACTCAGGAATTAGTTGATTTCAGATGGATGGAAGTTAAACAGATTTCAGATGTGGAAAGGCCCATAGCTCAATGATGGAGCTATTGCTTTGCATGCAGAGGTCTCGGGCTCAGTCACCAGTGTTGGAAAAGAAATGTTCTTATTTGAAACCTTGGAGAGCCACATACAATAATACTGAGCTAGATGGACTGATGGCCTAACCCAGTATAAGGCAGCTTTCTGTGTTCCTAGTTAACTGTAAGAGGTTTGGATAGTGTAATTTTTATTAATGCTACTCTGATGCCCTGCAACTGGCAGAGTTTAGTATTGCAGTTTTTCCCTCTTCCACCTAGCTCCCTCCTCCTCCACTTCTACCTAGCTGGAAGCCAGAGTCTTACTAGATATGCTTCAGTAGCTTTTGTGGAAAGGAAACCATAGTACAGATGACAGCCTAACGTGGCAGTATGCTGTTCAGCTGTGAATGCACCGGAGGGATGTACATATGCTGTGAAATGTTTTTCCACTTGACTTGAGCATCACTTTATCTCATGAACAATTGTGGCATCCCCCTTTTAGAAGTTAGAGAGAATCCATTTCACCCTGTCTTTCCTATCAGTATGCGCCTGAAGGGGTTTTTTCTCCAGCACACATTCTCACTATATAGAAAGAATTCCTCTGTCTTCATTTTCAGTATAAATCTTTGGCGATTACCTTTGATGACTTCATTTCACCTTCTCAATTTCTGTCTTGTATACAATATTATAACCCTGGTTTTGTGATCCCTTCACTACTGGTGATCTTAAGACTTCCCGTTCCCCGAAATTGTGAGGTTGTTTTGCTCATACAATACCTTAAACTGGTATTGTCAGTCAGAATGTGTATGCATGTTCACCGTTCCTCTGTTGAATACAGCAGGGGCTGGCATTTATCTGTTTGCCCAATGTAATCCAGAATTTTTCTATAGGGCATGTGGTTAGGGCATATAGTTACACACCTGCACACTTTGGTTTTGAAACTAACTTGGTTCTCCAAGCTTCAGGACATCAAATCAATTGCAATAGACTGAGAACACTGGGGTGTATAGTATTGTCCTCATATTACTATCTCCTGTGCTATAGGACACAGACAGCTCTTTCTCTCCTTTCCACCCGCTGGATCCTGCACAAAGGCTGCCCATCGACTGGCAGGCCAGAGGTCTACTCGGGGAAGGGGACGCTTGTCCCCTTCCCCGGAAGTAAACTGGGGCTGGCCCGATAGGCCTAGTTGTAATGGCCTAGCCGCCCGGCAGGGACGGAGATATGGCGGGCGCCAGCCCCTACTCCCTTCTGGGCTGTCTAGGCTAGTGGCCCCCCTCCCTCACCCGCCGGACCACTCACGCAGCCACTGGGGGAGCGCTTACCTTCCTCTGATGGCCTCATCCTTGGTCCGGCGTTGGAGTGAGGGAAGCCGGCCTTGTGCCAGCCTCCCTTATTCTAGAGTCGTCACGAACGTGCTTTACGGCACATTCGCGACGGCTGCAGGCGACAGAGCGCTCACTCCATCGCTGGTTATTTCCAGTGGATTGCGCCCAGAAACTCGTATATCTTAATCATACCTTCCCAACGGGCCAAGAACAGTCCATTGAAAGTTTAAATGGGGATCCTGTAGCTGAGGTCCTTGGAGACCTTGACAAGCATGAAAAATATGCCTTGGGTGGCTGTGCAGTTGGGAATGGTACGGCATGCTATCTATTGTCTGTGCAAAAGGGAAGTGGTGTAATATTAATAAGACAGGCCTGCAAGATTTGAAGGTCAAAAAAACTGTTTTCAAAATTTATGATGGTTTTATATGAATTTGGGGTGCTGGTTCCAAAAATGGCATCAGTTTTGCCCTATCACATCAAGTTTTGGGGGTTATGGCATCGCCGCCTCATAGTACAAGTCAAGCAGCTTCCTCATAACTCTCATTATGAGATGATGATGCTGTACCCCCAAAACTAGACGTGATAGGGCAAATCCGTTGCCATTTTTGGAATCAGCTCCCCAAATATACCCAAGCATAAGTCTCACTTTTAAGAAAGCAAACTGTGCGCAGTAGAACTTCTATAATGCTTTCCGAGTGTGCAAAGCACTCAACATGTATTATCATCATCTTGATACCCTCTGTAAGGGGGTCATGAATGCAGCTGTGGAGCTGAAACAGAAAAGGAGCAGCTTGCTAAGGCCACCTAATGAGTTCTTGGCAAAGGGGGGATTTGAACTAGGAAAGGCCTGATTTGCAGCTCAGTCTCCTACAGTGCAATCCAAGGCATGTCTTCTTGGAAGTAAGTCCCACCGGGTTCAGTGGGACCTACTTCCAGGTGTGTATAGGATTGCAGCCTTAGCCAGTATGTTCCACTACGCTGTCTGACTGTCTGTAAATCTGGATCTGTATTGCCCCTGATTGTACTTAATTCTGTTTTCAGAGGATGATAATGAACCTCCAAAACAGCCGAAGAAAACAAATTTTCTAGTATGACTGCATCATGAACTTAAAATGCTGTCTGCCAGACTAGAATGTCAGAAAATCATTGTTAGGTATAACTAGTCTGAAATTCTAGCTGCTGACAGCATAATGTAATATCCCAATTTAGAGGCTGAGGGAGGGGCATCTTGAATCACTTAACTCTTCAGGACTACATGTTTTGTGGTTTCTTCAGAGTCATCTTTGAGATGTTTACCATTGTCTGCTCCAGAATGAAGTATCAAAAGTACGTTCATGTATTTGCCTTCTAGCACCTTCTCATGCACCCTGCCTAGCAAGTGGGATGCCATCTTCATCTCTGCACCCCTTGCCTCTCCCTCCTGGACATGATCAGTCACGTCTGGTACATGTACTGTCTTGGGCCCAGTGTTTTCTTGCCCTGCTGCCCTTTATTCCCTAATTGCCTACCAAGGAAAGTCTTGATACCAGATAATCCCAGCTGAGGGACTCGACTGGGAATGAATTCTCACCTGCAACTTCCAATAGCGTCAGAGTCCTTTTTATCCCTTCTCCACTGAAAGCAATGGCATATGAAGGTCTCCTCCTCTGAGTTTTCATTCATGACCTTTTTTCTCCAGTGAGGAAGCTAGAGATGGCTACATTGCCTTCCTTCAGACATGGGGCAAGTTTCTAATCTTGTGGTCTAGGGTCCAGGTGCTCTGTCAGTGTTGTTAGTCTCTCATATGTTTCCCTCCATCCAAGCCATCAGTGCTATACTGGTATTGGCTGTCCTAGCTGGAAGATCCCTTTCCTTTCCATCCTTGTATGTGAGTCCAGTTCTTTTGGGTTCCTATGGTGAACCACACCTAAGAGAAATGCTGCCAACCGCTACCTGAAAAAGGCCCCAGCTCCCCTGCCCTCACAGCTAAGGAGGGCCAAAACCCACTGCAGCAGCAGGAGGCAATGCTCAGGCAGGGAGGTGAGTGGTTTCAGCTCTTTCTTCTTCCTATTCCTATATCATGCTGCTGTTGTCTAGCCCTGGTCTCATCGCCAATTCTGTTCTACCAAAGTGATGCTGAGGACTGAGGCAGGAGACCTATGCAGACTGAAAAAAATGGTACAGCTAGGTGGTTTCTGACAAATTAGTACTTCATAACACAAGGACAGGGCATGCCCAATAAATTAGTCTTGGAAAAAATCTAGAAAAATTATAGCAGATAAATGCCCAGTGAAAATTCTGAGCCACAGTTTCAGAAGTACCACTGTATTAATTCAAATTAATTAATTCCACCTTCAAAGGCCTGAACAGATATCCATCCTTGCCAAAAAAAAAAAAAAAAAAACCCTTGCACACTTCTGAGAACAGGATTAGTTCCTTATTATATTAGCATATAGATGATGTAAAGCGAAAATCTGAAGTCAGATGGGACAGAGCACTGATTGATGGCTACAAAAACAACAAATGTGGTAATAACTTGCTCAGTGTACTCAATATAGACTGAAATACTTAACACTGTGTCAGAAAACTATTAATGCAATCAGACAGACTGGTGTCAGTGCTCGCAGAATACGGGTGCTTTCTATGAGATTCTTGTAGATTCCAGCATTCAGAAGTAAACCTTGCAAGGAAGAACAGGCTTAAGACACAAGTAATTCTTTACTAAGATACTGAGTTGGACAAAAAACATTTGTGAGACTGACTCAGCTCAGAAAGTTAAAGCAAAGCCAAAATCTTTGCTGCCAACTTTCCCTGTGAAAGAAGAGGATCAAAGTGAGCCTTTGTAATTGTGTTTCATTTCTGATAAAGTATAGGTTTGCAATCTTGAACAATTTATAGTCCAGCATAATAAAGTGGTCTTTAAGGAAATCTGGAGATTTTCTGCCTTCCTTTCCTTATTTATAAAGTCGAGCTGTACCTCGAGAGACTTCAACCAGAGGCACGTTGGAAGAGATGGGGATAAATTATTCAAAAGTATATTATATTTTTCCTATATATGTATTTGGAGTGAAGAACGATGAAATTTTCAATAAGGGAAAATAAACACTTTAAAGTAAAACATTGCTGCCATTTCTTTCAGGGAAAGAAGGAAGTTAATGACAAGAATCACAGAGGCCTTTCCATGCTTTAATTTTTGGTGTAAAGTCATGGGGGAATCGTGCTGCCTGTCTTTTCTAGAATACCTGTGATATTTCAAAGTAAAACGTATATAGTATATTTTACATTTTCATTCTGAGTGCCATATTGGAGATTTCTTTAGGGCTGCACCAGATGTTCAACTAGAAAAAAAAATTCAAATCAAAAGAGAGATTTCAGAGAGGAAGTTTTGCAATACCTTCCCATGCGTAACTTTTTTTTTGCACTTTTTACAGCCTATCTCCAGATGCTTCTTTCCTCAATTTGCAGCTTTACCCCCCCCCCATGTTTTCTAATTGTCTTTTTCCTGAGGTTCTCTTAGCCAATTAGGGATCGCGTAGGGAGTGTGCTCACATCACATCATCTCACAGTCTATTAGACTTGGCTACATGATGACATCATGAACCCAGATCCCAGTGAGGTCAGTAAATTTTGCCTTTGGTCTAATGTGTTTACTGATGAAGCCGTGTAGCCAATCAGTTGTTGTTGTATTACATGATGACAAAGTGATGGCGATGTTTCATCACCCGGAATTGGCAAATAGTTCATTCTTCCCCCTCCCCTGAAAAACCAAACCAAAATATGGGGTATGTTTATATCTTGTTATAGGGGGAGTTTTTCCATAAAGTGTGTCCCCCCCCCGGCTCCATCCTAGCTTTTTGTGCTTTCCTTTGATGCCATCCTTCCTTTGCTTTTTTGAAGAAAGAAAGAAAAAAGCAACATCAGCAGCTTCTTTCCATCAAAAGGATTCATGAAACGAAGGAAAATATTTTTTAAAATGTATATCTTCCAGAAGAAGCGAAGCGAGGCAAGGCTGAGGCATTTCTTTTGATAAGCGTGTACCTGATTCTCCTGCCTAAGATTTGGTAACTGGCCATTGGCACCTTCTTAAAAGGGTGGCCTGTGGTCAAGTTTGGGAAACCATTTTGTATGTTTGCATAGATCTGCTCCCTAGTGCTACCCAACAGTATTTTCTCGTGAAAAGTTAACATGGGTTTAACTGCTTAATTAAGGGTCAGATGAAGACTACTCCAGAAAGCGTGAAAATCAAGATAGTTCTTTAGAGTCTTGGTTTGTCCATGGTGCAGAAGTTAAAAGGTTGGGCTCATTTGAAGACTTTAGTCCAGTAATTCCCAAATGGTGTATTTGGGCACACCAGTGTGCTATGAGAAATGGGTTTGGTAAACCATTAAGGGCTCCTGTAAGTTCAAAGTGCCTGCTGCAGTTCTGCATGATTTATTGCTCTGACCTTGCCTCCTTTCAAAGATACTCCTTCCGAAGGCAGATAACTGTACCATACCTCCACTGCTAGTGTGATTAGAACATTCCATCACTCCTGGTGCAGAGATGAGGCAGAATTGCTGGCCCTCAGAGAAGGCTGTGCTGGCCATCTCTGCATGAGTCACTGCTTGTCTAAGGAGGAGCTTCCTGAAACACAAAGGATGGGTTGGACTCTTTCACACTCTTAAAAGTAAATCTTTTGGGATGTAATGGACAAAGGTTCATTCAGTATCAGTTGAAGAAAGGTGTGTGCCTAGATTACCAGATGTTTGGGATACATTGGCTAGTGTAATGTGTAGGACAACCTTGTGCTCGTTTTTTCCATTGATCTAGTACTTTTTTCTCCCACTGTCATGGCATATAGGAGAAAGTAGAGTGAATAAGCACGCCTCTCTCTCTCTCTCCCCTCCCTCCCTCCCTCCCTCCCCACCTCTCGATTTACTCTTAATGTATTCACCCATCCAGCGTATAGATCCAATGCTCGTTCAGCTACCAGGCCTTGATCATTTCTAGGAGATTTGCAATACTGTAAATC
The DNA here is from genome assembly GCA_026170595.1 of Plestiodon gilberti rubricaudatus. Taxonomy (NCBI): domain Eukaryota; kingdom Metazoa; phylum Chordata; class Lepidosauria; order Squamata; family Scincidae; genus Plestiodon; species Plestiodon gilberti. The sequence continues at coordinate 150,143,870 of JANXHW010000002.1, read as the reverse complement.
AGCGGTGGGGAACCTCTGGCCCCAGGGCCGGATCAGGCCCCCGAGGCCATCCGGTACTGCCGCCGGAGAGATTGCCGGGAGGACGCCCAACCGGCCCCTGGAGGCTCCGCCAGGTCCGCGCGTCACCTCCGGAGGCCGGGAGAGGACCTTTGCATGTCCTCCCCGGCCGCCACCTCAACCCCTTCTCACCAGGCCGTTGGCCATTTCGCACATGCGTACCACGCCGATGAGGGCATGCGTACCACGCCGATGAGGGTGACGCGCGGACCCGGCGGCGGCTTTGGACGGTGAGCATGGAGCCTCCAGAGGCCAATGGGGGGGCGGGGGCAAAAATTAATTAAATAAATAAAAATGGCACCCGGCCTTACGGCCGGCCCTCAAGCAAATTTCTAATACCGTATTGTCCCGAGTATAAGACGCACCTGATTATAAGACGCACTCTTAAAGTTGGGTGCTATTAAAAAAAAATTAATTATATCACTGGCATTAAATTGCAACAGCCTGATTATAAGACGCACCCCTAGTTTAAAAACTTAAATTAGGAGAAAAAAGTGAGTCTTATACTCAGACCAATACGGTATTTAAAACAGCCCTCGCCAGGGAAAAGGTTCCCCGCCCCTGCTGTAAATAATCAAGAAAAAAGTACCTTGTTTAAAAAACGTTTTGAGTATAAACAGAAGGTTGTATACAAAGTCCAGTATTTGCTAACCTTGTTTTATAGCACATCTCTTTAAGAAGCACATGGCCTATGTAGACTGTAAAGTTGAGCCCTATGGGGATACAAAGTACAGGAGAGAATAGTTTGACCTGATTGTGTTGCATTGCATATGTCCTTCACAACAATACTGACTGTGATTGGTGAGGACAAGGCGTACTCAGGAAGCACATAATAAAGATGGGACACTTGGCTATTATTCCTTATTTATCATGCAGTAAAAGCTAGTCTGAAAAATAATTTTTCAAGCACCGGTAGTGTAAAGCTTGGATCAAACACCAATATTCCCCTGCAACTCCCTGCATTGCAAAGCATAGACACCTCTAGACTCTAAAGGTTCCCCCATCCTTTTTGAGGGACTGCATATAGTTGGAGAAAAAGAAAGTCAAGTACAGAGAGAGAAAAAAACTATAAGGTGAGTGGGAGATGATTCACCAAACCACCATCTCTGTGGATAAATGGCAGTGCTTCCTTCTGGCAAGGGGGAGAGGGTTGCATCCAAGTCAATGTTCTGCAAAGTGTCGATATTATTAAGTACTGCATAATGTTGTGAACGGCCTCTTATAAAATGCTGCCAAAGTGGAACTCCTGCCATTACACATTCCCTCCCCCCTTTTTAACTCTCCATGTGAGTTAAGAGGATTTACTCTTTTTTTGGGGGGGGGGCTTTCTGGCCTCTTGATTTGTCACTTTAATTTACCTTCGTTTTTGTCTCTGGGTGGCATTTGAATAGCTTCAATTTTTCTCTTCTGACATTTTTTTTCTGGGCTTTTGTAATGCCCTATCTTGAGCAGTGGCCCATTTTACTTGCATATTTGTATAAGTATCTAACATTTGTTCTCTAAACATTAACGCGGGTGGAATATTACCAAGTCTTATCTTGCTTGCCGTGACGTTTTCACCACCAAAATCCCACAGGGAAAAATGACTTTGTGAGGGAACATTTTATGAAAATAGGCAGCACAATGTCTGTGAAGCTGGCCCTTTACTCTACTGAAGGCAGACTCATTGAATTCCGATGCTGCTGATTATCCTTTTCAGAAAGATTGGATAATATTGACCAATATGACCACATTGATTTTAATGATGTGTTTTTAGAAGAAGGAAAAAAGATTTGCCCTTAATCTGCTGAAATCTCTTTTCCAATAGCAGTGAGTTTCTCTCCGATAAGCGTGTTTAAAGTATTCAAAGATTTGACCTTGTAGGAACTGCTCTGGAGTTTTTTTCTTTTTCGTATTTGTGTTCTTTCACCTGAAATGCCTTTGAGGAGTTCAGCATCTTAGTAACATCTGCCTCTATGGCTAATGACCTACACTGGTGTCTCTTCCAATTTGCAAGCTGCACAAATCAAGGCTGTAAATGTGTCTCTTCCCATGCCCCTTCTCACCCCTAAGCAATAAAGTATAGATAAATAGTATTCATCTCAAAGTCTAAGTGTTATTGGCTCTCACTAACTAACTATTGGGAGATTATTCTGTTTTGTAACTCTCATTCTTCCTTGTTTTCTACCTTTAAAGTTGGCAGTATCCTTAGTTGTTCAGTTGGAGCTAAAGAAATATTGATATAGCAGCAAAGCTCCACAATATATGCAGGCAAGTTTATTCAGTGCTCTTTAGGATTTAAGCTTGGCAGAGAGAAGTTGGGAGACAAGAGGAATCTGGGCTCTGAAATGGACATATGTTTCTGTCCATCATACTCCAAGAGTTCTCCACTGTTCTATTTCCCAGGCAGCAAATAGGCCAGCAAGTATGATCAGAAGTTTAGGAGTAATAATACAGTATATATACAGTATTTATATGCAGAGTACAGAGCACACACCCCTTTCTAACCGAGCAATCCTTCCTAACTATCCGGCAGGTGGCCCAGGGCCGCCCACCGGATCCTATGGAGGTCTACTCAGGGAAAGGGGACGTTCGTCCCCTCCCCACAGTGTAAAACGGGGATGCCCCAATGGGCCTCCTCGGATTTCCGCCAGCTATTTAGCTGGTGGAAGTAAGAGGAGGCCGTGTAAGGGCCTCGCTAATGGGGACGGGGCTATGGTGGCTACCATCCCCGCCCCCTCTCCGGCCGGATCCACCAACCCCCGGCCTCCCTCACCGCCTGGACCGTCCATGCAGCCACCGGGGGATCTCTTACCTCCTCCAGCGACCGATACTCTGTAGTGGTAAGATGTTGCAGTGTGGAGCTGAGGGAAACTTGGATTCTGAAGCCAAAATTCAGCTCCAGAGAACAGATTCAAATTGACTTCAGAAGCCCAGCATCCTCCATTGTCTGTTCTCCTAGTCAGTAAGAGTAGGACCCAATGAGCAACTGTACTGATGGACTCTTTTGCTCTGTCCTTCTAGATCTAGAGAAGGATCCAAATGTGGCTCAGAGATGGGGGTATGAAAGTTACCAGCCAGCTGTGTATTGGTAACACCTGTTTCTGTTTCAGCTATATGAATTTTGATGGGACATTTGGGGGAGCCACACTTACCTCTAGGAATTATTTTTCTATACACCTATAGAGGAACAACCATTCAAAAAGCCATGAACCAAGTCTCTGCAATGTGGTTAAATGTTTTAACATCATGTCTGCATGGTAGACTGAGTATAAATAGGATATAGATTTAATTGTAATAATTGCCTTTATCTGTTGTCACAATCTGGGATAAATATCTCCCGCGACTGTTCTCTATAACTATTTTGCCTGCATCCTGGGCACTTATGGAGCATGTGGGAGTCATTTATTGCTTTTGCTTTGGAGCTGTTTTGATTATCCCCTGATTACCTCATAATTATGTAGGCAGCCTATTATGAAGAGGAAGGTCATTACTGAAGGAGTCCTGGTGATGAGGAGGAGAGGGAGCAGATAAAACTTAATGGTACGCTGTGTATCAATAGAGAAGAAATTGAGTTTTTTGAGAGTCTCCTTTTTTATGTGTAGCTTTTTCATCTGCAGTCAGCTAGTGCATGAGCTGTGGAACACCATCAGGCTGAACCCTGCTAGATAACTGCTTTTGCAGTACAGTAGTACTAGTTAGTCTCTTGGGTAGAACATGGTTGATTAGGATTTTAAAGGAGGTACTCAAGCAAGCAGCATGTTGGTTATCTGCTATATCTGTGTTTGAAGATTCTTCAAATTGGTTAGCCTGATAATGGCAACGTTTTTATTTGCATGACTCATGCAGAAGCCACTGTATTTAGAGAATTGTTTCTTTGTGTTTGCTTGCTTGCTTGCTTTTCCTGAGAAGTCCTGGGAGGGTGGAATGCAACTCATGAGTTCGTCATCTTAAAATACCTAACTTTAAGATTTCATAGTGGGACATGTACAACAATTGGGAAGTGGGGCAGGGGGAAGAAAAGGGTCTTCCTTTTCTCTTGAGTTGTCCATGTGTTTTGGTAAGTCTATGAGTTTGTTAAACTGATCTTTTGTCAAAGACAAAAGGTGGTTGGGAAACTTCATGAATAGAAATACTCATCAGGCCTATTGGCAGCACCATTTAAAAGAATAGGTTGGTGCCAGTATTTGAGTGGTACATTAATTTATCAGTGCAGTGGTATCACAGCACCCTGCATGCAGGGGGGGGGCATACAAAATGTCACCCCACCATGCCGTCATTGCCAGCACCCGCCCAACCTTTACACCATCGCTGCTGCCGATCCCGCCACCCATACGACAGGGTTGTAGCCCCCTGCTGCTTTTGTCTCCCACACACACCCACGTGCCACACAGGGCCCCTGTGTGCCCCCCCCAGCAATGCTTCTGTATCAATGTGTGCTGATCATTTAATTACTATGGCCAAGGTTCAGAGGGGCATATGTGCACAATCAGTGCAGAACATCAATTGCAGACCATCAAATACAGTGCACCCATAAAACCCCTGTAGACACCCCTAAGAAGCAAAGCTGCATGCCTGTGGCACCTTTATTCTCTTCTTGAGAGCTTCAGCAACTCTCATCAGTTGCTACAGAACTGGCATTATTGCAAAGTAGGTGAATTGTGTAGTCTCCTGGCTTCAGGTTAGCCTGGGGTTTGCCTAGGTCAGAAGTTTGCTTCATACAACAGGAAACTTCTGTAGATCACACCTTTGGTCTATACGGCTCTAATGGCCTAATCCTATTGGGTCTCTGGACTGCTGGAACATCCATTCTGACGGCACATGTGCTTTATAGCCGTCGCAAAGCACGACCCACCATTCCTCGCAAGCGGGTGCTGCTGCTACGTGCCAGCAGCCACTGGAGAAGCCCCAAGCGCCAGTAAGTCAGCGCAGGAGGTGAGTGACGGGCAGAGACTAGAACGAGGAGGAATGTGTGTTCAGGCTGGGACGGGGGCAGTATTAGTGGCTCCATCTATTTTCTATCCCCCTTTCCCAACCTCGATCCACCTACCTGGATCCACTCAAATTAGCTGGCGCAGATCCAAGTAGACCAATCAAGGCAGTGAAGACATGCCCTGGGGCAGGGGAACAAATGTTCCCTTACCTCGAGGAGGCCTTCAGGACGCAAAACTCCCCCATGGGATGCAGCGCGCGCACACGCATTTCACATAAAATATACTCTAGCAGTGCACAGAGTAGGTACTGCAGGAGCGCCGGTAGGAAGGCCAGAGTCTTCTCATGCCCGCCAGACCATCACCAGTGACCCTCTGAGGCAGGATCGGGTGGGGGAGGGCAGAATGGCGGTGGGGGACAGAGGAACGAGGCTGCAATGGGAGCAGGGGAAGAGTGGAACAGGTCTGGGAAGTGGGAAGTGGCGATGGCCGCTGAATCCTAGTCCCCTTCTTAGACCCAGTCCCACGGCAGGAGTCCATGGGGACCTACGTCAGCAAATTCGCTAGCACAGGTCCGAGTAGACCCCTCCGCGCAGAGGGGAGCTGCAGAGGCTTAGCTCAGGTAAGGGAAGAAATGTTCCCTTATCCAAGGGTGACCTCTGCAGCTGTTCCCCTCCCCCTCAGGATGCAGTGGTAGCCATTATGGCATGGCTTCATCAGCAGAGAGAGGGAAGGTAGGTGATGCTGGTTGTTCTCCTAATACAGCATGGCAAGAATATCCTCCAAATTTCCATGATTAATCTGATGAATTGGAGATTGTTAACCTTCCAATGACTTCATAAATATTTGCTTCAGTTAGCTTTAATAAACAAAGTGGCCAAATCATCATTCATTTTCTGGTGTAGCTGCAACATTGATCTGAAAAATGTTCAGAATCACTGTTTTAAAATGTATAGTGTGTACCTTGTAAAATTAAATCTATATCTGTCTCTGAGTTGTGAAGAATCTGTATTAAAGTTATATCAAACAAGAAGAATGCACTTTTTGAAGAAAGCGATGATTAAATCAAGTCTTCCTGGCAAATCCACCCTGGAACTGCATCAAAGTACAGGAGGAGTTAAGTTTTAAATTTTAATTAAATGGGTGGTGTTCTAGAAAAGGCCTTCAGCATTTTCCTCTTGTTTTCATAGTGATCTTGTGAACCACCAGAATGCACATTTTAAGAATCAACGTGCTAAGGATTTGGACTACCTTTGAATGAGAGAATGCCTTACGTAAAGAGTACAGGTGGGCCCCCATATCCGCTGGGGATATGTTCCAGGCCCCTCCGTGGATACTTGAAACCGTGGATAAGAGCGAACACCCCCTCCATGGTTTCCTGAGGGGCCCCCCCACCCTGCCTCCCCTGCAGGCAGGCATGCTTGCCCCCCCAGCTCTTATTTTTCTTTCAGCAAGCTTTGTTTTTTTCCTTAAAACAAACAGAGAAGCAGCCTCCATTGCAGGCAAGTAGAACGAGACTAAGTCCTAGAGAGGCTCTATAAGGTTTCTGTTAACCTTGCAGGGCCTCTCTAGAACTTAGTCTCATTCTACTTGCCTGCAATAAGCAGTCTGGCTGCTTCTCCTGTTTCTTTAAGGAAGAAACGAAGCTTACTGGGAAAAAAGTAAGAGCCTGGGGGGTCCCCACGATCCGTGGATAACTGAAACCGTGGATACCGAATCAGTGGATATGGGGGCCCACCTGTACTAAAGAGTCTTGCCATAGCCCAAACCCCTCCTCTATGAATAAAACTTTTGAGAGGATTTATGAACAAGCCTGATTCTTGATGAAGATAACTCTGCCTTGCATAGGAGAACGAAAGCAAAACTTCTTTCTGATAAGCTCAGTCCTTTATGAGTACTGTATGTGCATTAGAATTATGGACAATATTAAGCTTGGAGTGCAAGATCCTTGGTGGATATTAAGACAGCAATGAGAATTTAATGAGAACAGCAAGGTTCGCTTCAAAAGTGACTATTAAATTTAAAGGTTGTCTCCTAGCTTAAGCAGATTGTACATTTTTCAGGAAGCATTCTTGTTGTGTAAACATGTATGCAGTTTTAAATTTATCATAATTTATGCAGTTTAAATACGAAGAAGCAGCCTCTGTCAGCTCTGGTGGAAATGCCTGCTTTATGTTTCCCTTTGTACTTTGCTAGAAATAAATCTGTTACCTATAGCTTGGGAGGTGTCAGATGTTGGCCCCAGTTCAGCACAAGAGTTGGGTGAGTTTAATCCCATTGATTTCAATGGAATTACATCCTCATCCTAACCAACTTTCCAGCGCCAATGCAGTCGCAATGCAACCCCAAGGGAAGGGAATAAATGTTCCCTTACCTTGAGGAGCCTCCATTACTGACACCCCACCACAGAATTCAGCGCCCACCCCGTTGGCAAGGCTGCGTCAGTGCTGTAAAGTTGGTTAGGATTGGGCTGTTAAGTACCTCTACCTCTGTACTGGATTGTGGCCATACTGCATAATGCTTGATATATAATTATATATACTATGTACCTGTAACATAGTAGTTCAAATAAGGGATAGCCATGTTAGTCTTTTGGAGCAAAAAAACAATGAAGGTTTTGTGGCATCTTAAAGACCAACAGAGACTTATCATGGCCCAAAAACTCATGTCACAATAGATCTAGCAGGAACCCATGAGGAGCAGCAGAGCAGATGACCATAGGACTCTGACATAATGTATACAGATATAATAAAAACGGTGGATGTAAATTCAGTTATGCACAATATTGCCTGCTTTTCCAACAGAATGGTGGTTGGATTTTAAACATTGTTATATAATGTTTATATTAGTTGGACTCTGTGGCTGGACTACTTTAAATATACTGTTTGTAGATTATATTCAACTGGTTGAATGGAAAGGAATTGTCTGCCTTGTAGTTGCCATCCATAGGTGCCTCATAACCCTAGTATTCCTAGATTGGAAAGGAGTCATTTTTGCTACGTTCATGTAAATCCCATTACAGGTTGAGTATCCGTTATCCGGAAATCTGAAATGCTCCAAAATCCCAAACGTTTTGAGCTTGTGCTGGTGCGGGGCAGCGGAGGCCTCCGCAATATAAATGGCTGGCCTAAGAGATGGGCTGGAACTGGAAGAGGTGGTGGCCCCTGGCAGCAAGCGAGGTCTCTGCCTGCTGGTGAGTTCCTGCTTGCTGCAAAATAGAAGCACTGCAGAAATGCTGCTGGGTTGGGCGGGCTCCATGGCCTTCATTCGGAAGAGGCGGCAGGAGCAGCAACTCTACTCTAAAGAGAGGTGGGTGAAATGCGCAGACTTGGCAAGTTGGCTTCCTGTACCCCCGACTTCTCCGTCCCCAGATTGGATGCATTTAATGCGCGCTCCCATTCCTCGGAAGGAGGGCAGACAGAGTATCTGCTGAAATGCACTCTGACCAAAGGAAGGGAATCCAAACATCCCAGTATCTACAGGCTGTGTGGGATTGGGGAAGACCAGCCAGTCCCAAAGAGAGCCGTCTCTTCCACCCTATCTGTATTTGATATGCAAATATTCCAAAAAATTTTTTAAAAAAAAATCGAAATACTTCTGGTCCCAAGCATTTTGGATAAGGGATACTCAACCTGTACTGCTATTTTATTCAAGATTTCAGTGCACTTTCTTATTTTAGTTATCCTCACAGTAACGGTAAGACTCTGAGAGTGATTTGACCAAACCCACCCAGTACATTTCATGGATAAGCAAGGATTTGAACTTGGATATTTTGTTTCCCATTGGCATCATAAAAATAAGACAGGCATTGTGGCAGTGTGGAGGAATTTTCACCACTTTCCATACACCACTTCTTTATCTGGACCTCTCACTTTCCAATGGCACCCATTATTTGGCAATTATAATAGGGGGAAATCATTGTGGAGGAGTGGAGTTAGCTGCAGAAAAACGTGAATGTCTTTGGATTTGTATGATCTATGTATATATGTACTAATATATAGTTTTTGTTTTGATAGTATAACTTTGAACATGATGTGTTGCAATGCTAAGTTTAAGGTATCTTGCAGGGCCCCTACATTATTTGCATAAAGCGATGAATTCTGGGATGTGAAGTAGCTTGGTACTGCAATGACCTGTGTACCCTTTTGATTTCTAATGTTGTATTTTTCCCCAGGCAAGCTTGGGACCTTGCTGTGGATATATGTCTTTCTCAGTTACCCACCATTATAGAGGAAGGAACTGCATTCAGGGTGAGTTACTGAGTTGTTGATGGACACATATGTCATAAATATGTAGAGATCAGCTGGTTCCTCAAATCTCCATAATCTCTTCTCATATGCCCTCTTGTTGTCTTACACCAAAATATTGTATCCAGGAAGTGTAATCTGTATCTGCCTTAAAGGAATGGAGCAGTGGAACATTTGAGGGGTCAGTTAATTAATGCATCCCTTTCTGTTTGATTGGGGCAGATCCGTGTTTAAACAGACCAATCTGCTTTAGTCATGTCTCATTTGATCATTCACCGAAGGTGTGTTTTTAATCAAAATGTAATATGCTAAATAAGCCACCGTATACTCTGTCTGATTCACCAGTTGATACATATTGATATATATTGATACATATCTGGTTAATTTGCCAGTATATCATCCATCTATATTTAAGCAAACCAGTCATCTAAGCCAAGACCTTGTACCATTCATTTTGATTGTGAGCTCTTCATGTAAGGAGTGGTTGGTGTTCTGTAATTTGCCCCTTCATGTGTGTCAAAACACATTTCCATGTAGACCCACATATTTTTATTAAGCGTCCCTACTTCCTTATGCAGCCCAACATTATGATCTGGATTTCTCACACAGCTCCCTCCCTCTGCAGCTCACTCCTCTGGCATTTAACCACAATGCTCTGATTACCATCTGACAGGTTATCATCCAGCATTTGTGAATTGTTATTCTTGACCATTTATACTTCAGACTAGGATAATGCATTCTTTTTCTGCACTGCAGTAGCTTTCAGAGAGAGCCTGTTTGTTAAAGTGGAGAATTATAAACAAGAGAAAGCAGAGTTAAGTAACACTGATTGATGATGATGATGATATAGACTTGACTGCATCCATAAAGTTTGCCCAGTGGTGACCTCGACTGTGGTTTCTATTTAGGTATCGCCAGTTTCCCAAGGCTGAAATAACCATTATGCTAAATATCCTTAAATATAAAACTCCTGCCAAATTGGACTGGTCCCAGTCATTAAGCATAATTGGCACCATATTATCATAATCAAGCATTTCATTCACATAATTGTAATTTGCATATCCACTCCTTTCACATGACAGTAGTACCACCTCAGAATACATGTGGAAGGAAGATGACTTATTTGAAATTGTCCCCAGTCATAGTCTTTTTCCCACATGGTCCTGGCATGGTGGATGGTTGATTTTGGGGTGGGGGTGTCTTTAAGCACATACACTTGGAAGTGGCACAGTTGTGCATGAACAATCTTGCCTGCCAATGCCTGCAAATGTAAACCAACTCTCACTAGTCCATTCCTCATCGAGTGCAATGTGCTCTTAAGAGAGCTGAGCAGTGGCAATATTCCTGTCTAGAGAAAGAACCTGTGTCCCGGCAAGCATGACAAGAAGAACAGGTTGAGAACCCAAAAACCTATGAGAAGGTTGAAATTGCAGTGTGCCTGCATTTGTTTGTGGCCACCTTTGGTAGGTGGAAACGTGTAATTTAGGTGGTAGGTGGAAACGTGTAAAACGTGGTAGGTGGAAACGTGTAAGTCGTCATTATTATTTCCAGATTACTGTTGACATAGCAAGAGAAGCTGCTTTTTAAGAGGAGCTGGATTGAGTAGTGTTTTCCAAAGGGGCAGCAAGGGGCAAAAAGCATTCATGTTCTTGAAAGTGAAATATCAATAAAGGTTGGGATTGCCTGCAGAATGCTGTAGCAAGGAGGATATGTACTACATGAGACCTTTGACAGTTGGGTCAGGAAGCATAGCTGTGAGGTGGTGGGATGAAGAAGTCACTCAGGAGTCGAGACATTTGGGAAGAGGACGACTCAGTCATAGCAACAGGCCCAGAAGACTGTCTGAGCCGTGAACATGTCTGATAGAATAAGGGTGGTAGGTGTGAAGAAGGCCAGGTAGAAAAGATTGCTATAGAAGACAGGCTTCACTGAATGCTGAAGGGGGTGAAAATGGTCTTGCAGTCCATATTGCATTTCCCAGAATGTTGAACTGGGCATATACTTCTAGGGAAGGTAGTGGTGTGTATATGAAAAGCCCCGTCTTAGTGACTGTTGTAACACTTGAAGTTTTTTGGACAAAATGCATGCAGATATATAACGCTGCCTGGATGAGAGCCCAGTAGAAATTTATTAAGGGAGGGGAAAAAATGCAGTTGGGTCCGTTAGCAATGACAGCAACGATCTATGGCGTTAAAATGAATTCTTTCTGTAAAAATGATTAAAGTCTTGAAGCTCATGACCAGAGAGGAAAAATTAATGTGTAACCTAATGCAGTGTTTTGAAATGCTTAAAGAACACCCCCCCCCCCCCGAATACTGCCTACTGTATGCTTGGCATGCTGTACTCTTTCCATTTGTGGCTGGGAATGAACAGCTTTCTACTGATAGAATGTAACAAATTCTTTCCCTCACCGCCTCTCAAAACAGATGTGGATCTTTGTTTGTTTGAATGTGTTTGTCAACCATTATTTATTTAACACTGCTTTGAAAGAGCTCTTCCAGGATTTGTCAGTAGCAAGCACTTTACCAGTGTGGCTTGGCTTTCCTAAATGTGTGCCAAACAAGTGTGGCTCACAATGATACTAGGCCTTTAAGAGTAAGTGTATTTACCTTTAATCTTGGACTTTTAAACACAAGTCAAATGAAATTGATTTTATAATAAAATGCGAATTTTCTGTGTAATGTAGCTAGTCTGGCTTTTTTTTCCAGAGGTTTTGTGGCTAGACACCCTTTATTCATATCTCAACATTACACCAGAATAAGCCCCTGGTTGTTGTGGTTCTAGCCCCTGGTTGTTGTGGTTCTTATTACTTATTGCAAGAATATTTCTCTCAACGTAGCCATTCTGTTTGCAGCATCTTGGCCACCACAGCTGCATATTTTGGAAATTATAAATCAACCCTGTGGTTTAAAAACAAACCATCAGAGTTTAGCCATATGTGGAATAAGAAAAGAGATGTCTTCTTTAGTGCTTGGTTTATGCGTTTGTTTTGTAAACTTGGTTTGGTTAATTTTGCATAAGGATTTATCTACCATTTAACTTCTTCTTGGAGGATGGTTGGATATCACTTGAAAACAACACCTAATTATATTTTTAATCCACTTTGCCCACTCCAATTTATTTTGTTCCTTGTAGACCATCATTTCTCAAACTGGTGGGTCATGACCCATCAGGAGAACCGGATGCTGTCCCCTGCCACCTTAAGGTCCAGATGACAGCATGGCAGTGACGGCGATCCCGGGGATCGCTGCTGGAAAAAAGCGTTCTTTTAACACTTACTGGTTACTTACAGCCTTACAGTTACTTACTGTTACTTACAGCCTTCCGGAGGGTTCAAGGAGGCCCACGCCCCACTCTGTGTCCCCCCCCCCCGAGCTGTAGTTCGCCGCTCTGCAGTGATTACAACCACTTCCGGTTTTCGTCCCCAGGATTGCCGCCACTGCTGTCCCACCCCCTCAAACACTCAGAGTTCTCTCCGCCTCTCAGGGAAGACTTTGAGAATCACTGTTGTAGACCAAACCATTGCTTTTGCTGGGCCTCAGTTAGTCAGCTTCTGCATTATATTACAGCCACATCCTAAAATTCTGTGTGTATTGTTAAATTAAGGGGCTTAGTTTTCTATTACATTGCTTTTACATGCAGTGAATTGAACATTACTTGAACATTCTTGATCTGACTCCTATTTCCTAATCAACATTTTGCTCTCCAATCCATCAGGAATTACTGTGAACCAGACTAGGTTAGCATCTGCCAGCCAGCAGTAATCCTATAAGAAATTGTGGTTTACTGGAGGCTCGAGCATTAGCCACGAGGGGGAAGATAATTTAAGTATTACTAAGGTTAGTCATTCAGTTTTGTAGCTGGACTGACGGATGTCAAGAGTTGGTATCTCAGGTATCCAATGCTCTCACACAGAGTTCCTTAAACATTGTCATAGCAAGCTTCCAAGTCAAGGAACAAACAGTTTCCATTTCCATGAGTGTACCTAAGGCAAATTTATAGGCAGCATTCATTCACATCTCAGACGGAGAGCAGGGTAAGTTAAAGGAAGGAGAGAGCACAATGTACTTTAAGATGCCCAAAGAGAGAAACAATAAAACATGTTATCCCGAACGCCTTCAAATGATGATAGTTGCACCACACTAAAGTCAGGGGGCTCAAAGATTGTTCTTATCTCTTAGATCAGGGGTCGGCAACCTATGGCCCGCTACCTGAAATCATCCGGCCCATAGTCCCAAAAAAGATATATCCCCCCAGCCCACGGTGGTCCTAAAACAGAATTCAAGTTTGTAATTGTAGACCAAGACCAAGGGCAGAAGCTTCTTTTGAGTATCATTCTCTATCTGGGCATGTGTCTCTCTGTGCCATGCCCATCTCTTTTTTTCTTAGCTGTATGGCCTAATTGGGAGGTTCACGCATGCATTCTTACTATTGATGGACCTGAGGTCTGGCCCCTATGCGGAAGACGTCTGCCGACCTCTTTCCTAGATATTGTTTGTGCTTCTTGAGGGAGCCCTGTCTTAGCTCAGTTGCCAAATTGAACTAGTAATTTAAATCTTGAACGGACACTTTCATGGCCTGCAGCGATACAACACGATTTAAAAACGGGTAAAGATGCCATGTTACTTTATTACTCACTCCTTCAGTAAATTAAAGCAGTGAAGCCAACGTTTCGGTCCATTCTGAAAATGGTCCAGGATTGGACCGAAACATTGGCTTCACTGCTTTAATTTACTGAAGGAGTGAGTAATAAAGTAACATGGTATCTTTACCCGTTTTTAAATCGTGTTGTAACTAGTAATTTGTTTCTGGAAAAGTAGTAGGCTACTTATTTAATTATTTTTATTGTACGTTGTACTTTTTTAACATGGTTTTCAATTCTGTAAGCCGCCTTGGTTGCCCTGTCAGGAGAAAGGCAGGGTATAAATTCTATAAATAAATAAATAATATTGATAAGGCTGGGGCAGTTGTGTAGACACATAAGGTGCTTCTACATAGGATTTTCCCAGACAGACATGTTCATCACTTCTGGAACTTGATGGTCATAAGATACCTTGTGATATCTGTGCATAGCTGTGTGGTCTGGCACCTTGTCTGAGTCTCAGAAGAGCCACAGCGAGCAGCTGCAGCCCGTTTGGCAGCTTAGCGATGATGTCATCATCGAGTGCTTGGAAATGAGGAGAGGCTGTCAGCACAGCAGCTGATAGGATCTCCACTGGACAAGGCTAAATCAGGCATGGGAGCCCTTTAATAGGGAAGAGATTAGGAAGAGGAGGAGAAAGAGAGGTGGAAAGGGAGTGCCTTGCTGGTGAGGGCACATCACTCAGCTTGACTCAAATCTGTCTCATCTGGCCTCCCAGTCTGCCTTTTTGTGCAGTGAGCTACCAGGACCCTGTTTGTCTGTGTGTATGTTGAGACTCACCTTGTGACCTGCTCCAATCCCTCTTTGTGCTTTATGGGGTTACTCCTATCTACTCCAGCTCTATCATTGGTGTAGTGTTTTTCAGGCATTGGGGGGGATTAGGGTATGTTGACTCTTCCACGTCCCTCCCACATCATGTTCCAATATCGTCCCTGTTTTAGTGTCTCTGCCGGCAGAGATGTGCTGGCATCCAGATGACATCTGAGGTATGATGGCATGCCTTTTTTCTGACATTGCACTGGCATCCGTTGCATGTTCCTCAGCAGGTGGACGTCTGCACCAGCAGGGCTGTTGTTGCACTGGCATACGTAATGGTATGCCAGCATATCTCAAAGATAGGATTGGGTCATTATCGTGTTCTTTTTCTTGTGCTTTTCGCATGCTCAATTCCAGAAACTGTTGTGTACCCAGTGGCTTCTTTCACTCATACTCGATTTTTACTGAAATGGCTGAACAGGATGTTTTCTTGGCATTTATTTTCAAGAGTATCTGTTGCAGAGAATCATACTAGTCTGCCAAGTCTTGAAGACTTTAGTTTCAGGATGGACATCTGGAGTTAAATAACAATGTACAAAACAGTGTTACAACACAATCCTATGCATGTCTCTCAAAAGTAAGTCCCATTGTGTTCAGTGACACTTACTCCCAGGGAAGTGTTATAGGATTGCAATTTTATTTTGCATTTTCATCCATTATTATCAGTATGGACTACCAGATAGTATGATAATGATACACTAATATATCCAAATTTTACTTTATTTTGAACCAAATGAAATTTATAACTATGGACCAGAATGATACCTGGAATACACTGTACATAATATGCACTGTATATACATTGTGTGTCATAGTGATGCTCCCTAAAGCCTGGGATACTCGTGAAGCAGAATGAGATGGAGGAATGGGCTGTGTACCACTTCAGGCGGCAACTGGGGTGTGTGCCATCTTTCATTGATTCCCCTTGTGTAAAAACAAAATACATAGTAGAAGCCAGAAAAAAGAAGCCATCCTTGGGGGGAGAGGTTCTAGGCAGGCCCGCTCACTTCTATGCCAGTTTTTTTTAACTGGAGAGAGGAGGAGAACATTCAAAACTGGTGTTGCTTATGTGCATTCTGAATGGGTACCGCTGCTCTGCCACCTCTACTGGTAGATCAGAGTGTAGATTAGACCCAAGACTGTGATCTTGAGTGTGCATACATCCAGTGTTTTTCCTCAACTGAATCTTCTTCCCAGTCTGGTCCTTAAAGGTGCCTCAACTGAATCTGCTCCTTAAAAATCCTTCATAAAGGAAAATTTTGCATGAAAAGCTTTTGTTGTTGCTGTTAAACAGACTTTTAAAAGGGAACGATCCCTATTTTCCCTACACGCACGCACGCGCGCGCACACACACACACACACACACACACACACACACACCATTCTCTCTATTTGATAAACCTCAAACACCACATACCCAAATTGCTTTTTGAATTCAGTTCTGGTCTGGGAGGCTGGATGCCCCTCTGCTAAGGAGGAGTCAGTAGTCTCGCTGGCCCTGCCTCCAGTGTTGTGATGCCATCCAGGTAGGGATACAGAAAAATTCCCTGGAGCCTCAGGTGGCCCACCAGCGCCACAAGGACCTTGGTGTACACTCTGGGGGCAGCTGTTAGGCCAAAACATTAGGCTCGGTTCTGAAAGTGGTGTGAGCTGTAGGTGAACCTCAGTTATTTCTGGTGCACTGGCAGGATGGGAACATGAAGGTAGGCCTTGATCAGGTTGATTGAAGCCAAGACGTCCCCCTGTTCCTGAGTGGCCATGATCAAGTGTAACATTTCCATCTTGAAGCACTTTTTCTGGATAAAGGTGCTAAACCATTTTAAACCCAGGATGGCCTGCATGTCCCCATTCCTTTCTGGTATTAGGAAAAAGATGGAATAGACCCCTGAGCAGTTCTAACCCAGAATATCTTACAATATGGTTGCGTCAAACTAATTTTACATTTATTTCCTTTTATGGTTAAGCTGTCAGTAAATCTGGAGGGCAACTGGAAACTTCCTTAGCTTTTTGTGCCCCTTACATATCATGGGAAATGAATAGTGTGTGCAGACCTCCAAAAATATTTGGAAAGATGAATTTTTAATAGGAAAAAACAGACAAACTGAGAGCCAGCTATGTAATATAAAACTGCACGTCTGAATCATGAGTCTCTTTGCCATGTAGATGCAAACAGAAGAGAGAAATGCATTTTTCATAGTTGCTGAATCATTTTCACCTTGGACTCTGCAAAGGCAAAACCATGCACTGAATATGTGAAAGTATATCTATGAAGAAGAATTGAATTTGTGTCCTGTCAAGCTTATAAGTGAGAAAAGGGCACACCAGGCTAACCTCTCAAATTTGTTATGCAATAGATTTTCTCCTCTCTTCCTGTTTCTTTACTAGCTGAATTGTTTTAGGTCTGAGGACTTTGTTCCCAATTTCTATAAAATCAGTTTTGAGTTTGCTAATGCTACATTGAGGTAACTAAAGTACGTATTATTTCCAGTGTTTTGTATTTAGTAAAAGATATTAAACATGGGGTTCCTGATGAACATTCAGTTGTTGCTATGGTTGATGATGACCCCAGTACTCATTGTTTCCCCAACAGCACAGCCCATTCTTTGCTGAGCAGCTAACAGCATTCCAGGTGTGGCTGACGATGGGAGTAGAAAACCGCAATCCACCCGAACAGCTTCCCATTGTACTGCAGGTGAGTTGTCTTGGCAAGCCGTAAGACGGCAAGCTTAGCTGAGGCTGCTGAAACATGGGGAGAGCACGCCAGCTGCAGACTTGCTCTTTGTGTGTGTGTGTTTACGAGGATGTCTTTCCCCGGCTGCTTTGCTCTCTGCCAGATGGTGTTTGGGTAAATAAATTATGTGGACTGCATTCAAGACTAATTGGAGTGGATTGTTTGCTAGGCCTTTGCTGATAAAGACACATTGCACACAAGTGCCCCACCCCCCAAATGCTCCCCAGTTGAGCATAAATTGAGGTTGTAAGGTATTAGCCAGTGCTATGAAACTTAACTCCTTCACCTGTATCTACTTTATCTGTATCAGCAAATTTCTTATAAAGAACAGCCACACTTGCTTTATATCACCCTCTCTTATCTTTCAATACACACTTGTTTGTTTGTGAGACAGGCATCATCATCTTGTTTGCATTAAAAGAATGGGTCTTTTAACTATGCACTTTTAACAGAAAGATCAGGGGACTTCTTGAAAACAGTTGCAGGTGTCAGGCAGCCCAATCTTGTGTAGGATACGGCGGCCGGCCTAAAGAACCGGACACCGTATCCTTTCCAGTTCCCAGGCTGCCCAGGAACAACTCAGGAGAAGGGGACGATTGTCCCCTTCCCCTGGTGTAAGCGGCATGAGGCCCAAGGCCTCCTCAAATGCACATGACTGCGAAGCTCGTGCAAGGCTGTGCCGAAGCTCGTGCAAGGCCGTGCTGGGCCTGGAGAGGGCATGGGATATGGCGGATCTCCATATCCCATATCTGGAGAGGGCTTGGGACATGGCGGATCCCAAGGCCTCCTAGAATGCACATGACTGCGAAGCGCATGTAAGCCCATGCAAGGCTGTGCCAGGCCTGGAGACGGCTTGGGATATGGCGGATCTTGCCGCCAATATCCCCGTTCTCTCCAGACCCAGGGGCAGCCAATGGCCGCCCGCCCAGTCCGACCACCCACCCACCCCCGCCCCTGTCCCAGCTGGTGTAGGCCTTACCTGCTCTGGTGGAATTGCCGGGTAAGGGCCGTTGTGCCGGTGTTCTTTACTCGCCAGGTGCTCTGAAAATGCTTTACGGCACTTTCACAACACCCTGCGCTGGGGGAGTGTGCGCTCCCCCACGCAGTTTCTACACAGGATTGCACGGTTAGTTAGTGACTAAATTACAGAATAGTCCAAGCCAAGGTCAGGGGCCAGATCTCAGCTGGCAAGAGCACTGAGCAGTGTGTTCAGAAAATACTGTAGCACCTTTATGATTATTGCACTATCCCACAGCTTTGAGCCGCACATTTGTATTTGGTATCGTACCAGTTTTACAGTCATTTGCATTTATAATTCTAGCTGCAATCAAAGCATTTATCATTATTTCAGCAACTCTTTGAAGGCACACCTTTTTTATTGGAGCAATCCAGTTAAGGCTGTTTCTGTGAAGAGAAATTGGGCTGTATTGTTTTACCTATCCAAGGGCATCCATTTTCTTCCCTTAAAATGGGAAAGAACTCTCATTCTCACTTAGATCCAGTAGCTTGCATCATGGCTGACAGTATCATCAATCGTTGCAAGTCTGAATCTTCGTTTTGTAGAACCTTTGAAACGTCAGACATCGTTGTGGGGGAGGTGTGATAGATGGGCAGTTTATCTCTGACAAACCAATGGGAACAGACAGATTTCTTATCTGGCATCAGATCTGTTGAGTGACATGACACTGGAGAGCTGTACTGATAGTTAATTTTGCAACAATATTAAGATACCTACCTGCTTCATGGAATAAAGTGGCTACGCTAGTACAAAAGGCAGCACAGAGGTTGAAGATTCTGTAGGTCAATGAAGTTCATGTTATTTTATCAGATTTGAATTGTGGTGCAGTTAATTACTTTTGGCAGCATATGTAGTGTAGATGTTTCAGTTCCTGGAAGTGTCTACTTGAGTAGTGTATCTAAAAGAGAGAGAGAGAGAGAGAGAGAGAGAGAGAGAGAGAGAGAGAGAGAGAGAGAGCTGTGGTTTCCTCACTCCCCCTTTTTCTCTCCTCTTCCTGGAATAGAGGGGCATTTGTGTGCCCTGGGCACAATGCCAAGCATTTATGCCAAGGTGTACTAGTCCCAGGAAAACAATCCTTTTGTAAATGGCCTTTTATTGACTGTTTAAATATTGCAGTCCCTTTAGACACTCAGCTCTCTTGGGAAAGATCTGACAAAAGTAGATTCCTGATGCAGTGGGAGACAGTTGGGGGAAAACAACAACTTCACTACTGCCTGAGCAGTAGATTGTTAATCCTCGGTGAAGCATTTCCCTTCCAGAATATATATTCAGTGCAGCTCAATAGGATTAGTAGTTGCCCTGTGAAGGCAAAACCTAATTGCGGATGCAGAATAAGCTTTTGTTTTATCCACTGCTGCCTTTTAATAATGGTGCTGGCTGTTGTTTGACCTGTAATATCTTGTATTTTCTTTAATATAACATCTCTGTGAATTTATCCATTCCTGCTGAGGGTGGCAAATTTGACATTTGCATATTCCCAGCATATCTTTTTTTTAAAAAAAAAACTCAAATCCATTTTCTTTTCTGTATATTTTCCTCCCTGAGTTTGAAAGCAGCTTTTGCTGTTTGTATAGGATAAAGATCAGAAGTGCTAAATAAAAATTGAAAAGTACATTATACAGTAGTTTTACATTGAAAAAAATCCTGATTAGTTTTTAGTACATACTTCTGTGTCCTGAAATAAAGTATTGCCTCTGCAGCATTCTTTTTTCTGAAGAGAAATAATTCCATTCCAACAATGAATGGAACTATTTGTGTTCAACTTGTGAGAGTGTTGTTTTCCTGTGGCATGTGCTGGACAGCAGCCAGTAATATCTCACATTGGGTTGAATCAAATGTTTGTTTTTTGGGGGATGGGGGAATTTCTTCATGTAAAAAGACCCTTGCAAAATACAATCACCCATTTTAGTTATTGGGGTGTGCTACCAAAAAAAAAAAAGGTGAAAATATTTGCACAAAGTGAGGACAGGAAGCATTGGCTTGGCTTTTATTTGACTTCATTAGATCCTCATTTAGCCAAATCTGGCAACATAGTGTCATTATGAAGCCTTTTCAGAGTGAGGGCAATTTCTTATGCCCTCATTCTACTCTGGGATTCACTGTGTGACATGATGCTATCAAGTTGCTTCTGTGATCACTAATTGGCTGGAATTGCCTTAGAAAGAAGCTCATTTTTTAATACTTGTAAAGTGAGTGACACAGTTGTGAATAGGTACCAAATGGAGAAGCCTGGGAAAAGTCAAGGGGGGGGGGAGGGAAATGGTTCTTTATCTTAAAACCTTCTCACTTTGAAAAATTTTCCTGACTGAAAATTCATCACAGCCCTAGTATCAAAGGCAGCTCTCAAGTCTATCAGAACTTGTTAAGATAAATACTAGCAAAGCACTTGCAAATTGCAGAAATTTTGAGAGATTGTTACAACTAGGTAAGAATAGATCTGTGATTAAATTATCTTATGTTACAATTTTATAGACCTAATAGGTGCAAATAATGATTCAGATAATGTGAAAAGCATTTTATTGGAAATGAAACAGGTTAATTTTAATCTTGCCACTCAAACCCCATTTTTCCTGCAGTATTTTGTCTCCAAGCCAGTCTAACCATCTGCTTCTGGAAGACTCTGCGCATGGGAAGAACATGCATTTGTCAGTAAAAAAAAAAAAAGAGAGAGAGGTATATTCAGTCAATATACCTGTCCATAGTGTGCACCCTTGCCAAGTATCTGCACTATTTTGAAAACCCTTTGGAAGCTGCACCTTGGTTATTTCCTATCTCTGTGAGGGAAATGGTTAAGTACATTCTTCTAGAAATCCAGAACAGTTGTTTCTGATAGGTTTGAGGCATCTTCAGAACTCTCCTTCATTTCCTACTGCTCCATTTCCTTTGCTTTCAAACTGCCTGATCATACTGACTGCCTTTACTGCGTGTTCTCCAACTTTATTCCTGATCCTTTCCAATCTGCTTTTCATGCATTCTGCTCTACTGAAAGTGTTATTTCCAAGTTTCCCAACATTTGCCTGGCCAAGTTGTCTTGGTCTTAATTCTTCCTTTTCAACATCTCTAGAATCATCCGCTTTGTTACCACCTGCTGAAATCTTTGTTCATGTTCTGCTTATTTCCTGCCAAATTTGAAATCTCTGCCTAGCATGACTTCTCTACTGTCTTATCCTCTTAACTCAATTCAGAATACCTTCTAACAAGTCATTAGAGCCAGATAGTATTCATGTGATAGGTCTTTAAGAACTCAGATGTGAAATTGTTGGACAGTTAACAAAGAGGAGAAGGGTGTGTACATTGCATATGCAAGATCCCAGGCTCAGTCCCTGGAGTATCCAGGTAGAGCTGGAATTGAAATTTCAGGGGGCAAGGATGGGGGACAGGAAAAAAAATCAATACTGAGGGCGCAATCCTGACTAAGGATTCGACTGCCCGGCGCACGCCAGGTCGGAGGTCTACTTGGGGAAGGGGATGCTCACCCCCTTCCCCGAGTGTAAACCCGGTCCGGCCCTATCGGCCTCCTCGGATTTCCGCCAGCTAAATAGCTGGTGAAAGTAGAGGAGGCCGTGTAATGGCATAGTTGGCCCGGCGGGGACGGGGATATGGCCAACTCCATCCCCTGCCCCCTCCCGGGCCGGCTAGGCTAACCCCCTCCCTCGCCTGGCTGGACTGCCCATGCGGACAGCGAAGGAATGCTTACCTTCCACCGCCCTCTGCATGGAGATCCAGTGCCGGAGTGAGGGAGGCTGGCCTTGCGCCGGCCTCCCTTACTCCCGAGGCGTCGCGAACGTGCTTTGTGGCATGTTCGCGACGTCTTCCGGCGACGGAACACTCATTTCGTCGACGACCTTTATTTCCAGGATTGCGCTGTAAATAAATAGCCTAAGAGCATTATGGTGTGTACGCTGGAATGACAACCTCAGTCTTATGATCCAAATTGGGAATACTATCGATTTAAATCTGCAGATTAAACATAGTGGTTCAAAAACTTTAATACTATTAAGACTACAGGGCAAAGCCTGATAATATTTCACACTCAGCTAATATGAGTCTGTAGAACTACCAGCTCATTAACATAGTTGAACATGGCTTTAATGAGTTTGCATTCAATTGCTAATGTGTGACTTTCCCTTGCCTTTCACTCTAACCTCTTGGCATCCATTTGCCGAAGAAAGCAAAGGCTTGATTATTGCTTCCAAGTCTTTTTGAGTAGCTTCTTAGTTGTATTTTTGGACTGGAGACCTAATCTAATTCTCACTTTAATCTCTCCTCCATTCCCTGCTCACACACCATTACACCTCCAGATGTTTCTTTAGTTTAAATAGGCACATGGTATTAAAAAAAATCACTCCTTCCTAACCAATTGTGGGTCCTTGTTTGCACAGCATGATGCACTAGCATTGGGGGTAGGGGTGGGAAACAGCAAAAAGCCATGGTCAGAATAAATGCAGAACAGCTTATTGAATTCCCTCACCCCCTGTAGGATCATAGCCATGACCTCAGGCTGCAAGGCTTCAATGGGTTTGTAGGGTTCATTCCCTACCTGCCTCTGTGAGCTCCTCTGGAGTGCCAAATATGAGCTTTGGAACAAATTATGAAGGAAGGATGATTGAAAGAGATTGGTTCACTATTTGTGTGGGGCAAAGTTAGGGGCTGGCTACTGATTGGCTGGTTGCCTGTTTTCAGTACCATTGTACCATTGTTGTTCCACCTCTGGAAGCCTGCCTCCAGCCTCTTCCACTTGCTCCCTTGAGGTCATTTTCTGCTTTGCTCCGCATGTAGGTAATTTCCTGCTTTCTGGTTGAGGCACAGTTGCACTCTAAATGGTATAGTACAGCAACCACATATACCCCTGAAATACAAATGCTTACGCTCAAACATAGCCTGTCCCCATTTTCCCAGTCTGTCTTGTTACATGTAGTCAGTAGTTGTAGAGGTCTATGTTCTTTGCAGTAATACTGTTTTTCCCTTTATTTCACAGGTGTTGTTGAGTCAGGTTCATCGGCTGCGAGCTCTTGATTTACTGGGCCGTTTTTTGGACCTGGGGCCCTGGGCTGTTAGCTTGGTGAGTGCATATTATGGGCATCTCTTTGGAAGAGGAAAGATTCTTTCTGTATAATCAGCATGTGTGAGTGATTACTTTCAGAATGTGGTAAGTAATGTCCCATAGGTTTGCAGAAATGGTTACTAGCTGTAGAAATCTTATGACTGTCTGGTCAACGTAAATCAGTCTGCCTTCGCTTTAGCATGCTCCAGAAGTCAGTGAGAATCCTTTTTATATGTTGTACACATTAACTGAAGATAGCAATCCCCATCCTTGTTTAGCTGATCCAATTCCATCTGAGGCTGGCCTTAGTGATAACAGGAGAGGCAATGTCCGTGCTTAGACAGCTTCTTATGGGCATGTTGGATTTATTGAACAAACTGCCTGAGTAAAGGTAGAATAAAAAACCTGTAGATGAACTCCAAGCTGTTGTAAATTTTACCCATTCTTCACACATGGGCTACCTGGGCCTGATTCATCTTAAAGGAGAAGAGGCTGGGGTTGCAATCACTTGAGGATTTGAACAGTTCTTGGTTAGGTGAACAAGCTGTTGGGAGTAGCTTTATTTACATGGAAAATTGAAAACTTAAAAAACAAAGAGGGAGCAAAGGATGGATCATTGTATCCATTAAGAATAGCATAGTTTCTAGTGAAAAGTTTGATGACCAAGTTTTTGCAGTCTGTCTGCTTTTAAGAGCAAGAGGTCCCACATCAGAGTTAGGAGACAAGTAGGGCACCATGAGGATGTTATGGACTAAGCAAAAATTGATACAGCAAGTCCTCACTTAAAGTTGTTGATAGGTGCTTCTTGGAAACTGCAACTTTAAGCGAAATGACTTATAAAGAAACCAAGTTTACCATAGGCTAATTGATAAACGTAAACGTTCCAATGGCATTTCCCCATCAACTTTAAAATGAAACGACTTTAAACAAAATGACTTTGAGGATTTGCTGTACTAGATAGGCAGCCCACTCCTGCATAAGATGCACTAGCCGGCCTAAAATGGTAAGTTGATCCTACGCAGGATGCGGCCCGTGCCAGCGGAGCTGGGGCACACCTCAGGGGAAAGGAACATTTGTCCCTTTTCCTCTGATGGCGGCCCCAGTGGGCCTCCTTTGATGCATGCCAGCTATTTTGCTGGTGCACATCCGGGGAGGCTGTGTAAGGCTATCCAGGCCTGGGAAGGGGTTTAGGACAGGGGTTCTCAACCTTTGGAGGTCTGGGTACCCCCTATCATGGTCCAATTTTCTGAAGTACCCCCTGCTAATTAACTGGATTAATCAATTAATTAATTAGGTAATTAATTGTTAAATAAAAAAGTACTAAAACAATTTTAAATGTGAAAAATGTCTTATTTAACTCTGTGTGTGCGTGTGCGTGTGCGTGAGACAGACAGACAGACTTGCAAGGATCTCTTTTTTCCTCCAAGTCACACTTCCCAAAATCAGCTCCTCCCTCCCCCACCCCACCAAAGTACATTTTCCAAAGTACAAAAATAAACCCAAAACCAAAATCAGAGAGACAGAAGGGCTCTGAAAATAATTAAAATTTAAAATCCATGTTAATTAACACTTAATTAGCTGCTGATGGGGCAGATAAGGGGCAGGGCTTGGCGTACCCCCAGCAAGTGGTCCACGTACCCCTAGGGGTACCTGTACCACAAGTTGAGAACCTAAACTGTAGGATATGGCGGCGCGCACTGCAAATAATCCTCCCTCCCTGGCCTGGCTGGCAAGTCACCCTTCTCCCGCCACCCCAGCCCATCCTCCCGCCGCCCAGTGAAGCACTTACCTGGGGGCCAGGGCCAGCAGCAGAGTGAGTGATACAGGCCTCAGCGCTGGTGCCACTTACTCCAAGGGTGCTGTGAAAGTGCTTTACGGCACTTTCGCAACACCCTAGGCCGGCAGAGCGTGTGCTCTGCCAGCCCAACTTTGCACAGGATTGCGCTTGTAAGCCTTGGTTTTAGCAGACTAGATAAGTTAGAAAAAACCAGGTGACATCCAAGAATAAAATTATCTTGAAACAAATACAGGTATGCAAAGAGTATCTCATTATTTATTGCCATTGTGGTAGTGATTCCTATCTATATTTCTATTCAACCAACTGTTAAGTACTGTATAGGGAAAATAACATGCAAGTCAACCTATTGAGCTCTCATTCTACATATCCCAAGCTTATGTTCTATCCTTAATTGTCTTTCCCCAGGCT
Source organism: Plestiodon gilberti rubricaudatus (assembly GCA_026170595.1). Classification (NCBI taxonomy): domain Eukaryota; kingdom Metazoa; phylum Chordata; class Lepidosauria; order Squamata; family Scincidae; genus Plestiodon; species Plestiodon gilberti. The sequence continues at coordinate 150,118,199 of JANXHW010000002.1, read as the reverse complement.
TTGTCTGTTGGCATTTTCCCCTACGTTCTAAAACTCCTTCAGAGTTCTGCTCGAGAACTAAGACCTCTTCTTGTCTTTATCTGGGCCAAAATCCTCGCAGTGGACAGTGTGAGTAACCATAAAATGTGAACCATGCAGAATGCTTTACAGGCTGCATCTCATTCATCTCAGCACAAGCATGTGAGACAACTTGTTCATGCTTAGGAGTAATACAAGAGACAGCCTAACAGCACAATTTTATTCATGTCTACTCAGAAGTTAGTCCTGTTGAGTTCATTGAGACATACTCCCAGATAAGTGTGTATAGAATTGCAGCCTAAGAAACTGAAACCATGAGTGAGTTGGAATTTGGTCAGAAATCTTGCTGGTTCAAACCCAACTCTCCATCTGTACCTCTCTCTCTCCCTGACTTAGTAAGAAAGCCTTATATTATGTTGACTGTTCTGTCAATAGATTTAAATTGATTTCTGCAACTTAGTATAAAAATCAGGATGGCAAATGACAGTTTCTGTAATGAAGCTAGATAAAACTATCCAGAGGATAGTTTTCAACTTGTGGAATCATTGACTTCTGTGTTGAGGTAAAATCCACATTGATGGGGGCACCAGTCTCCTGTATATCTTTTTTTCAGGAAATCGCTAATTCATGAAATTTACAGCCCAATCCTACCTCACTTTCCCTGTGCTGATGCAGCTGTGCCAGTGCAGCTTCCACTGCACCCTGTAAGGAAAGTAGCTGGCACAAGGTCTCCTTGAGGTAAGGACATTTGTCCCCTTGCCCCAGGGTAAGCCCCAGACGCTACAATGGGGCAACATGGACCTGCAAGTCCACTTTGCCCTGTGTCAGCTGATCAGGCCCAGGAGGGAGAATAGAATGTGGCGCGTGCCAGCACCACCAATTCCACCCCCTCCCAGGCCCAATCCACCCACCCCGCCCCATTTCACCCCTCCCCACCTTCCCCCCACCCATGCACTGCCCAGTGGGAACTGACCCTGTTCGGAGCACGCTGCTCCTTGCACCAGTGCCAGCGGGACGGTGCAGGCCTTTCCACTGGCACAGCTTCCTGCTATGCCGTCGCAAACTGCTTTACGGCAGTTTTGCAATGGTGGAGCATGCACTCCGCTGGTGCAAGTGGGGGATAGGATTGTGCCATTAAAATTGTACAGTATAGTCTGTTTTATCTGTTCCTGGCTCATACCAAACCTAGAGGCTAGGGTTCATCATATTAGTTTGCTCTGCATTGGAAACATTAAGGGGAACATATAGGACAGAATGCTAGAACCAAGAGTTGAGCTGAGCTCAATGGCTCACTGTGAAGTGTTTTCTTATGAATACATGGATGCTTTTATGGTCTAGTTTTAATTGCATTCTTTTTGTCTGAACTAGCCTATGCCAAATAGTCTTCATACTTGAATACATGTCTGTTGTCTTTGTTTAGTTCTGACAGTCTGTTCAGACAATCATGTGTGTATTTCAGACAGCAATTTTTATGCAATGTAAATATTACAGAATCAGAAATAGATAAATTTAAAGGCCAGATACTCTGAATGTTGGTGTGGACTGGGTATTTTTATTGCCTTTTCTAATACATAGTGTTTCACCTGAGAAAGAGCAAGAAGCCACAATCAGACAGTGACATCCTTTCCTGCTGGTGATCTAGAGTAATGTTGTTAAATATATTTTAGATAATGTGTTAGGAGGATTTTGGACTGCAAAGAAAAAGAAATTATCTTCATGCTGTTCTGGAAAAAAAAAGCTTATTTTTGATGCATGCTGTTGTTTGGCTGGAGATTCAGGTCTCCGTGTATAATTCAGAATAAGAATATATTCATTGAATCTGGCATGCAACACCGTGGAGGCCCACATGCCAATGAAACTGTCTTCTTCATTTAACAGGCTGAAATCGCGCTCCAGAAGCCTCTTCCAGCCCCAGAGCCAGTGTACATGACTCCCCCCCTCCCAAAATAGCTCCAGAATGCATTGCAATGCATTCTGGGGCGACCTTGGGTGAGAGGAGGGAGTAGTCGTGCAACCCGGAAGAGACTTCCAGAGCACGATTTCAGCCTGTTAAAGGAAGAAGATGCAGCGGTTTGCAGATAATTACCCTTCGATAACAATGCATTTAGATAAGCTGTAGAACCAAACGCAAAGAGGTTTACGACACTGCGGAGTGCGAAGTCCGCAGGCATTTCTTTCTGCAGGATCGTGCTGTTAATCCTGTCATTTCCTACTGCAGTATTCACATATGATTCTTAGATATCTTTCTACTAGGTAGTGTTCATCTTGGCATACAAAGAGGAAGTTGTGGTTGTCTAGAGTCTAATTACTTTCCACAAAAGGGTTGGTCACAGCTGGGAACAGCTGCTATTGAAATGTTGGGGATATTTTGTCAATGTGTTGACAAAGTGGCTCCTCAGCCATGTGAAGTAAGCCTGTGATGGTGGGTTCCATATCCAGGTATTGTTCGGCCTGTGCCAGCCCAGAGAATGGCCCTTGGAGCAGTATGGGCGAGGAGTGTGCTTCATATCATGACTCATCTCCTAGGAATGTTTTGCTATGCCATATTTTGCAAGGAAGGAGTGTTCATAAACCCTGAAAAATTGGGCAAGAGAGGTTTCCTTTAACCATACTGTAGGAGTAAAAATGCCATAACATATCAAAAGTCATTGTAAAGGGAGGCTAGGTCAAGTCTTTTGCATGTACTGTATTTAGATCAGGTATGGATTTGCTGATACGGATTTGAAGAACTAAAAAGCCTCGTCATGAGGGTGAAAGAGGAGAGTGCAAAAGTTGGCTTGAAACTCAACATTAATAAAACTAAGATCATGGCATCTGGTCCCATCAATTCCTGGCAAATAGAAGGGGCAGAAATGGAAGCAGTAACAGATTTTACTTTTTGGGGCTCCAAGTTCACTGCAGACGGAGACAGCAGCCATGAAATTAAAAGACGCTTACTCCTTGGAAGAAAAGCTATGGCAAACTTAGACAGCATAATAAAAAGCAGAGATATCACCATGCCAACAAAAGTTCGTATAGTCAGGGCGATGGTGTTCCCAGTAGCAATGTATGGTTGCGAGAGTTGGACCATAAGGAAGGCTGAGCGCCGAAGAATAGATGCTTTTAAACTGTGGTGCTGGAGAAGACTCCTGAGAGTCCCTTGGACTGCTAGGAGATCAAATCAGTCAATCCTAAATGAAATCAACCTTGACTGTTCCCTGGAAGGAAAGGTACTGAGGCTGAAGCTCAAATATTTTGGCCACCTAATGCAAAGAGAGGACTCTCTGGAGAAGACTCTGATGCTGGGAAAGATTGAAGGCAAAAGGAGAAGGGGAAGGCAAAGGATGAGATGGTTAGACAGCATCACCGATGCAACGAACATGAAAATGAGCGAACTCAGGATGATAGTGGAGGACAGGAAGGCCTGGCAAGATATGGTTCATGGGATCACGAAGGGTCGGACACAACATAACAACTGAACAACAACAACAAAATGGATTTGCTGAAGGAAATTCCAAGTATCGTTAACTCCACTCATCTAAATGGCCCATGGGGCATCCAAACCCTTCAGATAACTATGCATTTAGATAAGCTGTAGGACATTTTTGTACTAATAGTGCATAGCTTTTGTGGTGGAGTGAGTGTGTAGGGGAGAAAGGTTGTACAAACATAGCACATAACCAGAACGTGAAGATTACTGGAATGGCTAATGAAATCTCAATGACAGCACCCCCTTTTTAAGTTTAATTTCTTATGGCCATAAACAAGGGTCTTTGTCAACTATTAAGTGCCAAAATAATAAGTCAGTTGTAACTTGGAAATGCGATGATCTCATAAATAAGACTGTAATTGACCACCACCTGCTTCTGGCTAGCTCATAAGCTTGGTAGTGCTAATTTAAGCATCACATAACAAGAGTGCCTGTGGGATGCTAATTGTAAATAAAGTAAAAACCCACTACCTTAGTGAGGGAGCAACTGCTCAATATTTAGGTGCATTTAAAGGTGATACGTATTTAAAAAAAAAAGATATATTGAGATTTTCAAAAGGAAAATTACAACTCTTTAAATGTTGTAGTTAAGTGCCACATAAATAACCTGCTAGCAGAATTTGCAGGGAGCAGTGAGGTCTTTTGACCAATAAAAAAATGTTCCAGACGTGGTTTTATAAAAAGAATCAAATATGCTCTTCAAATATGTATAAATACAGCAGTGAATTAGGGATACTTCTTCCTAGACTTTGGGTCCCACTATCTCAATAATTTTTTGCTGAACAAAGTGGCTATCAAGCTCAGTAATGATCGCCCATTGTCATATAACTTCTTCTGCATAGAGAGGGGTTTTTTCACACCTTCTGCAACAAGCCTGCCAACATTCTGTTCTCACTGACATATGGTAATTCCGTGAAGGAGGGAGATGCTGTTGATGCTGTACATCAAATATTTTTTTCACAGGTATTGTATCAAGAGTAAAGATTAACGATCTATGTTTCAAGTGAATCTTCCGCTATAGAGTCTGCTTTTCTTAGGTAACAAAATATTCAATCTAGTAGAAAAAAATAACCCGTTTCTGTACTGTTAAGTAGTCAGTTTGCTAACAGGAAACAATATAAAATAGAGCCCATAATAGCCAGCTGTTAGAAGCAGTTATCCTCCCAAAGCAACAATCTTCCCTGTTTATACAGTCTGATTTTAGTTTGTCTGCTGCTCCCTGCAAAATGCAGCTTTAGTTACTTCAGCGATGTAATATTCTCTTGCATCTTTATATTTCTGGGCCCCTTTTGACAATGAAACCCTCTTTATTCTCTATCCCCGATTAAAGATGCATGACTCCCTCCCTCCCCCTCCTACCCCATAGCATCTTGCAGAATCCATTGCCACAAGGAACGTTCAAAGCAAAGTCAACTTTCTTCCTTTCCCTCCTCTCTACCAATTGTCACTTTAGTCTTTCATATGTATGTATTCATTCATCCCCTTTTTCTGACCTTAATGTGTCATCCCCAATGCTTGAGCTGGATGCTAGTGAAGAATGTCTCATGAAAGGGCTGCTGATTGTTAACTATAAAAAAAACAGGCTGCTTGATTCTCATTTAATTGGCACCCCATGTGAAATATGGTGGAAAGCTTGCTTTTGAAAGGAGATCTTCTGTATCGCAAGACCGTCGTTTTGTCCCATTCTTGTTATTAGACACTAGCAAAATGTTCAGCATAATGATCGGTCAAATGTATGGAGGGTTTGTATATTTGAAGGCCTTTGAGACTATGCAGTGTGTCTCTGTGCACTGTGCTCTCACAGATGCATTGTACCCCTTTTCAGGATCCTGGTGTGTGAGGACCAAGCCACCTAGTGTCAGGGTTGGGAGCAGGTTTTGTTCTTGCTGCACCAGGGTTCCCCAGTGCAGTACAGGTGGGTCCCCATATCCACGGATTCACTATCCACGGTTTCAGTTATCCACGGATCACGGGGACCCCCCCCCCCCCGGCTTTTACTATTTTTCCCAGTAAGCTTCGTTTCTTCCTTAAACAAACAGGAGAAGCTGCCTCTGGCTGCTTATTGCAGGCAAGTAGAATGAGACCAAGTCCTAGAGAGGCTCTGCAAGGTTAACAGAAACCTTGCAGAGCCTCTCTAGGACTTAGTCTCGTTCTACTTGCCTGCAATGGAGGCTGCTTCTCTGTTTGTTTTAAGGAAGAAACAAAGCTTGCTGAAAGAAAAATAAGAGCTGGGGGGGGGCAAGCATGCCCAAAGATCCAAGAAGACTGTTTCCATTGGTTGAGTGATTAGTAAACATTCACTTATATTGGAGAACATAAAGAGGTCCACTTAGGAACACAATCAGAAGGAGAATCAAGCTGGTTCTTGTCCTGCTGACTATGATAATTGAGAATCAAATCTATTTCTACTAGTATGACAAAATGTTGGGAGGTGACTTAGCAGTCCAAGACAGTTTGGTGCCTGAAATGGAGTGCAAAATATTGCCCCACTTCCCAGACGCACTCACCCCCCCCCCCACCTTCTTGCATATGTGTTCCTGCCACAATGCCTCTGTTCTTTACTGCTGGATTGGCAGCAAGCGTAGTGTGCTGCTGTGTCTGTGAGCCACAGTGAATGTATAGGAAGAAGGATTTCCACCCATTTCCATGGAGTTGAACTAGCGTAGAGCTGGCTTCTCTATTCTGTGGTACCACTTCCTGCAGCAGAGGTGAGCAGGTGGAGTGGCGGTGATTCCAAATCTGTGGCTCCCCCAAATCCGTCACCTAAGGCAACTTTGCTGCATGGTAGGGCCAGCTCTGCTGACATCTGTCTTATCTATCTACCGGTATTTAGGATTCTTCCCTGAGGGCCCAGTCCTATCCAACTTTCCAGTGCCAATGCACCTGTGACAGCAGAACATGCGCTGCATCCTGCTTGGAGGGGGCAGTCACAGAGGCCTCCTCAACATGTTTGTTCCCTTAGGTCAGGGCTGCATTGCAGTTGCATCAGTGCTGGAAAGTTGGGTAGGATTGGGCCCTGAGTCTGTTCTCATCCTTTAGTGTATAGATTCATTTGGGGTAGGTATACATGAATAAGTAGCCACAGGGAGCTGCTATACTTTGTTCGTATGCTGGCTCATCCACTTGGCAAGCTGTTCACATGTGCTACAACTTGCCATCCTGATCGATGCACCGTTGCAAATTGGCGAAAAGGGTTTGCAATGTCTTAAAAAAAATTCTGGATTCATGTAAGAAATTGCTGCACATGAGTAGCTAGATATGTGGAGCATCCACCATGGGGAGCAATCTGAAGTAGCCTCTGTGTGACTGATAGTTCATAGGTAGTGGCCCCAGAGCAGAACAAACTGGTCTCTGGTTCACCCCATGTCATCTCTACAGAACCAGAGGGAATCTTATTGAAACAGAAAAGAATATGCTGTGTTGATCAGGCATAGCAATCTTCAGATTTGTTATATACCTGGGACGGATTACTCTTGGGCAACTGCTTCATCCAGAGAGCTATCCAAGAGATGTGTATGAGCTCTGGGAGGCATCTGAGTTTCATACGGCTGGCCTTTTAGCTATTCCGTCCTGCATTCCTTTCTGGACAAGGCTATCTGTATACATTTTTGTTGTCCCCCAGAGCCTTGTCTGAGCAGCAGTCATTGCATTTTGTTGATTGTTACTGGACCTGACTTTGCAAATGCTTTGCCTTGTGTTGTCTTAGCTGATTTTCCCAGCTCCTACTCCTTGACCATTTTTCCCCTCTCAAACGTTGAGCAATTCCTGTGTCTGTGCTCTGCTTATACTTTCGTTTCCTGCACGGTTTAAACTTCTTTGCACTGACGTCACTGGAGCGTGGCGGGGAGGGCGGACTGCCTGGGGGTGACGTGTGCAAAGGGTGATGCACGGTCCCGTGCACACACTCGCACGCCGTGCGTGTCACCTCCGCTCCAGGAGAAGGCCTCGGAGCGTCCGCCCTCGGCGGAGGTCCAAGGCCTTCTGACGAGGCCCAATGCGGCGACGTGATCTTTATTAGGTTTTTCATGCCTGCGCAGAACATTTGAGGGCAAAAGGGCAGCCCTTTGCCCTCAGAAACGTACTGTGCATGCGCAAAAAACCTAATAAATATGACGTCGCCGCATTGGGCCTCGTCAGAAGGCCCAGGACAGCCGGCCAGAAAGGATGTCTCCGGAGCCGGCAGCAAAGGAGGCTCCGCTGCTGCCAGCTCCGGAGACATCCTCTCCGGCCGGCTGTCGCGGCGGCCAGGGGGTCATTAGGACGGCACGCGCACCCTCGCTTTAGGGCGGCGCGCCCTAGTGACGCTGCTGCTTCTTTGTACCAGTTTTAGCCCTGTCATTCTACCTTTGCCTGTAAGACTAGTTTTTTTCTTTGTCCTCAGTTGTGTAACAGTTCCAATTCTGCAGTTCCTCTTCATAGCCATCCATATTTCCTGCTGCAGCTTACCTAGTCCCTTCTACTGCCATACTTTGACATTGTGCTTTTGTCACTTTTGCTTCAATTCTACTGTGTCACTTAGCAAACTGTGTTCAGCTTATTTATTTATTTATTTATTTATTTATTTAAAGAATTTATAGCCCGCCTTTCTCCCGAGGGCACTCAAGGCGGCTTACAACATATTAAAATACATATAAGCACATTAAATAACTAATAAACACATTAAAATAATTAATTAAAACAATTTAAGTTAAAATTTTGACCCTGCTCTCACCTTCTCTTTTGAACGGGTTTGTGAGCATCAGATCCCAGGTTAACATTCTCATTTCTCTGTGAACTGTGCCCCATAGTTGCAGCCTCAGTGCCTCCCAATCTGTAGTCCTTTAGGAGATCACACATGGGCCTGAAATATTTCTATTAGTTATTCGTAGCCTCTTCTGATTTCATACATAGTGGAACTTTTAAAGTTGTTGTGCCATTGAAGAATACAAGTTAAAGGGGTTAGGTCGAGATTGGTAGTTCCTGTTTATCTTTCACTATTGGTCAGTGAACTGGATTTGGTAATGTACTCTGTTCTACTTGCAAAAACTCTGTTAGTAGAGATGGAGTTAGAATGGGACTCACTGGATATAGGAAGGCAATAAGTAAGATCAAGAGTGGTGACGTGCTGTACTCTTAGAGACTGAACCAGCACTCCTGTCAGCTTTTAAGGCTTGTTTCCCCAACTGTAATAGCCAGAAATCAGTTCAATGCCAAATCTTAAAATCAATGGCATGATCACAGCCATGCAGCATGTTTGCTCCTTAGGAGCTCAGACTGAAAGGCATATTTAGCAGTATCAACAGCATCTGTGTGGCACTGCAACAAGTACATCATGAAGACTACTTTTTGTGAATTTGCAGAAGAGATCATGTACTTTGAGCAGAGCCTTGTGACTTATCCAAAGCAAATTGTCCAACCAAACTCGGAGAACAGAAAGGAATGCCAGTACCAGATGAGCCACCTGGTTCCCACGGCAACTTCTGGAAGGGAAAAGGATTCCCATCCATCTTGTCTTTTTCCCCATGATACTGTAACTTTAGGGATTTAGAAGTCACTGGAGAAGTAATAGAAAGACTCTTAAGTTTTAAACATTAGGGGAAACATACAGTTGTGGGAAGGCAGTTGTTGTTTTTTTTCTACACTTGGCTTGCAGAAGGCTGTACTACCTACTACATTTGTCAAGGTTGAATGAGCAAGAGCTGACTGTTCTCTGCAGATGTGGCTTGTTAATAATTGCTTTCGAGGACTCAAATACACAAAGCTGAAGAACTGAATGAACAGCAAGTAGAATCCTGCCCAAAGGCCTTGGGCTCCTTGGACTTGGAGCAACTGCCCTGTGTTTTCATGCAAATATTAGCCAAGATTTCTTGGCCGATGCCCAGGCAAAGAAACCTGCATCAACTTCTTTGTTTCTGAGATCAGTTGAAAACTGAATTTGAAGGAGAAAAAATTACTATGGCATGAAATATTCATAAATCATCCAGAGGCATAAAAGAAATTCTCCTCAGGTTATTGTACTCATTGTTTTCTCTCTTCCTCCCCCCCCCCCCGCCCTGGTATCTCGTTTTTCAGTCATGCCAAGCCGATCTTGTGAAGGACAATGGTCACAAATATTTCCTTTCTGTTTTGGCAGATCCCTACATGCCGGTAAGGACAAATTATCAGGTTATGCTTTTGTTCCCCTTTCAAACTCAGTTTAGAACTTGCTTGCTTGTTTTATCTTACCTAACGTGCTGTTCTTTTGAGGCAACTGTGTGTTGGTTTTGTAGATAGTGAGAGGCGATGGTAACATGCAACTGTCTCGTTGAGGAGTGGCGTGGGGTTAGCGGATAGAGCAAATGTTTCCTCTCTCTTCCATAAGAAGGAGCAAAACTGATTAACAATAAACTCAGAACAGACAAAAGAAGATACAGTATTTCTTCACACATTGCATAATTGCTTTATGGCAGGGGTGGCCAAACCGCAGCTCCTGAGCCATATATGACTCTTTGACGTATAATGTGCGGCTCTCGAAAATGTTTACTGAGCTCCTTTTTGCATCATAATTAATATAAAAAGGTAAATAAGAAATTTTCAAGCTTTACAATTATTTACCAGGTATAAACTAAGAGTCCACTGGATTAAAATATAGTATAAGTTTAATGTTCATAGTGAGTAAATACAGTATATTTAAGAATTTAAATGGTTCTTAAAATATCGCAGCTCTCAAACATCTCTCTTACAGCTTTCAAACATCTGAAGTTTATCGTATGTGGCTCTTACATAAAGCAAGTTTGGCCACCCTTGCTTTATGCCAGCAGTTCTCAAACTGTGGGTCGTGACCCACCATTGAGAACCTAAGCTGTCCCCTGCCCCCTTAAGGGGCGGGGACAGCATAGCGGCTGCAGTGATCCGGGGGATCGCCGCCGCCAAGTTGCCTGAAACCGCCGTTGCGGCACTTACTGGGACTTGGGGGAGCTTCGGGGAGGCCTGCATGACCCTCTGCAGGCCTCCCCGAGCTTCGGATCACTGCAAAACAGCTATCTTTGGGCACTTTCAGTTTTTGTGAACTTTGAGAAACGCTGCTTTATGACATTTGCTACCTCCAGTTGGGTGATAGCCATTGGCTTATATGGTTTAAAAAAGGATTAGACAAATTCGTGGAGAATCTGTTTATCAGTGGCTCCTAGCCACTGCGCCAATATGGTACCGCCGATATGGCAGTATACCACTCGGGACCAGTTGCTGGGGAGGAGGCAAGAATGGAGAAGGGCTCATTGCCTTCATGCTGTCCTTTTGAGCTCTTCAAAGGCATCTGGTTGGCCACTTTGAGAAAAAGGAGACACTGACAGAGTGGGCTTCAGTACACTAGATAAGCCAAGGAGGAGACTTTAAGCATTTTAATGATTTTTGGATTGATTAAAGTGTGTTTCACACAGAAATTCTTTTGTTGCTTAGTATTTTTTTGTCATTGTGAACTTAAGAGGCCACAATAAATCTACTGAAAGGTTATTTATTGTCAGTGAGTTGTATAACTACCTGCCAAAACTATTGTGCAGATTTTTACAATAACTAGCCTTAACGTCTGTATGAAAAAACCTGTTCACTGCTTTTTTCTCCCAATGTATTCCTGTTGTATCCATGACTCAAAGAGTCACTGGTCTCTTATCTACATTAAAACAACAACAAGCATACCTTGCATTTAGGGGGAAATGTAACAAATTACAAAATAATTTCCTGACTCCCCTGCACTGTATATGAAACAGAATGACCTTGTTTTTTAAATGTATTTGTATCGCAAGGCAACAGTATTGTCAACTGTTTGTCTCTACCTCTGTGTGTATTAGAATTTGTTTTAGAGAAGGTTACAAAGACTATGCAGTATATTTGTCTGGTAGAGTTCTATGTATCTGTGCATGTTGGCAGAGGTTTTCTTTTGTGGTTGTTGACATTTTAATTTAAAAATAGCACTTTCTACTCTCATATTAGCAAACTTGAATTCACAGTAAACTGAAGCAAAATTCACTGCCAATCAAAGCCTAACCATGCTACCACCTGAAAAGGATTGGTTCTGGTTTTCCTGCTCTCATCAAATTACATGTTGCCGGTTAAGTTTGCGGGTTCTCAAGTTCTCCCAGTGTCATGTTTTTGCAGCAAAGATGACACCTGGCTTTTAAAAAACTCTGTCTTGAAGCATCCATTTATTATCTCCATGTTTCAAAAATAAAAATGTTCTTATTTGTGTATCTTAAGGCTGAGCACAGGACGATGACAGCTTTCATCCTCGCAGTGATTGTCAACAGTTACAACACAGGGCAGGTGAGTACCAATGAGAAAAGAGGTGGTTGGCTCTGTGCCTGACCTCATGAATAAACTTGAGTAAAAAGTTAAATACCACTACCCTAACTCTGTGCGCTGGTTTTCCTTGGTATTGATATGTTGGCAAGTGACTTGTTGCAATCTCATGCACTCTCCTCTGTTGTAGGAAGCCTGTCTTCAAGGGAACTTGATTGCCATTTGTCTGGAGCAACTGAATGATCCACACCCTCTTCTGCGCCAGTGGGTGGCTATTTGCTTGGGACGTATCTGGCAGAATTTTGACTCTGCAAGGTGGTGTGGTGTGAGGGACAGTGCCCATGAAAAACTGTACAGTCTGCTCTCTGATCCAATCCCAGAGGTAATCTGCTAGGCCTGTGAATAAATATCCATTGAAAAGAATGGAGCCCTTGTTCAAATTGACTGCCAAAAGCAGTTTCACCACATTATATGATCTGGTCAGTTCCTGGCTAAAATAAATGGCCTTGCATTATTTTTGTAAGATCAGCCGCAAATCTTTGAAAACATTCAGCTGACATTTATCAAAGCTTTGGTTAGCTTTGCTTGCTTTCAACTACTGTATCTAGGGACTGTGGGTTGAGTAAAATAAGCATATGTCTGCATTTACTCAGGCAAACTAACCTTAATTTAGGTGTGTTTTCCAATAGAATGGGAGCATTCTCTTGCAGCAGTTTGTGTGTACCCAAGTGAAGCTTAAGAGTACATGACAAAAGGCATACTAAGCAGTTCAGGTTAGATAGCAGTGGTGAATTATGTTTCTCTTGCAGGTTCGCTGTGCTGCAGTCTTTGCCCTTGGCACTTTTGTAGGGAATTCAGCTGAGCGGACTGATCATTCTACCACCATTGATCACAACGTTGCAATGATGCTGGCCCAGCTTATCAATGATGGAAGCCCCATGGTCCGAAAGGTACAGCAAAAAGAAGGGGGTAGATTTGTGCAAGTGATTCCACATTACTGTTAACAAGTCTACAGCTTACTTTGTTAGCCCTGCATGCATTCCCTTAGTACAGTTCACAACAGCTGTTCATAACTTTGATGTATTGAAAAATGTGATATGACCATAGTAGAGCATATCATCTGCTTGCAAAAGTTCCACATGGAAAGATCTCTACCTGACACCTTCGGAGAGCTCTGGCTGGACTGAGGCTTGGTGTAAGGCAGCGTCATATGATCAGCCCTGAGGCACCTGGAGGGGCCACTGTGAGATACAGGAAGCTGGACTAGATGGGCCTTTGGCCTGATCCAGCAGGGCTCTTCTTATGTTCTTATGTTCAGTTCAGATTATTCCCCAGTTCAAATGTAGTGCTAAACCATGATGTAGTAGTACAGGAATAAGCCTAAGTGAGCCATGGGCTCATGCGCTACCCCCTCCTCTCCCCATGCTTGAGAGGAGGTCAGTTCTTTTGCTTTCACTTTAATAAAGAACAAACCACATTTCTGTGTTTCATATGAACAATGTTAACATTTTTACTTGAAGAACAAGCTTCCTGTTAACTAACTATAGTTTGAAGATACCAGGATGTCAAGTCATAGGTTGATCCTGGTTTGATATCTTAGTTTGAATCCCTCATGTTTATCTATAGTTAAAAATTACCATTTCCTGAGTTAGTGGGTAGGAGGGAACTTGTTTGTTCTTAAAGCAAAACTCTTAATATTTTTGAAAGGGAGGAGAACTGAGAGAGAGGGAGGGGATTTGTGTAGAAATGGGAGATGGCACTTAGTTTGTGTTTCTGCAGTATGAACATATGAAGGTTCTTTTTACTGAGTCGGACCATTGTTCCATCTGGGTCAGTATGGTCTACACCAGTGGTTCTCAACGTTTTGCCCCTTTAAAGGGGGGGATGGGAACCTTCGGAGGACCCATAGTTGACTGAACCCATCATGTTCGTGTTCTTGCTGCTACCGCCACCACCAAAGACATGGAAGGGCAAACCCCAGTAAGTGAGCAACACCTTTTTCCTTACCAGTTTTCTGTGGCAGCAGCAGCAAGAACCTGGAAGTGACGAGTTCACTTAACTATGGGTCCTTCGAAGGTTCCCAACCCCCCTTTAAAGGGTCCAATTTTTGAACGTTTTTCGGGGGGGCACGACCCACAGGTTGGGTGACCCTCCAGTGACCCTCCAGGAGTGACCCTCCAGGATTTCAGAGAGGTGTCTTTCCCAGACCTACTTGGAGATGTCCTGGATTAAACCTCAGACATCAAAGCAGGTGCTCTACCACTGAGTTATGACCCCTTCCATGATATTCCTCACCCACAGCTGCAGTTGTGAGTTTCCCTGGACCCGTTTGTCTGGGAGAAGAGAAATGGGTAATTCACCTTACCCATTTGCCAATGAAATCTATCTTTATCATGTTACATTTATAATCAGCCTTTTGTCAGTTGTGGGTAAGATCTATGCAAGGTATCTGTACAGCAAGCTCTTGGCCTGGGTAGACGTGAATAGTATACTTGGACCAGAACAAGCAGGATTCCGGCAAGGCAGATCTACTGTTGACAACTGTCTTATTCTCTCCCACATAATTGACAAACAAGTCAGGGTATCCAGAGCAAGATTATATGTGGCTTTTATTGATTTAAAAGGGGCTTTTGATTCAGTAGACAGAGAACTGTTATGGAACAAGCTTAGATCACAAGGAATAGAAAAAAGACTCCTGCTATTGATTAGATCCCTCTATACCAACAACTCCTGCAAAGTGCGGTGCCCGCGAACTGGGGCCCTATCCCAGTCCATATCTGTTAATAAAGGAGTGAAGCAGGGATGTATTTTGGCCCCCCTATTGTTCAATTTATTTTTGAATGATCTTGCCCTGGCCCTGGAGGATGTAAACAGTCACTGTCCATGTTTGGGCAACTGTCAGGTACCGCTGCTTTTGTATGCGGACGATATGATTCTCCTTTCACGTACTCGTGTGGGTCTCCTGAGGCTAGTTAATAGATGTGCTGAATACCTAACAGCCAACAAATTGAACATTAACTATGCCAAATCTAAAATTATGATTTTTGCAAATAGATACAAAATCTATAACTGGACCTGCAAGGGCAACAGTATTGAACAAGTCCGCCAGTTTAAATACTTGGGCATCACATTCCATTACAGGCACTCTTGGGCTTTTCATCGCCGCTCCATTTCTAATTTGGCCAAACTCTCATCTTCAGGAGTTGCAAGATTTTATTTTACTCTGGGCAACAGATATGTCCCGGCTGCTCTGGAAGCCTATAAGGCCAAAGTTGTCTCTCAAGCTTTATATGGTGTCCCGATTTGGTTCAAGGCTTCAGACCTAGCCACGGAGCGTATCCAATCTAATTTCCTCAGGAAAATTTTGGGTATGCCACGTTGTGTTCCGTACTCAGCTCTGTGCCTTGAAACCGGTCTTATAAGGCTGAATACATTGGCGTGGCTAAGATTTGCCAAATTTTGGCTGGGCATTCTTTTTAAAGCGACAAGTGATAGCCTGATTTACCACCTACTATCAGACACATCTTTGCCTTGTGGGGTTTCTAGTCTGCTTACAAAGCTAAAATCGATGGGGCTTGACAGTGAGATGCTAGGCATGATGGGGTTAGCTGCGGCATTTAGAACTATTAAGGAGAGAACTCTCGACATCGAGCGCCAAGAGTTAATCAATGCAGCTGATACAACGTGTTCTCCATTGCATCTCCATCTGCCTGTAAAGTTTGGGAAGCTGTCAACTTATCTATATCAGTTGCATAACCCACAGCTAAGAAGGGCTTTTATGCTGGCAAGGTGTAACGCTCTCCCTTCTGCCCTTTTATGGGGGCGGTACAAAGGAATACCTGTTTCAGCAAGGCTCTGTTCATGTGGCATGAAGTGTGTGGAGACATCTGAGCATATCTTTTTATCATGCTCTCTGCACGAGTCTTTCCGTCAGAAACACCTTAATTCGATACTGACGTGTTTTCAGGGCTGGATGGAGGCGGATATTCTCCGAGCCCTTCTGTCAACAGAAGATGATGGGAGACTTGATGATGTTGCAACCTTTGCTTCTGTGGTGGTGGCTACTCGGGAAATGAGTTTTGATGTATAGATTAATTGTGGGACAGTTTGGGGAGAAATTTTCTGCAGGATTGTGGTTGTTGTCATTGGATCTGTTGGGGGATTTTTGGGTTGTTTGTTTATGTTTGTCTATTTGATGTGTTTATGCCAATAAAGGTATCTATCTATCTATCTATCTATCTATCTATCTACCTATCTACCTATCTACCTATCTACATTTATAATGAAGCATCCTCCCTATTTTGCTCCCACATGGCCACTTCTCATTGGGTGTCCTTTCTTTTAATCACTTGTCCTGAGAAGAGTTTTTTTTTCCAGTTTCTGGAAACTGAAAGCTTAAAGCTGCTTCATTTGCAAGCAGGTGCCATTTCCCCAATTTAAAAAGAATCAGTTCTTTCAAATATTATTCCTTTTACAACTTACAAGAATTTGTACAACCATCTTATTCCTCACAGTTTCTGCTTTTCCTCTGCTTTCTTGAACGAAATGTGTAATAAAGGGTTTACTGCCTAGACACCCTATCAAGGATCTCAGCTATCTGATGATGGTGTGTGTCATCGTCACTAGTTTTGCACTCCTGCAGGTCATATTGGTGCTCAGTTTTGCCAATGATTTTTCTGAATGGCAAATCCTGTTGTGTCGATCATTTTGTCTCTCCATTTCTTGAGAGCCTTACGTAAATGTCAGTTTCCCCTTGGCTTTGTGTTTTCAGTCTGAGGAATAATGCTTTGCTGCTCCTTCCCTGTTCTGAAGAGAATAAAATTAAGTTTCATCACCCAAAGTGCAATTTGGAACAATGGTTGCGTGGGGTGGGTGGAAGGGGAAGTGGCCCTTAAGTTGAGGACGAAAGTATCATGCATCCCCTTACCATCATGACTCCTGGGGGGGGGGGGGAATCACTTTAAAATCACTAAATGCTATTTCTTGTCTGACCTGAACGTCAGAATGCTTCATTTCATCCAGTGGGGCCAGACATGAGGTTTTTATCAATGTGGCATTTCATTTGATGTAAAGTATGAGAAATCCCTTTGAAACAGAAAAGGGCAGTGTATAACAAAATAATGAAAGACCAGGCATGAAAGGAGGATTATTTTAGACCCGGCAGCATATCTTCCATTAGAAAGTGTGTGTGCTACTGAATGCCAAAGGAAAGTGCTATCTGTCAGCAGTAGCTATCGGGCTTGTATGTCAGTATTTTCATTTTTGAGCCCCTGCATAAAAAAGGGGCACAAGGAAATGAGATTACCTGTGCTGGTTTCTATCTTCCAAACCTAGATACTGTGGAGAACTTCTCGTTTCTTTTACTTACTTCCTCAGAAACGGGAGCCACATTTTGTCTCTGTAATGCTCTTCTGTTTTGATGGCAGAGTCTTGCATTATAATCTATGAAATTAAATATGAAATATTAATTTGCTATTGGAAACATGAAGTATGTGGCAGCTCTGTAGATGGAAGAGAGGGTATACAAATGGTAGCAGGAAAGTTCTGTTCAGCAAAGAATTTTCCATAAGCCACAAGGGAGAAGAGAAATTAAATAATAGATTGATCTTAGTCACTTGAAGGTTGCATGTTCTGACTTCCCATTAGAGAGAAACAGCACATTAATCACATCCTAGCATTGAGGGGCATTGTGTGGCTGGAAATCCCTGTTTGTTGTTTCCAGATTTGTGGTAGGCAAAATGTCTTTCATATTTTCTAGCTCCTGTCTGGGTGACTGGTGTTGGAAGAGGAGAAAGGTGCAACAACCATACACAAGCATCCTGCTGCACTAAAGGGGGTAGTATAGCTAGCTAAGTAGTTGGGGGGGACCATGAGGGGTTTCCTATCTTGTACTTTCTTTTCCAGTAAGTCTCTTTTTAGTATGCAGATTGCTATTCTCAGGCTGACTTCTTTCTCTTCCCCCCCCCCCCCACAGGCTCTCTGTCTCACCCGCCTATCCAGTTATGTAGTTCCTTTCTTTATTACTACAATAGGTCTCCCAAAACACACTGTATAAACCAGCTGTGCCAACAACAGGGACATCAATAGCACAGCAGCTAATATAATAAACCACAGTGATCATAAGCTGCACAAATATAGTAGCAATCAAATGATGAGATGTGGCAACCCAAATATAATGAATGCTGAGATTCTCAGAATGATTTCAGAGTTGCCAGATTCAATGCTAGTGATGCAACCAAGCAGATTTCTAGATTTCCCGTCCAACATCTCTAGAACTCTTTGCCATAAATCCTAATGCTAGGCATTGTTCTCTTTGCCACTTTTGTGCAGAGTAAAGAGTAGGCCCTCCTATGTAAATCAGCAATAATCCCATTAACCAAATATCAGATTTTATTCCTTTCTTTGAACCGACTGCATCACCTAGTACAAACAGTTCTGCAGTTCTCACAGTACATCATTACGTTTCTGTCGGCACTCTTGGGGTCACTAAGAACAGGTAGGCAAGCCTGCAGGGTTCATATTGTGGCTTAGGTTGTCATACAAGAGTCTTGCCCTATAGAAACTCCCATGTAGGACATAATGAATTATGCTAAAAGAGTCTTGCCCTTTAGCAGCATACTTTATTTATGCCCTCCATGGGAGTTGCTATAGGCTGGAATGGAATGTGTTTGCTGTGTCCCAGTTCAGTACTTCCTGTGACAGTACGTCAGTTTGACAATACTGGGCTGAATCAAAGAGTAAGAGGAGCTGGGCCAAGAATAAAAGGTCTTTGCAACAAAAGAATTCATTTTTGGAGTTAAACACTTCAGCTTTCTTCAGATCTTCACACTGAAGTGAAGGAAAAATCAATGTTTCACCCAGCCAAATATAAAAAAGTGCCCTCATCCCCACTTGAGGTGACAGATGGGTATTACTTTTGTCAGAAGGCAGGTTTCACAGGGACTTGATTTGCTTGTCTTATTTTTAAAAATCCTCACAAAAGAGAGTCTTTCTTTCACATTATCGCCAAAGTGAAGAAATTTGCTAAGCGCTACTATTTTTGCCATTTTCTTTGCGCAGAGGAAAGGAAAAATTGAGGAAGATGTCTATGCTGTTGGTGCCTTAGGAGAAAACATGCATAGTCCGAAGAATATTTGCAGAGCACAGGATGCTGAGAACAGATGCACATTCATGGCTTTATTCTTCTGCTGAGAATTGCTCTTGGACTTACTAGGCTGAATTCAGAAATGTGTAAATCTGATCTTAGAATTTGGAGTGGAGATCATTACATCAGTCCATTCCTCTAAGTCCTGAAACATGGCTTTTCAGAAAAGTAGGGACCGGGCTTGTGAAGAACAGGTTCAAAAATCACCGACTTAGGTCTGACTCCATTTTGTAAGCCTGCAGCCATTTTGCAGCAGCTGTGGGAACAGATCTTGTTAGTGGATTGGGAAAGAGGCTCCATATCTTGAATCTCACTTCGGCCAGGTGACAGGCCTGATAACGTGCTGGATCCTCAAGGTCTTGCTAATTGGGAACTGGCTGCAGCTGTGATTCTCCAGTTGGGAGGCGTCAGAGTGAGTGACTGACAGTAGCCTCAGGTGATATAAAACCATTTTCCAGAAGCTTCGGCATGTCCAAATCATTGGTTGGCTAAGAGCTAAGTTTAAGGTATAAAAAACCCTGTAGTTTTGGGGGCCAATTTCATATTGTGGTCCAATATTCCTTTGGAGGAATGCACCCTTGGGAGCAGCTCGTGTCTTTTCTAGGCCGCGGCGCGACTCGATTCTGGGACTATGGTAAGACTACCCTTGGCTAATGCTCAGAATTTGGAAAGATCCAGGTGAGCATTAGGAATAGGAATAAGCCGCCTTGAGTGCCCTCGCTGGGAGAAAGGCGGGATATAAATTCTTTAAATAAATAAATTTAAATGAATAAATATGAAAGTTTAAGGTATAAAAAAACCCTGTAGTTTGGAGGGGGTAAGCTGCCATTCTATCATGGATGTATGTTTATATCAGCCGTGGTACAACAGGTAGAAGAGCTACCCTTGGCTAGGCTTACCATAGTCCCGGAATCGAGTTGCTCCACGGCCTAGAAAAGACACGAGCCGCTCCCAAGGGTGCACCGCGGTCGCCTCGTTTACCGGAAGCTCCGGAAGCCACAGCAGCATGCCGCGGTGCACCCTTGGGAGCAGCTCGTGTCTTTTCTAGGCCGTGGCGCGACTCGATTCTGGGAGTATGGTAAGGCTACCCTTGGCTAATGCTCAGAATTTGGAAAGATCCAGGTGAGCATTAGGAATAAGTAAGCTTAGGAGCTTAGTTTAGTTGTTTTAGCATTGTGTGTGTAATGTATGTATTCTCTGAAATAACTGAATGCCTTTCAAAGTAATATGTAACCTTAATTCTATTCTTTAAATATTCCATTCTATTCCTACAGGCTTGTGTCTATGTGAGTACAAAGGAACTGGGTTCATCTAAGTCCAGCCTAGGCCACTCAGTCTGCTATTGAAACGAACCAGAGTCTTGGGGCTTGAGTCCTTGGAGTTTGGGAGTCTCAGTGCCTGAAAGAGCTAGGGAGTTAGCCCGTAGGACTTCAGCTTCCCCTTGGCTGAAGGACTGGCTGTTTAGAAGGGGTGGTGGCACCTACTGGAGGGCGGTTTGCCCTGAGGACTCGTACAGCCACCTGGGTTTGGTCAGTCGTGAACGTGCACAAGAACTCATACTCAACGTTTGGCTTTTTTGCCTAGGAACTGTACCCTGCTCTCTCCTGGAGTATTAAGAGCCTTGAGATAGTAGGATACACAAGAACTAAATTGGGAGAGCATTTCTGACTCACTGGGGGTGGGGGTGGGGGTGGCCAGTGAACCAGGAGTGTGTAAGATCAGTCAGAGAGACCCTGGAATCCAGGCAAGATCCTTTAACACAATACTAGTTTTTTCCCTTCTCTTGCTTATGAATAATTTCATAAGAGAGGTGGCAAACATGTGGATGATCGTAATGTGTTCCATCTGTATGTGTTCACAGGAATCATTCTAAAAACACTCCTATAGATCCAAACATTATGTAGTAACCAACTGGAGAAGAGTTAGCTTCCAAGTCAAGCGAGTAGGACTTCCAGGTGGGGCTCAACTAGTAACACAACTCTGTTAATCTGAAAATGACTATCTTAGAATCTGTTTCAGTTTGTGACTAATTGTTATGGTTTCACAAACTTGAATAAGTTTGAATATAAAACCAAAGGTGTATGTATATAGGGACAATTGTATATAGAAATATTGGTTGTGAGGTTGCACTCCAAGACCACGACATATGGGTGTGCACTGTGATTCTGAGCCTTTCTCAATTTGGCTGGATGAGACTGATATGTCTCATTTTCTAAACTCAGCATCCGTGTCCTAGAGCCATTCCACCACAGTGCAAAATACTAGTGAGAATTACAGCATTTTAGCAATAACGTTCCTTGAGCCTTGACTTGTGAAGATGGATGTACTTTTTTCTGCTCTCTGAAAAGTTATCAGGCACTAAACGACCCATGTGTTCTTAGCTTTTGCATTGATGTTAGTTCCTTGCAGTTAGTTGTTTGACATGCACAGTGCTCAGAGGTCTGTTTTTCCTTGCCTCTCCACAGGAATTGGTGGTAGCACTGAGTCACCTCGTGGTCCAATATGAAAGCAATTTCTGCACTGTTGCCTTACAGTTTATGGAAGAAGAAAAGAACTATGCGCCACCTTCTCCTGCTGCTCCAGGTACTACGTCATTTTCTTTGTGAACAAAGAAACTTTAGGAAGTTAATTCTGCAAGAGAGGAATTTACTGCACCTGTTGATTTAGCCAACAGATATCTGTAAAACTCTTGTTTAACATTTTTCTGCATGACATTGTGTCACCTCCAGTCTAAAACACCGCAATTCCACTGTATCTTATTGGAAAAGGAGACATCATGTTGACTGAACTGCCTGTTGTTTTGTAGTGTGGGCTCACAGGCCAGGACAATGCCAAGACAGTGGCTTAGTTCACACGTAACCCCAAAACATGATTTAGCATTACATGAACAAGCATCCCCCTCCACATGTGCAGTGGCGTCTTCAGCCCTCCCGACGCCTGGGGCTGGGGGGGCGGGGGCTGGCCAAGCGCCCCCCGGACGTCATGTGACGTGTGACGTCAAACGACGCTGTTGCTCAGGACTCAAAAGCTGGAGCGCCGCCCGCCCACTATGGCTGCAGGTGGGCGCCGCGCTCCAGCTTTCGGGTTCGAGGAGCGAGAGAGCGTCGTCGTCGTCTAGGCAACGCGCATAGTGCGCGCCCGCAGCCACAGGGTCTGGGCGCGCGCTGCGCGTTGCCTAGACGACGACGCTGTCGCTCACCTCGGACTCGAAAGCTAGAGCGCCGCCCGCTATGGCTGCGGGTGGGCGCTGCGCTCCAGCTTCGAGTCCGAGGTGAGCGCCCCCCGGAAGCTCGGCGCCTGGGGCCCTGTACATCAGGGCCCCCTACGTTACGACGCTACTGCACATGTGTGCTCCAGTTCCCTCCCTGATTTCCTATTTAGTGTAAACCAGATTGATAAAGTATGGTTTCCATTTGCCCTCCAAACCAGAATTGGAAACCATAATCAAACAGTGATTTCCAGTTCCGGTCTGTCTGGAGTGCAAGCACGCTCCATAATTTGATGATTTGCTGAAACTGACTTGTGCTAAATAGGAAACTAAAGTGTGCAAGGGAGGACAAAAGAGGATCATGTGACCATTGATTGGTGTTGCATGTGAACCAAGCCGCTGTGATGAGGCTTATGCAACTGCTACCGGTGTTGCACTTCAGACAATTGCTATTAACTTCATGCTGCAATTAAAAAAAGGTTAATGCTATGATCTTCCAACTCTAACCTTGGAGAAACACTTGGTAAAAGAATGCTATGCTGTGCAGAGTACCTGTAACCCTAAAAGCCTAATTCTGAGTGCAGTTTGAAGGGAGGGCTTTACACCCTCTCCTCTTTGTTTCCTTCTTTTATGCATTTGTGATTTTTTTTTAAAAAAAATGTCCTAGGCAAATTATTACTGGCCTTTTTATTTCATTAAATGTCATCTTAAATATTAAATATCCTGGATAATCTCTGGGGACACTGGAACCTCTCCTGTCAGATCATACAATTGTCTCCCTGCAATGAGTAATTTAATAGCTCCTTTGTCTGAAAATGTGGACTGCATTAAAAAATATGAAAACCTACTTCCCCCACGCCATTGCCTTTTTATTACAGAAAGTAGTAATCCCAGTGATTTTAAATAGCACCTTTATTTTCCCAGGCACAAGAAGCATCTTATTGCCACCATTGAAACCACCTGTATCTGGTGCAGAATTAGAAAGCTGTTGTTCAGCACCAGTACTACTCAGATGTATCTAAAGGGGGGAAAGAGAAATAGGTTGAGACATTGAAATATCCAGTGTTTGTAGTACAATATAGCTCTTTGAGCTAAAATTTGGCCAGGAAAAGGTCCTTAGGATTTGCCAACCTTTTCTAATGAAAAAGGTACTTTGCGTCACACATCATTCTCCCCACACAGTGGCATAGCTGTGGGGGAGCAGGGGGCCCACTGTCTTGGGCAGCAAGCCAGAGGCCTTGTCACACTTTCTGCAGGTGGCGTGCAGAGCTTGCTGCTCTGAACAGGCGGAGCGGCGAGTGGAGCGAAGTTTGGCCCTCCCGTCCACCATCAGCCTCCATTTAGCTCCAAATCATTCTGGAAGCGGGGGGAGGCAGGGCGATGACACAGGAGGCATGGCAGCCCCGGGTACTGGCCAGCCCAGCTACACTACTGTCCTCACACAGTGGTGCAGTCAACTAAATTGGGCTGTCACACAAGGCCCATTAGAGTTAACAAAGGTTGCACAGCAATAGTTAGTAAATTCCTCCTCTGTAATGACAAGGTCTCTTCAGTTGTAGCCCTCTGGCTCTGACATTCCCCTCCCCCTTGGGAATGTCAACCCCTTCACTGGTTTGCTTTCACCATTTGGTTAAAAGTGTTTATTTGAATGGGCATTTGCTTAATTAGTACTGTACTCTCTTGTGCTGTGTTGTTTTTATATTCCTCTAATTTATAGTGACTTCTCAGTTCAATTGATTTTTGAGGTTGTGGTTATTTTGTGTTGGGTGTATATGATTTTATCATTGTACTCACATACATTTTAATTGCTGTAAGTCGCCTTGTGGCCTCTTAGGATGTGGAAAGGTGAAACAGATATCCTTAGACCTGCTTTTTCATTTCTCTGAATAATAGTTAAATATTACCTCCACAGAAGGCGGAAGCCTGACTCCAGTGCGGGACAGCCCATGCACACCAAGGCTCCGTTCTGTCAGCTCCTATGGGAATATCCGAGCAGTCACTACAGCAAGGAACTTAAATAAGTCTCTGCAGAACCTCAGCCTGAATGAAGAATGTAAGATGGTTTTACAGGATTCTGCTTCATTCCCCCCCCAACATTAAGTTTTTCTTCTTAGGTCTTTGGTAGACCTTAGTCATATGGTTGACTAAGCCATTGAAAAGGCTTCAATATCTTTAAACCATTGAGAACATCCTGGGACAACTCCAACTGTGCTTGCCTTCTAATGGGACCCGAAAACTGTCCCTTTAAAGTCAGCTTTTAATTTGTTGTGTTTGACCTTAAGGTCAATATGCTTTTATCCTGCAGTCCTTGCCTGTTTGTGCTTATTTTTTATGTGTAGTACTATTCTTGTCAATTGTTTTAACATTGTTTTTATTACTTGGCTGGTATTTTTAACTGAATTGTGAGCCTCTTTGGACAATAAGAAAAAAAAAGCAGGACAGCAGTATTTTAAATATACCAGCGTGTCTAAATACCCCACAGTCATTTCTTAAATTTCCCCCATCTGCCTTCCAGTTCCCTTTCAGGATCTTACCCTGCTTTTAGTCTGCCTTATATGTAAGAATGATCCAGTGAGAGTCTGGCAACTGGAAGGCCTCTTAGACCCTTTTTCATAGTTCCTGTGTGTCAGACTCATCTGAATTGGAACATTACAAAAAGGTGTTTGGGTATGTGTGAGTGGCTAATTTCTATTTTATTTGCCCATGTCTTCAGAACCATAAGCAAGGCAAAGTAACATTGGATGCAGGCTTTATTTTGTCCATTATTCAGCACTCCCTGCTATGATACACCATCTGGAATGTATCAAGGGCTAACTGGATATTATGCTAAGTCACCTGCCAAGGGAAATGAATGGCCCTGGCCTAGGGAAATACACAAAGTCCTTTTCAACAAGGGTATGTCTCTTACCAGCCTTTCTGAGCTTCTCAAGCATAAATGCCGGACGTGGAGAAAATGTGGGCAGCTACACTCCTGCCCATCATTAACTGAATGCCATAGAGCAGTGGTTCTCAAAGTGGTGGGTCATGACCCACATAAGAACCAAAAGCTTCCCCCTGCCCCCTTAAGGAGTGGGGACAGCATGGTGGCAGAGCGGCGATTTCAGACCACTTCAAAGTGGTCTAAAATTGCCGTGGAACAGCGATCTGAAGCTCGGGGGGCTGCAGAGGGTAGCACAGGCCTCTCCAAACCCTCCAGAGGGCTCCAGGACCCCCCAGTAAGTCCGCAAATTGCACTAAAACCTTTTTTTCACGACAGCGGCGATCACTGGGATTGCCGCCGCTGGCCCCGCCCATATAAGCACTCAAAGTTCTCCCCGCCTCGCAGGGAGAATTTTGAGAAACACTGCTGTAGAGTATATTGCTGATGCGTCCAACAAGTGTGGACCTCATAAATGCTTGTTTTAGTGTGATTGTTCTTCTTCAACAGCTGGGAATTCTGTTGCATTTTCCCCTGGGAACTTGAGCACCAGCAGCAGTGCCAGCAGCACCTTGGGAAGCCCCGAGAATGAAGAGTATATTCTGTCATTTGAGACCATTGACAAGATGAGAAGAGTCAGCTCCTATTCCTCACTGAATTCACTGATAGGTGAGCCTCTACATGTCCAAACTACCCCATCTCTAGTCTGCACAGTAGGAAACCTTGGTGCTGGAGTCCCAAACAGATCTCTTCGTAATGCCTAAGGCTCATTGCCGAACGGCCGCTCTGAAAAGAGGGAGTTCACGAGAACGTTTTGAGCAATTGACACAGCTGTATCTCTGTGAGGGTGTATCCGTTTTCTGATAGGAAATGATTGGTTTTTCCTGCTTAAGAATCCAGGCATAAGAAGAAGCTAATGTTCATTGGCATTCACAGCCACAGCCAGTATTCTGAGCTAGAAAACAGACGGGCAGGTTACATGGCCCATGGTCTCGATGAACTGCCTTGTTGATACTGACATCTGTGTTGTCTGCACCATAGTGCAAAGCGTTTCTATTATTTCAGTTTCTATCTTGCCCTTTCCCTTGGGAAAGGGTCTATGAAGCCATTTGCTCTCATGTCACAGTTTGCAACCATGTGTCAATGATTAAGCTCGCTGAAGTGCCTGTGTGAAGACAAGCTGGTGTGTCAGTGGAGATAGAGACCTCCTGTACCTCAGTCCCTTCTCCCTTGCTACCACCACAACCTTCCTGCTTCCTCACACATTCATTTCAGGTCCCATCCAGGACAAGAGCAGGCAGCCACCAAATTACAGGAGCTGCCCCCACTATACAGGAGCAGGGTGGCGGTGGTGGAAGATTTACAACTCAGCAGGAAAGGTACAAACAGAATAACAGTGCTCAAGCCCAGATAGGTTTTCTCATTTATTTACCTCAGGCATTCACCCCTCCTCATCTCCCACAAATGTCTGGAACTGATATCAGGAATAAATCAGAGCACCTGGGTGACTGATTTATTTATTTTAAAACATTTCTACCCTGCCTTTCCCCTCTAAAAAAGAGGCAGATGAAGAAAGAAAAGCTCTCCAGCTCAGGTGCTCTGATTTGTTTCCATCTCTGTTCAGCCTCTGAGCCAATCAGGGAGTTCTAGGCTGGGAATGACTGGGGCATGAGAGAGAGAGAGAGAAGGCTTTCTTTTTTCCCACATACTGAGCCCATCTGTTGCCCACGTCAGGCTTCAAAGAACTCACTCCTCTACTTTTTGCAGGCCCAGCCAAGTTTTATTTCAGTCATGAAGCTGGCGGTTTAGACTAATGGTTCTGAGGAATGGGAGGGTGGAGGCGGAGGCAGTAGCAACTCCCACAGCTGTCTGTCCCGGAGCTCTTTATCCTTACCTCTGCAATCATCATTGCAATGTGTGAGAGGTGCAGAGCCTCTCTCTCCCTCCCCCCCCCCCCCCCAGCCTTCTTCCCCATACTGGACTACAGTCTGTTACAAGACCATGCCATTGTGACAAAAGAAGTACGGAATTTTGGTTCCCATGTGATACATTTTGATTTTTTTTAATTTAATTTTGTTGTTGTGGCTAAGCTAAACTAGTCAGGCCTGCTCTCTTGATCCCACTTTTAAGCCAACCTCAGTCCAGATTAAGGCATCCAGCTATATTATAAATCTTTGCAGAAGAGAGAATTGCTTAGGACAGGTAATATATTGTGCTGAATGTTCAAAAGTGAGCATTTTCAATGCAAAAATGAGCTTTAGCGGGGGGGGGCACAGTTGTTAGTTTTTTAACCTGTCCCCCTCCCCTGTGTTTACCTTTTTTGTCTCTGCCTGCTGGTGTTTTTTTGTTTTTGTTTTTGCATCCCCTCAGAGGCGTCACTGGAGGGGGGGGGCAGTATTGTAAGTTCTGCACCGTTCCACTTCCCAGTATGAGGTGGCCTCGCCATCGGAGCCATTCAGTGCGGTGAAGGCAATGGGCAGGGAGTCTCCTGCCCGTTGCCTTTCCCGCAGCGGCTGCACAGAATGGCTTCGATAGCAAGGGGTTGGGGCCACCTCATACCGGGGAGTGGAACGGTGCAGAACTTACAGTACTGTCCCGCCCCCCTCCAGCGATGCCTCTGCATCTCCTGTCAGCTGCTCCATGCAGGTAGGCTTTTTTTTATGAGTCACCTTGCTCCTGGAACTGTGATCCCAACTGATCAGTGCCATGTAGCCAGTCGGATTGGGTTACATGATAAATCACAAAGCCAAAACCAAGTGAGGGCAAGAAAGATTGCTCTTACTCTGAATACGCAAACCTTTGTTCAAAGCCCTGTCTTTGAATTGCTGAAAAGGGAGGTGGTTTTTGCAAGATAAAAACCTTTGATAAAAAGTACCTCTGTTTCAACTCAGCCCTGTAAAATATGCAACTGCCTTAGCTCCTCTTTCTGTGAAATAGATTTCCCCACTACCTTCTGCTGGAGTAAACAGCTGCATATCTAATTATTTACATATGTCTTAGAAGAGTGTTAGAGCACAGGTGAAAAAAAAAAGCCTAGGAATAAGTTAGATATGAGTGAGAGAAACTGAAAACACAAAAGGTGCTCTCCAGTGCCATCCTCATTGATATTCAGTCAGGAACAGCTCCTATCCAGCTATAAACGACATAGCTTATGGAAGTGTTTAAAATTCATAACTTATACAGAATCCCATTACTTTCAGCACTTTCCTATTTAAGGCCAACCATTTTCTTCCTCCTCAAGATTTCCCTTTTTCCCCGCTCCTTTTTCAAAAAGCTGTCAGCATTCTCTGTGCTGCATCCCAAAGGAAATAGTTTTGAGAACTTGAACTTAGTCTATCTTTCGTTTGGGATGCTCAGGCTTGAGTTGACCTACAATTGGTTATGTAAACTAGCAGTATCTAGTATCCAACCTATTATTTCCTGTTTTAAATTTCTTCCCACTTATTCAGACTCAGAACAGGTAACTCATACAGGACCAAGGTCACAATAAGAATTTCATCAGTTAAAGGGACACGTGCTCTTTATGCATAATTGACACCAGACTTGTATAAAAATTGTGGATTGCTAGGCAGTGGCATCTTGTACTTTCTGTGCAACAACATTTGTGTAGTTAATGGTGGAAATGGTCCTTCTGGCTAGACTGAGAATTCACTGGGTGCTGACCAATGTCTAAAGGAGACTGACCTAGAAGTTGAATCAGCAGTGAGCAAATATCAGTTCTGGATAGCTGGAGCTAGGTCAGATTGTTCAGGATGTATTGAGGAAAATGAAGATTGTTTTGGTTTTCGATTGAACACTCAGGGGTGGCCCAAGCTGCTCAAAAAGGTACCCATGTCTGCCATCCCTCCTGTCAGGGTGCACATCAGCACACATTCCTGCACCCACCCACCCCCCGTGCACCAGAAACTCACTTATAACAGCACCTCCCCAGTACCATCCTCTTCATTGTCTACTGTATTGCCTCCTCTACTGCCACTGCTTCTTGTAAAAGTGGCTAGATGGGGAGGATCTGGAAGTGGAACCTCTCCACCCCTAGTATCCTCTCCACCCAGCCATATTACACGAAGTGGCAGGATTGGAAAGATGGCAGTGGCGGGCAGCGCAATCCTGCACAAAGATCTGCGGCCAGTGCATAGAGCCGGCATTAGGATCCTAAGCCCTTCCTGGGCCGCTCCGATGGGCCTCCTCGGATGTTCACTGGCTCTTGAGCCGGCGGAAATCCAAGGTGGCTGTGTAATGGCTGCCGAGTCCGGGAATGGGTACAGGGATGCTGCGTCCGACATCCCCGCCCCCTCCTGGGCCGGCTCGACCAACTGCCGCCCTCCCGCCCTTGCACCCACCAGAGCAACTCTTACTGTCTTCCGGTGAGTGCAGGTCCGCTCCACAGTGGAGTGAGGGCTGCCGGCCTGCGTGCCGGCGGCCCTTACTGGCTAGGTGCCGAAAATGCACTTTATGGCACGTTTACGGCACCCTCTGCCTGCGGAGCGCGTGCTCCACAGGCGGATACTTCCGCAGGATTGCACCATTGGAATGGAAAAGATCAGCAGCAGCGGCAGCTTCTTTCTACAGCTCCTCTGAGCCCCCTCATCCTCACACACTCTCCAAGGAGAATGCAGGCAGGCAGCAGACCAGGACAGATGATGAGCGGAGTGCTGGGAACCCCCTGCCATTTTGCCACCTCCCCAATCTGCCACTCAAAGCAAGCACTTAGCCAGGTTGACTTGGCTGCCCTTGTGGACACTTAAATAGCAGAGTTTAAGTCTGCTAACTCTTAAACCCTCCCCTCCAAAGCCTTCCGCCCTGCCCTCCCCCGCTGGTTATACCAGTGGTGTAAATTGGATAGGATTGTGCTGTTAATACCAGGAAAGTGTGTATAAACCTGCAGTTTTAGGGCCCAATCCTTTCGCACATGGTTCCACTGTCGTAAAATAGATTTTGCACGCCACTAGCAGCCATTTTAGGATCGCTGCCAGAGTTGGCGGCAGCACAGGAGGTCTGCTGCTGGACCCAGCAAGGTAAGTCCAATGGGGGCGGGGATGGGAGGAACAGGGACGAGACGGGGCAGGAAGGTTAATTAAGGCTGGGAAAGGGGCAGTATCAATGGCATCAGTGCAGCTGATACCCTATCCCCCTCCCCATCCTCAGTCCGCCTTCCCAGGTCCACTTGGACCAGCACCAACAAAGTAGCTGGTGCAGATTCGAGTAGACCCATGCAAAGTGGATGCTTACCCCCCCCCCCCGGGGCAAGGGAACAAATACTCCCATACTCAGAGGAGACCTCCAGGGCCTGAAACTCCCCCGTTGGATACATGCCCCATTGGCATGGCTGCATTGGTGCCAGGGGAGTTAGGTAGGATTGGGCAGTTAGAATTTCTGTTACCACAAACTCCAGCCCTGCCTGGGCATGCCAAGGGTTAAAGCTGGGAATGGAACCTTATTCTTATTAAACTTCCTTAAGATGTTGTGTCTTTCTGGGTTGTAGTAATAAAGATGTTATTACTATGTTGGGGCTTTTTTGATGTTCTTTACTTTCTGCTTCCCAGTTCAAACCATGTCTAATTTCATAAGCCTCTAGTTTCTTTCCCATCCCAACCCACACTCTTCACACTTTTTTTTCCAAACTAAAAAGCCCCTGATCATTTTTGGTAGCCCTTCTTTTTACTTTTGTTCTCCTTACAAGGTTCTTTGTACCTTTCCCCACAATATTCTTTTGGAGATGGTGCAAACAGAAGCACACCCTGTAGTATCCTTCTATCAGTGATCTGCACAAGCACTTGTGGCTTTCTTCCTGGCATAGAGGAAGGGGGGGAGAGAGGGGGAGGAAGTTAGAAGCCAATAGAAGCATCACTTTTTTCAATGATCTTCACTCACGTCTGGCTTCCAAGCATCACTTCTGTCTGCGATCTGTGACACATGCACATTCCTGGCTTTCCTCCCACAGGCTCAACAGAGGGAGAAAGATAAGAGAACAAAGGAAGTGATAGAAGCCCAAGGGAAGGAGATAAGAGAACAAAGGGAAGAGATAGTTGCATGGCAACTTCTTTCAGCTGCTCAGGATTTCTATTACAGCTGAGTCTCAACAGCTGAGTCTCAAGCAGCTTACAGGGAACAGTGGGCGCAGGGCACCCTTCATCATCATCTTGCTGTCCCCCTGAACTTGCCACTAGATGAAGACCTTTAGTCCAAATTATCAGTAGGCTGACCCTGGAGCTGTGGATTTTGGTTCCTTGCTTGAGGATGGACCAGTTGTCTGACTCAGTATAAGTATTTCAGTTGACTTTTTTAGTCAGAATGAAAATTTTTCAGACGTTCTAGCATCACATAGCAAGGTTTAGCACCTCAAGCTTTAGTTGCAAACTATACGTTTGCAAACTCTTACGTTTCACCTGTTTTTCCACTTTTCCCATGATTGTTTTCATCTTCGTCTTTTCTTTAGGAACCATATTCAAAGTAATTTGTAGAAATAAAATACAAAAACAGATACACTGTAAAAGGAAGTGTGTAATGCACATGCCTTGAAAGTGTGGGGACACGCTAGCCATCAGGCAGTGCATCTCACACGGAGGGCGCCTCCTCCCCAACTGTGCTCGTCTCTTCCCCAGCCATGCTTGGTTCTCCGAGGGTCCCAAAGAGTGCTTCCCCTAAAGCCCACAGGAGCACACCAAGAAGGGGGCACTTCTGGATCTCTATTCTACCAGGGGGAGAAATCCCAAATTTGGTTTGACCTCCTGGAACTTCTTCTTGGGCATGTGAGGCAAATTCGTTCCCTTCTCTGTCTCCAGAGCTCAAAGCAAAGGGGAGGTGTACCCATTGGGTAAAATGGGAGGGTAGACCTTGCCTCTCCCCCCCCCCCCTTATTCCTGGATCTTATATTGAAAATCTTGGTATGGATAAAGAGGGAAGTTCTTAATATGTACAGTATGTATAATTAAAAATCTTTATAGCAAAAGTATTTATAAAGAGGGAATAGTGTATAAGAAAGCTTCATACGTTCAAGCCCCAGTAAAGTGTACAGGATTTTTCTCTCTCATTGTAATGTGTTTTCTCTTCATATACACCTTGGCTTGGCTTGTTTTGGCAAAATGTGGAACAACAGAGTATAAATTGGAATTCGCCATGCATCCCACTATACCTTTGCTTAGCAGCATCCCTGGGGCTAGAAGAATAGAGAAAATCCAGGAAAAGTGTTATTCAGCTCTGAAAATCACTTTCACATGCTAGATGCTATGTTCACATAAGTGACTATGTTGCAGTGAACTTGAGAGGATTTCATTGTAGACCACCTTTATTCAGAAGCTCATCCAAAATTTTGATCACTCATTTCCCAACTACTTATGCATACTAGCATAGTTATAAAAACCTGTTTCTTCAATATAAGGAGCTGGATTTTACCATGTTTACTCTTTTCTGCCTAGGTGATACTGTACCAGTGTCATCATATATTGGGCTGAGCTGAGAAGGCATGTTGACTGGCCAGATCTTTGCAGTTCTACAATATATTGTGCTTAGATGTCATTAAAACCTACCTTTTCCCCTACATATGCAGACAGTGGTTGAATGTAATTTTTAGTCTTCTCTTGTCTAACTTCTTGTTTGTGTGCATTTATGCTTAGGTATGTAGTTATTTATTCCTCCAAACTCAATCCATTGAGTCAGGAAGACTTAAAATTACAGATCCCAGTGTTCTTGCAGAACTACAGATCTTAGCATATTCTTAAGTCTCCATAGTGTTGCCAAGAACACAGTGAGAACTTCATGATGGGCCCTCCACTGTCCGTAGCCATCCAGTTTCCCCACCCCCCACAGGGTAGGTTTGGGAGAGCTGGGTACGAGGAAAGTTGGCAGGAGAGAATGCTGGAGATGGCTTATCCAGAAGCATGCTAATTTTGAGCTAGGGCAAACTTCTGTTCAGCTTAAAATTGGAGAGCTTTTCCAAACTGGGGAAATGTGTTTCCAAACCCATCCACACCAGTTTTGGAATTCAGCATTATCCATAGTGATAGCACTGCGTTAGATGAACTGTGCTATTGAATTCCTGCAGTTTCCTATGCTCCCTTAGAGATGACAGCAAACAAACAAACAAAAACCCTCTAAGCCAGGCACTGGATGGAAATTAAATGATATCACAGCTGTCTTTAACTTTTGTATGCCACTCAGCCTTGCCCTTTCAATACTCAGTGTGGTGAGACTGAAAGATGTAAACCACTTGTACTGTCCTAATGGTGGCTGCTAAATTGAATGAAGAGACATGCATATCTGAATAAAAACCAAAAACCATCAGTGAAGAAAGGCAATTTACTTCACACATTCATTGCTAAAAGGAATCATTTTGCAAATCTTGTACTGCAAGGTCCATTTAACCAGTTTTCAATTGGCCCAGCTAATTACAGAGCTGTCATTGTAGATGAACTTTCAGTATATACACTCTTGCCTCGTGCTTTGTTTCTGCATCTCTTTTTTATTTATTATTACAGTCCATTATGCAGAAGTAGAGCAGCTATTCCCTCCTGCTGCTGGTATTTCCTTTCATCAGCATACTGACTCAGTTGTTCAAACTTGACAAGAAGCTATTTTGGATGCGTCACTCATGTGGATCAGTGCTGTGAGCAATCCTGTCATTAAAAGAAAAAAATGGAGAAATAACATGGGATGAGAGGAGAAGAAGGGGAGTACACCTTCCAGTATTCATTCTGATGAACCTAAAAGTCTTTTATAGAACTTCCCTCTGCTCTCAGCTCGTGCGTGAGGAATTTCAGTGGTGAATTCCGTTTTTTTTTTAAATCAGATGTATTGAAATCTTGTGTGAGGTGTTTTTTTCTATCTATCTCTGTCATGAGAGAGTGTTAGTGTGTGTTAGCACAGGGTATTGCAATACTGAAAGTTAGACTCTCCCTCCTTTCCCCCGGGTCTTTCATGAACTTTAAAAAGAATCTCAAACAGTTGAGATTTCCCAGAAGTCCTTATGTAACTTTCTGCATAGAACCAAGAGAAAAGAGGCAGAATGCTGATCAGGGAGAAGAGGACTGTGGAGAGTGCTCCTGGTGGTGCAAGCTGCTGACGCATTGACAGCTGACATCTTCCTGACTTTCATCATTTTTACCTGCTTCTTTCTTGTGTCTTCAAGAGCAAAGATGCCAGAACTCAAGCCAGTTAAATGGTTCCAAAGCCTGGCACAGCAAAAGCCATTTCTGTGGGCAGGCTTACTCCAGTGGAGAGGTGGAGACTCTTGCGCTATCAGCCAAAGTGGTGATTTCATTAAATAGCCAAGCCCATATCAGGTACCTAGTAGTCTCTTGTTGGTTTTGATTTTAATTCAAAAATAAGAGTATCCTTCGCGCCATTGGATTGCCCATTGCACTGGCCTAGCTGCAAAATTCACTTTGCTTAAACTGTTTCCTGTTCCTTTTCAAGGAATGTTAGGTTTATTTTTGATCAATGGTATATTTTACCAGGCCAGCGGGTGGTGCAGTGGGTTAAACCGCTGAACCATGAGCTGTCGATCGAAAGGTCGGCAGTTCGAATCCGCGACGGGGTGAGCTCTCGTTGCTTGGCCAGCTCCTGCCAACCTAGCAGTTCCAAAGCATGTTAATGCGAGTAGATAAATAGGTACTGCTTGCGGGAAGGTAAACAGCGCTCCGTGTTCCAGCTGCATGCTATGTGCTGCGGCAAGGAGAGTCATGCCGGCCACATGGCCACGGAGGCGTCTTCGGACAACGCTGGCTCTTCGGCTTTGAAATGGGGATGAGCACCACACCCTAGAGTCGGACACGACTGGACTTAATTTTCAGGGGTCACCTTTACCTTTTATATTTTACCAAGGTATGAGAGGTTGGTCATTTGATAATAAGCCAAGATATAGTGTAACACTGGCTCTGCCTGGAATAGACTGCTGATTTGGGTACTAGTGAATCCAGAGCAAGAAGCTACAAAATACCAAATCTCTTAGGCAGCAGTCATTGTTCTTTTTTCCTTCCCTCAAAGATTGGTCTTCTCAAGCAAGCCCCAAATGAGTCCTGATCAGCTGCATTCTGCCTGGTCCTCTGGAAAATTCCCTGTTCGTCCTGGTCTCTGTGGAGTCATATGTAGTGGAATTCTGTGCATGTGTAGAGCTGACCTTGAAAGCTTCCAGAGTGTTATTGAACATTCTGTTTCTGCTCTCAAGTGGGAAAAACTGTGTGTCTTAAGGGTGGAAAAATCACCCAAACTCTTTGGGGTTTGTTCTTCAATCACCACCTTAGCAGCATCACTAAAGGAACACTTCTAACTTGTCCTTATCTCCCTTGCTGGGAGGCCAGGAAAAGGGGCATAGGACGTTGACGTGCACAACTGCCACCAAGATCCTTTCCCAAACCTCCCCCCCCCGGTTTGGCCCACTTCCCGCCCCGATTCTCCCCCGAACTTCCACCTTTCCAGCTCCAGTGCAGACAAGATCCACAGCCAAACGCCCTGGATAGGGTTGGGCCGCGGACAACGCTGGTTCTTCGGCTTTGAAATGGGGATGAGCACCACACCATAGAGTCGGACACGACTAGACTTAATTGTCAGGGGTCACCTTTACCTTTTAAGCCCATTTAAACCAGACAGCAGCCACTTTGCCGGCAACCACTGAGGGCCTCTGTGGTGACTGAGGTCCCCTTCCTCCCTTTATTTTCTCCATCTCCGTTTCTTAATAGAAGTCCCAGTGGGTCAATGAGAGAAGAAACTTCTCACATAAATCGGAAGTATTGCTGAAAGACCATATAGCCAAGCAACAGATCATTTTGTGGATTTGCTGTCGTTTTCATCTGGCTCCAGCCCGGACAATAGCCCTAGCCAGTCCACCTGCTGGGATTGGCATGCAGCAATCAGTTAAGCATCCTGGCACATCTGACGTGGTCAGAAGGCAGGTAGAGATGCCCAAGAGGTCACAAACTTATCCATTCAGACAGACCAGTGGTGCCATTGAACCTAGGTTTCTTAAGATTGCCTGTGTATGGTCTGGCTTGGCTCCCTCAGAGATCAGTGCTTTTATTTTTGTCAAGATTTGCACTTGGGCATTGCTAATGCCCAAATCTTTTCCAAGGCCTGCTTGTCCATTACAGATGGCAGTACCAGATATGTTACATAAGCAAAAACATTTATGAAAATCTGCAGTAATATATTTTGTAACATTGGTATTCCAACCTTTCTCTAAGGAGCGTAGAGCAAGAACACTTCGAAGTAGGTTAGATCAAGAGACAGTGACTTGCCCGAGGCCACCTAGTGAGCTTCTTGGCTGTGTAAGAATTTGAACTCGGGACCTGGATATGGGAAGCTAGTGCTGTACCCACACTGGTTCTTGCACAGCCCCAAGTGAATTATGCCATAGTGTTTGAAAGGAATCCTCTTTGCTAATGTGCAGGTAAACAGTCACTTGTCATGCAGATTGCATGAAAAATCCGAAAGTGGGCTTATCTAGCAGTGTGTATAATGCCTTGTCATCTGGTGATGCACTCTTTTTGTGTCAAAAGGAAAACTGTACTATTCAGTCTACTCTAGACAATCATATGGAAATAGCATGGTCCAGACATAGGTCAAAATTGTTAGCTCCATTCTACTTAAGTCTTTGGGGGAAAACTGACAACTAACCTATCAGACTCTATTTATTTGAGGTGCAATCGTACTTCTAATAAGAGAAATGTTCTTTCCGGAGTGAATTGCTTATCATATCTTCATTGGAAAATGAGAAAATATTGACTTCATTGGCATTAGACATGATTCAGGAAAAAACAAAACCCAAAACCAATGTTGTTGCTTTATAGCATCTATCTTCTGGTTAAAATGACTCAGCTTTCAAATCTCCTGTCATAACTATAATAAACAATGTAAGACCAGTTTAGGACTGCTAGTGTGTCTAAAATCAAGTGAAACAGCATGTAGTAGAATAATTGTAAATCACACAATCGGTCTTTCATTTATGCATTGGCTTCTCAATTTCTACTTCTGATATCAAATTGAAATCATACTCATTAATTCAGGAGATTATAATCTCCTTCAGGCCATTATTCCCATGATATTCTGCAAAATGCTGTAATGGTGCTATATAAATAATGATGGTGAGCCTGGTACACAACTATACAATCAATGTATAATATGACAAGTGGGCCAGAAGATTTAATTCAGAGAGACAGTCTTTTTCCCTTTTGCTTCTAGGAGTTTCTTTCAACAGTGTTTATACCCAGATTTGGAGAGTCCTCTTACACTTGGCTGCTGACCCCTACCCAGATGTTTCCGACTTGGCTATGAAAGTGCTCAACAGCATCGCTTACAAGGTAAAAGTCGGTGGTGTCTTGAGTTCTTATTGAGTTCTTAATCTTGTGCAAATTATGACTAGTTAGATCTTGAACTTGCCCTTTTGAAACACTTTCTGAGTCCATTTTGCCAATCAGTAAAAAGTTTGTAGGATGCCTTGGAATAAGAGATCCTCGCATAAATATGTTTATTTCAATGTTCCTTTTAAAAAGATATATATAGTTTAACCTACCCAAGGGCTAATATCTGGGTCAGAGCAGTTAACACAAAAAATGATCTTTTTCCCAAACGGCTTGCAATCCACATCTGGCAAAGGACATATATAGGGGAAAAGGGAAGAGTAGAATTTAAAAATTATTAAACTGAAAGTGTCTTAGAAGCCCATTTTGGGGGGCCCACCACATTCACCTGTTCCAGTTTCCTGCTGTTTTCCCCCTTTCCCAAACACAACATGTAGCTATCCATCCCAGCTCACCCCTGCTTTCTCTAGGGATTAAAAGTGAAAGGCCCTTCCACAGCATCCGTTCGTAACTCTTCTGTGGGTAGAAAGAAAAAGGGGTAAAAGTATATAAAGGCCCCAGCTAGATGCCCAAAAAGCTCCAGAAGAGGAGCTACATATTAGAGGAAACTGACCAGGTAGGAATCACTGGAGGAAATTGAATTGTGTGAAGGCTTACGTGGTTGCACTGATAAATGGAGCTTTGTATGAATGTTGAGCTAGACAAAGTTGACCTTATGCGTACTTGGTTATTTTTTTGTTTTGCGAACTCATTTAGATTATGCAAGTGAGAGTAAGACTGGATTGCAGATTGAAGCCACAACTGCTGCCCAGTGCAGGTGATCTAGTTCATGTGAGTCAGCATGCAGACACCCCCATCCCACTACTCACCTCTCGCGTATGGATTTAAAGCACCACCATTATTGCTATCCTTCATTTTGCAAGGATGATGTGTTTTTAAGCCCAGAGGCTGCCATCATTCTGTTCTAGAATTACCAGCTTAAGGAGCTTTGGTAACTGAGCTGTTGTCATAAACCATTTGTGATTTGACAAATCTTCCCCCACAAACCATGCACTACCTAAGCACTTCTTAGATTTGATTATCAAATGTTTCCCTCCCCATTCTCACTAGATGGAAGCTAAAGGGCATTTGGACATTCTCTTTGTTATGTTCTTGGCTCAGGCCATTCTGATTTCTCTGACAAATTAACAGCACGAGCCAGTCCAATAGGGAGATGGGAACTCTTGCTGATGATTCATTCCAGCATTTTAGCCTCAAGTTCCTGAGCTAGATTTGTCTTAAGAGATAAACTATTTTAAAGTATTGGGAGATGTCCTATTTAAACCGATATTTCCCCTAAGATGCTAATTTTTCTTCTAAAACATTTATTTACTGGAATTCAGAACGTCCAACGTAGCCATCTCAGCTGATCGGACATGCCTCTTTGAGTATTTTGTGCCAACATTCTTTGAGGGTATAGAAATGTAAGCATGAAGAGTGAAAACTCCTGATATCCAAAGTGAATGGTCAAGGGAAGATTTATACTTTGAACCTTTGCTCTTGCTCACATCTTCAGCAAGCATGGGCCTGGAAATTGAGTCATCATGGTATTAGGCTAGTGATTTTCTACAGCTCTATCTTTTTCAGGGAGCGTAGTGTTGAAATACTTCAATGGAGCCTCTGGTTATTTGTCCATATGAGAATTAAAGCAGTTGTGTTTTCATTTGCGGCAGAGTGGAGTTGTGCAACCCACCAAATCTGCAAGACAAATGATGGGGAGTACCACTCTGTTACTTTTTCTACACCATTTACTCAGGTTATAAAGTTGCTGCTAAAGAACCTCCGACCTATCAGTGAACTGCTTTCCACCTGTACTGTTCCTTCTTATGTAATCATCCATAAAGTCAGGAAGGTGATATGTCCTCCTCCATTATTTGCCCCCAAAATGTCTCCTTCATCTTACCTAAATTAAGGCATGCTCTTTCCAGTGTTTCCTCTGAGACCCGTACAAATAAAGTACACGATTCTCAACCTAACTGGAGTCAGATCAAAAACTGGGTTTGATAGCACAATACTTTAAATTATTGTTAAAGCAAGGGACCAGCTGTTGGAACACTCACCAGTTGAAGTACACATGGGGTTCATTTGTGATAGGGCCTTTTTCATGGCTGAGATGCTGAAACTCCCTCATGGTTGGAGGAAATGCATACTGTTTACTGTTGGCTTGCCAGCAACAAGCAAAGGCTGTGTTATTTCAGAAGGAATTGCGCTGCTAGGCTAAGGATTGCCTTTTCTTGCTGTTGCTTCTGATTGTTTGATTTTATGCTTTTAATAGATATTTCTGATGTTGTTTGTTAATCACCTTGGAAAAGGGAACTCATTCCAACAGGAAATGAATGATTGCCTTTCTCTCCCTCTTGAAATCCAGTGCCAATCTTGAGGGGTTATAGAACCTGCAGTGTCCAGGCAGTGCCACATTTTACATGCCCAGCAGGCCCACGTGTGTAGCAGGCTTCTGAAGAAGAAAGAAAGAGAAATATACTGTGTCCATACGTGCATTTCTATTCATACTTTTCATATACATCTTCATATTTTTGTGGAAACCCTTTCCTTAGGCTGCAATTCTGTGCATACTTTCCTGAGAGCAAACTCTATTAAACTCAGTGGGACTTGCGTGTGTGGATACATGCATAGGATTGTATTGTTAACTAAGTTTTCCAACCCTACTACACTCGTCACAGTTATATGCTAAGAAAGTGCCATGGCAGATGTACAGGTGCTCAAAGCAGCAGGGTAGAGGCCACGTTCCATTACAACAAAAGAAGTTTGGGACAGCCCAAGTGTATAATGGCTTATAGTTGGCAAATCTACCAGCAATAAGGGAACTAGGTGTAACTTTAGGAACCAGTAATTTGCAATTGATAAAAAAGCCTCTAGTTATTCACCTGCTACTCATCCTTTTTATGTTTCACTTTCTGTACTTTCACATCCTATTCACTAAATAAATCATTGAGTTTGAAATTTGGCATACTTGTTTGGCATACTAGCCTTTTAACCTGGTGGTGGTGGTAATTGATGTTTTCTGTCAATGACTTTTCTGCCCACATAAGAATTTCTGACCCACATCCCAGAATGCACTATGCATTCTCTTGGTACTATAAAGAAGGCATTGGACAATGGTTATACTTTTGGGCAGAGTTACTTGGTGTTGATAGACAGAATGGGAAATTAGGTAGAAACCTAAGTATTTGATACATAACTGATTGTATCCTACCCTAAAAGGAAATATTGCAATGACCTCTCATGTGTCCAGTAAAATAGTGTCAAAATAACAGTGAGTAGAAACCACATTTACAGCACAATCCTATGCATATCTACTCAGATGTCCCATTGAGTTCTTAAAACACATAGAAGAACAGGCTTTGTTGAGGGAGAGTCAGCATGGCTTCTGCAAGGGGAAGTCTTGCCTCACAAACCTTTTAGAATTTTTTTGAAAAGGTCAACAGGCATGTGGATGCGAGCGAAACCGTGGATATTATATATCTGGATTTTCAGAAGGCGTTTGACACAGTCCCTCATGAAAGGCTCCTGAGAAAACTCCACAGTCAGGGAATAAGAGGGCAGGTCCTCTTATGGATTAGGAACTGGTTGAAGACCAGGAAACAGCGAGTGGGAGTAAATGGGAATTTTTCACAATGGCGAGAGGTAAAAAAGCAGTGTGCCCCAAGGATTGGTCTTGGGACCGGTGCTTTTCAACGTGTTCATAAATGACCTGGAGTTGGGGATAAGCAGCGAGGTGGCCAGGTTTGCGAATGACACTAAACTTTTCTGGGTGGTGAAGACCAGCAGGGATTGTGAAGAGCTCCAGAAGGATCTCTCCAAACTGGGAGAATGGGCAGCAAAATGGCAGATGCACTTCAATGTAAGTAAGTGTAAAGTGATGCACATTGGGGCAAGAAATCAAAACTTCACATATACGCTAATGGGTTCTGACCTGTCTGACGGATCAGGAGAGAGATCTTGGGGTACTGGTGGACAGGTCGATGAAAGTGTCGACCCAGTGTACGGCAGCCGTGAAGAAGGCCAATTCCATGCTTGGGATAATTAAAAAAGGGATTGAGAATAAAACGGCCAATATCATTATGCCCTTGTACAAATCGATGGTAAGGCCACATCTGGAGTATTGCGTCTAGTTCTGGTCACCACACCTCAAAAAAGATATTGTTGAATTGGAATAGGTGCAGAAGAGAGCGACCAGAATGATTAGTGGACTGGAGCACCTCCCTTATGAGGAAAGGCTACAGCGTTTGGGGCTTTTCAATCTAGAAAAAAGGCGCCGGGGGGGGGGACATGATTGAGACATATAAAATTATGCATGGGATGGAGAGAGGGGATAGAGGGAAATTCTTCTCCCACTCGCACAACACCAGAACCAGGGGACATGCACTAAAATTGAGTGGAGGGAGAGTTAGAACGGACAAAAGACAATTTTTCTTTACTCAGCGTGTAATTCATCTGTGGAACTCCTTGCCACAGGATGTGGTGATGGCACTTGGCCTAGATGCCTTTAAAAGGGGTTTGGACAGATTCATGGAGGAAAAGACCATCACAGGTTACAAGCCATAAGCAACCTCCTGGTTTTAGAAGTAGGTTGACTCTGTGCCAGGTGCAAGGGAGTGGCAACAGGATACAGGTATCTTGTTGTCTCGTGTGCTCCCTGAGGCATCTGGTGGGGCCACTGTGAGATACAGGAAGCTGGACTAGATGGGTCTTTGGCTTGTTCCAGCAGGGCTCTTCTTGTGTTCAATGGGACTTACTTCCAGGTAACTGTATATAGGATTGCAGCCTTAGAATGTGATGGTTGCTTAGCACCATTGAGCAGACAAGATGTCAGATTTGAAATAATAGAATTATTTGAGATATTCATTAAAAGTGGATTTCAGAAGCATGAGTGATTTGTATTTCCAATTTCAAACTTCTGATGTAACAGTTGAAGTAAATCTTATGGATCTCATTGCAAATGAAATCCACAAGTCCCCTCTTTGAGTAGTTGAATGTTCCCCTCAGCCCTAGTAGATGAATGTTACCATTTCCCGCTTCTAATTTGAATGTCTGACAGCGCAATCCTCCCTAGAAAACCACCTGTGGAGCATGCACTCCACAGGAAGTGGGTGTTGTAAACGTGCCGTAAAGCGTATTTATGGCACCTGGAGAGTAAGGGCTTACTCTCTTACTCCGCCTCTGGACCGACCCTGCAGCCACTGGAGCAGGTAAGATTTGCACCTGTCAGTGCAGGGGTGGGGGGAGGGTGGGCCAGGTGGCGAGGGAGGGTGGCCGTTGGCCAGCCTGGCCCAGGAGGGGGCGGGCCAGGCAGCCCTAAACCGGGGGAAGGGGATGAATGTCCCCTTCTCCCAAGGAGTCCCCGGGCTGCGCCACAGCCGTATGGGCTGGCCGCAGATCCTTACACAGGATTGGGCTGTGAAACATTCTTAAAAGTGTTTCCCTGAACTGCTATCTCTGTGTGCTTAGATAAACTTCAATGTTGCCTTGGTAGTAAATTTAACATCTAAAGACAGATCTTTGCAGGGTAGGTCCCTGATCCTCTTCTTTCATTGCTACATAGCTTTAAAAACACTATTTCTAAGCAACTGTACTTAAAATGGCTTGCTTAAATCAATGAAAATGGAAAGTTAAGCCCACTAAATCCTAATCTGTGATCTGATTTGGTGTTTTTCATTAAAGTAACTAAATTCTACAACCTTAGCATCTCATCTCTGCATTTAAGAGGTTTGGGTTGATTTGATGCCCCTGATATAGTTTGAATTGAAGTTTTGCTTTAGGGACATAACTTTTTAGTGGACTTCTAGTGGGATGTTTTGATATGGTGGTAAAACCATCGTCCATTACCATATTTTAGCATCCTGAATGACCTTGTGAATATTCCAGTGCATCTCTGATAAAGATCACAGCTCACCATGCCTTTGAAAACATGAAGAATGATACAAGTCAGGATGTAGTAATCCATGATCCTAATAGGTGTTGAAGCAATGAGGAGGCCAATCACCATGGTGAAAGTAAGGGCTTCTTTGGTGCAATCCTATCTGCTGGGAATACTGGCGCTGAGTGTCACGAACGTGCTGTAAAGCATGTTCATGACACCCAGAGAGTAGGCTGCGCTGACACCGCCACTCCACCGCCAAATTCAGCACCCTGCACCAAAGAGCAGGTAAGTTCTGAACTGGGCAGCGTAGGGGCTGGGGGAGGGTGTGTAATGTGGCGGGGGAGGGCGGGGAGGAGGCAGATCGCCCCTGGGAATGGGGTGGGATTGGCATCCTCGTCTGGCATCCTCGTCAGACACCGTATATTATCCTCCCAGGCCTCAAGCCCCGACATGGGACCTCAGGTCAACACCGACGATTAGGTGGTGCTGACCCAAGTAGCCCCATAGCGGATGCTGGGGTGTTACTGCCTCTTACTCCGAGGAGACCCCCAGCCCTCTCCTCTCTAGCACTGAATACAGTGTGGGCCTGGCACTGGATAGGATTGCGCTGCCCATCACGTAAAAATTATCATGTGAATTTGCTCTGCGTTGTCTTTTTTGGAAGTCAGTGTAATAATATGCTGGCATGGATTGAGAAGCATGACTGCTTTTTTACATGCTTCAAACCAACAGGGACTGACTTAATCCCATTTGTCACTGCCTTCACCATGGGGTGTCATTTTACAACTCTCAGGTGCCCTGGTTCCCTGATGTCCATGTTGTGGGAGGTAGGGAGGGCAGTGGACTTAGCGTATGGAAGGAAGTCTGTAGAGATTACATTGCCCAGGGTGCCATCTTAGCATCAACCTTGATCATGGGCAAAACTGATGCCAAGTCTGACATTTGTCCCTGCTGACCCTGACCCTGACTCTGGGAGAACTGAAATGCTGTCAATCACAACCCAGCTCAGTATAAGTAACTGAATATAACTGAAGCTTCATTTCTCCCAGAGACAGGGTGGTTTGGAGTACTTTGGTGCTCCCTCAGTTTTGACAATGCCTGCCAAAGATGCAGGTGAAACGTCAGGAGACAATGTTTTTATGAGACGGTGGCCATCAGACCCGAATAATCTTAATCTTAACACAAATACCAGTTTCACCAGCCACGAAAGCCTTAGTACAGATATATAGATTTCCCCACTATGCCTTATTTACAACACCAAATCAGTCAGACTACCGGTGGTAGTTCTTATTCTGCATTACTATATAGTCTCTAAAATCCAAGCTTATAACAAAGGTGCTGAAAGACTCCAAGCTATTGTAAGGAAGAAGTACTGCTTCAGAAGCTGGTGCATTGCTTGGTGTTAGATTAAATAGTTTACAAGCCTGAACATCTTCCTTTATTTCAGAGACACTATATTATGTCCAGCACTGAAGACACACACACACACACTGTTGTGTTTAGACTTAAGTTTGATTTTGACCAGAGGTGTAATTGAGGGCGAACAGGTGGGAGCAGAACTCCAGGACTTATCCTACTGCAGGAATGGTGATGTCATCAGCAGGAGCACTCTAGTCTAGTGCTAGTCAAAAAGAAGAATCAGGCTCAGCAGGA
Source organism: Plestiodon gilberti rubricaudatus (assembly GCA_026170595.1). NCBI lineage: Eukaryota > Metazoa > Chordata > Lepidosauria > Squamata > Scincidae > Plestiodon > Plestiodon gilberti. Next base: position 150,073,327 of record JANXHW010000002.1, on the reverse strand, counting down.
GGCAAGCTGAGAAATCTGCCTAGGGGCATGTGTTAATTGTCTACAGCCATTTATCCCAAGGACTGCCAATGATTCAGTATGTAGTTCGTGTTCCATTAAGGTTACAATCCTATGCAAATTTACCTGGGAGTAAATCCTAGTAAACATAGTGGAACTACCAGTAACTTCTGAGTAAACATAGAGTCTAGCACTCAAAAATATCCCAGAAAAATAAATATAAAAGGTATATTAAATTTCACTTTTCAATTTGTTTATATTTGTTTTAGTTATAACCCATTCCAGGAGTTTGGGATGAGATAAGCTAGATCAAATTAAATACAAGTTTCAAAGTAAAAATAAGCGGCAAAGAAAGAAAATATTTTAATGAAGAAATTTAAAGTTGATTATGTTGTTGTATAGCAGGGGTGGCCAACCTTCCACCATGAGGGCCTTTGTGTTCTTAAGAGTTGTGTAGAAGACAGAATCTTGGCAGCTGCAAGTTCTGATGGTGCTGCTAAAGCAGCTGCACCTGCTGAAATGCCCTCACCTATACAACCATTAAAAAAGCAAACCTAGAGCTGATAAGCTGCAGAGCCTCTGTGGGGAAAAGAAGCTGCAGCTGCGCTTGAGTGGGAGTCAAGGTTGCCTGTCAGTCGAACACCAGAGAGAGAGCTGGACTGTGAAAGAAACCATCTAGAATGAAGGGTATTATACGAAAGATTCGAACATCTTGTATTGTAAAAAACCCTCGGGGTATAGAAAAGCCTGCCTATGTAAACCGCCTTTGAATTAAAGTCAGAGGAGAAATCCGATGACCAAAGAAAAGGCGGTATATAAATACTGGTTGTTTATTATTATTATTATTATTATTATTATTATTATTATTATTATTATTGCCGAGTGATACTATGACCACATTTAAGATAAAAATGGCAGCCGGCTCAAACCTGCAGTACTGGCTGTACCAGCAACAGCTTCTCTCACTCTTGTAAATATGACTAGTACTGCATCATTATACATTCACAAATTGTCCTTTCTCTCCAAGTGTGGCATTCATGAGGGCTTTGGTTCTTTAAAACAAAAAATGGCACAGTACAGTTATCTTCTTTGATAACCTTGGGGAATGGGGAGGAAAGAAGAAAGCCACTTCAAAAGGCTAGCTCAACATGATGTGTACTGGAGGAGCAACAATATGCAATCGTCTGTGTATACTCAGTCATTGTGGGTGTAAAGTGCCAATGCAGATACTATTGGAACACTCTCTGCTGTTTATGCTATTTATTTCTCCAAGCTCCCACATGTCTTGTCGATAGCTCTTTACACTCTTTTTTATATGACTGTTGGGATCTTAATGGCCATCAGCTCAGTCTCTTTTGGAGTTGACACACCCCTGTAAGGGAAGGTTTTGCTGCATGAAAGGCTTGGTTCTTCACACTTCTTTGCCCTTTGTTCCTATTCCTCCTCCCTTTGCCCATGATTTCAAGAGGCAATAAAAGAAGTTTATCTGTATGACCTTTTGGGAACTGCTGGAGCTGTTGTACTTATTTTCTGATTTTTTTTGTTTGTTTTTTTAAAGTCATTGCCACCAAAGCTATTTCTCCACACTAGCTCAGTATCTCAAGATAATTTGCAGTAGAGGGACTCCGGGTATGGGGACAGGAAGTAATTTCTTTTCCCCCGACCCCGTACTGAGATGTTTCTTTCCTCTGAGGTCTCAGGCAAGTTAGATGACTACTAAAGTACCATTCACACATTTTCATTTCTTTTGAGATTTACACATTCTTGTTTCTGGGAATTTAACACAATATGTTCAAGTTTTGACTTTGTCAGATTGGTAATTTGGTTTGATGAGTGATACTTTCTTTTCAGTCATAAAGGTATCTTCAAGTTTGCTGCTTCTCCTTACCAGTCCCCTGCCACCTGCCAAAACAAATGCCATTTCACCTATTATAGGAAGGGATGTTGCATATTCATGGAGAGTCTTTTATCAACAGGCATTGGATGAGACTCTGTGGTAGTTGTATAGCTTAGTAATATAGTAGTGCTGCAGCAATGCTCAAGATGGTTCCACTGTCATTCATTGACAGTGAGTTTATTTCTACTTTTGAAAATAGGTTTCATTGCCAATGATAACTAAAGGCTGTTGTTTGCTCACTCTCAGTTGTTCAATTCTGTTTCCTAGGCAACTGTAAATGCCCGACCCCAACGCATCCTTGACACCTCCTCCCTCACACAGTCTGCCCCAGCCAGTCCTACCAACAAGGGTATGCACATACATCAAGTGGGGTAAGTTGCCTCTACCATAGATTTCACATAACAGATAGTGATGCTGCTGAAGTTCACCAAACGAAGGCCTAGAAATTGAGCTGCCTGTACTTGCTTTAAAGGAGAGTTGTACATTATGAGCACCAGAATGGCTTTGGATTTAAAATCTGAGTTGAAAAAGAATTCCTGGTTTACCTTACCAACCCATATTTCCAAAGTTCTTCCCTTTCTCTTTAAGCAAAATTTATCTAACTGGGTCGTTGGCAGCTGTGGTGGTGGTGCTCCTGCTGTGAGAAGGAGATAGCCTTGGGAAACTACATTATAAGAGCCATCGAGGCCCTTTTTCCTATGATATAAGTAAGTGGCACATCAGATTATGAAGGGAGGGAGAGATGAGATCTCCTACCTTCCCTTAGTCAGAGTGCCATTGCCACAATGTCCCGGACAGGTAAATTTTTCTTGGAGAGAGGGGAGGGTTGATAGATTCAGATTTGTCTTGGAAAGATGATGTACAGTTTGGCCCCCATATTCATGGGGGATACATTCCAGCCCCCACCCCACGAATACAGTACTTGAAAGCCACAGAGAGGGGTGAATGCGGTCCCCCCATGCCCTTACCTTTATTTCTTTAGCGCTGGTGCCCATCTGTACCCATATGCCCATCTGTATACCCAAATTCCTTTGTGCCTATAGGCGTGTGTGTGTGTGTGTGTGTGTGTGTGTGTGTGTGTGTGTGTGTGTGTGTGTGTGTGTTGACCTCTCGCCTGCCGCTCCACTGGGGGCTCCAACTCTTATGCAGCTCATTGACAGTAAGTCAGAAGAGGATTCTGTCAGTGTCTCCCGCCTTCTCCCTCCAGCATTGCTCCAGCATCCAGCATTGAGGGAGGAGGCAAAAAAAAAAAAAGCTGCCACAACTCCTGATTACCTCTCCATGCCACTTGGTGCTTAGCCACCAAGTGGACATGGAGAAGAGATCCAGAGCTCATCTCCCCTTGCCTTGCTTTCCCTTCCGTTCATTTGCCAGGAGCACAGTGCACAGCCTCCTTCCTCCAGCATGTATTACTCCATTTGAACCAGAAACAGTGTGGAGGAGAAAAAGACTTGCAGCCCAATCGTCTCTACATTTTAGAATGTTAGAGTGGTGTTCCACCAGTGTTGGGTATCACAAATGTGCTATCAGGCATGTTTGCGTCCCCCAACGACGAGGTGGCACTGGCACAGAGGCCAGCGCCACTCTCCCTGTCCCAGATCCAGTGAAGCACCTGTCAGAGAAGGTGAGTTCCCCACCGGGCGGCAGAAGGGCGTGGGGAGGGTGGAACTGGGCATTTCAGGGGGGTGGGATTGGTCGGCCGGGCCCAGGAAGGGGGAGGGAATCAGCAGCAGCCTCCTTCGTATCCTATCCCCCTTCCCTGGCCTGGCTGCCATTACACGGGGCTCTCGGACCAGCAAAATAGCTGATGAACATCCGAGTAGACCCATCAGGGCGGCTGGGGCTTTACCCAGGGGAAGGGAACATTCGCTCCCTTACCCTGAGGTGACCTCCCGGCAGCCTGTCTCACACCCTGGATGCAGCAGAGGCTGCACCAGCCTCGCTGCATCGCAGGGCACGGGGTTAGATAGGATTGCGCCATAAGTGCCACACTTCTGGAGAGTTAAGGGGAATGGAGGCACCTTTTTTCCCATCCCTATCAATTGGAGGGCATGCTCACTCTCATCCTTCCCATAGTTAAGGAGAGCAGGTGGGCGAGTGACTGAGTGGGTTCCTCCCTGCCCACTCGCTCATCTGCCCTCCCTCATCCACAGGAAGGCTGGCGCACATATGCGCCCACGCAGAAACAGCAAAACTTGGGGGGGGGGGGATATGGCAGCAGGGAGGCATGGTCCGGCCCTTGTCAGAAGCCAAAAGTTGGTCATATATACAATACTCTCAATAACTCAGAGCCACTTCCCGTAGCTTATTCAACACAGAGATTTAACCTTTGTGCTGGAAAAAATGTTAATATTCTGTCATTATGAAACGAGGCACAAGTATCTTGTTTTACATTGGGAATGTACATTAGGAATCTGTTACATCATAAGTTTCCTAAATGCATGTATTCAATCATTTTAAAAAACAATTGTCCTTCAGACATTACCAGATGCGCAAGTTTTCTAACAGTAAGTTAACCTTTGTGTTGAAAAAATAACAGGTCGGGTGTCTCTTGGTGACTCACTATCACAAAAAGAAAGCCTCTCTACACATTCTTACTTAATTTTCCACTGAGTAGTCCTTCAGTCAAGGGCAATCTGGAGCTGATTGCTGATAAGGAGAATCACCCTACGCCACTCCAAAGCGTCGCAAACATGCCGTAAAGCACTTTGTGACGATTCTGGAGTAAGGGCCACCGGCCTGGAGGAGGCCTTACTCCTCCGCCCTCTGAACCCAGCACCCACTGGTGGAGGCAAGTCCTGCACCAATCGGTGCAGGGGCGGGGAAGAGGGCGGGGCGGGTGGCGAGGGAGGGGGCCTTTGGCCTAACTGGGCTGGGAGAGGGTGGGGATATCAGCGGTACACTCCGCCGATATCATAGACCCTTTCCCAGCCCGGTTCGTCCTTATCCCACTGTCTCGGATGTACGTCAGCCTCAGAGCTGGCGTACTTCCGAGAAGCCCCATAGGCCCCGGGCAGCCCTACACTCAGGGAAGGGGACAAACATCCCCTTCTCCTGAGGTGTTCCCAGGCTGTGCCAGCGTGGCCCAGGAACAGGCTCAGGATACCGCAGCCACACAAAAGGTTGTGCAGGATTGCGCTGTTAGATACAAGCAATTCCTAGATTTTATTTTAAACTCTCTTTTTCCCCTATAGTTTCACTGGTTCAACAACCAAGTGTTATCACCTTAGAAAACAACTACTGTTTACAAAACAACCAGCTTTATCCATAGTAAATGAAAATGGCCAAAGAAATTAAGCTAAAATTGCTAAATGCAGCCAGTACTTTCTCCTGCAGTCGCCATATTTTGTATTGTCCTGATAAAAAAGTATCCAGTGCAGCATTCACTCATATTTTCTTTCCCATTATTAGAGGGTCACCACCAACTACCAGTACCAGTAGCTCCAGCTTGACTAATGACGTGACAAAGCAACCTGTCAGCCGGGACATCTCATCTGTAAGGCCTGCAAATGTGGGCAACGTGGGGGTGCAATATACTCCCCACTCCCACCAGTTTCCTAGGACAAGGAAAATGTTTGACAAGGGCCCAGATCAGGTAAGATCATTGTCGTCCCAGTAGTTCTTTCAACATGCACCTTGACCCACTGCATTCAAATGTAGCAGAAGAAACACTTGGTTGATTTCTTCCTCAATAAATTAAAAGATATAAGTGGGTTGGTATTTGGTGCTTGATTAACAATCTTTTCCACGCTCTTTCTGTAACTCCCATGTGGACCCTTGGATACAGATATAAATACCGTCTTCTCTGAAAGTCAGTGGGAGAGATGGGAATAGTATCCGGATTCCTGACTCTTAGGTGCTATTTGTTTTCTTTGAGAGTAGCTACTCCTGTGGACAAGACAACAAGGATTGAGGAACCAAGATAGTAAAAGCTATTTTTTAATTCAGAAAAAATGTCTCTTTCTTTCTTCCTTTGGATTACCTTATAACCATTTTTATTCATATGTACACATGAATTCCTTTGATGGAGGACTAAGTAGGTTGAATGCCTCCTTGACTAGTTCACCCAGTCCTGGCGGCATAGCTGTCAGCAGATGAAGTTTCATTATTTATAAGGTAAGGTAAAGGTAAAGGTGACCCCTGACAATTAAGTCCAGTCGTGTCCGACTCTAGGGTGTGGTGCTCATCCCCATTTCAAAGCCGAAGAGCCAGCGTTGTCCGAAGACACCTCCGTGGTCATGTGGCCGGCATGACTCTTCTTGCCGCAGCGCGTAGCATGCAGCTGGAACATGGAGCGCTGTTTACCTTCCCGCAAGCGGTACCCATTTATCTACTCACCTATTTATCTACTGCTTTGGAACTGCTAGGTTGGCAGGAGCTGGCCAAGCAATGAGAGCTCACCCCATCGCGGATTCGAACTGCCGACCTTTCGATCGACAGCTCATGGTTCAGCGGTTTAACCCACTGTGCATTTAAAAAGATCTAAATGTGGGTCATGCCTAAAATGCCCAACACCTGCAATATTGTAGAAATGTTCAAGTTGCATCTACTTCTTGACACGGCAGATTGACTTCTATACTATTTGAGAGCAAAATTTGGCCATTTACCTCAGTACCACCAAAAATAAAGTCAAACCACCCTTTGTCTTCAGAATGAACCTGGGTCAAATCCTATGCTATACTGCTGGCATATTTTTGTCCCAATAACTTAATCTTTGTTGACACCATACTGTGGTGTGGTCCATGTCGTGCCAGTAAAAAGGGTATACGGCTTCTCTGAAGCACATTGATTGATTTCCCGACTCTTCTCCTGGGCAGACAGCTGATGATGCCGATGATGCAGTGGGGCACAAAAACTTCATGTCAGCAACAACGCAGACGGGGTTTTGCGACTGGAGTGCCAAGTATTTTGCCCAACCAGTGATGAAGGTACAGTCTGTCTTTCTTCCATAATCTTTTCTGAATTGCAAATATCTTATCAATGCAGCACACTGGAAAATTGTATCACAGACCCACAAAGTGTCTGCACTATCCCCTCTCTCTTTTGCCAGTATTCATTTTATTTCCTTCGGGGGGGGGGGGGATAGGTTTTCTTTGATTGCTATTCACTTAGATGCGCAGATGAAGAAATTATGTATTGTCCCGAGTATAAGACACACCTGATTATAAGACGCACCTTTAAAGTTTGGTGCTATTAAAAAAATAATAATTAAATCACTGTCATTAAATTGCAACAGCCTGATTATAAGACGCACCCCTAGTTTAAAAACTTAAATTAGGAGAAAAAAGTGAGTCTTATCCTCAGACCAATACGGTAAATTGGGCAGGGGGATACCTTTTAAAGTGATGTCCTTATATTTAGCAGGGGGAGACCAGCTGTCCCTTTCACCCCAACATGGTGTCTTTTCTAGTGGCTGTTGCTGGTGTCTCTTCTGCAACATTTTTTTAGATTATGAGTCTTTTGGGAACAGGAAACCGTTTATTGATTTATTTTGGTACGTAAACCACTTTGTGAACTACTTTTTGTTGAAAAGCAGTATGTTAATACTGTATTCTTAATAATAATAATAATAATAATAATAATAATAATAATAATAATAATAATAAGCTTTTGAGCCTAATCCTATCCTCACCTCCGCCAATGCAGCCGTGCCACAAAGGCATGCACTGCATCCAGTGGAGAGAGGGGAAAGGGGAATGACTTTCCCTTACCCCTCCATAACCCAACAGTGGGTCGTCTCAGACCTGCACCAGCTTTGTAGCTGGTGCCAGAGGCGAAACTAGGGCGGAGCAGGCGGAGCACCCGCTCCGGGCGCCATCGCCCGAAGGGCGCGCCGCCCGGCGCGCCGCCCGCAAGTCCGAGTCGGACTCGGGGACTCGAGTCCCACCGCCCCCTCAATCGGGAGCCGGCTCGGGGACGTCTTTCCCGGCCGGCTGCCCGGGGCCTTCTAAGGAAGGCGCGTGAGAACGGTATTTATACCGTTCTTTTTGCGCATGCTCAGACGGTTACTGAGGGAAAAAGGCTGCCCTTTTTCTGCGCACTCTGCGCACTGTTGGTGGCCATTTTGCTAGAGCGGAACGTGCTCTGGCTGTTTGTAAAAGAAAGTTGTTTTCTAAGTGCAAATATGTTTTGTGCTTCAAACCTCTGGAGACTTCTAAGAGTCTATCCTTGATAGGTTGGTTAAATCTGGCCTGCCTAAGCTACATCCCCTCCAAGCCCTCAGTTCCCAGCAGTAAAGGAAATGGAGTTGTGGAGGGATTTGCACCCATTGCTAAAGTAACAGTGTCACTTCCTCTGCAGCATTGAGAGTGTTGATTGGCAGGTTTTAAGTGTGCAGCTGCTGCTACAACCTTACAAAAGAAATGGGGTGTAAAATCTGAGGCCACACTTATCATCTATATAGCTGCCTCTTGCTGTCACATGCTGGGTGGGCAGTGTTTGAAGAACCTGCGCAACAGGATTGCCATTACCCTTTCCACAGCACCACATCTCTGTGCTCACAGTCTACCAGCCAAGTTTTTCAGGGTTTTGTCTGATTATCACCCTGTAATTCAGGCATGGAATAGAGCCAGCATTCTTATCTCAGTGAGTCAGGGCAGCTCTGTGTCTTATAACTAAGCAGTAATAACAGAAATTCAGGCATCTTGCACCATCCTCTGTCTGTGCCTCTGTAATATGTGAAAGAGAAAATCATGCAGCTCCCCTGTAATATAATGCACACATTATGAACTCCTGCATCTCGCTGCTAGGGGCATGAGATAAATCACTCTTTGCACATTACACAGAATCCATAAGTAAGGAATATGCAAGTCACCATGGCCACTGTTTAATTATAATGGATTAAGTCTTCCTGAGATTATGAGCACCATGAGGATAATAACAAGCACTGACTGAAAACAACTGTGAGCTGTTTCACATATTATACAGGACCAAACCAAGTTTTTCATTTAATATACATTCAACAGAAGCATCTCATGACTGCTTATATAATGTGTAGATAGACTGTTATACTAGAACTATTCTGCAAGTGGATGAAATGTTGGTTACTGGAGTGTTTAAACAACGGATCGGTCTCAAACTTCTGTCCATACTGCATGACAATGGGGGCAACTTTACCTCATGTGTTTAGTCTGCTGCCATGCTGACTGAGGGCCCATCACCAGTGGGGAAAAATTCCACCATGAGGAAAAACTTGGGACAAAGACTATGCATGCATGAGTAACAGTGCAATCCTATCCAACTTACACCATGAGATTCAAAGGGGATTTGAATCCCCTTTCCTTTCTGGGGCCTCCCGTTCTCGCTGCACCGCTGGTTACACCGGTGGTATAAGTTGGATAGGATTGCGCTGTAATTCAGTCTTCTGTGTCTGAAAATATGGGTTTAAACCCCATTCAACCACAGACTCCTTAGATTACTAACCTTCTGCCTCCATTTCCCTCAGTAAAAACAGGAATAATAGCAACCTGCTTCGTAGAGGAATAGATGAAAGATGGGCTGTATGCTAAACAATGCCATATTAATTATGAATAGTAATGACACCAAAATTATCACAATGGTGCAGAGAAGGATAGTTTCTAAGCAGCTGGCTGCATATTTGGTGCAGGCAGCTGTGTTTTCCATATCTTTCCTTCCTAATTACTACAGAGGTTTGTCTTCAAAGAGGATCTCGCTCCCTCCCCTCTCATCATGCTCTTATTCATCTCCACGGTGAAGAGATGGTGCTGAATTCACAATATTGATATTGTGTCCAATATACTGAGCAGACTAATACTGTCTCTAGCTGTTACTGAACATGGTTAATCTTCATTATGCTTTACACACTAACTCTTCCCTACACACAAGCGAAGTGAAGCGAGGAGAGGGGAAGCTAGTCTGAGAGATGCTTTAGCCCATATTCTTTTAATTCTCAATCAGTGGCTTTGTGTGCTGTGAAAATCAACTTTACATGTCTTCTTTTGTGGCCCACAATAGACAGCAAACAATATTTCTCTGAGCCAGATAGCACTTGAGCTCCCTTGGAGAATTGTGGTGATTAAGTATTCTGCCTTTCTGTTGTCCCAGAGGAACATAAACACAAACTACTTAGGGGGAAAAAATCACAATGAGCCACTTTTTGCCTGCTGTGTAATTAAGCCCTTGTATTCCAGCAGCAAGGGCAGAACTGTTAATGTTTCACTATCTTTACAGTTAGGCTACCAGCTGTGTTAATGTTGAAACAGTGCCGGAACATTGTGCCTTAAGTGAGTGAAGGCTCTTTAATCCCAGAAAGAGGTCAGCAGATCGCATCCTCTGATGGAATTTTGGCTTGACCCTGCTTGATGTAGTGAAACTTTAGAGTTCAATTTGTTACCAGGCTGCTTGTCTACAATCTGAACTGGAACTCATGAGCACCACTCTTTGGCCTTTTTTCAAAATTTCAAAGACATAAAATGCACCCTTCTTTTTCAGTATGAATAAACCCTCAAGCTCTGCAGATGCTTCTACTAAGACAAAACTAAAGAGGCATGCAGGTTGTTTCCATGGATGAGAAATTTGGATAAACCACAGACACATCTCTGGATTAAAGGAGAGCAAGTTTATGGATTCAGTGCTTTCTTACAGCTTGCATGCCCAGTACAATCTTTGACTTCTTCCTTTTGAGTGGCTGACCATCGTGCCATATTACAAACTTTCTTCAAAGTTTGAAAGGCAGTTTGTGATGTGGCATAAAGATTTGTCACTCAAAAGATAGAAGTAAAAGATTCTGCTGGGCAGGTCTCAGCCCTTGAGTATTCCTAAGTAGCTCTTTGGATCTAAGTCATAGTGGTGAACTGCCAAAAGGCAACTTACCAGTAAGTCATTCTTTGTGTCTGTGTGTGCATGTTGGTCTACTAAAATAACCTGCAAATGCTCCCCTACTGAGTACTGTGCCACAGTCCATTAATTGGAGAAGGAATAGGAATAGATATTTCCCTATACGCGCTGCAGTTGGGCTTCTTGTATTCTGTTCAGTGTAAAGAGGTAGATATATATTTTGCACTGAATTCTGGAATAAAATTGACTGTCAAAAGAAAACCAGACAGATTGCACGAATGGGCATACGTTCAAAAAATGGAGTTAGTCTGAACCATGACAAAGTACTCATTTAAAAACAAATTTTCATCACTACTGCTGTTGTATGTAACAGCTCATTGCCACATACTGAATCATGTAACGGTCAGAGCCTCTTTTGACATTATTACTGTACTTCCACCAAAGTAATAAGAGCCTACGTCATGATAGGCCCTTCCAGTGCAAGCATTTTCCCATCTCTCAGGAGAATTGCTGCTGGTGGAGGTAATAGCTGTGTTTTGTTCAGCCCTCCCATGTAATCTTGGCTGTCTGGCATTGCAGAGCAGCATGGAAACAAGGCACCCTGCAGCAGCTCCACACTGCTGTGGCTTCTTGTTGAGTGTACACTTGGTGGTAAACCTGGGTTTGCTGTCACATGATATATGAAATGGTCTTCAGGAAAGTGTACAAGTAAAGTAGAATAACTGGTCTATTTTTACCATCGTATTTCTTTTGCCAGCACCAGGGGGAAGTGAGGATGTGTAGCTGAGGGCGCTCATTATTTTGATGTTAATATCACTCTCTCATTGCCAGTATCACATATTCTGCCTACTTTTCAGTGGAGGTGGGGGGGAACTGATTAATTTTTATTGGACGTTAATAAAAATCCATGGACGTTTCTTTCAAAAGAGACACGGCTCTCTTAAACACATAACATCCTGGATTTGGTGTGTGCCCCAGACCAATCCCCCATTCTAACTGAACCCCTCCCCCAACTTCAGGATAACATTTTAAGCTATTAGGTGTTCTCTGCCCTTCACAATTTGAGGGTTCCTTGGGGAAGAAAGGTTTATTTTGCATGGAGGAAGCTGAATTGTGATAATCTCCCCCATCTGATCTCAACATTGTCCACTTGTTTTGCACTGTGCACAATCCTCATAAGACTATTAGGGTTCACTTTCTGTTAATTTACAAACAAATCTTTTTCTGTCTACCTGGGGTTTTCCTAAAACAGGGGTGGGGAACCTCCGGCCCGCGGGTCGATCCGGTCCGGCCCCTGCGGGACCTGACCGATCCGGCCCGCGGGACTGGAGGCTCCACCGCCTGCCTGCCTAGTCACTTTAAAATCGGCCTTTCTGCAGCTGCGCAGATTGCCGTTGAGGCCGAGAGATTGCCCTCTCGGCCTCAACGGCGATCTGCGCAGCTGCAAAAAGGCCAATTTCAGAAGGAGGAGGTTCCGAGATTGCCCTCTTGGCCTCAACGGCGATCTGCGCAGCTGCAGAAAGGCCGATTTAAACTGGAGCTGACGCGGGAAGCCTCGGAGCCCCCGGAGCCTCAGGTAAGTGTCCGTGGGTGGGAGGGTGGGAGAGTGGTCCATGGGTGGGTGGGAGGGAGGGAGGGAGGGAGGGAGGGAGGGAGAGTGTTCCATGGGTTCAGAAGGGTAGATTCGCGGGGGGGGGTGTCAAATTTGCGGTGGGGGGCCATAAATTTTGGCCGCCCTTACGGACGGCCTGTGGCCAATTTTCCCAATGGGAAAATGGCCCCCCACCGCAAATAGGTTCCCCACCCCTGTCCTAAAAGGACTGTTTAAGCTGTGAGTTAGTCAGAGGACCTAACAGCAAAGTATCCGGTAACAGCTCCGGTATGGGCAAGGAGGAGAATTAGGATGGGGGGATATGCCTGCAATACACATCTCCTGACCAAAAGGAAGTTGTTCCTGCTTTCTGTCATCTCTTGTTGTCCTACTAGTTCACTAGTCCTTTACTATTAGGGAATCATGTGGTACACTAATTGGTTCTATGTCTAAGTATTTTATACTACAACATATATTGCAGGCGGGTTTGTAGATCTCTGATATATATTTTTTAATTGAATCACTCAGGGAATCCTCTAGATAGTTAAACAGTTGGTACTTCATCAACAACAGCACAAATGTAATTAATTTCCTCTTCATACCCCCATAGCTCCGCAGCCAGCAAAACATTTGGAAATGATAATAATTTAATGGGCATCTTGTATGCTTCAAGCTGTTGGTCTCACTTCAAACGCTTAGCTTTGGCCAAGCTGAGTTTTATGTGCTTGTTTTAAAGTCCAGAAAACAGTAGGTACCATTTAAAGAAAAAAGGAATTAGGATAATGATGTCTTTATTTTACCATTTAGAATGGGTAATCTGTTAATTCACAGTAGTTATTAAAAAACATTTGTCTACTTTCTGGAAATAGCTCTTCACTAGAGTGGTATCTTATTAATCTAATAAATCACTCCAGACAGCCGATCAAAATGCATCTTTTTATGCATACAGGGTGGTGGGTGTTTTTTTTAGTTTGGGCATTTTAGTGTTTAAAAATTAGAGGTTTGAGAATATCTGCAGTAGGCTGAATAATTCCTGTTATTGAACAGAGAGCAATAATACTGTCAGTGCAATCCTATGCATGTCTACTCAGAAGTAAGTCCCATTGTGTTCAATGGGGCTTGCTCCCAGGAAAATGCATATAGGATTGCAGCCTGTGTAACATAGAAATTTGTCCTTGATATAACATATGGAAGATCTTATATTCCTTAGCACAACAGTACTCTTGCCCTAAGATACGGTGCATATTTCACCAAGAATTTTCCTCCACCATCCCCATTGGAAATTAATAGTATTTCCCATTTGTTTCATCAGGGCTTGCTGAGAAAACATTCCTATTGGGATTGTGCTAATGGTACTTAGAATCTACAGAAGTGCTTTGCACAGTAAGATATTTTTCTCCCCAGTTAATCCACTTACCATTCTTTAAGATTACTATGATCATATACTCTCTTCATGTTAATCTCCTGTTGTTCTCTTTCCCTTTTTGGAAGGAAGTGGTGTGGTCTTTCTCCTAAAACTGAGTTTTGCAGACATTGTGGATGCTGCACGCTTCCTTCTGCCCCACTTTTTTTTAGCTTTATTTTTACATACTAGCAGGCAGGCTCATATCAGGTTATTGGAGGCCTTGGGGCAAAAGCCTGCATGGACCCTGCCATAATGCCCCTGTTTATCTCCTGGTGTTGCATTGGGCACTACCACTGCCATCAGTACTGAGGTTCAAGGGCCAGCCTGGCCAGGTGACCTTCAAATGAGCATAGGCCCTTGGCCAGTGCCCCACCTGACTGGCCCCCAACACCACCCCTGTGTATCACCTGCTGTTTTTGAATTCTAACAGTCCTGCATTCTATAACGCTATAGTATGCATTCTATACCAGGGGTGTCAAACTCATTTCATACGGGCCGAGGTTTGCATCTATGGCGCCTGATGGGGCTGGAAGTGACATCATTAAGCAGGAAGTGACATCATTAAGCCGATAATGACCAGAAATAAGCACTTTGTTCTCACCTAGGAACTCATTAGCTGCAAATGACAGAAGGGAAAATATGCAAATCTTGATCATATTTTCAAGATATGGGAGGGCCCAATTATCACGCGGGCCACCCTTTCAGCAGTGCCTCTTCTGCTGAACAGCATTCCCTGCATTTTTTTTCCCTACCAAGCAGTTAACAACCTGAGCAGTACATAACCACTGTCATCTTAAAATGGGCAATGGCCAGTCTGACTTAACTATAATGTCCACGCCACCCACATCCTCCGATCCTCCCTAGACCAGAACCCGCCTTCTGATGCTGCCTTCCTCAGTCACCACACCTTGGCCCTGAGTTACTAAGCATCACTTCTATCGGTGATCTGCACACCTTGCCTGGTTTCCCTTCAGTAGGTTCCAACAGGCAAGAGGAACATAAGAGAACAAAGGAAAGAGATAAGTTGTCTGACAACTGGCACTGTCTTTCAGCTCCTATTACATCTGTGAGTCCTACTGGAAGGCATCACTTTGCAGCTATACTGAGGGCCGGATAAGGAGCTTCCGTGGGCCTTATCACCCCCCTTATGTTTGACACCCCTGTTCTATACTATAGTTTGCTTATTTGTTTGCTCATACAAAAAGATGCACACTTAAAATGGACTATTGCCTAGCATTGAAACCTCTCTTCAGCTTCCTGCAGTGTACTTGAGAACAATCCACTACCAGCATCACACATTGCCCATCATCATACAGTGCCTGTCATAGCAACTTCATAACTATACCTGGTGCATGCGGAATAATCTGCTGTATTCTACCGAGTGTTCTGCATCATAGAGAGTAAAAATATTGCAATGCTTCACTGAGCAATAATTAGTGTCTATAGTGAATACTGCATTTCATTGCATATAATCAAGGGCTAAAATTGAGGTCTGCTGTCAGTTTCAGATATACAGCATTGTTCTTCTGATAGTTGCACCAATTAATCTAGGCAAGCTTGACATTCGTGCAGTGCAGTCTACATTGTTTGCTGGAGTTATGCAGGACCTCCTCTCTCCTTCAAATGCCACATTTGGTGCATTCAGGAATAAAGAACCTTGGTTTGCTCCTGCTGCCTTCTGGGAATTTCAGCCGTCTGGCTAAAACAAGTTGAAATGAGAACTAAATGTCGGTAGGAGAGACAGATGTTTCCTGGTTCTTATGTTGAGACAGTGCTAACAAATACAAGCAGCAGGCAATGTGACAAAGTAGATTGTCTGCAATTAATAAATGTGAAAGGTTCTCAGGGCATCTAACTTTTTAAAGGGTTCCTTTAGAATGGACCTTCTTCCTCTGAGAAAAGGTGTTGTGCTTCTATGCAGGCAAGGACTGATAGGATTATACATCACTGGCTCAGTGTCAAACATCAGTCAGACTTTGATTTATTGAATACCAGATCAAATTTTGTTTCAGAAGAGAGTGCTGCATCATGATTGCTTGGTCGGTCTTTAGCTGATACTTCTAGGCCTGCTCATCTAAAAAAAATGCTGCCCCTGCTCCACTCGAGAGTTCTGAACATGAATAAAGTCAAACAGCAAACTATGAATTGCATTGTGCAAATATAGATTTGATGTTGCCTGCATATCTGAGAGCAAATTTCAGGATCTTTTATGTGGAATTTGAGCAAAATATGAGTGAGAAAACACACGCACGCAAGCAAGCCTCAATAGCCACATGTTTATGCCTCAGCATCCCAGTCGCTTTAGCTCTGCTGGGGTACCTTAACCCCATAGGAAACTGCTTCAGCTCTGTGAATCAGAGCATTATTTGTTGCTGCAAAGAATAATTCCATTCTCTGTCCTTATTTCCACAACCCTTCATTGACATTGTTTCCATCTTGATATGGGTAAAGAGGAGAACAACTTCATCGGCTTTCACGTGGCCCTGCTCAGTAGGAGACTTCTGAATTGAAATTGGTTTCTGTCTGAGTGGAAGCAAAGAGGTGTTAGAAATCTGTAGCATGTCATGATCCTAATCATGTAACACTATTTCAAACACCCACGCACTTCTGGGAGACCCACATAGAAGACAATAGAACAGAAGCCAAAAGCTTAGCTTATGTTTATGATGGAAAGATCTTTCTAAAGTTATAAAAAAATGACTATAAGGACAGGCCAAACAGGTCCATTTAATCCAGCATCCTTATTCCCACAAATACCAACTAGATGCCTCCTGGACACCAACAAGCAGGACTTCAAGACAATAATCCTCTACTACGTTACCTACCTCCCATCCACCCCCTGATTGATATTTGGGGCACATTGCCTCTTAAGATGGAGGCCCCGCTGAGCCATTAATAGATCTATCCTCATTGCATTTGCCTGTTCCTTTAAAGCCACCTAAGCCAGTGGCCATCATTACATCTTGTAACAGCAAATTGCATACATTAATTATGCATTATGTGAAGCATTTTCTTTTGCCCGTTGTGAATCTCCTGCCAATCAGTTTTATTGGGTAGCCAAATACTAATTTTGGGAGAGGGGGAGAAAACATTTTCTCCATCCACTTTTGCCACATCATACATAATTTTATAAACCTTTATCCTCTACCTCCCCCAATTATATTTTTTAAATAAAAAGTTCCAAAAACATTTAGCTTTTCCTCATAAGAAATAAGTGAATGATTGTCTAAATTACCGATTGGGGAATTTGCTCTCAATAATTCTTTCCCAATCTGGTCACGTCGTGACAACCTTCGAAAATATTTACCTTCCCAATCTGTTTCCTGTCCCACTGAGCATGTCTCTTTGGCCTCTCATAGATACATTTCCATGCACACATGATGTTGATCTCAGATCCTCCTCAGATGTGTGTACATAAAATATATACCGTATTGTCCCGAGTATAAGACGCACCTGATTATAAGACACACCCTTAAAGTTTGGTGCTATTAAAAAAATTTAATTAAATCACTGGCATTAAATTGCAACAGCCTGATTATAAGACGCACCCCTAGTTTAAAAACTTAAATTAGGAGAAAAAAGTGAGTCTTATACTCAGACCAATACGGTATATTTAGGGTAGGTAGAACAAAGTACAATATTAGCTGTGCCCTCCACTGCCGCTTGTTATGGTTTGAGGCAAAAATGCTATTGATTTCTATATGCTATGCTCCCACATACTGTCCACATAGAGCAAATTTAATTATATAACCCTTTCCAACTGTAGTTTTGCATATTGGAGCAGTTGCAGTGAAGCAAAGGTCAACACCACTGTCCTTCCAGGTTCATGGCCTATTAGATAGCATGGACTAATGTTTTGAAGGCCCTCTCATGCATACATTATATTGTAAAACCAAACTTCTCATTTGTGAGTAGACTGACTCCATTTTTCTCAGAGAAGTAATGCTGAAGTGCTCTTACCACCGTCTACATTCTGGTTGTATTTTATGGGGTGGTAACAGGTGCTCATTTCCTACTCCAGGCTTGTAAAAGACATGGTGGATACCACCTGGAAGCTACTAGATGTTTTGCATGCTCCTCACCTCTTCTTCTCGATACAGCCTTTTTAGATCTTATTCTAATTTATTCCTGTAAAACTAGGTTTTCATTAAACTGTAATATCTCTCCACTTGAATATGCTTAGATGTATTTTATCTTGGTCTTGCTTATTGCTGTAGATTACTGGTCGTTTGTCATTCTCCATCTAATAAACCTTGGATTGTTGCAAAATAAAACTAGCAGGGAAAAAATTAAAATTGAAGAATAAGCAATCTAGCTCAGTAATTCCTGTTGTGATTTGTTTTCAAAGGTTGGGCTACCATGAAACACAGTTTGCATGACAATATGATTGAGTTCACTATTTTTTTTTTTACTCGATAATCTGGGACCATCTGCTGTGCCTCTAACAATCAGCTCAAGGTATATCTTTTCTACCTGTCTTGATTCTGATCTAATTCAAATAACCACTAAAAAAATCCTTTCTTGGAGTCCTATATTAAGGACTTGTTTCCTAGAATAATTTTTAACAGCTACCAGTCTCCTGTGTTCTCAGTGGTAACCAAGGCCAGGTCTCTCAGGACCCAGTACCAACTGCTAAGTTGCTCTCATTTTATTTTCAATACAATCTCCATCATAGCATGAATGCTAATTTCAAAGGAAATGGCCATGAAAGTAAAACACCTTGGCTAAGTAATTGTATGTGTTTGTGTTTGCTTGTGCTTGAACTTTGTAGACCTAGTTAGGAAAATCAGAAATACACCTTTTATAGTATTCTCTACTATTTTCTTTTTTTTTAACCTTTAAAACTGTAATGTTTTTTTAACATTAAAAATTATGCACGTGTAACTGTACAGACAGTTACACAAGTGCATACTTGCTTTCAGTAGCAATTCCAAAGTGCAAGGTCAGGACTTGTCTGTGGTGCCTCTGGTCCCCTACGAACAGTGGCGTCCTAACATGGGGGGAGCAGGTGTGCTCCACCCCAAGCGCCAAGCTTCCGGGGAGCGCGGCAGCCGGGCTCGGGACTGCGCAGCGCGGCGCGGCACCAGAGCCCAGCTGGCGCGCCCCTCGGAAGCTTCACCGGCTTCAGGAGGCTCCGCTCCGAAGCCGGGAGAAGCGCTACTCCGAGCGACCGCTCAGCTCGGCGGTCAGGGCCTTCTGAGAAGGTTCTGTACGTCGAAGCGCCTTTTACTCCCTTTCGCTCATGCGCAGAACCTTTCTGAGGGCAAATGGGCAGCCTGTTTGCCCTCAGAAAGGTTCTGCGCATGAGCGAAAGGGAGTAAAAGGCGCTTCGACGCACAGAACCTTCTCAGAAGGCCCTGACCGCCGAGCTGAGCGGTCGCTCGGAGTAGCGCTTCTCCTGGCTTCGGAGCGGAGCCTCCTGAAGCCGGTGACGCTTCCGAGAGGCGCGCTGCTTCCGGGGGCTCCGGTCCGGTGGCGCGCTACTCAGCCCCGAGCCCGGCTGCTTGGGGGGGGCGCTCCAACCCCCGCCCCCCCCCAGGCGCTGGGAGGGCTGAGTACGCCACTACCTACGAAAACAGGTTGACTACCCTGGCTCTGCAGAGAAAGTGAATAGTGCCATCCTTGCAAACTGCACTGAAGCATGAATCGCTGCTGCAGTTGAACATGCATGTTTTCTTAAGTAATGGCCTGGGGGCATGGTCTTTCCAATCTTTCATGTGACACTGGCAGTTTTAAATGTTAGGTGGTTGGGAAGTGCTCTCTCTTAATCAAGTGGGCACATATATTGTGGCAGTTTTACCTGTTGTGCATTGCTGATGATAGTGATTAACTTATTATGATAGCATTCTCAGCAAAGGACCAGATTCTATATATCCTGCTGTGCCCTTGGCATTTGAAGGAAGTCCAGGAAACCTACCTGGATCTCAGTTCCTTCCTTTTGCCACACACAGATTCTAGAGTGTGTTTGAGAGTGAGTGACAATAAGTAGGATTTACAAGTGGTTTCGCACAGCCAGCACATGGATGTTAAGTGCTGTATAGCCTACTGTGGAGCAAGTTTTGTTTTCATTTGATAGACGTGGCTTCCATGAAAAAGTATCTGTTAATAACAGTGGAACTACAATGGAAATTTCAAATGCTAAGGCTGAAACTCAAATATTTTGGCCACCTAATGCGAAGAGAGGACTCTCTGGAGAAGACTCTGATGCTGGGGAAAATTGAAGGCAAAAGGAGAAGGGGAAGGCAAAGGATGAGATGGTTAGACAGCATCACCGATGCAACGAACATGCAAATGAGCGAACTCAGGAAGATAGTGGAGGACAGGAAGGCCTGGCGGGATATGGTTCATGGGATCACGAAGGGTCGGACACGACTTAACGACTGAACAACAACAACAATTGTTTATAGCTGTCTTATCCTGACTCAGACCTTGAGTTGTCTGGCCCAGTACAGCCTACTCCATTTGGAATGATTCTCAGACTTCAGGCAGAGGTCTTTGCCAGGCCTGAAATTCTTTAAGTGGAGTTGCTAGAGATTGAACACTTGATCTGCATACAAAGCAAGTACACTGCTTCTGTACTATGGCCCTTCCCAAATACCATAGTAGTTACAAATACAGTACTGTATGAAAAATGGTCTGGTGAATCTATTGGTATTGTATTCCTGCAAGGGAACTCTGAAACAACCTTGCAGTTTGTTCTACCATTCTGGTCCTGCTAACCTTGATTTCAAGATAAAATAATAAAGCAGTGCTTTTAAACCCTTGACAGTTGTGCAGCAAGAAACACAAGATTCCCACATGTACCTTCTACCAAGTATTAGATCCCCTGTATTTACACTTTTCTGCCAAGTGCTTTATGATGCCATTTATTAGGAATGAATTATGCAGAAATCACACTCCTTGCTTTTGAACAGAAGAAATGGTTTTAAATGGTCCAATACTTGCCTTGCATTTGTGGGTTCATAACTGCAGTCAGTAGATTCAAATATATCTTCTATGACACATCATTTATATACGCTTCATAAATTTATGTTGCTATTTAAGACAAGACAATCATTCACTTCCCCTGAGAGTTTGCAGCCTGAAAGAGACAAGACAAAAGGCAGGGAGTAGGTAAAGAGTAGGTTTTAAAATGTTTGTCGATAAATCGGTATGATTTATCAGTGATGGGTTTAAAATGTGCACTTCAGAGGAGTGTTTCCCGGTGAGAGAACTTCAGTGCTGCTAGCATTTTTTGTAAGCAAACTGTGTACATATCTGCATTCAAACAATGCATTCCAGGTTACTTTCCAAATCTTAAATCACTCTTCCATGCAGTTAGTCAAGGAAGCAACATGCTATCTCCATTCAGTTTCCTAAAATATCATCTATGTAGAATTCATGTAATATTTGTTTTGGTTTGGCAAAAGAAAAAGAAAACTCTTAATTTACCTACTCTTCTCTGATCAGTTGACAGCCCTGAGGGGGAAACAAAACAGCTTATGATGTTTAGCTCAAAAGTTAATGAAGTGTACCAGAACATTCAACTCTCATCTGCTCCTTGCTGCTCTTGGTCAGACTGCCTGTGTTGAAGAGTCTCCTGTTCTGGCTGAAAGAAACAGGGAAGTGAAGCTTAGGAAACTCTTCTCTTGCCCTGTTGTATTAATTTATTTTTAATTTACTGGCAGATTCCAGAAGAACATGATTTGGAGAGCCAGGTCCGCAAAGAGAGGGAGTGGCGGTTTCTGCGCAATGCCAGAGTCCGGAAGCAAGCACAGAAAATCATCCAAAAAGGTGATGATCGCCTCTTCTTTTTTTCCCCTTGTACTTCTCCTGGCATTAAAAAAAATATGTAATCATCTTTATCAGACCATGTACAAGAATACTGTCAGGCCAGCGCAAACCTCTTTTAATAGTTTCTGCTTCAACAAGAACTTATTCTGTTGTGATGGGTGACTTGCTTTTCAATTTAGATGACTTTTTTTATTTATTTTTCACATTTTTATACCGCCCTTCCTCCAAGGAGCTCAGGGTGGTGTACATAGTTCCTTCACTCCTTTTGTCTTCATAGCAACCCTGTGAGGTTGTTGGGGCTGAGAGATAGTGACTGGGCCAAGGTCACCAAGGAAGCTCCATGGCTTAGCGGGGATTTGAACCTAGATCTTCCAAGTCGAAGTCCAGCTCCAGAACCACTATACCAAATTGGATGTTTTTTATTGATGAAGACATGGTGGAAAGAATAAGTTTATGGTTTTAGTGGCTTAGCTTCTAGCCCTGGGATTAGAAACAAGAAATTTCATTTCTCTGTTCCGTCAAACCTCCAGGGGTGCCCTTTCAGTTGGAAGCAATGGGATTTTTGCCTTTGGCTATGCATACATAGTACAAAGGTTCATGTAATTGTTAATAATATAAACAATTTTAAACAAAATATAGAATATAAACAAAATATAAATAATTATATCAAATATTATTTTATTAAGAATATATATACCTCTTTCCAACAACAAAGTGATTTACGTAGCAGAAGAAATGAAAAGATGGTTCCTTATCCTGTTCTTCAAAGAAATTCTTATGTAGTAAGTAGTCCTGTGAGCTGGCCAGAACAGCAATCTCCTCCCTGAATGATACTCCTGCAGTTGCCCTATGTATTTTTGGTCATGTTAAAACATTCAGGGCCTCAGCTGCCTATCTGTGATGTAATGACATTTTAAAACAATTTTTTTTCACTTTGTGTCTTTCTCATTCAGTTCAAAAAGATACATAAACTACAATGTTCATTGATTTTAAAATAACTCTTCTCTACTTTCTATACAAAATTAGCACTTTTTACAATTTAACACATTCCAGACTGAGAGGCATTGTTGCTGTCATGTGAAATTGCCCTTCCTTGTCAGGACAAATGCAGGAAATGTTATGGAATCCTTGAGTACTGTGATTATTAGACCCGTTGATCCTCCTGGACAGCTGATAAGGAGAAATTGTCTCTTGGTTTGCATGCACAATCCAAATGCCATTCTGATGGTACAGCTAAGGAGTCTCTGAATCATCAGAGTCCCTTTTCAGAGGTTCAAACCCCCTTATGTAAGCCATTCCACCATGCTGCCTTTGGGATAGAGATGCCTCATTCCATCTGCCAGCTAGCATTTTTTCAGAATCTTCTTTGATTTGTGGCTCTGTAGTTCACTGTTAAGCCAAAGTCTCCAAAGTGGGTCACAGCATCAATTAACAGATACTACAATTCCAATACAAAATGTTAATATTTTAACACCTTTCCATGGCTCTGCCTTTATTTGTCCATTTATGTGTTTTCAGCAGGTTTATAGTGCCCCAGGAGGGTCCAATAGCTGCAGTCAGGTCCTTTGGGGATAGGGGAATTGTCTCAGACCTCATACACAGAAGGAAATGCATCCTCATAGACAGGCAGTGCAATCCTGCACTCGCTCCGCCGCCCTAAGCCGTCACAAACGTGCCGTAAGGCACGTTCGTGGCGACTAGAGAAAGGGCTACCGACGCTAGGCCAGCAGCCCTTACTCTGCCACCGGATCTCCATGCAGCCGCCAGAGGACGGTAAGGGATCCCCCGACGGCCGCATGGGCAGTCCAGGCGGTGAGGGAGGTGGGCCATTGGCTGTGCTGGCCCGGGAGGGGCGGGGATGGCTTACTCCATATCCCCGTCCCCAGCTGGCGCGGCCGTTATATGGCCTCCTCCAACTTCCTGGCGGAAATCCGAGGAGACCCATCGGGCCTTCCCCAGTTTACACCGGGGGAAGGGGACGAATGTCCCCTTCCCCTGAGTAGACATCCAGGAACGGGGGGCCACCCGCCGGAATGTTAGGTAGGATTGCGCCGTAACAGTTTTCTTCAACTGACAAGAGAAGGAAAGGGGGTACATCCTCAACCAGACATTCAGCCCCCAGGCTTCTCGAAGTCTTTCAGAGATCCTGGCTGCGGTCTTACTAGTTCATCTCCCAGATCTTGCTTGTTCCAGGGATTCGAGAAGAGAGATAAAGGCAAAGGTTGCTTGACTTCTTTAGTCTTGATAGGCGTGGGAAAGAAGAAAGAGATTGAGGAAATTGCCTTGTAGAGAGATACAACATTCAGCAACTGAATTTAGTTTAACCAGGCAAGTGGTTTTAAATGCATGCATCCCCTCCACAGCCTTGAGCCCAACTCAGCAGCCATGCCAATCAGAGGTGACATGCCTACCAAGTGCCAAAACATCCAGCACAAAATGAATCACTCAGAGGCATTTAACACATGCTGTTGACTGACTGTTTTGTCCTTTCTTCACTGTCCTGTAAATCTTGGGTGGATAATGCAATTTAGTTACAAGAAAGGGTGCTGCAGGCAAAATGCCAGTTTTCCACCTTGTACAAAGGCAGAGTTAGAGTTTGATATGTGTCAAATGCTGCTGGGGATTGTCAGCCTTGCCAAATCAGCTTGTGTTCTGCAAAAGTCTGCTGTATTCTCTTTAACATTCACAAGGCACATAAAGGACTTCAGTATCTGTTGGCCTTACAGAGCCCCGTAAATGATTGTTTGTTCTATCCTGTCATATTCCTGCAATTTTTTATGTGTGGCCAGCCTCTTTTACACTTGTAGCTTCCCTGTCATAGTATGCATTGAGCTCACATTTCATTTAATCAACATTCATATTCTGGTCTCTGCTGAAAGCTCATCTTGCTTATTTTTAACTCTTTATGCATTTTTGAGGGAACAGTTAAGGGAGGCTGTGAGCTTTATTGTTTAATGACAGAGTACATAATTTTAGATTATTCCCTTTATCTTCCTGAAGTGGCCCCCTTAACTTTGCATAAATTTTGCAGTTAGAATTACCATTACTGCTTCTGTGTACAGCTTGCTTGACCAGCAAGAAACAGGGAGTGAATTTGTGTTGCTCACCTATACTGTCATTTTCAGCATGACTTGAGATTGCTCTCACCAGGGATGAGAAAATTTGGGGTGTTTCCTATCCTGAGATGTCAGATGGGAAAAGATTAGTGTGAAATATTAATCTGCTGAGAGAGATGGTCTGTCTCTCACATACAGCTCTGTCCTTCAAAACCTGGGAGGCTTGAGTCAGCAGAGAGGAAAGCCTCAAGGTTTTTAAAAATGGTTTTTAAAAAACGGAAATGTACACAACTGCACACTAAAGAGGCAGTCATTTCAGAACAGTGTAGGGAGATTTTCCCTTTGTCATAATGGAAAAGAGGCAAAGTGAAAGAGCCTTCAGTAAGGCACCCATGTGCATTTCCCCCCAAAGTTCTTCATAGATATCTCCTTCCTCATCACAAATCTTTGAAAATGTTGGCAGTCTACCAAGTTGACTGTTTGCCTATCCTTATAAAAGGCTTGGGATCTCCTTAAGCATTTTATTTGCCATATACTTAGCAGTGGCAGAAATACTAGCAGCTTTTTAATACCATCCTTTTCGGAGATCTGCTTTCACTTATTGGCTGTGCCGTCTAAAAGGCTTGGGACCTCCTCCAGGTTCCTAATGGACCACCTTCTTGCACATGAGCCTGCCTAAACATCAGAAGAAGTCCTCCTCCAATTCTCCCCACTTTCTGAAGTGAGGTGGGCAGTGATCAGAGAGTGGGCCTTCTCTGTTGTGGTGCCCCATATGGAATAGTGGTGTCATTCCCAGCAAGGCACACATGACACCAAGTCTGATGTCTTTTTGGCGCCAGGTGATGACCTTTTAATTGGCCCAGGCCCTCCAGTACGTTATCTGACTTTAACCTGCTATCGTGTATTGGTAGCTGCTGTTTTTACTGTTGTCGTTTATAAGTGTTTATATTGTTTTACAAATATTGTGAGCCTCCATGGGAGTTTATAAACTGAAGGGAAGTATACAAATGTTATGGATTAATTTTTAAAATTAAGAACATCTTATCTGCTGTACTAGAAGATTTGGTAAAAATAATTGCCTAATTGCTTTATACCAAAACTCCACAAACTGATCCTTAATCATACATTATTTTGTAATAAAATGGATACTACTAGACATCTGCTTTTATCGCTTGCCTATTCACTATGCTCTGGAACAACCTATCACAAACACTTACTTTATTTATTTATTTATTTATTTATTTATAAACCGGCTTTCTCATCATCCGATTTTCTCATCAGATTTTATTCAAGGCAGATTACTTAGGCAGACTATCCCTAGACCTGGTAAGGGTCTTTACAATGTTGTTCTATTCATATATAGAACCGTTTATTCTCCAGATGTTTCCCTTCCACAGTATGGTAATTTAACTGGCTGCACAGCTTATGCCTTCCGAGCTTCGACAGGTAGCTACAAATCAAGTGAGGCAGGATCTCAAGTTATCACTCTTTGCCGACTGACTTCACAGCATTCCGCCCATATCAGCGACTCCTCTTTCTCAGAGAGAGTTATTACAGCTTGTCAGCGACTTCTGGTCTCCCATCCAGGCACGACTGAGCTAATCCTGTTCAGCTTCTTCAGGCAGGCAGCTCAACCACCAGACCACACCACCTGCTTTGCCTACTAACTGGTTGATCCCCACGTTAGCCACTCAGCATGTTGCTATCCAACTCTGAAAAGTTGCACAACATCTTAGAATTCTCAAAAGTTACAATGTGATGTCAGGAAAGAAGTATCGAGCAATGAAGACAACATGGCAGGCCTCCCCTGCCTTTGCTCTGAAGCAAGAAATAGACATGTCATGCTGAACAGAATCAAGCACGTCAATCGGTCTCTTGCTTGAATGGAAGCTGGGTGATGTTTTCATTTTCCGTGTTGACTCAGAACAATTTAAGCTAGTCTTGAACAAACATGATGTTTTTCCTTTAACTTGGATAGACCAACCATGACATCATTGAGAACATCTACTATAAAGCAGAGCACTGTGCCCATTTGATGTGATTTGAGTACTGAATGCTGGTAACAATACTGATTTTGGTTTTTCCCTCACCCTTCCTAGGTATTTCAAGACTAGATGATCAAATTTTTCTGAATAGGAACCCTGGCATGCCCTCAGTGGTAAAGTTTCACCCATTCACCCCATGTATAGCGGTAGCTGACAAAGACAGCATCTGGTAAGACTTGGCTTTGTGAGAACTTCCTTGCAGTGATGTAGACTTGAATCTATTGACTCAGACTCAAGTCAATGACTTGACTCGGACTTGACTCGGTGATTGTAAAAGACTCGACTCGAGACTTAGAGCGTTTTACGACAAGTCGAATTTTATTTAGGTTTAAACCCGTTTCCCCCATTAAATAGATAGGGACTCGCAACCAAAGACTCAGGACTTGGGAGCAAAGACTTGGGACTTGACTAGAGACTTGATCCACATCCCTGCTTTCTTGTCATTGATAGTGGCCTAGGTATAAAGTCAGCTTGCATTTTACCTGCAGTCAGTGGCGTCGCTAGCCCTCCCGGCGCCCGGGGCAGGGGCAGGGGTTGGCCGAGTGCCCACCAGAAGAACGCTCCCACCCGGCCCATGCGCGCCCACCCCCACTGCTCTCCTTACCTTCTTCAGCCTCCGGGCCGCCAGTGGCGGCCCCGCGCTCACCTCGGCGCAACTCCTTTTCAAACTGGCTGTTCTGTACATGCACAGAACGCCTAAGAGAACAGCCAATTTGAAAAGGGGTCGCACCGAGGTAAGCGCGGGGCCGGCGGCGGCCCAGAGGCTGAAGAAGGTAAGGAGAGCGGTGGGGGTGGGCGCGCGGGGGCCGGATGGGGGCACCATCACTCTCCTTACCTTCTTCAGCGGCAGCCGTAGCCGCCGGCCCGCACTCACCTCGGCGCGACTCCTTTTCAAACTGGCTGTTCTGTACAGGCGCAGAACGCCTAAATTGCCCTCTCTTGGCCTCTTAGGCGTTCTGCGCATGTACAGAACAGCCAATTTGAAAAGGAGTCGTGCCGAGGTGAGCGCGGGGCCGGCGGCGGCGGCGGCAGCCCGGAGGCTGAAGAAGGTAAGGAGAGCGATGGTGCTCCCACCCGGCCCCCGCGCACCCACCCCCACCGCTCTCCTTACCTTCTTCAGCCTCCGGGCTGCCGCCGGCCCCGCGCTCACCTCGGCACGACTCCTTTTCAAACTGGCTGTTCTGTTTGCCCTCTCTTGGCTTCTTAGGCGTTCTGCGCATGTACAGAACAGCCAGTTTGAAAAGGAGTCGCGCTGAGGTGAGCGCGGGGCCGGCGGCGGCCCGGAGGCTGAAGAGCCCCCCCCCCCGGAAGCTGGTGCCCTTGGGCCGCCCGGAGCCCAAGGCCACAGGGCCCCCTATCAAAGAACGCCACTGCCTGCAGTTGACTTGCGTGAATTCAAGTATACGCACTCCCCCCCCCCACCCAAGACAGAGAAAAACAACAGGTTAAATAGTGCAGGCGATTCCTCCAGCCATTCAACTTACTGTGTTTATGCCCCGGAGTGAGCCTGAAATGAGAGAATGAAGGTGCTGTTCCCTCAGTCATCTCAGTTTCCACACGTCTCTTATACTGTGATTTTAGTTCTTAAAGAAACAGTATGTATTAGTTGGATTTAAGGGAGTTTTGACTATACACGATTTTGACTTTACACGCTCATCTCAGAACGTGACTCTTGCATAAGATGCAGTCCTGCTCTTCCTGCTAAAGAAAAGTCTTATAAATAGAACTGCCTTGTTATGCCTAGATTTGTTGCAGACACTTATAATAAAGTTTCATCCTTATTACTCCTTCTGCAGAAGCCAGAGGTATAATGAAGAAACATTAATTAAGAGGTGTTAAAGAGTCTGAGGGGAAAAAGTACATTTGATTTTGAGCCAGTCTGTAGAATAATCTTTAGTATCCTGGGGTGACTGTTTGGTACATAAGCCCAGATATCTAATGTGTGCATATATTATTTTTCCTTCCTTTTCCAGTTTTTGGGATTGGGAAAAAGGGGAAAAGTTGGACTATTTTCACAACGGAAACCCACGCTACACCAGAATTACTGCTATGGAATATTTGAATGGACAAGATTGTTCTCTTCTTCTGACTGCTACAGGTGGGTATAGCTTCATTTATGAAAAGAGAAGAGAGGGCTAAAAAGTTATCTGAGGTGCTATCTGCCCTTCTGTCCTATTAATAGACCTGGTCCTGCAGTCCATTCTCACAGACTTGTCTAAGTGCAATGTTTCCCTATTAAAAATAAATAAAGGCCTACCGAAGAATCTTTTTATCAGAGGTGCAAACTTGCCTCGCCCCTTCTCCTGCATTGTCTCAGGCTGCTGAGTCCCCCTTGGACCTTGGTTGCAAGGAACTTTAAGCTTCTATACTTTCTCTGGCTGCCTCTGAGCAATCCTCCCTGACAGTAGGACTTAAGGCTGGGTTAACCAGTGAAATAAGCCACTCCAGCCACCAGTTACGCTTACAGAACGTATCTCCAGGAACATTGTGCTCTGTGGCAATCTCATCCACTTTAAAGCCAACAAGCAGCAGTACTGGGTTGTTACAGAGCAAACCATACCTGCGCGAATCATTGTGTGGAACAAAATGCTATACATCTGCATTGTTGCGTGTTTAAGCAAGACTCCAGGCTCCCTTTATTTGCAGTGGAGAGTGTGTGTGTGTGTGTGTGTGTGTGTGTGTGTGAGAGAGAGAGAGAGAGAGAGAGAGAATGCACACATTCAGAGAGGTGTGTGTGTGTGTGTGTGTGTGTGTGTGTGTGTGTGTGTGTGTGAGTGAGTGAGTGAGTGAGTGAGTGAGTGAGTGTGTGTGTGTGTGTGTGTGTGTGGGAGAGAGAGAGAGATGTTGACTCTGACAGTGGACTGTGTTCAACAAAGCAGGGAAATGGGGTGGGGGCGGCGATGCAGCGGCTGGTGAGACACACTTCCCAGCTCACTGCAGGACTGCTAGTGGGGAGAGCGGTTCACAAAGGGGGATTTTGTAGGAGACTACAGGACTGCTGGTGGCCACCAGTTTTGCCACGGAAACGTGCCTGAATTTGTCCCCGCCCACCCCCCATTCCTACACCACTGGTAAGGGAACATTTTCCCCCTTACCCCGGGTAAACCTCCAGCCTTCGCACTGGGGCTACTTGGATCTGCACCAGCGATTGAGCTGGTGCAGAACCATGCAGCCCCATGCAAGAAAAAAAAGGCCTGGAAAGGAGAATAGGATTTGGTGTGCACTGGCGCCACTGATGGCGCCACAGGGCAAATAGCAGCTTTAGCAGAGAAGAAGATTCATCAGGAAGATAGCTTGTGGAAAAGGGGTTAAAAAGCACATATCCTAGTGCAGAGGTTCCCTAACTCCTGGAAAGGCCCTACGCTGCTCTAAGTGACAGCGGGGCCTTCCCAGGGATCGCGACGGCGCGTCCGGGATTGCACCGCCACCGCTGCGGACGATAAGGCCCGATTTACCTGCATTGGTGGGCAGTGGGTGTCCGGCGGGGTGTGTGGGGAGCCTGCGGACCCCTCCACAAGCCTCCCCAAGCGTCGGAGCAGTGCTCCAACGCGATTGCAACTCACTTCCGGTTTTACGCGAAACCGGAAGTGAGTTGCGATCGCATCGGAGCACTGCTCCGACGCTTGGGGAGGCCTGCGGAGGGGTCCGCAGGCTCCCCACACACCCCGCCGGACACCCACTGCCCACCAATGCAGGTAAATCAGACCTTATCGTCCGTGGCGTCGTCGTCGTGATCCCGGACGCGCCGTCGTCGTCACCGAGGGTTGCCACACCCCTTAAGGGTGTAGCAACCCTTTCTTCCCGGCTGGGGCGTTGCGACGCCCCAGTTTGGGTAGCACTGTCCTAGTGGTTAAGTTCCAGTCGGATTTGGTAACACACACACATACACACACACACACACCCCAACAGCTTGCTGTAGCAGTACTGACTTCTACTTAGGATGCCTGCTTCCTACCTGGAAAACCAAGCCCAAGCTGCATGAATTGTACATTACTGCAAAATCAGTAATGAGTGAATGACATTTAATTGTGTGGCAGTCCCTCAACTTTTTATTCTCCTCTGAGTCGACTAAACATTGCCTAATATACATTATGTATAGTATATACATAATATACACTGCCTAATGTTTTCATTTCTGTCCTTCTGTCAAGATGATGGTGCTATAAGAGTGTGGAAAAACTTTGCTGACCTGGAGAAGAATCCCGAGATGGTAACTGCATGGCAGGGGTTGTCGGACATGCTACCAACGACCCGTGGTAGGTGTGATTTGACACACTATCAAGATTTGGAGGGGAATAAAATACTTGTCATGGTTTGGAGTAGGGTTGGGTAACATAGAGTAGATTTTTCTGCTTCTGTCTGCAGTAACAAGTTATTAGCAACCGTTTGGCTTTTACAGTGTCTTGATGAGAGATTTCCCATCTCCATGTTTCAAAAACTAATCACATATGCAAGTCTAAACAGAGATGCTAGGTGGGGAATAGATATGGCAATACTGTTTTTCATAGTGCTGAATGCAGACGTGCAATTGCGTTCTCCATCCCGGACTGCACTGGAGTTGTATTATTGGAGGTCAGAGCTAACATTTTTGCTTCTAGGTAGAGAACGGTTATAAACTGCTGTAATGAGCACTGCCCTTCCTTGACGACATTATAACAGGTGGTTAAATCCACTCACTTTGGGATTTACCCAGAAGCTTGCCTGCTGCCTCTCTCCTTTTGATTTGCTTACTCACCCTTTCTCCAGCTTTGCATGCTTCCCATATGACCCTGCTCAGCCTGCCTTGACTTGAGCACATCAGCTCTGCTTCCTGCCGTTTATTGTGGGGGTCCAGAGGAAAATGGGAAATGTCACATATACAGGACAGTAGTACACGTAGATGTAAATGGCCCAAGCATGAAGGATCCCAGCAGAGCTGGGTGTCAACACAAGGCCCATCACTAGCACATCAGGCTGAGCAGCTGAGGCAGAGTTAGGTGACTGACCACAAAGCCTCTGTCAAATGTCTTAGCAGGAAGATACTTGCTCTGCTTCCAAGACACAAGGAGTCATTAATTCTCTGACATTTCTCATTTCTGAGCTTGTGTATCTCAACAGTAGAGCCTGACAGCTGCTTAGTGGAGAACTTCCTGTTGTTCATCCAGCTTCTTGCTAGCCCTTTAAAATATTTGTGCTGGTACAGACAGTAAGCAGTAGTGGTTTGATGTGTCAAAACAAAAATGTCTGCCCTTTGAACATTAATTTTTTTTTACATTTCAGTATCAGTGCCTATATATTGTTCTTTAATGTTACCCTCCTCCCTCACATAGCCCTTATTTTTCCATATAATATGACTTTTAACTATTTATTGGAATCCACATGCAACGTCTCAGATCTAAAACCTTAGACAGGTCTTACTCTGACTGAATGATTTCCCTTCAAACCTTCTCATGCTGATTCTCTCTGGCTTCAAAAGCCAAGGTCCATTTGCTGTAAATCCAAGTTCTGTAATCCAACATCATCTGTGCACAGAATTGATCATATTCAGACATGTGCTATTAATGTTGCTGTGACTAAATGAAATCTTGACATTTACAGGAATGTCATCAGTAAGAGCAAATAGACGCTAGAGAAAACATGCTCACTTCATGGTTCTTGAATTCCCTGTAGGGCTTTGGGAGAAGAACAGAGGACCAAGCTCAAATCTCAAGCTGAACTCTCCAGGCCTTGTCTTCACTGGGTCTTTACCATTCTTTAGTATTTATATAATGTTAATGTTACACAACATTCACCTGAGCCATATGCAAAGTACCCATTTGAGAATCAGCATATCCACTCAGATACTGTACAGTTCAGTTCATTTTATTAATTGCAATTGCCTTTGGCCATAGTAAAACTGGATTTTGCAAATACAAATACTGGAAATTCATCCCAATATAGACATAAAAGCAAGAAAAACACGTTCAAATAATTCAGTAATAAAGCTACCAAATCATGAAAAATCTCCACCTTTGAAATCTAGCAGAGTTTTTTCAATGCATTTTTTCTGTCACCATTACAAGAGATGATATAGCCTTAGCTATCTCTGGCAGCATATTGCTAAGCAAAAAAGTTAGTTTAAAAGGAGTGATTGTAGGTGATATAGGATTCAATTCTGGCCATTAAATTTGAGATCAAGCCTTTAAGTATAATAGGAAGGGGAAAATATAGCAGAATAAATCCTCTGTTACATTAGCTCCACAAAATACACAAGCAAAGTTTGTAATAAGAAATATCCCTATCCCTGTGGTTTTGTTGGAACAAGCAGGTACACATGAGTCTCAGGCTTGCACATTCCTTCCTTTCCTCATGCACGAAGTTCCTGTAGTTAGCAGCATTCAGAATTGCAAACCAGAATCAAACAATGGTTTGCAAACCTCATTTGCATGCAAACTATGGTTTGCAAAACCCATAGTTTCTGACAGATGGACAGCACAGTCCTACTGAAAACTCCAGAACGAGCGTTCCAGCGCCGGGAGTAGTTGCAAACATGCCGTAAAGCACGTTTGCGACTACTTATGAGCAGGGAAGGCCGGTGGACAGCTCCCGCCGGCCGCCAGAACTAGGTAAGACAGGATCCAGCTGGGGGGGGATCTCACCCCCACCGGGCGCCAGAGCCTTTACAAGGCCTCCTCTACTTCTGCCAGCAAAATAGCTGGCGGAAATCAGAGGAGGTCAATTGTGCCTGACTCGGGGAAGGTCACACTCGGGGAAGGGGATGAGTGTCCCCTTCCCTGAGTAGACCTCCCACCCGGCATCCACGCTGGCTGCTGGTGCACAGGATCTGGCGGGCAACCTTGGGCTGCCGGCCGGATCCTAGGCAGGATTGCGCTGTAAGTCAAAGCAGCAAGTGATGGTTTGCTGCTAATCATAACTAAAGGCTTCTAATCTCTACATGCAAGAAGAGGAGGGAGCTCCCAAACCTGTGGCTTGTCCTTCCTCATTCCTATAATACTAAATTCCCATACTGCTTTGTGTTATATCTGAATAATGCCATCATCTGAAATCTTGGTAAAGAAAGCAGTTATCTCAAAAGCCAATGTGTTAAAACAAAAGGGTAGTTTTCTAACCTTGAAAAGGTTTAAAGCAAGGAGAAAACTGCTCCCTGCTTATATTATGGACAATTTATGTGTGTTGCTGTATTCTAACATCCTTAGTTTCACTCTTGATTGGTGACTTAGCAACCGGTAAGTCTTTGGTTATCAGTTCTGAGAGCCACCACTTGTAGAAATTGGCTAAACGTACACTGCTTAGGTAAACTATTTAGCTAGACTCTTACGGTTCAATTTTGTTTGGGCCGGGCCGCAGCAGAACACTTGTTTTGCTGGCGCTGACTGCCATACAGCAGTCAGCACCAGCCGTAAAAGGTGCTCCGGCAGAGCGCCGAGTAGCGTGCTGCCGGGGCACTGGCAGGAAGGTTGGAGCCTTCCCACCCACGCCAGTGGATCCCCAGCTGCCAGCTGATAAAGGTAAGATGGTAGGAAAGACAGGAGGGGGCGGGGGAGGGCAGAACGGGGGCAGGGAGGGTGTTGACAGGGCAGGGAGGCTGCAGGAGGGTATGGATCCAGCAACGATAGCACGTGCCAGATCCTATCCTCCTTTTCTGTAGCCTCTCCACCCCCTTTCTTTCCTGGGATTTGCGTTAGCAAAATCGCTAGCGCAGGTCCATGGAGACCCATTGTCAAGCGGGAGGCTTACAGAGGTGTAAAGGAATTTAAATCCCCTTTTGCCTCCGAAGCCTCCCGCTCCCACCCCCCCCCACCCCCGCTGAATACAGCGTGCCCATTTTTGGTGCAGCTGCACCATTGGGGGGGGGGGGGAGGCTAGAATTGGGCCATTTAAAGAGTTTCTTCTTATGTTGACTAGTCCTAGACTGAAAAGGAATTACATTTCACTGATGCAAATTAATAAAATGTGTACCAGCAAATGTTGCAGCATTTGCTCCAGTGCAGAGGCTGGTGTGTGCTGGTCAGATTCAGTTGTGTCCTTGATGTGTCTCCTGCTGCTGCTATCTGCTTCCTTAATTCAGAAGTTGGACCCTAGTCCAACATATCTGGACATATTCAAGGGTCATAAAAAGTAAATGTACTTGTGTTATGAGAAAACAAGGAGAAGATAATGAAAGATTAAATGCACACCAAGCAAAGCAGATCAACCTGTTGGCAGAAAACATACTTAAGAAATACCACTTTGCAGATACAGTCTAGTCTAGTCTAATAGACCTTAATTGCTTATCTCATGGGGGTTCAGATCTTGCTACTCTGACAAAGGGACTGATGCCACTATTATCTGCTACAAAGCAGAACATTTTTAGCAGCTGTTCTTGATCATATCCTTTACAGCCCTCTTTGCAGCATCAGCAAACAGAAAAAAGGAGTGCAATAATTTTTCATCAGATGAGGTGCAAAGGTTGCTTGATGATGGTCATCATCTCTGATTTGCACCCTTGGTCTCTGATTTGCACCATGGCCTGGATTTCCAGCCAGCAGTCATCTTCACCATTTAGGTCAATAGGAGCTTTGGCGGGGGTGGAGTACGCTTCTTTGACAGAATCATCCAGTGCTCTTTTAAATCTAAATCTCTGTTAGTGCTGCACTATGCTGTGGGAATGATAGGGTTAGCTACTCTTTGAGAGAAATTCAGTCACTGCAAAGATGCAGGGTGAATTAAATGAGTCCTCCGCAGAAATGAGTTTCTCAGTAGAAGTGCCAGCCTTTGCTATGGAGACTGGAGGTACAGTTCAGCACAGGGTTGTAATATGCCTTGTGTCTCTCTGAGACCATTACGCTCATGGCCTCAATTTCCTGTGTTATGCTTCTCTCCTTACATGGCCAGAGGAATTATATCTGCATTTCAGCAGCCTCCGCTGTTGATTGTTTTTCCTCCATCTTCCTTCTGCACCTCCTAATCCCCAGTTGGTGATGTAATCATCTTGATGAAAAATGGGTCAGTGACCTCACAAGGGGATTGAGTGAACAGCAGCAGCAGAGGACACTCTTAAGGAGTGGACACGACCTCTCTGTACAAGCTTTCTCATTTGTGAAGAACAGGCTGGACTAGATTAAGAGGGCTGGAAGGAAAGAAATCTTATAATACTGTGTGTAGTTTGTTTGCTCTTGCGAAATGTTCATGATGCCTACATAAAGGGAACCCAAAGGCTTTAGCTCTGTACGGACTGCATATTGCAATAGCAATCAGGTGGTTGTTGTTGTTTTCCTTAGCCCTTGCCTGGCTTATATTGTCCACAATCAGAATCATTGTCCAACCAAAGAGTGAGGTCCAAGAAAGACGAGAGCAAGTCTCATGTTGCTCATAATCTAACATTTTGAACTGTGTGAAAATTAGAACTACTGTATGATATTGAAGGAAAGGACTTTTGTGAGCGATAGAGAATCAAGAGGAACCACAGGGTGTGTGTATTTTGAGTTAACTTCAGGTCAGTGCTGAGTTAGTGTTGATTTAACTTCCATCTAACCTGCATTGTCTGTGATGAAAACATCAATATAGCTTCACCAGATGTGTGTGTGCAGAAAGGGGCGAAACATTGCCAAAATCGACATTGCAGTAAGCCCAATACTTGGGCATTCTGGTTGCTGCATATTGACTGAGCTAGTCTGTCTTTTTGCCCTCCCTTGGCCTGTATGTCATCAAAGATGACCAGTTGCTAAGCAAGTCTGTTGTTCATCTGCATTCTTGAGGGGCCGAATCTCTTTTAGATTGTTGTGCACAATTTTTAATTTTTCTGTGAGTTTGTCCAGTTGAACAAATTAGATTGATGTTTTACCATTTTTCAAAATGTAAAAATGGCCATTTTATAAGAATGATTGACAAATAACCCCCCCCCCATCAATTATTTTATTTGTCACATTCTTCTTCCAAGGAACTACATCATGTGTGGTCCTTTCCTTGCCTGTTTTTATCCGCACAATAATCCCCTGAGGTAGGTTAGGCTGAGATATTTACCCAAAGTTGCCTGATAACCTTTATGACGGGGGGGGGGGGGGGAGGAATATATATATATGCAGTGATAATCCATTGCTGTGTAAACAGAAGATCTGGCAGCAATTTTTAAAATAGAGGGTCAATTATAAAAGCAATGCAAGCTTGTGTTGTACACTACTAGATTGTAAACTAGACAAATCCTGAGAGGATGTTATTCTAACGAGGAGGTTTTGTTATTTCAGTCATTTTTTTCAAAAGCGTCTGTGAATGGCGTATTCACACGGATTCACAGAGTCTGATTCCTATATACCAGGGGCGGCCAAACTGCGGCTCCTGAGCCACATGCACCTCTTTGACGTATAATGTGTGGCTCTCGGAAATATGTTGGCTGAGCTCCTTTTTGCATCACAATTAATATAAAAGGTAAATAAGAAATGTTCAAGCTTTATAATTATTAACCAGGTCCACTGAGAGTCCACTGGATTAAAACATAAGTTTAATGTTCACGTTGAGTAAATATATTTAAGAATTTAAATGCTTCTTAAATATTGCGGCTCTCAAACATCTGAAGTTCATCGTATGTGGCTCTTAACATTAAGCAAGTTTGGCCACCTCTGCTATATACATAGGGTGTTTAAGATGTGAGTGAATAGAAAGCATAATGCAGGCTCCTAACTCAAAACCAACAGGAGGAAGGCATGACAGCGCCTGTTAGTAGGATTGCATTTTGTGTCATACTTTTCCCCAAGCAGATTTCAGAGAGACAGGAAGAGCAAGAACCTAAGGTTCATCTTTTTTCTGGGTCAGATGGACAGTCTACCTAGCCAAGTATTCCAGGTGACTGCGATCAGTACTGGATAATATGAGACTATTTCACAGAGCCAAGTGATCTCTTGTAATAGAGAAAATGGGCCACTTCAAACGCTTTGGTGTATCCTGTTCCCATCCATCAGTGCTGCTTTAGGTTTATCCCACATTTTAAAAAGGTGAACTGGGCTGTACTTATGGACAGATGAAGCTGCCTTATACTGAATCAGATCATTGGTCCATCTAGTTCAGTATTGTTCACCGTGACCAGCAGAGACTCTTGAGAGTGTCAGCCAGAGGGGTTTCTCATTCCTGCCTGGAGATGCCATGGAATGGGATGGATTCTGGGGCCGTCTGAATACAAAGATGAGTCCTGCAGTGAGCTACAGCCTGCAGTGAGCTCCTCCTCAGTATACATGGGCAAGTCTGTGCAAGAGCTGCCATGGCCAAGGGCAAGCATGTTCTTTTCCTGGAATAGATGGCGCTCTGTGGGCAAGCCAGGGGCAGCTGATCTCAGTGTGTACTTAAAATTCCACATCTTTACAGCTGTGCTGCTGCCACCACCCTGCAGCTACTCTCATTATCCAGCTTTCTTTCTGATGACTTCAAATGAATTCCCTTGTACAACTAATTTCCCCCACTTAAGCAGTTGTTTGAGCAGAGCCTCTGTAAATTGTCCTCCCTCTCGTACTGAGTGCTCATTAGCAAATCATTGAAGTGTGTTGTGCTAAAGCCCATTATATTGCTCCACAGTCAAGCCAGTAGTTCAGAGTGTAGAACCTAAACATGTTCTTGCTGATCTGTATTTGGCTTTCTCTGTGCAGATTCTTTATGCTAAGGGTCATTTATAGCAGTGCTTCTCAAACTGTCTAATGTGGCAGGCTGGCAATTTTTTTCCCAGTATGCCAGGGACCAGTTACCATACCTGTGCCATATTATTACTTTTGTATCTTTCTTTCCTGGAGATTCACCACAGACCAGCAGCCGATGGCTCACGGACCAGCACTGGTCCACGGACCACCACTTTGAGTAGCACTGATTTAGAGCACCGTTCGTTTCTCACTCCCCCTTGACAATACCTTTTGTTCTAGGTGCAGGAGAGGGACCGGTCTTAGAGAGAAAATTACCAGCTGTATTTGGGGGCATGAGCAACAAAACCAAAAAAAACCAAACCCACAAATCTTGTTTTTCTCCCCCTGGTTAATGGCTTCCTAGGATGGCTGCTGTGTTCAAGCTACTCGTCTGCCTGTTTTTCCCTTGAATTGAGACCTCTGCTGCTACTGCTTCTCTCTAACTGTGTTCTTTTCTGTTCCTTTTGGGTTGCTTTTTCTAATCCTTTTTAAGATTTGTTTTGCTTTGGCTGACCAACTTACCCTTAGCATCAACCCCTTAATCCCTGTCTTCTCACAGGTCTGGCCCGAAGGGTTTCAATCTATCTTGACAGAAGTAAACAGGGAGGTGAGTGCTCTCTTTCCTCTTACCTATGATCAGCTTGGGAGGGGTAGTCCTTCTGATCTCATCTGTTTGTTTTTTAAAGTTTTTGGCATTCCTTCTGACATCTCCTAGGTCAGCGCTGTCAGTTCTTAGAAGGCAGCTTAGCTTCTTCTGCCCCTCCCATGTCTTGCCTTGTATTGCCTGTCTGTCATGAACAACGTGGACTACTAAATGATGGGTCTCTAAAATCCTGTCCTGGTGGGCCTCCACTTCTGGTGGAGAAAGATGAAGGGAGGAGATTCTGCATTTTGCTTTGTGTGTTGCCTTTGGATGCTAATTCACAGACGAGATGGCTCTTCAAGATATGCAGAGAAAAATCTTGTTGCGTGAACACTTTCAACAAGGCTTGTGACAGGACAATGAAACCCAGGATCTGCCTACAGCTCTACCACCAGCCCAGCATTCTTGTACAGTTCCAGATGGTGTTTTAGAATGCTTGAGTGTCACTTAAAAAAACTGTTTCTCTCCACGACGATTGTGGCATTTGTTAATTTTGTGATAAAACAGTAGAGAGTGAAAATAAGTGTTGTATAATGGAATGTGCGTTTCCTCATTTGGCTGTTAAATGACTGGGAAACTTGGTGAGCCTTGTTTTCACCTATGGTGAAACATTTACTCGGCTCTTGGACTGCAGGAACCTGTGGTGGGATGGGACTTGAAATCCTTCTCTGTTGCTTCAGTCTTTGAAATGGCGACAGATGGCTGGCACAACAGGACATTGTATATGTGGTATGTGTCAGAAAGCTGATGTAATCTTCTTAGGCGCTTTGTGAATTATTAATATTCACTAGTTGATAAGGACTGGAATGTGTCTGCAGCGATTACCAGAACAAAGGTAATGATGTTTGTGATCGAGGCTTCTCTTAACTAGAGGTCTGTATACGTCCTCCCATTATTGGGAGGCAGTAGAAAGGCTGTGCAAAATGAATGCATTACTATTATGTGTTCTCCATTTTGCTGGCAAATTGACAGGTCTAGAATTAGCAAGATTGAGGTTGAAGGGGTTTCCCGTTTGATACACTGAGCATCAGAGCAGCTTAATGGAACCACTATGGATATTCAATACTGATAATGCTCAGGCAGCACCAGTCTGTCAAGAGCATGCAGATAGATAGCTCCAATTCAGCACCAGCTTGGCACACCTGTTGAGTTCTTTGGAGCACTTTAAATCTCTGCCCTCTCTCAAAGAGATGCGTTCTCAGAGTGGCTTTGCACAATAAAGGATGCAGCAAAAAGTGGATGAGCAGGTGCACAAGTACGTCTATGTTTCACTGCATGTTGCCATATGCAAAATCACAATTATCCTGTGATAAATGTGATTTGTGCCCAATTGCCAAATTCACCATATCTATCACACTCTTCTATCTCAACAGAACAAGGTGCTGGGGGAAAGGGCCATTTTTTTCAGACAATCTTGGCGGGGCATCTAGCAAAGTGCACCTACCATGGGAGCACAGCGCTTAGCCTAGCCTCATTTCTGCTCACTTGGTGGGCAATAGCTGAGGCAGTTCAAGACCAACTGTAAGTGGTGTGCTCTTCTGGAACTTCAACAAAGCCTAAGAAACCACCAGCCAGCCCACAGAAATGAGCAAGGGGAAACTTACGCCGTGTCATATTCTGTTGGCATACTGGCATGTTAAGGGGTTTAGCAAAAACAGCCCTCTGTATCCCAGGCTCCAAGCAGCCCCTCTAGAGTCTAGACCCCCAAAATAACAGGTCTGTCCCTTTTACACTTTAAATTACCCAAGAGTGTATATACGCAACAGGAGTTAAATGCATACACCTGTGGGCCAGGAAGAAATGGGGTATACTAGATACATTAAATGCTGGGCAAGGGGAAGCAGGCCAGAGAGAAGGAACTCTGTAAGGCAGACATTGAGTAAGGATTTGTTTTGGTGGGTAAATGGTAGAACTTGAAAAATGCTTTAAACTTTAACTTAAAGCTCTTTCCTCTTGCTTGTGGGGTGGGGGAATTTCTAGGGCAGGCTCTCAACATGGAACATTTGGCCTAAATTGGAATCCACTCAAAACCTAAATAAATATCTGTCCTGATCTGGAGGAGCCTATAGGGGGCTTCAGCAACAGTCAGATGGATACTCCCAGTCTTCTTGCCTCTAGGATTGACATCTGTTGTGCCTCTGTAGTCTGAGAGAGAGAGAGAGAGAGAGAGAGAGAGAGAGAGAGCTATGCTTCAAGGGAAACCAGGTCTTTTATGAAAATAAAGTAATTAGGGGAAACTGCAGCTCTATTTTGAGGCCCTTTGGCTTTGTAAATTAAGCTCCCTGTATCCTAGATATTCTTCTTTTGTCATGTGCTACTGTGAGCAATGCTTGGCAGAGGAGGAGTGTCACTTGGAGGAGGCATTTTTAGGAATTAATGAAGAATGAGGTAATACAGCCCTCCCACTGCTGCCTGGAAATTAAAACAGGGACATGCCTCATTCATCAGCCAAGAGGATCTGGGTATAAAAGATCA
The DNA here is from genome assembly GCA_026170595.1 of Plestiodon gilberti rubricaudatus. NCBI lineage: Eukaryota > Metazoa > Chordata > Lepidosauria > Squamata > Scincidae > Plestiodon > Plestiodon gilberti. Next base: position 150,032,031 of record JANXHW010000002.1, on the reverse strand, counting down.
ACTGCACATCTTTGGGATGTTGCTGTATTGTGTCTCGTGTGCACATTTCTAAACAAATCAAAATGCCAGATAGGCACTGACTGTGTTCCAGCAATGATTAAAAAAAAACTACCCAAAAATGTATGTATTTGGAATGCAGCTGCTTGCGATGCCAAGATTCTTTATTGAAATGTATACAGAGAGCTGTTCCATAGAGATGCATCTCTGACTTTGGGAGCCATCCTGCAGAGAACATCCATAGAAAGTTCCAGTTGTTCATACACATTGCCTATATATCACTGCACTTCATGCAGAACTGCTAGTCCTTATGTTAAGAAGCTAAGCTGAATCCTTTTTTATGGTTAGCTTTGTGCAGCAGTTTTTCTACATCCAACTTTGTGTACTCCCTTAAAGGAGAGTTGGAGTTCTAGTAATGCATTGAAGGGCCTGCATTATCATGGTGCTATGAGAATACCATTGCTACCTTGAACTTTGCCTTTTTGAGGTCAAAGGGCTGCAGTAGATTTTACGAGGTCCCCCAAAGGTACCAGTGGCAAAGTTCTCTGCTACTCAAGCAGCCCTCTGCACTCTGAACCCAGCACAAATGGCTGCTGCTGGTGTATCTGTAGATGGTGAACTCTTTGGGGAAAGGAAATCTATCTCTCTCTCTCTCTCTCTCTCTCTCCTGGAAATACTAATCTTGAATCCTTTAGAACAGCCAGCAACAGCTCTTGGGGAAACACCAGCACTTGAGGCACCAATCTTGCCTCAGTTTCCCTTGTACCAGAGAGCATGCTCCAAGTATCAGACATACACGCATCTGCCAGCTGTATGAGTGAATTATCATTAAAGGATTATTAGTCTCACATCCCAGTAGGAAGGCAGATATAAGTGAAGTAATATGCATTAGCAGAGTGCTCTTTTATCCAAATTATATTTTATAATTCAGATAATAGTTTGTCAGAAGCAGCACGCAAGGTGAACCATGCAGTTGGTAATTGAGATGGCTCAAGCAATCGAGCCAATTCATATACACTACAATGGAAGCCAAATAAAAGCCAGGATTAATACCCAGTTGGCCCTGAATAGTACTATTTCTGTTCCCAAGAACAGGATTCAGTTTCTGACTATGAAACTGTATTTATTTCTAAAATGTATGCCCTGCATTTCTTTTCCCACCTCCCATTCAGGAAGAGGTCAAGGTGACTAATAATGTAAAAAATTTAAAACAACAATAAAATTGCAGAAGCAGAGCAGGTGTCTGATGTCTTTGCCTGCCTTGCTTTACCGTTTCTCTGATTCATCTACCTTACACAGAGCCAGCCCGTCCATGCAGCAACTAGAAGCGGCTGCATCAGTGGCAGATTGTGAGGGGTCTAAGGGGTGGCAGATGTGGGGTGCCTTTCACCCCTAGTCTGCTGCTGCCACCTCCCTCCAGCCACCGCTGCCTCCTTCAATCCAAGAATGAACTGTTTCATGCTGGAGTGTGTGTGTGAAGCAGATTCTGCTTCACGCTCACTCAAACACAAAGCAGATCATTCTCATACTTACCACACTCCTCGCATGCTGTCTTGAAACCAGAAGTGCGGAACTTCCAGGTTTCAAAGCAGTGCATGAAGAGCGTGGTAAGAGTTTGGGGGACTTCTTTAGTGTAGCGGCAACGGACCCATCCAGCGGCATTTGAGGTCGCGCTGCCCCTGACCTCATAGGACAGTTAAATGGCGTGGGGGGGGGGCACATTTCAGCTGAAGGAGAACAGATGTTTGATGCCTTCTCTGCCTCCCCCTTTTTATTATACCTCCCCAATCTTTGTTTTTCTTGGTACTGTTGAACTATTCAGTATTCTATTTTATGTATTAACATTTATATTCTGTGGCTTGCAATTATCACCAAAAAACCACAAAAACTGTACCACTTAAGTGCAGGAGAACTTACATATTTTTGTATGTGTTTCTAAAGGCAGGTAAAAATATTTTAAACTTCAATTTCCAAGGTGACTTACAACATCATAATAAACCATAAATAACACAATAATAGCTAACAAAATAAAACATTGCTAGCAGCAGTAAAAGCAGTCTCATTAGAAGCCATTAAAAGCTCAAGGAAACAAAAGCTTTTTTCCTGGCATCTAAATAAATGATCAGGTTTAATGCCAGGCAAATAGATAGGGGAGGGATGTCTTGCCAAGGCACCACTACTGAGAAGGCCCTGTCATGGATAGTTACCCATCTCACCTGTGAAAAGGTGAGATGAGTGGAGAACCACACTTGGTGAAGATCTTAACAGCTGGATAGGCTTAAAGGAAAGGTCTCCAGCTAGTATTAAAAGCAAGTGTGCACACACACTCACATACTTTTCTTACAGTGATATAATCACACTAGTGCAATACAATGCCAATCATGGAATGGGTGGGAAGACTCTAGATTGGGATAACCATAATACTGTTAGACCCTTTATCCCTCTTTAAAATTGAGAAAGTTTTAAAAGCAAAAGGACCACAGTATAGCAAAGGGACTGTAGCACAGTGATAGCACATGTCTTTTGGATGCAGAAGGTCCCAGGTTCAATCCTTGGCATCTCCAAGTAGGACTGGAAAAGACCGCTGTCTGAAATCCTGGAGAACTGCTGCCAGTCAGGGCAGACAGTGCTGAGAGATGTAGACCAATGGCCTGACTCAGTAGAAGTGAGCTTCATAACTCCTGCTAACTGGACAAAAAGGCACTTTTTTCAAGTGGTGCTCTTCTTCTACTTGGCAGAATGGCATCTTTTCTAGTGACTGTTTGCTGGTATTACTTCTGTCTCCATTTTAGATTGTGAGCCCTTCTGGGACAGGGAAACATTGGGTTGTTCGTTTTGCTGTGTACACCGCTTTGTGAACTGTTTTGTTGAAAAGTGATATACAGGCATCCCCCCGAATCCACGGGGATACATTCCCTGCCCCCGCAGATAAAAGTGAACCCTACAAAAATGTTCAAACACACACACACACATTGTACAAATGACTTACGTGTTTGTGATTACAGCCTTCCTGTTGTTGCTGGGTCTTTGCTGACTGCAAAATGGAGGCAGGAAGCAGGAAATGCTCACGGGAAACGAGGCAGAAAGCTAAAAAGAACGTGATGCGTATTGTAAATTTCAAAGAACTTAGCATCGCATTCTTTTCAGCCCTCTGCCTCGCTTCCTGTGAGTGCATCCTGCCTCCATTTTGCAGTCAGCAAAGAGCCAGCGAGACCCAGGAACAGCGACAGGAAGGCTGCAATCATAAGCAGATAAGTCATTTGCGTAATGGGGGGGGGATGTTTTGAACCACGGATCCGTGGATACCGGATATGGGGGGAGCCTGTATAAATATTCTTAATAATAATATGTTCATGGCAAGGCATTGGTGGAGAGCACAGTCCTGCTGATGTCTTCTAATTTTTGAACAGTCTGTTTGAATGTTCACATATTTGAGTTGCACAGCAACAGCACTTCCCCGATAAGCAATAGGTAAAGGTGACCCCTGACAATTTTAAGTCCAGTCGTGTCCGACTCTAGGGTGTGGTGCTCATCCCCATTTCAAAGCCGAAGAGCCAGCGTTGTCCTAAGATGCCTCCGTGGTCATGTGTCCGGCATGACTCTCCTTGCCACAGCACGTAGCATGCAGCTGGAACACGGACCGCTGTTTACCTTCCCACAAGCGGTACCTATTTATCTACTCGCATTAACATGCTTTGGAACTGCTAGGTTGGCAGGAGCTGGCCAAGGAGCTGGAACTGCTAGGTTGGCAGGAGCTCACCCCGTCGCGGATTCGAACTGCCGACCTTTCGATCGACAGCTCATGGTTCAGCGGTTTAACCCACTGTGCCACCTGCATTCCTATAAGGCAGTGGTTCCCTAACTGGGGCGTCGCGACGCCCCAGCCGGGAAGAAAGGGTTGCTATGCCCTTAAGGGGCATGGCAACCCGTGGTGACGACAACGGCGCGCCTGGGATCGCGCCGCCGCCGCCACCGCTGCGCCCGGGATCGCCGTTTTTACCTTCATTGGTGGGCAGTGGGTGTCCCTCGGGGGTTGCGGGGAGCCTGCGGACCCCTCCGCAGGCCTCCCCAAGCGTCGGAGCAGCGCTGTCCTAAGATGTCATCGCCACTCCTGGGAAGGCCCCGCTGCTACTTAGAGCAGCGTAAGGCCTTCCCAGGAGTTAAGGAACCTCTGCTATAAGGAATACAATAATAATAATTCAATAATAAATAAAATGTTTGCAAAATAGCATGATCATGAAGGCAAAGTAGACCATCACTCATGAATTTTGAAGGTCTGTTCAATAGATGGTTGTGATGCTAGCTCACACATTTGCACTCCACACAGCGCTTATCAATGCAATGAGTGTGCTAGCTGAATAGGGAAAGTTGCATTTACACAACCACAAATATTGCTACTTGAGCACTGGGAAAATGCAAATATCCCTGTGACAGAGCATAATCTTGAAGAAGGCATCTGGATCTCAACAACAAATGAGTAACACATAATTGCACATAAAATGTATTGCAGTTAAAAAACAATTGCTTGGAAAGGCCCTAAAAGACATCAGGGAAAGATCATTCTCACCCCACTAGAATCTTGTGGAAAGGCTTTCTTTCTTTCTTTCTTTTATTAAAAGAAACTAAGAGTCAGCAATGAGTCCCTTATCCTCGGGACACAAGGAATTTGAGATGTAAACATGAGCCAATAATGTTATATTTCCTCCTTTGATAAACAGTGGAAACCTCAGGACTACTTTAATAAGCATCACCTTGCCTTGAAGTAGATTACACACACAAGCTTGTTGTTCAGTCGTTATGTCGTGTCCGACCCTTCGTGATCTCATGAACCATATCCCGCCAGGCCTTCCTATCCTCCACAATCTTCCTGAGTTCGCTCATTTTCATGTTCGTTGCATCGGTGATGCTGTCTAACCATCTCATCCTTTGCCTTCCCCTTCTCCTTTTGCCTTCAATTTTTCCCAGCATCAGAGTCTTCTCCAGAGACTCCTCTCTTCGCATTAGGTGGCCAAAATATTTGAGTTTCAGCCTTAGTACCTGTCCTTCCAGGGAACAGTCAGGGTTGATTTCATTTAGGATTGACTGATTTGATCTCCTAGCAGTCCAAGGGACTCTCAGGAGTCTTCTCCAGCACCACAGTTCAAAAGCATCTATTCTTCGGCGCTCAGCCTTCCTTATGGTCCAACTCTCGCAACCATACATTGCTACTGGGAACACCATTGCCCTGACTATACGAACTTTTGTTGGCATGGTGATATCTCTGCTTTTTATTATGCTATCTAAGTTTGCCATAGCTTTTCTTCCAAGGAGTAAGCGTCTTTTAATTTCATGGCTGCTGTCTCCGTCTGCAGTGATCTTGGAGCTCCAAAAAGTAAAATCTGTTACTGCTTCCATTTCTGCCCCTTCTATTTGCCAGGAATTGATGGGACCAGATGCCATGATCTTAGTTTTATTAATGTTGAGTTTCAAGCCAACTTTTGCACTCTCCTCTTTCACCCTCATCAAGAGGCTCTTTAGTTCTTCTTCACTTTCTGCCATTAGGGTGGTATCGTCTGCATATCTGAGGTTGTTGATATTTCTCCCGGCAATCTTGATTCCGGCTTGCGATTCATTCAGCCCTGCATTTCTCATAATGTAGTCTGCATAGAAGTTAAATAAGCAGGGTGACAATATACAGCCTTGCCGTACTCCCTTCCCAATTTTGAACCAATCGGTTGTTCCATGGCCGGTCCGAACTGTTGCTTCTTGACCCGCATACAGGTTTCTCAGGAGACAGGTAAGGTGGTCTGGTACCCCCATCTCTTTAAGAATTTGCCACAGTTTGTTGTGATCCACAACACACAAGCTACATTGCTCTTAATTGAGTTTTCTCGCTATTAGCATTCCACAGCCTTCCATATATTTATGTAGTTATGAATGACTTAAATTTGTATGCAAAAGATTGCTGCCACAACGGTTCTTTTTGCTCATCATGTAAATGGGATGAAAGCTCATCCTCTAAACATCTCTCTGGTTCATTTTGTCTGCTGCAATCCTTTGAGGTTGGAGAGATGCTGTGGATGAGGTTGAAGGGATGCTGTGCTATTCTGGTTCTCGGCACACAGGCACCCTCTAGTGGCGAGATTCTACACAGTAACGATTAAGGGCATTTCTGCAGTCACGATCAAGTGGCCAAAGGGCATTCTGCTCCTGCCTCTTTACATAATTATTTTCTTATCAGTCATTTTTATCCATCAGTAGTCTAGAACTATCAGTCATAGTGTAGGACTATATGAGATCCTCGGAAGTGGATTGTGTCTCATTTTCAAGGGATAAAGATGCCAAGGAAGACCAAGATGTAATGGACAGAAAGCCACTGAGAATCCAGTGCACTCTAGTGACCAAGGAAGGCAGTGCTCTTAACACAGTTATTTGGGAAGGTGGCAAAAGACAGCAGCAAATAAAACACAGTATAGGCAGCAGTTTTCATCACCCTCTGCTAAGGATTCAGTGGAATCCAGTTAAGCATAATGAGAGGAGCCCTTCTCAGATTTCTAGAACTATGCAGAGTGGTTTTTATTTTCTGTTGAATACAGAAAGAAACCTGTATAAATTCTGCTAAAGAAGAAATGCTTACTATTGCTGTACTTGCAAATCTTTCATAAGAGGAACCTCCTTTCGGTGGTGTATGGTGATAAATTATTTTGGGCTTCCTCCCTGCCCCAAATGAAAGATAATTATTTTATCACCTCCATTTTGCATGTGGAAGAATTGAGGCATGGGCAAGGATATATAGCAGGGGTGGCCAAACTTGCTTAATATAAGAGCCACATGCAATAAACTTCAGATGTTTGAGAGCGCAATACTTAAGAACCATTTAAATTCTTAAATATATTTACTCACCATGAACATTAAACTTATGTTTTAATCCAGTGGACTCTCAGTTTATACCCTGTTTCCCTGAAAATAAGACCTCCCCCGAAAGTTAGACCTACCATCATTTTTGTGTGATTTTTGCTGGCACTCATAAATATAAGACCTCCCCTGAAAATAAGACCTAGCTAGGATGTCTAACATAAACAATTGGGCAAGCAGAAAAACACCCAAAGAACAATCTGCTCTCCAGCGGATCTTAAAAGCCAAGAGCCCTTTAGAATAAAAACATCGTACATTGCTTTTGGGGAAAGAGAAGAGAGGAGCAGCTTCATACCTCCTCTAAGAGGGCATAGAGCGACAGCAACAAAAGGCCCTGGTCTTTGTGGTTGTCATTCTCACTTCCCTTAAGAAGGTTCTTGGCACAGGGCATTTACCTGCTAATTGCAGGCAGCTGCCAAGGGGGCTTGTACAGAGAGTAGTGGCCGCCTCTGTGGTATGTGGACCCAAGACTAAGAAGTATTTGAAAGGTAACCAGTTGTACCTTAACGGCAACCTGGAAGCAAACTAGCAATCAGTGCAGTTGTTTCAAAATTAGCTGAATAGGTTCCTGTCCCCTAATATTCATCAAGAAACAGGCAACAGCATTTTGTAATAGCTGCAGCCTTCAAGTTGTCTTCAGGGGCAGTCCCACATAGTAACCCATTTAAGCTTTGTTCCTACAGTAATCAATGCTGGAAGTTACAAAAGCATGGTTCAGGGGATGAGGCGCCCTCCTCTCTAAGATAGAGCAAGGCCTTCATAGTGAATACTCATAGTGGTGAAAGGCATTACATACTATCCACTGCTGCTACCTGTTTGAGAAGGCAGATCTAAGAGCCTCCCAGGTTTCGCAACCTCTCAGATGAAGAAACACTAATCCCATCTATCACAAGAGCATATGATAGGGAGGTCATCATTGGGATCATCCAAGAAAATCACTTCAGTCTTCTCCAAAGATTTAACTTCATCTACGACCATGGCCTCCAAATGCTAAGTATGCAAAAGATACCGTGCAGACACTCATGCAAGGAGGGACATCTGTAGTCCCTGTGTGGTCTGCAGATTTTGCTGCAGCTGCAACAGTGTAAGATCTTGTTTTAAAATGTGAGTGTGAATGACTGAAAAACTGGCAGCTTTAGCATTGCTTCCTCAAGTGTTGCCTGCTTAAGATGAAAAGGCAGCATCCATCTTAAGCCTGCTGGGTTTATCTTGTCATATAGCCCATAAACAAGATGACAAACGCAAAATGCTTCAGAGGTGCTTATCATCTAAACTACTGCCTTCTCACTTGCTCTGAATCTCTCACACCCCTCAAAAGTTGCCAGGGAAGCTGAAGAAACAATCAATTTGGATGTCCAGATAAAGATGTAAGCCATCCGTTTAGCTGCAGTTCTCTCCCTTTCCCCCTCCCCCCATGTCCTGCAGTGCGATCAAAAGGTGGCAGCCCAGAGATTTAGCAGAGCTTGGAAATGCCAGAAATGGGCCTGGCCACTGGATATACTTTTTTAAGGAAAAACGCTCAGACAACTAGGAGACTCCTTTCAATGCACTTACCTTAAGCGTCTCCCTTTTTCTCTGAAATGGGCCTGCGCCTGCTGCTCCAAGAGAGGCCCTTTCTGCCTCTTTCCTGATTGTGTCTTACAAATCCCGCAAAGTGTGTGTTCTTAGGGCAGCATAGCTATTGTTCTGCTGTTATGATGCCACCTTGCTGTGTAATCTAGGTGTTTGTGGTAGAAGGTTTTTCATATTATGTCTCAATAGTTTGGTATGTTGGTGGTGTTAGTATTTTGTTTGGTTATTCTATAAGGGCCTTGGTGGAAACGATGGGATGGTTGACAGAAAGAATGGACTTGTGACTCTGCTGTCTTGTGGGATTATAGAAGGCTCTTCTGAATCCTCTCTTTCCAGAGCCATTTCTTATGGCAGTGTGACCTTGTAAGTAAGAGAACCAAGGCACAGGCCTCCAATTGGATTTTGTTGATTAGAAACAAGAGGAGGAGGTTGTATCACTACAATGAATTCATTTCAGCATTTCCATGCCTGGAACAGTCTTTTGTTCATCTCTACATAAAAACCTTTCATGCACATCCTTTTGGCAGCGTTGGAGATTCATGGTTTATTTTATTCCCAGAAAACAAAAAGGGAGGGGGGAGATGATCATCATAAAAGCACTATTTTCTCAGGGTGGAACATTTGTGCACATATAGGCAGTCTGTAACTCTATGGAGAACGGCATTCAAATTACATAAGCTGGAATCCGTTGTTGGAGACTCCTCTGGCTCTAAGGCTTTGCAAAACTTATGATTTGCCCAAGTACACAGTAGCTACCACAATCTAACAAGGATGCACTGTGCACTAAGTATAAGGAGAATTAAAACCTGCTGTCTAGGAGAAAGATATTCAATTCATCTTGTCTACCTACTGGCCTATGACCAGAGTCCATGCCATGCGTGAAGGGAAAGAAAACCTTTTAATACTGCTGTGCCATGGTGGAGAATTTTTTCTCTCCTGCTGACTGTTGGTTTCAGCTGTACAGCATATGGATAGAGAGGCCCTTTCATAATTATTCCAGTCAGTGTAACTTCAAAATGTTGTCATATAGATTTTTTTGTGGTAAGTAGTCCTTTTTGTCTAGGTAGGTTTTATTTGATTTAAGGTTTTGGAGCAGTGAATTCAGTCCCTTCTGTAAAATATGCTTCCTGTTACAAACATGCAGTATTTTTATTAGAGTACCCCACAGATAAATAAATATATGGGTCTCATGGTTTCCTGAAAGTAGGGTCAAAGAAAGAAAGAAACCCTAATGTGTTATCTCAACCCAGTCTGTTGTATGTTCAACCCAGTGTCCTTGCAATACAGCTATATCTCTCATCAAGCAAACTCTCAGAACAGACTTGTGTGTGCATGTGTGTGCGCGCGCGCACACACACACACACACACACACACACACACACTCACTCACTCACTCACTCACTCACAAACTGTCTCTGCCAGCATTCTCCATCCAGCGCTTTCTTCTTTTGACAGTACTGGGGCAAATCTCTCTCAGAGCAAGTAGCCTTGGTTTAAATGGTCAGCAGGTTTGGTCTGATATAATTTTCCATCCATAGTGAGTACATAGTGTACAGTTCAAGTGGAATGAGCTATATTGACAAGAAACCAGTTTTGTTCCTTGCTTAATTGTTTTTCTCTTGTGTCCCAGGGACATGCATGCTCTTCCATAGAATTTTTCAAACTGGCATTAACAGATTGTAGATGTTTAAAATGCATCTCCCAAAACCAGGTGTTGTGTACTATAGAAGCTCTGGATCTCTTCAGTTCTCTATGTTTACAGAGAATAAGTTTGTATGCCACACCTTTTTCTTTCCCCAGGGGCAGGGATGGTGGTGGACTGGGAACAAGAGACTGGTCTTCTCATGACTTCTGGAGACGTGCGAATTATCCGAATCTGGGATACAGACCGAGAAATGAAAGTACAGGTAAACCATGGTATAGCTTCCTCATCCATGTGCGGCTCGCTTGAAGGACTCCTATGGGCATCTAGATACCCAGAACAGAAGAAGCATCTTGTCTTGTATGAGGCTTCTGGTTTCACCACATTGAAGGCTTAGCCTTGTCATGAGGTCAGTTATGAATCCAGTATCACACTGTCACAATTTTTAAACAGATGTACACCATGTGCCTTTTGTGTGCACATCTACACAGCAGGATTCAAAGTGCTAAATCAGTGCTCCTCAGGCCAGTTTGACATTCATAACTGAGGAATACTGAGGCTAAAACTAGTCCTGAGGACAGTGAGTGAATCCATGTTAAAGTTCTTAAACACGTGTAGAGCAGCTAATTCTGGAAAGCGAACCAAGCCACAGACTTCAGTCATACACATGCATGATGTGATCAAGGGATTAGCTGTATAAGAAACATTCTAAAGAACATTGTGATCTAGTTTACAGGTTCACTTTTCACACATAAATATGCGTGCATACACAGAAATATACTCCTATATCCTTTCACATGTATGTATGAATATGGCAGGCACAAAATGCACAAGCACCCTTTCTTATGCATCGACAGCCAAAGTGCACTTTCTCTCACATCATACACTCATGTATACAAAGGCGAGGGATCCTGGCCTGGCCACTTCTCTGGGGCTGTGCAGTGCTTTCATTTGCCACTGGTGCAGGACCTGTCTCTTCACCATGCCCTGCTCAAAGCTTGATCCAAGGAGACTTCAGACACTGGGCAAGAGACAGGAGGACAGAAAAAAGAGTAGATGCTGCTGCTACCACCATCCTGATCATGGTCAGAATGGCTGACCAGAGAAGCTGGCCCAAAAGCTAAGACAGCCATTCCACTCCTGCTGCTACCTGCTGCTGTGCCATCACTGCCACCACAGAAAGCTCCACCAGTTGAGCTACTGCCCATTCTCTCTCCTTCCTGGTTTCTTCCTCTGTGGTGGAAGTGCTCACCTTGTCATACCACCTTGGGAATGGGGGAAGCCCAACAGGTGCCAAGGCAGAAAACAACCGTGGCCAAGTTAGTGACAGTAAATGTGGTTGGGGTGTGTGCGTGCGCTGTACCGACCACACGGAGCTTTCTGGGCCTCCCTTATCCAATACATATGCCAGAAACCAATTGACTGAGAACCCTACATGGCAGCCCTTCAGGCAATGGCCCATTCCACCTACCTGCCTTTGTCAGCCCCCAAATCTGCTGCTCCCCTGCACTGGCCACCTGAAGCAGCCTGCTTCACCAAAAGCTCCGCTCCTCTTTTCACAGGCATGGAAAATGGCAAAGAAATAGGACTCCTTTGGAGTCTGTTGTTTCTCACTAAAGGTGTCCTGTGGCTCACCTTAGCAAAAAGTATATCTGTTCGTGTCAGTTGCCATTAAATCAGACTTGTTATTTAGCCATGTAATGAGAGGTAACATCTCTGCATAACCACTGTGGGAAATGAAGTCGAGTCTCCAAAGCTTTGAGAAATTAATTACCTCTGGATGATCATTAATTATGACACTTTGACCCTGCAATGCAGCACAACTAAGCCTATGCTGTTCTTAATTATTTTCAAATATTATTTTATCTGTGCAAATTAGGGAACATCAGGAATCAGCAGGGTGAAAGTATTTTAAATGAGAATGATTAATGATTATACTGAGAGCATTTTAAAGGCATTTTATTTCTTGAATAGTGCAAATTGGTTTTTGCAATGATTCTGGGGATCAAAACTTAATCATACTGCAAAACCAAGAACAGCAGAACCATAGAAATCAATTCAGAAATGTTTGCTGCCTGGTCTTTGAGAGTGGAAAAACTGAAGACTAGATTGGTAGTAGATGATGAGCTTAAGTAATTCACAGCACAATTCTATACAACTATGCGTGGCCAGCCTCTGCATCCTAAGCCCATTGCGACCTGCACTGGTGCGGCCTCGACTCTTCTCGAAGGAAGGGGACGTTAGTCCCCTTCCCCTGGTGTAAGTCGCGCAGTCCGCAATGGACCTCCTCGGATCCACACCTATACCAGTAGCCCTAATGTGGATTTTGAAGTCGTCGTCGTCCGTCCCGTCCTCCCCAGCACCAATAGTCAGGAGTACTCCAGTGCCATGCCAGAGATCACCCTGGCCAGCTCAGGCAGCGAGACTGTTGGGTGGCAAGGCAGGCAGTACACCAACAGAATCCCAGTCCTGTTTTGCCCATTCAGCATCTCACACAGACACTTTGATCTGATGGACCGCATCAGACAAGGCACCTGGCAAAGGGGATAGTATCGCAATAGACCAGCATTTCTCAATGTGGGCCCCCTGAGGCCCTGGGTCTCCCTGAGACCATCGTTAGGAGTAGAAAGGGCTCTGGAGACCAAAACGTTGGAGAACCGCTGCAGTAGTCTACCGTGACTCTGCCTTCCCACCCCTGTAGCCGTGGCTGCTGCAGTACCCAGAAACCTGGCGAACAGAGCTTGGAGAGACCAACCCCTCCCAGCTCATCCAACCAGGTCTCCATAATACATGTCAGGTCAATGCCGTCCTCTAAGTTAGGATTAAGTCCTCAATCTTACTGTATTGTTAACTGACCTGGCATTTAAAAACAGCAGTGTAAGATGGGTCACTACTAGGAGCACTAAAGTTAGAAGGACTCAAGGAAGGGCAGGAAAGAGGAATACAATTGAGGGATTATATCTGAACCCACCCAATGGATGGTGCTGTCTTCCTTACATGTTTTAATAGAGAAATCTCTCTGCCCCTCTCTCAGCTTCATTACACTTCAGATTGGCAGGTTATCTGAGCAGCTGCCAAGATACTGACTACCGGTACATATTATCCAAATTTTGTTGTAGCATGAAACACTACATGCCTCAGCAAGTGAATTGGCAAACAGATTGCAGAAACACACGACATCCTAATGGCATGAGGAGGGGAACATATTCACAGGCTGGGGGGAAGGAGTATTGCTTGCCCTTGAAACCCACGGTTTTGCTCACTTGCACGAGTCATCTTTGGCTGTTTGTTCCTTAAGCACATTTTTGCTGGTGACTCTATACTCTGCTTGTGGCATGCTGAGAGATCTCTAATCTGGCTTGTCTTCTGGTTACATAGAATAACCTGTAGTGTAGGGGACTGTGAGAAGGTCTGAAATAGGTAATAGAGGATAGAGGGAAATTCTTCTCCCTCTCGCACAACACCAGAACCAGGGGACATGCACTAAAATTGAGTGGAGGGAGAGTTAGAACGGATAAAAGAAAAATTTTCTTTACCCAGCGTGTAATTCATCTGTGGAACTCCTTGCCACAGGATGTGGTGTTGGCACCTGGCCTAGATGCCTTTAAAAGGGGTTTGGACAGATTCATGGAGGAAAAGACCATCACATGTTACAAGCCATAAGCGACCTCCTGGTTTTAGAAGTAGGTTTTCTCTGTGCCAGGTGCAGGGGAGTGGCAGCAGGAAAGTGCTCCCTGAGGCATCTGGTGGGGCCACTGTGTGATACAGGGAGCTGGACTAGATGGGCCTTTGGCCTGATCCAGCGGGGCTCTTCTTATGTAGGTATCATTGTGGCCCGTTCCCAACCCTGTGATTCTATGAGACTTGTTGATTTGGAGGTGAGAGCTTCTCTTCACTGAGAGAGCCTTTGTATGCATATCCCCCATCTGAGTAAAAATCTGGCAATCCTAGATAGCTGTCTTCAGCAAACTGTTAATCTAATCTTTCATCAAGCAAATGCAAAAAATAACAACCAGAGAAGGTGGATGGACTCACAGGAGCAAAAATAGGAAGGAGGTGTGAAATTAACACAATTCTGCAGAGCCAGTTTTGATTATTATCCTAGTTTGAAAATGTTGCTCAGTTTTTTGGTTGCCTAATTGAAACTGTTTTTCTTCTTCACAGCTGCACTCTTATTATTCCAAGCAGTTCTTTTATATCTAACAGATAAAGAGGGGAGAGCTAGAATAACATTGTCGGGTATCTTTCAAAAACATACAGTACTAGCCTTGCTCTTTTGAACTTATTACTCTCCAAAATTGTTCTTTTAAAAAGTATGCAATGCTTTATTTCTGCTCTAACCATTTTCTGGCCGAGTGGAATCCTGTAGGGAGGGGCAGGACTCCAGGAGCCAGTTCTGATCTTGACCACAGCCGTGTACTGTTTTTTTCTTACACCGGTTACTTAATTTCCTTCTGTTTACTCCCATAACAACATGAGGGAGCATTACTAGCTCCAAAGGTGGTTATAAAGGATTGCAAGACTATCTGCTGTAAGGTTTGAGGAGAGGCAGAGTGTCAGAGTGGAATAGCTTTCATCAGTTAAAAGAAAACACGTCCTCCTGGTAATGTCCTTTTCTTCTCCCCAGAGGAAAGGCAGGAATCTGGAGTTCAAGGCAGGTTATGTACTTCTATAATTGTCCTTAAATGCCATGCAGAAGTTATGAAGCTGCATTTGCCCTTCTCTTTGGAGTTCTACCACTTTTGGCAACTCACCTTTGTTATTTGCTTGAGTGGCTAAGAAATATCTTCTGCTCACCAGGACTTTCTTCTGTGCCTTCCCTTCCCAGTGCTTTTTGTTCTTCAAAATATATCTAAACTGCTCTTGTGGTTTGGTTCAACGTTCTCAACAAAGAACTGTTGCCATGCAGGCTTCTTCCTTTAAGGTGCTTGTTTAAAGGGTAGTGACTGTCTGTAATATGTTCCGTCTCTTACCTTGCATGTACATTTGGGCTTCCCTCATGTGCCAGTTGAGCTGCCAGTTGTATTTTCAGCAAGGGTAGATTAATTTCCCTCCTGAGAGAGAGAGAGAGAGAGAGAGAGAGAGAGAGAGAGAGATATTCAAACCACTTTTATCCATCCTGCTCTGCTCTTCCACATAGTATTTATGACTGATTGGGGACAACGCTGTTTTCTGGAGAATGGAACTTCTCCTAGACATTTATCTTAACTAATTAGGTATTTTTAGAAAGTGGATAATGAGGCCATCGTCTCTTCAAAATGAAGGGCTACTTCACAAGCTATTTTTTCCCATGCAGAAATTAATTTGTAGAAATGTGAGTCACTGCCCGAGTTGTATGCACTGAGAAACTTTCGTGTCTCCATTTTCATAGATATTTTATATGCATATATGTGTGTTGAAGGGAAACAGCTAGAGAATGAAAAAGGATTCTATGCAAATAGAACATTATTGTACAACAATGAAATGATAAGTATACAGACCATCAGCATAAAAAAGCTATAAAAACAGCCTCAGTAAATGTGAAAAGCTATTGAAAAATCCACGCTAGTGATGCAGGAGGAAAGTAATGAGGGAGCTTGGCAGATCTCTTTGGGGAACTCTTCCATAATACAGGCACTACCACTGAAAAGGCCCCACCCAATGCAGTAATTTTCTAACGTCACAGGAGGACAGAACGCAAAGTAAACTCACCAGATGATCTTTAGGGGATGCAGTTTGTATTGGAGAAAGTCCTCCTTAAGGTCTGCTGAGTGCAGGCCATTAAGGGCTTCAGAGGTGATAGCCAGCACTTTGTACTGGACCTGACTATAATGTACTGTATAAACATGGTCAGTTTACCTGTTATGGTGACTTTGTGAAGACTCATTTGGTGGATATTGTACCATTCAGGGAGATGGTGTCCAACCTATCCTTGGTGCAGCTGCACACCTCCTTAAAGAGCTGGTTTACAGTCTTGAGCTGATGTTTCTCCTGGAGGCCCAGGTAGCCTCAGTGATGAGGAATGCTTTTTATCAGCTTCAGCTGATTCACCAGCCTTTCTTAGAGAGGTCAGACCTAGCTACAGTTATCCATGCTCTGGTCACCCCCTGTTTGGACAACTGTAATGTGCTTTCTGTGGAACTGCCCATGAAAAGTTCAGAAACTTCAGCTGGTACAAAATGGTCCAGCTGGGTTGTTAACTGGGACTGCTTGGTGGAATTCTCTGTGAATTTATTTCCAGGCTGAATTAAACATGCTGGTTATGACCTTTAAAGCCCTCAATGGTTTGGGACCACCTTCTTCTTCTTCTTCTTCTTCTTCTTCTTCTTCTTCTTCTTCTTCTTCTTCTTCTTCTTCTTCTTCTTCTTCTTCTTCTTCTTCTTCTTCTTCTTCTTCTTCTTCTTCTTCTTCTTCTTCTTCTTCTTCTTCTTCTTCTTCTTCTTCTTCTTCTTCTTCTTCTTCTTCTTCTTCTTCTTCTTCTTCTTCTTCTTCTTCTTCTTCTTCTTCTTCTTCTTCTTCTTCTTCTTCTTCTTCTTCTTCTTCTTCTTCTTCTTCTTCTTCTTCTTCTTCTTCTTCTTCTTCTTCTTCTTCTTCTTCTTCTTCTTCTTCTTCTTCTTCTTCTTCTTCTTCTTCTTCTTCTTCTTCCATGTGTGTCTTCCTGCATGCTTTGTTCATCAGCTCAGGCCTTGCTCCAGGTCCCTTGCCCCCAGAGTTGCGATGGGCATCCACTAGGAGCAGTCTTGCTGACACCAACCCCGTGGAATGTACTGCCCACTGAGTTTCAGTCAGCCCCTATTCTATACTCCTTCAGGAGACTAATTAAAACCTGGCATTTTTGTTCAGCTTTGGGGGGTGGGGGTGGTAATGATGGTAAAGTTACCAGAATGACCTTCAGTTTGGAATTTTGCTGTAGCACTGCCTTCATCTTCCTAAAAAAATAGATAATATATATTTTTAATCACTGTTTTATTTTTTTGTTCTATATGTCGCCTTCGATTGCCTCTGGCAAGAAAGCAAGATATAAATGTTTTAAAATAAATATTACCATGCAAAGAGCTGTGAATGTAAGAACAATGGATTGAGAAATTTTCACCACACCATTACAAAACTCTTCTTTAGAAAAACATGCGACAGTATGGTGAAAATCACCTGATCCTCAGAGTTTGCTGCTATACCCAAACAGCTCACCACACAGTAGGAGGTGAAACATGGAGTGATTTTTGCGTGGCAGTCATAACATATAAATGGACCCTGTCATGAGATGTTCTTATGCACTATCGGGAAAGGCAACACTAATGAAATAAACAAAGAATACTATCACACCCAGCTATCTCTGATAGCTGGTGAATCCCTATGCAGGTGCTGTGCAGTTCTTCGGATTATCATATTTGTGAACTGGCCTTTGGTAGAACTAAAGGACCAGTTAACCTAATTCTGAAGCTCAGTATTGGAAATCTCATGATTGCCCTTGATATTCCTTTTGTTTTGGGCCTGCATAGTTATGTTCAAGTACATATTCCCCATTCCACATATTTAAAATTGTTAAATGTTAGCTGTCTTTTGTTTCTATAGATAATAATTAGTCCATCTTGGTCTTAAACCAATACTTGATCCGTGTAGTGTAACTATCTTTTTACGTTGTTTTGTATCGGCACTCAAGTAGTGGAGGCACAAACTATGACCTGGGCACTTAAATGTTCTTTGTCCTTTCAGCCTTGGTGTGTGTCTTTTTCTGTCCTAGGATATTCCCACGGGGGCTGACAGCTGTGTCACCAGCCTGTCTTGTGACTCTCATCGCTCACTCATCGTAGCAGGGCTCGGTGATGGTTCCGTCCGTGTTTATGACAGGCGGATGGCTCTGAGTGAATGGTAAGAGGACCGTTTCATTTCTGCTGCTGGCAAGTAATGCTAATTCCTTATACTCACTGTTTTTTGGGGGGAGGCAAGGGTTCTCGGCACCCCCAAACACACTAGGAACCTTATTGCCCTAGGGACCACTTCCTGCATTATTTTTAGTTGATTGCAGTGCATATAAATATAATGTGGAACTTATATTGATTGTATCCATTTATTTTATTTTTATAAAAAATAATGCTTAACTCCAACCCATTTCCAAAAATTGGGCAATCCTCAGAACACCACTGTAAAACCTGTCTCTAGAAAAGTTTGCAATTGCATGGTGAAAATTGTCTTGTAGCCATCTTCTCTGGTAAAGAAACATGGAATTATCTCATACCGGGTCATCCCACTTTAAGGTTTGATGCATCTTAAATAAAAGTTAACAAGGGATACAAACCTGACCCTGGCTTAATTCCTTGAAACTGTGAATTGTGGTGTTAAGTGCAATCACCGTTTGATGGTTCTGTGACAAGGTTCACAAGACGTTAGGCTTCGTTCCAGCTCTGTACTCTCTTTAGCACAAATGCTCCGTACCCTAAACGTTTGTCTTAACATTCTGCAAATTACAGTTGCTTGGGAATTAACCTGCCAAAGTTTATATTTCTTGCCTGCTCATTCCAAAGAGCTGTGACCTGGAAACAAATACTGTCAGGTGGTGCTTTTTTATCAACTTGGGCTGTGTAGAGAAGTCATTTTTTCCAGTGGGGGAAGGGGAACAATATTTCATGGATTTGTTTCCTACTTGAAGTACATAAGTTATAAAAGTTGCTGAAGGCAAAGCTAAACTTAGTTTTGTCCAATAAGGAGGGCTTGTAATTGTCTACCCTTTCTCCTCACCACACGCCAGAGTACTGTATTTAGAGCACACGGTTGTGAAATTTGATGCCTGTACTCTCCATCTCTGATTCAAAAGCTTGCAATTTTACTTAACTGGGAAGCCAGTCCCAGCAGGCAGGTTATATCCTTTGCAATTCAAAACAAGGTCTTCTCCAGCATTGTCTTAGAAACTCTTCCCTCTCTCTTTTCTAGCCGTGTGATGACCTATCGAGAGCACACAGCTTGGGTGGTGAAAGCATATTTGCAGAAACATCCTGAAGGCAACATCATGAGTGTCAGGTAAAAAAAAAATGAAATGAAAAGGAACAAGGGCCTCTGAATATTTATGCGACATTTTCCTGTCAAAACATTATTTTGCCTCTCTTGTTTAAAAGTCTGTGTTTGGTATTTAAACAGTGGTGAGGTTTGCGCTCTTCAGTTTGGCATTTCTACTCTGCAATTAATTCTTGCTCCAAAACTCTGAGGTATGGACAGGGAGGGAGGATAAGTAACCTTGTACCTTAGAGTAAGGGTTTTCAAACTTGGTCATCATAGCAAACTTCACTTAGGAAGAACAATTTGAGCTTCCCACATTCCCCCCCCCCCAAAAAAAAAAATTAACAAAGGGTCTGATGATCACACTCATCTCTGATTTGAATCCGGTCAGACCAGAACAACACCAAAGGAGAGATTGCATTGCTTGTTCTGGCCTTATTGCTATGCAGGATTATTTCCCCACCCAGCAATTTTCTGTGCATAAATCCATTTCTCATGCTTTGTAAATATGGTGCGGGAGCACTGTGTTTATTTATTGTCCCATTCAAAGGACGGCGGAATATAATTTACTGCCACTAAGCTGCCATTTGTTTTGAGAGAGATTCTTCCTTGTATACAGAATTGAAAGAAAATATAATTCTCTGAGATGTAACCCTTTTCCACACTGGGATGGACAGCAAATGTTGTGATTTTTATTTATCCTGGAAGAAGTTTGAAGTGTTCTGGCTTGCCGATGAATCGTTCTTCCTTATACTGTACTAGAGGGCAATATCTTCTTCATAGCATTTGTCCCTGATTTATCCTTGGTGGATTCCACATGCCATCATCTATTACTGCTCTTCCTCACGCTTTTCCCAGCGAATGGTCCTTCTCACCAGACTGCATGTCTGGGTCCTCATCCCACATCAGTTAGATCAGCCTAGCAAGCCCCATTGCCCTAGGGCAGCATGTGTGGTCTGAAGGCACAGATACAACAACCTTGCCAGGGCTAAGCAGATCTGAGTCTAGTCAGTGACAGAACGGGAGCCCAGCCAACTACTCCGTGCACACCACCTTGAACACGCCACAGGAAAGGTGAAATAGAAATGTAATAAAGAAACATTGAGGGTAGTAGCCAGTTGCAAGATCTGTAGGGAGCAGGCAGTGGCATGCCTAATGGGATTTGCAGGCCTTCATAGCATTCACCTGGTTGGGTCACACCCTCTTGTGTAGACTTCGGTCTGCATAGTTGAAATGCAGGTGATTATTTCTAGGCATATATCGAGCACATCCAAAAGTTCTGATCAAGGATGAGCGATACAGTTCATGTTTTATCCCAGTAGTTGATGAACATTTCTATTGAAATATTAACATTAAGGTAGCACCATAGCACCAGTTCCTTCCTCGATCTGGAAGGCATCTTGCAAAGACTAGGTGATCTGCGACTTTTTTAATCCCCTTTTGAGGTGAAAGGCACCTAAGCTTTGATTTGGCTGGTGTAAACTTAAAGGACTTCCATATTTTCCTGCTGCCATCTGGATTGACTTGGACCAATGACCAGTGTGAGCTAAACTCAGCAGAGATACAGAGGATTTTAGCCAAGACATTTTGTTCACTTTGTTAATACCAGACAGTTTGACACACTCATTACACATCCGAGACAAAGCCTACCTTTGGTACATGCAATAGAGCATTAGGATAAAGGGACATGTGACATAAATCGAATGCAGCATCATCGGGATTCAGGTTATAAAATCAATTTTATAAAAAGTCAAATTGTAAAATACGTCAGCAACACAAGTAAAATCACATATGCGAGCAAAACTGCTAAAATCCATGTGACAGTCCGCTTTCTAGATCAGCATAAGGTTATCCAGGTAGGGTTGTCATGTAGGGGAAGGGTGCCTGTTCATCACAATTCCAGCACAGTGATAGGTATTTGTAAACCAAAATTAAAAACATTGTTCGGGTAAATCAAACCACGGTCCAAAAGAGTTATCTCCTAAAGAGTTCTCTCCTGGCGTTTCGCTGCCACTTGTGGAAAGCATTGTCAAAGATATGGAGATCCAAAACCTTCGTCCTGGTCTCCACAGTGAATGAGCATTCTTGAATAGTTCTTGAAGCAGAAGCAGCTGTTTGACAGGTGGACCTCATTATCTACTTAGTGTCAGTTACCTGCTTGCAGCTAGATGTTAAAGCTGCACAGTATCTTTCTGTATTACTGTTGCTGTTCTTCCCTTGAAAATCACCCTCACAATTGTTAAAATGTCAGATTTTTGTACAGTTCAAAACTGGGAGCTATGCATTACTAATGCTGAGGGTTTCCTCTTTTTTTTCAGATTAGATTTATGTTTCTGAATTTCTATGGCTTCTCGAAATATCAGAGTATGATACTGCTGAACTTAGGATAGCACCTGCGTTTGAGCAAAGTTCATATGGTGTCCCATATTGATCACATGCTCTGCTATAGCTGATTTTTCTTTGTGTTGTAAACGACAATGGTGTTCATGCTCTTTAAAGATTTGAATTGTAGCCTTAGTCAAGGCCCTCCCTTTGCAAGCCTGATGGATGAGTCCAAATGATTCTTGCAGGCCAGATGGATAAGTCCAAATGGATAAGTCTGTGAGTAGGGAAATGCTTCTTCAAGGACTCATAGCGAGGTTGAATCTAGGTGTCTTGAACAGCAGCCACATCCTTTGTAGCTGGAGTGAGTTAGGGCCCCGTTAACTCTGAATTGAAACTTGCAAGAGTCAGAGGCCTCTGGGTACATAGGGTTCTTGGCACATTTGAAGAACATGCACTCTTAACTACAGAGATAAAGATTTTCCATTACCTTCTGGTAAATTTGAATATTGGCCTTTACGTTATTTTGACAGTCAAAGCTTTGAACAGAATTACAGCTTCATTTTTTGTGAACCTTTTTCAAATTCTGTTCATGGTCATTCTTCCCTAATGTGCAAGGCAGCCTTTCATTATAATTGCCCTGAATTTAATATCCTGACAATCTGAGTTGGAGCTCTTTGTAATTATGGTATCAATCGATTAGCAGGCATTTTTCTCCCTCCATTCGTTATACCAACAGAGTCGCAAACACACTTTAAGATATTGATGCAAATATGTGCTTCTTTCCAGTGTGCTTAAATTGTACAAAGAGATGCCAGGCTCAAGCCTGCTTGAAAGCCAGGCCTTGTGCCCCACAAGCAGTACTTCCAGAGTTTTACTCTGAAATGATTATGGGGCTAAGCCCTGCTTGCTGCAGTGTTCGTCTTGTTGGCACTGTTGAAAAGGGAGTACTTCAGAGCTTGAGTTCTCAGAGTCAGGACTTCAGTGGATCTTTTCTGGCTCTTACTGCATGGGTCACTCCTTGGAGACTATCTGGAAAATGTAGAAATGACAGGGTTAGAGAGGCATATCGGAATGATGTGGTGAGTCCCTAATGAGGAAACAAGGCAGCTCCAGGTCATGGCCTTGCAGTAAATTTCCACAACTAGAAAGTTGAGGAGACCAAGGAAGTTGTAGGCATGGAAAAGCAGCATAAGATTGGCTGTTGGATGACCTGACTCACTGATTCAGAAGATACAGTTTTCTGGATGTAGCTTCAAGACTGAGTTGAAGTACATAAGGTGACCCAGTGTTTTGGTGACCCAGAGGTTGGAACTGGTATCTGTGACCAGAATATAAGACCCATGGTGCCAGATAGCATTTTTTAAAGAGGTTGGGTGGGAACAGGCTAGATTTTTACTCTTAAAAATTCTGTTACTCGGCAGTCGAAATTAATTATACAAAGTGAATGTGGTTGCATGCATTTCCTCCTTGCTGCCTGTTTCTAGTTTATTTCATTTCCAAGATCTGGGATTTTGTAGAATTTCAGTGTAGGAATTTAGGTGTAGGAGAATGAGCTAAAAAGACAATAGAAGGAGCAGAGCAGGAGGGAGTGCTAGAACACAGAAGTCCTGCCTCCAGGCACCTGGAAGTCACACACCACCTATGTCTGTTTCAGAGCCTTTAGCAAATGCTAGCCACACATTTTCAAGTTTTTATCATCAATAATGATGACTAGAAACTTACTTTCATGGTTCATTATACAGTTAGCTCATTATGTAATTAGCTGTCTAAATCAATGACAACCATGCAGATTACTAGACACTACGTACTTTAAACTGCTTTGCCTTTTTGATCGAAGTCAAGAATCAACTTTTGCTTAATTAATCAAGCCTTAATTACACTTTTCTCACCAACACCCCTTATCTGCCTTCCTGAACTGTACTGGATTTTAATGAATCACTGCTCGAAAAAGCTACAGACAGGAATTGTGTAATGAGAGATGTTCAGTTCTATAGTAGGCCTGGCACTATCAGTCTTATTTCCCAATGATCACTTTGAGCCCAGAGAATCTGCTTAAGAAATACAGTTTGTCCAATGATATAACCCCATGTTTCAACCCTGCCTCCCTCATAAAATAATAACTTGGACTAAACAAACTTTAAGACACTACCAATCTGGCCCCAGATTAGTCAAACAAGAAAGCCTGAAGCCCTGTTTCATGAGCTGCGAATCGATTAAATCCAAGACAAACTGGCTGAGGGTTAGAAAGTTCACTTTGCCAAACTATTGCGATTTTAACCACCCACTTATACAACCATAAAGCATCTTGTCCAACGTTAAAGGTCTTCAGATGCCAAAATCTGCTGCAGGCCCATCAGTCTGATGTCACTCTGCTGGCCAAGATAAGGTGGTGTTCGCATTATCTTGGGTTCCATTTGCCTTACTCTGGGGAATACAAAGGGGCTTTTTGGTCAGAGTCCAAATAAACATCATAACAAGGTAGAGATTTTTGATGATATATAATCCTATTTGGTTGGAGAAGAGAAAAAAGGAATTGATTTGTACACGTTACTTCTTCGTCTATGATGAGCAAGTGGGGGGGGGGGACAACACCAAGAGGCTTGCTTCTGCAGTATCCAGAGCCATACAGATGCTGTCTGAAATAGATTAAAATGAGGCTGTACCAAAGGAGTATTGCTGATAAATTATCCACTGGCAGTGCACTTTTCAAATTCTGACCAGGTGCTGGGAAAGTAGAGCCTGCCTTCCTTTTTGGAGCAAGAGGGTAATAACCCAATATTTTGTCTGTTTGCAGTGTAAATGGAGATGTCCGTTTCTTTGATCCAAGAATGCCAGAATCAGTGAAAGTCCTGCAGATAGTCAAAGGACTGACAGCTCTGGACATTCACCCACAAGCCAACTTGTTTGCATGGTAAGTTCTAAGTGAGTCTTGCCCAGCACCATCCCCTCCTCCTACAAAGCACAGAGAGAAGCAGCTCGTTGCTGACAAACACTTCCGTTTCTTTTCCTTGGCATAAGCAGTGCAGCTTCTTTCCCATGTTTGCAGTTGATGCATGTGACCTTGAACCTTTAGCTGCTAGCACCTAGGATTCTGTGAAGGTGGGTGCTTATAGTTTACCATATCTCAGCATCTTGGTTTTCCTTCTTGAGAACAGCAAGTGCGCAACTTACCAGAGACTTGCTATCCAGCTTCCCAGTTTGGTACCCTAGAATTTACACTCAAGATGACCTTGTCCTGGTAGTTTCCTCCCTATCTGTTCCTTATGGCTCCTGTCTCCCAAACCTCCTACAGAGCATGTAAATCTTTTTCTGTGAGCCTCTTGTTGAACTGTGCTGGAGGAACCATGATCTTGCTTGGAACCTGTGTTTCTGCCTTATAATGAATGACACCTACCCTCACATAGTTGAGCTGCAAGGAGTGGAAAACCTCTGTTCTGAGCTTCAGCCACTGAGGATGTGACATCACTGGTGTGCTGTGTTCTCTTTTCCTTTGTAGTGGCTCTATGAATCAGTTCACCGCGATCTACAACGGGAATGGTGAGCTGATCAACAATATCAAGTACTATGATGGATTCATGGGGCAGAGAGTGGGTGCCATCAGCTGCCTAGCCTTCCATCCACACTGGGTAAGTCTCCTTTCTCAGGTGAAGAATATTTCTAAGGTTGGCTACATAACAAATGTTAGTCTACTAAAAAGAGGATTGTCTAGAGGCCATTATGCAATGTTTTCGTTTTCAAAAACTCAAATTCAGTGGTAGAATTAATGTGGTCAGTTAACCCAATTTGCAAATATGTGCATCCTTTTTTTAAGCTAAGATCACTGGCAAACTCTAGCGGTAGTCTCTTTTGTGCTTTGAGGCGGTTCTCAGAATTTAGAGTTTTCCAGTAGATGTCAGATTAAGAACAGCCACTTTGGGGACTGGTGAAAAGTGGTACAGAAATGAAAGGGGGGGAGAATAAAATAAACATAAGACCATGTACCAAGGTCGAAGCATATTCATCGGGAAGCCAGTCATAACATTTTCCGATCTATTTAAACGTAACCCTTCCTCAATCAGATGAAGGATAAATCTAGTCTAGTATCCTGTTTCTTTCAGTAGCCAGCCAGTTTTGGTATAGCAGTAAAGGATGCCTGGTGAATAAGAGGTTGTGGTTGTTTGTTTAGGCAGATTCCCTGTTTCCTTAAAGTAGACAAAGGGAATTAGTGGGAGTCCTAAAAAAGAGAGGGTCTCCGTCCTGGAGAAAATACTGTAGAGTTGACTGATACTATTGACAGTGAGCCACAATAGATAAGCAATTGTGGTGAAACAACCGGGAAGAGTACAGGAATTCTACTCCAGTCACTGGAAACCAGTCTTCAGAAGCCCAATCCATATGTTATGCAACAGTGGGCGCAGTCCAAACCTACTTAGGCCGCCGTTGTAACCAGCGGCCCAGCGAAAACGGGAGGCCCCAGAACTGAAAGGGGATTCAAATCCCCTCCAAAAGGGGAATTCAAAGGGGATTTGATTGAATCCCCTTTCCGTTCTGGGGCCTCCCGTTTTCGCTGGGCCACTGGTTACAACGGCGGCCTAAGTAGGTTTGGATTGCGCCCAGTGTGGCATTCCCTTCCTGTGGTTTGGTCTCAAACCACAGAACCTTGGTAATACCTGTAATGTAGTTGAACCATGTGAGGTGGGTAAATGACATGGTTCTTCCAACACCTGCATATAAAGCATGTATTTGCTTTTTTAGAGAGAAGAAGGTGAGATTCTCAGAATTCTGTATATACTGCACTTCTGGTTTGGGGGGGGGGAGAGACCAAGGGGCCTATGAAAGTCATCCAAAATTTGTGGACCCTGCCTATATTCACTCATTGCCTCTCTCTTTCTCTTTCTCTCTCTCTCTCTCCTTTCCATAGCCCCATCTGGCAGTTGGAAGCAATGACTACTACATCTCAGTGTACTCTGTGGAGAAACGAATCAGATAACAGTGTGTGGCTGCTGTGTCGGAGCAGGACATCTTCTGGCAGGCGGGACCATGTCTCAGTCACCTTGTACATAGTGAAACTATCGACTTGAATGTTTAGTGTTGGCTGCTGCTGCTGTGCGACCCCCATAACTTGAACACTTTTATCTCCTGGTTAGCTACTGATGATTTTGAGGGGAGGGAGAGAAGCAATCTCCTGCTTTTCTTCACAGCGAGAGCCTCCAGAAGCGACCAAAAAGCAGCATTCATATTTTGAATGGGTTCCGTCACCACCAATGCCACACCTATTGCTGCTTCTCTGGTTGTTAAAAACATGGTTCCTATGAACTTCACGAGACTATTTCTTCCTGGAAGAGGGGTGGAGTTTCCTTGATGTCAGGAAGGAATTCAGAACTTACCTACTGTTCCATTTACTCTACGTAGAACGTCTGTGGCTGCTACCTATTTTGTGCCAAGTGCTGGCCCTCGCAGTCGCATGCTAGCGGGCTGCCTGGTCTTGGATAGTCTGTGTATCTTCCTGTTCTATATGCCACCAGCCATCTTCTCTAGCATTCACTGTTCCACTGGAAACAGACAAAGGGAATTAGTGGGAGTCCTAAGGAAGAGGAAGTCTCAATGCTACAGAAAATACTGCAGAGTTGGCTGCCACTGTGGAGGGGGAAGCAGGAAAATACCCCTACTTCCTTGGTATCCATTGGGAAACCGGAGTGTCACATTTGAGTAGCTGCATCACTGCATGCAACAGGACAGGAGATCTTCCCCACTCATGTCCACTCCATCTTTAAGTTACTCCAGCCATCCTCTGCTCCTTTTGCTCACAGCAAAACCCCATAAGCACAAGAAATGGCCTGCTACCTCCACATAGACAGCAAGGAGTTCGCTGATCATTGTACCGCTGCCTTAAATCCTCCCCCTGCCCATCCCGGTGCTTTCCTTTTGCAGAAGTGCTATTATTCAGCTTGGTGATGATGAATGCAGATACTTGCAACTCGCAGATGAGACCTGTGCAGCCATCCCTCCTCCTCCCCTTCCCCCTCCGAGCATTTGCACGTAGGTTGAACGCAGGGTCAGCTGTTCGTACCTGGGCCCCTGTCAATGCATGTGTGCTGACTGCAGAACTACCGCTGTTGCTGCTGTCTAGAGAAAGAATGCTGGTTCCATCTTGCACACCTTCTGTCTTTCATACAGTGACGATTCCAGTCTCTTCAGGTGACTGGGGAAGATACAGGGGAAGGTCATCTCAAGTCAAGAACTGCCTGGTTAGTGTAGGGCACAAGGACAAGGAGGCCTCGCATTGTGTTGTGCCCAGGCCACTGTAGTAACCGCATGCAGCTCCTTTAAGCCTCAGCCGGATACCTGTTGTTCATAAAGCTGTGGGGAGGCACGGAAATTTAGTCTTGCCAATAATGTTGCCAATTGTGATAGTGATAAGAGTAGAGCGCCATCCCGTTCATCTTGCATTATGGACATCAGCTTTGCGTAGCCTGCGCAATCCACCTTCTGGCTCTCCCTAGGGAGCCTGCTGTATGTATGTTTTTTGTGGACTGAGAACCACCTTGCAAGATCCAGGGAGGATCTTCTTCATTCAGGGAGGAATGCTCATATAGCTTGAAGCTTTGTTGCATACCACTCAGATTCAGATTACGTGAACAGAATCAATAGGAGATGATGTGACACGCCTGTTTGTTGACCCCAGTGTCAGCTGTGCTGGGATGTGCAGTCTGTGGCCCCCATTGCCATACCTGTCGCACTGTAAGTGGCAGTGAGCTCAGGGAAGGTCAGATAGATGATGGATTTTGTTGACAAGCATCAAGCCAAGTCTGGGATCTGTATACAGCTGACTTAACCCACACAATTAAAAATGGATGAGAATATGATTTTTAATTTTTTTATTATTTTGTAACCTACATCCAATATGTTCGTTTCAAGAACAAGATCCCCTGTGCTTCCTCTCCGCTTGCGCAGCCAGGACTATGGCTGTGTGTTGTTTTCTTTAATGCCAGACTTCCAGCTTTCATCCAAGCATGTGTGTGGGGGCTGTGCTTTTTCACAGGTCTGATGTTGAGATCCAATCATGAAGTTTAACCAACGTTCCAGAAAACATTCTACGTACACAGTTCACTTACCGCTCTATTTATTTTCCAAAAAAATTAAAAATTAAAAGAAAAATACATTTAATAATAAACCACCACAAGATTGTTATGTGAGAGTAAAACAATTAATAAAATAAATGGTTAATAAAATATAAATGCCAGAACAACCTCTGCTCACAGTATTCTTATTTGAGTGAAGGAGAAGGCAGCAGTGACAGAGAATAAGGCAGCAGGATGTTCCAGAACTGGTGCCCAGTTTGCCCAGACAGCTAATTCTCAGGCGTTTCTGAAGGCTATGATAAACCCAGCGATAACCAGCAGCACACCTGGTCATCCTTGTTTTTTACAAATCATGGGAGTTAGGGCTAGGTGGACTGGACCCATTTCACTGGCTATCCAGTGAAAAAAATTAATTGCAGTCTTAACCATGTTTACTTTTGTGTAAATTCCACCAATGAATTGCCCCAATCTTATCCCCCACCAAGAGCGCCAATGCAGCCGCACCATGGAGGCACGCGCTGCGTCCAATGGCAGGGGGAGCGACCAGGAGGCCACCTCAAAGTAAGGGAACTTTTAATGTACAAACTTAGACTTTCGTGGCTGGTATCCTCATTCTCCATATATAAATTATCCAGGTTTCTTGACCATGGTCTGGTAAACTTTTGTTTCCCTGATGTTTCAGCCTTCTCTGTGTAGGGCATTATGCCCTAATAATAAACAAAAGTTAACCAGACCGTGGTCAAGAATCCCAGATAATTTTGATATGAAGAACTAAGGAAACGTTTGTCTCTACCTCAAGGTAAGCTCCCTACTATGGGTCTACTCGGATCTGCATCTTCAGAGCTAGTACCATCTTTGTCTTCCTGGTCCCAAGTTCCAGGGACACAACAGATATTGCGAAATTCAGCTCTCGCCTACCCTACCAGAGGGTATGCACCAAGCAGCTCCAGTCCTGGCTATTGTTCAATCCAGACTATTCTCTGCTAGAGAAAGGAGGGCATTCCTGAGCCTCCATGAGATGGAGACAAGGCCAGCTAGCTCAATTGTTTCTTCCATGGAAGGGCGCACTGCCTCATGCCTTGAAAACATGGTTTCTGTTGAGCTCTATAGGGGTCAACGCTTTGCTAGCTGGCACTAAGGTGTGTGTGCACATGCGTGCGTGCATGCATTCTCCCTTAGTTTTAGTTAGGTCTAAGTCCTTCATGGGGAAAGGAAACTTGATAACACTCTTGGCTATATTTCCTGGCCTGTAGGCAGGGGAAGGAGTGAAGGACTACAGCAGCGGTCTGCAGGCCCCATTTCCACCAAGATAAGCAGTGGTAGGACTTGCGAGAAACAGGTGGAGACAGAGCATCCTCCATGGGGAGCCAGAGCATCCTCTATGGGTTTGGAGGGACTGCCATCAGTGATAAACCTCCCAGTGGGCTGATCAGAGTTGCCACAGCAGGGGTGGGAGGATAAAAGGAGGCACCTCCCTGACTCACCCCATTTTTTCTTCAAGGCAGGAGGGTAGGTCCGGCAAGGCCCTGTCACAACAGCAGCAGAAGAAAGGGCATTGTGTGGGCTTTGCCTAGGACTCTCTAGCATCTGGCTCCCCTTCCTGCCTTTTCCCCAGGATCCAGTGGGATGAGTTGAAAGCAGACAGCCGGAGTGACAAGATCTGCTTCTTGTCAGGAACCATGTGCTAAGACAGTTTTCCCCCCAAGGACCAGCCAAACACACAACAGTTCCTTTTCTGGACTCCTTCCAGAGGGTCCTGGATGCAATCTGGCTATACCTAAACACCCCTATCAGTTGCTCAAGCCTGAGCAGCTCCTGAAAAAACCCAAGCCATATAGTGCCATTTAGTGGATGTGCTATTGGTGGTTCATTTGTCCTCATCAGTGATTCCTTCTGAAGGGACAGGCGCCCAAAGGAGTGGAGACTGCACTCAAGAGTTTTGAGGCATCTTTGGCAATGCGTTGAGCCTCTGTGATCAATTCAGTCTTTGGAAGATCCACCAGCTGTGGTGGAAGAACTGGTGTTGTTCCTCAAGGCAGTCAAGGACAGTTTTTAAAAGAGTTGATTAGCAGCAACCCAGATGGCAGACTCGTCTCTTGATGCAGTTCAGCTTAACTCCAGGGTTATCGCATCCAGCATGGCAACTAGACGCAACATTTGGCTGAGGCAATAGGAGGTTGATCCAGGCTCTCAAGCTCACCTAATGGACATTCAATTCTTGGCATTATGCTATTCGGTGAAGCTCTGGATCAAGTCCTAGTAGAAATAAATAAGAAGACAGCTCTTATAGCAAAGCAGGAGGAGAAAAAGCCTCCAGCTCGATCAGCAGATATCTCCAACACTTCTTGGACCAGTGGCACAAATTTGTGGGACAGGTTCAGATGTTCATTTGGGTCAAATAATAGTGAAAAACACTCTCTAAAGCCAAAGGCCATCCAGTACCTTCTGGAGATCAGGACCACTGAACCTGTTCTTTGGGACCAGAGGTGCCCCAAGGTTTACTCCATCTTTTTTCTCATTCTCAAGGAGAACAGGTTGTACAGGCCATCCTGGATCTCAAATGGCTAAGTTTATAAAAAGTTGTTTCAAAATGGAAGCATTGTGTATTCCATTGTCGCAACCATGGTACAAGGAGACTTTCTAGCCTCCATTGACCTGGCAGAGGTGTACCTACATGTTCCTATTTGCCCAGCTCACCAACAGTACCTGAGATTAGCATATGGCTCCTCACACTTCCAGTACCATGCACTGCCCTCAGGGATCACAGCAGAACCCAGAGTGTTTACCAAGATCCTGGTGGCACTGGTAGCACACCTCAGGCTACAGGGGATGTCCTGATAAGGTCACAGCCCAGCAGTTAGGGGCATGTGGACATCCAGAAGACACTGGACTGCCTCCAGCACTATGGCTTCTTAATTAACCAGGAGAAGAGCTCTCTTGAGCTGGTGCAGGTGCTGGATCATCTGGGAATGAGATGGGCCATCTGGGGATGAGATGACACTGGCAACTACCTCATGTCCCTGTCAGAAGAGCACTAGGGAAGATATTACAGCTGACCAGGAGGGTGTGTACAACCACTTAGAACTCATGATGCTGGTACTGCTGTTAGGGAAGTTGGTGTCCAGCTAGGACAGTGAATTAGTCTTGGTTCCACACTAGGCATCTGCAGGGCATCTGCTGCCTTACCAGGAAGCAACAGCGAATCAGCTATGCTTGTCCATTTTAATCACAAGCAAGATCAAGAAGGTGCTGATATGATAGACACACAATGTCAGACTTCCTCAAGGGGTGAGCCTCAACAGTCCCAAACAGGATACAGATAATCACAGACACCAGCCTCCTAGGATGGGGAGCTCACATGGGATAGCATGACACAGGGCTCCTGGTCCAGGCTAGAGGTAAGAAGGAGCATAAATTGGTTAGAACCCAGGGCAATATGGATGGCCCTTCTGTTGTCCCAGGCTCAGATTCAGTACCACCATAGTCACATACAGACAACATAGCAGCAGAAATGCACATCATCAAGGTGAGACTCGATCCAAACCTTTACACAGACTAGAATGCACTCTCTTGGGCAAAGAACACGTGGCTTTGATCCAGAAGAAATACTTAGCCAGGATCTCCCAACATGGTAGCAACCAACTTGTTTGGTCGAAAACAGGTGCAGAAGTTGGAATGGAAATTGAATCCAGAGGTCTTCCAGGCGGTGATGTGTTGTCTCAGGTAGTTCGTTATCAACCCATTTGCAAAAGAAGTAAACTATCTACTTCCAAGATTCATGACACTTCACACCTTTGCAACCAGAGGGGCTCGATTCACTCAAGCAAGCTTGGCCTCAAAGGTCTGGCCTGGTCTGTGGTATGCCTTCCTGACTATAGCTCTGATACCCAGGACCCTATGGTGGATCAGAGGACAGGCAGTAGGTGACATTTTCATAGCCCTGATATGACCAAGACAATCTTGGTTTCCAAAACGCCTGAAATTGTCAATAGATGTGCCATGGGCTCTTCAAACGCCAACAGATCTGCTCTCACAGGGTCTGATTCGTCATCCACAGCCGCACCTGCTTCTGACAGCATCAAGGCTGAGCAGATCTGGCTGAAATGTTATGGGCATTCTGACAAAGTGCTGAATACACTGCTGGCCTTGAGACAGCAGTCTGCTCACAAGGTGTATAGCTTCATGTGGAACATCTTTCTGCAGTGGTGTACAAATAGGGGAGTAACACCAGACCAGAGATTCAGTGCATGCTGGAATTTTTACAAGACAGGCTGGAAAAAGGTTTGAGGACTAGCTCTCTGAAGAGGCCACTGGTAGCTCTAAATAGTATTCTGGGGTGTAAGATTGGGGAGTGGAGTGCACCTTCCTCACACCCAGACATAAAGTACTTCTCAAAAGGTGGTGTTGCTACTGAACCCTCCACAGATACACGGATTTCCCAGGTGGAATCTCAACTGGGTGCTGACAGCATTCATGGGGTCTCCCTTGGAGTCTGGATACTGTGAGAGCTGACCTTCAAGATGCTGTTCTTGGTGGCTGTTAACTCTGTGAGATGAGTATCTGAGTTGGGAGTGCTCTCTTCCAACTCAGGTGTGCGTTCCACAAGGACAAGGTGGTTCTGAGGCCAGACCCAACGTTTATGCCAACCGTTAATGTGTTGTTTCAGGAGGTGGTCCTTCCTACTTTCTGTTCTAACCCAGTTCATCCATGGGAAAAGAGTTGGTACATGCTGGATGTGCAAAGAGTCTTTTTTCGTAGAACAATTCAGATCAGAAAGTCAGGAGCCATATTTGTATTATTCCAGGGATATTTGTATTTTTCCAGGGTAAAACATACATAGCTTTTTAAACTGTTCCTTGTAGCACTTGATTTTCAGACCACCATCTTTGTTGCCCTCCTCTGAAGCTGTTACAGCATATCACTGTCCTCCTGAAAACGTGGTAACCAAAACTGGATTCAATGTTTCATGTGAGGTCTAACTAGGGCAGACTAGAATGGAACGATTACTTCTTGTGATCTGAACTCCAGCATTAGCTTTTTCTTTTTCTTTTTTGCGTGCAGCCACATCATACTGCTGGCTCATGATCAGCTTGTGGTCTACTAAGACCACCTAGAGCTTTTTTAGACATGCTGCTGCCAAGCTAGGTCTCTCCCACCCTGTACTTGTGCTTCTGATTTGTTTGTACTCATGTGTAGGACTTTACATTTACTTCTGTTGACCGTCTTGTTGGTATGGGCCCAATGATCAAAGCCTATCAAGATCGTTTTGAATCCTGCTTCTGTCTTCCAATGTGTTAGCTGTGTGTGTGTCCCCCCCCCCAGTTTCATGTCATCTGCAAATCTGATAAGCATCCCCTCTACCAAATATAAAAATATTGAACAGCACAGGGCCCAAGACAGACCCCACTCGATGTCTTTCTCTAGGGGCTGAGGCTGATGGTTCAACCATTTCAACCCACCTAGCAGTAGTACCATATAGCCCATATTTTTTTTCATTTAAATTCATTTAAAGTAACTAGGTGTTCCTTTACCATCTCTTTACCTATTTCTGAGCCATGACGCTCAAAGGTAAGTTGGGCCACCTTTCCGTCGGGAGAGAACACAGATGCAAAATAAGAATTGAGAAGTTCTGCCTTCTGTTGTCTGTTATTACTTTAACATGCCCCCTTTCACCTTTCCAAAACAGAATTTGAAGTAAGAAATACCCTTTTCTGTGACATGTCTTTGCCAGCTCAAGTGAAATATAATATAGGTAAAAACAGCAGCAGCCTCAAGACCACAAAGGAAAAAATAAGAAGTGCATGTTGGCGAGGGGAGAGGTGCTCTGTGGATGAGACAGATGAGATTGAAAACAGGCTTAGATGTCTTTGGTCTCACTAAATACTTTTATCATGTCATATACATCCCGCAGAAAACAGCAGTTCTATGAATCGGATAGCAATATAATATGTTGACCCTGCCCGTGCATGAATTCCAAAACGGTATCCCTGAATGTGGCCCCCATTCTGTCCCTTTCTTCCCACACACTAACTTTAGAGGGAAGACCAAAAACAAGTCCAGGTATCACAGGATACAGGTGCAGTACAGTATCATTCTTGTGATTTCTTGAAGGGGAGGAGACTATTATTAAAAATCTTGACACCAGGTGTCACCAATGTACTGCAGTCTGCCAGTGTAGAAGGAACCACTGCAAAACTCAGCAGGAAAACTCTGACAAGGTGGAGCCCGCATGCATCCAACTGAAACAGCTGTTCTCCCTAAAAGCAGCCTGACTGGAATAGCGTTTCACTTGCTATGCTTGTTGGTAGCAGTCAGTCATTTAATAGCAGATGTTCCCGTGAGATGAAGCAGGAGTGACAAGAAGACCTAGGTCTGATAAGAAGAGTGCATCGCTGCACAGATAACTTTTGCATTTTATTTATTTATTTATTTATTTTAGGAATTTGTAGCCCGCCTTTCTCCCGAGGGCACTCAAGGCGGCTTACAACATATTAAAATACATATAAACATTAACAATTTATAAACACATTAAAATAATTAATTAAAACACTTAAGTTAAAAATAAACAACCCCAGTGGGTCACCAGCATTTACATATATTAAAACCATTTGTTAAAAAGGTCAGCCCACCATGTCAGACATTAAAAGCAGTCCTAAATAAAAACGTCTTAAGGCCCCGCCGAAAGGCTTCTAAAGAGGGAGTCGTTCTTAATTCCAAGGGGAGGGAATTCCACAATTGGGGCGCCACCGCCGAGAAGGCCCTATTCCGCGCCGCCATCCCCCTCACTTCTGTCAATGGCGGCACGGTTAACAGGGCCCCCCCCGATGACCTCAGAGTACGGGTCGGATTATAAGGAAGGAGGCGGGTCCCTGGACCCGAGCCATTAAGGGCTTTAAAAGTCAAAACTAGCACTTTGAATTGTGCCTGGAAACGAACCGGCAGCCAGTGTAGCCGCCGAAGCAACGGTCCGACTGAGTCGAACCAACAAGCCCCGGCAACCACCCGGGCCGCCTCATTCTGCACTAGTTGCAGTTTCCGAACAGTCTTCAAAGGCAGCCCCACGTAGAGCGCATTGCAGTAATCTAGTCTAGATGTCACTAGGGCATGGGTCACTGTGGCCAGGTCTGCACGATCCAAGTACAGTCGCAGCTGGCGCACCAGCCGAAGCTGGGCAAAAGCCCCCCTGGCCACAGCCGCCACCTGGGAATCCAGGAGCAGCTGCGCATCCAGGAGAACCCCCAAGCTGCGGACCTGCTCCTTCAGAGGGAGTACAACCCCATTCAGAGCAGGACGATTTTATAACACCCTCTTGTATTCTTCGCCCACCAATGGAGCCAGTGCCCAGAAGGAGGAAGCAACGTGGAAGAGCTTGAAGAGCTCCGGCTCTCTGGTTTCAACAACAGCATCACAGAGTCATTCCCAGGAGAATGTCATCAGATTGGCTATCAGGAGCTCAGGAGGGGGTTTCACAGAGGATACAAGATGGATAGGCCACCTAAATAGTTCCCGCACTTGTCATTGATCTGGCAATATACCCCCCCCACACACACACACACACACGTCTTGCAAATGGGATAGTTAAGTGGGAGTGTCGCAGGATGGAAAGTCTTGGGCACAAATAGTTGGCCCCCATGAAATACAGTCACAATAAGGGACAGAAAGAATAATGTGTCTGTCTTGCTTGTCTGAGGTAGTTTAAGATTAATGGACACAGTGCTTAGTTACATCTTAGTGGAAGTGGTTACCATGGGAACCCTAAATGTTCTCTGTCTGTAGCATGTGCTCTAATCAACTGCAATGACTGTACTACATTACTGTTTGTTTTAAACAAGAAGCCGCCGTCACACAGCAATTACATCTGTTGAGCCTCTTCAGGAGGGCCATAGTACAGTATTCCTCTGTCCAAGAACCAGGTTCTGTTGTTGCTCTACATTTGTAGCCACTGTATTTCTCTACAAATGTTATAGGGCGCAACACTCTCCAGATAATGGTTAGAGTGACCACATGTTTTCCAGTTTCAGTAATGCTCTAGTCACAGTGTTTCCTACTGTCATAACTCTGGACCTGTCTGACACCCCCCCCCCAGCCCTCTAATCTGGGGCACCTCTATTCCTGGCCCACAGTTTGTTACCCAATCCCTTTCCTCAATTTTTCCAAAATCTCAGTCTCTGGATTTCTCTGCCCCAGGGCCAAGTTGCAGGGAGAGCTTGGCAAAGTAGACTCTGGGTTGCCCTTCCCCCACCCCCACCCGCACTCTGGTTGGGTCCCTTCCCCTTACATTCACAGCAAGCAGATTGCAGACTTGATGCAGAACATGACAGACTCCCTCCTCCCCTCTCTGCCTCCTCTTTTTTTTCCAAATTGAACAATGGGTGCAGAGCTGGCAGCAAATTAGCAACCTGTCTGCCTGATGTTTGGTCACAACATGGCTGCCTGTCATCACCACACTGAACAACTGCATGGGCTACAAGCAACTGTGCAAAACAGTGGCAAAAACAGGCAGTTGTGCTGCACCCAGGAGAGACCTGCGCAGATCTGCCATCTGAATTGGGGCAGATCCACCACCCGGCTACTAGTAAACCCTCCCCCCAAAAAGCCTCATAAGTTCCACCATCACGGTTGCCCCCCCCACCTCCTCACTTAGGAAAACAGCCAGGCGAATGAATGGAGAGTGGAACCCCCCCCCCTTGCTTTCAGCTCCAGCATCACCTTCTACCTTTGACTCTGAGTGGTCCTGTTTAGGATGAATGAACCCAAAGGAAGGAGCCAGCTTAGAGCTGAAGGGGGAAGGGAGAGAGCTGCAGATTGCCACTTTCTGCCTGACCTTGCCCATTTGGCTGCTTTCCTAAGCAGCTAGGAGGAGGAGGAGGAGGCAGCAGCATTCCCCCCCTCCAGTGAAGGTAGACTGCCACTGCCCTGATGCTCTTCCCTCTCACTCTCAGCAAGGAGCACTGATTGAAGTGGCACGGTGGTGCTCCCGAGGCGGGCAGCATGCAGATGAGGGGGTAGGGCTCCCTTTGCCAGCTCACTGCTTCCCCTCCAACTCTGCCCTCAGAGCAAGTGCTTCCGTCAGCCTCATGGCTAGGCCAGCCCTGGTTGCACCCAGCCAGCTTGTGGGCAAGCACCCAGACTGCCTCCTCCTCCTCCTTCTGCATGCTCACTACTCCATTTTGAAATGAGAGGAGGGCGGAGTGTTGTGCAAAATGCTGCCTGCCGCCAATGTAAGGGAATGGAAGGCCAATTAGCCAGCAGCCACTGGGCGCAGTCCCTCCCAAGGGACAGGCCAGATGCCGGGGGACCACCCTGTTACCCGCGCATTTCTAGTATCGGCCCTGCTTTAAAGAAAGCTGAGGCACACTCTCATACTACTACTACGGAGGGGGGGGGCTGACAACCCTGACATATCTCGGAGGCCGCTGCTACTCAATTCAATACAGCGCTACTCTACTAGGAGGTGTCCCCTGAACACGCAGCATTGGACTGAGCCATACAAAAGCTAAAAACCAGCTGCTCCACCTACAGAGTAGTAATTTTCCTTGCGCAAACAGCTTGTGTAAGAGGAAAAGTTAACAACGTCCATATCTTCTATTCTACATGCTCAGGCTGTTTGTATAACTACTGTAATTGTTCCTCTGTGTACTTTATTGTTCCACAGTACTGTAATTTGTACACAGGTGTGGAAAAGTAGAATAATCCCCCCCCCCCTGAATTGCAGCCAGATTTCTACTATGAAAGAGCCTTTGGGTTAAATATGGCTGTGAACAGATTAATAAAGGGAGGCTTGTTTTGTCTGTATTTATACATGCACACTTTTTAAAGTGACAGATCTGTTACTGTAATGCTTAGTTATCTCAGTACAAGTAATACTTTGAGCATAGTTAAACAAGGCAATTTGTTGGTTAAAAAATGGTATTTATTAACACACATCGTCTGAACTGAAAAATGCATCGACAACTACCCTACTTGAATATCCAAGTACAAGTATTCAATGCAGGCTATAAAATCCACATTTTGAATCTGTGACTAATCCAATAGTGCTAATTAACTGAATGCTTTCTCTCTCCACTATTTTCATCCCTGCCCCTAATCCTAGGCTTGCCATATTTTTGTCCCCTCCAACTAGGACCCCCCCCACAATTTTTAAGTGAACAGGGGGCGCGAAGTGCCCCCTTTTTTGCCGTGCAAAGCGCGGCCGGAATTTTTATTTATTTATTTATTTATTTAATCTTTAAAAGAAATAGAATCAATTAAAGAAAAAACGAAGGGGGTGCGAAGCGCCCGCGCAAATTTTAATTATTTATTTAATTTTTACAATAAAAATTAACTTACCCCATCGTTGTCGCCCGTTGCCGCTGCTCCTCTGCGTCGCCACTACGCATCGCCGCTGTCGCTGGCTGGCCCGGTCTCTCACCGGCGAGCGGGAACCCCAGCAACAGCAAGCCCGGAGCTGTGCGTGCCTCGCCAAGGCATGCACAGCTCCGGGCTTGCTGTCGCTGGGGTTCCTGCTCACTGGTGAGAGACCGGGCTCGCTGTCGCTTGCTGGCCTGGTCTCCCACCGGCGAGCGAGCAGCGGGAACCCCAGCGACAGCAAGCTGTGCGTGCCTCACCAAATCTCGGCTCTTGCGAGATTTCCGGAGTCAAAATGGCGGCGCCCAGCTAAGTTCCTCCACGTTTTCAACATGGAGGCGGCAGCGGCGGCGGCTTACCAATCGGCCGGAAAACCATCCCGGGACATTCTCGGTAAATGGAGGCATTCACCGGGACTGTCCCGGTTTTTCCGGTACGAATGGCAAGCCTACCTAATCCACAGCCAGCCCACCCAAGAGGCCTGCTTGAAGCAGTTGCCTCAGAGTCAAGCAGCAGATTGATGGATGGGGGTATCTTTCTGTCTGCTGACTTGCCTCCACGGCTGCTGCTCCTCCTTCCATTCTGGATTGGAAAAGAAAGCAGGCACCAAGAGGAAGAGGCACCATGTGGAGGGAGGGGAGAGTGCCGAGTTAGAGCATGGGCAGCGCAATCCTGACTAAGGATCCGGCCGGCGGCCAAGGGCCGCCCACCAAATCCTGAGCCCAGGCTTCCCATCGAATGGCGGGCTGGAGGTCTACTTGAGGACAGGGACATTCGTCCCCTTCCCCGGGTGTAAACCAGGGCCTGCCCAATAGGCCTCCTCGGATTTCCACCAGCTAAATAGCTGGCGGAAGTCAGAGGAGGCCGTATAATGGCCTAGCCACCTGGCAGGGATGGGGATATGGTGGGTGCCATCCCCCTCCCCCTCCCGGGCCGGCTAGAACAATGACGCCCCTCCCTCGCCCACCAGACTGCCCATGCGGCCGCCAGCGGGAGAGCTTACCTTCTTCCGGCAACCGCATCCTCAGTCCTGCGTCAGAGTGAGGAAGGCCGGCCTTGCGCCGGCCTCCCTTACTCTAGAGTCGTCGCGAACGTGTTTTACAGCACATTCACGACGGCTTCTGGCGACGGAGCGCTCGCTCCATCGCCGGTTATTTCAGATGGATTGCGCCCTGAGAGTGGGAGCAGCAGAAGCTGACACATCAGGTAAGGAGGGGCATCATTTGGCCAGTGTCAAGAGGACTTGGACCAGCCCTGCCTTAATCCTACTTAAAATAGATACCTGAAATACTAGAAACAATTTTATTTGCTATTCTGTGAGCATTTCTGCACTACAAACCTGCCTCAGAAACAAATTTGACTATCTGAAAGAATCCTAGGGACTGTAGCTTGGAAAGTGTGTTGAGAATTCTGCTCCAAACTCTGCTCACGGTTGCCAGAGTTCCCTGGGGAGTGGGAAGGCCATTAACCAACTTAGGACTGTTGGTACAGATATGCCCTGAATTGTCTTGTATCAAAAATGTTTGTATATTCTGCTTTCTAGCCTCAAGAGGCTCTCAAAGCAGCTTAAAACCATCATTGCAATGAAATACATGAAACCACAATAAAATTAATAAAAGAAATCATCTAAACATTTCCAGAAACAATTACTGAGGAAAAGTCTGTTTTAATGAGTCATTTTTCAGAATCTCATTAAAGGACAGGCCTAACAGGTCTCTAGGAAGTACATTCTGAAATGAGGGGGGTCACCCCCAAAGGCAGCCCCGTTTTGTGTGAGCCTTTAGCTCTAAAGGCAGGGGGGTGCGCTAACTAGGCTCTCCTCAGAAGACTTAAGCACATGGGTGAATATAAGGGAGAAGGTGGTTCCCAAGCCACTTAGGGCTGCAGAGATCCATACCTGCACTTTAAATTGTGCCAGGAAAACAACTGGTAACGTAAATCTCTGAGAACAGGTGCATGCATTTTTATGCAGAGAGTAATGTTCTTTGTTATAGTCTCTATATTAGTTTCTGCTTTAATTATTAGTGCTTCTATTTAAGTATACAATACAGTTAGAGCTGCTTGTCATTCCCAACATTTTCATGTCCTTCCCTTAAAACTATTCCCCACACTTTCATATGTGATAAATGCATGTAACTATTTTGCCACGTTTAATTATCTCTGTGCAGCTTTTCTTCATAAATCATGCACCAGATTTTTGGGAGAAACCTGGAAATCCAGTGACTCAAAATTAAGCTTTGAGTTTTGTGTCCTGTTCGTTCAATCAAGCATCAGGCCATCAGACTGTTGTCCATAGAGGCATCCTTAAAAAGGTCAATGCAACTTTTTTTTTACTTTTTGCCATGATCTGGTTCAAAGGCTATTCATTGAAGATTTATCTGCCCTACATTTCTCAACTGCCTGCCAGTACCAGCCTTTCTCCC
This sequence comes from Plestiodon gilberti rubricaudatus, assembly GCA_026170595.1. Classification (NCBI taxonomy): domain Eukaryota; kingdom Metazoa; phylum Chordata; class Lepidosauria; order Squamata; family Scincidae; genus Plestiodon; species Plestiodon gilberti. Next base: position 149,990,800 of record JANXHW010000002.1, on the reverse strand, counting down.
AGGCAGCTCATCAAACATCCCTAGATAGACACTCAGAAAGCTGCCATGGGATGGGAAGCTTCTTAAAACTCACCTGGTCTGTGAAGCCTTTGGCACCATGCCTTAGTCCTCTATCCCTAAATAATAAAATTAAATAATAAAACTTATAAAATTATGTGTACCTGAAACAAATGCATATGCTTCCCCTGTTTACCCCACCTCCATCCCCCTTCCCCTGCTGCTGTCTCCCTTTTGTGTCAATATCTAGTTTTCAAGCAGAGGTGGGAAGGCCACCTGTCAGGAATGTTGTAGTAGTTGCCCACACTGAGCCAAGGGTCTGGAGTAGGTGACCTCCAAGATCCCTTGTGACTCTAACGTTCTATGATGCCAGTTACCTCCTGTAGGCAAAGCATGTTCTGTACCACCAAGCTACGGCACCATTCTTGTGACTTAGACCACTACGTCGCAGATCAAATCCTCCAGCTTCAAGCCCCCGTATCTCTTGCTAAAAATCTCCACCGGAGTCCCTGGCTGAACTGCTGTTAATCCAAGTAAACATCAGATTAGACTGACCAATGGTCTGGTGCAACAGAAAACAGCTTCCTATGTTCATAAACTGGGTGCAAACTATATGCACAGTCGTTGTACATCATGCCTTATCCTGCAAACTACCTTTGAAATTCAGGTGTTTCAAAAGCAGCTTGTGATGGGTTATGAAGGGGCTGTTGTTCAGGAATAGAAGCCCCATTGCACATGCATGCATAGAGGAGTTCACCACATAATTGCTTTGTGTCTTAAGAAAGATCGGCGTGAACAATCTCCTTTCCTCACATGTTCTGTCATTTGGTTTTCTTTCCTCTGTGCATCACCATTATTCTCAGCCACCTCTCATTATTTTTATCCCAATTTCACACAGTTTTTCTCAGTTTCTGAAGCCTAATATTAAGACTTCATTATAAATCATAACTATTGAGATTATGTTTTTTTAAAGTTTCTAAACCCACTGACACCTCATTACAGAGAAGCTCAAAATTATAATTGCATCGAACATGTGTGCTCGGCCTCTTTCTGAGCCCATTCTGTCTGTCAGGGAGGATGGGATGAATCGTGTATGTGCTCCTAGAGTGCAAAAACAGTTGTTGAGGTAGTGGTGGGAATGACAACAATAACACATCATGATGGTTCAGCTTCCCACATCAGTGTACACCTTAGGAAGCAGGACTTGCAGTCAGCTCAGACATTTAAATGGCAAACGAACATGCCCTACCTAACACAACCATCGTGCAAACTCCAAATGTTATCGAAACCCAATGAGTTCAAGAACTTGGCCGTTTCTGCTATAATGGCTCAAAATTAAAGCCTGACTAAAAACCCACCACTCTTAGTTGTGACAAATTATTTGCATAGTGATGAGTAGGCTTTGCCCTTTTATGGTACAATCTATGGCTTTATATCACATTACTGTCATGGCTCCCTCAAAAAAAATTCTGGGAGTTGTAGTTTGGGGACATGGTGAGAATTCCCTGAGAGATCTGTTTTCCCCTTCCCCCATTCCCTGTGCTCAGTTCTCATAGTATACTGGGTAGAGGACATTGCCAGTTTAAGGCTCCAATCCTATGCACACTTACCTGAGAGTAAGTCCCACTGACTATAATCAGACGTACTTCTGAGTAGACATGGCTAGGATTGGGCTCTTAGTCCAGGAATTGTCTTTGCCCACAGGATACAGGTACTTTCTTGTCTTGTGTGCTCCCTGAAGCATCTGGTGGGCCACTGTGAGATACAGGAAGCTGGACTAGATGGGCCTTTGGATCTAGCTAGATCCAGCAGGGCTCTTCTTATGTTCATGTTTTTAACACTTGTGGTTGGGTGCACACACTGTCATGCTTACCTGTGAGGACAGAGCAAACAGGTGGTTCATATTCTAATCGGTGGAGCTGGCTGCTTCTCAGTGTCTGTAGTTTGAGCAGAACAGAGGTGCTGAAATGGAAGCAAGGCTGAGGGCAAGACGCCATTGCAAAAGTAACATTTCCTCCACAGCATCCTTTATCTTCTGAACAGTAATTGTTTGACAGAGTCTTTCTTGATCACTTGACAGAATGTCAGGTAACAATGGTATGTAGCTAAGTATAGTCTGACTTGAAATTCAGCAGCTCCAGTGGGGATTGGTAATGAAACCAGCCGCTTTCACTAGCGTGTGGCACAAGACTAGTGTGGTCTTTCATTCTGACTAGAACTGCAGAGCTCCTAAAATGAAGCAATTAACAATTATTTTCATGTTCATTTCTCTGGATAGGAGGAGTCTTGCCTTTTATCCACAGTTGCTCCTGCCCATTCACTGACTCCAATTAACAAATACACCTTGACAGTTGGTAGAATAGAGGAGGAGGAGGAGATGTCCTTAGAAGGGGGAGGAGCTGCATACTAAGAGAGAAAGTGTGTGTGTGTGTGTGTGTGTGTGTGTGTGTGTGTGTGTGTGTGTTTTCTAGAAGAGATTATTTGCAACCATTGGGACTGTTCCAAATTTGAGCTGATCAGGAAACAAAGGCTCCTGGAAAAGGATTTTTTTCAGCCAAGATGAAATTGTAGTGCTTGTTTGCATTCCAAATTGGCTTGTGGGTGTTATAGAGTACATTAAATTTTGACACTTCATGTATACTTGGATATGTGGCAACAGCGATACTCCTTGGCTGGCTGGCATCTGCACAGAACATCTGCTCGCCTATTCAGTAGACCAGGCTGAAGTTTTCTCAACGACAAATCATCCCTAAAAATGAAATCCTTGGGTTCTATGTAGAGGGGTCCTCACTAAAAGTTACATCATCCTCTAAACGTTTTCCAGAATAGAAAAGTTTTGCACTTCTTCCTAAAGGCAAGTAGGCTCAGACTTGTTGGAAGTGGGGAAAGGTGCAACACATTCTGCACCTGAAGGGGGCAACATAGCTAGTGAGCAAGCCAGATGGAATGTGAGTTTCCTCTCTTATTTTTCCCCCAGTAAGGCTCTTCTTTGGTATGCAGATTGCTAATCTCCATCTCCGCTATCTTTCTTCCTGCTAATCTCCGCTTCTTTCTTCCTCCTCCTTCCCAGAGTCAAGGCCCATGAGAGCTTGGTAAATTGTACCTGGGCCCAGGAGCCAAAGGAGGGGGACCAGAAATTTCCTGGGATCTCAGCTGGCCTCATGAAGAGTGAAAGACAGAGGCCGGGCCATCCAGGAACAGTTGCATAGCTAGATGGGGGTGTCTGGGGGGCCCGAGCCCTGGGCTTCTGGGGGGTGACACCACTAGTGGGCAAAATTGTTGAAACCTTGGTTATATATCATTCGATGTCTATTCCACTGCAGAATGTAATGGAACAAACCATATCAAATTAGCTGTGTACTATCAAAAATTATAGCCAAAAAACCAGAACTGGAAAACATAATTGCCTTATGCAGCATTTATTTTCTGGCCATTATTATTATTCATGTCATGAATATTACTGAAAATATTTTTTTGTATGGGGGGAGGGTGTCAAATGGCCTAGCTACGCCTCTGTCCAGGAGGCCAGGCTTATCAGGCGGGTAGACCTGGGTGCCACATTGGGAAGCCTGGTAGACCTGGGCTCCAGAGACTTTTCTGGCTGTTGCTGCCCCCCCGCCCCATTTGCCCCCTCCCCCTTTGAGCAGGGGCCCAAAAGAAACTTTGTATCCCCTGATAAAATTCCTCTCAGAAGCCCTGCCCAGAGTTCCCTACCAGTTAGATACCAATCATCTAGGACCACCCCTCTCTCCCCATCCCCAAGTATGGAGCTGTGATAAAGTCTTTTTGACCACATGCCTTGATGGGATCTTTCTAGAATCTAGGCAGATGTCTCCAAATCCCGCTGTGTAAACTAGCTATGCTAACAATACATGATTCAGCTGAGCCAAGGCTGCTGCTGGAAAGGTCTGCTACAGTCTCTCTCCCTGTTGCCTGCCCTCTTGGAAGGAATTTGGAACCACGTCCTAACCTGTATCAAGAGGGGCTCATGTGAGGTAAGAAGATACTCTAAAATGTGCTGGACCTAGACTAGGAGGATGCCCCATTTAAAGATCAGATACGTTATTATGCTTCAAATTCTTCTCCAAGGCACCTTGAAAATGTAGTCCATATTTCAGAGAAAGCACTTCCTGTATTACGCTTCTGATAAACAATTGTCTCTTTAGCTGTTAAGACCAGGGATGTGGATCAAGTCTCTGATTCCAAGTCTCGAGTCAAGTCCCAAGTCTCTGGGTCCAAGTCTCAAATCAAGCTCCAAGTCTTTGCCCCCAAGTCCCGAGTCTTTGGTTGCGAGTTGCAAGTCCCTATCTATTTAATGTTCCCAGTATGGTGTTCCCAGTAGCAATGTATGGTTGTGAGAGTTGGACCATAAGGAAGGCTGAGCGCCGAAGAATAGATGCTTTCGAACTGTGGTGCTGGAGAAGACTCCTGAGAGACTGCTAGGAGATCAAATCAGTCAATCCTAAATGAAATCAACCCTGACTGTTCCCTGGAAGGACAGGTACTGAGGCTGAAGCTCAAATATTTTGGCCACCTAATGCGACGAGAGGAGTCTCTGGAGAAGACTCTGATGCTGGGAAAGATTGAAGGCAAAAGGAGAAGGGGAAGGCAAAGGATGAGATGGTTAGACAGCATCACCGATGCAACGAACATGAAAATGAGCGAACTCAGGAAGATAGTGGAGGACAGGAAGGCCTGGCGGGATATGGTTCATGGGATCATGAAGGGTCGGACACAACTTAACGACTGAACAACAACATCTATTTAATAGGGAAAGCAGGTTTAAACCTGAATAAAATTCGACTTCTTGTAAAAGGGTCCAAGTCTTGAGTCGAGTCTTTCAAGTCTTTTACAATCGCCGAGTCAAGTCCGAGTCAAGTCATTGATGTGATTTGAGTCCGACTCGAGTCTGAGTCAATAGACTCAAGTCCACATCACTGGTTAAGACTATCTTCAAGTTCAGCTGTGAGTAATTTGGCGGCTAGGCTTAGATTTCCAACCTGTTAGAATCGCCCTTTTGGCTTTGCAGGCACCCTTCCTGCCAACACTGCTCTCATGCACATGCACACAGTCTTGAGCCCAGGTCTGCTCAGCCCAGAAATAAACTCAGTTGAGGAATTTATCACACAAGAGGTCAAAATGCAGTGGATGGCTGTTTGAGGATTGTTTTGGGTAGCAGAGCGAACAACCTCAAAGTGCCTGTAAGTAGGCTAACTGCCGGTAACCACGAGACAGAGTTTTCTAAAGGAATATAGATTTTAATGAGAGAGAGAAAAACAAGGAGAAGGCCATGTTTACTTGTAAGATCAGGTGCACAGAGACTGAAGTGGTTGTGGGTGAAAGAATATTTGTAAATAGCGCCGTTTAGACAGGCACGAGTTAAAAGGAGTTGGTTATCAGCACTTCAAACCCTCCCCATTCAGATCAGAGCATGATTACATAGCTTGCTCAGTAAAGACCTTAAGTGACATCTTGCATGTCTCAGGCATTCCTAGGCACATAAGTACACTGTAGGAAACAGGCACCCAGAGCGTGTTTTTACTTGCCTTGGCCTACTTGCTATAAAAAGCTCTACTTGTTTACCCTTCTGAAAGGCATCTGCTATCATGAATCTCGCTTAGGCCAAGGCAGGCATTCAACGTGAATGTGCCTTTTCATCCCCCTTCCTGTACCAGGAATAAAAGAACTGGGTGGCAGCAATGCAATGATGAGTTAGATGAGCATCTATTTGATTAATGCTTAATGATGAGCATCTATTTGCTTGGGGGTGGGGGCAACAGCCCACAATCCAACAGGGTCAGAGATGGCCCAAGGATGCGATGGACCCCATGCACAGTCAGCATCATGCACCTGACATTATGAGGTGGGAAATGTATTATCAATGCAATACTGAGCACAATCCTATGTTTGTCTACTCAGAAGTAAGTCCCATTGTCTTCAATGGGGCTTACTCCCAGGAAAGTATGCATAGGATTGCAGCCACTGTGTATTCCCTGAGGGATTCCTCCTAAGGGTTTTTTCCTCAGATGGTGGGTGGAACCATCTCTTCCAAATTGATGCTGGCCCTTGTTTCAACAAACCCTCCACCTTGGGCCATCCAGCCTTGCAGTATGAATCCTATGGAAGAGAAGAGGACAGGCCAGATTCATAACAGTAATTCTTAAACGGTTGCCAGGGTGTACTATTGTGCTCCAGGAGAGACTAATGTGTGCCTTGGAAAAGTTTGTATCCACTATGCGATGCCCCTCAGAATAGGGAAGCGCCATGCAACACTGCCAAGATGTGGGCAGCAACATGTTGAGGGAGGTGATAATGATGCTCCAGGATTCTCTGGAATAGCCTGCAGCTCATGGACACAGGGTAATCTCAGGTCACCCCAAGTGCCCCCAAAGCATGATTAACCCCACAACTTGAGTACACTAAAGGGAGGCAATATTAAATGCCAATATTAAATGGGTTGCCTGCCCGTTGTTCTGGAAGCTGATGGACACACACACACACACACACACACACACACACACACACACACACACACACACACACACACACACGAGTACATCTTTTTGAAAGCAAGAATGAAGGGTACCCTCCAGTTTTAATACTGGAAAACATTGTTCCAAACTTGGGGTACAGTGCTAGATTAGAAGTGCAGATGGACAGCTAGCATAGAAAGAGTGGATAGGGGACTGAGAAGACTTAGCTGACTGGTATGAAGGGCAAGCAGAAGTAGTGGGTGGATCTCTAAGTAGAGGCAGCTCTGGTTGCACTTATTTGTGCTTCAGGATCACACAACAACGAGTAGGTCACTTGTATAGTTTTTAAGCTTTAAAATAGCATCACAACATGGAGGTAAGGGATACATTCTCCTGTATGTAAATATACATACGGGGGGGGGGGATTTTTGATGGGAAAACAGCATAGGTGCTGTGATGTTCTTAATTTAAAAACCAACAGAACCAGACTAGACAATGACATGTTTATTTTCAGGTCTCTTTTGGCCCTACTTTGCTCTGTAGGGATCCTTCAGCATTAGAAACGCTGCCTCAAAGGTGGAGCACTGCCAGCTTCTTTAACAGCCACACGTGTCGTGATTTAGGGCTGGAATCGAGAAGCAAGGCTTCTGCTAAGCATTGGCTCCTTTCCACAGGCTGTGCTGATGGTCTTCTTCAGTCTCAGCCAGTAGCACCATCAACCTTCAAACACACTTTTTGTTGTTGTTTGTTGTTGTTATTTTGAACACTCAACAACGAGGCTGGCTAAACAAAACTCCCAAACTGCCAGTTTATACACATGTATTGCTCAGGTTAGGGACTGTCCCAGTGAAATCACTTTGGTGTTCTTTTAATTTATATTTCTCACAGATAGTCCGAAATTGATTAAAATTTTCTAAATCAATTTATCTGACTAAGGAGCTCATTTGGGGTCCCAGTATGTTTTCTGTGGTAATTAATTCACTTCATTTTCTCAATTAGCTGGTATTCAAAGCCTGAACATTCTCTGGCAGTGATTATGATGATCAGGAAGATCATTAGACTCTGTGGCCCTGGGTCTTCTCCTTGTAAGCCTTGCTATTCTGCCCAGTACCTGAGGTTGAGTATTGATGAGCATCACTCTTGTTTAATGAGACCTGCGTACAAAGGTGTCAGGATACAGCTGCCAGCCACAAGAGCTCTAGACAGAAACATCCTTTCCTTTGCCTATCAATCAGCTATGCAGCATGTCAGAATAAAAGGTTGTTTTAAAAAAACCAAACCAAACATATCCGGACTATTAGCTGTATTTCATTCAGCTTCCTGAATGAGAATTATTTTTGCCATAGTGTTGCAACTAAACAGGGACTGTGAATGCAGGCACTGGGGGAAGTATTTGAACATTCTGAATTTCATTGTTATTAGGCAATTTACTGAAAATCCCTTACTCTGCTCACAGGGATGAATGAATCAATACTAGAAGAAATTAAAGCATATACTTCCAGCCATGACAGTTTTGCAAGCACTGGGGAATGAAACAAGTTGCAATAGTAGGAGTGGACAGTGAGAGATGCCAAGCTGGACAAATACTGCCTTAGTGGAAAACCCAAGTGAAAGAGGAACAACCAAGGTCACCCGGAAGGAAGTGCAAATCAAAGAATTCAGGAAGCCTATGCTGAACCAAGTTTGGCATTCTTTGCACCCACACAAGATACTATTCCTTCCGTGGCCGGCCCATCCATGAAGCCATGCGATTCAGCTTGGATTCAGGGTGCCCCAAGTCTGCCGCCACCTTCCTCCAGCCCACTGTGGATGCAAGCCACATTGATCCACTCCCCACTTGCTAAATTCAAAAGGGAATCAGATCATCCCCTTCCCTCCCCACACTCCATTCTCACATAGCATTTAAAAGGACGCATTCCCTTTAAACCCCATGTGAGAACAAGTGCAGTGAAGAGGTAAGGAGCTCTTTCCTTCTCATTCTTGCAGCGGTGCTGAAAGAAGGGGGGGGACTACTGCACTCCAGATTACCTCTCCCTGCCTACTTGGTGCTTACAAAGCATCAAGTAGGCAGGGACAGACCATTTGGAGCCTCCCCCCCTTCCTTTAGTTTACTTACCAGAAGTATGATCTGCAGCCTGCCTGCTCCACACCACTTCTGTTTGATATCTGTTTGATATGATATGTTGACATTTCAAACAGAAGTGGCGTGGACCAGGCAAGCTGCAGATTGCGCTTCTGGTAAGTAGGGTGTCGTGTGCATGCGCATGCACCCTTCCCATGGGAGTGTGCATGCACAGAAGTGGCGTTAGGGGAGATTGTGGCAGTGCGGGGACATGCTGCTTCAGATGCTGGGAGGTCTTGGGCTGGCCCTGCCTCCTTCATCACTCCAGATGGAGGTAGAGATATTATAGTTATTTCTTATGGTGAGCAGGATGCCTTGTTTGCCCCAGCCAAGAACACGTCTACTATTGTAATGAAGTAGGGACCAAAGAGCGATTGTTGTTAGGAAGCGATTGTTGTTGGGAAGGGAGTTCTGGGGAGCACTCAGCAAGAAATACACACCTAGAACAGTAGCCATTTTATAGCATCATTGCAAAAGTTGCACAGTTCAAGTAAAGTTCTTTTGTTACACGAGCCAGTCTACAGTTTACACAGCAACAAATATTACAACTACTTCACTTCCACATGATGATCAAGTCAGTTGCCTGTGTTTTCTGAGCAAAAGTTATTTTGAGAGGCATAGCAAGGAAAAATCCTAGAAAGGTTTTCTACAGCAGAGTTTTGAAAGGACCAGAATTGACAAATTATAGTGTATAATGGTTATTCTAGCTATGATCCCGAATTTATGGAACAGGGAGAACAACCGTAGCATTAGCACAGTTTGATGGAGAAGGCTGAAAAGAGGGGAAAATAGATTTGACACCTTTTCCTTGACAGAACTTCTTTAACAGTATCTGAGCTCCAGTGGGGCGATGGAAACTGTCTTGGTGGCCTGCTGTGACCAATTTGCAAAATGTGCTCCGCCGATATGGTAACCCCTTTCCCGTGCCTGGCCAGCCTTACACAGCCTCTCCAAACGTGCACCAGCAAAATAGCTGGTGCACATCCGAGGACGCCCATTGGGGATGCTGGGGCTTACACCTGGGGAACGGGGCGAACATCCCTTTCCCTCCGAGGTGTGCCCCAGCTCCGTCAGCGGGCCCGATCCTGCTTTGGATCCGCCCCAGCATGCTTTTCGCACTGCGGTGGATCTTAGTCAGGATTGGACTGTTAGTGATTATTGCAATGCACATAGTGGGGGGGGGAAGCTGCCCTCAAATGCCCTCTAGAAGCTACAGCTGGCACAAAATGCAGCCGCAAAGTTGCTGATGGGCTGCAATCCGAATGCACTGGTTGCCAGGTTGCTTCTGGGTGCTATTCAAGGTGTTAGTTATGACCTTTAAAACTCTAAGTGGCTTGGGTCCAGGAATGCTGAAGGCCACCTTTCCCCACTTAAGTTTATCTATGCCCTGAGGTCTTCTGGGGGCTTTACTCCCTTACTGTTGGAGGTGCAGTTGGAGGGGATGCACACAAGGGCCTTCTTGGTGGCAGCCTCCTTCCAACAGAACTCTCTCCCATGGGGGACTCATTCTTGGGTCCCTTTGGGGAGAAAGGCGGGGTAAAAATACAGTAAATAAAATAAATAAATAAATTCTGCTCCCTCCCTCCTTTTCTCTGATTATGTTTGATTATGCTGATTGATTGTTATGTTTATGCTGTGTTTGCACTCTCTCCTTGGTGGCTCACTACAGTTTTTGTTTGATTGCTTCTGTGTATTATTATGGTTTTTGTATTTTTAAACTTTATTTGTTGGCCACCTTGTGTCTTTTTGAGAACAGGCAGGATATACATTTAAAAATTTCACCAGTATTAAGAGAATGATAAGTGTGCTACACCCACTGACGTTCTGCCTGCCCTGCAGCTGTTGAAAGCACAGAGATTTTCAAGGGGGCAGGGAATAGGAACCCTCAAAGTGAAGTTCAGGAGATAAAAAAGGTGATGGGGACTCAAATGATACTGAAAGTTGAGAGAACAACAACCTTTTGTGTTTTAAAATACCATAATAACCTAGATCCCAATCCTTTAGCTTAGAATCTTATTAAAATACCAAACCATTTATGTTAAACTTTAGACACAGGCACAATTATCTTAGTGATGTTGATCATGATGCTTGTCATAGGCTTTGTAACACTAAAGAACCATGACAGGTCATTACTACCAAAAAGGGGGGATGATGATGATGATGATGATGATGATTTGCAGGTAAAGTTCACCTGAAGTACCTCTGTTATAAACCACATTGGGAAGGGTGAATTCGTTAGCCCTGCCTAGCCAGGCTGCGCTCCACTTCCATCACCCTCCAGCTCAGATAACCAACCAAGGTTTCCAGATTCATTACAGAAGAAAGAGCCTGTGCCTTGTTACCATTTAAAAGGGAGAATTTCAGCCAGTGCAGTTTTTTTTCCACTACTGCAGTATGCAAGTGGAAGACGTTCTTCATAATGAAAATGTTCCCTTCTGTACAACTGCACAGAAACTTTGTCCCATATGGACTCCAACATGGCAGTGGCCCAGACATTCTAATCTATTGCCAACCTTTCAGACTGATGTGATGAAGGCCATCAGTCTTGGTGGCTAATATGACGTTGTCAATCAGATCGTCAAAGCACCTAAATAATGTCTGAAGTCTAATTTAGCAAGAGAGGAAGAGAGAGTTGTGCACACACGCGGATGGAGGGATGAGGAAGAAAGAGACAAGCACACACTGCGCCTATCGGCCCCTTTGAGCACATTATAGACATGTCTTACAAGAGCCTTCAAACTCAAAAGGTGATGAGATGCATGCTCCATAGCCTAGCTACCTTGCTTCTCAGGTGCCATTGTAAATGCAAGGCACATGCAAGGAATGTTTGACTTGATGTTGATCTGACAAGAGTCTCTTACCTGATCTGTTGGATGCATTTTGCTTGTTCTGGCTCTCATGTGTCAACTCTTCTTTGATGGCTTTTCCCAAGGTACAAGGACAAATAGAATTAAGGCACATTGCCCTTATCCAAATTTGATTGTGGCTCCATTTGCAGTCTCTTAGTGGGAAATCAAGGTGTGTTAGCATATCACATTTGCTCTTGGATTTCAGGAAAGATCAGAAGGAATGGCCAATTAAGCCCTTTCTTTAAAAGGCTGCAATCTAATAAATCTGAAGCCTTCTGTCCCTATTAACTTCACCACTCACTTTGCTTGAACCTGCTAATGGGCAAAAAAAAAATGTGTAATTTCTCTCTTTGGCATCAGCCATTTTCATAGCCAAACAAACAAAAACTATGTATACTGTGTCAGACTGGTAGTGTAAAGCACTGACTGAGTGGGCAAGCAGAAGGGTCTGGGGTAGAAGAGGGAAATGAGAAAAGGATAGAAGAGCCCCATGAAATTGGGGGTCTAAGAAAGGAGGAAGAGAGGAAGGTAGGATACTGAGGAAAGTAGCCTCTGGGAGGAGCAGACACAGCAAGCAAGTGGATGCTGTAATGGAAAACAAGCAACATAACTGAAGGGGGGGAAAGGAGATGGAGAGCTGTGGTCTAGAGAGGAAGGAACAGACGATATGGACAGGGAGGGCTGAGGGAAGCTGATAAAGGAAGAATGGGAGCAATCAGAGGCTGGAAAGTGCAAACAGGAGCTGATGTGAAAATCTTCACATGATTGATTGATTAAATGGGCAATTAATGAAACTGTGGTTTGCAGGCCTACTTCCTTGGTACTTAGCATGTCACCTGACACATTTTTATACATGCGTGCATGACAACAGGTGCATGCCGCAGCAGACCGGTCTCATGTTACTTTGCTTGGAATGATGGCAAGGAAGCATCAGGTCCCACAGGCAGTTCAGGAAAAGGCCACCCCTTGGTTCAGTAGAGAGCAACCCCCTCCTCCACTGGCTAGCTCAAGAGAAGCCTTGGCCAGCCACACCTTCAGACTTGTAAACAAGGCCACATCCTAGGAGCCCCCCCCCCTCACTTTAAAGGAGACAAAGTTGTTAGTGAACACAAATTAAAGAAGGGCCTTCAAGAACTGCTGTGCAGGTCAAAATCCAGGATAGGTAACAGACCGCAGAGGGACACTCAATTTTGTTGTCAATTCAATAGCTGGCTGGAAGGTTGAGGCTGGGAAACTGGTGGTGGGCAGGCGGGCGGGCAGGCGGGCACACACACTGCCTCAGTCTTGTCCTGTTGTGTCTGCTGTAGAAGTGGGATTTGGGCTGACAGTATAAAGTCAAAAGGTGGTCCAACCCCTTACTGAAAGGAATTTGCCAGCAAGCAGGTCTTTGCTGGAAAAGGGGATCTCCAGGGGTTGGCTTTGGCAGGGACTATCCTTAGCATCCCAGCAGCCCCTCTCCTCTGGACTCTGGAGCATGAAGTCTTCTTCCGCATTTGGACATCACCTTCAAAGTAATTTTAATCCCAACAGTTCTGTGCCCATCTTTAAGTGCCGCTTGCCCACACTTCCTGCCACCTGTTGTTTGTTCTGCCAGGGATACTCTTTCCTCAAGACTCACAGATTTCCCCCGGCCTCTGTTGATTTCAGGCCCTGTAAATAGAAACTCAGCCATTCTCAACAGACATGCATTCCATTTGCTATTCTTAATGTTTGTGCTTACAAACTGTTAGCAAAGCAAAACCACCATTTTCCTCTTTTTCCTTTTTGCACCATAACATTTCTCTTCTCTTTTATCCTGCCTAGGACCTGCTGGTGCTTAGGGCCTAGCTGTGTGAGTGATTGGAAATATTGCACTCAAAGGGGGAGCCAGACCATTTGGTACCTGGTGCGGACCCCTTACGGCCCACCCCCTTGCACCCCCTTTTTTACACCCCCTTTATGTCACCGTAACACGTTTTGGCACAGCCGTCCGGGGTTTTTTCCCACTTTTTGGTGGGTTTTTTTTGCTTTTGGGTTTTTTTTTCTGTGTGTTTTTTTACTTTCGCGGGCAGCTGCCCCCCCCGCTGCTTCCCAGGGCGGCAGCTGCGTCGTGTGCCCCCCCAGGGTGTGTGTGTGCTTTTGGGGTACTTAGCTTGTCTCGGCCGGGCAGCAGGCAGCATTTTCCCGGATCAGTGGCATCCATCTTGAATGGGCGGGACTCTCTAGGAATCTCTCTCCGTCTTGCTGGTCCATCGGTCTTCCTGGCCTGACTAGGGCTCTGGAGGACCAACCAAATTTGCACTGCCACTGTATTATCTTTTTGATTCCCCCTCCTGGTTATTGTATTATTATCCCCTCAATAAACACTATACAGTTCATTGCTACACCTATATCCTTGCCTCCCTCTTCATTTCATGCCAGTCCATTGAGTTGTGCCATGAACCAATGCACTTGGTCTCTGTACAGAGTGTCGATTTCCCGTGTGCGCATGTTACATGTGTCTTAGAGACAGCCGGTAACAAGAGTTCATACCTGGTAAGTTCTGACATTTGAAACTCCAACAGATTTCTGAATACTAAAAGCACTGTCCTGCTACAACAATTCGATGGTATTTAAAATAGGTTGTGTGTGTTGAAGTGTTCTTATAAAACAGATAGACATTTACAGTGCAATCCTGTCTAAGTATAGATCGGCCACAGGTCTAGGGTGTCGCAAACGTGCCTTACGGCATGTTTGCATCACCCAAAGAGTAAGTGATGCCAGCAGAGAGGCTTGCACCACTTCTCTGACGCAGTGGCGTAACAGCCTCTTCCGGCGCCTGGATCAAGGGGCGGGGTGGGCGCCCCGGGCGCCCACACCGCCCCTATAATTAAGTAGTGCCGCGGCCAATAGGCCGCGGCGCGCTCCGGAGGGCGGAGCGCCGCGCTCCAGAGGAGGGGGCGCAGCGCTCCGGAGGGGGCGACCTGGGTCGCCACTCTGGGCGCCCCCTCAATTGCCCCCTCAATTGGGAGAGCCAGCTCGGGGAAGGCCCGCGCGAGAACGGTATTTACACCGTTCTTTTCGCGCATGCTCAGACTGTTACTGTTGCTTTTAGTATTCAGAAATCTGTTGGAGTTTCAAATGTCAGAACTTACCAGGTATGAACTCTTGTTACCGGCTGTCTCTAAGACACATGTAACATGCGCACACGGGAAATCGACACTCTGTACAGAGACCAAGTGCATTGGTTCATGGCACAACTCAATGGACTGGCATGAAATGAAGAGGGAGGCAAGGATATAGGTGTAGCAATGGACTGTATAGTGTTTATTGAGGCAGCCCTTTTCCCTCAGTAACAGTCTGAGCATGCGCGAAAAGAACGGTGTAAATACCGTTCTCGCGCGGGCCTTCCTTAGAAGGCCCCGGGCAGCCGGCCCGGGAGGACGTCCCCGAGCCGGCTCTCCCAATTGAGGGGGCCGGCCTGGCCTGACTCGGAGACTCGAGTCTCCGAGTCGGAGTCGGACTCCGGCACGGGTGCACAGCGCTCCCGCAGGGTGGGCGCCTGGTCCAACGGAACCACGCGCTCCTCCCCGTGCGCCGCCCCCGCAGGGTGGGCGCCTGGTTCGACTGAACCACGCGCTCCACCCTAGTTACACTATTGCTCTGACGCCACAGGACGGATCGCCACTGCAACGGAGAGGTCCCACTGGGCAGCGGAGTGGTGGGCGTAAGGGGGAGGGCGAGAAGAGTGAGGGGAGAGCAGAAGGGGAAGGGATTGGTGGTGGCCTCCTCCGCTGTATCCTATCCCCCTTCCTGGGTCTGGCCGCCATTACACAGGGCTCTCGAATGTGCACCAGCAAAATAGCTGGCGCGCATCTGAGTAGCCCTATCGGGGCAGCTGGCACGTTACTCAGGGTAAAGGGACAAACTCCAACGTCCCTTTACCCCGAGGAGGCCTCCGGCTGCACCAGGGCAGGCCCATAGGATGCAGTGGATGCCTTGTGTGCGCCACCGTGTCCTGCTAGGCAAGATTGGGCTGCTGGAGACAATAAGGACGAACACAAGAAGTAGAAAGCTCTGTTAGTAGCAACATCAGGTGGTAGTGAGTGTTATTTAAATCCACCGTGCCCCCCCTATACATGCACACCTCTGACAGCCAGCATATGTACACCGATGAGTTGCTGAGGCATATCAACCTGACTTGCAGACACTGATGGACTGTTGTTTCAATTTTGATTTGCTCCAGCAGCATTTTATATGATCTGAAGTATAAATTTTTCTTTAACACGTGAGATATGTATTGGCATACAAGCGAAGAGTAATCAGCAGCTAGTGACAGCTTTCATTAGTTCTGGTAATAGCATGTGGAGTTACCATGATGATGTGTCAGATTTCTAGCTGTAGCTCTGCATAAGAACGAGGCAAAGATTGGTTTGTGTTTGTTTTCCCCTGCCCTGTGAAGATTAGTCTACTTGAACACCCAACTTAACATGGAAATCTCCTCTTTTCTGTTGCCAAGACTCAACAATTCTAGTACAGTTGTGAAATGTTTGCCTTTGGTTTCCATCATACCTGTACCTCCAAGGCAGGTATCACTCATGCTCTGCCATAGAGACTGGGCGTCCTGTCTTATCCTAAAGTCATGTACATGTATAATTTTCATCTTTCCAAGCCACCCTTGCCTATTTACTCCCTGTCAAGAGTGCAAAGCCAGTGGCGTTGCTGGAGGGGGTGCTGTATCATAAGTGGTGCAAGGCACTGCACCACGCCTTGCAAACCGGTGTAATGCAGCCCCTCCAACTTGCCCCTGGAGCCATTCTAGCAGCGAAGGCACGTTACACTGGTTTGGTTTGCAAGGTGCAGTACAGCACCTTGCACCACTTATGGTGCCGCACCCCCTCCAGCAATGCCAATTTGCAGAGCCTCTCCCATATTTATTTATTATTTATCTATTTATGTATTTATATACCGCCTTTCTTATCCTCAGATTGCTCTTTGGATGTTACTCAAGGTGGTTTACATAGACAGGCAGGCTTGTCTAGATCTGAAATTTTTGAAATTGCAGGAGTAAAGGCGGTGGTACTAATGCACCAACAGCAAACGTAGAGAAGGGGGGCTCTGTGTTCACACGTGGGCAGTCCAGTCCTCACGCAAGTGGGGGTTGGCAACGTGCTGCACTGCAGGCCTGCCCCCAACCTGTCTGACAACTTCCATTTCGCTCACAGCAATGAAATGATGCCATAGTACCAGCATACTGGCAACTCCTCACCCCCCTCTGCCCAGGGAAAATAGGTGTCAGAAACTTAACTACCATATAAGCACCACATACAGTAGTATGGATGGGGAGGGGGCACAGAGATGCATACTGTGGACCACAGAATGTGTAAATCAGCATGCAAAAAACACAGATTATCAAAAATTAGAGTTTCTTTTAATTTCTTGGCAGATCAACAAAGGGTTTGTTTCGTAGGCTGACATCTTTAGTAGCAACCAGCCCCCAAGTCCATTTGCAGTTCCTTCTGCCTTCTCTCTGATGGCAGAACCAATAACTGCCAGAGGCCACAAGAGATGCCGCCCCCCCCCCACCACCACACCCCCAAATTTGGCTAAGGGGCATCTTTTAAGTCAAGCGGTGCTTCTTTTATACCTAGCAGGGAGGAGAGCATATTCACCGTTCCAGTGGCTGTGTGCTGGTGGTGTCTCTTTTTTAGACTATGAGCCCTCTGGGAGAGGCAACCATCTTTTCATTTTGTTTTGTTATATTAAACTGCTTTGTGAACAGTTTGCTGAAAACTGATATGTAAATAATAATAATAATAATAATAATAATAATAATAATAATTAATAATGTGTAGCTTCCGTTGTACTGTACCTTTGTATGCATGGTAATTGTAAACTGCTTTGAGAGAATCATGGCTGAAAAGCGAGATTAAATAAAGAGCATTTGGGATTGTTCTTTCCAAACTTTACATTGACTTTGTGGCTCAGTCAAAAAGGGTTTTCATAGATTTTGTTTTGTTTCCTGCCACTAGATGGCACTGTTGCCGAAGGCTGAGGAAGACGGAACAGTGCTAGCGTGCTAAGAAAACGCACATGAAAGTTGCACAGCCAAGTCTTCAGAGCAAAGCTCGTGCCCCAAGCAGAGATCTGTGACAGAGCAATAAAGGGTCTGCTGAGCCATAACTGCACAGCGGTGTCAGCTGCAATCTCAGGCTAATTTCCCAGTTGTGCAATCATATTTTGCAGCCTGGAAATCTCTGCATCAGTTGTTTATAGTATATGTGTGAGCTCTTTCCTCTCTGTGTGGTCTCTAAAATATATCGCACATCATGCACTACAAGTACCATTTTGTGGTAAATCTGCTTCCCTGCTATTCAGTGATACAGAGGCAGACAATGGAGTAGCTCAAAATGGGGCAGGAGAAAGATATTGGCTACCCTTGCAGTTTCTACTGATTTTCTCATGCACACAGTAGCAGGGCAAGAAGGTATCCCTAATCAAAAAGGCTCCGAAAGCCAGCCATGATGACCCCTTCTCCTCCTCTTGACAGCAGTAGCAGCTGCAAACAAACATGAACATGGCTATTCAATAACCTTTACATAGACATAAACATGGCTGGAGTCTGAGTTTCCATAGCCAAAAGAAAGGTCAAAACTTCTTCCAACTCTCTTCCCAGAGCACATGAATGTGAGTTTGTGTGGGATCCCTGGACCCTTAATAGAGGGAAAGGTACAAAATGATAATAAGCCAGGCAAACATTTTCAGAACTGTGCCTGCACTCAAAATTCTTCAGAGGGTAATCAAAATTCTGTGCAGCCTTGTGTAAATCAAGCATCTTTGCATCTGTGTGTTTTGCACAATTTATTTTGCCTCATGTGGAAGTGCAAAAAGCTATAGAAGTCCTTCTTCCCCAACTACCAAAAACCAACTCTCTCTGGTGTTGAAGATTTCTGCAGCTTTTACCCACTTATGTGCAACCCTATACTCATGAAGGCTAGAAACTTCTTGTTTTTTAAATGAAAGCACAGATACTTGGGATGTTGAATGCTGTATTCACTACAAGGATCTGTGCTTATGCAGCTGTTGGATATGCACAACCCCAGATTTTTAGCCCCAAGTTACTTCATGTTGGTTACTTGAATTCAATCATTACCTCAGCCTCATAAGAATATCTGATGGGAAAAGCCTTAAATCAATATAAATGAACTTCTGTTCCAATATATATATACTGTATATGTAAGCAGACAGAGTGTTTCTTGACAAAAGATGTAGCCCCTAGACATGAACAGCACTGCAGTAAACTCCAGTTTATGAGATACAGCAGTAATAGGGGATGATTCTGTTGTGCCACCTAGTGGAAGAAGAGTCCATGTTTCCTGCAGAGTGGGCGAACTGGAGCAAATGGATACTTTATTATAATACACAAAAGGGGGCACTTCTCATAGTTATTAAAGTGGCCAATCTGGACTAATTGTTAAGTCTATAAAATATTTTATATAATTTTTGTTTATTTTTTAAATGGGAGTAGCATGAACTTGATAATACTGTATGTTCAAAAACCATATTGCACAGTAATAAACCTGGGCAAGGTAACAAGGGTATTTTAAAGGAATAAGAAGCGGGCTTTACAGAAGGGCAAAGGACAAAAACTATGCACCTGAGAGACTGTGCACTGTGCAAAAACTATGCACCTGAGGGGTCTAGATCTGGGATTAAGTTATCAAGGTGCTAGGGAAAAGGTGGAATTGTTTATATGCATACATATTTAAATATATGCTGATAGGCAGAACATATTCATTCACCCGGGGTGGGTCAAACCCACCCTCAAATTCATGAGGATGATTGTCATGTGGACATTTTATACAGGTTTAGCAGTGCCTGATAAAATTAGACTAAGAGCCCAATCCTATGCATGTCTACTCAGAAGTAAGTCCCATTATAGTCAATGGAGCTAAGCGTGGATAGGATTGCAGCCTAGGAGTTCTTGGTGAGCCAACAGTTTCATTTACTTATTTAAAGCCAAATATTGGGGGCTCCAGGCAGATTAGAAGACTTCCCTATTCCAAAGACTTGCAGACTAAATTGCAGAGTCTACCATCTCATTCCTTTGCATCTGTCAGTAGAAACGTATTCAGCATCCCTGCCATCACTGGAGGAGGAGAAAAGGAGTTGGCAATGTATTACCACCCACTCTCATATTTGAATGTCCATCCTGCCTCACGTTCCCCCACAAACCTAACACATACTTCCAAAGAGGTCATTCCTCCCTCTCATATGAAAAGCATCCCAAAAACTGCTACCAGTTTGCTGTACTCTTTTAGCACTCAGTCTTTCACAAGCTAGCTATCACCAGTCCCAGTGCTGCCAGGCAGATGGTGAATGATGAGGCTCTCAAGAGCTTTGGTCCCCTCCAGCTTGCAGAGCTGGATGGTTTTGGCTGTACATCATGCACCAAGAATGAATTTAAGTGAGAAGAAGGGAAGGCTTGTGCAGAGCCGGCTTTCCCCCACTCTCACCCCAGCAGATACTGGTGTAACAGCTGCCATAATTGCGGCAGCTGACACAGGGTTAGGATTTATCAGAATTACTTTCTCCTAAATGAATTTCTGGCCAGAACTTAAGAGCCTCATCTGACCATCACTGTAATCCTTATGAATAGGGTTGTGGGTTAAGGGGTTACTCGCACCCATGGGGCAACCTCAAGACTCATCTCATTCAGACCCAGAAGGTCTGCCAACCTGCTGGGTTTCAAAGCTGAGGTTGGGATAGAGGCCCCCTTCTCTCCCAGGATGATCATTCTTTATCAGATCACATGTTGTACGTTTTTTTTTCTTTTTCAGATGAAGAACAAGTTGTGATACTGCCTGTGGCTACTGTCACTTAACCAGAACTAGAAGCCATGGGGCTGAAGTTGGTTCCCAATCAGAAATGTAAGTACATTTCCACAGAGAGCATAACTAGTACACTGAGCTCCACACCCCAACACAAGCTTTGGGTTTCCCTAAACCATAAGCTGTCGATCGAAAGGTCAGCAGTTCGATTCCCGCAACGGGGTGAGCGCTCGTTGCTTGGCCAGCTCCTGCCAACCTAGCAGTTCCAAAGCATGTCAATGCGAGTAGATAAATAGGTACCGCTTGCGGGAAGGTAAACAGCGCTCCGTGTTCCAGCCGCACGCTACGCGCTGTGGCAAGGAGAGTCATGCCGGCCATATGACCACGGTCTATCTATATCCTTAAAGCTTTGTTTTGATGCAAAGCAGAGGGCTGCGTCTCAGGACTGGAATTGCTTTATACTGGACGTACATGCAGAAATAAAGATCAGTACCCTGCATGTCAAAAATAAGCTTTAGCACATCCCCCCAAAATCATGTAACACCCTGTTAGCAACACCCTGTGCTCTATGAGGTGAAACAGGAGCATATCTAGCCCAATTGGCACCATATTGGTGCAAAGTAATCTCAGGCAAGCCATTGCTTTTACAGGTTGTCTCTTGGATTAAGATATTGGAATTAAAATCAGCACATTCAGAACACAATTCTAGTAGATTCTACCATTCAAGTATGTACTAGCTTGACCCCCTACCAGGGAAGATACAATGTTCCCTGTGAGAACTGGGAGATCATGATGAAACTTGGCATGTATATTTAAGACACATTTTACTTTTTTATTATTCCTTCTAAGGCACTGCTAAGAGCCGCTCAATTATGTGTGGGTTGTTTGTAAAACAACGTAACTTTGGGCCTCTTCTAGGGCACAGACTCCTGGTGGCAGAGGTGTATAATCTAGCAACACTGGGGTTTATTTTGGGATACAGACACCATTCTGCAATAGTTTATGCTATAATAAATCTGTTAATCCTCAAGTGTCACAAGACTCTGCTGTTTTTGCCACAACAGAATAACACAGTTAACCCTCTGGCAGTTTCTTACAGAACACAGCCTGCCACTAACCTGGCTGTGTAATCTGGGTTAAATCTGTATAAACCTAAGGCTCATTTTGGGTTGCATGATCCAGCTCCTTACTTGCATTTCCAGGATAAAACATTTCTGGGGCAGCCTGTTTAGGGATGATTTGTTTCCAGATGAACTGCAGTAGCACCTCACAGGAGGCGGGTCACCTGCTGATGGACGTGTATGATTTCAAGTGCCTTTTCACCAACTGGCTGATCTAGCCCACCACTACTATGACTGGCAGTAGCTCTCAGGCTCCCAGCCAAGGTCCTTCAAATGGCAGGAAATACACAGAATGGAAACTATCCCGTTATATGCAAAGCATGGGTCCCATTTCCAGGGGTGTCACTAGGGTTGGTGACACTCGGGGTGAGATCTCATGGTGTCACCCCCATGGACCTCCTAGCACACCAGACCACACAGCGTGGAGACCTCCTGGGAAATGCGATCCCTGTGTGAATCGCAGTGGGGAATAAGGGGAAAAACCCATTTTCTGCCAGTGGTGTATTTTTGCACCACTGGTATCAAGTACTGTAGAATAAAAAGTAATTCTGGTGTCACCCCTGGGGTGACCCCTGGGGCGGTCCCCCCTCCCCCCCAGTAATGCCCCTGCCTATTTCTGCCAACTGAGCCACATCTTCCCATCCAACAACTTGGGCCAATCTGATAATGGAAGAACATGTGGGACAAGTCAAGGAAAACAAGTCACCTGGCCCCATCGTTCATTCGTTTGGGATGAATTAGGCTCACTTGGGGGAAAAACCTTAGACTTCACAGCTAGGGCAACAGTTGCCTATCTTGCTCTTCTGTCACCTGTCAAAAAGAAAACCTCGGATTTTAGAGTCGCTCTTCCCAGTTAGTTGCGTGCCTGCCCAGTGTGGTTTTTGAAGGCAAAGCAAAAAATCTGCCTCCTCTTAACTCCGTAGCTGCGGAGTGACCTCCCCACACCTTTCTTTTTTTTCCAGGCTGCTCCTCCGCCTTTCGGGGCAGCGCGAGATCCAGCAATTCCCGACAAGGAGGTGACGTGATGATGTGATGTGAAAAGCAGGCGGCAGCCCTCACGGAAACTATACCGCATTTTAAAACGTTATATGATTAGGGAAAAACAGACGCTGACTTTCAGAACCCCACCAAACCTTCATTTGCAAACTATTCCGAGAGGACGACGTAAAAACACTGCCAGGTGCCTTAGGGAGCACCAGCTGATCAGGACAGCCCCGAGCCTGAATTCGCTACTCTCCTATTGGCCCTCTTTCCTATCTGTTTTGCGGCAAACCCCACCCCCTTTCCGAGCCGATTCCTCCCCGTCTTGTTTTTGCTGCCTGTCAAACCTGCTTCCTTCCGTGTTCGCGTTTTCGCTAATATAGAGCCTTGCCGGGTGCCGTAGTGAAGTAGGGATTGGGTGGGGCCAAGTAGGCCAGGGCCGCGCGGGCGGGGCCGCGGCGATGGGGAATCTATTCGGGCGTAAGCGGCGGAGCCGGGTCACCGAGCAAGACAAGGCCGTGCTGGTGAGAGGGTCGCAGCCGAGCCCCCCCCCCCTTGGAAGGCGGGAGGGAAGAGGCTACTGATAGCTGCAACTCATGTGCTGTTAAGGCTACTGCCCAGCCAGTGTGATGGAGTCCAGGAGTTCCACCTTATCAGACCAGGAGGACCCACCTTTCATCCCGGGCAGCAGCAGCATGGGAGCCACTTTCCATTTTTGATTGTTTTAGTATTTACTGTGTGTGTGCTTATTCATTCTCGCCTCCTTTCTTTAGGGTGTCCAGTTGCAAAGCAAGGTAGCAAGATTAATAAGATGTGTAGAAAAGGGAGTTCTAGCAGCCTAGCAGGTGTACTTTGTCATGCAGGGGGAAAAAAGCCACCCCTACCAGTATATACGGTATTCTTCTACATAGCTGTTAGCAATAAAGGAAGTTTTCTTTTGCATCTAGTGCTCTTTGTCTCTCTCCATCTCTTTAAAAAGGACAAGCACACAAAAGAGGGCATGGGGGGGGGAAGGTTGGTGAACTATAGTGGTTGGTCAGCATGCAACCCACTTGTGGCCCAAACTCATGAGTGCATACAGTGCGATAATGACTTGGTTCTGAGAAAGCTTTTCTGGTTTCTCATTTGAGCTCAGTGGATGGCTTTGGGGGCAAGTTTCTGCATTGGACATGATAGACATAACAGGGTGTCCACCATAAGGAGGGTGAAGGGAAATAAGAATTTCAAAGAATTAACTTCCAAACTGTTGATTATCATAGGGCATTCAGTTCTTCCCTGTCTAGAGATATGGGGCAAGTAGTCATTTTCAGCAGAACCCTGTGCATGTCTACTTGCAAGTAAGTCCCATTATGTTCAGTGGGGCTTACTCCCAGAAAGGTGTTTATAGGATTGCAGCCATGCACGGACAGCTAACATACTGTATAATCTTGCAATTCAGGGGATTTATGGGTATAAAAGCCATTTTGTAAAAGCAGAATGATTTGTGGCTTTTATACCCATAAATCCCCTGTCTTGCAAGATTATATCGTGCCATGAAAGTTTTTTCTCAACTTTATACTGTATAATCTTTTGAAAAAGCCATATGTTTAACACTGAGTTTGTCATGAAAGGATCATCGTCCCTGCCTCCATAAAGATCGAATCTATGAACAGTTGTAAGGGCACTGCAAAAATCTGCACAAAAGTGCATGTGTTTGACCAGGCTAGAATTTGGTGGATCTCTTGAGATTATTGCATTCCTCACACATAATGGCAGCCCCCAGCAACATCTCTTCAACAGTTTCCCCAGTTGGTTTGGTATGTAGGCAAAATAGACAGAAGACTATTTAAAGCAGAAAAACACAATATAAAATAGAACAGCATTGAGGGGAAAGTTATGAAACATGCAGTGTGTGTGAGTGAAGGAGGAAGGAAGGATTCAGTGCTTTGGGAGTTCTGAGAACTCTGTGTGGTGAATCCTTGAGAGTCACTGTGGACCAATTGATAGCGTATTTCATATGGAGCGGGGAGACCTGGCTTGAAATCTTAGCTCCAAACTTATTATCCAACTTTGGTTCCAATTATAATTTGTTAAATGAATTATTTCAGAGGGTACTTGCAAGTGTTCTGCACATGTAAAATGATACATGTAAAATGATAGTAAAATACTGTATGGATGGAGGGGGAGTTAGAATGCTGGAGGGGCTGTTGAAATTTGAGAGGTGAGAATAGGGTGCAAGAAGTGCTCTTCTGGTAGTGACACTACTGTGGCAGCATCTACACAGACTGTGTAAAGTTTCTACTGTGCTTTGGAATGTGCAACTGGAAAGCCAATGTAATAGTGGCTATGGCTTCTTAGTACAGGTTCAGGACAGGTTAGCAGAATGAATCTTAACAACCTAACTTCCCTTACTGTGCAATCCTGCACAATTTTCCGCGTGTGGAGCGTGTGCTCCGCAGGTGTCAGGTGTTGTAAATGCGCTGTAAAGCGTGTTTTGACACCCGGAGAGGAAGGGCCGAAAACCGGAAGTGGGTTGCAATCGCGATTGGGAACCATTTGGAGGTGCAGGGAGGCCTGTGGAGGGGTCCACAGGCTCCCTGCACCCCCCCCCAGGGGGACTGGCAAGACCCCCAGGTAGGCTGAAAAAACACTTTTTCCCCCCCGGCGGTGGCGCAAACCTGGCAGTGCTGCTGTCGCCACCGTCGCTGCTGAATTGCATGGACTTACAGTGACCTTTACCTGAAGGTAAAGATTGAAGATCACTGCTCGCTAGGGCCAGCCCAAGACCTCCTGATGTGCTCCCCCTTACCCGATGATGTGCCAGTCTGTCTCTGCTTCTCCTCCCACTATCCAGTGTTCTAGCTCTGCCCTCTCCTCCCTTCCACATGTCCTCTTCCTTTCTGTCTCCCTCTTCCATTTCCAATCCAAGAAGGAGGAGCATTGCTGGCAAGTAAATGGACAGAGATGGGTGCCCTGCCTGCCCCCACCAATCTGCTGCCCAATCACTTAATTTGGCCTCGTGGATGGGCCAGTCCTGGTGCTCTGTATATGTAAAACCTGCTCTCTGGCCATGACCAGAGGCAGGATACCTGGCTTAATATTGTTCCTATTTAAACCTGTACCCTTGTTTGATTTCTTAGGATTCTCAGCAGTTCTCCTGTTAGGAGGAGACTCGAACGCCTGTTTTCTCTCTGAATGTTTTGCTTCAATACCAGATTTCATGCACAGTTGGCTCTTTTTTTTCACAGATTCGGCTAACCGCCGGTTCTGAACGCACGGAAGGAAGGCCTCACAAGGCTTCCCGGAGGCTTCTGAAAGGCACTTCTGGTTTTTCCAAGAAACCGAAAGTGCCCTTCAGAAGCTTCCAAGAAGCCTTCTGAAACACAGGGAGGGTCGCAACATCTGATGGGTGGGTTGTGTTGCTGTTTGAGAGCAGACAGCAAGGTCCATCAAGCTGGGGTGCTTATTGGAGAAGAAGTACCGGTAGGTTAGAAAAATACACCACAAATGTTATTCCCACTGGTGCTTTCGTAGTGTTTTTAAGGTAAGATATGGTGAATCGGAAATCCGTAAACTTTGCACAGTGTCGCATTCTAACCCCAGTGATGATAACAAAGTAGATGAGGAGCAGGACTGCTGGTGTTATTAAGTCAAGTCTGTTTAAAGGTGCCACTTCCCTGTGATGGTCTAGTAAGGCTTGCTAGTAACTCAGCTGATTCCCAATTTGCTTGCTCCTCTAGCAACTGAAACAGCAGCGGGACAAACTAAAGCAGTATCAGAAAAGGATATCTCTACACCTGGAGCGGGAGAGAACTGTTGCTCGACAGCTGCTAAAAGATGGCAAGAAAGAGTAAGTGAGAACTGGTTGCCCAAGTGTCGAAACCATGCAGATGTGTTGGTTTAATGTGCTGGTTCAGACTGTCTAGATATTCTCAATGCAATCCCTGCCCATCCGGCTATCTACTGATACTGCCAAGTGCCACAGCTACCCAGAAGTGGTTCCCATGATCATAAAGGTAAGGTATCCCCTGACAATTAAGTCCAGTCGTGTCCAACTCTAGGGTGTGGTGCTCATCTCCATTTCAAAGCCGAAGAGCCAGCGTTGTCCGAAGACGCCTCCGTGGTCATGTGGCCGGCATGACTCTCCTTGCCGCAGCGCGTAGCATGCAGCTGGAACACGGAGCGCTGTTTACCTTCCTGCAAGCGGTACCTATTTATCTACTCGCATTGACATGCTTTGGAACTGCTAGGTTGGCAGGAGCTGGCCAAGCAACGAGCGCTCACCCCGTCGCGGGAATCGAACTGCCGACCTTTCGATCGACAGCTCATGGTTCAGCGGTTTAACCCGCTGCGCCACCGGCTGGCCTCCCATGATCATAGCAGCTGCATATTCTGTCTGTGGGAAGCTGCAACTGTAGTCATGCCACCCCTGGGTCAGATATTTTCTCTGGACATGAAACACAGAGCCTGCAACCCTATGCATGTTTACTCAGAAATAAGTCCAACTGCATTCAATGGAGTTCCCTCCCAGGTAATTGTGCATAGGATTGGGTCCCTTTGGGGAGAAAGGCGGGATAGAAATATTGTAAATAAACTGTGAGTGTCTGTCATGGCTACTGCCAAAGAATTCTAACTCCCCTGACTCAAACTGCGCAAGTTTTTTGCATGCGGAGAGTCCTAGGTTTATTCCCTGGCATCTTCAATTAAAGGTAGTATAGCTGAGAGCTACCTTGGCAGTAAAATAGTATTCAGTTTTGTGTGTGTGTGTGTTTAATTTTAACAAGAGGAGTGACTTAAAGCTGCATAGCACAGTGTGGTTCACAGCCTAGTTGAAACCTCTATTGGTGACAGTGTTTTTACTAATGGAATATTTTGACCATCTTCCTCTGCATCAGCATGTCTTCCTTTATTGTATCATTATAGAGAGCTGCTATCCTTTTTTTTGATTACACAACCCAACTCACATTTTGGTGCCTTAAAAGTTAGACCTATTCTTGAGTGTATTTGGGGCACTGATTCCAAAAATGGCATCAGTTTTGCCCTATCAGCTCTAATTTTGGAGATAAGGGCATAGCCACCTTATATGCTGATTCAAGCAGCTCACTCGTGGGGAAGCCGACGCCATGGCTTCTTCACGAGGAAGCTGCTTGAATCAGCATATAAGGTGGCTATGCCCTTATCTCCAAAACTAGAGCTGATAGGGCAAAACCGATGCCATTTTTTGAATCAGTGCCCCAGATGTACCCAAGAAATGGTCTAACTTCCAAAGCTCCAGGAACCCCCCTTTTTTTTGTTGGACTGTATTATTGCTTATGGGCAGCCTGATGTGATCTCTACACAAATGGCCTTGAGCATTTTTCAAAGCTGAAGTCGCACCTCAATGCAGGGCAAGAGATATACTTAATCTTTCTAACTCTCCATTGAGAATCGACTTAGGAGTTTTTACTGCCTTTTATAATAATAATAATAATAATAATAATAATTAATAACAGTATTTATATACCGCTTTTCAACAAAAAGTTCACAAAGCGGTTTACAGACAAAATCAAATGATTAAATGGCTCCCTGTCCCCAAAGGGCTCACAATCTAAAAAAGATGCAGAACGCCACCAGCAAACAGCCATCAGAAAAGACACTGTGCTGGGGTGAAAGGGGGGCAGTTACTCTTCCCCTGCTAAATATAAGAGGAGCACCAACTGAAAAAGTGCCTCTTGCCCAGTTAGCTGTGTGTGTGTATGTATGCATGCGCGTGCGCGCGCACACACACAGAGTATATAATACTAGTAGCAGAGTAAACTTTTCACAGGAAAAAATATTGCTTCAGTATCTGAACATTACCTTGTAGCAGTATTTTTTTTTTAATTTTTTTGCCCCTGGCAGCTACAATGTTGGTTTCTACCATCTCAGGAAGGGTGTAATAATGCTAAAGAACATTCAGGGTGAGGAAGGGGCAACTGAAATGACCAGGGGGAAGGCATGTCATATTAAGAAGGCGAGGCACTTTAGAAAAAAAAAAGGACAAAGAGTAGGCACTATAAAGGTTTATGAAGATATGCATTCAGAGAAATCAAGTCTTTCTCAAAACATCAGCACTTGGTCACTCAGTGAAATGGGTTCTCTTGAACCTTCAGCCAAGTGAAATAATGTACTTGGTGCATTGCATAACTAATGTATGGAATTGCCACATAATGTTGTGATGACCATGTGTATAAATTGTTTTTTTTTTAAGATCAAAATAAATTCTTGAGGAACAGGTGCATTTGTTTCTGTTGGCTGTAATGTGTGAAAAATTGAGCCTCCTTAACTGGAGAGAGTCTACCTCTGAAGCACAACTCCAAGAGATAGCAATATATCTTGCCCTCCTTTCTGATTTTTCAGGGTTGTCTTTTTGAGTGTCATCAGAGACTGAATGCTAGGCTAGATGAAATTTTGGTCTGGACCACCAAGGCAGTACAGAAGTAGAATGACTGTAGCAAGACAAATCTATGTTCTTTTTCTGTCGTCCTAGGAAAGCAAAGATGCTGCTGAAGAAAAAGCGATATCAAGAGCAGCTGCTGGACAAAACAGAAAACCAAATTAGCAACCTGGAACGCATGGTATGTGAGACTATCAGGAATGCTTTCAAGTTGCGACTTGCCTCATTGTTTGCAGGGCTTCTAAAAACCATGGTATCTATAAGA
This sequence comes from Plestiodon gilberti rubricaudatus, assembly GCA_026170595.1. Classification (NCBI taxonomy): domain Eukaryota; kingdom Metazoa; phylum Chordata; class Lepidosauria; order Squamata; family Scincidae; genus Plestiodon; species Plestiodon gilberti. The sequence continues at coordinate 149,961,809 of JANXHW010000002.1, read as the reverse complement.
ACTACATTGTGTGTAGCTACAGTTCACATCAAAGACAAACTAGAATTTGTACATAGTGTTAGCTGAAAACTCCAGCTGCACTGTGTTCATCTGTTTTTTTTTCCTGTGCTCGCCACGAGGGGTGTGAGCAGCTCTATACAGATACATTATTTGCATAACGAAGAGATGTGCATGCGTAAAGATTCGGGTAACCATGTTTCTACTGCATTTGCCATTGCTACTGATGCAGCAAGATCCTTAAGCAGTCATGTTGGACTAGTTACCTTAGCCATGGCCTGTACAAGGCTACATGCTGCGCTTCTAGTATGTCCTCATCAAAGTAGCAGCCAGGGGCAGCCAAGGTCATCTTCTCCCTCTACCCCGCCTGTTGAGGTTAGGCAGGTGGTGACTGGCAAAAAGGTATTTTCCTGTAGTGGCACCCCATCTTTGCTATGCTCTCCGTGGGTAAATTTGCCTGGTGCCCACTCTTCTGAGTTTTCAGTACCAGACAAAATTTTACTTTTCTCTTAAATTTTTCTCTTCCTCTTCCTTTTTATTTCCTCTTGCTTTCCAGGTTACTGTTTTAGAAGTTTGGCATTATACCTGCTGTTGTGTTGCTCTTTAGTCTGTTTAGTCTTGCTTTTTTATACAGTAGTTCCTTACGGATCCGGGACCTGCGGATTTGACTCAACGCGGATCCCGGATTCGCAAGGGCAGAGGCGTTCTTACGGTGCGGGTGGTACTGTAAGTTGCACCTCGTCCTAATCCCCGTTTACAAGCCAGCACAAGGTGGCCCCACCCCCTCGCCGTCAGAGCCATTCAGTGCGGAGAAGGCAACAGGCAGGGAGTCTCCTGCCCGCTGCTTTCTCCGCACAGAATGGCTCTGAAGATGAGGGGGCGGGGCCGGCTTGTAAACGGGGACTAGGACAAGGCGCAATTTACAGTAAACCCCCCACACCGTAAGAACGCCTCTGCGCAAGGGTCTACTGTTTCAACGCTTTTTAAAAAAAAGGTTTTAAAAATGTGGGTTTTTTACCTTTTTAAATCCAAACCGCTGTGTGTTCTTGCTGTATATATGCTTAAATCACATGTATACAGCATGCTTTGCAAAGCATTCTGGGGCGACCTTGAGAGAGGAATGGGGTGTCGCGTGACCCAGAAGGGCCTTCTGGAGTGTGATTTAAGCATGTATGCAGCAAGAACACACAGCAGTTTGGATTTAAAAGGTAAAACCCCTGCTTTTTCTTTTCTTTTTTTATAACTTTTTTTAACTGGACTCCTGTATACACAGATTTCGCTATCCGTGAGGGGGTCTGGAACAGATCCCCTGCGGATAACGAGGTCCGACTATATTTGCTTATTTTTTGATATACAAAAGGCCTTGAGAATAGTTGTGGTGAAGCAAGGTATAAATGTGATGATGAAGCAGGGTACAAATGTGTTAAAACATGGGAGTAGATGCAAGCACTATGTAGCCACTGAGCATGCTGTGCTTGCTCAGCAGGGAGGTCTGGCTCTTGCAGCACAGGCACTGCGGTGTTGTGTGAAGGCCAGTAGCAGCACGTCCTTGGCCTGCTGCGAGGCACCACTTGCAGTGAGCCGGCCGGTTCTGCTGCCTCTTTCCAGTTGCCTCTGTGTTGGCGGCTGGCAAGTGGAGTACACACCCCGGCATCAGTGCAGGGAACTGCTTTATTTGCTGCCTGTTGATTGTGCAGAGAATGGTCTGATCCCTCTGTTGACTTCTGTTTCCCTCAGGTCCAGGATATTGAATTCACCCAAATCGAGATGAAAGTGATTGAGGGCCTCAAAATTGGCAATGAGTGTTTAAATAAGATGCACCAGGTGAGTATGAGTCAGGGCTGTTTTAGACTGAACACTGATTTGCTTGTGTCTCTCTTCTGGCCAGCCTTTACACGTGGTGTGTGGATCTCTCTTCCTCTCTATAGGTTATGTCAATAGAAGAAGTAGAAAGGATCATAGATGAAACCCAGGATGCTGTGGAGTACCAGAGGGTATGTATTGCCTCCATGTGTTTTCCTGGAACACCCCTAAACAGTAGTCCACTGTGTTTTAGTATCCTATCAACCCTCCCACCCATTTGGCTGCTCAAGGTATCTTTGTTGTACCACCTAACTTTCTGGAAGTGCCCCTTTCATGACCTAGAGGTGCCTCCTGACTTGCCTTGTTCAAGTCCTGAAAGGGAAGTTGCGGGGGTCTGTGCTTCTCCTCTGGCGTGCCTTGTTGCTTTGGTCCATAAGTGCTACAAACATGCTCGGGGATTTGCCGCTGTGGCCTAGTTAACCAACCTGTCTGCCCTTTTCCTTTGCAGCAAATAGATGAGATACTGGCTGGCAGCTTCACTGAAGAGGATGAAGATGCCATCTTAGCGGAATTAGATGCCATCACTCAGGTGAGTGTTGAATCACCAGCTCTCGTTATTAGCCCTTGAGCTGCATTTTTAAGTGGCAGTTTTTCACCAGGTTGGAAGGTTTATCCATTCTGTGCAAATAGCAGATGATGTGACCTTGCCAAAAAGAGATCTTAATTATAGCTGCCTGCACTTGCTTTCTGAGCCTTCGAATGAGTTAGCTTGATCCTTCAGGAGAAGCTTAAAAAAGGAGGTTTTACATTTTGCTTTTTTATATCCTTTTGGATGAAAACTATTCTCCCAACATAGTGTCCCTGCTTCACTAGAAAGATGTGTTCTTACATGTCACCACCCTAGAAAAGTACTGTATTTTTCGCTCCATAAGACGCACTCCCCCCCCCAAATAGGGGGAAATGTTTTTTCGTCTTATGGACTGAATGCTAAAAAAATGTACAAAAAATTACTTACCAGGGCTTGTAGGGGCTTCGGGGAGGCCTGCACAACCCTCTGCTGGCCTCCCCGATCTTCAGTTCGGTGATAAATGCCGATTTTCAGGCATTTCTGGTTTTCGCGAAAACCGGAAATGCCCGAAAATCGCCATTTATCACCGAACTGAAGATCGGGGAGGCCAGCAGAGGGTTGCGCAGGCCTCCACGATCTTCAGTTCGGCAGAAAACGGCGATTTTCGGCCATTTCCGGTTTTCGCAAAAAACAGAAATGACCGAATTTATTTATTTATTTAAAAATTTATATCCCGCCTTATCCTATGCCAAGGCAAATGCCCAAGGCAGATAAATAGCCATTTATCACCGAACTGAAGATCAGGGAGGCCAGCAGAGGGTTGCGCAGGCCTCCCCAAAGCCCCGGTAAGTAAAAATATTTTTCCCCTATTTTTAGCTCCATAGTACGCATGCGTCCTATGGTCCGATGCGTCCTATGGAGCGAAAAATACGGTACTTTTCCTCCTAAACATCTTCTCCTTTTGCTATTGTATCACATGGTTCAGGGTGAAGCCCTGATAAACTTTGGCTAAAATATGGATAGTTTGGTGCTGCTAGATTGTGTTGGTGATCGCTGTAAGAAAATGGCCACTTCTGAGGTATGAGTGCTACATCTTTGGAACTATGGGTTGGTGGCTGCCTGTGGTTCTTGTAAGTGCCTGCCTAATCTCAGTCTCCGCCGCAAATCTGGTTGGGTGTCCATGTATACTAAATAGAGGAAACTTCTGCACTGGACATAATCCACAGTGAAAGCACTGCAAATGGGCACTGCTGTGTTCTCAAGTTAATAGGTCTTGAGCAACACAATTAAGCAGAGTAGTTTGCCAGGGAAGCCAGAGTCTGTTAAGAACCTTGTTAAGCTGGGAGCAAAACTCCAGAACCCAACTACATCTCAGCCTGTGGGGGTGGGGGGAGAATGGGTAATGGTACTCTTTCCTGATGCCTTCCTGTACATCTGGAAGGGCAGTTCTCTGTCATTCCACAATATGAATTTTACAGCGTGCCTTGTCTTCTTGCAGGAACAGATTGATCTTCCAGAGGTTCCCTCGGAGCCCCTCCCAGAAAAGATTCCAGGTAGGGTTATCTTTGTTTCTCTCCCTGTGGTATTTCCATTTTGCACAACCAAATTCACAAGTAGCCATGTTTGCATCACATGTGGGAGGCTCAAGAAGGAGCTTAGCAGTGTCAAGGGAGCACAGCGCCCTTAAAGCATCTCCAGTATGCTTATATTGGCCTCCTAGCTGCTTAGTGTGTTCGTCACAGCCCATTTTAAATAGAAAAAATAAACTCCAGAGTGTTCCATACACTATAATTGTTACTGTAGTAGAAGGTCAGTATCATTACCCCCATATTGTTGGGATGGGGGAGGCAGCAGTAGTCACGGCCGCTGAGGCTGAAAGAGCATGGCTTACCTAAAGTGATGGAGAGAGTTCATGGTAAGAGTCAAACCCTGTTCTGTCCAATTTATAGCTCAGTTCTTTAATCACTGTGCCGCAGTGCCTCTCATTTACCAGTGGGGTCCAGTGGGTAAATTCTTTAGGTATAACAGTGCGTTTCTAATAAAGCACAAAACACAGAATTATGAAGAACCAGCGGGAATCATGTTACGGTGCTAAGTCCATATAGAAACCTTAACCACTTTCCTACATCTCACCAATTTCTGTATTTCTCTGAGGGTCTAAAGCTCAGCGCTAACCAAATCTGGCAACTAGAAAATCCACTGCTAATAGGTGTCTTCCATTACAATTCTCTTCCTGTCTATGCAGAAGTAAGTCCCATTGTGTTTAGTGAGACTTACTCCCAGGAAAATATGCATAGGACTGCAGACTTAGCAATATATCTGCTTTTGTTTTTAATGTTAATTAGATGGTGTGAGATGTAAAATATGAGCATGGGATGAGAGGGGGTATACAAAGGCAGCTGGGCAGAGCACTGGAAGTTGTACCGCCCCTGACTATCAGGAGTACCAAAGGAACCTTCTTTGACTTTTGAGCAGGAATGTTTTCAAGTTTATCTGCAACAGTAAGACCTGGAAATGTGTGCCTTCAAAAAGAACCAAAAGCCACATATAAGCATTGCTTAAAGCACAGCTGCTTGGGAGTGACTGTCATCAATTCCTGTAATAAATCATACTTGGTGATTGATCATGCAACCATACTAATTTGTGGGTCTTTGAACAAATAGGTAACAATCCTCCTATTGTTTACAGAGCCTGTAATATGGTATTATATACAGTCAGTTCTCATCTGCTAAGGTTCAGTTCTGAGAGAACCTAGTGGATACTGAACCATTGATCATGTGGGATCAATGGGGTTAGGTGCAAGGGGTACCCTAGGGGAGAAGGGGTGCCTTATCTAAAATCAGCAGAGCAGGTCTTTGAATGCTGCAGAGACCTTCTGTAGCTGCAGGCATCCCACGACCTGCTGAATTGCAGATAGTGCGAAACGCAGGTCACGGAAAATGAGGTAAGTCGCAAATCAGTCCCTCACGGATATGCGAATTTGCAAGTAGTGAAATTGCGTATGACGAGAACTGACTTATGTGAATCATTTGCAGTTTTCTGTGTATTTTATCCTTTTTTTTCTGGAGTATATATGTTGACACCTGCATGTGAAAGGAAGATAATTTGCCAAAATCCCAAGGGGAGTGTTCAGTTTTAGTGGAGGTGGGTATAGGGTTTTCATTATTATTTTTTTAATTGCACCCCTGTTGCCCTCCTGCCCACCGCAGAATCTCTTCCCACTGCTTCTCCCTCCCTTTAGAGGTTGAGACTAAAGCTCAGGTGGGCATGGACCATCTTATTGTTCATCAGTTGAGGAGTACACCAAGTCCCCTATGTACGTACTGGTTAGGTCCGTTCCAGGAGTCTGTACGTAAGTTGAAACGAATGTAGCTCAAGCATCTGGCTCAGTGTTATCACAGCTGTGCGTAAACACCACCAAAGGACATACTGTGCCTGCATGAAAGCACCAACACAGCCATCCTTCATAAATCCCATTTCTTTCCAGCCCACAGGTGTACGCATTTAACTCCTGTTGCGTATATACACCCTTGGCTAAAAATGCCTTAACTCGGATGCACTGGCGTCGCTGGAGGTGGGGCGGAACGCTAAGTTCCGCACCGCGCTGATCTCTGTTACTCACTGGCACGAGGCGGCCTCGCCTTCGGAGCCATTCAGTGGGGCAAAGGCAACGCGCAGGAGACTCCTCTTAATGTATTTGTTTCCTTTTTTTCCACAGAAACACCACCCATCAGAATCAAACCAAAGCCAGAACTGGTGGCAGCATCTTAACTCTACATCCGGGGAAATCCCTGCAGGGAATCCTGGAATCCCAGCACGCCTGGGCTGTGAGAGGCTTCTGTGGTGTTCTCTTGGCGCTAGGGAGCTACGCTGGAGCAGGTTTCCTGCACAGAATGGGAGCTGCAACTGGTTATTTTTCCCATATCAAGATTATTTGTAGTGTGCACACTCCTCCTTTTTCTAATTTTAAACTCTGGATTAAACAGTGACTCTCAGACCCTTCAAGCCAAATGCTTTCTACAGAACCAGATTTCAGCTGCAGACCTGCCTCGGATGCCAGCGTAGCCTCTTGCTAACTCTGCCTAAGTCCCTGCTGCCCTTTTGAACTTGTGGGCACTTTGAACAGTTACGAGTTTTCTGCTACACTGAAGGAAGAGCTATTGGGTGACCCTCTTGGTCTTGCTCTTGACTTGCCTTTCTTCAGCTCTCTGGCTTTTCTGAGTGGGTTCTCGTTGCAAGAATGGATTTCCCCAAACACTGAACTGAACCTGAATTAGACCTGTTAATTTGACGCTGAGATGGGGCATCGCTTCTGCTGGTAGCGATGGCTTACTATGGAGATATAGGAAGAGCCTCCCACATTCAGAGTGTGCTCTTTAGATGGATACAGTCATAGATCTATGCACTGGAGAGCACTGCAAGGCTGCTGGGCTCAACCTCTAGAAAACAAGGCCTGTCTCCTACTGGGGTAGGAGTCTAAAATGTTTGTAAGGATTCATACCTAAATTCTGCACAGGCCTCTCATTTTCTTTCCTCTCCCTCCAGAAACTTGCGGTGAGGAGCTACTAAGAAGAGTTAAGCTCCTTCGGAACTTCTCAAAATGAGAGGACCTTTATAGTTGCACTTGCAAAGCAGCTTCTTGATGCCTCTTGCCTTCCCCAGCCCTGTTGCATCTCTGCAGTGGACTCAAGCAGAAGGGCACTTCTTGTCTTTTCAGTGGTGGGAGCTCCTTGCTGTAGCTATGGAAGTAACAAAGTGCTCCTGTGTAACAGAGTGGAGAGATCAGGAACATGGCTAGTCAATGCTACCCATACAGGGTTAAATGTCCCCCTCACCGTAATTATACAAAACCTGAATGAATAGGGTTTTTTTTTCATCCTAAACGTTAGAAGGGGCTGGATCCCAGTTAACTCTGACATCTTTGGCTGCCCTGCAGTATGTTGAAGGTGTGACCCCAGGTCACCCTTAATCTTGGGCATGAGCTGCCTTGCAGTTGCTATCCATCCATCTTGTCTTATTCCAAATTATCCATCCCTGTGAGCCAGCTGGTCTGTGCTGAGCATGACCTTAGCACCCATATACCGTGCCGAGGTGGTGTGGACTTCCTCTGTGGCTGGGCAATTTAGATGGTGATAACAAATGGCTCCTGTGGCAATATTTGAGCTGTAGTAGCTGGTGACCTTCCTCTCTGGAGTCAGCAGCTCACAGCTGAAAGTGTGTTCTCTTCTTAACCCCTGACCTGCCCCATTAGAGAGTGGAATTGTACCATCCTGCTCCTGCAAATACAAGAGAGAGCGTTGTGAGAGTTGGGCGTATTGAAGCATGGTATCTTTGCAGTAGGTTTTCAGCTGGGATTTTGCTTTGTTTCTAGATTGTCTGATCTTCAGTGTGTTATCTGCCAGCACAAGTCCCATATGGGCCATTGGGAGCCCCCCCTAAGGCAATGATCTTTAGTACCATATCTGGAACCCTTCCCTCCTCCCATCCTGGTACTCTTGTTGACAACAGGAAGACTAAGCAGTGAATTGGATAGAACTCCCTTGAGTTGATGGCTCAGACTTCAGTCCTCCTTTCTGTGAAGCTGGTGTGCTCACATGCAGCATTAGCCTTGGAACCACACAAGCAGATTTTTATACCAGAGAGCCAAATATTTTGGGGAAGTGATTTCTTAAGTGGGTTTGCCTGTTGCTAGTTCTGACTAGATATTGATGTATTCACTTTGTCCACCAGATGGCAGTCCTGTTCTCGGGTGTTCATCGCTGGCTGAGAATACTTGTGTTGGTCTTTGTTCTCTCTCTTCCTCCCTCCACCCCTCTCTGGTTTAACCTCCTAGTTGCTCTGTGTTGGTTTACTGATTTTACTTTTTCTGAGCCAATGGCAAGGAGCATCAGGCCTTCTCCATTGTTGTCATGGGTACTGTACAGACTTCCAACTCCTTGATGGGGATTTTAAGTGAGTTCCTTTGGGCCGTTAACACCTCATCCCTGTGCCTGTGGGGAGTGGATGGAAGTGACTTCCTAGTTGGTGCCCAATTTGACAGAAGACAGGTGGCGTTGGCTCACTCATCCTGCCTCCATGAAGTATCCAAATTCTCAAGTTGCTGTATGCGAACAGACTATTTTCATTTCTCAGCTGAATCCTGTGTACCCGGCAGTGTGACTCCTCCAGCGGTAAAAGCAGGAGCAGTGCAGGTGGTAACAATAAAGTGTCTCTAATGCCTTTGCCGTCTGGTCTCCAGTCACGAACCTTTGGTCAGTGGCAAAATACAATTTCTTCTTTGGGACGTGTAGCATGTGGGGGGTGATGTCCACCTCGAGTTGTTCCTGTGTGCAGGGGCTGAATTCTGGTGAACAGATCTGTTTTAAAAGACTCGTATTATTGGAGCAGCACATACAGAGAAGACGGTGAATGGCATTCTGCACTCCTAGAATGCATGCAATGGATGACTGCTTGCTTGTTATGCAGGTCTTATGTCGCTCCATGGTGTTGTTTATAAGCTGGTCAACTGAATAACCAGGCACTGATGAGTTTCCAAAAAAGTTACAACCTGGTGCAGAGAACAGGGTTGTTGGAAGAGATTGGCTGTGTGTCGGTGTGTGTCCAGCCATAGAGTTTCTCTTGCATCAGCTTGTGCTTTATCCTCCTGGATTTAGAACATGTTGTTCCTGCCCCAAGGTGTTGGGTTTTCTCTGTGCCAGGTGCAAGGGAGTGGCGACTGGACACAGGTTATCTTGTTGTCTTGTGTGCTCCCTGAGGCATCTGGTGGGGCCACTGTGTGACACAGGAAGCTGGACTAGATGGGCTTTTGGCCTGATCCAGCAGGGCTCTTCTTATGTTGTGTTCCACATGGAGCATTCCCCAGTGACTGGCAATCTCAAAAAGAATGAAAAAGCTTCCCTGGTTCTACTTTAAGCATCCCTTCCTAGGAACAAATCCATATGGAGGAGACTGAAGTACATTAGCTATTATGCAAGCAGCATTGTCTCTAAATAGAGCATTACTCAAAACTTGTCCATGAGGCAGCAGTACCTCTCCTTGACATTAGCTTGGTATGCATGTTCCCGCTGCCTTGTCCTCAGGGAGTTGCTGCCTTTAAACTCTGTGTGAGTGGGTTCCTTTCCTTCCAACCAGCGGTCCCTTGTGGCCTACAAACATCCTCCTATAGAGGAGTGCCTCCCCTCCCTTCTTTTATTTAATAGGGGTTGTGTAACTTCTCCTGTGATGATGCCTGGCTCTGTTACGGTTTCTGTGCTAAACCAGTACAATGGGCTGATGGGGAGAGGACATTTGCTCAGGTAGTGGCCAAAGCAGCCACATCCGCATGTGTACGGTTTTGGTGTTTTGACAAGAATAACTTTCTGAACCCTCAGATGAACCAGGAGTTCTTTCACCTCCACCTGCCTTGAAGCATTCAGCTGTCTGTAATAAAGAACAGAGAGAGAGAGAGAGAGAGAGAGAAAGAGAGGTATGCGCAGGGTGTAGAAACTGCCTGTTTCATCATCTTTAGGTCTTCCAGAGAGATAACGTTCACTGAAGAAGTACTGAGATTGTCAGAGATTCCCTCCATGTTTCAACTCTACATTTCCAGGTGCAGACCATGGTTACCTTTGACCTCACCAACAGCATAATGCACTGGTAGTGTATGTACAGGCTACAGGTGCTGAAGCAGCTAGTAAAAGAAATATCAAAGCTTTTGTGTCTCTTCACCTCTCTGCCCTAAGGCAGGTTCTGACCCATAGATACTGCAAGGATGCTACCTAGAAGTTTTGCAGTTTCCATGACTGCCCTCAGATCTCCATCTGTAGTCCATATACTAGTGGTGGGGAAGAGAATGATTTGCAAGAGGGTTCCCATGTCAGGAAGCATTTCATTATAATAAAACACTTATGCTCTGCCTTTCTACCTCAAATTAGAGGCTCTCAATGTGACTTACATAATATTTTTTTAAAACACCTATAAAATAATTATTTAAGAGTCCACCTGAAGACCTCAAATAAGAGAATAACACAAGCAGGAAGTTCAGCTGCATCAAATCTGGCCAAAGTTCACCTGGGACAAAAAAGTAGTTGATTTGTTCTGAAATAGAGTGTGAGAGGGAGCCTGACTGACCTCACAGGACAGTTGCAAGTGCCAGGCACAGAACTGGGGGGGGGGAGGCCCTATCCTACCCTACCCTACCAAATAGCTGTAGGAAGCATTCCTAAGTTAACCAGTCGCAGGATAAGGAGGGCCTTGGCAGGAAGATGTATTTTTACTTTATAACCCACCCTTCCTCGTTAAATCATAGAAACATCTACTCTTCAACCAATAATACTGAATATGTAACAATAATGAATACGTAAACTTTTCACACACAAACCACATTCACAGTTGAGCGTGAGCCAGCCAAAGTACTCTATCCCTATAGAACAGGGGTTCTCAACCTGTGGTATGGGTACCCCTAGGGGTATGCGGACCTCTTGCTGGGGGTACTCCAAGCCCTGCCCCTTATCTGCTCCATCAGCAGGTAATAAAGTGTTAATTAACATGGATTTTAAATTTTAATTATTTTCGGAGCCCTTCTGTGTCTCTGATTTTGGTCTTGGGCTTATTTTTGTACTTTGGAAAATGTACTTTGGTGGGGTGGGGGAGGGAGGAGCTGATTTTCGGGTGACTTGGAGAAAAAAAGAGATCCGTGTGTGTCTGTCTGTCTGTCTCTCACACACACACACACACACACACACACACACACACACACACACACACACAGAGTTAAATAAGACATTTTTTCACATTTAAAATTGTTTTAGTACTTTTTATTTAACGATTAATTACCTAATTAATTGATTGATCCAATTAATTGGCAGTTAATTAGCAGGGGGTACTTCAGAAAATTCAACCGTGATAGGGGGTACCCGGGCCTCCAAAGGTTGAGATCCCCTGCTATAGAAGATGGAAAAATCTTCCATAGATGTTTCTCAGCAAAGACTCTACTTTGCCTGTCCTGAACATAGGTAATGCGGGGACACTGAAGGTCTTCCTTGTTACAAATTTTGCTAAAGCCAATATTTGAAGCCGGGCATCCCCTCATCTTTATGGGTGTAAAACTCCCTCTTAAGTTATACTGAACCCTGGCTACTTGTATCTTTAACCATCCTGGTTCAAAACTTCCACCAATGTAATGAGATAGAGCTGGGTGTCATCACCAGCATACTAGTGTCTCCTCAGTCCTCTGGGTGACCTCCCCCAGCAGTTTCATGTAGACGTTAAACAATAAGTGACACAATCAAACCCTGCAGGACTCTGAAGGTCAAGGAGCCAAGCAGTAGGCCCCAGTGACCAGAGGTATAGTGGTACATGTTGAAGTGTGTAGGAGCTATTCGTCGTGACCTTTCCATAGTCACACACACCAAGGAAAAATTTCAGAATGCAAGAGTTAACCAAAAGCCCTGATTTGGGGTGGGGGGGGGGGAGGTTGAACTTCCTGAAAGTTAAATCCTTTCCTCTCCATCCCCTGCTTGACAGAACCTATCCCATGTTAAACTGCTTGAAGCTGGATGGCTGATGTGTAATTTAAAATACTGCGATGTGCACAGGGGGCATATAATTTCAAACACAAGGCATGCCCTGGATTATTTCATACATGGTTCAATGTCTCTTATTATTGCTGCTTTTATGGTGCAGCGTTTTCTCCTCCTCCTTCCTGTCCCCATTATAGTGAAGTGTTTTCTGTGAAGCACCCTGCTCCCTACCCTCAAGTCTGGATCAAAAATATCTACATCTACCTGAAACCCTGCAAAGTTGCTGCCAGCCAGTGCAGACCGTACTGAGCTAGATAGATCAAGGTCCTGACTGGGTAGAAGGCAGCAGCTTCATATGCTCACCAGAATTTATATACCGTAATGCTTTCAGGTTTTTATAGCACCTTCCACAGTATAGTATTTTGTTGTAATCCTTACAACACTCTAAGGTAGGTCAGTATTATTTCCCATATTGCAACTGGTACTGAGAGAGAGAGAGGGGGTTTTTTCCTAAGGCCATCTATTTAAGTAGAGGCAAGATTCAACCCAGGAAACCTACTGATGATGATTCATATCTCAATCACTTCACCACTGGACTATATTGCTACTTAGAATTTTTCTCCACGGCTTTTAAAATGCTGCTGCTGCTGGCATTTGTTTGAAGGGGGTAGGGAGGTGTTGTTTTGTGTTTTTAATTTCCTATTATTAACTTTGTTGCCATGGCTTCTTTCTTTCTCCCTCTTCTGGGCTGGCTTGTTCGTTCTCTCTCTCTCTCTCTCTCTCTCTCTCCATCATCCCTCTGGCTGGCTGGCTGTTTCTTTCCTTCCCCACTCCTCCTGGTCTGGGACACCTTACATTGAGTGGTGGCTGCAGTTTGATGGCTGTAGTCACAGCTGCAGTTGCTGCTCCTTGGTCTGGCCAGCTCCTTCTCCTTCCTGTGCTCTTTGAAAAGGCAAAGTAAGGTGTGGGGAGGAAAACTGAACGGGAGGAGGAGAGCACCTGCCACTGCTGCCCCCTATTTCCTTCATCCATCCTGCTGCGTCCAGCCTTTGCCTTTCAAAAGGCAGAGAGCAATATTCTCGCTAAGGAGTCCATGCAGCTGTGGATCCCTTTGCTTGCTGCATGGCAGTTCCTCGGCAGTCCCGGATGCATGGCAGTGACATCAAAAATTTCCAGACTTCCAGGAATGCCAAGCTGCGCAGAGCTTGGCTCTGATGGTGTTTGAGCTGCGTGGCCACACATCTTAAGGGGAGCAATGGCAGGGAGGGAGGACAGAGAGGGAGATATAGACAGGAAGGAGAGGAAACTGGAGCAACTGGAGTGCTTCCCTTGGTAATGTTACTGCTCCCCTTCCAAAATAAGTGGGGGAGAGGTGCTTCGGGGCCTCTCCACCCCTGGTAGTGACACCTTCTGGATCCACACCTCAAGACAGGACTGAAACCAGCACTAAATAATACTGCCCAGGCCCAATCCCGCAAGGCAGTTCAGAAGGATACCATGGTCAATGTGGTACTGAAAGCCACTGAGATGTCCAGCAAACAAAAAGGGATGTTCTCCTCTTGTTTAGTTTGCATCATAGTCAACAAGCATGACCAAGGTGATTTTAGTTCCAAACTCAGGGCCATAAACCAGACTAAAATGGGTCTATGTAATCCGCTTCATTCAACACTCTTTGGAGCTCAGCCACCCCCACCATGGACTCAATCACTTTGTCCCAAATGGGGAGGTTAGAAACTGGCCAGTACTAGCTACCCAGGCTGGAGAGGTCTAACTATTATTATTATTATTTAAAGAATTTATATGCCGCCTTTCTCCCGGCAAGGGCACTCAAGGCGGCTTACAACATTAAAATAACATATACATTAAAATAATTAACAATTTAAAACAATTAAAAAATTAAAACAATTAAAACAAACAACCCCAGTGGGTCACCTCTATTTACAGTTGTTAAAAGCCATTTGTTCAAGGTTAAAAGTTAAAAGTCAGCCCACCATGTCAGACATCGAATGCTAGTCTAAATAATTAAGTAATTAACATCAGGTGGATTATCTCACTGCTCAGGTTTCCCAAAGTTTGTTCCCCTTGTTTAAAGAGCATGACTCCTCTTTAAATAAAACAAAACCCTCTACACTACAGCCAAGTTGTATAAGCTAGTCCCATCTTCCTAAGGCAGCCCTGGGAGAACTATTTTAGCAATGTGTGGTTGTGCATTTACTGACCTATAAGCCAGTTTCATATGTAAGGCGAAAGAAGTGTAGGAGTCTCCAAGGAACTGATACTCCCATTAATCTTATAGATTATTTTTTCCCCTTTCTCCTTCTTCATTGCTGTATCCTCTGTCTTAAGTCACTGAAGCCACCAGGAAAACTCCCTAGTTCCTCTTTACCATGCATGAGGGAAAGTTCGGATGAGGAAAGACCTTACGGTTTGTATTAGAAGCACCATTGATTCATGAATGTAATACATATATGTATTTTTTTTTAATGTATAAACCATTGCAAAAGTTTGGGATAGGTAATAAAAAGTATAAATACATCAAATACAATAAAACTGGGTAAAGGTGTAGCGCCACAATAAATCCAGCCCTCTGCCAGCTTAGCCTAGATTTTCAAACAGATCAGTCTTGCAGTACTTCCCTCCCAAAGATGTTCAGGCTTTCACGTTGGCCAGCTTCCAAGGAGAGGAAGTTCCGGAACTGGATGGCAGCTGCTAAGAATGCCTCTCTGTATACATTTGCTCTTGGAACCTGCTGCACAGATAAAATTGTTCAGAGCAGGACCAGACTTGTTATGAGACAATATAAATTTGCTTGTGAGAAGAAAAGAGTGTTGCCAGCCATTCGAGGGCACATTGTCATTTGCATGCGCTTATTTATTTATTGTTTTTCAGAATTCAATTACAAAAAAACAGAACAATTCAACAATACAATATATAATTACTGGGAGTGGGAGTTACGGAACATAGTAAGGGTGTGTGTGTATATCTGTCAGTGAGATGTCCAAAATGAGAATATGGTGATAGAATAAAGTCCGTTCCCTGTCTATGGAGAGTATGTCTCAATCATAGTAGTTGACCAAATGCCCAAGAAGATCTCTCTTCAGTGGTTTCTTCTTCTGAGTGCAATCTGTTCAAATAAGGCAAAGAAATGCATGTCTAAGGCTAAGATATCCACTGATGGTTTGAAGGTTGTGCTTTTTCATTCCAGTATCATAAGGCTACATTTTTAGTTTATTTTTTGCTGAATGAAGAGCTTGGAGGATCCACAACTCATTGTCTGGAGGGGAAATTCAGACTGTATGTATGTATACTCTTAACACTTGCATACATTTGTGTGGACAAACAATGTGTGAGTGAACCAGACAGTCACGGATACAATCAGCAACACCAATTTTCATAACTGCTACAGCAGCAGGCTTTGGGTGGTGGCTTCCAGAGGGGTGTCATTTTCTGACTTTCACCTTTTGTATGTCATTTAAAAAATGAAGGGTGGAAGGATGTTGTTTTTAGTTATTGTTTCAGCTGTGAAGATGTCTAAGGCCAGACTGCTCTAAGAAGCCACTCTCTGCTGATTGCAGAAACATCAAAGAAACGTTGAGGAAGTAGCAGTCTCTGTGTTACAGTGGCTCCAGACTTTTTCAAACTTAAAATACTTCCTACAATAGACCAACAATGCATGGGAGGGTTCAGAGCTGACTTCTAATAGCAAGTACTTCCTTTGGTACCTGTGGTTGATGACTGAGATTTACAATGACAATTGCAGGGAGACAAGAGAGCCTTGTGCAAAAGGGCATTCTAGAGACTCGCACTGAGGTCTCTATCGAGAGTGAGAGGACATCTCTGGCTCTGGGCCATCTTGTCTGTGTGTGAAAGAGAATTCGTCAGTGGCATATATAAACTTTACCTGACCCACCAACTCCCACTCCAGTTATGTTTTCTTTTCACCTGGTTGCTTCCTGTGGTCCATCAAGCAAAAGGTGGATTGAGTCAGCCTTGTTCAGGTTCAAAAAAGGAAGAAGTTTTATATCTTTGTAAGCAGACCCTGTGTCCTGTATATGAGCACCTTTGGCCTTGACAAAGTTTGTAGATCTTGCTTAGAAGTTGTGTTATTAGTTGTTCTATAATATCTGACTCGGTCTTAAGCTCACAGCATGGCCTTGAATTGGTCTAAAGTGGGGGATGGGAAAATGTGCAGTGATATCCACTTGAAATGAACACTGGGCCTGATCTTTAGTTCTGTAGGAGTAAACAGTGATTTGTGCCACTCATGGGTGGCCCATCCATTAGGCGAGGTGATGCAGGTTGCTTCAGTTGCAGATTGCGGGCGAGCAAGAGGGTGGCAGATTTGGGGTGCCCTTCCTTCCAGCCTGCTGTGAATCCGAGCCTCGACACTGATCCACTTTCCACCCACTAAAAGCAAAGTTGGATCATCTGCTTCCTAACCCATCTGGTCCCGCGGTATGACTTTCCCAGACTTCCCAAATGTCAGTTTGATCCACATTTTTAACAAATCCCCATGTAGAAAAAATCACCTGCATAAAATTCACCCGGGGTCTTTTGCGCAAGGAGCCCCTACGTTGCGTTAGGCACTCATTGGGACTTAAGGTCAACTCAACTCATCCATTTACCCCTATGTAAAGCATGGACCTGAAAACACAAGATTTCAAACAAAAACATAGTTGTGTTTTACACACAGCTCCAGGGCTTTAGGGGTGTTTAGGGGGATGTCTCACCTAAGTGTACCTGAAGTTTCAAGTCCCTCCCTTCAAGGGATTTTTTTTTATGGCACTTTAAATTCTTGAAATACGCAGATTTTGTTGTGAGTTCAGCACCACAATGCTCAAACAAACATAGTTGTGTTTAACACACAGCTCCAGGGCTTTAGGGGTGTTTAGGGGGATGTCTCACCTAAGTGTACCTGAAGTTTCAAGTCCCTCCCTTCAAGGGATTTTTTTTTATGGCACTTTAAATTCTTGAAATACGCAGATTTTGTTGTGAGTTCAGCACCACAATGCTCAAACAAACATAGTTGTGTTGTACACACAGCTCCAGGGCTTTAGGGGTGTTTAGGGGGATGTCTCACCTAAGTGTACCTTAAGTTACAAGTCCCTACCTTCAA
Organism: Plestiodon gilberti rubricaudatus; assembly: GCA_026170595.1. NCBI lineage: Eukaryota > Metazoa > Chordata > Lepidosauria > Squamata > Scincidae > Plestiodon > Plestiodon gilberti. The sequence goes on along the minus strand of JANXHW010000002.1, from coordinate 149,944,825 downwards.
GGGTTTTTTTTATGGCACTTTAAATTCTTGAAATACCAGCTTTAGTCCAGAGTTGTATATGGAAAAGCCCAGTGTGTCGTTTGCACAACGCGTACCCATAAAGTCCCGTTGAGTCCTTTGCGCAACACCTAATGTTGCGCGTGTGTACAGCTGTGTACAGCTGCTCCCCTGCACCTGAGGTGCTCCAAACAAGGTGGATTCAAAAGCCAAGGCCCTGGCCATGAAAACAAAGCCAGAGTTTCATTTTTAATTTCAGTGAGGCCAGCCCCCCAATTCCGGGGCATCATTTTCCCTAAAAACAGTGATCTTTGCTCCTCTGGGGGGGTCAGTGGGGTGACCCTAGAACTCTGACAATGGTTTTAAAACATAGGGGCATCTGTCTACTTTCCACAAAAAAATTCCAGAAACATTGGGACAGGGTATTTTCTTTTGACGCTTTTCTTTTCTGACGTTGCTTTAAACACTCAACGGGACTATATCTAACCTTGCTCCTGGCGCTGTTTCTTCAAACGAGAAGTTCTGCATTTCTGCACTTGACGAAACCGTGCAAGGAGTGCAGCAAGTGGTTGCTTTTTTGTGTGCAGAGGCGGCAGGTTCGAGGCAGCATTGGGTGGCATTCCGGGTTGTGCCTTTGCTGGTACCACTGCAACTAAAGTGCCATCCAAATCCTGGCAACAGGAGCAGGGGAATGTCTGTCTTTAAGAATTGCTATTCTGGAGTCTCAGCATGTCAAACTGGCTTCCAGTGGGAAAATATGGCTGCTGTTGGACATTTGATCATGGTTGGTTCCGAGTAAGGTAAAGGTTCCCCTCACTAGAGAGCTAGTCGTTACTGACTCCAGGGGCGGTGCTCATCTCCATTTCAAAGCCGAAGAGCCAGCGCTGTCCGAAGACGCTTTCGTGGTCATGTGGCCGGCATGACTCAACGCCGAGGTGCACGGAATGCTGTTACCTTCCCGTCAAGGTGGTACCTATTAATCTACTTGCAGTTTCTTGCTTTCAAACTGCTAGGTTGGCAGGAGCTGGGGCCGAAGACGGTAGCTCACACCATCATGTGGCATTCGGGTCTCGAACTGCTGTCCTACCTACCTTACAGTCTGCAGTTCAGCGTCTTAACCACTAAGCCACCACGGTTCTGGGTACCACCAAGACTTTAAAGGGCATCAGAGAGCCGACTGCAGGATGGAGATCCTGTAATAACCATTATGGTTAAACAAACAGTGTATCTCTGTCAGACACTTCAGAATTGTGTGTAAAAGAAGCACTATTCAGAATAAATCATGCAAATTAGACAATACATTCAACTTGGAATAATTTATTCTGAATGCATGACTGTTGCAGTTAATGGAAAAAATTCACACTGACCTTCATGTGCTGTGATTGGTGTATTCTGTTCATATCCATCGTGAAGTCAGTAAGTAAGCACTGTTTACATGGTAGGTCAGTGATACAGATACTGGTGTATCTTGTTTGTGAGTCAGCACTGGGTGTTTCTCTTTCTACACAGTGAATGAACATTCTTTTCTTTTGTCCTTGTTTGCTAACCTCAGGGTTTGGGTTGGGGAGCCTCTGCCAGGCCCTGCTCTCACTCTGTACTTTCCCTGCACCCACTGGGTGGGATCCAGTTGCTGCTGTTTTGGGCCCTGAGGTGTTGATCTAAAGTCACTGTTGCCCAGGCAGCAAAGTAAATGTTGTGACTAGCTGCTGTTGCTGCAGACAAAAGAAGTAATTGGCCCTGGATTACAGTGAGATGCCTGGAGGTGGGCTTGTTCACATATGTTAATTTGGATTTTTGCCTGTATATGTGATGTGGTTAAATGCTGTCTGCTTAGGTTTAGTTGTGTGAAGGCAAAAGTATTCGTACAACATTTTGATTTCTGAAAAATTCAGGGGAATATTGAACTTGGTGCAACTGGCCATGCAATAATAGCTAGGGAGTGAAAATGTTGTATTCTGCCTCTTTCAGAGGCAAATCTACAAGGCTTTCAGATATAAGAAGACTACTTGGGGAACAGGCTACAGCTGATTTTGTGTCAGAAACCTGTGGGAGTGGTTGGGCCGCCCTACATGATCTCCTCAGGGGCCTGGACAGTCCTAGAGGGAGCGGCAACTAGAGGCAATCCACAGATAAGTTGTGCTTGGTTTTTAATCGCCCCCCCCCCCCAATCATCAATCTACGTTATGCACTCATTTTTCTTTTCCAGTGAGGAGTTGTTCTTAGCAATAAATAGTTGAGATGTTAGAAGAAATCTGGTGTGTACTGCAGTCCTCACATATCCAACAGAATACAGGGAGATGCTGTTCCACTCCAGAAATTGTATTAAATCTACATAAAACCTCGCTTTTTTTGCTGATAGTTACAATACGTGTGCTAAGGAAGAGCAAGAATTAATTTCTTTTTCAACTACTCTGTTAGGTGGTAGTAAGAAAAAAAGACCAATAGATTCAGTACTAAATCCCAGAAACTCATTTTATTTAATATGTGGCATTTTCAGTGTCCAAAGTCCTTGAGAAAGCCATCCTCCTAGATCCACACTCACAACAGCCATGTGGCTTTGGACAATTATTACAGTATTCCTATTTTACCAATGGGAGGAATTGTGATCAAGTGGGTTACTCAAAGCCATAATGAACTTTGAACCCAGGTCTCCCAATGCACCCAATTAGATACACTGGTATCTGTGAAAATGATCTGGTCTGGTGAATACTTTAAGATTGCTGCCATTAGGGGTCAGCGCATAGCCTATTGTTTAGGGATTACTATACATTCTTTCATCCCAGAAGGCACTAGTTGAACATGCCCCTCCTACAGGAGCTGGCATGAGCCCAGATTGAATGTCCCTGCCCATCTGAGCAGGTCCAAAGTCAGGTAAGGCTGCCCAGGTGACCATGATGACTAGTGAGGCAGAACAATGACATAATTCAACCAAAGGCATATAAATTAAGCCAAAGGATGTTCTTAGCTTTTGACCCAGACTCTGACCAAATTACCAGTGCATTGTTGGGATTCAGCCCAACTTTTCAGGCATCCGCTATGGCAGGTGGGAACCATCATCTGGAGTAAGTAATATTAGGGAGCATTTTTACCCAAGGGTGTATATACGCAATAGGAGTTACATGCGTACACCTGTGGGCTGGGAGGAAATGGGGTTAAAAGCTGCAATCTTAAATCCATTTACTAGAGAGTAAATCCCATTGAACATAGAGGTATGTTTGTTGTTGTTCAGTCGTTAAGTCGTGTCAGACCCTTCGTGATCCCATGAACCACATCCCGCCAGGCCTTCCTGTCCTCCACTATCTTCCTGAGTTCGGTCATTTTCATGTTCGTTGCATCGATGATGCTGTCTAACCATCTCATCCTTTGCCTTCCCCTTCTCCTTTTGCCTTCTGAGTAAACGTGTTTTAGGATTGCACTATAAGTCTAGGAAGTTGCGTAGGATTCCTGTTCATTTCTATTTGTCTTATACCGAATTGCCCCCCCTCCCCTGCAAAGTAACGTGCCTCTCATATTTTTGCAGATATACATGTGCATCCCAGTTTGTGAACAATTCAGCTTGTGGGTCAATCCATATTCAGAAATTTTTGGTATAGTATATTTCTCTCTGAACAAATTGGCACATGCAGTGAACATGTGTGAAATGATTTGTAGACGTTCTGCATCCATGAATACTCACTATGATAATTTCTTATGTACATCAAAGACTCTTGGTCCCACAATAGTATGTTCATCATCAGTAACTGGCTTTACGATGCCATCATAGACCTGGGAGCTGACCTGACTCTGTTTATAAGTCACTCAGGCCAATCTTATTTAGCACAGAAGGCTTTCCAATCTTGGGGATGCAGCTCATATTTCTGGGGTAGCCCCCAAGAACTCTCCTCTATATGCCCCACCTAACCTGACGTTTGCACTGATGGTTTGGTGTAGAGGACATTTTGAGTCTTAGCATGACTGGATGATGAAAGGAAGTATTTTATGCTTTTTATGGTGGTGGTGGTGGTGGTGGTGGTGGTGATGATGATGATGATGCATGTTGGAACCAGGACCCACTTAACAAATGTTGTCACTCTCTAAGAGGGAAAGAGTGGTTCAATCCGACATGATTGAAGAGGTGCACCCCAGAAATTCAACAACTGCATTTTTCTTTAGCGTTGAGAGGCAGTGATGGAAGTGGTTTCACTGACTGAATTTCTGCTTTTCAAGAAAGACACAGGAGCTGAGCACTGCTAGGAAAAAGAAAAAAAGGTTGTGACCAAAGGTGTGGGACTTTTTTTTTTTTATTAGGGAAGGGGTTAATGTGTTCAGTTTTACACCATTCAAATCCATTAAATTAGCCCCACCCCCAAAAAATTGATTTTTGCTTTTTTTTTAAATTGCAGTGTAGGAAATTTAGGGGGAATACTGAGTGATCGAGGAGTTCTCTCAGTTTCACAGCCTGGCTGAAAATTCCTTTCATTCCATTGTTCTGAAAATTCCTTTCATTCCATTGTTCTTCTGGATTTGAATCTCCCCAGTGACCATTATGAAATATTAGAACTGCAGGAAAGTCTGGTGGCTGCAGGGATTGAATGCCGAGTCTTAGACTTTTAAGAGCTAGTTCTGACCTCACAAATGAACAGTATCAAAAAGTTAATAGCCATGTGAAGAAAAGCCAGCACCAGAGATTCCTGGATATTTGCCAGCGACATTTATTATGATAAAATGCCACTAAGGGTCAGTAAAGTTCTATTAAAAAAAAAATAAGAAAAAATTAAGACAGGCTGCTGGGTGTCCCTGCTTGTTACATCAGCTTGCATAACCCTTTTGGATTAAAGCAACTCTATATTGCAGTACCATGCCTGTCCACTAGATGCCATCAGCTATCTTTCAGAGCTCTTCACCAGGGTTCCTTGCATTTTTGTCCTCTGGAAAGGTGCGAAGTTGTTCCATTTCTTTGAAAAAGGGACATTTCAGGTGGGTGCGGAAACTATGCTGCTCTCTGTGAAGGTGTGAGAATGAAACTTGTTGTACACTCTACTTTTGTTAACTCAAAGCAAGTGCTTTTCTGTCCACTCCTCTCATGTCGTGTATTAAACTGAGGGCCAATCCACACAACAAAACAGACATAACGCACATTGAGTGAAAGTGTGGCAGGTGGCAACAAAACAAAACAGCTTTGTGATTGCTTAACTCCAGGCTTAGCTCAGTGAACTTGCATTTGACTTTGCCATTGCTCAACACACTTAGGGCCCAATCCTATCCAACTTTCCAGTGCTGATGCAGCTGCAACGCAACCCTGAGATAAGGGAACAAATGTTCTCTTACCTTTACGAGGCCTCTGTGACTGCCCCCTCACCGCAGGATGCAGCGCACGCCCTGTTGGCACAGCTGCATCAGTGCTGGAAAGTTGGATAGGATTGAGCCCTTAGTCGCTTTGTGGGGATATGAAAAATGTGGGTTCAACTGTGAACTGGGTATGATGTAAGGCAATACACACACATGCTTCTTTGCCGTATGTGGAACTCATCTTGGATCCACTCAGACTGGGCTTTTGACATGGTCATGTGCGTTTGTTCTGCAGCTGTCAGGTGGAGACCCTATCGGCAGTCTAAGGTGTGTAGAAACATCCTCCTGGCAGCCTCTTGAACAGTCCCAGTGCCAGTAAGTCACTGCAAGGGGCAAACAGTGGGCAGGGGTGGGCAGAACAGGGGGAGGAATGGGGCAAAAATCAGGGTGGGGAGGGGGGTGTCGAGGCCAGGAAAGAGGCGGTATTGGCAGCAGCAATGCTGTTAATATCCTATCCCCCTTCCTGGCCTTGATCCACCTTTCCGGGTCTACTCGGACTTGCACCAGTAAAATCGCTGGTGCAGGTCCAAGTAAACCCATCACAGCAGCAGCAGAACCTGACCCCTGGGTAAGGGAACAAATATTCCCTTACCTGGAGAAGACCTCTGGGAGGGACTGGTGCAGTTGCATTGGGGTGGTGGTGGTAGATAAGATTGGGCCATTGATTAGTTTGAAAGTCTTGCTGAGAACTGCTAACATCAGGACAAAATTGAATGCATTAAATGCACAAACTTATGCTTACTTACACCACCTTAATTTCTTCAAAACAGCTAGCTTTTTATCACATTCTGATTGGGAAACATGCTGTGTGTGTGTGTGTGTGTGTGTGAGAGAGAGAGAGAGAGAGAGAGAGAGAGAGAACACACATGCTAAGCAAATAGGACTGTGTTACTTCCTAGCTAGCTACACCTGGCAGGGTAAGTTGGGAAAACAATAAATTACACGAGACATGTCCCTAATTACTTTTCCATTTTAAAACAAAATCCAGCTGGAAAATATCAACACTAATATTGAATCAAGTTTTGGAAAGCTAAACAAAAACATATATATTTTTTAATAAACCAAGAAAAAAAGAAATCTTCACTGTAGGTACAACCGGGGAAAATTAGATATTTGGGTAGATGATATGGGGAATAATAGAGGTGTTTGCCCAAAACAGCAGCAACATAAAGCATCAAGATAAAGCATCCCCTCTTGACACAGAATCTGCATGAAAAACCAATTAAAGAAGGGGGTGCTAAATTGTTTCCATCTCCAGTTTGTTTGGATGGTCCCCAAAGGGCAACATTAGTTCCAAGACTATCTGAACATCATGATTATCTTATTTGAAGGCAAGCCTCTCTCTCTCTCTCTCTCTCCTGTTGATTGCCCCATAGATATCCAGGTTATGTGCACAGTTGTGTGTTTTGGTTCTATTCCGAAACCATCTGCATGAGGGAGACGTGATGCAAATTTATTGCTAATCTCATTAAGCAGCTGACACTTAACAGGTACAGTTTCTGCTTCCTGCAGCACTATTTTGAGGGGATTATAATAATATGCATTTTTCCCAGAGTATCCTCTCCTTTCAGAGGCAGGAATATGGGGAAAGTGCTTTGAATGTTTAATATGCTTCTTTGTATGCCCAAGTTGAAATTCTTAAAGAAAGAGAGAGAGAGAAAAGGCCGCCAGATTCCAAACTTTGTTCATTTTAAAATTACCAATCAATCAAATATCTGTAGCCTCCATTTAGTTCTGTTTCAATATATCTGTATACAGGACTACAATCACGTGCCAAGCTATGAGCCCCTATGCCCATTTGCTTGAATGGGGCAGAAGCATATCTAACAGCCCAGTCCTATATCTAACAGCCCAGTCCTAACTGGGCTTTCCACTGGTGGAATGCGCATTCCGCCAGTGGAAGTGCAAGTGCTGCTGCGGCTGTGTGAGCAACAAGGATGCCAGTACACATGGTTGGTGACTGCGTGCATGGACCAGCAGACAAACCTCCTGCCTCCAGCTCTGGTAATTTGGTGGCAGAGGTGGGTGGTGGGATGAACGGGGAGGAGAGAGGGAGGAACGGAGGAGTGTGAGTAGGGAGGGTGGAAACGGGAAAGGAGGGGGCGGTTACCAATGGGACTTGTATGCGCTGGTATCTTTCCCTCCATTTCTTTCCCCTTACTCTCTTCGGTTCTGCGCCAGCAAAATGGCTGGCACAGATCCAAGGAGACCATTGGGGTAGTAAAGGTTTACCCCAACAAAAAAGTTCCCTTACCTTGAGGAGTCCTCTGGACTCCCCCCCCCCCCGCCCTCGCTCCACCACAGGCTCCATTCAGTGCATGCTCCACAGGTACAGCTGCATTGGCAGGGAGGGGATTTAGTTAGGCTTGGGATGTGATGCAAAACTCTGGCCTAGTATCTTGATTGGCTTATTGCACCAACAGTGGTGTGTTAAATCTAGTAGGTTTTGATTGTTCCGTTCTAATGGCACAGCGCCACTGGTAGGCATTGTTGCAGCCATATGCATCCCTATCAGATCCATCAAGGGCCCTGGAGTTGACTTCAGTGTAGTGGTGCTACCTGGTACTGCAGTGGACTTTGAGGCAAAGAATGGCAATACTCCTTTAAAATGTATCCATTTGTGTTTGTTTACGTACTTTAGACACCATTTTTCACCCCCATGCACTGCAATCCCCACTGGAGATAAGTGATCATTTATGTGCCCATAGCTATCTGAGTTAGGATACAGCAGAGACATGTTGTTCAGTTGTTCTCTAACAATTTTGACATGGAGACTGGCCTAGTCATTGATGGGGTCAATGGAGTTAATGAGCAATTTGGCTGCTCTTGTCAAAAGTAATCCTGGAATGTGCTTTGAGCCACACCTACCTGCTGAATAAGGGGGCTGAAAACTGCCATGCCACTTCCATGCTCATTTAATGTTACTGTGTAAGGCCTGTGTGTTGTTTCCCCACTCTCCTTTCCTTCTCAAGAGCCCCTTGCCTCTCAGAAGCTCCTTGCACAGTGTTCTTTCATCATCATGGGGAAGTTTTTCTTGATCACCAGGTCAGCAGCAGCTAGCTGTTCATGCTTTACTGCTGTCCTAGAGTAGAGCACAGGGCTGGCTCCCAGTGCTAGAATAAGAGAAGGCAAAGAAGCTTCTTGTTACTACAGGCAAAAGGAAAGATTTAACATTGTAGTATTAAGTTGAGGCACCTGAAGGTTCTGTAGGGCCGGGGGTTTGTTAGGGTAATTTGGATTATGTGACACATGTGAATACACTATGCTGGGATGTGGTTACAGAGTGGAATCTTAGCCCCTTTAAAATTGGCTTAACTTTACACATATATTCCAGCTAAACTGGTTTGTAGGCTGGGCTATTACGCCTTGACTTCCGGTTGACTTAATAAGGTTTTTTCATAGTAAGTTTTTGAAGTGTGTCACTATAGTCTCTGTGGACTTCCTGTGCCTACTTTAGCATTTGATGATCTCGTGGGCACATTGTTGTCAGATACAGTAAGGCCTAGGCTGAAGCATAGCAATTGTTTGCTAGAGTTAAAGGGAGCTAGAGAAATACATATGGAAAATTGGGACCTAGCAAAAATAAATTACAGTATTTGGTTAAATTTCTTTTTGACTCCAGGGTCAGTGCAACCCAGAATGCCACCTGATGCTGCTGTGGGTCCACTGCTGCCGCCTCTGCACCAAACGAAAGCTCCTTACCTAACCTTGCTCCTGCTGCAGTTTCTCCAAATGCGAAAGCGCAGGGCTTCCAGATTGATTTAAAGGGACCATGTGAATGAAGGAGCTTCTTCATTTGTGCAGTCCCTGTAAATCAAACCAGAAGTCCCACACTTCTGTGTTTGAAGGAACCACACCAGGAGCAAGGTGAGCAAGGTAAGGAGGCAGATGATTCACTTTCTGCTCACTTTTAGCGGGCAGAAAGAGGATCAATGCAGGTCACATTCACGGCAGGTTGGAGGGAGATGGCGGCAGCAGCAGACTTGAGGGGAAGGGCACCCCAAATCTGTCACCTCCCTGTTGTGTCCCAAATGTTGCACCCCAAACTTTACTCCTGGGGGAGCAAACTAGTATTCCCTTTAATTAACTCCAATAGTCCACTTTAGGCAAAGTTAGCTCCTTTCCCCTTTAAATTGCAATTGTGTGCCAAAAGAAAACACCGAACTTCAAGGCAACTATTTACAAGATTTATTACTTTCCCAGCAATAAATGTCCATTAGCCCTTCCTGCGCAGATAAGATTCTACTTAGCTAACGAGGGTCCGTTTCTGTAGAGAAGTCTAGCTCGTTACTTCACAGCGGTAGAATCTCCTTGTTGCCTTTATCCCATCCAGCAAAGAGTCTTGTAGCACAAAGTCCAATCAATCCAGGTCTCTCCAACCTTCCAGTCAGACAGAGCATCCCCCAATGCTGGTCAATTCAGGTGGGTAGTCCATCCAGGTGAGCAGTTAGTCCGGCAGAGTATCCCCGTCTGGAGCAGAGTCATCATCATCGTTGCTTGGCAATCTGGCAGCATGTCCCCGTGGCGAGCTGGCGAGGCTCCTTCCTGCTCCTACTGCTGCTGCTTTTATACTCTGAATTCCCATCAACTCTCTACTGGTGGCAGCTGTGGGCTTAAGCCTGATTCACACTACAGTTTTCCAGGCTCGTTGCGGATCTGTGGAGCGTAGCGCGGAGCTGTTTTGATGCTTGCGGAGCAGCAACACAGAGGCAGGAAAGTTGGTTTCCCCTCAACTTTTGAGGCGGTTGCGCTTGCAGAGCTGTGGGATGTTCGCGGAGCTACGGCAGCCCACCAATCGGAGGAGCGCACTTCTGTTCACCAAATCACAGCTGCGCTTTCTTAAGAAGGTGGGACAGAGGGAGGGACAACAGGCGGCAAGACACTCCCCAGCTCCAACCGCATAGACAAGCGCATACGCAGAGGCAGGGGCTGGGGCATCCGCGCCGGGAAAACTGTAGTGTGAATCAGGCTTTACAATCAATGCCCTCATTATTGCCCACAGCTGTGAAAGTTCCCATCACTGCTAATTGAGTGCAGCTGCGAGCCACCCCCACTGCATTCAAAGTCCCAGCTTCTTCCCAATTAGTAGCAACATTTGTGGGCCACGCCCAATTGCTTGCAGGTGTGCTTCCACCCACGCAGTCCTGGGTGGTAACCCTTTGTGTCCCAGTCCTGTCAAACAGGCAATCCTTTAACCCCTTCCTTCCCGGACCTGTCAAAACGGGACCACTGCTAACACCACTAACTCCTCGCCAATCTTCCACGATTTCCACTACACTTCCCCCCCCCCCGCAATCCACCATGATTGCAATGGCAACCCGCATCACCTGGCCTCATGGATGGGGCATAAATAGGAGAATGTTCAGGGAAGAACAAAGATGATGGAGAGAGCATTGAGACAGGTTCATGAGGGGCTGATGTAACTGAGACTTCTGGGATGAGTCATGTAAAATTACCAAAACCTAAACTATTTGTTTGATAAAGAAGGCATCCTTATAAAGATGACATGGAATGTGTGAATAACAACACATGGAAGGAGTTGGGATTTGGGAAGAAGGTTACACAGACCACTGGCCCCCACTCCCAACCTCCATACCAGGTCTTCTGCATCACGGTCTATGTGCATATACCAGCTGCCTACCGAGCACACTGAGACAGGCTGTGTCAATACAGTCAACAAAGTTGACTATAGAACTGTGTGTGCATATAGCTCGTACTGTACATGCATAGTCTCTGTATAGAAGGCTTGCATGCAGACTGGGAGCAGGGTCAGTGGGTGTGATCCTGCTACCCACTCCACATGTTGATTAGTCATATAGTCCATGTACTGTCTACGCAAGGCTGTAGTAGATTTTTGTGTTGCCACCAACGAGGGGGTAGGAGATGATAGGCTTAAGATGTGTTGAATGAAGATTAAATATTAGGAGAAGCAGTTTCACTTAAACTCTCTTCATACTGTACCTTATTCCCCCTGCACACATACAGTCAATGTGTGAGGGGAAAGTGTGCCTGCGAGCAGCACATCCCATGTCAATGCACCAGCCGTCCACACCTTCCCGCATGCCACATCCTACAGAGAACAGGCCGTGTGGTCAAAGCTGCCTTCTTCAGATGAGCACTGCAGTGTGGCAGCCCTGACAGAGCGGCTGGCCAGTGGCCAGTATGTCGGTGAGGGAGGCTACTGTCAGTGCGCTCTGACAAATTTGCGGCAAATTTGCTGCCAGGGCGGAGGTCTACTCGGTGAAGGGGACGTCCCCTTCCCCAAGTGTAAATGGCGCCCGAGCCAACCGGCCTCCTCAAAGTAAGAGGAGGCCGTGTAACAGCCCAGCTGCCCGGCGGGGGTCAGTATACGGCCAAGGCCATCCCACGCACCCTCCCGGGCCAGCTGGGCCAATGGGCCCCTGCCCTGCCCGCCGAACCGCCCCCGCGACTGCTGGATCCTTACCTGGGTCCTCCGGCGGCGGCTGGGGCGCTCTGGTGCCAGAGCAGGGGAGGCCGGCCTCTGGAGAGGCCTTTCCTGCTCGAGAGTAGTCGCGAACGTGCTTTACGGCACGTTCGCAACTACTTCCGGCAACGGAACCCTCATTCCGTCGCTGGCAAGTTACGGAGGATTGCGCCGATAGTGTTACATCCTTGGCTCTTAAGTCTCTGTCTCTAGAAACGTTTAAAAATAGGTTGTCTAAATATTTTGGGAAGGGATGAAGTGGACTGTATGGCACCTAGAGTACTCCACCTATTTGTTGCCAGAAATCTAACCCCGCAATTCAGTTCCCTCGTTCTCTCCTTGAATCTTAAACAGCTATTTTCTTAGCTAATGTGCCATAATGAGCAAATGCATGAGAGATACAGCATGACACCACAGTGTCATACTTGCAGGGAAAAACCTCTAATGAAATCTTTACAGAAGTGCACATACATCTACTGCTCTCTCTCTCTCTCTCTCTCTCTCTCTCTCTCTCTCACACACACACACACACACACACACACACACACACACACACACACACACACACCTGCAGTCAAATTGGGTGGATTATATAACATGGTGTGTTGCTACAGTAACTCCACTCCACTCCACCCCAGCATCAGCTGGAGGCGGATGCTACTGTGCTATAAACCAATGCATTATCATTTCTCCCTCTCCCAGTAGAAAACACCCTGAGACCAAAAAGAGATCTGTGAAGAGGAAGGGCTGAAATCTGTAGCAGGAATTGTACAGAAAGTATACTGTGTAGTAAGGTCTTCAATGCTTCTCTAGTCTAGGAGGTGTTTGTAGTCAACGCTGCTTGGAAGCTGCTTGCATAATATAAGTTAACAAACAACATTCTCTCTCTCTCTCTCTCTCTCTCTCTCTCTCTCTCTCTCTCTCTCTCTCTCTCTCTCTCTCTCTCTCTCTCTCTCTCAGGTATCAGGTTATTGATTTCCCATCCTCTCAGTCACACCCTGCCTAGACAGTAACACAACCACAGGTCGCTGGAGCCTCTCTGAGTGTTAGGGCATGCATGAATCCACAGGGACTTTGTGATTGTGCAAGCACAGATCCAGTTTGTTCACAGCCTAGCCCTAGGCTGATCTTGCAGCAGTCCATACAATGCACAGGAGGTACCTGTATAGTACATAAAGGCAAGATGCGGAATATCCAGAGCAACATGGTTCCACCAGATACCGCTTCTAGATAAGGTAACAAGGTTACATAAGCACTAAGTATTTAAAAGTATATAGGCCCCGTCTCCAGGCCAGGACCTGGCAACTCCTGGTTTTCCACTCAAGAGCTGAACAGGGAAAAACTTCACAGTGAGGACAGTATTGTATTATCAGGATCTCTAATTAACAGTCCCATGTAACTGCTTTGACAATCAGGGAAGTTCTGGAAGCACCCCATCTGTGAATGAAAGGAACATCACCTGTCTTTTTCCAAGTTAATAGTAGTGGGAGGGGATTTAAAGGAAAGGATTAAACACCCTGTCCCAGAGCATCACTTCCTCTGTAGTTGCTGATTAGCAAAACAAAAACCTGCAGGAGATCCTAATCTGAGACCATCTACTTGGCCTTGAGAAGTCTTGTATCACTAAAGGCTGATTCACACTAGCCCTTTCCGTGCGCGTTTTGGCTTAACGTTTGGTCTTTTCGTGCGTTTTTCATGCTTGCGTCTGACGCAGCATGAGCTCACGACGCGTCCAGGAGAGATGGTTTCGGTTTATCTTTTTGCTGCGCTCGCGTTTAAGCTAGCGTTTATGCTCCCGGTACTAGGCAGCTCACCAATCAGAGAAGCGCATTTCTCTTCACCCAATCACAGCTGCGCTTTCTTCAAGAAGGCGGGCAAACGTTCAGAGAACTGCTAGACGCACGTACAGACGCTAGAGTAGAGCAAACGTGCACGGAAGGGCTAGTGTGAATCAGCCTTTACTGTAGATTCTAGTAGACTACACCAGATCGACTCACTAAGAAAACCTGTGTAAACCTTGGCTTATGCAGACTCCCTGACTGTTTGTACACACATAGCGTTCAAACAGATGGTTCCTGTACAGTGTACATGTTGGGGGAGTGATGAACATCTGAATCATTCTCGGGGCCATAGAAACCTCAAGAGAGTGCGCTCAGCGCTGATCTCAGAGCTCTCAATAGGCTAGGGGACCTAAGGAAGAAGGCAGCACAGGATGGGATGCAGGTTTGTATGGGTATCAAGAAGAGGCTACTATTTTGATGTTGAGTTGACGGCCAGAATAAACACCCACCATTTGTATTAAGAGAACCATTTAATATCATATCACCGTTGTCTGAAAGTATCCTTGTTCCCAGCTGCCCCAAATCCCAAGCTAGCTCCCAAGCTAGTTCCTCTGAGCTTTTTCTTGACACGTAGGATCTTTCTTTCAAATACAGTATTGTTACATTGCTGCTTTCTCTCCAGTTGTACATACTTATCTTTATTCTCTCTCCCCATCCCATGTTTGAGCCAAAACTGTCTTCCCTGCTGTGAATAAACTATGTTTAATGTTTACCTGCTTACCTCCTAGAAACCAAGGTTACGTTATTTCAGCAACCCTTTCAGAACCTTGTTTGCAAATAACTCATTTTAAAGGGCTGAAGAAGGGCAAAAAGCAGTGAGGGCAGAGTTGCAGGGACCCAAATTATGGTACTGAAACTGCTTGTAGAATAACTCCAAAAGAGGAAGAAAAGGACAATCGAGGGAAACAAAAGGAAATGTTATGGCATGAGGCAAAGACGCCCTTACCAGGAGTGCAATGCCACACCCCTAAAGCACTTAGTTAGCTTTCTTTCACAATAGATCCTATTTCTGGATCAGCTGCAGTGTTTTAGGCAGAACAAAGCTTAGGAAGCAAGAGAATAACTCGGATCTTCCATGGGCAGATGCCTGCAGGTTCTGAGTTTTGAAAATCTACAGGAAAAAAATATTGGCGAGAATAAGGATGAAAAGAATTGAGGTAGCCTATTAACCCGGGATTGAAGGATCCCCTGCCTGCTGCTGCTGCTTCTAGATTCTGGACATGAAGGGCAGAGTACCAGCAGAAAAATTATTTGGGTGGAATAGTGGTGGGGACTGGGGAGATAAGAATGTATTTGAACATGATATTAAAGATTTTCCAAAAAAGCATCCCCAAAGAGCAGTTTTGGTAGGGGAAATTACTGCAAATCCTTTTATCTCTCTTGCCAGAAGAACAGCTTGTTTGAATTGGTAAGCTGTCACTCTGAAATTAAATGTAAACCCACTCCCCCTTTCCTTTTCCTTCTCTATCTGCCACCAACACCCTCCTCTGGCCACGCATACCCATGACGTAGTGAAGAGTATCTTACATAACACCCCTAAAAATAATACGACAGAGATGCATGCAGAGCCTCCCTCTGATCTGACATCTTTGTCTCGGCTTTCTCAAGGGATATTAATTAAATCTGGAATTTACAGCCATCAGATAGGAAGGGGCCAGTTCTCTCATACTCTCCTCCTCCCTGTCAGAATATTCAGTTAAAAATAATTCTCTCTCTCTCTCTCTCTCTCTCTCTCTCTCTCCTTGACTTATTTCTGAAAACAGCAAACATAGCATTTTTATCCTTTTACTGGAGAGTCTGATATCGGGTACCTGTACCTCTTAAATGTTAATGTATATCTTCTTACAGAAGATATGATGAGGCTCCCTCATCATGAGGGAGCGGATTTTCATGTCACATGAACCAAACTGAGACTTGGGGCCAGACTTCTGAAAAAGCTTAGTCATATTCTCTTTTTAAAAAGACATCAAATATAATAAAGATCAGCTTTGTGAGAAGTGCTGTTCACCCGAAACTGCTTCCCCTTCCACCAACCACAGCCAGATTTCCAAAGCCTTTGGACGATGAATGTGAGCTGAGGAGTTCTGAGAAATCAGGTTTTCAGGCAGATTTTTTTTTTTGCAAGGTAACTTCCTGTCACTTTGTACAGAATAATGCTAGCCCTTTTCACCACCCTAACAATATTTTACTTTATTTCACCTCCAGTTCCTCTCCATTGAAACAACCCCTGCTCTATGTATGAGTCGGGAGGGGTAAGTCTCTCCCAGATGTGCCTGCCAGGTTTCCGGGTATTGCAGCAGCCACGACTACAGGGGCGGGAAGGTGGAGTTGCGATAGTCTATCGTGATACCATCCGTCTCACTGGGTACCCTGTCCTGTGGTCCACTGGGTTTGAGTGCCTCCATGTCATGTTGGAAGGGTGAGACAAAATAGGGATTCTTTTGGTGTACCGCCCACCATGCTGCCCAACAGTCTCCCTGCCTGAGCTGACCGGGTTATCTCGGCGTTTGCCTATTGGTGTTGGGGGACTTTAATGTCAACGCTGAGGCCCTGAGGACAGCCGCGGTTCAGGACTTCATGGTGCCATGGCAACCATGGGTCTATCTCAGAGAATATCTCCCCCAACGCACGATGCGGGTCACACGCTGGACCTGGTGTTTACTGCTGGACAGGTGGATGGTGATCTGGATGTGGAGGAAATTAACATCACTCCTTTGTCATGGACAGATCACTTCCTGGTGGGATTTAGGCTTATCGCGGCTTGTCGCCTCCGCAGTGGTGGGGGACCTCATTCTTTGGTCCGCCCCCGGAGGATGATGGATCCGGATGGATTCCTGAGGGCTCTGGGGGATTTTCTTGTTGCCAGAGTCGGCGACTCACCCAGCACCCTGGTTGACCTTTAGAATAGGGAAATGTCCAGGGCTCTGGATCTGATCGCTCCTGAGCGTCCTCAACCAAGCCGCAGAGTCAGAGCGGCCCCTTGGTTTACTGAGGAGCTGTGGACGATGAAGTGGCAGGGCAGAGGCCTAGAGCGACGGTGGCGGAACACTTGTGCTGACTCCGACCGGGCACGGGCTAGAGCTCACTTTAGAGCCTATTCCGTGGCGGTGGCGGCAGCGAAGAGGTCTTTCTTTTCTGCCGGCATCGCGTCCGTGGAGAACCGTCCAGCTGAGCTTTTCCGTGTAGTCCAGGGCCTGCTCCATCTGGCCCCCCCAGTAGATGGGGCGGAACACACTGTGGCTCGCTGTGATGAGTTTGCAAAGCACTTCGTGGACAAAGTCGATCGGATTCGGCATGACTTGGACGCCGCGTTAGCAGTATCTAATGACGTCCCTGAGGCACCTGTCTGTTCTTCTTCCTGGGATTCTTTTCAGCTTGTAGAACCTGAGTATGTGGACAGGATTCTTTGGAGTGTGAGACCGTCTGCTTGCCCGCTTGACCCTTGTCCGGCATGGCTGATTAGGGCTGCCCGGGCGGGGCTGGCCGAGTGGACAGGGAGGGTGGTAAATTCATCTCTAAGGGAGGGGGTGGTGCCGCCGTCTTTGAAGCAGGCAGTGGTGCGCCCCCTCCTGAAGAAACCCTCCTTGGATCCCACTACCTTGAACTTCCGGCCAGTCTCAAATATCCCGTTTCTGGGCAAGGTGATTGAGCGGGTAGTGGCGTCTCAGCTCCAGAGGGTCTTGGAGGAAGCTGATTATCTGGATCCATTCCAGTCTGGCTTCAGGCCGGGGTTCGGGACAGAGACAGCCTTGGTCGCCTTGGTGGATGACCTGCGCCAGGGACTGGACAGGGGGAGTGCGTCCCTGTTGGTCCTGCTGGACCTCTCAGCGGCTTTTGACACCATTGACCATGGTGTCCTTCTGGGTCGGTTGGCTGGGTTGGGGCTTGGAGGCACCGTTCTGAGGTGGTTCCACTCCTTCCTGGCTGATAGATCCCAGAAGGTGGTACTGGGGGATACTTGTTCGGCACCCTTGCCCTTGAGGTGTGGGGTGCCACAAGGGTCAATTCTATTCCCCATGCTGTTTAATATCTATATCAGTGGTGGCCAACCTTTTTATGACATGTGCCACTTTTAGTTTTTTTGTATCTTGGGCGTGCCACAAAAATAAATAAATAAAGTAAATAAATAAATAATAAATAACCGTGTTTTTATTTTATTAAATAAATTATACTTTTAGCCTCCGTTTCAGCGTCACTTTACTTTACTTTACTTTAGAGCAGGAAAGAAGAGAGGCGGCTCCAGGCGGCAACTCAGGCTGGGGCGGCGAAACGCCACGCCGTCCTGACTTGCCGCCCGCCCTCCGCTCGCCCGCACTGTCTCACCCGCCGTGTAGCTACACGGCGGGCGAGACAGGGCAGCGGGAGGCTGCCCAACCGGCCCCCGGAGGCTCCGCCGGGTCCGCGCAGCTCCGGAGGCCGGGAGAGAGCGTCTTCCCGTCACGCTGGCTCGGCCTATACTGCCCAGGCCTGAGCCGGCGATTTCGCACATGCTTACACCAAATCAGCGTTGTACGCATGTGCGAAATCGCCGGCTCAGGCCTGGGCAGTATAGGCCGAGCCGGCGTGACAGGAGGACGCTCTCTCCCAGCCTACGGAGTCGCGCGGACCCGGAGGGAGAAGCCGGGAGGGAGGTGGCGGGTGGGCGGCGTGCCACCCGATGGACCTTCCCGTGCCACTCTGTGGCACACGTGCCGCGGGTTGGCCACCACTGATCTATATGAAGCCGCTGGGAGAGGTCATCCGGGGGTTTGGGGTAGGGAGTCATCAGTATGCTGATGACACCTAGCTCTTTCTCTCCTTTCCACCCGACTCCAAGGGGGGCGGTCGATGTCCTGAATTGTTGTCTGGAGGCAGTTGGGAGCTGGATGGGGGCAAATAAGCTGAGATTAAATCCTGATAAGACAGAGGTTCTTCTGGTCCAGAAGTCTGCGACTCAGGTACTGGATCATCGTCCTGCTCTGAATGGGGTTGTACTCCCTCTGAAGGAGCAGGTCCACAGCTTGGGGGTTCTCCTGGATGCGCAACTGCTCCTGGATTCCCAGGTGGCGGCTGTGGCCAGGGGGGCTTTTGCCCAGCTTTGGCTGGTGCGCCAGCTGCGACCGTACTTGGATCGTGCAGACCTGGCCACAGTGACCCATGCCCTAGTGACATCTAGACTAGATTACTGTAATGAGCTCTACGTGGGGCTGCCTTTGAAGACTGTTCGGAAACTGCAACTAGTGCAGAATGCAGCGGCCCGGGTGGCGGCGTAGAATAGGGCCTTCTCGGCTGTGGCGCCCCAATTATGGAATTCCCTCCCCCTGGAATTAAGAACGGCTCCCTCTTTAGAGACCTTTCGGCGGGGCCTTAAGATGTTTTTATTTAGGTTAGCTTTCGATGTCTGACATGGTGGCTTTTTAACAAATGGCTTTTAACAAATGTAAATACAGGTGACCCACTGGGGTTGTTTATTTTAATTGTTTTAATTACCAGTATTTGTTTTTAATTATTTTAATGTACATGTTTATTTTAATGTTGTAAGCCGCCTTGAGTGCCCTTGCTGGGAGAAAGGCGGGATACAAATTCTTTAAATAAATAAATAAATAAATAAATAAAGAATATGTCTTGCTTTTTCTGTTTGTGAGGCAGCAAGAGAAGAGGCCTTCTTCTCCAATTGTTGTCACCTTAAACCAATGGCTCAACGACCTCCAAAACCTTACCTTCCTATACTCTTGTAATTATACTATAATGTTAAGTTCTGTGTCCTGCAATTATACTAACTCTTACAATAGTTAATAACAAACCTAATTATCTATTTAATATCCTCACCCTACATTGCATGCTATGTGTACCTTAGTGACCCTCCCCTGATTCAAACAACCTGCTCTTGCCCTAAAGGGCTCCTTTTTAAGCCTCTCTGTAAGCATCGATACAATCTTAGCCCTTGTAAGATCATGTAAGATTCCTAGAGCAAGGAGTCTGGTAGCAGGACTCAGGCATCTTTTGCTGTGCACCACCAGGTCACCTAGAGGGTGGGGGGAAGGAACTGCTGGCCTGAACCTTTCTCCTCTATAGTGCCACCCTCCCTGACATTGGCTAGGAGGTGTGCTACTACAGCTGGTTAGGGCAATTGGATTAAGTGATGTGGGGAGCCATGTGGGGTCCTGCTGGCCTCATGTAGCTGTTAAATCAGGTTTGTCTCCCCAGTTAGAAAAATGTGTCCACCTGAATAAGACCACAGCAGCCACATCTTGCCTTTTGGAACCTGACCAGCTTTCTGCACTGGATCGCACTACTTGCCTTCCTTCCAAGCCTTCTGGCTGAAACCAGTGCCTTCTGAAACCTGACTGCTGCAGGCGATGGTCTGCACTTTCTGGGCCCTGACAGCCCCTTACTTCACCTATCCTGCTTTCTTCCATTAATAGTCTTAACTAGCCAAAACTACCTATGCCGGAAGTTCCCAACTTTCATGGTACCCTTACAGCCCATTCCAACCCAACTCTTCCGCAAGTCTGGCATAAGAGTGGCCTAAGTTCAGCGTAAGTTCGACATAAGTTATGTCTGAGTTATGTCAGGGTTATGCCTGAGTTAGGCAGGCTGCAGTTTCTGTGGCCCAGTACCACCCCAGGATCCAGGCAACACTTACCTCCCAGACAGGCAGGCAGGCTCTCCAGGCTCCATGTCTGGCTCGGGCATGTGCAGGCCTCTGTCTGCATGTGTCAGCGTCCATCCATGGCAGCTGCCGCAGGGTCTGTCGCAGCCCAGTCGCAAAGGGGCCGGCCTCAGGCATGGGGGTTGCGCCAGTCATGTGTTGGGCGCAGGGCAGGTGACAGGTGAGCGAGGTCCCCTTGCCAGCCGCCACAGGGCACCCTGTGCATCAGCCACCTGCTGCAGGGGAGAGTGGCCGTCCCCGCCCTCCTGCAGAAGGCGATGCCGCTCCCATGCCATGTTGAGGCTGCACGTGGGAGTCATGGGGGGGGGAGCCGGGGAGGGAAGGGTAGGAGGAGGGTGGGAACGTCGCACACAAGGGGGGTTGCATGCTGTCTGGAACTGCCTCTGACATGACTCGCCCGTGCGCTGCCTGAAGCCCTGGGCCTCCAGGGCTGGGGCAATGCCCACAAAGAAGGCATCCCGGCGTGCCTTCTGTTCTGTGTCCCGGCCAAGACCGAGAGATGCCTTGGGCTTGTCTGCTGCGAGCGGGAAGGGCTCACGCAGCTCATCACACCCTCAGATGGGGCGACGACGGCGCCTCACGGCAGGCGCTCCGGTGGGTGGCCAGCCTCCATCATCAGGGAGTGGGAGGGGAGGCAGACACACAGGCAGGCAGACAGGGGGTGCTGGGGAGAGGCACGGGTGGATCAGAGACAGACAACAAGGCTGGTGGGAGACAGATTCCGAGAGAGGGGTCTGCAGAGACCGATAGGGACACAGGGGGCGCTCCGCAGATGAAGGTGATGCATAAACAGGCGCCTCTTATGCAGACGGACTTTGGGCGGAAGCGCCTGCATTACAGGCGGACCTTCGACGGAAGCGCCTGCATTACGGGTGGACCTTCGGCAGAAGCGCCTGCATTACGGGCGGACGCCCTGGCTGTCACTGTTTGCCTGCCTGAGAGGCCCCCCAACTCCCCCCTCCCCCTCTGTGCCATGGGGGTCTGGCAGCCCCCCTGCTGTGTTCTCCCAGGGAAGGCCATGGCAGTCCCTGGATGGGACTCATGTAGGGGCTTCAGTGCTGGGGGCTGTCTTTGTGTGTGGGGCAATGCTTGTGAAAACACTGGGCACATATGTTTCACTGGGGCTCTGCCCGAGGGGCGTCTTTATTGTGCTGGAACGTTAGCAGAGATGGCCAGGCGAGGCTGCCAGGGGTAGTCACAGCAGCCAATCTGAAAGCAGCAGCAGCAGCAGCAGCAGCACACCTGCCCCATGGACCTGGAGATGCAGGCTCTTCCCCTGTGGAACCACAGCCTGCTCCATAGAAAGGGGAGGGGCAGCAAGTACAACAGCCAGGGAGGTGGAGCAGCAGCAGCGGCAGCAGCTGAGGAGGGTTGCAGGGCGGGTTCCCTGACCTCTGGCAGCATCGAGGCAGACAACAGTGGGGCAACCAGACTGCAGCCCCAGGGGTGCTCCCAGGAAGGTAGGTGGTAGTGGACGTTCCTGGGGAGACAAAAAACAAGGGGGAGTTACATGTCAGCTGGTGTGTGGAAGCAGTCGCCATTGAAGACAAGCCAGTGTGCCGGTTGCAAAAGCCTGCAGGGAGAGAAGTAAAACACAGCTGAAAGGTGTGACACACATAGCATGGTCTGAGCTGCTTACCTGGGTGTAAGGAGAGCATGATCCTGTAAGGGGAAAGGGTCAAAGAGAGAGACAACAACACAACTTGGGGGTCACAACCATGGCAAACCTAGCACTACTGACCTGTCAGTAGACCCTGTGGAGACAAGGGGGGGGGGAAACAGCTGGTGTCTACATAAGGCTAACAGTTCCACACTTGTGGCAGTGTCTGCTCACATGACTACAGGCAGCAATTAGACACAACAGTGGTACAGAGGCATGTATCCTATATATCATAGCAGGCTAAGCAGGCAGTTATCAGGCAACACATTGGTAAAGAGGCATATCATAGCAGGCTAAGCAGGCAGTTATCAGGCAACACATTGGTAAAGAGGCATATCATAGCAGGTTAAGCAGGCAGTTATCAGGCAACACATTGGTAAAGAGGCATTTCAGAGAAGGCAATGCAGGCAGACATGAGAGGGCACATTGGTAAAGAGGCATGTCTCATATATTTCTATATGCAAAGAGGCAGAAGTCAGACCACATGTCAGCACAAACCCTGCTCTTACCTGCACTTACCTGCTGGTGTTGTTGCCTGTGGGGGGGGGGAGGCTGGGAGAAAGACATGGGTTAGCAAATGGTAGCATGGAGGCAGCTGCCCAGGCACAGCTGTAAACAGTTTGGCCACAGCCAGAACAGCCCTCTCTGCCCTTGAGGGGGGGACAGAGAGGAGAAGAGACGAGGGGTGTTTGTGAATTTTGCCCTCCACTGACAAAGTCCCACTTTGTGGCTGTGGGGGACAGAACCCCACGCCACGTGCTCAGAGAGAGAGAGAGAGAGAGACTGGAGGTCTGGGGCTGGGCTTTTGTGGGAAAGAGGCTGTGTGGGGCTGGGTGCTGATAGGCTCCCTATCTTTGGCATAACTCTGTCGGTTTCCAGACCTTGCTGACACAACTCCGACATAACTCTGACATAACTCAGGAGTAGGGTGTTAGAAATTTTCAGGAGAGGGCTGGAGTGGGTAAGGTAAAATGGTTCCTATGGGTCTCATCGAATTTATGTCCACCCTTTTGGTCAACATAAAATTTGTGTTGGCATTTGTGTTGGAGGGGGTGTGTCTGTGCTTTCCAGGGTCTGGAATCCAATGTTAATTGGTTGCCGCCCCCGTTACGCCCACGGTCCGCCCCTGGAACGCCCACTTTTATGTTGACTTTATGTCCTTTGTCCTAACTTCGACGTATCTTGGACTTTATGTCCTTCGACATAACTTTGACCTAACTTCGACCTAACTTCGCCGTAAATGGTCACATTCCAGACATAACTTCGACATAAGCGACTTATGCTGAGTTTATGTCTGACTTGTGCTGCTTAGCACTTGCGTTGGAATGGGCTGTATGTGCCTCAGTAATTTTTTCAAGGCACCCGTAGGCCAAAAGAAATACCTTGAAAATACCTGTTTCCCTCGAAAATGTAAAACATTCCATGGCGCCCCTGTGACTTCGCCGTGGTGCCCCGGGACGTTGTGGTGCACAATTTGGGAACCATGGACCTATGCCAAGAACTCTTAATCCACAAATGAATATCCCTAATGATAGTTGCAATATTGCAAACACATGCTCAGGCTTCAGATCGATATGTGTCCAAAAGTCTTACAGCCCAATCCTATGGTGCTGTTACATCGCTGGAACTCTTGTTCTGGTGGCACAGCATGCTTTTTGGCCATCGTAAAATGTGACTGGCTGCTGCCACAAGCAGTGAGCAGTGGTGGCCAAGCAACAGTGACCTCCACGGAAGTCCTCACACCAGTAAGTTGGGGCACTTATCAACTTACCATGGGGCAGGCAGGGGGTGGAAAGGGGTGGGGCTGGGCAAAATGGGGCAGGCACAGAGGAGGGGACTGGGGCAGGGAGGGGTGTGTGTTGAGGCTGGGAAGGAGGTGGTTATTGGCGGCAGCAGCTCCACCAATATCCTATCCCCCTTCCTGCCCTTGATCCACCTACCCAGAACCACTCAGACCTGCACCAGCAAAATTGCTGGTGCAGGTCTGAGGAGACCCATTGAGGCAGTGAAGGCTTACCCCGAGGCAAGGAAACAAATGTTCCCTTACCTTGAGGAGACCTCCATGACTGCCTCCCCTGCAGGATGTAGCACAAGCTCCAGTGGTGCGGCTGCATCAGTGTGTGTGTGTGTGGGGGGGTTAGATAGGATTGGCCTGTTAATTTGTAAAGATTTCCAAATGCTAATTGATCTGTGATCTGATTTTGAATACATGCTAAACCATTCACACAACAAGAACAAGATTCATGTGGGTATTGGCCACTGGGTGGCTGTGTGTGTGTGGGGGGGAGATGGATGCCTTGTTGTCAGGGTTGGCCCATCCATGAGGCCAACTGAAGCAGTTGCTTCAGGCAGGAGATTGGGGTGGGTGGGTGGGTGGGGGGTCTTCTCTCTCCATCTTCTTGCCTCCACAACTCCTCCTCCTTCTACGCCCTGGTCTGGAAGAGGGGGACAAAGAGGAAGAAATAATGTAGAGGGAGGAGAGTGCTGAGCTAGAACACTAGAGAGTAGGCGGAACAGAGGCTGGCAGTTCATTGAGTATGGGGGGGCAGCATTTGGCATGATGCCTCAGGTATCAGGAGGTCTTGGACTGGCCCTGCTTGTTGTTGAAGAAAACCGAATTACACTTGGTCATGTGAATGGTAAGCTGTTTTGAAAAATTGTTGTTTTCACCCAAGGGCACACACAGGAAGTATCTAATAGGTCGGATTTGGGGAGCTATGACTCTTGGTGCCAGTATTAAGAGCCAATTTATCTGTGAATCAGCTCTGATGTGCTTGATTATCCGGACAGCTCACACAAGTCTTCTTGCATGAGCAGTGTAATGGCATTAGAGAAGCTTACCCAAAAGGCACTGGCAGCAGAGATTTCTGTATCTCCCCCCCCCCCCGAAGTTGCTGCTGTAAATACCTCACAACAACAACAGCTACTACTACTGCTAGTACTCTAATACTGTTCTCAAAAGAGAATAAGAGATGGAAGATGAAGACAGATGGAAAATGTCCTTTCAGTTATGGAGAGCTGGCCCTAAAAACGCATCCGAACAGCAGCAACGTCTGCAGTTTAATTTACTGCCATAGTTGATAAATGGGAAGTTAGTGGAAAAGCTACCTCAAATTCGGGGCACCTCCACCAAAGAGCATATTGCTGTTCTTCAATTGTCTTTTTTTTGGGGGGGGGGGGAGAACTGCTTTACCTACTCTGATTCTAGTTACCATGAGCATGGGAATTGGCACAGGCTCCATGAAGTTGTTTGGTGCCAGTGTACCTGGCAGACCAGATGTTGGGAGATCTATGGTGCAACTTTCCATGGCCGGTCTAAAGGGCTGACCATGGAATCCTGAGTCCGTTCCCGGGCCGCCCCGGCATGGGAAAACCTTGGGAGAAGGGAATGTTTGTCCCCTTCCCCAGGTGTAGGGCTGCCCGAGGCCTATGGGCCTCCTCGGATGTACGCCAACTCTGGAACTGACATACATCCAAGGCGGTGGGGTAAGGCTGAACCAGGCTGGGAAAGGGTCAAGGGTATCAGTGGAGTGTGCCACCGATATCCCCGCCCTCTCCACACCCAGTTCAGCCAATGGCCCTCCCTCACCTCCTGGTCCGCCCTCCTCCTGCCGCTTACCTTCACTGATGGGTGCAGGGACGGTCTGCTGGGGGAGTGAGGGGTGCCGGCCTCCGCGTCGGTGGCTCTTACTCCCAAATCGGCGCAAAAGTGCTTTACGATGCGTTTGTGACACTTTAGAGGGCTAACGTTTAGACACGCTAAAGTTACGGTGGATCGGGCTGCTAGTTAACATGTCATGGGTCCTAATACAATTGTCTTCTTAGGTAGTAAAAGAAAAAACCCAAAATGTAGACCAAGATGCAGGTAGAGACTTTTGAACTGTTCCAGAACAGACCAATGAAACTGTCTCTTAGGGCACTATCTCCGTGAAGTTTATCTGTGCAGAAATTGGAGGAACATGAATAAAGTTTATAGACTACCTAAGATTTACTCTGACAAGAAAACTGCCTCTTTCCCACCTCTCTGATAGAAGAAGGGCTCCTTGGGAAACTTTCTCAGGATCGACTCATAAAGAAACTTGGTAATAACAGGTTAAAAGAACAGATCCTCTTATAGATAATCAACTGGCTGAAAGATAGGAAGCAAATTAGGGTATAGGAATAAATTGACAGTTTTTACATTGGAGAGAAGTACATGGGAGATTTCATTTCGGGAGGGACTGATGCTGTTTAGTAACTCATTCATCCACGACTCATTAATTGGTAGGGGTGTGTGTAACATAAAGTAGCACCTGGTACTTCAGTGCTGTGCCACTGCAGTATAGATAACCAGAAGTACCACTGAGGGAGGGTACCTTTCCTCAAAATGCTGGGATTTGAATTAGAAAGGATGATTTCAGGGGAGATACCTCTCCCTTTAGAAACATTGCACACACTACAATGGGGGAAGAAAGCACAACTATCACAATCACCACCACCACCACCACCATATCTCTTGCTATGTTTCCTTCTCATTTGTGCATGCACAGCACATGGCAACATAAGGGAACAACCTTACCTCATCACAGAGCTATAGATACGAGAACACCACAATAGTTCTGCTGCATAGATTTCACAACAGAAATGTATCGGTCTCCGTTACACACATTTACCATAAAAAGGCAGGAACAATCACAGCAACATGCTGTTACCCTGTTTTTACCCCCTTGATCATTTCTCAGGGACGCCGTAAGGTATAAGAAGCGCTTGAGATATATGCAGCTTTTTTTGCAATTTAATCTTTGATATATCTAAGAGCAAGGCTTTGAAACTTGTTGTGAATGTTGCTCCTCCCGCTGAGATTTCTCCCTTCGCCATCATTATTGAAACCTGAGTCCCTGCAGATAATGTGTTGTTGTGGGAATTGAGGAGGTCGTGTCCTAACTTGGTCAAGTCCTTGTAGGTGCTGTAGCAGATCAGCAGTGTGGCAATCCTGTGGCAGGCAAGGTGGGAGGCAGCACCCTGACTGACCCACAGTCACTGGGTTTTATTCCCAAGTTCAGTAAGTACCCCCCGCACCGAGAAACCAAGCAGTCCTGTAAAATATTGGCCAGGTGGCAAATTTAATCTTGATGGACCTTTGGTCTGGTGCAGCCAGATCATACTTAGGTTCTTAAGGACGGGCTAATCATTCCATAGCATCTCAAAGTGATTCTTCCCAGCATAGCACCTTGTAGAGTGGCTGATGTCATTTTGGGGTTTTTTTGGGGGGGGGAGTGACCCCTTTTGGAACAGAAAGCCATTTAAAAAATGTTTGCTGTGTAAACTGCTTTGTGAACTTTTTGTTGTTGTTGAAAAGTGGTATATAGTGTGCAGCAGCAGCAGCAGCAGCAGCATTTGTAGGCATCAGTCCTCATGTTCCTAACTGGCATGGGCTCTCATATGTCTGTCTCAAAGAGGGGGATCTTGTTTTACCAAATATAAATTATTTCTGAAATAGAAAAACCTGGTTCGTTTGGTGCTGATTTGTTAGACTCCCAAGAATAACAGCTGATAATAATATAATGTAGTAATTATTATGAGTGTCAATCACGAGTGTATTATCTGGGTTTTTCTTGCAACCTCTCCCTTGGCTCACCAGCACTAAAGTCTACTAGGCAGTACTGGAAGGGGCAGTGTTGGTCTATTTTGCCATACTATTGAGAACAGTATCGCAGATAGAGAGCTGGACTTGAATTGTGGAAACCTGAGTTCAGGTCTCTGCTGAGCCATAAAGCTCCACTGAGTCACTCACTGCCAGCTTCACCCAGGGGTGGCCAACCTTTCAACCTGAATGCTCCTGGCCCTTTAATGGTTTATAGGTGAGGGCATTTCAGCAGGTGCAGCTGCTTTAGCAGCACCATCAGCACTTGCAGCTGCCAAGATTCTGTCTTCTACACAACTCCTAAGAATGCAGAGGCCCTCATGGTGGAAGGTTGGCCACCCCTGATCTACTTGATGGTGCAGTCCAGACATAGGTTTACTACCTCAACTGCTGTTTGTGAGAACTGGGCTAGAGATACAAGAACGTTGAAGATGAATTAAGTAGACCCTTGGATGTGAAAGGCTGTTATGTGGGACAAGAACAGAGGCAGAAAAGTCTTTTCCACAGTTCGGAGGGGTTTAGATTGGATATCAGATACAGCCAGGAGTTATGAGGCTGACCATAATAAAGGAAGGCTATGTATTTATAGGGGCCGTGGTGGCTTAGTGGTTAAGATGCTGAACTGCAGACCGGAAGGTCAGTAGGACAGCAGTTCAAGACCTGAGTGCCATGTGACGGAGTGAGCTCCTGCCTCCTTCCCAGCTCCTGCCAACCTAGCAGTTCGAAAGCAAGAAAGTGCAAGTACGGTAGATAAATAGGTACCGCTATGGTGGGAAGGTAACAGCATTCTGTTAGTCATGCCGACCACCACATGACCACGGAAGCGTCTTCAGACAGCGCTGGCTCTTTGGCCTTAGAAACGGAGATGAGCACTGCACCCTAGAGTCTGACATGACTGGCTTTCGAGCAGAGGATACCTTTACCTTTACCTATGCATTTATAAGGACATTTTATTAGCATGTGATGCAGTTGCATATTTGTATTCAATTTTTAGTTCATCATCAATTGGTTCAGCAGTCTGTAGTACCATTTGGGTACAAAATATGAACTCTGAAGGCTGGTTGTAAGAAACTCAATCCACAACCTCACCACCCAGGCCTTTCCACACACAGGCACATAAGCACTGATAAAGCGCTCTTGTATGTACAATTGGTCTCCTGGTCTGACATTTTTCATGTGCATTTCAAAATGTGAATTTGTCACAACTGATACTGAGGCATCTATTTTGCGTCTCTACAAAGACTTCGCCCGTAGCGCTCGCAGTGTGCGACTTATCTTGTTCACTTCATCAGGAGCTCTCACTCTGAAGATGCTTTCCCCTTAAATGTCAACAGTTTCACAGCTTATCAGATAATTATTAAGGAAGGAGAGGAAGTAACATCTACAGCAATGTCTCCCCAAGGAGCAGGGGTGGTGTTAGTGAGGAGGGGAGAGAAGGAGGGGGCTAACCTACCAGTGGGAGAAAGAACCAATATTACAGCACTCTGATTTTTAACCCATGGTGGGGCTACAGAGAAGCCTACTCAGTTTCTTATTCCACTTTGTGAATTAAGTTGTCAACTTTTGAAAGTTTGGGAAGAAATAAGGCTCATTAGCGCTTCCCCAGCACCTGGATAGAAGAGTCAAATATTCTGTGTCATAGAGTTTCTTTTTTAAAATTAACCTGTTGTTATGAGGGGATTTTATTTGTTTTAAGGTTAACATTGTTCAATGACATTTAATGACTCCCACCTCAGGCTTATACAATAATATGTACAGGGAATGTGCGTGTGTGTGTGTGTGGGGGGGAGTCATTAACAATCAATAGCCAATAAGGAGGTAGCTGATATGGTGCATTTCTTGAAAAGCCAAAAAGCATCACACAGCCATCCCCCCTCAAAGGTAGAGTGAAGCCGTGGTGGAGGGGGAGAGAGAGAAAACAAAAACACTGCTTTTTGTGTGCTGTAGCCCCAGAACATTGGCCAGGTTATGTAAGGTACCTGATTATATTCATTTGCATATAATTCCGGGAAGTTATTCAAAATGTCACTGCATTATTTATCCAAGTACTGTATGCCCTTCTTGCAAAGGCTGTCTGCTCCATTTGCTCCAGAATCTCCTTAATGAATCTCTCTGCTGAAGGCCAGGTGAGTGGATACCTTTCAAGTGCTTAAGGGTAACGTATTTGGCCACCAGAAAATCTTGTAAGAGCCCTGCTTTTGGATTTGGGAGAGAACCAGCTGGTACCCAGTCTAATATTGTATGGGTTCAGGGTCACGTTAATCCTTGTGGTCACCTCTTTCCAGAAAGCTGTCGTGTCTAAAAAGCTCCAGAATATATACCGGTAAATAAAATTGGATTTAGGATTGGTCTACATTACGTATCCAACAAAAACTGTTGGCAGAGAGGCCTAATGCTTGGACCTAGGTAGGAGTCCAATATGACCTTACAGGCATAAATCAAGCAAAATGACTTTATGACTGTTAAAGCTATCTGCCAGTGAGTCACTGGGTCAGTTTGGAACTTGGGTGGGTCAGTTTAATCCCTTCCCACAGCTGTCACTTCCTTTGGGTCCATGTGAGTGAGGTGTTTTATTCTATAGGAAATATCACGTATCTGGGAACACTACAGATTCATGTAAGAGAAACCTCATTCCAGGGCACCAGATTCCCCCAGAGAAACCTTCTCTAAGCTCCCAGGATCCAGGGCCAGCCTGGCCATGAAGCAACCTGAAACAGTTGTATGGAGCGGCACCCTTGAAAGGGTGGCAACTGCACCAGCTCCCAGCAGCACATCTGTCTGCCGCCCTCCCTCCCCAGCCTGCTGCTCCACTGGGGTCTCTGATCCCCTTCCAACTTGCTGAGAGCAAGCTGGAAGAGGACTGTGGCAGTGGCAGCCCCCCCTTCTTCCTCCAGCGTTGCTCAGTGTGCTCTGTGTGGAGGAAGCAGAAAAAAACCCTGCCATGGCTCCAAATCACTTCTCCCTGCCCACCTTGGGCTTACGAAGCACCAAGTAGGCAGGGGAAGCAAACTGGAGCCTGCCGCCCACCCCTTCCCTTCCTTTTACTTATTGGAGCAAAGTATGCAGCCCCTCTTCTCTGCACATCTTCTGTTTTGAAATGATCATGGGAAGCATGTGCTTCCCAGCATACACTGCTCCTGTTCATTTCAAACAGAAGCGCATAGAGGAGACAGAGAGTGCACATGGAACTTTGGTAAGTAGAGGGAACAAGTGGGGTGGGAGTGCCTCTCTTCACCCTCCCTAGCCATGGGCACTTGCTGGCCCTCCACCTGCTTGCTTGATGGCCAGCCCACCTCCCCTCCCCTCCATGGGAGCACCACAGGGGTGACAAAATTGGGATTCAGGTGGCATGTGGGTATGGGCTGCCACTGTCAGGATTCTTCAGAGCATTCTTTGGTGAAACCATATCAGCTACCTCGATCAACTATTAATTGTTAATACCTCCAAGTTCCCTATGTGCCATGACAGCTAATTGGAACCTCCATGTTCAAAGGCTGTGTACCCCTGAACACCACTTGTTGGGGTGTCAACCAACACCACTTGTTGGGGTGTCAACCAACAACAACCCAAAAGAGGGTTGTTGCCTTTATGACCTGCTTCTAGGTTTCCTGGAAGGGAAGCATCTGACTGGTCACTGTTGGATGCTTCATGAGCAGTAAAGAGCCACTCTCTGGGTTTTCAGAACCACATAACTGCGTTTGAATGTCTGTTTTGGACTATAATGTAGATTAGTATATGCTGGTTGCACTCTGAAGAAGAGTTCTGATGAACTCAAAAGCTTGCTCACAATATTATGACCTTTCATTGGTCTGAATAATGATATTATACTACCACTGCATTTGATTTGAATCTCTGTGGTAGTTGTACTGTATGCCGCCCACTACAGTTCCTTTCAGCGGGACTATTTCAGATAAAAGTGCCTCATGATCACTGTACATAACTACTGTACTTGTTACATACTGCGTAAATTGTTCACTGATGAATGATTGAACCTCATGCTTCAAACATGAACATCTCCACCCCATCCCACCTCATCCTGCTATCTTGCTTCCCTCACAAGTATGATATCAATTGTAAATGAGAACTTTTTAAAAGAATGAGTACATCAATTTCTCTCCCTTCTCCCACCTTCACTTTGATTCTACTCCTCTCTGCTGGATTGCCAATTCTAGCCAACAGGTGGCATCTCCCTTGTTATCCCCTCCCAATTTCCCCCTCGTCTGCACCGCTCCTGCACCGGAACTCAGCATGCTCCATTCATATTAATTCAAAACAGGAGTGGCACAGAGGAGAAAGGGTTTGCATAGGGAAAGGTAAGGAAGGGAAGTGACCAAGTGAGCCTGTCTCCAGAAAGCCTGTCCCTGCCCTCTGGGTGCTTCATAAGCAGCTGGGTGGGCAGGGAGAGGTGATCTGGAGCCATGGCAGTTCTTTTTTTCTTCCCCCTTTCTTCCTCCAGGTTTGATTCTATTGAAGGGAGATGGGATTGGGAAATGCCACTGCTGTTGTTGTCTTCCAAGTTCCAACACACTTTCAGCGAGCTGGACAATGTCTGGCCTTCTGCTTAAAAGTATTTGCTCATGTTAGGAAGGGCATTAGAGTCAATAGCAAAACTAGTTGTATGTATTCTGAATGTTGTAAGGCTAAAGCCTTGACATTCTGAGTTTATGGCTTGGATTTCCGTTCAGGTATATATGCAGTGGCGTCGCTATCATGAAGCGAGGATAGTGGGACGCCATGGGGTGGGACGTGACGCGCATCACCTCCCCTGCGCACGTCGCCTCCGATTCTGAAGACATCCCCGGAGCCGGCTCCCGGCCTTGGGGGGGCCTTCCGAGGCCGGGAGCCGGCTCTGGAGAGTCTTCCCTGGCCGACGTGCCAGGGCCTTCTGACGAAGGCTCTGTGTCACAACGGAATTTATACCGTTTTCGCGCATGCGCAGACTGTTCCTGAGGAAAAAGGGCTGCCCTTTTCCCTCAGGAATGGTCTGCGCATGCATGAAAAATGGTATAAATTCCGTTGTGACGCAGAGCCTTCGTCAGAAGGCCCTGGCGCGTCGGCTGGGGTGGTCGCTCCAAGGCGTTCTCCTGGCCTCAGAGCCTCCGAGGCTGGGAGAAGGCCTTGGAGCGGATCTGGCTGCAACGGGGGGGCAGCGTCCGGGGGGCGCCCGGGGCAGCGTCCGGGGGGCGCCCGGGGCAGCGTCCCGTCGGGTCGCCCCCCAAATTGCACTGTGGCCTAATGGCCGTGCCAGATTAAAACTTAGGGGGTGGGGATGGGGGGATTAGGGTGACACGCGTTGCCCCGTCCTAGCGATGCTTCTGTATATATGTGATGATGTTGAGGTGAAATGCATATTGCTCTTTTGTTCCTGCCTTTTTATGTGTGTGGAAGAGACTGATACATTTGTGTTGTGGCAAATCTAGGGGCAGCAGAACTGTCGTGGAGTTCTGGTGTCCTCCATAGCTCTGTGGTAAAAGGGCAAGGTTCCCTTATGTTGTGATTTGTGTGTTGTAAGGTTGTTCCCTTATGTGTGCGCAAATGAGAGAGAAAAAAGATGTGATGGCGGTGCGACTGTGGTAGCTGTGTTTTTCCCCTGTCGCAGCGTATACCATGACTACTTTCTAAATTTAGGGAGAGGAGGAGGCTGCCTGGAAGTCGTCTTTCTAACCCTAATCCCAGCATTTCGAGGAAGGTTGTGTTCATAATGAGCGGGAAACAGCCCTCACAGGCGGAGAACTATTTTCTTTTATAGCATTTATTTCACATTCCCAGGCGGGAATCTAGCGTTGAAAAGGCACACACTCTGCTGGGCTCTGGGTCATTAAGCCCCGTTATGTGTTGGTTTGTGGAAGGATGAGAGACGGAGGCAGGGTGGTGTATGCGCTCAGTTCATCAGCTCCGGTATTACCTGGGTGAGACAGGTAATGCTGTGCTGTGGTGTATAGCATACGGGTGTGATGGTGCCTGTCAGAGAGGCACGAGCTCATGTTCTTTGTACCCAGAGACACAACTGGAGGGGTTGGCCCTCTGCCTTTAGGGGCGGAGGAAATTCGGTTCTTCTCCTTTTATGTTTCCTTCATTGCGCCTTATGAACTTTCTAAATTCAACACAGAAGATGAGTTTCATCCTCATGCACCTGGAAGTGAGCAGGGGCTGAGCGAGAACAATGGCTGCAGCCTGCTGTGGGCTGAAACGGCCGTGTGAATAAGCACCAGTCAGTCACAGCGACAAGAAGAGGGGCCAACCAAGGTGTGTGTGTGTGTGTGTGTTTTGTTACATGTCTGGAGATCTTGCGACGGTGGTGTGAGTGAGTGGCTGGTTGGCAGCAAGCACTGTGTTCTCTCCCCCTTGTGCGGTGATGGGGCAGAATTGTTCTGTCAGTTTGTATCCTCCTGTGTCTCCTCGCCCAAGCATAGGTGGTGGTGGGCGCTGGCGAGGGGCCTGCATTCTTCCGCCTTCTGGTGTGAGGCGGCGTGGGGGAGGCTGAGAGAGAGAGAGAGAGAGATTGTTGCTCTTTTCTTTGGGCGTGAGGCGGCGGCGTGTCATCGGGCAGCGGACGACTGGCTGTTCCCTCGGTGTGTAGGGTGTGTGTGTTTCTGTGGGAGGTTCTGAACACCCCCTGCTGCCCTGTGTGCGGACTCCAGGCGACAGGCATGACTCCTGCCCCTTCTCTGACTCTTGCCCCCCCTTTCCTTCCTATTCCCCGCCTTTTCCAGGCTGCGCTCCTCGTGGCGACCGCCAGGGCAGAGCAAAACGCAGCAGGCGGGGCCGGGGGCGGGCGGAGGCGGCTGTTGTGGGATGAGCCGGCCCTGGGAAGCGGTATAAAACATCGCTCCTTTCCCTGCCTCGCTGCAACGCACTCGGATCTTAGCTGCAGTTTTCGCTGCCCGTCTGCGCTCTCAGTCGAGCTCTGCTCCCTGCCCGGTCTATGGTGCTGCCCGGACCTCCCGGCATCGTCATGTCGCGCTCGGAGGAGGTGCACCGGATCACCGAGAATGTCTACAAGGTGAGAGCGGATCGTACGGAACCAGATGGGGGGGGGGGTCCGAGGATCGGTCAGCGGTACAGCACTAGCTACATCTGAAGCACCCTGTTTCGTCTTCGGGGTCCGCGCCCGCACAAACACGAATCTGAGTGGGATCCTGTTGCTACGTGGGACTCTGTTACGTTGCTCTCTCTTCCCCCGCTTCAGTTTAGTAGCGATGCCGGGGTTGCATGCCCGCCTGCTTTGTGTGCCTTGCTGTGGCGGTCACCTGTTGCAAGATTTTTTTTAGATTTTCTTGCTTCCTTGCAACTTAACTACACCGCCTTTCTTACACCAACTCTCGTCCCTCTTATTTTAATTTGTTATCCTTCCACCCTGATCGGGCTGCTTTAAGCTCCTCTTTGATCTGGGAAAAAAATATTTCCAAACACCTGCCTCTCTGAATGCCTTCATCGTTGGTTCCTCCTGGTTTGCAGCCCGTCCAGTGCAGTTCTGGTCTTCCTTGTAGTGATCGTTCTGTAATTACGTAAAAAAAAAGCGAATTGTGTTCTTCCTTGATTATTGCTTTCCTACGACATTATGTGGTGGAGGTTTGATAGAAAATAATGCTTTATAGATCGAGAGAGTATGCTAGAGACTTGGTAAGCGTATGTATGTAAAGAGTCGTTCCCCTAGGAAGCAGTAATTCTAATGTCCCCTCTTTCAGAAAGAGTTTGCTTTTAGTATTGAGTCGTCGCCGTGACCGTCCTCTCCAAGAATTTTAATTGGTAGGTAGCTAATAGTATCTTGGCTTGCCCAGTCTCCTGGCGTGTTAATATCAGTTGGATGGATCTGTTTTAAGCTGTAATTTGCATCTTTTTTTTTTTTGATCAGACATCATTATGCAAGTGTAGTGTCTTCATCTTAAAATAATTATAATGTTCCCATTTCCCTCCTCCTCTCTCTTGCTATCGTTTTTTGCTCCCCCTCCCCATTCTCAATATCTAAATACAGGAAACAAGTTGGGTTTGTTCTAAAATGGGTGTAAGGAGATGTCTTATGTAAGAGCAGAGCTTGACAGGTGACTTCTGTGTGTAGGAGGTGTTTTGTGTTTTAAATTGAACTTTTTTTTCCTGTACTTAAAATGAGAAGTACCCTCTTGTATTTGGTCTGTGGTCTGAGAACCAGTTTGGATGCAAAGATAATTCAGACGTGTTTTTGTTATGGAGAAACACTTTGATGCCTGGAGAGGAAAAAGGTTTTTTTTTTTTAATCTGTACCTCTCAAGTATAGGTGTGGTCTGTGGTTGAATCTTCACCTATGGCTTGGAAATTCTTCAGTACATAATTATCTTGAAAAATGCTCTTCTTGTTAGTTCCATACAGAACAACCAACGTCCCAAGATTTCCCTAACTTTACAGCATTGAATTCTTCTGAAATTCGAGGCTTGAAAAGTTACACAGATTTTTATGGATTTTTATGTACATATTCTAAGGCTTTTGTTGAGTCAAAAATTTTAATGTTCTGATGCTAAACTAAATCTCTACTAGATCTAGCCTTGGCTCCAGCACATTAGATGGGGCCAGGTGTGCATAAATGAACAATGTTCCTGCCTCTTTTTTATTTTCTTTTTGTCCCAAGATTTAAATGTGTTGATTCATACACCATCTTAAATAAGAGGAATTTCTGTTAAAGAGATAGTGAGTTTATAGAGGGCCTTAACCTAGGGATGTTTTCAAATGACATGATATAAAAGAGGTTCATACTTAGCTGTCCATTTACAGTGGAATGATTATCTAGCTGGATATCACACCATTTAAAAGCGTTTATCATTTGATAAATATACAGGAGTTGCTTGATTATCTTTTTCAAATTTGTTTTCCCAAGGCATACTGTATCTGCCCAATATTTTTCTTAGCAGGCTCAGGCACAAGTATTCTGTGTATGCCTTGTTCTCTATAGCCCTCCTTGCCCCCCGCAAAACATGTCAGTAGGTCTGTACTGCTCATGTGCCTGCACATAAGTCAAATTTTATGAATTACAGCTTATGTGCACAGACAGTCCAGGCTGTTGATGTGTTTCTTCCAGCACCATATCATTCAAATGCACCTCTTCTCTTGTGTGCATGGAAGACGCAGTGTTGAAATTTCCCGTGTGAATGTATGCCCACCCACCCCCCTATCATCCCCATGACTGCTTAGGGACAATGGAGCAACTTCTGTTTGAGCAGGGTTCAGATCCTCAGTCAGCATGAAGCTCAATAATGACCTTAGGCCAGTTACTTTCTCTCATTCTAACCTAGCCAACAGGGTTTGTTTTCAGGATAAAGTGTAGGTGGGAGGGGTGAGAGGAGCTGTCTGTGCTCATAGGGATGGAATATATGAACATTAATGAATTTAAAGGGGAAAATGTTTTCAGGTAGAAATTGACCCCATATTAGTTCCATATTAGTTCCTGCTAACTGGGCAAGAGGCACTTTTTCAATTGGTGCTCCTCTTATATTTAGCAAGGGGAGAGTAACTGCCCCCCCCCTTTCACCCCAGCACAGTGTCTTTCTGGTGGCTGTTGCTGGTGGTGTTCTGCATCTTTTTTAGATTGTGAGCCCTTTTGGGACAGGGAGTCATTTAATCATTTGATTTTGTCTGTAAACCGCTTTGTGAACTTTTTGTTGAAAAGCGGGGTATAAATACTGATAATAATAATAATAATAATAATAATAATAATAATAATAATATTTACTGTGGGAGTGGTGAAGATGGACCAGTTTTGATGCATTTTGCCATACCCATGGCCTTTGCCTGCAAGTTAGGTATACTTCTGTGAGAAGCATAATTGGTAAGCCGATAATTAGTGCAATGGCTGTAGCTCAGTTGAGGCTTTTAGAATTAGTGAATCTTTGAAATAGCTTTGCCCCCTTTCTCCACCTTTGCGTTTGACAGCTAGCATAAAATATTCTGCCATGTGAAAGAGGGTAAATGAAACAGTTCTGCTTCGCTGGGCCCTGTGAACAACTCTTAATAAAAAAATCTCACTAACTTAAGAATGTGATGCAGGCTGTCATGCATTAAACTAGAGTCAGTTGCACTATTGTCTGGGGTCAGTCTCTGTTCTCTTCTTTAAATGATTACAACATTAAGTTATCTGTGAAAAGCATGAAGTGCCTAAATTATTAGACTTGCAGTGTTTAACCCTGTGTGATACCTAAAAGCTGCCTTTCTTTTCTTTGGGAGAAGGACTTTGTGGATTGTTTGACATGGGCCACCCTTAGTCATTCAAAATGAAATATATTCTTTTTCCACCGTCGCCTTTAGTTATTTTTATCATGAATAAGTTGATATGTTTCTTTTGTCTCATATTGGCCAAGAGCCAAAGAACCATGAAAGTAATCCTTGACCCAAAGGGGGTGGGGTGTGGCTGTTTTTAGCAGCAGACTTCCATGCTACATAGCAAACTACTTTTAAAGTAAGAGGAATTTCAAAATCTGAGTATGGTATGGCAGCTGGTTGGAGAAAAAATCAACAATTTCATTGGGCTGCTAGAGCAAGCTTATTGCATGAGTCCATGCATCCCTTTGGACAGGATTTTATTGTACTGGTTCTCTTAGCTGTGTGAAAATGTATTTCCCCTTTTCATAAGAAGTCTGACAACAGAGGAATAAATAAGTATTAGAACACCATTAAAAAAATCTTTAATGCACTTTTACAAAATGAAAGTTTAAGTAAACCTATTTGGAAGTAAGCGGTTAATTTCAACTGAGTTTTTCATACAAGTATTGGTGTACTGAAGATTACACTGGTGTGGTCTTGTAGTCCTTTGAGACGCTGCCATGAAGCAGAGGTGTCGCCAGGAGCCCCCCGATGGGGGGCCGCCCCCCTGGAGCCCCCCAATAAAACTGTCAAATTTTAGGTTTCAGTTTCGAAACCTATTTTTGACAGTTCTTTGGTAGTTTTTTTTCTGTTTTGGGGCGATTTAAAGTGTTAAAACATATGCGTTAAAGTGTATGTGTGCTTTCGCGGGACTTATCTGTAATATGGGGCGTTCTAGGACGTTCCATCGACGATCTTCCTCCTGCGCCCGGGCACAGCTTCTCCCTGCGCCCGGGCGTGGACTCCGTACCGCCCCCAGCAACGGTTTCCGGAGTTTGCGCATGCGCAGACCCACGGAGTTTCTAGGGTCGTTCTGGGCATGCGCAAACTCTGGAAACTGCTGATGGGGGCGGTACGGAGTCCGCGCCCGGGCGCAGGGAGAAGCTGTGCCCGGGCGCAGGAGGAAGATCGTCGATGGAACGTCCTAGAACGCCCCATATTACAGATAAGTCCCGCGAAAGCACACATACACTTTAACGCATACGTTTTAACACTTTAAATCACCCCAAAACAGAAAAAAGCGGAAAATTTTCAAATTTCAGGAGGCTCGCGCCCCCCCGAGCCTCAGCACCCCTACGCCCTGGGGCCCACCGCCCCATATCAGCCGACGCCATTGCCATGAAGCAATAGGTCTAGGGACCAGCATAAAGATCCTAGCATGCCGTTTTTCCTTACAGAAGAAACACCGTGCTTGTACGTCTGCACCAATAATTCCCTGCAAGGCACCCTTGTGATCAGGGCCGGGCCATCTTTGAGGCCAACTGAAGCAGTTGCCTCAGGCAGCAGCAGATTGGTTGGGGGCACCCATCTCTGCCTGCCTGCTTGCCTCCATTGCTCCTCCTTCTCCTCCCACTCCTTGAATTGGAAAAGGAAGAGGGAGACAGAGAGGAAGAAGAAATGTGAAGGGGAGGAGAATGCTGAGTTAGAACATTGGAGAGTGGGAGGTCTAGAGGCTGGCACATCATCAGGTGTGGGGGGGGTGTCAGTATTTGACATGTTGCCTTACCCTACTTGGGCCAGCCCTACAGCCCTTACAACATGTTTCTGCTCAGTTGCCACATGCTGTGACCTCTTAACTGGCTTAGGAGCCAGGAATGTCTGTTCTCCCTCATGGTTAGAGGATGTATTTGGCAAGTGATGCAGAGAGGGGAGTGTCTGCCTCACTTGCCAAGTACAGAATATTGTGTTTGCACCTAAATCAAACTTTTATAATATTAGGCTGCCATACTCAAATGTCTTTTGAAGGTGAATTGTCAAGATCACTGCTTTAATTATAGGGGGGAAATGCTTTGGAAACACTCGCTGTGTAATCCTCAAAAGCGAGTTCTGATGCTGGCACAAATACTGGTAAAATCTGTCCCTATACTGTGATTAAGGCCAGCAGCCAAACTCACCCAGGACTGTGTTGACTATCTTAATTCAGAAAGAGGCCAGTTATGGACTCATCCCTGCTTTTCACACCTTGCTTACCTTGTTGCACACCTTGTTGGGATCAGGTTGCTGTGTCACTTCACACTTGCTTCATGGCATAACTCTTTAATAGCATTCACTATTCAGTAGTATATCCAACAGCTTGTGTTGGCTCAGTGGACAGTGTTGAACTCAAGACATAGCTTGATCTGGGAAAATATGTTGCACCCTCCCTCCTAAATGAATACAGTGGATCCTCTGTATCCATGGGGGTCCCGCTCCCAGAACCCCTGCGGATACTGAAAACTGCATATAGCAAAGTCCACTATTGTGGAGACATGGGCCACTATAAACCCACAGAGCTTTAGAAAGTGAAGTCACACTCTGGAAGTCTCTTCCAGGTCACACAACTCCCTCTCTTTGCCTAGGCTTGCCTCAGAATGCATTGTGCAATGCATTTTGGGGTGATCCTGGGGAAGGGAGGGGGGAGTCGTGTGACCTGGAAGAGGCTTCCAGAGTGCGATATCTTTTTCTAAAGTCCTGCAAATAGAGAGGTTTGCCAGACCACCTTACCTGTGGTGGTCCTTAAGGATTGGAAAAGGTAAGAAACTCTATTTTAAACATTTTTCCCTTTTTTTAAAAAAAGGTTTTTACAGTGGTCCCCGTATCTGTGAGCATCTGTCTTGAGACAAATCTGCGGATGCTCAAATTGCGGATACGAAGGACCCATTGTACCCGTTGGCATAACAGTGACATGTATCAGACATGTATGTGAGCAAGATAGATAAAGGTACTATATATTTTGAATGGACTATGGAAAAAATGACCATTTTAATATAGAAAGGACTGCTCTCCATGTTATGATGACAGCCTTGTGACTGGGTTGGTTTGGCTTATGGTCGTAGTGGAGTAAAGCTTTTAAAAAACAGTGAACAAACCAGCTGTAGATGTTTACATGACTCGCCTCCGGGTCCCCCAATATGGAATGGTGGCAGATGTGGGGAAGGATTTGTAGATAATGCATTTTATCTATAGTTTCTGACCCTATGGAGTCTAACTAATGTTTGGAAGTTCTTTTCTGAACTAAAGAGACTATGAGATTCCATCCCTCTGGACATTCTCACTAGAGCCAAACTACAAATGATGTTAAATGTTTCATTGTATAGTTGGAGGCATGCCTTTATTGCAAGTTGCAGGTGGGGTCTACAATTAGGATTGGGACCACAGCATGGAGACAGGATGTATTTTACCCTTGTGCTGTTTTTCCTTTTGAAAACCCATCCCCATTAGTTATTAAACCCTGGAAGTACCACTTGCTACAATGGCCCTAGAGAGTTTGTCCTAGATAATTCTGTCTTTCATTAACTTCTCTGGACTTGTGAAGACATTTATACAGCTGACCTTCTCAATGTGCTCCTTTATTTTGTGCCTGGTGACAAAGTATTTCCTCTTGGCTATCTTTCATAGTTAACCAACTTTCAAAAGTATTTGAACTAGTGTTATCTATGGTTGTGTCCTTGTGGTGTTAATAATACATAGCATTTATAAAGTGTGTTTCAACTGTTCAAAGTGTCTCTCCCAAGTTATCTTCGTAATCCTTACAAACACCTTGTAAGGGAGGTAAATATTAGCCTGTTATTTCTGATAAAGTGGGATGAGGCCTGAATCTAAGAAATAGTAGCTTGCTTAAATATACTTCTGGCCCAATCTTATAGAGAGCCTACACTAGTAGATCTCCTGATCTGCTGCTGTAAGTCCTCTAATGGCGGCACAACTGTTGTGCCTCCGTGTGTGTGTGTGTGAGAGAGAGAGAGAGAGAGAGAGAGAGAGAGAGAGAGAGAGCCATCAGTGGAAATAGCCGGAGGCTCTGCACGGCCACTACGCATGGACTCGGCCTGCATTGAAGCAGGTAAAGTGCTGGCAGGGGTGGAATGTGGATGGTTCAGGGGAGGTTTGGAG
Source organism: Plestiodon gilberti rubricaudatus (assembly GCA_026170595.1). Taxonomy (NCBI): domain Eukaryota; kingdom Metazoa; phylum Chordata; class Lepidosauria; order Squamata; family Scincidae; genus Plestiodon; species Plestiodon gilberti. Next base: position 149,903,083 of record JANXHW010000002.1, on the reverse strand, counting down.
TGGGGAGGGCAGGGGGCAGTTCAGGAGCTGGAGGGGGTGGATCCTGGTGACAGCAACATACTCTGGGATGCTATCCCAGGTTTTCCAGCCTGATATGTCCCTTGCCTCTCGTCAAGCGTATGCCAGCAAAATAACTGGTGTGTATCTGAGGAGACCCATTGGTGACCAGGTGGCCTATTGGAGGTAAGTAAGAAAAACATTTACTTACCTCTCCCAGGCCGTCTGGTCACCACCACCCACTATTACATGCAGCACATGCTCCTGATCAGCATAGCTGTATACCGGAATATGGCGGGGGGGATATCATTGGGCTGTAATCCTATACACATCTACCTGGGAGTAAGCGCTATTGAACACAATGGGAATTACTTTTGAGTAGACATTCATTGTATTGTGCTGTTGGTGAGTTTATGGTTCAGGCAAGATTTGAACTATTGATTTCCTAGCTCAACCGTACACCAGCAGGGCTCTTGATGCATTACTACATAGCAGGTGTACATATCCTTGCTGATTTCCTGGTAAGCTGGCTATGCAAATATTAGTAGGGTCCTCATGTTTTCATATGTGCGGGAATCCACCCAGGGAAAAGATATGGCAAATACTATGAAATATTGCACCTTCTTCCTACACTCTGGCTTGCATTAGAATTGAGCACTCGGGGAAACTCCCATGTGAATATGCTGTTCTTCTTTAAAAGGCACAAGGTTTGGTAATTGGTTTATGTTTAGCTCCTTATTTATGTGCTTGCGTTGCATATCTCTTGTTTAACTTCTTCTTTAATTCATAGTTCACAGTGACCAGAACAGTTCAGTTTTCTGATGTATGATAGGTTAATATGTGAAACACAGCTTTTATTCTCTTATGCCCAAATGGGGGCATGTGTTAAATTTAATCAAACCAGTGCCGCTGTGGTGTTTACTGAAACAGGCTTAGTCCCAAAGCATAACATATTTTAGCTCATGCTGGAAATTGTGTTGGCAGGTTCTTTGCTTGCAGTCTGAATGAATGGTCTCTTGTTGAAAGATTGCACTAATAAGTGAGATGGGGCAAGCTGGGTGACTAAGGATTGGAAGTGCTTAAACTGGGCAAACAGGAAGAGAGAAATGCTGCAGAAAAGTCATCTGGGTTTGCCAGTTGTCCAGAATAAAACAGGTTGGCATCCAAGGACCATTGCCTTGAATGAGGTGCTGCTGTCAGCTGTTGTCCTTTGAAGAGCTGTTCTAATAACATGTTTGCAACAAAGGTACCTATTTCTCTGGGAGCACAGGAACATGACTACTGTGAGTGAGCCTGCTTGTCCTATGCTGGGTTGGCAAGGGCTGGCCTTGTTTATCTTGGCAGATGCAAACTTCTAAGAATTCTTAGAATTGCTGCCTCCTCAAGACTCTTCAAAGAGATCTTGGTTTAGGGATGGAAAGGGGGAAGTTGCCCAAAACTTTCCCAGTCCCAAATGGGAAGCATGAACAGGACATTCTGTGGGAATAGAACTTCACCTGTCCAAAGTAATCTGATCTTTTATTGGTCTTATTTTATAGGGGCCAATGGTAGTAAGTTTGTTTTACACAGCACAACACTTTTCCAGTGTACAAGATTTTTCTGTGCAATTTAACTTGCAGTCTTATATATATACATATATTTTAAATCCGATGTCTTGATAACAATGTAACCTTTTGGAAAAGACTAATAGGATTCTAGTCTATTGGACAATGACACCTGACAGAAAGCAAGCATACAATTGTTGTTCAGTCATTAAGTCGTGTCTGACCCTTAGTGATCCCATGAACCATATCCCGCCAGGCCTTCCTGTCCTCCACTATCTTCCTGAGTTCGCTCATTTTCATGTTCGTTGCATTGGTGATGCTGTCTAACCATCTCATCCTTTGCCTTCCCCTTCTCCTTTTGCCTTCAATCTTTCCCAGCATCAGAGTCTTCTCCAGAGAGTCCTCTCTTCGCATTAGGTGGCCAAAATATTTGAGCTTCAGCCTCAGTACCTGTCCTTCCAGGGAACAGTCAGGGGTGATTTCATTTAGGATTGACTGATTTGATCTCCTAGCAGTCCAAGGGACTCTCAGGAGTCTTCTCCAGCACCACAGTTCGAAAGCATCTATTCTTCGGCGCTCAGCCTTCCTTATGGTCCAACTCTCGCAACCATACATTGCTACTGGGAACACCATGGCCCTGACTATACGAACTTTTGTTGGCATGGTGATATCTCTGCTTTTTATTATGCTGTCTAAGTTTGCCATAGCGTTCCTTCCAAGGAGTAAGTGTCTTTTTAATTTCATGGCTGCTGTCTCCGTCTACAGTGATCTTGGAACCCCAAAAAAGTAAAATCTGTTACTGCTTCCATTTCTGCCCCTTCTATTTGCCGGGAATTGATGGGACCAGATGCCATGATCTTAGTTTTATTAATGTTGAGTTTCAAGCCAACTTTTGCACTCTCCTCTTTCACTCTCATCAAGAGGCTCTTTAGTTCTTCTTCACTTTCTGCCATTAGGGTGGTATCATCTGCATATCTGAGGTTATTGATATTTCTCCCGGCAATCTTGATTCCGGCTTGCGATTCATTCAGCCCTGCATTTCTCATAATGTACTCTGCATATAAGTTAAATAAGCAGGGTGATAATATACAGCCTTGCCGTACTCCCTTCCCAATTTTGAACCAATCGGTTGTTCCATGGCCGGTTCAAACTGTTGCTTCTTGACCCGCATACAGGTTTCTCAGGAGACGGGTAAGGTGGTCTGGTACCCCCATCTCTTTAAGAATTTGCCACAGTTTGTTGTGATCCACACAATCAAAGCATACAATAGTGCCCATCAAAATGTTCTTCCTTACCTGTTGTTTGTTCCCAGTTTATTGCAGATCAAGACAGGTATTATTATAAATAAATAATAAATCCTGTTTTGTATCCTTGGGTACATGGCATGTTACAAATTGTCCCTGCCCTAAGAGCAATGCAGTTTTAGGGGGGAGAACAAATGGAGACAGGGGGAGTGGGAGAGAGATAGGTAGGTTTGGAAATTAAGAAATTCCATTCTCCACTGAGAATGGAAATTAAGGGGTTAAACCCAAGCCTCCACAGAAGAAAGGGGTCTGAGCTGAACTTTGAATAATTCCTTGCTTCCATCTGTTTTTAAAATGCTATCCTAAAGCTACAGTTTGGAAAGTCATGTTTATAATGGATCTACTCTTCATTATGCTACAAACATTTGGAAGTTTCTGACTCACCCACAACATGGCTTACAGTACTTGGGTGTAATGTGTCATATCTATGAACTGGTTCTTAAAATGGTTCTTGAACCTCAGCCCATGGCAAGAGGCCATTGAAATGCTTGGGTTAGGTTTCTCAAAGGTCGCGCCGGCCCCGAGCGGAGGCTAGTCGCGAAGCTCGTGGCTCGCTGGGGGGCTGGGCGAGCAGCCGGTGGCTGCACGGCAAGAGGCCCGCTCAGCCAGGGAGCCGTCATGGCCGGACGCATGGCTGGTCGGCCCTGGCTCCAGCCCCGGCTCCTCCACAGGGGAGCAGGGAACGTCGGGAGCTGGCGGCGCCCGCTCCACCCTCCCCGTCGGCCGCGGCAGCACCGGGGGAGGCGGGCAGACGGGCGAGAGCCGTGGGGGCAGCCGCCCTCCCTACCACCGGGACGGGACAACACCGGGTTGGGGCCGGGGGGCAGGCCACCCTCCAAACCACCCCACCCCCGACAGGCACCTACTTGGAGGGGAAAGGCCTCTCCTCCCGGGGGTCAGAACCTGGCAACAGCATGACTGGCGAGCCTCCGACAATGGCAGCCAACACAACCAACCCAGGGCCGGTGGAGGCCGGCCCGGCCCACAGGCGCTGGTGGGATTGGCTGAGGGGAAAGGGGTGGAATCAGGGGGGCTGGGCCAGAGGTATATAAGGAGCCTTGTATATAAGGTATATAAGGAGCCTTGTAAGGCCAGTGAGGAGGACGGCTAGCTAGCGGAAGGCTGGAGGATCGGAGCGACAGCCTGAGAGTAACCACTCTAGTCAGGCAAGGATGGAGGAACCGGGTGCAGTAACCCCCTCACCCTTAGCCAGTTCTGAGGCCAATTTATTAGACTCCTCGGGAGGCGGCTCCCTCCATATCTCTCTCTCGGTCTGGAGGTCAATACCGTATACTCTGAGCCAGAGGGGGCTGACCGGGCGCTGGATACCCCTCTACCGGGGTCCCCGGTGAGCACCCTCTCACAGTCCTATTTCCTTGCTTCTATTGCCGTTTGTGTGTTTTAAGTATAGGAACAGACTTTATCACAAGAAGCTGTGTTCTGTACGCTACACATGGCAAATACTAATTATAAAATGCACAGACACTTTCTTTACCTAATCAATACTGGAAAATCAAAACACCCAGTCTTGAGTAATCTCAGACCACTTCTACTTCAATGGGTCTAAAGTACGGCTGGTGGGGGAGGAAAATGGTTTTTACTTTTTGTTTCGGCCCCAGGTTTCTTGGGGAAGAATTCTTAAGGAGGTGGGGAGATCTTAGCCAAGGATAACCATCCAGTCATGAAACAGACACTATGAGAAACTCATGCAAGTACATTTACAGCCCAGTCCTATCCTCTCTCTCTCTCTCTCTCTCTCTCTCTCTCTCGCATCCTGTGTGGGGGACAGTTGTAGGAGTCTCCTCTGGGTAAGGGAACATTGTAGGAGGGTACATCTCTGTAGCATAGAGGGGTCTACTTGGACCTGCACCAGCAAATTCGTGTGCTGCTAGAGTGATCTTTACGATTGCCATAATGCTTGTTCCGCCATTGGGCAGCCCAACGTTATATTGTTTAGTAGTCTCTTCCAGAGAAGAAGTCAAGACCTTGGGACCATGACAACCTGATATTCTCCTCCTAATGTTACACCTAAAGGCAAAAAAAATGCCTTGTCTCTATGCTGCCTTGTACCAAAGGCAACAAAGACTAAATTTATAAAAGCCTTGTCTTTGTTTCCTGTGGTACAGCTGTTTTGCTTTTTTTTTTAATTTTTAAAGCAGATTTATTTAAATCATCTTTCTCTGGAAATCAAGTGGTTTTTAAATATATATTCTCCTTGATTGAGACTGACCGATTCCATTAGTGCTTTAGGAAGATCACAATCTGAGTTGGCAGCTGGATGGTTAATGAACTCTGAACTGAAAAGGACACTGTGTTGTCCGTAGTTTTCCTGTGTCTCATTTCCTGGGTACAAAGAAACCACTACTAGTAGCAATGTAGCCCTGAGCCAGACCAATACGTTGAGACTCTGACTAGTTCACAACACTCGTCCTCAAACACTGGCACACAACATATTTTTCTTGTTTTGCTTAGAAGTGCGTTATCTCTGAGACAACTTCAGTGAAATCATTTGATTGCAAAATTGAGAAAAACTATGGGATTGCCAAAGGTGTTCCATGGGGATGCTACCGATCTTTCTTAACATGAATTCCAAGTCGGATTAAAGTGTGATAGTATTTTTCCAGTTTTTTCTGAATGCAGTTCACACATTGAGATCATATGTTTGCCAGGGCATTAAAAGGAGCCAAAAATAAATGTGTTTTGTAATCTATTGACACTCTGTGAATGCTGTTTGGTTGTTGTAAAGATGGAAGAAAACTGTCTGGCTGCCTTAACGTGTCCAACCAGGAACTGTCGCTTATGGAAACAGGATGCTTGGCTACCAACCTGACCAATGAGCAAAAGTGACTTTTTTGTCCCAAAATGTTTGTTTTGGTTGTATGCAGTATAGTTCACTTAAAAGATCTGAGAAATTGGTGACGCTCCTGGTGTCAAAGGTGAAAACAAGGATCAGAACAATGTTCTCTACTAAGTTAGAGCAATACATTTTGTCTTATCAGGTCTGTTGCACCTGATTTTGGTGCTTTAGTTTATTCAGTCTTACCAGTGACTTCATAGTCACAATTTTTGTTTAGAGATGCTTTCTAGAGTTCTGGATAACATCATTCAGAAATCCGTACTATGATAAAGATACCTAAATGTTTTCCTGCATGCAATAATCTCTATATATTGGTGGCCTATGCCTTCATGCCACCAGCTGGACTCCTCAGTAGCTAGTAGTTAGCCTCGAGAGGAGAGGAAAGACAGTCTCATGGTAAATGGAGGAAACTGGAATCTTGCATTCGTTTTCTCAGCCACTAGTTCTGAAACGCGTAGATCATCTAGCAAGATTTCTTGAAGGCAGGCAGCGACAATCTGCATGCTTTCTACCTTGCCCCCCTTCTTTAAAAGTAGCTGACTGTCCAATTCTATCCCCTGCCATGTTCTAACATGCAGCTGTGCCAATGGAGGCTGTGCTGCATGCTATGGTTGCATGGAGGGAGCGATCGGACAGTCTGCAGAAAGCAAGCATTTTTTACTTGCCTTCGGTAGGCTGCACAATCACCTATGGGTCTCCTTGGACATAGGCCAGCTTTGCTGGCGTATGTCTGAGGAGAGAAGAGGGGCGGGGCAGCTGGAAAAGAGGATATAAGATCTGGTGCATGCTGGTTCTGTTGAGATCCACCTCCTGCCCTCTCCCGATCCTCCCCAAAACTCCACCTGCCCTCTCGACCCATGATATGCCTTTCTCTCCAACATACCAGTGCCGATGGAGGCCTCTGGAGCTGCTGCTGTGCGCCCTGTACAGAAGCATTTGCGGCAGCATCCCAGAAGCATGCAACAGTGGCCCGGCTTTTGTGCTACCAGAAAGCACCACGCACTGCTGGAGCACAAGTTCCGGCAGCGCAGGGTGACCATAGAATTGGGCCCTGATTCTCTTTGTAGTAAGATGCTAGGGAGCTAATGCAGGGGTACCTTAGCATGTTACTTTTATATGCAGAAGGGAGGGTTGCGGATTCTAGAGAGAAGAGCGGACTGGAACCCTTCTCTGTCCTTCTCAGTGACACTACCCTATTTAAAAAAAATGAATTGTGATTCTTTTATGTTGTCCAAATACACACACACACACACACACACACACACACACACACACACACACACACACACACACACACACACACACACACACACACACAAAATATCTATCCACTGGTTCCCACTCTTTGTGTGCCACTGATTTGTTGCAGAAGTGAATGTTGGATATCATGTATGGGTGGAAGAAGAGGCACTCTTGCGACTACATACAAGATCTGCTGCTGCTGCTGCTATTCTAGGTTTGAACATATTCCCCCCCAAAATGACTAAGGCAAATGTTGAAGTTCAGTCTACTGGATTTTTTTTCTCCTATACTCTGCTCACTACTTTCTGCTTCCGTTATAATTTTGTTGCTGGTTTGGGCATTCCAGGGGAGTATCTAACAATGCCTTGCTGCCTTTCTCTGTTGCATGTCATTTAGAAATTGGATTCTTCTTGCAACATATTTCATTGCATGGATCAAATGAGCTTCAGCTCTCTGCTTCTAAATGGTTGACTTCCTAAGCCAGCCTGCATAAAAGGTTTTTTTTTTTAAATTCTAGAGAATTAGATTACCAGTGCTCACCCTTGGAATGATTACACTTAATGAGATAGTGGAAGGAACTGTCAGCCTCCCCCTCACACTACTGCCTCTACAATTGCCTTGCCTACACATCTGGAATAATTACAGGGGGAGATGGAGAAAGCTTGGCACCTACCGCCAACGTAATCCCACTTCCCCTCTGCTATGACTCATCCTGGTGGACTTTTTGTAATAGAACAGTTATATCATTGTGGTGCTGATAGGAGTCTTATCACCTTTGGAAGTGCTTTGTGAAAATTTACATCTGCAGCACCTCAGAACTGTGTGCCAAGGGGAGATGCAAATTCATCAGCCTAGACTCCACTATTAAAGTGTGTGAGTATAATAAGCACATAATCAATATACCGGTATATTGTATATATGAAAATAGAGCAGGAAAGCAAACAATCTCTCAGAAGAAGCATTTATTTAAGTAGGTAATAGGAAGATTTTGCTTTTTTCTGTTGTCTGGGAAGCTGGGTTTTACCTATGCCATTACTGGAAACTTCTGTTCAGTGTTTTAAAAAAGACAATTCCATGTCAAAGTGATGGGCTCCTTATCCAGGCATTTATGAGGGGTTCAGAGGAGAACTTAGTCTTCCCCTTCAGTCTTATTTTATTTTGCCTTGGGTGAGCGTAGGCAGCATTCCTGATCATGACTTGCTGCACATCAGATGCAATAAATGTCATCCCAGGCAGAACAGCTGATTGCCTTATCTCAAAGTCCAGAGGGAAGAGGAGAGAACCTTGTTCAAATGAAGCCAAATTAAAACGTGGGTGGCGGCTGTGTCCTGACAGCTGGAGGGAGATATATAGGTTGACAGGGAGCTGTGGCCCTGGAGCTTCATTTATGCCTTCTTTATGTGTCATGTTTTGTGATCACCCCTGTATGCCTCTGGCTTAAGCTGTTTCCTTCGTAGGAAGTGATGCAAATACAAATATGCAAACATAATTATTGACTAAAGAGGGTTGGCATATGAAGGAATGGTTGCATCATTGGGGTTGCCGCTGACTGTGTTGTGGCAGGATGTGTTCCACCATGAGTTAGTATAAATCTGATTTGTGAATGCTTTTTTTTAATCCAGTGTAATTGTGTCTGAATGCAAGATAGAAGAATGACAAAAATGTATTCAACCAATAGATGTTTTGAGAGGGAGCAGTATCCACCTTGTATTAAGTAAAACGTTGTCAGCTATGGAATTTTGGGACTCTTATTCACTGAAAATTATTTCATGGCCATGTGCTGTGACATGCCGTTCTCTGACTGCCTCAGTGGCGTTGCTATAACGGGGCTCCGGGGGGGCGGGGAGCAAATGCTCCCGGGTGCCAACTGCAGTTTCCTTGTGAGGAGGAGCCGCGGCGGACGTTTTTGCAGCCAGGGGGCTGTGGAGGGCAAACTCGCCAAAATTGGCACGTTTGTGTGTCCCTCCCACCCTCCCCGAGTCCTTGAAGGCTTCAAATAAAGCCTTCTAGGAGTGCTGGGGGCGGGGCGATGACACAAAATGCATCATCATCCCTCCCACATGACAGGGCTAGTGACGCAACTGGCCTGCCTCTAAAGGAAAGAAAAGGCCGGGCCATGTGCATCTGATAAGTACCTTGATCTCAAAGTGAAACTTTCTGGAATCGCACACTTGGTGGAAAAAATGTGTTGCCACCTTTTTTTTGGCTTTCAGCATAGTGGTTGTATGAGGATAAAAGGAGGGCAAGGAGCCATGTACGCTGCCCTGAGGACCTTGGAAGAGGAGCAAGTGTATACATGTGAAAACTAAATACATTTGTTAATAGTAGCAAAAGGCTATCTAACATGGGTACATTTCAACAACTGGGGAACTTTCAGTGGTGAGACACAATGACATGTAGGTTGGTCAAAAGCACTTCTGCCTTCGCTGCCAATTTCTCATGGCTAGCTAAACTATGAATGTAAGTAATTGTCTTTTGAGGGATGGTGGAAGAATTGGGGGAATATGTGAGGGGGGGATCCTTAAAAATATTATTTTGTGAAATAATGGGTAAGAGGGTGCTGTAATTTTAATTACTGACTGTGTAAGACATCAAGGACCTGATGACTGCCAGTTAGATCCCAGTCTTCTGGATCATTTCTGGCCACTCATCTGTTGTATTCTTTATCCCAGTGCTACCCAAGGTGGTGGTCTGCAAGCTATCAGAATTTCCAGGAAAGAAAGAAACCATAGTAAAAATATGACACAGATATGGCACTGGTCCCTGACACATTGGGAGGGGGGGGATGCTAGTCCTCCACATCAGATGGTTTGAGAAGCACGTATACCGTTGTCTTATACCATTGCAACTGAGCAGATTAGACTGCATATTTCTTTTATGTGAGGCGAATTTACTGGGGCCAAATGTGCTGATAGAACGAAGGTTTTATCTTGGGGGGGACACCGACAGGTACTTTGAGCAAAACTCTGTACCTGTAAGATGTGGTAGTGACTGAGTCTGAACACTCCCGACAGCTTCTTGTATTGGGTAACATCTGTGCCAGATGGTAATGCTTTACAACACACAGATACCTGCATTCTCTTGGGTGATGCAACCCTATTTACAGCCTCCTAGGTGGAAACATTGTTTTAGGCAGCAATTGGAGGGTGTGTTCTGAGCCTGACCTGCCAATTGGATTTGGATCTTCTGTAACAGTGAAATCGTTCCTCTGAATAGAAGTTCAGCCCTATGAAACTAGGATGTTGTGTTTTGCATACATGGCATGGGAGTGACTGAGATGTAAATAGCAATCAGTTTGTTTGAGCAGAGCAATAAGTATTAATAATGAGGCAGAGTTCTAAATGAGGATCAAGCAGTTCAGTTATTGGAACTCCTCTAGAGCATGGAATTTGGGAACTGCCAAAATGTAGCTGGTGCTTTGGAGGATTTTTCATAGCCTCTTATTTTCACATAAATGGCTCTCTTCCTGTAGTATTCCTGAGTATTGTGATCATGTTGCTAGTAAGTAGATAAGTAACAATGTCAAATGGGAGTAAAGACCACATCATTCAAGCATTAAGCAGAAGGCTTGTTGTTGTTGTTACTATTATTATTTATTTATTCCAGTATTTATATACTGTACTGCCTTTCTTGTCATTGGATTTCTCCTCTGACTTTAATTTAAGGTGGTTTACATAGGCAGGCAATTCTAAACCAAACAGTTTTTACAATACAATAAATGTCCTAATCTTTCAGGACACTTCTTTCCAGGTGTTTCCTTTCATGGTTTGGCCTCTCTCTGGCATTCCCCTCCTACGCGTTGACTGACAGGCAACTCCCCCTCACAGAGTGCTGGCTGCATCTCTCTCTCTCTGAGGGTTTCTGCAGCTTTTGTCAGCGGTGACAGAGTCTCGAGCTGCTGTCCTTGATCTTCAGGTATATGAGGCTGCAGCTCTCTCGACTGAACCAGACCTTACCTCCATGTATTGCATCATTACTGGGCATGGTGGGGCTTGAACTAGGAAACCTGAGGGTCTGTTTTCAAGTCCATGTACCATCAGTTTAAAAAACACAAAACAAAACAGCAGGTGCTGCAAGCCAGAATACTTCGCCTGATCCTGGGAATCTTGGCAAATTAAGGAAAACCATGAAACTGTCCTGCCACATTTCCATTCTTTTTGCTTGCTACCTCCCACTCTGGCCTTCACATTAGCTCCTTGGCCTGTCTAAATGTATCTTTCAGATCCGGAACTGAAGACCACACCAACACCAAAGTCTTTCCTGGCACATCACCCATGCTTCCAAGTACCCAAATCCTCTCCAGCCATTGAGGTCTGACCCTGCTAATGCTCAGTACTAGACACCTGAAAGTCATAGAGGCAAAAGTGGGTGAAAAAAAATTCACCCAAAAGTATTGGGTGAAAAAAAAAAGAGTTGGGTGAAAAAACTTCCAGTTATATGAATCTTCATGTCGGAAAGGTTGCTTGCTGTAGTAGCTTTGCAAGATCAGCTGGGCTGCCTTTAGGTCTCGCCTTCCCAACTTAACGTCTTGTATGGTTGGCTGTTTCCTTTGACTCTGTAATTGTGTGTTTAAGAGTATAAAGGAATGTAATTGGAGCCAAGCCTAATTTTTGTTAGCCTTTTGGAAAGAAGTCAGATGGGAAGTCTGACTTCACTTTGTGAATTCTTATTAACTCGTTTATAAGGCAACAGAGTTTCTCAAGCTCTTCTTTTGATATTCTTCATCAGTTCCATTTGCTTAAAACGGTGTTCTGATGGTGGCTGTCACATAGAATCATAGAGCTTGTCGGCATAAAGGCCAATTCCTCCATGAACCTGTAAAACAAATGCTAGAACTAAGCTTTGCTTGATGCAGATGATCCAAATTTTTATTAAAATTGTCTGTTTCTTGGACATATCTATTTTGAGGCTAATAAAGTAGAAGTTTAGACACAAATTACTGGTTTTATATGAAACCGGAAATCTTTGGGTATGAGGGATGATCATGTAGGCGAAACATTTAAAACTTTGTTTTTATATATAAGTGCGGCAAGAATTTTATATGCACAATATTCGAAGAATTCAGAGATACCTTCGCTGGACGATTGGTGGTTGAAAGTTTTGGATTATTCTGAAATGGATAAGCTTACAATTTTAATTAAGGAAAAGTCAGTTAACCTTTTTGTGAATTGGAAACCATTTATTGTTTTTTTTTATGAGAGAGAGAGAAGAATGATGTGGTGATATGCGGATTTAATGAATAGAATGTTGGTGATATTTTTGCTTAGTGAGATATTATATGCAGAAAACTGAATAGTATGCTAGTAGGATGTATTGCTCACCGATGCAACGAACATGAAAATGAGCGAACTCAGGAAGATAGTGGAGGACAGGAAGGCCTGGCGGGATATGGTTCATGGGATCACGAAGGGTCGGACACGACTTAACGACTGAACAACAACAACAAGGATGTATTGCTTCGCTTGCTATAACTTTTTGAAATATGATGTATTGTTTTTATGTTTTAATATTATACTAATAAAATAAAATATACGGTATATATCTGTATTACACTGCACTCTAAAGAACTTCCTGATTTGCTTAATAGGATATCTTTACCCGGTATGTGGGGGTTAAACAGACAGGTGTGGCATACTGGAATAAAATTATAGGAGTTATGGGGAAAGAAGCAATCTACTATCATCAGGATGTTTACCTGACGTCCTAGTACATGTTAATAGCTTGAAGTTAAGAGGAAAGTTCCATGTGGTTGAACCAAATATCTCTCTGGAACTATCAGCAAGCATAGATGCCCCTTATTTCTATTCCTTTGCATTACCATAACATATATACCAGTATTTATATACTGCCTTTCTCTAGTCATCAGATTTCTCCTCCAACTTTAATTCAAGGTGGTTTACATAGGCAGGCTATGTAAACCAAAGCGGTTTTTACATATTACAAATGTTCTAGTCTTTCATAGAGCGCTCATTCCAGGTGGTTTTCTTCACGGTCTGGCCTCTCTCTGGCATTTGCCTCTCACGCATTCATTTGACGGCAACACTGCCTCCCACTCAGTGTGCTAGCTGCAGAATTCTCTCTCCCACCAAGGCTTCAGCTTGTCAGCGGTGTGTCGACAACTCTCGACAGGTCTCGAACTGCCATTCTCAGATCTTCAGGCACATGAGGTGGCTGCTCTACCAACTGAGCCAACACCCCCCCCCCCATAACATCCAAAATAGACTCCACATTTCCCCCCCGTTTATGCTTTTGTGTTTCCCTGCTGGGATGATGTGGAGGCACAGAAACCATGCGGCAACTGCTTCGTTGACATCAGCATAGCATGGGGAACTGCTCTTTAAAAGCAGCAGGTTTCAGCAGATGGATAGATCATTTCAAGCTAGGTTCAAATCCTAGCTTGACCATAGACTTGTTGGGTAGTCTTGGACAAGTGCTGTATTGTCCCGAGTATAAGACGCACCTGATTATAAGTCGCACCCTTAACGTTTGGTGCTATTAAAAAACTTTAATTAAATCACTGGCATTAAATATATGCCAGTAATTTAAACAGTGCAATCCTGTGCATGTCTACTCAGAAGCAAGTCCTACTGTTCTCAATGGAGCTTACACTCAGGAAAGTGTGCACAGGATTGTAGCCTAAACCATTCATTGCCTGGGGAGGGGGGATGAAAGTGTATGTGATCTTGCTTTACAAGAGGATACAAAATCCAGCAGAGCAGAGAATGAAAATTTACAACTTATTGCAGCCTGGAAAGGGTTACAGCCTCTATAGGGGGGGGGGGAGCTTGTTGTTACAAAGAAAAGTAAGCCCTGCTGCAGGGCAGAGAAGGAGCTGAAAAGCAGGCGCTACAACGATCTGACAACTTATTGCAGCCTGGAAAGGGTTACAGGGGAGAGCTGTGTGTTTGTGCGCTGCAGAGAAATCTCTGCACAGAGGCCATCAGCAGCAATAGATACCGGTAATCACCTGATAATCACTTCAGTTAGCTGCTTTGAAAACCAGGGTCTCCTCTTAGCCTCAGCTTCTTCCAGCAATGTCTCATGCTGTTCTCACCATTTTACGGTATTTTATTTTTTATTTTTGCAACGGTGCGAGTAGTTCTTGCTCTGTGAATGCTTACACTGGACAACACGAAAATGGAAAGAGCTAATCTTTACTAATTTCGACGTGCTGAAATTGAAAATTACAATAAAAAATAAAAAAAATAAGATTTGCTCTAGTTTAGGAGAAGCAAGTCTGCATTGCGTACTTAGGTGTTGTCAGTGCCATTGGGCATTTACCAGTACATGTCTGTGGAAATTGCGAATCTCTCACAAACCGTAGCCAATTTTGCATTTTCGTTGTCCTATTTGTGTTCAGCACCTCAAAATCTATAAGAAATGACTAATTTAATCTTGGGGGCATGACTTTTGTTAAAATTTGTTATCCAGTGTTATCCAGCTGCAGGGTTCTTATGATTTCATGAACAAGGCACTGTAGAGAACATGCAGCCTGTGCTCCAAGTATGCATATTCTGAAATAAGTAATACTGAGTTCAGCAGGGTTTACTCCTAAGTACAGTCAATTCTTGCCATTCGTGACCCGCAAATTTGCATATCAGCGAGCTGCATAAGTGAGACCACCTCGCACCATTTGGGAGTTGTCTCACTTTCCTTGATCCCTGCTGCCTAAGGAAGCCTGAAGAGCCTTTCCTTAGGCAGCAGAAATTGTCAAAATGGCTCCTCCCCTGCTTCCCCTGGCCACTTCAGGAAGGTCCTGAATGCTGCAGGGACATTCAAAATGGCGCCCGCAATCCATGCGGGACCCTCCAGAGGCAGCAGATAAGGCACCCCTAACCCCCTGCATGGAACCCCATTGATCCTAATGAATCAATGGCTCTGTATCTGCAAAATCGCGACCCACTGTGTTTTCTATGAACCTACACCCCCCCCCCCCGGTGGGTAGGATTTTAGCCTTAGAGTACAAAGTACTAAGCCAGTTTGGGAAACTCTGCCTTTATTCTCTGGTAGGGATGAACGCTAATGATTTTAAGTGCCATGCTCCATGATCTTGCTCCATGCCCCGCCTCTTAGTAAGGTGGGATGGGCAGAGCCTTTTCAATAGCAGTGCCTAGATTGTAGAATTCCCTCCCCTGAGAGGCCTTTTTATTCCAGTAGGAATTTAATTTATAATTGGTTGCTGTTGTGTTTTGCTTTCTTTTCTTTGCTCAGGTTAGCCTCTTCCTTTTTAAACTACTTTTATTGCCATGCTCGTTTGTGTCATTCAGTCAGGAATTACCGGTAATTAGAGCCAAATGCTGACCCCCAGCATTTAATAGCCCAATCCTATTCAGATGCCACACCAACAGCAACAGCTGCCATATACTAAGCCCCTCTAGGCAATGCCACGCTGGCGCAGCCCTCCCACAGCGCAATCAGACTTAACTTTTGTGCCGGTTTAATCAGCGGCGCAGTGAGAACGGGAGGCCCCAGATCAGAAAAGGGATTCAAATCCCCTTTGAATTCCTCTTTTGGAGGGGATTTGAATCCCTTTTCCATTCTGGGGCCTCCCGTTCTCGCTGTGCCGCTGGTTAAACCAGCACAAACGTTAAGTCGGATTGCGCTGTGGGAGGGCTGCGCCAGCGTGGCATTGCCTAGAGGGGCTTAGTATATGGCAGCTGTTGCTGTTGGTGTGGCATCTGAATAGGATTGGGCTATTAAATGCTGGGGATCAGCATTTGGCTCTAATTACCGGTATGCTGGGGATCAGCATTTGGCCCCAGAATGGAAAAATATTGCAGCATACAGGTGTAGAAGTGGCTAGAAAAAATCGTATCAGTGCTATAATGTGGAGACTTGGATAGGGCAGCCCTAAATTTTCTCCAACGATAGAACCATTTTTGCCAAGTAAATACCAGTTCTGTGCTTGGCATCACACATGTGCATACATTTACAATGCATCCTCAATCAGGTTTGGAGTTCTGAGGTTTGGCACTTTGCATCCCTCCTTTCTAAGGTTTGGGGTATGGAAACACCATAACTATAGGAAGAGAGTAGCTGCTGTTCAGAAATAATCCGTGCAGACAAAGATTTCAAAAACTTAAGTCAAAGATGAAAATTAAAGTTCCCTGACAATATGAAACTAGACTTATAGGCCCATACGATTCCATCTTGGTAGCAAAGTGGGGAGAGGTAGGAGAATTACAATGGCTGAACGCACTGGACATCAGAGTAGGTTGAAGAACCATCATCATAGATGCTACAACTTGTGGGGCTAAATAATAGATCTAACCTTGGTTACATAAAACTGTCCTGATCCGAGGAAGAGATTCTATTAGGCTTCACTCATTCCACATTAATCCCTTGGCTGTTTGGCCAAGTTACCAAGAATAAAATAACCTTTTGTGGGAGTTGGGAAAACTGGCAGAGTTATGTAGGTCAGAGGTGTTTCTGCGGTAGGGGCGGTATCGTAAGTTGCGCCCCGTCCTAGTACCATGTTTACAAAAACGGAACGAGGAGGCCTCGCCCTCTCGCCGTCAGAGCCATTCCCGTACGGAGAAAGCAACGGGCAGGTAGTCTCTTGATCGCTGCTTTCTCCGCACGGAATGGCTTCAACGGCGAGGGGGCGGGGCCTCCTCGTTCTGGTTTGTAAACATGGTACTAGGACGGGGTGCAACTTACGGTACTCCCCCTACCATAGAAACGCCTCTGATGTAGGTAGACCTCTAAACCAAGGCAATCGCTGTGGTGACAGCTATTGATTTATCGTGTGTGTTTAGGGTGGATTTAGTTCCAGTAAGAAATCTGGATCAACTACTGTACATGCAATCTAATCCAGTTTACCAGTGACCCCTTAGGATACCAGGGTAATGAGAGGGGGTAAAGACTGTAAGGGTCTCTAAGCAGATACTCACTGCTGCTGATAGACACCTGCTCTATTCAGTTCTTGCGTGCTCAAGGTTGCATTCACTTGCCAACTGATATCTAAGGTTTGTTTGCTTCTCATGTGTACTCAGGAGTACAGAAATCAGGGTTGTGCAAGAGGTGTGTGGTTTTTGTGAAGGTACTGTACGTAATCGAAGTCCATGTTCAAATGAGGACCAGCTGAAGTGACTGGATTGACAGTTTATAAGAGAAACATTTGCTGCTGCTTGTCTTTTTCTTACCTCAGTTTCATTAATAAAACAACACTTGAAAGGTCTGGAGGTTGGAGTTATGGTTTTTTAATTAGTTCCTGACAGCTTGAGTCCTTGTGCAAAGCTGAGATTGGCGATGCTCAAATCCTTTCCTCTTCAACTTGTGTTAAACTTCTCACATGGATGTCCCCAGACTAGCAGTCAATGTATTCCTTCAAGGTCTGGGGAAACTTTTTTTTATTCCCCCCTCTATTCATTCTATTACTTTTCATCTCTCTCAGCATAAAATTTCTCCCCCCCCCCTCTGTCCTGAAGGCCTCGTGTTTTGCATTAGTTTCAGTTTTTTTGGCAGCTAAATTAAAGCCGTAGCAATCCCAAAGAGTTGAGCGGTAATACCAGGGGAATTTAGAGAAGAGGAACAAAACCACAAAGCCCTTTCAACCTTTAGCTGCCAGGGTTTTGTATTGCATTTTTTTTTCTTTTCCAAACTCTGCCTAGGCAGCACATAGAAAGCAAACAACTTGTGGGTGATGCTGATGGGGCAGAATTCAAGCAAGAATGCTGTTTGCTTTCATTAACCAGGCTTTTGCTGAATATAGGGCTTTGCTGAACCCTCCCCTGCATCTGAATGCATTTTGGTGGGTCAAGTGCTGCTGAGATCTATCTGTGTGTCTTTGAGGATTTTAAGCTTCATTTGACATGCCAAAGGCTTCAGTCCTAAGCATACTTAATAGATAAAATACCTATTGTAGTCAATGGACTTCCGCATGGATGTTCCTTTTGCTGTCTCTCAAAGATGTAATGGGTTTTTGTTGGTAAATTTTTAATTTGATTATAATAACAGCATGTTGTCAGTGGTAAGGCAAAACTGACAAAAAAAGTACTGTATTTACGTTGGTCCAGCTGCACCTGAATAATGCTAGAAACTTACCATCAGAAAACAAACATGACGATCTAAAATTGTCAGTCTGAAGACCATGGCACAAGCAAATATGGAGCCTGCAGGTTGGGAGCCGAAGTGTTTTGATTAGGGTCAATGTATCGAGTAGAAGCAAATACGGTAAATAGAAATGTAAACTTTCTGGAAATGTTGAAGCCATGGGAAAATACTGTTTTGGGGTATTAATAAATAATAATAATAAAATGGAAAATTTGGAAAACATTGAAATATCGTATTGTCCCGAGTATAAGATGCACCTGATTATAAGACGCACCCTTAAAGTTTGTTGCTATTAAAAAAATTTAATTAAAGCACTGGCATTAAATTGCAACAGCCTGATTATAAGACGCACCCCTAGTTTAAAAACTTAAATTAGGAGAAAGAAGTGAGTCTTATACTCAGACCAATACGGTATATGCAACAGTAATTTTCATATCAAGTCTAAACTTATTTTACTGCTTTAGCAGCTTACCATACATTCTTTATAACTCAAGATGTAAAATTATACTTTGTGTGTGTGAGAGAGAGAGAAATTTAAAAGTACAAAAGCCTACATGCAAATATACCCACAAGAGAACTGCAAACTGCTGCACCCTATGCTACTTAAGCATATGTATCAGTTTTTGCCATGAGAGGTGTAGGGAAAAATGAAAACAGGAACTACACATTTTGTAATAAACAAAAGAAAATGTGTTTTATTTGGACATTATGAGACAATCTTAAGGATTCAGCTAGCAACAAATTTGGATATAAACTTAACTCAGCATTGAAAACATTGAATCACACATTTGCATAGCATATTATTTGTGGACAAAAATGAGTCGCTAGTAATAAGCATATCCATGAAAATACTAGCCTCACGAATCTAATCAAAATCAGTTCTGAAAGATTAGGCTTGGAGTCTGAGCCTTCATTTTTATCTTCCTGGACTTCAAAAACCTTGAGGTTCACACGGATTGAGACAGGCTTCTCCACCCTTTCACATTTTAGCTTATTTCTTGATTTGGTGAATCCCTGTGCTTCCCCTGATTTTTTCTGCACATTTTTAAGTATTTTGGGCAGTTTTAGCTCATCATCAGCAGTCTGTGTCATTCAGCTGCTGGGATCAGTTTACAGACAGCTTTTGTTGCCATTAGCTATGAGGGGGAATTCAGTTTCTCTTCTGTCCAAGTGGTGAGTACCCTACCATCCAAGAATTGGAATGCGCCTGCTGATGGGTTCACATTCATCTCAGTTTTGTTCCACTCCTCCAAACAGAGAGTGCCGCGACAGGCACTCCAGGAATGTAAAAATGAACAAACACAAACAAACAAACAAACAAACAAACAGCACACAGGAAGTCATAGTAGTTCCCTTCCAGCAGCCTGGGAACCCACTCTGTCAGTCTGTGGGACTCAGAGAGGAGCACCCAGTGAGTGAAAAGAGCTGGAGATTCATTCAGGCAAGGTGTCTTAGCTAGGGAAAAGGTCTAGCTAGAATGCGTAAAGTTTTCTGTTTCATTTCAGTCCATTTTGCAAAGGCCTCCCAGCTATCACTTTTGACCCATTTTTCTTCTCCTGTTGTTTGTTGTTTAAACTTTTAATAAAAACTGGTTCTATTTTAACCCCTGGTCTGCCTGGTCCCTGGTTTAAGGGGTGGTTAGGGGAGGTTCAGGCCAGCGGGTGGCGCAGCGGGTTAAACTGCTGAACCATAAGCTGTCGCGATCGGCAGTTCGATTCCCGCGACGGGGTGAGCGCTCGTTGCTTGGCAATCTAGCAGTTCCAAAGCATGTTAATGCGAGTAGATAAATAGGTACCGCTTGCGGGAAGGTAAACAGCGCTCCGTGTTCCAGCTGCATGCTACGCGCTGCGGCAAGGAGAGTCACGCCGGCCACGTGACCACGGAGGCGTCTTCGGACAACGCTGGCTCTTCGGCTTTGAAATGGAGATGAGCACCACACCCTAGAGTCGGACACGACTGGACTTAATTGTCAGGGGATACCTTTACCTTTTTTTAGGGGAGGTTCAGTGGTTTGTCATGCCTCTCACCCTGCAGATGCTTCTGTGAGGGATTATAATAAGAATGCCTGGGCCTGGACTTTACAGTCTCTGGCGTCAAGTCTCAAGTCTTTGTCCAAAAGTCTCGAGTATCATTTCAAGTCCCTATCTATTTTAACAGAAAAAAGGGGTGGTGGTGGGTGGGTGGGATGTTCCAATGTTCCCATCTGCACTGAGTTGCTATGGGGCTTACCTTACCGGCCAGGGGATGGTAGGGAGTTAAAAAGATGTTTTAAAAATTTTGTTTTTACCTTAATTGGGCCGCCTTCGCACACCAAACCGTTGCGTTTTCTTGCCTTTACAAAGCGAAATCACACTCCAGGAGGCCCTTCCGCCAGGCTCTCACTAGAATGCATTGCACAATACATTTTGGGGTGATCTTAGGGGAAAATTGTGTAACCAGGAAGTGTCTCCTGGGGCGCGATTGTGCTTTTGTAAAGGCAAGAAAACGCAGTGGTTTGGCATGCTATGATGCCCAAAGGTAAAAACAAGATTTTTAAAAACCTTTTTAAAAACTCCCTATGCCACCTGGTGACTTGAATCGCGACTCGGCCGTAAGAGGGCCAAGTCCGGGCCAGCTGCTTGTGGGCTGCCAAGTCAAGTTGCTAATGCGACCTAAGTCAGATTCGTGGGCGAGTCACGCAACTTGACTCCGTCTTTCTGGTCTTATAACCTGGGCTGGTGGCAGCAGGCATATTCTACCAAGGCTTTTTCCTCATTCAGCTGCTTGTTCAACAAAGGAAAGTGGGGAGCAGGAAAGGGGCAAGTGCACTAAAAACTAGGCGCTACTTCCCCAGGTCTTCTTGCATTCTCTTAGGAGTCCCCACTTGCCCGTGACAGGTGCATTTTCAAACATGGACCTGTTTCTTTCACATGCTTTAGAAGCTGGAGGAATCTGAAGCAAAAGACGTTGACTGCTCTGTTGTAAGGCCTTGACACCATGTTGCTGGAGGAATATGCTTAGCAGAGTCCCAGATTTTTACTCCTGGGCCAAATTCCTGAAGATGCCTTGTATTCTGTAACTTTGGAAAGGACCTTTCTAACAAAGTCCTAAATGTTTGTATGTTTGCTAATCCAATCAAATATAGCAGCAATGCTATCATCACTGCCATTACAACCCTTTCATATCTCAGAGATTTGCAGCTGCATGAATTGGCTGGCAACAAAATTCTTCCTGTGTTTGAATGAAGTCTTTCACGTTTCCTTCTTCCTTATTTGTAAGTGGAGATATGGTTAGATTGTCAGACACAGTTGATTTTATCTGGGCAAAAAGGTGAGGAATGCCTAACAACGGTGCACTATTAGACTTGGATACAGTGATTGCTGAAGGAATTGGTTGTAGAATTTTCAAGGAGTTCTGCAGCTGTACACAGAAGACATCATCATGAATACAGTTGGCCCTTGTTATTTGCGGGGATCCATTTGCGGATAATAACGAGATCTGCGGGTAATGAAACCCACGGGTGGCCAACTTTGGGAAAAATTGGACGTGCCTTTCAGAAGCCTCTGGGAGGCCTTCTGAGGCCGTCTTTCCACAGGTTTGGAACCCACAGAGAGTCAAATCCGCGGGTTCCAAACCTGCAGAAAAAAACGTCCAACTGTAGTGTTCTTTACACTTCTGACTACTTTATGATCTTAAAATATAACTATTTCTTGAATAACTTCTTTGGGTTTTTTTAGTAAACTTTTAAATGAAATCATTAAGAAGCAGGCTTAGGCCGTGGGTAGCACTTCCTGCTGCAGTAACATGTGGGTATTTATCCATTATGATGTCCTATGCTGCTTTCATATTACTTGCGTTGTCAGTCAGCAATGCAAATACTTTACCAGTCTCACTCTTTTGTAGGCCTTCACATTGTTTGATTACTGATCTACTCCGCAGTGTGTCAATTCTCTCCTGTTTCAACTCTTTTGTAAAACGATTCTTCCTCCCCTTACGTTGCCCACCTATGAGTGCTTTGTTGATTTTTTTTCATGCACAGATGGCATTACGTGTTGTGCAATTTGCTCTGAGAATATCTGCTGGGCAAATGACATGATGGTCTTGATAATTTAAATGCTTCTTGACAGTATATGTTTTCAGTGGTGGATAGTGGTGTTCCAGAGCTTGGTCAGTTTTTTTCTTGTTAGATGTCATCTTAGCTACACTTCTAGATATTCTTGGGAGATTTTTGAGTACATTTGGCAGATATCAGTTTACCATTATCACTTGATGATGCTGATTGGACAACCTTTTTTGATGCAGATGCTACTGAAGAAACAGGGCTTCTGGGTCGAGGACATTTGTTATAAATGCTGTATCTACATTATCCACCTGACTTTCACTCGTGAAAGATTTTCTAATGTCTGTAGGACATTTGCGGCACAATTCTGTGGTTTCCTTAGGCTGGTGCAGCGACTGCTGCGCCAGCCTAGGGTTTAAAACGTGCTGTAAAGCACATTCACTACACCCTGCGAGTAGGCGATGCCGATACGAAAGCCTGAACTGTCCCGCTGGCGCTGCATCGAGGTGCACCATGTGCCGGAGCAGGTAAGGCCACTCTGGGTGGCGTGGTGGCTGAGGGGAGGGCAGGGAGGGGTGCATAATGGGACAGGGGGAGGGTGGAGATGGGTCGGATCAGGCCCAGGAAGGAGGAGGGGACTGGTGGCCTCGGCGCACATTGTATCCTATTCCCCCTCCCAGGCTTGAAAGCCCAACATGGGGCCTCTCGGATCTGCACTAGTGATTGAGCCCCATTGCGCAGGCTGTGGGTTTACTCTGGGTAAGGGGGAAATCCATGAGCAATGAATGCCCTGTATGCCCCTCTCATGAAGATGGCAAGCCCTCTAGGTGCAGAAATAAATCTTGAATTTGAATGTTGTATTTAGTCTACAGTATACACAATAATTATCAATCTCTACTTTTTGTAGTCTGTCTTGTATACAAATCTTCATACCACACAGTTACTGGCATTTAGAGAGAGTTAAAAACCTTTTTAAAACAATTGTTTCATTCCAAAGGAAAAAAAAAATCAGAATTGTTTTCAGCGTTCCCCTGGATTTGCAATTTTTCAATTGGAAACATTAAAAATTTGTTTGCGGGGGTAGGGTGGAATGGAAAAAAAAAGTTTGTTTTGTTTCCAGGTCTTCTCAAGGTAGTAAGGGAACTTTTGTTAATAAGTTCCCAAGCTTTATCTTGCAAAAGTGAAGTTTGCTTGGAAAGACCACGTGTTACACAGCCAGAAGCATATGGATATTATCTGTTCTTTGGATGATGACAGTCAGCTTCAAGATTATCTACTTGCACTCACTCACTCACTCACTCACTCACTCACTCACTCACTCACTCACTCACTCACTCACTCACTCACTCACTCACACAACCTGAGCCTTTTGCTTAAGGACTTCTATTGCTTTGGCAGCTAAGAGGTGCATGGCATCTGGCAGCCTGACTGAGGTCAATAATGTGATGCTGGAGAATAAGAGGTTTAGGGAGAATGTTCTGGGTAATCTGATGGATAAGGCTTTCAACAAACCATCTGTGAGGCCCTGTTTAAAACCGAAGATTTTCTGTGATATTGGTAACTACCTCTTGATAAAATCCTCTAAAGGTTAAAGATCCTTCTCCCTGGGAAGGCCAGGCTGTTAGGGTGAACCTGCTATGTCAGAAACGACTCTGATGCTACCTGGAGCAAGAAGTGAAGCTTAAACAGGAGAGCCCAACGTGACTGGATCTCTGCCACATTTGTCTAGGTCAGCAATTTTCAACCAGTGTGCCGCGAATGGCCTGCAGGTGTGCCGCGGCAGTTTGGGGAGGGTCATTTATTAGTAGGGCCATTGGGGGATGTGAGCCTCCCACCAGCAGTGTGGTGGCCTTGTCAATTGTCAAAAAACTGATGGTGTGCCTTGACAATTTTAGCACCTTATCAGCGTGCTGTGAGATGAAAAAGGTTGAAAATAGCTGGTTTAGGTAGTCAAGTTATGGCTTCTGAAAAGTAGTTTCTGGGTTAATGGCCTTCAGTCAGCAGGACCACCTAATTTTAGGGGGAGCCCATATCACCCTTGCAGAAAAAAGTTACTCCTGATGTGCCGAACCAAAGTTGGTAGTTGGCAGGAATTGGCTCGGGAAACAAGGAAGTCTGGAGGAAAAATGAATGAACCAAACCAACAGTGCAATCCTGCGCAAGTTGCAGAGGCTGGCCTAAATGGCGCAGGATGCAGGCCGTGCCAGCGCAGCCCGGGCTCATCTTGGGGGAAGGGGACGAATCCCCTTTCCCCGGTGTAAGTGCTGGAGGCCACAATGGGCCTCCTCAGATGCGCCCGCCAGCTCTTTCGCTGGCTCGCGTCCGGGGAGGCCGTGTAAGGCCAGCCCAGCCCAGGAAAGGGCACTGGATATCGGCACAACCCAGCACTGATTTTGGTGCAACCCAGCGCCCATATCCCTGCCCCCTCCCAGGCTGGGCTAGCCAATGGGCCCCCTCCCTCGCCACCCCGGCTCACCCTCCCCATGCCCCTGTGTTGACCCGTGCAGCATTCACCTGTGTCGGCCGGCGCAGGTCCAGGCAGGTGGCGCCGGCCTCCGTGCTGGTGCTGCTTACTCCAGTGAAGCCACAAAAGTGCTTTACGGCATTTCGGCGACTCCTTGGGCCGCTCTGTCGGCCTAAAGTTAGACAGGATTGGGCTGCCCGAATATGATGACATTGCCATGTAAATAAAGGTGGGAAACCAAACACCAAAAGAATCATCTGTCTCCCACATTTCCCCTGTTCCTGATGCTCCAACTTAAAGCCACAAAGACTTGAGCACCTGCCAGGAAGAACATGGTTACTGATGTTACAACTTCTTTAGGAGTAAAGGTGGAATAATCATCCTAGTGCAGGGGTTCTCAACCTGTGGAGCCTGTGCCCTTAAGTAGTGCATGAAGGAGGTGTAGGGGTATGTGAGATGCTACCAGAATAAAGAAAAAAAGGCACACTTTTTTTTTTGGCTAGATGAGGACAATTCACAGATTTAAAAAAAATGGATTGAATTTGTCCCTACTGGCCTACAATTTGTGCCAGTTCTCATGAGTGTTTTGATGTCTTCAAATGAATTTAAGACATAATGAAACTCGTGAGTCAGGAAACACATTACATCAGTAAATCACATAATGAAACTCATGAGCAATGAAACTTCTCATCAGTTTTTGAAGTGAACAATTTTTTTCTACAGAATTTTTTTCTACAAACGTTTAATGTTTTTTGAAGATTTACACTTTATGATATGTTCAATGCAATTTCAGAAATTTATCAAATAATCTGAAATAAAATAAACAAAATTTTGGGGGGAGTGAGAAATTTTTGTGGGGGTGCATGAGGCACAAAAAGTTACCTATTCAAATTAAAAAATGAACCATGGACCTTATTGTGCTGGTTTCTTGATCCCTTCGTATAGATCAGGGGTTCTCAATCCTCGCACGGCCGCAGCGCAACCCACCTTGTCTTCCAGCGGTGGTGTTGCGACCCACCTCCTGCAGCTGCTCCTGGCCCTGGACGGCCTCCGGAGGCATCATAGAGGCCTCCCGACACAACCAGAAGTTGCGTCGGTGAAACTAGAAGTGACCCAAAGACCTTCTGAGGTCTGTGGAAGCCATCCAGGGCTGGGAGCAGCTGCAGGAGGTGAGTTGCAACCTGGGTGTAGCCTCCAGTTGCTTCTGTTTGGCTCCAAATTGGAGGCAAACAGAGGCCAGGGCGGATGGGAGAGCCCAACCCGCGACCCACCAAGTGGGTCGCAACCCATAGTTTGAGAAGCCTCGACATAGAACACCTGGCTGATGCAAGAATGATTGATTGCTCTACGAAATGAGAGGAGGAAAATTCTCTCTCTGCATCCTTGATTATGGGGCTGAATGTGGCTCAAGAATTTGAAACAACAGGTCTGAAGCATGTTTTTTTATTTAGGTTCTTTGAGCTGCATCTTATCGTGGTGGTGGTGGGAGTCATGGAAGTCTCCTTGGGATAAGGGCACTTTTTGTTCCCCAATGGATCTCCTTGGTTTTGCGCCAGCCGTTTTGCTGTTACAGAACCGAGTAATAGAGAGGAGGAAGCGTAGAATGATGCATGCAAGTATTACCAGTCACCACCCCCTCCTGACCCCGTTCCGCCCATCCACCCTGCCAACTCGCCGGCAGTCAGTCGCCTCTTCACTGGTCTGTATGCACAGCCCCATCCATTGTGCTGGGGGGCTTGTTGCACTTGCTGGCAGAATGTCACTTCCTCTGGCATCCTCTCACTTCACCTGGCAGATAGGATTGGGCTGTGAGTGATCTTGGATCAGTTGCTATCTCAGTCTAACCCACCTCAGAGTAGGATTAAAGAGCACTGCAGGATAGAAATATGTTAATATTTTAAGTAATTGCATATGAAGTATTTATATTCCGAGTCATCTGCTTTGCATAGGGCCTTCGGCTCTTGCATAAAGTTACTCTATTCCTTAAGCAAATGTTCTCAAACACTGTCGGAGCAAACCAGCTAAGTTAAGAAATGAATTGGGGTTTATAGCCACAACTGAGAATGGAAAGGAACATGTCACACTTGACTGTGGAGTAATGTTTAGGTTCTGTAATTGTGGCCTGCTTTGATCTTTATTAAATAGCTGTGTATGAAGCAAGATTCCTGGGAAGTGTTTGCTGTTCATAAATATCTCATCTGAATTTTTGGCTCAAAGAAAACCATCAACAAGGAGTAGGCTCCCCCCCCCTCCAAGGAGTTGGGTTCTCTTTTATTTTCTGAATTAAATAGGAGTTGCATGGTACCGCTGAGTTTAACTGAACAACAGTTGAAATGTATTCTTGATGCCTTGTTCACACAGATGACAATCTAACGCTTTCAGTTCTCTGCACTGGAAATAAAATTTAGTTGGTGTTTATAAATATATATATATATAATTTCTCTTTTGCAATGGCCATTTGTGTCTTGTGGTGATAGAATGTGGTGGTTTAACCTTGAATTCACACACATGAAAACATACGACTGCTCTAAACTTATTTTCATCTGTTAAAGATTTAATTTTGAAAACCAAATGTACTGGTCCATCTTGTCTTGTGAAGCCTACTGATTTGAGCAATGATAGCAGCTGGAGCCAGAACGGCAGGATCCTCTTATTTCTTCCTTGTTGTGTTTCCATTGACAACCTACTTGGGGAGGGGCCATATAGCCCAATAGCACAACACACATCTTTGTATAGAAAAGGACCCATGTTCAGTACTTGGCATCTCCAGACATCTGAGGTAGCACTGCTGAGAGAGTGCCTTTGGAGAACCACTGCCTCAGCTTCATATATATGTTTCTCTTTTGACAGACAGACAATCTCTCAAATAAAGCTGCAAAAAATAAGTATAGATAGATTTTTTAAAAAAAAAATCTTTCCCTGGTACTAGAAAATTTGTTTCCTTACTGCAAAAAAAATCTTTCTCCGTTGCTTTTGGATAAATACTACTCAGTGTTGGATTGCTGAGACAGTTCCTCTAAAGAATTCTTTAAAGTGCAATAATTGCTATGTCTCTTGGAAAGATTATCACTGTGTTAAAGGAAATAATAAAAAAGATGTGACTTTTGTGCATCTATTTTTTTAAGACATGTCCTTGTATTGCTTGCTTTGATATGCAGGTGCTACTGTGGCTCTTCCATTTTCAAATTCTCTTTTACCATACCCATCCTCTGATTTTCTCTTTTTTTAAGTTTGGATGGGTTATTTCATATTTCAAAATTCATTCTATAAACACAAAACATTGTCAGTCACATGGGCTGATACTGAGAATTCCTTATTTTTGGAGTCTGCAACTGTTATGCCTCTATTTGTACTGAAATATGGCTTTGCAAGACTGTACTACAAACTTGGTGATGGGAATTCTATTGCAGAAAAAGGCAGCCGTTTCCCTTCAGTCATCTCCTACACTTGATTCATAAGGAAGGATGATGTACAGATGTTCTCTTTTGTAATGTGTCATAAATAGCTGTCTCCTATAATTACAGAACATAATCCGTGAAACACCTCGTTGCTAATAGTTTCAGCATACTCTTCTTCTGCAAGAACAATTGATGTAATGCTGTAGATGAAGTTCAGTGACACATTCAAGTTGATTGGCAGTATGGAACTTCTTGGTAGTGGCAACCTTTCCTGCAGGAGCCTCTTCAGAATAAACTTCTATTATGTCAAGAGAATGGTCTACACATTCTACAACGCCCATGTTTCTCTCCTTATATTTTATATCCTGCCTTTATTCTGTGATAGTACTCAAGGCAACATCTAGGGTTCCTAAGCACTGACTGGATCAATTTAGCTTCAGCAAAGTTGCAGCACCATATGTTTTAGTATAGACCAGTGGTCCAACCCTGGGGTCGCAACCCCAAGGTCCGGCGGGAGACAACGTCTTTCCCCTTAAGGTGAGGAGCGATTTTGCGGTGATGGCACTGCCAGTCTTGTGCTGCCGCCTAAGTAAAAAAAGGAGGGGGTTGGACTTATCCGGTGGCGGCTGGAGACGCCACACAACCTGAATTCTTGCTGCCACCACAATTGGGTAAGTCTAACTCCTTTTTTTACTTAGTCTTCGGCGGCGTGAATCTGGAACTGCTGAGTAACAAAGACTTACAGTGACTTTGACCATTTGGGTAAAGGTTGAATATCATAGACCTTGGGGCTTTATGATAAACCTAGGATATAATTTTAAATAGATAAATTCCATTTGTATCCTGTATTTAAATTTTTAAAAATCAGCATTTCTAAACTATTGGGGGTTATTTTGTAGCCCATTTATTAGGATTGAGTCAATGGCTCCAGAAAGAGGTATGAAATGGGAGAACTCAGGAAACAAAATACTAGGAGCTTGCTAGCATGTTATATTTGTGGTCAAAATAAGCACGGCAACCTACAAAGAGCATTGCTGGGCTGCACATTGATAACCATAACATATATGGAATCCCTTGGTTACATTCAAGATGGTCCATGTCATTAATAGATGGCATACTACAGGCTTTTTTGAAAGCTGCCCTGGGAGGACTTGGTACTGAAGGACAGGATATAAATACTTTAAATGAGACAACCTGTGGAGAACATCTAACCCAGAGATGTCAAACATAAGACCTGCAGGCCAGATGCAGCCTACAGAAGCTCTTTATCTGGCCCATGTGATAATTGGCCTCTCCTAGCACTTCTGCTGAGGCTTTGGGAGGGAGAGACGGAAGGAGGCCTCAGAAGGCAAAGAATGCTATGGGGGAAGGCACAGACCAAGAGGGGTGAGAGAGGGATACTGTGCCAAGGATCCACATTTTCTCTTCTGTCATTTACAGTTAATGAGTTTCTATGTGAGAAAAAAGCGCTTATTTCTGGCCATCTGCTTAATGATGTCACTTCCTGCTTAATGATGTCACTTCCAGCACTCAGCAAGTGCCACAATGCTATTTGGCCGGCCCCCTCAGCAGGCCCCTGCTGAGCCTCTCAAACCAACTTCTCTCTCTTCTTCCCCCAACTTCGACCTATCTTTTTCCCCATGGCCCAAGCACTTTTCTCTCTGCTTGTGACTGCTGGAGACCTTGTCCCACCCATTGTTTTTAGGATGGTGTGCATCAAAATAATCTAGTGTCCCAGTTATCAGCTTTGTACTGTGAATAGCAGGTACAGTCACACCTCGTCTTAGGCATAGTTGACTTGCAAAATTCAATTTCACATGGTCAGCAACCCCCCCCCCCAGAAAAACAGCAGTTTAAATAGTGCAGGCAATTCTCCCTAGCCATTCCACTTACTAAATACATGCCTGAGAGTGAGTGTGAGATTAGAGAATGAAGCTGCGGCTCCCTCAGTAATTACAGCATGTCACATAATTTTTAAAGAGACAGTGCACATTTTTCAAATGTAAGGGGTTTTCAAGGCAGTTTTGGGTATACACAATTTTAGCTTTACATAACCCTTGCGTAAGATGAGAGGCGACTGTATATTAATTCAACAGTTGATCTCCAAAGTAGCTGTCTTAAAGCATCTGATCTGTCACACAATCTGAATTATGCAGCTATAGCCACAAAATGAACCAAAAAATGTAAATATTAGATTCTTCAGTGTGTTTGTTGCATCTCTGAATTCTGAGACGGTCCTTTAAAGGTTGCTGGGCCCCCCAGGACAACGCCCCCACCCCAATGGCTACCACTGCCATCGATACTGAAGGCTCAGGGGTTGGCTTTGCTGGAACTGGCTGTGATGGGGAGGGGGCTCTGCCCATGCCAACTCCTGATGCCCCCTTCTCCCCTCCAACCAGCTCATGATAAGAAGAATTGAATTTAGCTGAAATTATGTAAACCTTTGTTTCTTTAGAGCCGGGCTCTTCTGCTGTCTTGAGCAATACCCTGAATACAATTGCTTGTATTTTTTCATTTTTTTTTCCAGAGAGGATCAGGGTGGTCTTCTTTGCCAGCACAAATGTGTCTGCTCACTAAGTAGTCTGTAAGGAAAATTGCTGGAGTGAAGCCATTGCTCAGGACTAATCTGAGGATTTAAAAGGAAATTCCTGAGCTAACCAACATTTTCTAAAGTCTGAACAATGTTACCTCCAGACACATACAATGTACTATAAGGAAACTTCCAAGCTCAGCTGTGTTGCCTTGAAGATACTGTTGCCTGTTTTGAAATTAATAGCCTGCTGTTTGAACTCCAGAAAAATCAGATGTTGTTTCTGCTGCTCTTCCTTGACGTTAGCAACGGGCTGCATTTGTAGAAGTAAATTACAGTGGTCATGGTCTTGAAAGAACAGGCTTCAGGAACAAGGGATAAAAAACGCTTCAGGCAGAAAATGAGCTTTATAGTTGCTTGGCCGACTTCAGTTGAGGTGGCAGATGTTTAATCAGCTTATTCAACAGAAGTGGCTTGTTTCTCTCTTTCTCTCCCCCCCCCCCCTTGCAGCAGAGTGTAACAGTCAAAATTATGTCCTTTGGAAATATAGGGGACAAGTGGTAAAAGACAAGGTGGGAATACAGTAGCTGTACCTGTTTCAGTTCTGTGCAGTCCACCTCCTGTTGGGTCAACAACAACCAAGTTCCTTCCATTGCAGTTCAAGCAATGGGGATTGCAGCATCTGTACCAGAACCTGTAACAGGTCTTTGTTTCCCTGGAAGACTGGATGGGGATGGTAGTAGCTGCACTCTCCCCTTCTCTGTGGATGACAGTACAAGGAATTCAAAGCCAAACTGAGCACTCTTTGTGGTTTTTATGTGGAACTTCTAGTATTCATCCAGGAAAATTCATTCCTAAAAACTGGAACCTTTTTAGAGGCTGAAGTTTTTTGTTTTTTTACAAATGAATTGAACTCCTATTAAGTAAGATAGCAATGATCTATGAGAATTTCAATAACTCTTTGAAAGTATTGTGCTGATTTCTGTTGATACGCAAGAGCCAGGTGAGCTTGGTCCTCTGTTAGGGGCTTAAGCGCATTATATTAGAAAACAAACTCCCTTCTCAATCTTGGTGAATTCCAATTCTGAACCCCGCTGGATGAGAGCAAATCTGTCCAGCATCTTTTTCTTCCTGCTGTATTCACTGGTCGGTTTGTTCACTCTTCTTTACCAGCCTGGGTGGTTGTGCATTTATTTTCCGGGATACTATTCCAGCAACAGGCAAGAGATGGGAGAAGATAACATTTTAGAAGCAGCTGGTCAGATCCGGACTGTGGGAAAGCCCAGATGGCTTTCTCAGCTAAACTGTACTCAAGCCACTGGTCAATTAGCCAGTGCACTACTAAGCCATTAAAAAAAAAAAGTAGAGACAGAATTGAAAAGATTCGCCTCACTGTATGTTGAATATGCTTGTGCTGTGGAAAAACATTGACTGAAACTTTGGCCAGGGTTTCATTGGAACTCTAAAAGGCTCTTAATGGAAAAGTCCCATGAACGGAGTGCTAAAATAGTTACTCTGTTACTTTCCTCTTTCCTCAACCCTCCATTATCTGACTATGGTTTGCCTTACTGCAAGGTGAGTTCTCATGTAGTTCATGGGTTATGTTCTCCGGCACAGAATTAGTTCTGCTTCCTACAAAGCTCAGCTGGTGAATTCCTCGTCTCATTTGTAAGGTGCCATAGTTACAAAGTGATTGAATGACTTTTTGGATTATGGAACTAAGGTAGGCAGGACGACTCATTCACAGCTTGTTACACACTTAACAAAGAGCCATTCTCTAGTGATTATGTAGAAGTAGGAAACCAGTTAAAGCAACATACCTTGGTAACCAGAGGTGGGAGCTCTCTCTGTCTTCGAAACCTCTGTGGCTGGTTTCTCCTTTCTTTTGATGCCTCCTACAGAATATTTATAAAAGCAATCATATTACCACTCTGTGAGTAGTTGAGTTTGAAGTCTGGGAAAGCTTAGACTTACCCATGTGTCTCCAAACGTGTGTGTGTGTTTGCCATTTATGTTTGCCAACTGCAGCACTTTTGTAAAGAGCTTTGCCAATTGATCTTGTTGTCATGACTGTGAGCTGTCACCCCCTCCCCCCAAATGCTATGGTGGGGTATGGTAAAAATTGAGAGGCATGACCGAAGCAAATATTTGAAGTTCCCTATTTTACCATTGATCCATGCTGGCTAGCAAAAATGCTGTACCTTTTGTTTCTTAAGATCTCTGGTCATCATAGCGGACTGTACTTATTGGTACAAGAATAGCAAAAGTATAATGTCTGGGCTGTGGAAGCATGCTTCGCCATTCTTGTCCTTTGATCTGTAAGCAAGCTATTTGGAGCAGCTAAAAGTGCTTCTTCAAGAGTTAATGTTCAGGCAGAACTACACAACACTGCAGCAAGAGCTTTTCAGAGCAATGGAACAAGGTCTGCAAAGAAAGGAATAGTCACGCGCTCAACAGTTGTTTACCATTTTCGTGTGCTGTGTGTGAGCCGATTTGCTGCTTCTAATTCAACTCTCAGGCAGTTGCCAAGGTTTAATACATACTGTACGAGATCTGTCTGGTTAGGCCAGCTGCCCAGACTCTGGCCACTGTTGCAAAGTCTGAGTGGAGGTGGCTTCTAGGCAAAGTACGGTAACCACATTGAGAAGAACATAGTTACTGTGCTTAGAAGCAGAGTTTTTGCGTGGAGTTTAATCTTGAAGCACACAAAACAAACCTGAAATGAACTGATTCTCTTCTCCTAAACATATGTTGGGGTAGGAAGGTAGAGAACTCTTCAGCTGTCTCAACCTGTAGGGCAATTTAGTGCCGTATAATTGGAGTATACAGTTATAAGTATAACTGTTAGCCTGCATTTTGTCACCACGCCAAACATAGCTGTACAGAATATTTTCCCCTTTCTGTCTCTAATAGTATAGCAGGAGCTGAGGAATCTGGCAGAGAGAAAACAACTTGGGTAAAAAAAAAAAAGCAGCTTAGTCTTAAGCATTGGAACAAATCTCGGGCAAGGAATGCATGTGCACGCATGTGTCTGTGCAAGCGTGGATGTGCACATGTGTGTTGGATAACTGCATTATCCATATATTTCATACTCAGTGAGAAATGTGTCCGCATGAATGAAATCCCTGTTCTTCAATTCCTTTTTAAGTCTGACCGCCTACTGTGTGGAAAGAGTTTTAAAAATACTGTATACTAAATGTAATTGTCTATGAAGAATCCTTTTGGGGAAGCTGATGATAACTGCAGTACAAGTACATAAAAATAAATCTCGGGGTGCTCAAGTACAGAAGCATACTTTGACCTGCTTTGCCTCTCCAATCAGGGATGGAAATTTTGTAGGAACTTATAAGCGTTTCTTCAAGGATAATGTTATGTGGTCCTTTGCATGGTGCTCTGTAGCAAGACCAAGGAAAATACATTGCAAAAAAAAAAGTGCTTACAACGGTATTTACTGTGTCTGGCCAAGTTAGCTTGCCAACTTTGTTGCTTTATATTCAATTTACAAAATGAAATGTTTGTACCTCATTGCCAGTTGTTCTAATTCTACCTCCTCCAGTCTTTTGTGTGTGTGTGTTCTTGTTTATGCTTCATATTTTCCAGCTCTGACAGAATAAATAGTCACACAGAAGCTTTGTAGTGTCTGGAATTCATTGCATATAGCCATATACTTAAATCCTGGACTAAGTTGTAAAAAGACTTTGTCTTGTAAAATGTAATTGACTCTGGTTTGTGCGCGTGTGCGCACACACACACACACACACACACACACACACACATATGCGCATGCATGTGTAGGAGGGCTCTTGTTTTCAGGGCTTTATTCTTCATGCTAATGTGAGTCAGCCTCTCATGTATTCATATATGTGTACACTGAGAGTAGAGGAACACTTTGCTTCTCTGTGTGGTGTCCTTCAATTGCTAATGTCTTGTTTGTTTGTTTTATAGACTATTATGGAGCAGTTCAATCCCAGCCTCCGGAACTTCATTTCCATGGGGAAAAACTATGAAAAAGCCTTGGCAGGTAAGTGGTTACGTTGTGCATGTTATCATGGCTGTAATATGACAAGTGTAGGAACAACTGCCCTCTAACATTGGTGGCGGAGAAACAGTAAAACCTGCTGCTAGGTGCACTGTGTCTGTGTGTGTGTCAGCACAGTTCTTGAAGTTAGAAAATATGTCGGGATGTTCTTGTCTACGAAAGGAAAGCTGCAAAGCAGCTCTTTGAATTAAGATGCAAAAGTATTTATCGTTTGTGACATATGAGGCATGAAGAGCTGTCACAAACCAGACTGCTGTAGGAGGTATGACATGAAACATCTTTCTTACAATGAAGAGCCAGAAACAAGGGGCTGCTGATTTACTAGCAACAACTAGATGGTAAACAGAATGTAGGTTTTACCCTTCTTAAATAGTCTCCTTATTTCTCACACTTAGACTCACACACACAAGGGGGGGGGGAGGGAGAGAGAGCGAGAGAGCACATTGCAAATCTTTATCACAAGTTGCTGTGGTGGATTTGGGGCCTAAGGGGCTGCCATCTTATGCATAATTAGACTGACTTCTATGGATCCTGTGGATGGGGTTAGACTACTAGAGCCTATCAAAATGTATTTGTGGTATATGAGCTTTCTTATGCAAGACCAACTTCATCCATGGTACCTGGTGAAATTAGTTCTTGCCAATGAAGGCTCATGCCTTAATAGTTGTATTATATGTCATATGACTCTTTGCTGCAGTTGACTTAACAGTTAAATTCAGACCATTTCACACATTGCACAAGAAAAACCCTGGTGCAACTTTGCTATCACATTCTGTGTATACACTTAGCAGAGTTGGGATTGGCTGTTGCAAGTGTATCTTTTATGACACACATGCTTTGAAACACATCTGTGTCACATTTGTACTGTATGCTTAAGTATAAACAGATCTTAAGTACGCTTAAGTGTACATATGTGAAGTGGTCCTTATTAAAGGCAATATGAAGCTTTGGAGCATGCTGGAAGAGGAAGGCCATATTTAGACTGTTGTCGTTTTAACAAGACAGAACCATTGATCGCCTCCTCCATCTGCTGTGCTTTTTAAGCTAGATTGTGCGCCCTACCCCCCCCCCCCCGAAACACCAACTTTGTCTGAGGAGGAAGAAAAAACGTGTGGAAAAATATTGTAACCCACTCTAATCTCATGGAATACAGTGGGATATAGATCAAAATAATTGTTGTGAGCAATTGATGGTTCTTATGGGAGCAGAAGGGCAGGATAACTATTTCTTAAATAAATTAAAAAAGAGATCAGGTTTCCTGGACTTGGTAGATAATAGTTTCTCTGGTTGCTTTAGCTAGCCCTAGGTGGGCGTGAAAATTCTTTTACAAGTTCTAGCCAATGTGTTTGGCTGTGCTTGCTTCTTCCCCGATGATACATCTTTGCTGTTCTATTGTTGAAGCTTTCTGTTCCTAGAGCAAGTTGGGCTGCTTTTGTGTATGTGTGTCCCCATCTCCAGGGACTTGACAGAGCAAGTAGAACTTAATTGCTTCTTCCTTTCATACTTGCTGGCACCTGAACCGAGATGAAGCCCTGGGGAAAACGTTCTCTGAAAGTCTCTCTTTTTAGATGGCCTGACGGTCCCTTAGGAGGCTTTGCTTACTGGCTCTGCTTGTCTGTTCCAAGTGCAACATTCAATAACATCCCTTGGACTTTTTCTTAGTTTTTTTTATAAAAAATAAAAATTGGTGAGTATTGTACAGTATCTCCGTACCTGAGAGGTCAGAAAAATCTCCTTGAATCAACTGCAGCTTCTCCTGTATACCCAACCTGCCTGTCAATTCAAACAGTATGCTAGGCATACAAAGATAGAAAGCTGCCTTATACAGACTCAGACAATCGGTCCATCTGGCTTGGTATTGTTGACACTGACTAGTAGTTGACCTCCAAGTATTTCAACTTTTTTTTTTCCTTGCCCTTCCCTGGAGATGCCAGGGATTGAACCAGGGAACCTTCTGCATGCAAAGCAGATGCTCTTCCAATGAGCTACAGCCCCTCCCTGACAAATTCTGCTAGTTACTTGAAAAGAAAAATGGGTGCTAGGGCTGCAGGCTGCCTAGAAGAATGGTTCCTAAAGTGCGGATAGGCTGCGGTGAGAGAGTGGAATGTCACACACGGTCACGGGCTCATTCGCTTTTATTATTTCACATGTTCAGGGATCAGCCCTGATATACAGAAGTATTTAATAATAATAATAATAAATAGTATTCATATACCGCTTTTCAACAAAAAGTTCACAAAGTGGTTTACAGACGAATTCAAATGATTAAATGGCTCCCTGTCCCAAAAGGGCTCACAATCTTAAAAAAGATGCAGAAGAACACCAGCAAACAGCCACCAGAAAAGACACTGTGCTGAGGTGAAAGGGGAGCAGTTGCTCTCCCCCTGCTAAATATAAGAGAGGAGCATCAATTGAAAAAGTGCCTCTTGCCCAGGATTGAAACTCTGGCCCAGCTTAAGCTCAGACAGCCTATTTGCTGAAATGGAAATCTACAAAAGAATAATTTATTATTATTATTATTATTATTTTAATATTTTTAACCCCTTAATGTTCGTTAATAAATGTTCTTACATTTCTATTCTGCCAAGGAGCTTGGGACAGATCACCCCGTTATCTTTATGGTTGAATGGGGATTTGAGTGGTATCGTCCCCTCCTACTCTGTCACATTTACCCTCACACTACATTGACTCTCGCATTATAATGACTTTGACTCTGATATTTCAATTAATCAAAAGGAGACCAAAGCACTACCTAATGACATAAGACAGAATTTGAAGTGTGGTAGTTCCCATCAGGGAGTCATAATACAGGCTTGATTTTCGGTACTGTCTAAAATACTTGCCACATAGCCTACTAGGGGAAGTCAGGTTATACACTATGTAATGTCTAAAAGGAAGTTTTGCACTAATAAGATATTGTAGACCCTTACAGGCATATTGGTTTGGGTGCATGTGAGAAAGTATACGTATCGAATAATGAGTAGGTGGCACTTATCACCTGTTATAAATTAAATGAATCTTAAATCATGATAATCACTCTTGTGGCTGTTGGACAGGCTTCGTGTACAAGATGTATGTCAAATACTAAGACATAAGTTGAATACAGGTAGCTAACTTATTTGGCTAGTGACACGAACAGCCCAATCCTGTGTAAGATCTGCCACAGCACGCAAACCACACTGTGCCAGATCCTGTGCAGGATGGGGCCCACGTCGGCAGAGCTGGGGCACACCACGGGAGAAAGGGACGTTCATGCCTTTCCCCCGGTGCAAGTGCACATCTGAGGGGCCGGTGTAAGGATGGCCAGACTCGGGAAGGGGCATTGGATATCGGCGGAGCAGACTGCCGATATCTCCGTTGCTGGCCTGGCCAGCCAATCGCCCCCTCCCCTACCACACCAGCCTGCCCTCTCCATGCCCGCCCGGCGCAGGACGTACCTGCGTCTGGTGGCGCGGCCCTCCTCTGGAGGCAGAGTGAGCAGTGTCGGCCTCAGCGTCAGTGCCGCTTCCTCTGCAGGTGCTGCAAACCTGCCTTACGGCACGTTTGTGACACCCTACACCGGTGGAGTGCTTGCTCCGTCGGCGTGAAGTTACACGTGATTGCGCCGTAAATGAGGGAAGTATTTTCCTTACGGTATGGAGTTTCATGTCTATAATAGCCTTTTAAGGGACAGCTTATTTTCCTTGATTTTTTTTCTGTTTTCAGATCTTAAGTTTAGGTTTTTGTTCCAAGTTAACTGAAATTTTGAACTATGTGCAGTTGTTAGGTATTTCTTTTAATAGTGTCTGACTGTGGTCATATCTCTGAAGTGTGAGGGGACTGAGTGCGATGTATATAGATATGATTAGCTTGATTTTTAGGGGTTTGTCTGCAATTCCAATGAAAGACATTTAAATGTTTGCATATTACAGTCAGAACGAAAATGTAAGCTATTCCCCCTTAATGTCTTCACTCTTTTTGGGTTGTTGAGGTGCTGTGTTGCCAAAGCTCCTAGGACTCCTTGTAGAGCTGAATTTGCAAGTCTTCTCCCTGCCACCCAAATCTTTCCTCGTTTGGAAAAGAAAAGGTGGTGGTGATGGGGTGTTTAGCAAAATTGTCAAGTCCCACAACTCCAGGCATAGTGGGATCTTAGCCTGGAGCTCCTCTATCTCACAGAATTTTCTTTTATTTCAAGAAGCCCAAGTATGGGTAGACAACACACAAATCGCCAAATTGGTTCACAAACTCTTATTGGAATCTTAAAAATACACCCCCCCCCTTTTCTGTAGATTCGGAACTCCCGGATTTGTCTAATCCAGGGGTGGCCAACCTTCCACTATAGGTAATCTGTGTTCTTAAGAGTTTTGTGTAGAAGACAGACTCTTGGCAGCTGCAATTGCTGATGGTGCTGCTAAAGCAGCTGCACCTGCTGAAATGCGCTCATCTACCCTGTTTTCCCAAAAATAAGACCTCCCTCGAAAGTAAGACCTACTGTCATTTTGCATGATTTTTGCTGGCACTCATCAATATAAGTCTTCCCCGAAAGTAAGACCTAGCTAGGATCATCAGCCAGACGGACGTGACCCCCCCGGCACCCCCCCTCGGCACTTACTTTGACCTATTTAAGCTTCATTCTTTCCTGAGGGTGCAAGGCTCTGCAAGGCCTGGAAAGCCTGCACTCAAGTCCTCCTCCATGGAGACGATGTGCTAGAGAGACTCTGCAAGGTTGCAGCCTCCTTGCAGGCCTTGCTGGCCTTTCTAGCATGTCGTCTCTATGGTGGAGGACTCAAGTGCAGGCCTTGCAGAGCCTTACACCCTCGGGAAAGAATGAAGCTTTAATAGGTCAAAGTAAGTGCTGGGGGGGGGGGTCGCGCCACAGGTTGGGAAAATAAGACCTCCCTGAAAATAAGACCTCCTGCATTTTTTGAGCCAAAATTAATATAAGACACTGTCTTATTTTCGGGGAAACACGGTATATAACCATTATAGGTCCAGGATCATTCATGTTGAAAGGTTGGCCACCCCTGGTCTAATCGCAGAAAAAAAGGCACGTCCGGTTTTTCCGAGAAACTGGAAGTGCCCTTCAGAAGCAGTCGCGTTCCTAGACCCCCCATGGGTGGGGGCTGCCGACGTGACACCCCCACGTGACGCCACAAGCCATGGCCCCTGGGGGCGTGAAATCATTTTTGTGCGCCGCCACCGGCAGCGCGGCTCGAAACAACCCCCTGGAACAGATCTCCCACAGATAATGAGGGCAAACTGTATTATCTTTCATCTTCTAAAAAGCTAAGTTTTCCAGACCTCCTGGTTGCAGAGATAAGCTTGAAAGCATGGTAGCAATATGTACTAAAGAATCAAACAAAATAGAGCAATGTGTGTTTCTCCCCCCATTCCCTCCTGTTTCCTCAGAGATGCCATGATTTATAACCCTGCTTAGTGAGTTTGATTTCTAGAATGCAGCCCTAATATCCCAAGAAACACTGTTAAAATTTACATGGTTCATAGGTCTGTTACACTTAAATATATTAAGCTCCTAGATTAGTCTCAACAGGCCTGTCTTGAAGTGAGGATGTATCATGGCTGGCCCAACCATGAAGTCACGGGATGTGGCTTGCATCAGGGCAGCTGGTGGAAGAAGTGGAGGATTCAGGGTGCCCTTCACCCCCTCTGCCGCCACCTCCCTCCAGCCCACCACAGATGTGAACCACATTGATCTCCTTGCTGAAGAGAGGGGATCAGATCAACTCCTGCCCTCCTCATGTTCCATCCTTGCATGGCATTTAAAGTTTAAAAGAAACACCCCCTTTAAACTTTAAATGCCTCTCAAGGGAAAAAAGCTTCACTACCCCTCCCTCCATACCCACGTGGCATTTTAAGTTTAAAGGGACATGTTCCCTTTAAACTTTGAACCCCACACAAAGACTGAATGAAGTGAGGAAGTAAGGAAGCTGACCTAAAATAAGGTACAGAACTAGTGTTCCGCTGCCCTAAGCCGTCGCGAAAGTGCCATAAAGCACTTTCACGATGACTCGCGAGCAGGGCAGGCCGGCGCAAGGTGAGGCCTGCCACCCGAACCAGGTGAGGATCTAGCGGAGGGGGGGCGGTCCGGGAGCAAACGGTGAGGGCCAATAGACCCAGCCGATCAGGGAGGGGACGGAGATCAGCCTCGGCCGAATCCTGACCCCCGCCAATCGGCTGAGCGGTTACACGGCCTCCTCAGACTTCCGCCAGCAAAATAGCTGGCGGAAATCCGAGGAGGCCTATCTGGCCCAGTCGCCGTTACACTCGGAGAAGGGGACAAGCGTCCCCTTCCCCGAGTAGACTTTCTGCTGCGGGCTGCCTGCTGCAGGCTGCCCATGGCGGGGATCAGGCGGGCGGATCTTTAGAGCAGGATTGGGCTGCCAATGCCTCTCAAGTGCAGTCTGCGGTGTTCCTGGTCCACACTGCTTCTATTTGATATGAGTGGAAGTGGTGCAGGCTGGGAACCCAGACTGCGCTGCTTTCATTTCAAACGGAAGTGGCATGGATCAGGCGGGCTGTAGATTGCATTCCTAGTAAGTAAAGGGATGGGATGCGCAAATGCACCCTTTTCCACATCCATTAGGGGTGCGTGTGCAGAGGTGGAATTGAGGTGGTGTGAGGGGCATGCTGCCTCAGGCCTTGGGAGGTCTTGGGCCAGCCTTGGGATGTATGAATTCTGGACCCAGTCCTGGAAACCTATGGTGCTTAGTTGAATTTTCTCTTTGAACTATCAGATGTCTATTCAGACACAGAGCTTTACAACACAGTGTGACCACAAAGAGTGCAGCTAACATCAAATGTCTCTCATTGTACTTGTTGCCAATCTCTCTTCTGAACTCTTTCAACATTCTTCCTCATGTCTTACTCCCACTTCTTAATTATATCTGTCTTGTTCCGTGTTTGATTGTAAAAAAAAATCTTTAAAAACAATGTCTGACAGCGCAATCGTATCCAACTTACA
This sequence comes from Plestiodon gilberti rubricaudatus, assembly GCA_026170595.1. Taxonomy (NCBI): domain Eukaryota; kingdom Metazoa; phylum Chordata; class Lepidosauria; order Squamata; family Scincidae; genus Plestiodon; species Plestiodon gilberti. The sequence goes on along the minus strand of JANXHW010000002.1, from coordinate 149,861,653 downwards.
CCACCGGTGCAGCGAGAACGGGAGGCCCCAGAACGGAAAGGGGATTCAAATCCCCTTCAAAGGGGATTTAAATCTCCCCTCCCCTCCAAAGCCTCCCGCCCTGCCCTCCCCCACTGGTTACACCAGTGGTGTAAGTTGGATAGGATTGCGCTGTGTATTATGTAAGAATAAGCAACATTGCCAGATGAAATCCCACCATGAAATGAATCTGAGTCTAACTGACCCCATTTGGGTTGTAATTCTTGCTATATTGTAATAATGCTATAATATAATATATAATAATATATTATAATATAATCCCACATGCCAACATTGAATATTGTAAGTTTGGTAGCATAACTAGGACCTGGCAAAACGACTGAAGTTCTGTAACATAGAATCCCATGTTTCCCTAATTTTGGAGAATGACTTGGTGCAGAAGGAGCCACAGTTTCCACCTTACCAGGAATTTGTGGAAACACTAGCATTTGTGTAGTGAAAATTCTTGTGGTTGCACCGGACCTGCCTGCAATTTTGGAGAATGACTTGGTGCAGAAGGAGCCACAATTTCCACCTTACCAGGAATTTGTGGAAACACTAGCATTTGTGTAGTGAAAATTCTTGTGGTTGCACCGGACCTGCCTGCAGTTGTGAGTATGTTGCTGGCTGCTAGCATCATGTAAGTGTTGTGCCTAATATTAACACAATGCAATATGGGGGGATCAAAAGGGAAGAAGACCTGTGTTGTGAGCAGAATCAGTTGGCATATCCCAATAAAGTGTGGTTCTAAGCACTTGTGTCGTAGAGGCCTCAAAGTAGCATTGGTGTAAAATTGAACATGCCTGTAATATATATGTGTGTGTGTGTCATTTTCCAGGTGTGACGTATGCAGCAAAAGGATACTTTGATGCTCTGGTTAAAATGGGAGAATTGGCCAGTGAAAGTCAAGGATCTAAGGAACTGGGTAAGTCAAGCAACAATGCTGTCAATAGAACTAGAAGGGCTCAAAGTGGCAAATTCAGCTAAAGAGGAATACCAGCACCAAAACATGGGGGTTTCTACAATGCTGCATCTCATTCTTGGGAGTAGGATTTTTAGGATCACCAGCTCGTGCTGCTTCCATAAAGCTGGATTAGGAACATAAGAAATTGCCTTATTCTGCTTTGGCCCATCCAGCTCCATAGGATCTTCATTGACTGGCAGCTCTTCAAGGTTCAGACCAGAATCTCTCTGCCTTAACTGGAGATGCTGGCAGATTGAACCTGGGACCTTATGCTTGCAAACCATGTGCTATACTACTGAGTTATGGCCCTTCCCAAATTTTTGGATGTATGCTCTTTTTGCGTGACCCTACAGTCACGCCGCACCCTACAGCGGGTGGCGCAGTGGGTTAAACCGTTGAACCATGAGCTGTCGATCGAAAGGTCGGCAGTTCGATTCCCGCGACGGGGTGAGCGCTCGTTGCTTGGCCAGCTCCTGCCAACCTAGCAGTTCCAAAGCATGTCAATGTGAGTAGATAAATAGGTACCTCTTGCGGGAAGGTAAACAGCGCTCCATGTTCCAGCTGCATAATACGCGTTGCGGCAAGGAGAGTCATACCGGCCACATGACCACGGAGGCGTCTTCGGACAACGCTGGCTCTTCGGCTTTGAAATGGGGATAGAGTTGGACACGACTGGACTTAATTGTCAGGGGTTACCTTTACCTTTTTTACAGTGTCAATACCAAAACATTCACTATTTTTTATTTTTATTTTTGTAATGGAATTGGATGTTGCTCTTTAAAACATGTGGAACACATTAGGAGCTACTGAACACAGTCAATAGTGTAAAAATCAATACTGCTCTTGGTTAAGATGTCCAATGCTTGGATTTTTTTTTCTTTTTAACTAGGTTTGTCCACCAGACAATTCACTGACTAAACACTTGTGTTGAATGCTTATGGCACTGCATATCTCTCTCTCTCTCTCTCATTTTGTTGTTCTTAATGCATGGTCTATTATATCATGCAGTCAGCAAAATGTCATTTCAAGCTTCTTGTTGAAGTTTTGGAGCATGTAGGATTTTGGCTCATGATATGTAAACAAGCACACGCCAAGGTCTAAAGGCTAAGATGGTGGCTGCCAAAAAGGGAGGGGTGATGTCACAAGCAATGCTTTGTCCACCCAGAGTAAGATAAGCATTCTTTTTTATTTATAAGAGAATATGCAGCAAAGGGATAAACTCACCTAGGGTGACTGCTCAGTAAAACAGGGATACATTGCCTCTTTTCTCAACTATAATCAGACACGTATTAGTAAGTGCTTGTATGTTTTGAAAGTTTCCCACCTTCTGGAATTGCTTGTCAAAGATGGCTTATAAAAGTTAAAAACAAGTAACTCTGGCCTTACTCACTGGGTAGTTCTGATGACAAACAAAGGTTACAAACAACATGCATTAAAATGCTCTACAAATGCTTTACTGTGCTCTTCATATTTATTGTTGGAATAGTGGATTTCCCAAGTCACACTGAAGTGACATAAATGACTTTTCTAGTTTTGGTTTCTTTTCCTTGCCCAACTTTGAATTATACTTCGGAAGGTGAGAGAATGTGGTTCTAAGCAGCATAACCCTATTGAACTCCCTTCCCTATTGAACTCCATGTGGGCAAAGAGGCACCTTTTTAAAGTGGCGTCCTCTTATAGTTAGCAGAGGGAGAACAGTTAACCCTTTTCACCCACCATGGCATCTCTTCCAGTGGCTGTTGCTGGTGTCTCTTCTGTGTCCTTAAAAAAAAAAAAAAGATTGAGAGCCCTTTGGGGACAGGGAACCATATACTTAGGTATGTAAACCGCTTTATGAACTACTTTTTGTTGAAAAGCAGTATATACTGTCAGTTCTATTTAGATGTGAATTCGCTGTGAATTCACTTATCTGCGAGGGAGCAGAACTGTGGTCTGCTCTCACTATCTGCAATCACATCGGGGCCATTATTCTCATGGGTGTGTACTTATTTTTTTTTCACGGATCTCCACGTTGCTCTGGGAGCAAATTTCCCTGCCTTGTTGCATTTACTGTAAAAGGTAATCTCTCTCTTCTGGAGTGTGTGTGTGTGTGTGTGTGTGTGTGTGTGTGTGTTCTGTTGAATTTCATTTGCAACACATTGGGAACTGTTTCTGGGCTTCCAGGATACTGTACAATAACTCTTATATTTGCATAATGTTGTTAGGAAGGAATAATAATTAATTTGCTAGAGTTAGGAATTGTTCCATAACAAAGAGCCAATGTAATGTACTGGACGCTGCCCCTGCTATCACCCAGACCATAGGCTTCAATGTAAGATTCAGGTTCACAAAGATCATATAGTGTATGGTGAATAGTGTCCCCTGGAACCTAACCCCGTTTTCCTCATAGGCTCAATGATTCGGTATCCGCTAATTCTTGCTAACTGGGCAAGAGGCACTTTTTCAATTGGTGCTCCTCTTTTATTTAGCAGGGGGAGAGCAACTGCTCTCATTTCCCCCAGCACAGTGTCTTTCTGGTGGCTGTTTGCTGGTGGTGTTCTGCATCTTTTTTAGATTGTGAGTCCTTTTGGGACAGGGAACCCAAAATCATTTGATTTTTGTCTATAAACCGCTTTGTGAACTTTTTTGTTAAGTGGCATCATCATCATCATCATCATCTGGTATCCACTAGGTTTTCAAGGAACCTAACCCTAGTGGATAATGAGAACTGACTGTAAATGTTCTTAATAATAATGTACAGGTGGCCCTCACTATCCGTGGATAGCAAGGATCGCGTATATTGGAGTCCAAAAAAGAGAAAAAGCGGGGTTTTTTTAACCTTTTTAGAGTGAAATCACTGCGTGTTCTTGGGCGTGTTCGCTGCAAGTTCTTGGCTGAAATTGTGCTCTGGAAGCCTCTTCTGGGTTGTACGACTCCCTCCTCCCAAGATCGCCCCAGAATTCGGGGGGGGGGGGAGACGCGCAACCCAGAAGAGGCTTCTGGAGCGCGATTTCAGCATGTTTAAAGCAAGAACACTCAGCAGCTTAACTCTAAAAGGTTAATAAAAAAAGCTTTTTCTCCATTCCCCTTCCTCACCATTTTTTCACAGTGTTTTAAAGTGGACCTCGTGGATCCAGGATCAGCAGTAAGTCAAATCCACAGATTCCAGATCCACATAAAAGAAAGGTCCACTGTATACAGCAGTGTATGGAACTGGTAGCACACGTGAAGTTGGAATGAATTGGGGAAATCCATTCCTCCTCCCATGGCTCCACCCCTTTGCCCCCTGTTCTTTTGGTAGCCAAGCATCATACTAGTAATTGCTTTGATATACAGCGGGTGGCGCAGCGGGTTAAACCGCTGAACCATAAGCTGTCGATCGAAAGGTCGGCAGTTCGATTCCCGAGACGGGGTGAGCGCTCGTTGCTTGGCCAGCTCCTGCCAACCTAGCAGTTCCAAAGCATGTCAACGCGAGTAGATAAATAGGTACCGCTTGCGGGAAGGTAAACAGCGCTCCGTGTTCCAGCTGCATGCTACGCGCTGTGGCAAGGAGAGTCATGCCGGCCACATGATCACGGAGGCGTCTTCGGACAACGCTGGCTCTTCGGCTTTGAAATGGGGATGAGCACCACACCCTAGAGTCGGACACGACTGGACTTAATTGTCAGGGGATACCTTTACCTTACAGTGATCTAGCCCTGAGTATGTGGATGCTACTTTAGTTGTGAGAATTCTAGAAGAATTATGTTGTTTAGGAAAACAAGGTATTTTGGATTTGTGCAGATTGATTGCTAGAGGATTGGAGCCACATATCAGCCATGTGATTTGCCACATGCCTGTTTGCCTTGGGCAAATAGCTGAGAGGCAGACTAACCCTCTGGCTCCATTCAGCTCCAAACTTGTGTGGGAATAAGAAGTGTGAGTGAGTTACAGTCACTGGCGTTGCTCGAGGTGGGGCGGAAAGCTAAGTTCTGCGCGTTGCTTTCTCTCCACTGACGGGCTCCTACGACGAGGGGGCGGGGCGCCTCGTACCGGAGAGTAACGGTGGGGCGGAAAGCTGCAGAACTTAGCTTTCTGCCCCACCTCGAGCGATGCCAGTGGTTACAGTATTCTTCCTGTCTTGTTTTGCCTGCCGCTGTATAACATTTGGAAAAGCGATTTACATGGGAGAGATGTGCAAGTTGCTTGCATAAACCCCAGATTGCAGATCTTCTCTGCACAAGCTCCTTTTCAGATGTGCGTGGACAAATCACACAAGAAGCACAATTCATGTGTGCTTCCTGTTCCTCTGTAAGTGGTTAATAATATGTGAAAGCACAAATTCTTCTGGCTCAAAGGCAGAGGGCAAATCAGCACTATGAAAATGCAGCCCACCAGTGTGACAGGTGTCTGTTTCGGCACCTACAGGGGGCCGAGCAAGCAGAACAGGAGATAAGCGACCACCTCTTGCCTAATTACTTACAAGACTGCTTTATGTGCCTCCCTACACAGTGATGGTCAAATGTGGTCACATTTCAGTATTAGAATAACTAGAACTGATTGTTCACCACTTTGGGGAAAAGATTCTTTAAAAGGTATTTAATACATCCATACCCTGCCTTTGCCCCACTATGTGGGTAAGGTAGTATAGAAATATATTAATCACCAATAATTTTGGTTATAAACAACCAATACAGAACAAAAACTCATGGTATGTGGAGAAGCAGTAGTTGCAGACACTAACTATTTGGAGCTCTGCGTTGAGCTTCAGTATTCTTTCTGCTAAAACATGTTTTATCTTGTCATAGGAGTAAAGATTTGAGAGGCTGGACAGGAAGAATGGGCTATCCTAATAATAATAAAAATAATAAAGGTATAGAATAAATTGCAGATCTTTTGTAGGCTGAATATACAATATGCTGTTCTTAAATAACTCTTACGTGTGTTTCTGATTTTTTTTGGGGGGGAAGGTAGTTCTACTTGTCAACTAGTGATCTGTGAAGACAGTGTCTTGAATGTACATTTTAAGATGTACATTCTTAAAATGAGATGCCTTGAGATGCATTAGCGGGACGTGCATGAGATATACATTGTTCCACTCTGTTTCCATCCACTCAAGTTTTAGCTGGAGTAAAAGAGTACTGGCAGCGCAATCTTGTGTAACTCTTGCACCGGTGTAACAGTAGATCCACCAGTGTAAGTGCACTTATGCCAGTGTGACTTGCCGTACATTAATGAACGCAGGAGGGACACCAGTATAACCCCTCTCAGACGCAGGACAGACGCCAGCGCAACTCCGCCAGTGCAGGAGGCATTCTGGGGACATTTGGACACTCGCAGAATGCCCCCTGCGCTGGCGGAGTTGTGCTGGTATCCGTCCTGCATCCGAACTGTGCGTGCACGGCATCCGAGAGGGTTTATGGTGGTTTCCGTTTTGCATCCATCGGCGTACGTCAAGTTACACTGGCATAAGAGCACTTACACCGGTGGATCTATTGTTACACCGGTGCAAGAGTTACACAGGATTGCGCTGTGGGTCTTGTTTGTGGCACCACACATACGATATTGTCTGTTTTATAGCCAGAAGGGGCCAGTCACTGACCAGTATCAACAGTATCTGAATCAAACCAGCCACAATCCTATCAAGGAAAGGGCTAATATGCCTGCAAACGAAACCAGGTTCTTGACCCCCCCACCACTGTTGTCATGACAACTTGGACCTTGATGGAAATTCCTTGACTGCGCTGAGGACCTCTTCTGAGGAAGCAACTTGGGTGAAGGCTTAAAATGTAAGCCACAGGCTTGTGTGTGTTTTGCATAGCTGGATATGCACACTGTACTCTCCAATCTGGATTCTGAAATGGTTATGTTTCTGGAGAATTTTTACAAGGATCCTGCTACTTAATTTCTGTTCCACCTTTTGTGGCTTGTACCTGAAAAATCATCTATATAATTAAACATGAAAAAATCCACATTATATAAAGAACATGACAATACAGTACTTGTAATGGGTTAATAACTTTAAGAGTCTTACACAGTTTAATTTTGAGTCTCTTGCAAAATGTAGAATACTGCTGATGTAAGACTTCTATTACAGACTTGGGCAATAGTAATTTATATAATTCCTCCATAACCTAGTCTATAAATTTCCCCTTTTTTTTGTACCGCTTGAAGAGGACATGGCTTTTAAGTTGGCTTTCTAAGCATCATTTACCTGGAGGTAAATGTAGGTATCGGGTCTTTCCAATGAGACCCTGAATATAATATCAGTCCTTTTTAATGAGATGCAGCTTAAGAATTTGTCGAGGATGTGATGGGATGTTCTCCTTGCATTCAAATTGTGATTCTTGGAGTAGACATTCTCAGTCTTGTAGAACAGTGAGCACCTTTAGGTCACCCAGACCCATGATGCTTAGCACACCTACTCCTTTCTTCCAGTTCCTGCAAAAAGGCTGGACTGCTGTTTAAGCAACAGCTACACAGTGGTTCCTGGGAACTGCAGGGGCATATGACTGCTTAGCAGATCCCAAATGGCCACTGTGTTGAGTCATTTTCCTGTTCTGGGTGGAAGTAGCAGGTTTCCATAGCTTCCATGAGTTCCGTGGAGTGACTGATGTGGGTAAAACATGTTTCGATTTGTTTGAGTTCATAGGTGTGATCCCTGGACAAAAGCTTAGAAAATACAGGGACCTATCAAATTTTAAAACTTTCCCCTTGATATGTGTGTGTCTGGAAAACTAGTATGCATCAGGTCGGTGTAGCATTCTCACACAAGATTTCACACGTGTCCTGAAAACCCAGACATTTTGGTGTGTGTTACTGTTTCAAGTAAATTCTTGTCAGCCTAATGAGTTTGTTTGGGTTTTCTCGAAATCTTTACACAGACTTTCTACTCCCCATGAAGCAAGCAACCACCCACGTTTAATTCCTTCCTCGTTGTTCAGTTTAAAAATCCCTTCCCCCGTCATTCTAAATCCATGTGCCTTCTATTCCTTCTGGTTCCAATAAGCTCTTTAGTTTCTTGAGCATTTAGGGAATCCTCCTGAAGAGAAGGCTGTTAGGACTCTAAAATGTCTTTCCAGACCCTTGGCTAATCTGATATTCAGTCGATGTACTCTGGCTTGCCCCAAGTCAATAACTCACTTGGGTCCAATCCCAGCCATGTGCAGATAAAATGACATCTCCTGCACAAAGAAGGAAGGAAGGAAGGAAGGAAGGTGTGGCTTCCGTTCTTTCGTCGTGCAGGATAGTGGAGTCAAAGTTTTTGTCTTGCCTTCAGCTTTTTATCTACTTAAAATCGCCCTGCAGAGAAAAATGTCGGTTCTGTGTCCTTTTTTTTTTTTTTTTTTTGCTTTCCTTTTCTTATGGGTAAATAATCTTTTAAATACGGTAAGTTGCTTTTTTCTGACTGAGAGAAATTTGAGAGATAATGTATAGCTTTCCATTAGTTGCATATCTTTGAACTTTGAAAGACTGGGGAATTTGACTTCTTGCTCAAAGTAGTGTCTCCCAAACTTTTTTTACTATGACCCTAAATGCAGTTTTTTGCTCAGTCTGGTGATGACCCATGGAGGTGGTACATGTTGATGATGATAATGATAAAAAAGACCTTCCTGTGACCCTCAAGAACACCCATGTGGCCCTTGTTTGGGTCATGACCCCTAGTTTGGGAACCACTGGGTTAAGGCATGGCTGCTACAACCTGGAGCATTATATGGAACCTATGGACCTTTTTGACCTTTTTGCAGTTCTTAAGTTGTGTGTGTGCTGGCTTAGTCAGTGTGCACATCCTTTAGCATTCAAAAGCATTAGCTGTTGTGTGCAGTCAACCATTTTCACAGAGGGAATATATCGCTGAGCAACAAGCATTAGTGTGTGTGAGAGAGATTTCTACAATAGCTGCAGCTATCTACCATAGCTGTAGTCCTATGCCCACTTGGGAGTAAGTGTGTGAAGTAAACCCTGTATAGCTTCTTTATGGATAACAGACAATTTGCTGAACCATGGCTATGTCCATTGTAGCATCTTGTCTTTTACAGAGTGACCCACGTTCCTTAATCTGCGTTTTTGATGAGCCTTGATGTGTACAAGTGATCTCAAAATATAGTTGAAGCACAGTGACTTACAGAAATTCTTTTTCTATCCTTCCTACAGAAGACAATCGGTCCAAGCATATTTACATTCCTGGTCACAGTGGTTGAAATCAGGACGAGGGTTACATACTGGGCTTGTCTGTGGCGGTGTGTGAGAGAGAATTTTTGGGCCATAATTGCCCTTGTTGAGAAAAGCAGCTTTTGGGCAATATTTCCTCTCTCTGAAAGCTTTCTTTCTTGGCCTGCTGCTCCTGCACATCACCTGAACATCTTCAAAATCCACTTTATCAAGGAAGTGCAATTTCTATATTTTGGATTATGTCATGGAAAAATGTGCATAGTTTTCAAAATTTAAAAAATTCTGTTTGCACAATGTGCACTTTAGGGACCCTCCCATTAAAAACAGCACAGTGGTCTTTTGATGCTATGGCTGATCATTACAACACTCATTTTGAATTGGGTCTCTCAAGAGGACAATGATCCAATCCTTCAAAATCCAGATTTCACTAGCAGAGTTAAAATTTAAGAAGCTACTGTTATATTAGGCTTGTATAAGGACAGTTCTGGATTGTAACAGTAAATTAATTTTGCTGACTAGTTTTTTTTTTTTTAACAAGCAGTTAATTTTTCATTCCTTCATTTAAACTGCAATCCTATACACATTTCCCTGGGAGTAATCCCCATTGAACATAGTGGGACTAACTTCTAAGTAAACATGAATAGGATTGCACAGTCTTCATTCATCCTGCATGATAAGATCAACTGATCTAATGCTGTCAATTAGAGGAACCATTATTTCTGAATAACGTGCAGTCACATTTTGAGGGCCTTATTGCATTTTCGTACTCTTCACCATTGGTGCCCCTGTTTATTAATTTCGCCTAGTTTTCAAAGACATATAGATCCCATGTAGATTACACAATCTACATGGGATCCATATGTGTAACACAAAAATTGCTTATTTCTAAATGTTATACAATTCAGAGATGCTGATTCCAATGGTGATATTGGGTTTTTTGTATAATCAAAACTTTTTTAAGTTATCTTAGATTTTGTGTTGATATTGAAACACTGGCATTCACCTTTACACCAGTGTAATGTAAACTTTATTACATTGATTATATTACATTATTACGTTTATTTATTACATTTATAACATTATTTTTTATTATTTATTTATTTATTTATTACATTACAGTGTAATGTAAACCAGTGTAATGTAAAAGGCCAGTGGGTGGTGCAGTGGGTTAAACCACTGAACCATGAGCTGTCGATCGAAAGGTCAGCAGTTCAAATCCGCGACGAGGTGAGCTCTCGTTGCTTGGCCAACTCCTGCCAACCTAGCAGTTCCAAAGCATGTTAATGTGAGTAGATAAATAGGTACCGCTTGCGGGAAGGTAAACAGCGGTCCGTTTTCCAGCCGCATGCTACACGCTGTGGCAAGGAGAGTCATGCCGGCCACATGACCACAGAGGCGTCTTCAGACAACGCTGGCTCTTCAGCTTTGAAATGGGGATGAGCACCACACCCTAGAGTCGGACACGACTGGACTTAATTGTCAGGGGTCACCTTTACCTTTAATGTAAACATGGCCATGACAAGAGGTTGTAAGCTCTCCCTGAGTAGCGCAAATTGTGGCTGAACTATTGATGCTCTGCCAAAAATAGCAGCATTTTTGAAATCTTCGCACCAAAATTCATACAGATACTGTACTTCAAAATATTCAGCTAAACATGAAATTGTTTGAATTTTATTACACAGTGTTATTGGGGAGGAAGCGAGAGCTTATCATTGACTATAATTCTGTGTACCTTTGAAAGTTTCTAAGGTTGCAATCCTATGCACACTTACCTGGGTGTAAGTTTCATTGAATTCAATGAGACTTCTGAGTAGGCATGCATAGGATTGCACTGTTAGTTCATCTTCCATGGAATACAGTACTGTACTGTACTTGGGGGAACTGGAAAGGTAGTTTTTACTGATTGATAAATGGCACAAAGTTGGCTACAGATGCAAGTATTTTTAGCTAGTTAAGATAATTACCCAATTAAAAACGTTTAGGTCTTTAAACTCCTGAGACAAATTGACCAGCAGATTATTCATAATTGTGGTGATCAGAGGGTTTCTGATCAACCCATTGTCTCTTCTTGTTCATCAAAGTCATGAACTTTAGTTGCAGTGTACATCTCTTTAAAGATGTTGTCGTACAGGTTTTCTTGTTAGGGAGGAGGATGGTGTAGAAGGTAGAAATATTACACTGCTTATATGCAAGTACCTGTGCTTTGGTGTAGATGGGTGGAACTCCATGCTAAATACTTTGTCAGATTCCTTGGAACTGAGTCATGTTCCTTAGGTGTAGCTTCAAAATTCTTTTCCTCTAAGTACAGTACAGTAGTTTCACTTAACACATACTGGCATCTTGCTAGTTACTATTACTTCCTAGACATAAGGGGGGAACTTGAATAAAAGGAAATGCCAGATTCACTTTTTGAAGACCCTCTCCATACATTACAACTGCAATCCTATGCATACTTGAGAAGACACACATAGCATTGTATGTCTTCAAAATAAGATCTAGCATGTACAGTGGGCCCTTTGCATCTGCAGGGGTTCCATTCCTGGAACCCCCGAGGATGCAAAAACCCGCAAATGCTCACGTTTGCGGTCAGGGTGGTGCCACAGTACCTTATTGAAGAGCTGCACGGGCCTGCCGCCAGCTTCCTTCCTCAGGCGCCACATGCGCAACCGGAAGTTGCTTCCGGTTGAAGCTTTTTTCTTTTTATAAGCATTTTAGAAGCTTACAATGCGGCGCCAGAGGGAAGAAGTGGGCGGCAGGCCCGCACAGCTCTTCAATAAGGTACTGTGGCCGGCGCTGCCTCCGCCCCCCAGTGGGATCCTTCCCTCCCCGGATGGCCATCTGCAGATAGTCAAATCCGCGGATGGTCAATCTGTGGATGAGGAGGGCCCACTGTATTTTTAATCATGTTTTTCCTTCCTCCTATCTAAGTCAAATTATAAAATGCATCTGTAGCCTGCTTTGCTCCATTCATAGCTCAGTAAAAACTACCTTTCCAATTCTCCCAGATTTTTATTTGGGTTGCTTCTTCAGGGATCTCCTGATCTTACTGTAGAACCTGAAAAGGGGATTAGAGAGGTCTGGTTTTCACTTTTGGTTGCAAACCCCCCCCCCCCGAAGGACCAAGTTTTCCCTTCTACTTCCAAGGGGGGCATATAAAGAGTTTAGAAGGACCTATGGATAGAATGGATGCGATTTTACTTTGGGAGGTAACACCTGTTTAGACAATAGAAGATATATCATATGTGACATAGGCGGTGCTAAAGAAGAAGGGAAATGACTGTTGTTTTAAATTGGATGCAGCGTATCTCTGAGCAGCAGGGAGGGAAATTTCCAAGCAATGAAACAGTTTTCACAGTCTGGGTGAATAAGTTAAAGGGAGAGCAAGTTTAGATGAGCTTCGTTGGGCCAGGTTACTGGCAGAAATATGAAAACAAAACAGGCTTTCAAGCATAACAAGGAGCAACTATTTTAGCTTGAAAAAAATATTGTGTGAAGTTTAGGTCTGCACTTTCTCCAACCTGTTGGTCAGTCTTTTATATTGTAACAGGGACATGTTTAAAATGAACGAAGCAGCCTTGGGTTTTGTGGTTATAAAACACAGCGGTTTGTAAAATGTTAAGACCTGTATGCACAAATCCCGAGGATGCTTCATTCGTTTTATATTATAGCTGGTTATAACAGTTTTCGATCTTTTTTAAGGGACATGTGTCTCACGCTGTAGAATGCCATATACATGGATATATAAATAAAATGTAATCCAGTTCTGTAGATATCATCATGGTGATCACACAATATAAACAAACAGGTTAATAAAACTAGCGCATACACAAAGTATGCTAGAACTGCCAGATCAGAATATCTGCCATGAGACACTTTGGAGTCTGGTGTGTATACAGCACTATGGCACTGGAGAACTGAATGTTAATTAGTCGTGATTTTTTGAAGTAAGGATTCCTCCATTATATTTAACAAAGTTGTCATGGGCTGGAATTATAGACTTGCAAATAAAAAATAAATAAACTGCCTGGATTGCGTTCCATCTATGAAAGTGGGGGTACAATGGGCAAGGGTGGGTGCAAGCCCAGCAGAGCCCTTGATACTCATGCAGCCACAGCGGCAATGAATGCACTATCTGGAAGGAAATTAAGTTGCTTCAGGCACAAAATATTGCACACTGTGTGATTACTTGGGCAAATGCCGTATCTTTCATACCACAACCATGGTCTTCTTAGTAAGGTTTCTTGTCAGTTGCGTACGATTGTTAACAATTTACGGTATTATGAAAGTAGTAAAATTGTATGGGAAGCATAGCATGGGGATAGGTGAGTCTTTGCATAATGAGCAGAATTAATTTTTTAGTTTGTTTTTGGGGAAACTCTGAAGAAACTGACCCTGCTTTGTCTGAAATGAGACCCAGTAGTCGCTTGGCAAGTGTGGTTGAATTTGCAGCATGGAATGTGTATCAACTGTTGTAATTATGTAAGCCGCCTTGGGTCCCTTTGGGGAGAAAGGCGGGATAGAAATATTATAAATAAAATAAAATAATTGTAAGCTGTTGTTGTGAAGGTGTGGAAGCTTGCATGTTTGCGAAGCCTTGCTGTGTTTCTCTCCTGGGACATTCCTATGGTGAAGAAGCATTTGGAGGAGATTTCTCAGAAATCTAGCAAGTAAACTCCTGTGCTTTTAACAGTCTTTTATCCCCCTTCCCATCACCTGCAGTATGCTCAGAAATCTCCTTTAATGTAGCTTTATAATACTATTGTCATGCTCCTAAATGCAGTGGGTTTGCATTTTAACTGGAAGACCTTCAGTGCTTATTTGTAAAGGTGTTTGTATGAGACATTGACATGGACTTGCTTGCAGCAGATTTTCAGTATAAAATTCCCCTTCTGCTCTGCTGCTTACTTACAGAGCATTTGCACCATGTTTATTTTAGCCTGGGATAATTTTGCAAATACGTACTGTAACTCCAACTGGAATCAAGAGTGTAGGAACCCACTGAATTGCTAGAAGTGTGGAGGTGCAGAAGATGTGTAGTTGCTGCGGGACAAGTTATAGCTTGCTTGTAAAAAAATGCTAGATGTTTTAGAAATAATGTAATGGTTATACTACTTTGTGATAGTTGCTGCACAACAGCTTGTTTTAATGTGTAAAGAGCACTTCCTTGTGAGTGCAGACAAATTGGCCTGAATTGCCTTCTCTTAAGTGTGTCTGTCATTGCCTTTGGCCCAGATTGGAAACCTTTTTGTAAGTGCTCCTTTTGAATCCTCCTCCAGGGGGATTAATAAATCTCTTAATTGGATTTGCACTTGTCTTGGGTATCTGCTTTCAGTAGCAGCAGAGAAACAACATGGTGATAAACACAGTGAATGTGAAAAGGTCATTTGTCTGGGTAAGGGAGTTAATATGACAACAGATGTATAACGGACTAGGGACCTGCACTTATTTGAGCAGACTAATGATAATGACAGTGACCTGTGTTATGTTGCTCAGGCATCGCTGAACAGTTCAATTTGCATTCCCATCCTTGAGTGACACACAGGGGAAGCCGAGTCCCAGAAAATAGTCTAATCCTCTTGTTCAAAGGTATCCAACATTGGAAGTTTTTCATTAACTGAAAGACTGCAGCTGAAGGTGGTGGATGCCAAGACAGAAAGCTGAATGGCATGCAACTTATATTCTACACACACACACTCCTCTCCCTATCTTTTACTGGAAACTCCAGGACTTGTGGTTTGAGATATGGGTAGAACTGTGCCACTGTAGGTGACGTGCTCTCAAGAGCTACAAGTCAGTGTTCCTTACTTTCTGCTCATATTTCCTTTGCCAAGGCAGGTGGGACCAATAGGGTGTGGTATCTGATTGGCAGCAGAAGGGAGGGACAAGCACCATAATAATTTTGAATTTTGTTGTCCCCACCCCCGCAAGTACTCAAAGTTTTGTGGGGAGAGTTCTCCTTGCGGGGAGAACTTATATGAGAAACACTGGCCTAGATGAACTGTGCCATGTGTGAGTCCAACATTAGGAACATGTACTTTTAAGCAAGCAGTCGTGCCTTCTCTAGCAACAACTTCAAACCATGCTCCCAGACAACTTCCTTCCCCATTACATTGTAGCTATGGTCCACTCTCCCTTTCATTGCAGCACATCAAAATAAATTGTGTGCATTCCTGTTCACAAACATGGGGAAAGACATGCAAAGGTGGCCTACTATGCAAGTGGGGGGGGCATGTGTGCCTGGTCTCATATATCAAGTGTCTTTATTGATCTTGAATCTTGGGACCCTTATGCTGAGAGGACCTAATAGAAAGCATACTGCCAACCCAAATGCCCAGTTTCTTGGCACATGTTTGTCGTCTGCTACAGACATCTGCATAGGCACAGTACTAGAACAGGGTGAACGAGGTTCTCCTCTTTGGTTGCTCTTCCCCAGCCCTTGGCAGTAGTGGTGGCAATGCAGTAGGTGCAGCTGCAGAACTGGTGTATTAAATGTATGAATCTTTCTCTGGGTCAGAAGGTGGCAAGCAAGAATCTTCATGGCTCTGTGACAGACAACTGTAGTCGTCTCCCTTTTCCACAGCCTGAAAGTGGTAATGTGTTTTTGGGAAAACGTAACGTGGGGAACAAAGTGAATACGTTGCCATTTGAATATGCATGGAATATCATGTGTGACTCTTCTGCCTCATCATTGGCATCGCATACCAGATTCTAGATTTGCTCTTCTAAATGTGTCTAATGATTTGTTTGGATCCAAGACGACTGCTTTCCTGTGACATTGCCTAGTTTAATATGATACTGCCTGTGTTTTGGAGCTGAAACTGTCAACCTGCTATTTCTCTGCTGTTCAAACAGTGCTATGATTAGTTTCTAAGCAATTTGTTACTTTAGGATACATTTTTTGTTTCTCGTTAACTGTGCTAAATGTAAAGAACCCAAAAAAGTGTTGTTAAAGAGAGCTTCTCATCCATTTGATATGTAGCACAAAACCTTCTGCTAAGTTCTCTCCCCCCCCCCCCCGGCTTAAACTGGTTTGTACAGGAATACAGTAAGAACTTTTAATAGCTGTCTCAAAAAAAAAATGAGACTTCCTGTTGACGATTCTGCTTCCCTTTACTGTCTCTTTTCTTTTGGAATAGAAATTCTCTTTTGTAGCTAGGGTGGGAGTTCCTCCTCATTTCTGAGGGAGACCAGACAGTGGGAGTTAAAAGCAACATGTTTACTGCATATATTTGGAAACCAGCAGGAGGTAGGTGAGCTGAGGAGCAATTTGGAGCAGGGAAGGAATCAGGCAGGAAAGGGTTCGCTTCATATTGCTTCCCTCCCCAGACTGCTTTTTTTGAAAGGCAAGATGGCCTTCAGAGGTTTGTTGCACACACAAGCTGGTATTGGTAATCACGTTTAATAACTTTTACGCCAACAAGATTGTAGTGGTAGAAGAAGGCTTGCCAGGCGACAGTCTTTTTGGCTCCTTTACAGCCATAGCCTTCAGTGCTGATACAGCTTCTCCCAACACCCTTCTTTCATGATGCCATTGCTCACTTTCCTCTTCACCTGCTTCAGGGTAAAATGAGCAGTTCCTTGCTTCCTCAAGGATGGGTGGGAGAAGGGATGGCTGCAGAGCTGTCATGGTTGGCTGCCACCTGGCTCACCAAGTGGAAGGGGAGAGCCATGTTGACCACCCTCTGCATGATTTTAGACCAGGGGTGGCCAACCTTCCACCATGAGGGCCTCTGCGTTCTTAAGAGTTGTGTAGAAGACAGAATCTTGGCTGCTGCAATTGCTGGTGGTGCTGCTAAAGCAGCTGCACCTGCTGAAATGCCCTCACCCATACAACCATTAAAGGTCCAGGAGCATTCTTGTTGAAAGGTTGGCCACCTCTGTTCTAGACCCATCAACTGATTTTGATATTGCATCCTCCACTTATCAGAGGCTTATTAGGAGGCAGTGGGGAACAGTGGGCCAGCCTCTTCTCTTTCTTCCCCTGGTGCTATTTCATGATTCTCGGATGACCCACTCTCCAGTGCAGCATCCGGGAATTGTAGAATGGCACTGGGGGAAGAAAATGGTTCACTGCTCCCCCACAATAGCCCTGTAAGCTTCCATTGAGTCTGGCTCATCCCCTTAGGTCAGTGGTTCCCAAACTTTTTTGACTCGCGGCTCCCTTGACCTCCCTCGCCGTTAGCCGTGACTCCCCATTACAGTGCATGGAAGAAACAGGCACTCTTTACATGCTCAGAGGCACCCTTTCTTATATGTATGTGTATATGTATGTGTATATTCCCAAAACGAGCCCTAAAGTGGATTTTCCATGCTTATGCTGAGCAGCAGCTAAGCCAGGAGTGCGCAGGGTGGGGTTGGGATGCTGCCCTCCCTCCATTGGCAGGCCTGGGTAGAGGGCACTGATGTCGTCTGTGTTAGTCCTATACATGGCAAGAGAAACATCAAAGCATGGGAGGGAAGCCCCAGTTGCACAAGAGAGAAAGAGAGAGAAAGCTAGCTCCTTTTGGTGTAGCATCTTTGCAAGATGAAAAACAGATTCTTATACTGCCTGGCAGTTTCCGGGGGTGGGGTGGGGTTGTCCCAGCAACTAGAGTGGGGAACTAACTTAGAGGTGGGTCAGAAAGGAAGAAGGAGAGAAATCCTAATAATTAATCAACCAAACTAAACATAGAAATCAAAGACTGTATGTAAAGCAGAACCTGCTCTGCACCATTTTCAATTGCAGTTCTTGCATTTGTTTTGTGTTTCTTAAAAACATTCAACAGAAAGAAAATACTTTACTTGCAAACCTGCAATGTCTCAGGATTTGGAGAGAAACGCTCCAAAGTACCGGTACTCAGCTTATCAATAGAGTTGTAAATCGTTCTTTAACATAAGATAAGGGCTTTGCTCACGCTGTGGTTAAAAACTGTTCTTATGTTTCTGTTTTTTAATTGTAATAGTGGCATATTTTATTGTTTTTAAGGTTGCTATTGTTTTGAGTTTTAGTTAATTGTGTATATTGCTTTTAAATAGTGATTAGGTTTTTGTATTTGTATTTTTGTCTCTTGTAAGCTGCCTTGGGTCCCTACGAGGAGAAAGGCGAGGTAAAAATACTGTAAATAAATAAAGTTGGTACCCATGGACTCTGGTTGACAGTGGGGAGCAGTGACAGCAGCAGCCTATCACTGCCTCAGGGGTTGGCTGGGCACAAGTAGGGACCCCCATGTGGGCTCTTGGCATGTGCCCTGCAAGGCCTCACCTGCAGAACCACCCCGACCACTCCTCCTAAATCCTGCAATCTGTTCTCTTTTTATAATATTTACTTTCTTTCAAAGTTAATACTGCACCAGACTTTGCCAGTAGATCTTTCACAATGCCACTTCATTAGTTTATTACATGAAATTAAGTTTCCTAATCTGCAGATCTGGCTGCTGCCTCTGATCTGATATAAATGCAAGCATGTCTCCTTCTGTTGCATGTTTAATTTGCAAGTTGTGTGTTTGGCTGAAGGAGTGAATCCTGATGTAGTTGTGCAGGAGATTGGGGCTAGAATCTAGATGGGGACTGAAAGGATCCTCTGATTATATTGTATTTCCCTGTGGGTACTGCTGCTCTGACACAGCAGTCCCTAGCCGGCTGATTGCCACCAAACCTATGTTCTCCTGTACCCACTAATTAGGTCTTTACCCTAAAAAGAGTCTCCCTTTCCCCTGTGTATGTTGCCTGGGTAATTGGGCATTAGAGAGTTGGTGATATACACAGTCTTCCATTGCGCGCTCTCTCTCTGTGGGGGGGGGGGGAGGAGAAGAGCAGCTCCACAGTACCAAAGAGCTGTTCCTTGATGTCTAGATCTTCTTTAAACATGCAATTGATAAAAAAATACACCGTATTCACCTCTTGGTTTTTAACACTCTCTCTCTCCTTGAGATTTCTTCAAATGCAGTATGGAAAGCTTTGATCAGTTCAACAGCTGCTTCTTAAATTTTAAGAACTGAGCTTGTTAACCTTTGCCTGAAAGTTGTTCATTTGAATTTGGGCCAAACTAAAGATGTGAAGCAAGAGTTTCTCCTCCCCTACTTCTCAACACTGCCACAAGTGTTTGAGTTTTTGAGGATGTACCGGTATTTAACCAATGCAGAGGAAGGTGCTGGGGGCAGTTACAATTACACAAATGCAGCTTTCAGTAAAACATCAGTTGTTCTCAGGTTGCCCCCATGAGAAAGGTCTGTTTGGATCCACTACCAAGCAATTTAAAGGCACTCTAGAAGCAATATTGTATACTATGACTATTTTATGTCTGCTGGTTGTATTTCTGTACCAGCATGTCCCCTGGAGCAGAATCTGTGTCATAAATTTGCTTTGGCATGTGTCCAGCAAATGGTGATTTTTCAGACCAGGGCAAGAAATTTCCAAGCAAAATTGCATTTAGATACTAGAAGCGAATAAAATCAATGTCCCATGTTTTGGTCTTGATACTTGCATGAAAGGTCCATGAGGGTCTTGCCTTCCTTCTGCAAGTTTAGAAAATATGACTTCTTCCCTTCATTTTATATAAAATGTACACAGTGGCATGGACAAGACAAAGCATTAGAAATACCGTAAGGTTTAATTGGTAATCTAGTCAGCTAAGCCTTTCACTGAAATTAGTTCTCCTAATTAGTGAGGGTCAGCTCAGACTTAAGACTATTTTTATGAGAGAGAACTGTTACAATAAAACAGCATGTTACAATAAAAGGGAATGAAAAATCACTTTCATACTTGCCTCCTAAGAATGCATGGTAGCTCTTCTGTATTGGAAGTTAGCTCACTTTCTGCAGTACCTTGGGCAGTCTGATCCTGCCGAAGATGCGGCAGCTGACCTAAAGGGCCATTCGTTTCCTTCCCCCGGTGTAAGCGCCACGAGCCCCAGTTGGCCTCCTTGGATGCATGCCAGCTCTGGAGCTGGTGTGCGTCCAAGGAGACCATGTAAGGCCAGCCCGTCCTGGGAGGGGAACAGGGATATGGTGGAGTGCGGCGCCAATATCCCCACCCCCTTCCCGGGCCCAGACGACCAATGGCCCCCTCCCCTGCCACCCCAGCCTGCCCTCCTGCCAACTGGCGTGGGCCTTACCTTGGTCCGTTGGTCCGGCGGTGGTGTGAGCAGTGCCGGCCTCCATGCCGGTGTCACTTACACTGGAGGAGCCGCAAACACGCTTTATGGCGCATTTGTGACTCCTTGGGCCAGCGGAGCCCATAGTTAGGCAGAATTGCGCCATAAAACCTGTACCTTGAGATTTTGGCAATATACATGTTTTGTTCATCTATTAATTAATAGGTTAAATGTTCCTTTTAAGTGGATAACCCTACTCTGTTAGTCACACAGTACCCTGTATAGGTATTTTGAGAGAGAGAGAGAGAGAGAGAGAGAGAGAGAGAGAGAGAGAGGGGGGTCCACGTGGGAGCCTCTCTAGCACTGAGGCTGCCGGCTTTACTGAGTCACAAGCTGTGCTATAAGCAGCAGGCTGTTGCTTATAGCACTTGGTTTAAACAAGACCCGTGCTTGCTTGGCGGCAGCGAGATGAACTTAAATAAGGTAATAGGCGCAGGGGGGATTCGGCATCTACGAATAAGTGAATCCGCGGATGCCAAATCAGCAGATACCGGGGGGGGGGGTGTATATAATTTTTAGGCCATGAGCCCTTTGGGATGGGGAACTCTCATTCTTTCGTAAACAGGTTTGAGAAATCTTTGTTTAAAAGATGGTATATAAATACGGTACATTGAATAACTACGGTAATTTCTGCTTGTGCCACTTGTCCAGTTTTGTTGCTGTTTGATATGTCCCTTTAGAATCGCGTATGTCCTCTATTCTAGTAATAGACTTTGCCTGTTATGGTTTTGTTCACATGCCATCAAACCTACTGTCAAGATCTGGATAGAGCTTGCTCAGATAGAAGTGCATTACTAGTTAGTAAACTGCTGACATCAACAACTAGGCATAAACCAGCCCCTCAGTTTTCCTTCTGCCGCTGAATCTTGATGGCCTTGACTGCTGTTGCCATTTCACGTATAGGTAGAGTGATCCCCTGCTGGAAGAGGATCTGTGCATATAAGTGTTTTGAGTGGACATGACATCTTGTATTAACAAACATTCCATTTCTTTGATCACATTGCACAGTGGTTACTACTGCACCAGTACCCCCAAATTCAGGATCTCTTGGTGGAGATGTGTGCTCACTAGCCTTTCATTTTGAACTGGACACACATTGCATCTGTTTTGTTTCAATGAAATTCTGTGTAGCAGGTTTCTGGTACTGCTCATGGCTTTTTGAGTGGTGGTAAATTTTGATGTTTGCATAACTGAATACACCAGGCTAAAGTAGCAACACTGGGAGCTGTGATGACTTATACCCCCTGTAGTTTGATTGAAGTCAGCTCTCTTGTTTCCTTATCAGACTAGTATGACTTAGCACCCATTCTCAAGATGACAGGTGCATCCATCTTAATGGATGGATGGGGTTACTTATGGACTAAATTAAAAAGTGATAACATTTCTGACCTTGCTATTTCATACCAAAGTCCCCAAAATGTTGTAGTGATCTGTCTTGATTTTTAAGCCTACACATTTCAGCCTGCTGTTTTTGCCAGTGGTGATTGTGTTTCTGTCTTTGTTTAAGATTGTTTTGTTTTATGATGACTGTATTTTAGTGCTTATATGCTTAGCTGCCTTGGGCATAATTGTATGGAAAGGTGGGCTATAACAATTAAGTACATGTTATTGCAAGGGAGAGCTGTTTACATTGCATAGATGCTATTGTGCTATAAGGTGCAGAACTGGTCAGTTTTTTAGGAATCCTGAAAGCTTCCACTTTAATTAAAAACTAAGTACACTTCTCACCCTTTTTGGTTGCAGAAAGAGCTTATGATGCTTCAGTGTCTGTTAGAGCAGTGGTCTCCAACCTTTTTCGTGCCACGACCCCAAATAAATAAATAATGTGACTGAGGATCCTGCCGGGACCCGATCCGCCCACCCACTGCCCTTGTCGTCACCACCCCCCATCAGCAGCAGCACCACCAGCAGCGGGGTCATTCTGGAACAGGAGAGCCGAGCCACGGTTCTCCACCACCTCCCCAGCAAATCGGAAGAGGGAGGGGGGAGGGAGGGGGATAAAAGGAGATAAAATTCCTGTGGAAGCCCCCCAGCAGGTTCCCCACCCACCCCCACCATTTTTGTCCCCGTAAGTTGCTGCAATCCCACAATTGAGGCTTCGTGACCCCATTAGGGTCCCAACCCCAATATTGAAGAACAGTGTGTTAGACTAGGATCCAAAACCTCAAA
Source organism: Plestiodon gilberti rubricaudatus (assembly GCA_026170595.1). NCBI lineage: Eukaryota > Metazoa > Chordata > Lepidosauria > Squamata > Scincidae > Plestiodon > Plestiodon gilberti. Next base: position 149,839,241 of record JANXHW010000002.1, on the reverse strand, counting down.
GGGCTCTGCTGACTGGCAGAGTGGATGGAAACTTCTTCACACCTGTTCTTGCTTGTGTATCTTTATTCTTCTCTATCCTCCTTACAACATTTTTCCTCTTCCCACTACCTCCAATCATGCTAAATAAATATCTACAACTTTTTATAGTGGATTTTGACATTTTAAGGTGCCTTATGTGGCTTTGGGAGCTAACCGAGCTTGTTTTCATTTTTCTTTTGTTCTGAGAACATGAGGAGTTGTATGCCTTGGGAGGCCAAACTGTCTCAGGCAATACCTGGAAAGGAGTAGGAGGAACAGCTTTCACATGGTACCTCACAAGCCTGAAGCCTCCTCCTTCCAGCTACCTGTAAAAGCCAGACAAAAGTCATTTTCTTCCTTGCTGGCTACTTGGGTCCCTTCGGGGAGAAAGGCGGGATAAAAATACTGCAAATAAATAAATAAATAAATTTTGGAATACCAAACTTCTTCTTTCTGTGCCATTCTCTCTCACTGGTAGAACACTGATCTCAGTTCCATCATGGCTGGTAGGTGTATCTTGGCAGGGTGGTAGCTCTCAATAATTCTAGAAACCTTAACGGATCAATAGAGATCAATTTTAGTACAAAAAGAGGATTGCGCATGCATCATTGCATCATTGTAAAGTGCCTCCATAATAACGCATAAGGAAAAAGACCAATGTTGAGCCTGCGTTGGTTTCTTCCATGCTAAAGAAGTTTGGCTTGTACAGTAGCAGTGGGGAAGTGCAGAGTTCCAAGCCCATCCTCAGAATACATGAAAGAAAAGAGCTCCTCTCTTTTGAAGACACTAGCACAACTTCTTCATCTTTGTCAAATCTTAGTTGCATTTCTTCCTTATTAAAAAGTATGCTAAAGTCTCTCTCACACGCAGTACAGGATTTGAGCATCATAGCAATGACCGTAACTAGAAAAGCAGACCTGAATTTTCCACTTCCTCTTGAGATGTATATGCTGAAAGCATTCATTTTATAGGCATTTTGGCCTTTTTAAAAATGAAACTAAAAATAGAAGACTACAGGAACTCTCCATTGATGAGATGTGGTTTGTGTTTTGTTAAAAAATAAGTATATTTTTGTCCTTCTGGTCACTAGGCTTAAAATAGTTCCAGTTATTGGCTCCAGATGCCCTGTGCCCCAGTGGCATGGCATGAAACTATAGCATTGAAACTATGCTCCAGTGTCTCTGAAAACTTATCTTAGAAACTAACCATCTGGCATGGTAAAAAATTAGTGGCAATGGTGTCTTTACACATTTAAGATGTTGGCTCATGTTTATTTGCCTGCAGTGGGTCTGGTTTTCGTGTAGATAACCCTTTTTTCCACCTCAGTAGACTGATTAGTACTGTACTGACCTGAGGGCATTTAAATTCTGAGTTGTAAATTTTGAACAAAACCATAAACAGTGATTTTTCAAGGCTAAGATCATTTAGAGTAGAGTTTCTGTGGGCTGGATAGGAGAAAGTTCCTATCACTGACTCTCTTCTGACATGAATTTGAAATACTTTGAAACAGGAATGTGTTGTCTATACAGGGCCAACTAACTACCATAATGCTTTAATGCAGGGGTTCTCAACCTTTGGAGGCCCGGGTACCCCCTATCACAGTCCAATTTTCTGAAGTACCCCCTGCTAATTAACTGCTAATTAATTGGATTAATCAATTAATTAATTAGGTAATTAATCATTAAATAAAAAAGTACTAAAAGAATTTTAAATGTGAAAAAATGTCTTATTTAACTCTGTGTGTGTGTGTGTGTGTGTGTGTGTGTGTGTGTGTGTGTGTGTGTGTGTGTGTGTGTGTGAGACAGACAGACAGACAGACACACACGGATCTCTTTTTTTCTCCAAGTCACCCGAAAATCAGCTCCTCCCTCCCCCACCCCACCAAAGTACATTTTCCAAAGTACAAAAATAAGCCCAAGACCAAAATCAGAGAGACAGAAGGGCTCCGAAAAGAATTACAATTTAACATCCATGTTAATTAACACTTAATTAGCTGGGGCAGATAAGGGGCAGGGCTTGGCATACCCCAAGCAAGAGGTCCGCGTACCCCTAGGGGTACCCGTACCACAGGTTGAGAACCTCTGTTTTAATGAATTCTGACAGTAACAAGAGCTGTTGTCCAATAATCATTGCAAGCATTTGCACTGGCTTTTGCCCTAGAGAAACAAAATTAGAGCCAGTATAGTCCACTAGATAACATTGGACTTGATTTGAATTTAAACCTCAGCTAAGCTATTGAGTTGGTCATTTAGGTAAGCTGCTACATCTCATCCTGATATAAATATGGAATAAATATAATTGGTAGATGTAACTGTGCTGCAGAAAGAGGAATCTGGATAATTGCTATGGAATAGAACAGAACTCTACATAAAAGTTAAATTTCTCCAGACACCACAGACTCTCTGTCATTGTGGTTATCAGGGCTTTAAAACTTGCAGGTAAATATTCTGACTCCATGAGACTTGCACACATATGAGGTAGTGTAACATGCTGGATTTTGAAAGCAGACTTGGTGGAAGAAATCATAACTGAGTTCATTACATTACATCATTTTTCTCCTTCTGACTACAAGGACCAGGCACTTCCCATTATTTAACTTATGCATTTCAACCAGAGAGCAATTTCCTGTAGGTTTTGCGGCTTTAACCTTTTGCCCAGACCTTTCCTTTCATGCAAGAAACCATACACTGCAGACACTGTGTGCATAATTGCAATAGGTGACTGGCAGAGTTAAGAACTGCTTTGATTTATTAAGAGCCATAGCAGTGCTAAGTCTTGCAGCCTCGTTCACTGTCTAGAAAACCCTTCTGCTTCCATTATATATGCAGTCTTGTATATGCATGTGCATTCACGAAACAGCCCCAAAATGCAGACTGCAAAGTACTATATAAAGCTGTTGCTATTTTCAAGGAGATAGGGTATATGGGTTCAGAAGCCAGGTAAAAATTTTTTAGAAATAAAAGCTTTAAACTGCACGAAAATATTTTAAAAGTATACACTCTAAAAAGTTTCAAAACCATCAGGCACAAAAACTTCTAATTTCCCAGCCAACGTTTGATCCCTCTTACGGACTTTGTCAAGGCGAACGCAGCACAACAGGGCTGCTAGATGACATTGCCCACAGAGAAGAAAACAGACATTTAACAGAAAAAATGGCGCTGAAAAGCGCGAGAACCGCTAATTGAGAACGGAAGTGTCAATTTCCACATTGACTGGAGGTAACCTCGCGGTCGTGTGCTGCGGAGCTGTTAGAATCTGTGATTTCTTTAAGATCGGATGCTAGATCTTGTTAACAAAGGAAGGTTCTTGCTGCCTGTTAATTAAATTTTCTTGTTTTTTCTGGGAAATAGCCACAGCCTCCAAATTTAATCTCTGTTTAAACTTTGCTTCGTTGAATAAAATTTTTACATGGCTTCTGAACCCATATACCCTATCTCCTTGAAAATCGTATCATGCCATGAAAACTTCCATGCTACATTAAAGCTGTTGCTTTAGATCAGCTGCTCTTTCAACTGGAATTTGTCTTTGCAGACTTGAAGGCCTCATGTTATGCCTTCATATCATTATGAAAGATGGGAATATAAGACAATGATGGCAGACTTGCAGTGTGATGGAATAAGAACATATATGGGAAAGCTTCCTTTGGGTCCAAGATCACTGATCCATCTAGCCTAGCGCTGCTTTGGCGCGTGTGTGTGTGTGTGTGTGTGTGTGTGTGTGTGTGTGCGTGCTTCCCAAGATCCATTTAAATAGAGAGTCTACAATTAAATCTCTGTCCTCTTATGCATGCATGCAGATACTGTGGTCTACCACTGAATTCTGACACATCCCTGTCTTTACAGGGCTAGTGGCAAATCTATGCAGCCCCATTTGATGAAATTCTAGAGAGGAATGCAAAACTTTCTAGCTATAAAGAGGCTGCAGAATCTCAGTCATGGGAACATTTCGGAGGTCACTGGACAAGCATTTTGTGAGGGATGCTTAGGTATACCATATTGTGCCTTAAAGGCAATTGCTTTCGCTAAGTAGTCCTTGGAGTTTCCTCTAACTTGATAATTACAAGGAAAGGCAGGCTAGATTTTAAATTGCCTTGTGATGCCTATATTGTCTTCGGTGTCTGGGGACTGCATTGAAAGGTCACAATAATACCTGTATTGTAGCTGCTACTGGCTTCCTTATCCTGAGGCATATGAAGCTACAGAGTGCAGGGATGGAGTTAGGGCTAGGGCAAGATGGATATTTCAAGATAGATAGGGCAAGTCTTGCCCAAGACTTGGTATTGATCAGAATACTCTGCATTCTAATTCTGGATTTACATTTTCACTACCTGCAAGGGTGGCACAACCTTGGATGCTGCTGCCAACAGAGCTGCCACAGCAGCACGCTGTCAGGAAAAAAAGCCCTTTACAGACGGTGCTCCTTGCATGGTTTCCTCAAAAGCAGAAGCGCTGGGCTTGATTTGTGCTATAAATAAAACCGGAAGTCCCACACTTCCAGGCTTGAAAAAATATGCGAGGAGGAGCATGGTAAGGAGACAGACAACCTGTTCCTTGCTTAAACGAATGAGAAACAGATCAATGTGACTTGCATTCACTGCAGGCTGGAAGGAGGTGGCGGTGGTGGCAGGCTTGGAGGGCGCATAACATTGTTGTGTGAGAGAAGACATTATGCTTGCTTTTATATACACGTGACCACAATAAAACTCCCTGGGACAGGGTGAATATGGCCTGCCTGCATTTGCTGAAAGTAAGATTGATTTTTGACATGACCAGCAGGATATGGAGTTGTCAGAATGTCAGTATTCAGGCTGAGTTCTGGTTTGTGTGAGACCTGTTGCTGCTGCTAATGTTTTGTGTTTACAGAGCCTTTAGAGTTCAGTGCACTTAACATGCTTAACATACTTAGAGTTCAGTGCTCTCCAGTAATCCTTGCAGCAATGGGAAGCCAGATTATTATTTTCATATAGGGGGGGGGACCCAAAAGCTAAGAGAATACTGGCCTGTCAGCCATTTCGTGAGTCTGTAGCCAAGGTGAAGTTTTTGGGGTCTTGCCAACCTTCATGCATAGCCTCAGGGCTACGCTGGATATAGTGAACTGCAACCATCGCTGATCCATTACAAAGTGGTGTTTAGAATAAAGAAAGGGGGGCCTTTCTGTCTTCTGAAATGCATTCCACTGTATACAGCAATGGAATAATCCCCTAAATGTGTCGGCAGAAAGGTGCAGGAGGATGTCTCTTTTTAACAACAAATCTATTAGGCAGCATCCAGAGAACTCTTCGCTTCGCTGCAGTCCTGCAGTGCTATGTATGGAGGCATTAATTCAATTGATTACTGGATCTCTTGGGCCTCCCCTCCAAATGGTGAATGTGTCTGCCCCCCGATTACCTTCATTAGCTTTGACAGGATCACAGCCAGAGTTGGAATGGCTTCGGGCTCTGAGGCTAGAATAGCTCTACAACACAAATTGTATCGTATGCTGCCTCCACAAGCAGCAGCAGCAATAATAATATTCCTACTGGAGAGGAATATTCCAAAATGGAGATCAATAAGGTGCCTCTTGTTGTAGATAGTGAAATTTTAAAGTCCCTGGGGAGCTGCTGTAATTTAAAGTTGATGCTAGCAGTCTTAAAGAAATAAACCTGTGGCATTAATAAACCTCTGGCATTTTCTCTCAAGAGATCTTCCATCTATTTACTCAATTGCCTTGTTTACCTACCTCTTGCTGTTCTTAGTGGCTTGGTAGCAGCAAACACTGACTTGAACTGTTGGAGGAAGACAGGAATGTAGTTGAAAGTAGGAATTCTGTTCTAAGTGCCCTAAATCTTAAGGGTAATTTGGTTTACAATGTCAATGACACCTTGAACATGCTAGTGTAAGGACTATGGGACAGGTAGTCAATTCCTCAGTTGCATGGGCTTTGTTATAATGCAGGGGTTCTCAAAGTGGTGGGTCGCGACCCACCACTTTTTTTGGAAGCGTGTGAAAGGCCTATATAAGGGGGGTGGCCACCTCCAACGTCGGAGACAGCACTCCAGGATTTCGCCTGCCCCTGACCCCAAGACACTTTTAAAAACATACCTAGTTGTCCTGCCAGCTCCCCAAAGGCTATATAAGGGGGGGGGGTCTGCTGCCACCTCTACAGGCCTCCCCAAGGCTCTAAACAGTGGCGATCACGTCAAAGCCCACTGGCAATCACCCATTATTTAGCTTTCTAAATACCACACATATGCTTCTTTTTTGCTTGGGAAGTGGGAGTGCTGTGTACTTAATGCCATTTTTAAGGCGATTGCTGAATAAGGGTCCTAAAGAACTAATTATCTTCCAGATAACTGAGAGATGCTTTTCTGTCTGTACTGAGAGCCTGTCGATTGACACATGGTGTGTGATACTTGGCCTCTTCTGTTGCACTGATTGGGCAGAGTAACCAGTGACCTGGTCCCATTGAGACGCATATGTTGAGGATTCAAGGATCAGTTTATGTTTCCCTTTGACAGTTGTTCATGCCTTATACTTTGCAGTATGAAAATCACTGATATGTGTTGCAAGTGTAGACTGGGTACATCTTAAATGAGTTCCTGAATAAGCACTTATTCCTCAGACTTCAAAAACTTTGAAGTACGGTAACTTATTTAAGCCAAAGCTGCAGATCTAGAGAAAAGGCTGAACAGTAGCATCAGTTTCTAAAATTTCTCCTTTTGGTCTCCCCTTACTCCCTGCTTTTGTCTTGCTTTTTCTAGGGGATGTTCTGTTCCAGATGGCTGAAGTCCACAGGCAGATTCAGAATCAGTTAGAAGAGATGGTAAGCACTTCACTTCCTGTTGACATGTTTCTTTGCGGAGGCTGACCAAGGCAGCTAGCTGTCCTGTTAACACATGTGAATGCAAAATACAGCTGTTGTGGAATAGTTGCCAAGTTCTTAAAATAAGATTAGGGCTTCTTGGCGAATAAATCGCCAGCCAAACAAAATCATAAATCATGTACTGGCCTCAGGAATATCAAAGAAATAACTGGATGTCTAAAGAGAGTTGCAGTATAACTTATTGTTCCAAGATTCATGGGTGTTTGACCAATTGGCTTCATGCAGGGCAAAGACTGAAGGAAAGTCCTTGCTACACCAGGGGAGATATATTGCCCCATATTTTCTTCAGGTAAAGATAAAGGCCTTTCCGCTTTAATTGCAGTCACCGATCTGCTCCTATCTTCCCAGAACTGGTTGTCCTTTTGTTTATTTGCCCTGCTTAATTTTGGTTCTTTTACTTGTCCTAATTCATTCTGTTTTGTTTCTTCTCCCTCATTGCTACCTCTGTAAGCTCTCACCTAGTAGTAAAGATTCCTTGGATATCCCCTTCCATGTTGGCTGTACCTCTTTGAATATCTTTCCCCTATTTAGATATTGATGTTGACATTGAAATTATCTGTTCTGTTCTGTTAGCTGAAGTCCTTCCACAACGAACTACTAACACAACTTGAGCAGAAAGTAGAATTGGACTCACGGTACTTAAGTGTAAGTAACACAAAACCTATACTTGATGTAACTCGGATCACTTTTCAACCTGACGGGGTGTATGACAACATATTATTGATAGAACTACTTCCACTGAACATGTTTCAGCTGCAATGACAAGAGCGGGCTAAAGGAGATTGTGGTCTTGATGGACCACAAGTGCTTGCTGGTTGCTGGGATTCTTGCAAAGCATGCTGTACTTTGATCTGATTCTACAAGACACTTCTTAAATTATATTTGTGAGCAAAAATGCATGTTAAAAATACAGGTTAGTTATGACTTAACTGTTATGAGTCCTTGAGAGTATACTCTTGCTTTTGTAAGTTTAAAACCACATGGATTCTAGTGTTTAAGGAAAAAAGGTGGAACACAGGAGCTTTGAAGTTCAGCTTGCCATAGCTATAGGTTTGCATTGTAGTGCAGTACAGGGTTGTTTGGGATGTGGGGTTTGGGGATTAGGAGAGAGAATGCAGTGGACCTTTATATCCCATCCTGCACTTCTCATGTTGAAAGGGGAACTTTCATGTAACCTCTCCCCCGCCCCATGAGTTGAAGAAGCACTAGGAACAGGAAGTGCAAGTCCATTGTGCTCCCTGTTTCCCGCCGCACCCCACTTATGATTGTAGCTGGGGCTGGATAACTAGCATTAAAGCAACAATGAAGGTGGCATTTGAATTGTGCTCAACTCTTAACAGAAGCAGTTAAAATTAATGTTTCTTTTTGCAAACTCATCCTGTATATATGCGTTGCTTGGTTTGTTTTTTACTTCTGTCCAAAACCCTGAAGCAGCCACTATCTTGTCTGTTTCCCTGCACTTAGGTTGAATTGAAACTCATCAGGGCTTAAAGACCCAGATCCCTAAAGCTTAATCTTAAAACCAGGGTTTTTAGCTGGACTGTAACAGACTGCTTGCTCTAGATTAGATTAGCATGCACTTTTTTTGATGGACAGGTTGTAATTATGAGCTAACTAAAGCATCTTCCTGCCCCAATGCCCCTCTTGGAAAGAACTGGTTTCTTTTTCAGAGCTGAACATACCTGATCCAAGAAGGTGGTTCTCTTAAAAATCCCTCTCTCTCAAATCAGTCTTTGTATGCCAATGCTAACTTGCCTTGTGTTTAACCTTTTTATTAAGACTTCCAAATGCATGGTAAGCCATGCCCAGAGAAGAAAAGGGGGAAGGTTTTCCCAAGCTAAACCTGGCTCCTGGAGGTATCTAACACCATGTCCTATTAACTTTTACATAGAGCTAATAAGGCACTTGGAGTTAGCATTCCTATCCTCTAGGTCACTGGGAATGTGCTTTCTCCACCTCTCCCAGAGGAAGTCAACTTTTGAGTGTGTGCATGTTTGGAAACAAAACATGCCCTCTGTTCTGCACCATTCATGAGGTCAGGACCTTTTTGCCTGCAGGGAGGATATAAACTTTGCTCATTAAGAGCAGGGGAAATCTCTGCCAATCCCTTCAGCATGCTAGTATTTCAGTATTCAGCACTCCCACCTCTCTTCCACATTCAGGCTGCACTGAAGAAGTACCAGACTGAGCAAAGGAACAAGGGGGATTCTCTAGAGAAGTGTCAGGCTGAACTGAAGAAACTTCGAAAGAAGAGCCAAGGGAGCAAGAACCCTCAGAAGTATTCTGACAAAGAACTACAGGTAGGGATTGTTTCGACTGGATGGCCTCTGAGTTGAGCGAGTCGATATCCTCGCTTGTATTTTTTTCATACAGCCAGTTTGTCGTCCTCATTGTAGCTTGGCTGGTTGCAGATGTAGTAGTCGGTTTGGGAACAGCTAATGTGTTTTCCCATCAGGGAGGGATGGCTAAGAGCTATGCAAACATCAGAATGTAAGGTGATAATTCTGTGCACACATAACCTGCAAGGAAGTTCCACAAAACTAGGTGGGACTTGCTCTCAAATAAACCTGAATGCGATTGGGCTGCACAACAGGAACCTTGGACTAAGTCAGCTTTATTCCTTGTGATATCTTAAGTTGACAAACATAACTGCACTTTCAAATGTAGTAGAACAGTATACTTTTTTTTAAAGGTTCTCTGTCAAAGCTAGAGAGTAAAAAGCTTACGTAAGATTTTGAAAAATCTTGAATTGGCAGATATGTCTCTTGTGAATGAATTAACTGAGAAGTAAGAATCTCCCCCCCCCCGCATTATTTTTGAATAATATCTCTAGATCTCATTTTGCTGACAATATTCCCCAGGGCTCTTAATTCTTCTTCTTCTCCTTCTCCTTCTTCTCCTTCTCCTTCTCCTCCTCCTAATGTAAGTTTGTGTGAGTGTTTTTTTAAACACATCTATTTGCATATGTCAGAGGGTTTTTTCATTAGAAAAGACAAATAACTGTATCTAGTCTGACTTCTGATTTCAGGCACACTTGAAAGCCCCCTGCTGTTTTCTAATCAGATTTTGATTGTGTCCCCCAGAGACTGAGTGAGGCATGAAAGTCCCCAGGCAGACAGTATCTGTTGCCTGATGAGAACAACCAAGTGCATGAATCTCGGGAAGGAGAATTGTGCTATTGTAAAATATATGCCTGGTTTTCAAGAGGCAAAAATTGAGTAGAAAATAATCATAATCATAATCATACTATCATAATAAATAATAATATCATAATAAAATGAAGAGACCAGGTTCAAAAACCAGGATCTGTTACTGCCATGTAAAATGAACACTTGTTTCAGTGGACCTGCACACACAGAGAGTGAGTGGTGGTACCTAACATAAGAACATAAGAAGAGCCCTGCTGGATCAGGCCAAAGGCCCATCTAGTCCAGCTTCCTGTATCACACAGTGGCCCCACCAGATGCCTCAGGGAGCACACAGCCAACAAGATAACCTGTTCCCTGCTGCCACTCCCCTACACCTGGCACAGAGAGAACCTATTTCTAAAGCCAGGAGGTTGCTTATGGCTTGTAACCTGTGATGGTCTTTTCCTCCATAAATCTGTCCAAACCCCTTTTAAAGCGGGAGACAGATCAAGCCCGTGGTCCGTGCGGTGCGTGCGTCGCTCCGGCTGCGTTGCCGCGCCGGACGCACGCTAGGGGGCTGGAAGGGACGTTACTATGTCCCACCAGATCGCAGCCGCAGCGAGGATCGAGCAGCAAGTGAGGGAGAGGGGGGGAGAGAAGGGGGGAGAGAAGAGGGAACTTCCCTCTTCTCTCCCCCTTCTCTTCCCCCCTCTCTTTCGCTCACTCGCTGCTCGATCCTCGCTGCGGATCTCCCCTCAGGGAAGAGAAGAGGTCAGGACTATTGGGGACTGCACAAAAGAGAAACGTGTGTGTGTGTGTGTGTGTGTGTGTGTGTGTGTGTGTGTGTGTACTAAAGCCACAATATAAATGGCAGTAACTATCGCAACTTGCGATAGTTACTGCCATTTATATTGTAGCTTTAATAAACACACACACAAGTACAGATGAGTTTCTCTCCGCAACTAGCGAGGGGGAGAGGGGACCTGCAGTGGGGAATCAGCAAATGACAAGACGCTCGAAGGTTTGACAGGCGCGCTCGCTCGTAGTTACCCCAAGCGAGGAGAAAAATGGCTGCTTTATGAAAACATTCTGCCCCTCTTTCCCTTTGATTGACTTTTGCTTCCTTTCCTTTGATTGGCTCTGGCCACTCTGTGTCCCGCCTCCAGGGGGCTGGGACACGGACGGAACGGGACAAACGTTGCCAGAGCTGGGCTTGGGGCAGCTGAAGCGTTTACGCGCCCGTGGCTGACGACGTATGACGGCGGCTGCCAGGAGCAGAAACGGAGCCATGTCACACTGACCAAACGCGCCCACAGCACGGACGCACCCCCGTGCTGCACGGAGCACGGGCTTGGTCTGTCACCGGCTTAAAGGCATCTAGGCTAGGTGCCAGCACCACATCCTGTGGCAAGGAGTTCCACAGATGAATTACACGCTGGGTAAAGAAATATTTTCTTTTGTCCGTTCTAACTCTCCCTCCACTCAATTTTAGTGCATGTCCCCTGGTTCTGGTGTTGTGCGAGAGGGAGAAGAATTTCCCTCTATCCGCTCTGTCCATCCCATGCATAATTTTATACGTCTCAATCATGTCCCCCCTCATGCGCTTTTTTTCTAGACTGAAAAGCCCCAAACGCTGTAGCCTTTCCTCATAAGGGAGGTGCTCCAGCCCACGAATCATTCTGGTTGCTCTTTTCTGCACCTTTCCCAATTCAACTATATCCTTTTGGAGGTGTGGTGACCAGAACTGGACACAATACTCCAGATGTGGCCTTACCATCGATTTGTACAAAGGCAGAATGATATTGGCCGTCTTGTACCTTTTGGTATCTAAGGTACCCTAATGCAGGATACCTTTTCCCTGCTAACTGGGCAAAGAGGCACTTCCTCAAGTGGTGCTCTTCTTTTATTTAGCAGGGGGAGAATAACAGTCCCTCTTCACCCCAGCACAGTGTCTTTTCTAGTGGCTGTTTGCTGGTGGTGGTCTGCATTTTTTTTTTTAGATTCCGAGCCCTTTTGGGACAAGGAGCCATTTAATCATTTGATTTTCTCTGTAAACTCTTTGTGAACTTTTTTGTTGAAAAGCAGTATATAAATATTTTTAATAACAATAATAATTAATAATAATGTGCTAGTGGATATAGTTGCTTGGTTAATCTCTTCTCTCTGATGGGAGGTTGGTGACCTCTGCAACTGGTGCCTTAGCTTGCAAACCTACAAGGAGAGCAAGCCTTAACAAGAAGTTAATAGAATAGAATCTGTCTGGCCTAAAGCAATCTTTTTGATTGTTGGCTGCTATTTTCTTTTTAGCCATGGAGAAAAACGTTGCAATTAATGTCATGTCAACGTGGCAGGTAAGTAAGATTAGTAGCATACCAAGAGCCCTAAACGAGTGAGTGAGTGAGTGAGATTCACCTCTTAGTCATACTCTCCCAGATTTTCTTCCGTTTCTGGACTCTTCCTCAATTTTGTGTGTGTGCACAGGCACCACCACTGCCATTGCAGGTTTGTAGCATGTTTTGCTATCCTAATGCAGCATGTAAATGCTGTCTTATTGCTAATTTTCCCACCCCACTTGCAACTTGCCTGGAGTGGAATGAGTAAAAGAAAGAAGCAAGCAACCTCATCAAATCAGATTAGGCAGGAGAGATGCTGGCACTATGCTTGTGGATGAACTACAATTACTTTTCTGTCATTCAGTGTAAGCTTGTCCTGTTTTGATGCGCTGTGTACCACTAGCAGCCATCCTGTCCTGTAGGATTAGAGTTTAACCAATTGTAATTGGAGGGCAAAACCGTACTTTTCATCTTTGCTGAACTACACTTGGAGGACAACAGATCCTTGCACCTTTTCTATTGTCCTAGGTGCAGGTGTAGAGAAATAATTGCCAAGTGATTAACATGAAAATTATGCTGGGGAAGGCTACATGTTTTAATTGCATGAAAAAGCAACGAGTTACTTGCTCTTAATTGGCTATGTGATTTGAAAAGAGCCACTGAAGGGAAATAGGAGTGTTTATCAGCAATTGTCTCTCTGGCTGCCTTGTGCTATTTGATGGTAGTATAAAAATCCAAAATAAAACATACGCTCCTGAATGTGGGTTTCACCCATTTTTAATATTCTCCATGTAGCTTTATGAATTTGTAGCCTCCTAGATATCTCCTGTTCTGAGATATTGTTGGTACAAATTTAGAAATACACTTAGAAATGAAATTGCATCTGACATGTGTTCAATGGTATGCATAAGTCTTGATATCTAGCGTAACTACCATACTTTGAAGGTTTTATTAAATTTGGCATGCACATGAGGCTTTAAAACCCATCTAAATGATGGATTCTTCTGAAATGTGAGTAGAAAGGATGTGCCACAAGGGCTATCAGGATAGATTGTGTGAGTTTCATAGCTGCTGCTGAAGCCTCTGCCTTTGGAGACTTTCAAAATATCCCATCTACCTTGCAATAGAAGTGTGATGTACAGGATTGCCACTACTGTGCAGAAAGTACCCCATGCATTGTTGTTGTTGTTTTTGCCGTGTTCCTCTTTCATATGAAACTGAACATGCTTTAAGCAAAGTATCCCTTTTTAACTTTCTCGAAGGAGTCAATCAAGAGTGAGCTTGCACCAAAGCAGCAAATCTCCATTGTGCTTACCCTTGAGCGAATAAGGATTTGGTCCCAATTGCCTCTGGGGGACGTTCAATCAAACCAGCTAAGCCTGAGGGCTTGTTTTGATGCAAGTGTGTCCTTCGCAAAAGAATATTTGTGGACTAATTAACATGAAGAACACTAGAGCAGTAGTTTTCAAACTGTGGGTCATGACCCACAAGCGGGTCGTGACCTGATTTTTGGTGGGTCATATATACCGTATTTATATACCGCCTTTCTTGGTCATTGAATTTCTCCTCTGACTTTAATCCAAGGCGGTGTACATGGGCAGGCTTTCCTAACCCCCCTGATGTTTTTTTTTTTTTTTTTTTTTTTACAATATATAGATGTCTAATCTTTCGTGAACAACTACATTCCAGGTGGTATCCTTTTGCAGCCTGGCTTTTTTCTGCTGGCCATCGCCTCCCACACTCGACCGACACAGCTGGGAGCTCTTATCTCTCCTCACGGAGGCTTTTCACAGCTTTTTGTTGGCAGCGTGTCTCAAACTTGCCATTTGCCGATCTTTGGGCTTTGCAAGGCGGCGGCTCTACCAACTGAGCCAGACCCCTCTGGGTCATGATGATCAGCCTGCTGCCCGAGTGTCAACTTTTAGGTTGCCAAGTGTTCCTTTTTTTTTTTTTTTACGTGAACAGTCGGCCACCTGAGCCTCTGTCTTTGTTCTCTCAGCAAAAACACGACGCAACGATGGCCGAAGTGGCTGAAGACCACTGAGCAGAGACTCTGGTGGGCAGCTGTTTGTGTAAAAAAAGCAAAAGCTTGGCAACCCAGGAGTTTTGGCACCAGGCAGTGATGTGATGACATCATCATGTCGCTGCCAAAACTTCTGGGTTGCAGAGCTCTGCTCTGAAAGTGGGTCGCGGATTGGAAAAGATTGGGAACCACTGCACTAGAGGAATGCGCTTTTCATATGGCTTTTGCATTGCAGTATTTTTAACATGCATTCTTTTGCATGTGAAAAAATTAGTTAGATTAGACCAGGCAGGTGAATTCATTGCTCTGTTACAAGACAAGAATATGTACAAAATCCCCAAATGATGAGAAGATAGATGAATATGTATCAATACAAATACTTCCAGTTTACATCTATGTCACAGAGGTATGAAGCAGGGCCAATTCAAGGGATTTTGGTACTAGGAACTGTCTCCAGTGAAAATGCTACTAATCATTAACAAGTTTCCTACCTTTTAATGGTGTCCAAAATCTGACTCTTCTTGTTAGTGTTAGCCTTTGTGTGAAGCATTTTATTTAAAACATTTATACCCTGTTTTTCTTCTGCTGGAGAAAATGCCTAAGGTGGCTTACAAAATGTATAAAACTATAGAAGCATAGAATAGAAACATACAGAAATAAAACATACAAAAGAATATGGTGGACCAAGTACAGTCAATTCTCGCCATACGTAAATTGGTGACCCACAGAAGTGAGACCACCTTGCACCATCCACGAGGTGTGACTCACTTTCCGCTATCCCTGCTGCCTAAGGAAGCCTGCAGAGTATTTCCTTAGGCAGCAGGGATCGTCAAAATGGCGCCCGTGACCAGCGTGGAGCGCTTTGGTGGCCAGGGAAAGCGTCTGAGGCTTCCCCTTGCCACTTTAAAGGGTCCTGCGTTGATCGCAGGCACCATTTTGAATGTCCTTGCAGCATTCAGGAAGGTCTGAATGCTGTAGGGACATTCAAAGTGGTGACCGTGATCAGTGCAGGACCCTCCGGAGGCAGCAAGTAAAGCACCCCTCTGCCCCCTGCACAGAGCCCCATTGATCTGTACCTGCAAATTTGCAACCCGTGGGGTTTTGTAGGAACCTACGCCCCGCAGGTGACGAGAATTGACTGCATAAGCTGAGATAGTTTCCAAGAGTTCATGTGGTGTGGTATCGTGATGTTGTCTGTGAATGTGTGCGTGAAAAGTGTCTGGCTCTCATGAATAAATGCAGTGTGTGGCTGTTACTGCAACATTTACTCATGAATATAATCCATGTTGGACATGCAGCAGTAGAAGTCTGTCATAGTTTCTGGACTTTTTTGGGAGCTGGGCGCTTTAGGATACTTCTGTTGGCTTCACTGAATGATGTTGAGTTGCCATAATATACAGTATATTTTTAACACTACAATAAGAAACCAAGAAGAAAAAATAAACAAATTTATTTTATTTTCTGTATTTATATACCGCCTTTCTCATCACCAGATTTCTCATCAGGTTTATTCAAGGCGGTTTACACAGGCAGGCTATCTTAGACCCAATAAGGGTCTTTACAATATTGTTCTATTCATATATAGAACCTTGCATACTCGAGATATTTCCCTTCCGAATGCAGCCCTCCTTCTGGCTTGTGCTCTGCACTTGCAAGCTTCACAGCTCACCTCAGTTCGCTCTCGGACGGTTGTCAAGATGTTCTCTCTCTAGCTGACTCCTCTTATTCCACGCTCTCATGATGCCTTCTCAGTGTCTTTGCGAGGTGCAACTTCAGTCTCCCATACAAGCGAGAACCAAGGTCAACCCTGCTTAGCTTCTTCAGGCAGGTCACTGGCTCAACCTCTAGGCCACACCTCCTGCCTCCTTACCAAATCAATAACATAAAAGGAAAAACCCCTAAATAGCCGAAATAGAATTCATGCATTGCAATATGAAGTAAAGCCGATTATAAAGAATTAATACCTCAAAATTTATTTGGGATTTATTCGGTGGAGCTGTGATCTATCTGTATATAGCAGAAATGGATACCAGCTGGCAAAGAATGTGTCTGCTTTAGATAAGCTCTTAGAAACTCTTACTTTGTATTTTGTTCATAATGGGGTGAGATTGCACATATCCATTCCTAAATAAAATGGCATAGATGGTGAGACACGTCTGAAAACATATACCTGGGAAAGCTGTTGCAAAGTGACCGTTCAGAGGAGCACAAACATGGACGCATCCTATTGGCAGCACTTGTGTGGGTTAAAAAAAGAAGAAAAGAAATTTAAAGGAACTTTCAAACTTTATAAAATCCTTTTCTGCATGAGAATTAAGGGAGTGCTTATCTGTAAGAAAAAGCCTGATTACAGTGGTTGAGGCTTAAATAGATCTACAAACACTGCTAAAATGCAGGATATTTTTCTAGTGTTGTAACTTTGTATTAAATAAAATGTTCGAAATCTATTTATAGCACAATTACTTTTCCCTTTTCTTTTTGGGGTGGTGGTGGTTATAATCTTTCAGGCTGCTCTCAAAACTCTTCTCCCATGCTATATTTGTCCTGGTTTGCAGGATGTAAAGTACCTCAGAGAGCCCATTTTTCTGCTTTCTAGCATGATGAGAGTAGGAGACTCAGCAGTGGGTATGGAGCATGTGGAGTTCATGTCAATGTTCTGCGCGGTGAGGATTAGAAAACTTGTAAATTCATGTTTTCAGCAAGCTCAAATTCAGTTGGGAGGGGGAACATTTCCATAGTGATGTATAGACTTGCTTCAGTTACTATGTTGTAACAGAAACCTCTTGATGCTTCCTGACCTAGGACTGATTCCTCTCTTTTTGCACCAGTTCTCAAATGCCGACACATTCTCAAGCGCCCCATGACCCATTGCATTCCGCAGAGTCCTCTGATCTGAGCCAACCAACCGCCTGTGGCCAATGAGCATCTGGTCAGTGCAGGGTATCCTGCTGCCATAATCATAATATGTGTAGAGGGAGGATTTCCTTTTGATACTAGACTAAAGAGCTGCCAAACGTGACTATGACATGTAATCTTGGCTTTGTATCTTCAAATTCTGCATTGACACCCAATTTAGTTTTATAAGCGTAGTGTCACGTTGACAATAGTTATATTAAGAATGGATTGGAGCACCACTCCCTTCCTGAGTTAGCATTTGATCTAGGTGGTTCTGGCTGCTGAAATTATTCCCCCTGTACTTTTCTTCAAAAGCTGATATAGAAACATCTGGGTGGCTAAGCTAAACATGAAAGTAGGTGACGGACAGCGCCTACACATGTTTAGTCAGAAGTAAGCCCCACTGCGTTCAGTGGGGCTAACTCCCAGTAAGTGTGTATAGGATTGCAGCCTAAATGCAATTTCTGTTGTTGGAAATTGAATCTCCCTGTGCTTTGATGCCTGTCTGGTCACATGACAGGCCTTTGAAGACTATTTCCCCCCCTGTATTTTCAAATAAGTTATATACTGTACTACCCACCCCATGTCCATCTTGGTAGTAAAAGAAAAGCATAATTTGGTTGTTGAAATAAGAATCTGTTGCTACTGAGGAAGAGCCCTAGACTTTCCTTTAGCAGGTATGTTTATTTAACTGGCTGTTTAACATCCAGAACTCGGACACCCTATAATCTCTTGTTTTCATGTTTTAGAACCACAGGAAGTTTAAAAGCTTTCTTTGTGTGTGTAGCCATTGTTTGTTGAATTATAGCATTTTGTCATTGCCCTGAAGCTTAAAAAAATCTGCTTAAGGAAAAAAAGGACAAACGGCTGGGCTAGAGATAAGGCTGAATAAATATCCAAATCTGAGTTTGCACCAGGCACCAACCATGCAAGGACTCAGACTGGCTGCTCTGTGATTGCATTGCCAAGCGGCAGGTGAGATTTTCAGCAAACCAAGTTCCTACAAAGCAATAATCAGCCTGAGAAAGATAGGCTTGAAGTCTCTTCCTGGGCAAAGGTGCCATTTCAGAAAGTATGTGTGTGTTGGGGTGTGCAGTTAAAAGTAGTAGGAAACGGGATGCATGTTTTTTTAACAAAGGAATTGAGAAACAGGATTATATGAACCCCGACAATCCTCCTTTAGCACTGCAGGGTGTATGTGCTCAGTCGAAGAGGAGAGAACTTCTGGGTCTCCGTCTTCAGGCTCTGAAGACGAACTACACCTGACCATTAGTGCCGCTTGGTCAAGTGAAAGTCCATGTACACATAATGCTAAGTTTCCTATACTGTTCTTCTTGCTGCTGCTTGGAATTGTTCCTTCCCCATCTGGGAACTCTTTGTTCAGTTGCTCTAGTGTCGACATGAGTGCGTCTGTGGGTGCTAGCCAGCTTGCTAATTATTACAAAGCTGGAGAGATGGGACATCTGTGAGGAACAGGCCTGACCCCTTGGCTCCAGAACAAAATTAGTTTTTAAAGATCTGTTTTATATTTAATTTTCAAACCTTATTCTGTGCCAATACAGCCGCAGTATGCTGGAATGGTATGAATTCACCACATTACTTCCTCCAAACGCTAGCTTAAGATTCTGCTTCTTCAGTCATTCATAAAGGTAACATGAGTGTTGTACATTTTTCAGTTTTCTGTGCGTGCGCCTAATCTGCTTCACCAGGAAACAAGACTCTCGTGCGTGCCGTCAATAGTTGTGCAGAAGGAAACATTTGCATGTGCTTTGTCTGCTACAACTTTTGCAGTGTGATGAGGGGAAAATTGTACCTGTGGAACCGTTTCCTGCTTCAAAGCCAGCTCAGCCTCTTGGTTGTGGGCAACACAATTCCCTCTGAGTAGAGCAAAACCGTTGCAAGAGACTGCCCCCTTCCCTCCAATTCCTATCTTCTGATGCACTTTCCTGCAGAACTAACATGGCTGTCTGTGTTTGGATGCCAGCTAAATGGCACAAATACATGCAAACAGTAGCATTGTAAGCGAGAGGCTGGGAAAGATAGTTGTGCCTGAACAATTGTTGTGCCTGAACAGCTCAGGTGCTGCTGTACAAATCACCACACCCAATATTCTCGCAGTGCCTGTCTGGGTGTTAACAGCTGAGGTGTTTGATACTGCCTGGGAGATTCCCTGTTGCCTTGTTTCTAACATTAGACAATGTCATATTTGGAGCCCTTCCTTATCTACAGAATAACCTAACCGTAGTGTTTTTTGGTCAGAGTATCTTTTCCATGTTTGCCTCCATGAGTCATGCTGTTTGATGCTATCATCAGTTAAGAGATTATGTGTGTACTGTAATTATGAATTAATGGAAACAAATCAGAAAGGATCATTTTAAACTCTGTGGAGACATCTTGTCTAGCACAAACTAAGATTCCTCACCTAGCACCATTTGCACTGCTATCCTGTCCATGTCTGCTCAGAAGTAAGTCCAATTGAGTTCAGTGGGATTACTCCCAGATAAGCGTGTATAGGATTGCAGCCTGATGGCACAATCCTGCCTAACTATTGACCGGCAGAGCGAGTGCTCCTCTGGCCTAAGGAGTCGTAAACATGCCGGCAAGCACGTTTGCAGCTCCTCAGGAGTAAGCAGCACTGGTGCAGAGGCCGACACCGCTTACTCCGTGGCCTAACTGGACTTTAACTGGCCTAACTGGACCTGATGAAGTTTGCATCAGTGGCAAATTGCAAGGGGTCTGAGCAAGGGGTGGCAGATTTGTGGTGCCTTCGACTCGGGTTTACTGCCGCCACCTCCCTCCAACCTGCTGCCAATCCACACTTGAGCGAGAAGCGGATCATTCCACTCCTGAATATGCTCCTGTGCACTGCTGTGAAACCAGGAAGTGCAGGACTTCCAGTTTGATGTACAGGGGTGGCGTGAGAGTTTGTGCTGTCCCTGTAAATGAAACTGGAAGTCCCACACTTCTGGGTTTCACAGCAGCATGCCAGGAGCACAGTAAGGTTTTTTGGTTTGGGGTTTTTTTGTAGCGCAGAGGCAGCAGACCTGAGACTGCATCAGGCGGCACCCCTGCTCAAGTTAGATTCTACTTGGCCCAAACGTGAAGCACCCACCCCCCCACCCACCCACCCCCTTGTAGAAAGGGTGCTAAGTATCTAGGTGTCTTCCAAGAGGCGTGGAAGTTGTCCTCTTCTCTGAATATTTTTTAATGCTCAAACACTATTGCTCAAATAGCCTGGAGTTCTTAAAAATTTCCATAATTGAGGCCTCATTTTTATATTCCCAGAAGGAGAAATAATTTTAGTTATAGGTCAGGGAACTCTAATGAATGGGGAGTTGGGCTTGAACCAGGCCATATGTGTTTTATGTAAAAGGGACATTGGGAAAAAATTATGTAAAAAGCCCAAAGGTACTTAAGATTAAAAAGAGGATCAGTTTTTGTTCTCAAAACATTGAAAACCGCTCATTCACTAGGGAGCAAGAAGTGAAAAGTAGTCCAATTAATAGCCTTTTAGTGGGGAATTTAGGCATTATTCAATAGCTGCATTTCATTTATCAGACTTGATTCTGTTCCATTAAGTTTTGGGCTATAGAGACTAGAGCTGGCTGCATTTTGAATCTAATAAACCCTACATTGGAGTTAGAATATTGTCAGTCTATCGTATTGTACATATCTCTTCTATATAAGTATTGGAAATGTGTTATGGAGTGCCGGAAGGCGCTAAATTTTGTACAGAAGAATGAAAATCAAGGCAAGACCATGCCCTTAGGCTTAACTTTAAATATAATCTCATATCACCCACATGTGAATAATTTATAACTTATTTTATAACCAGATGCAGCAAACCCCAGATTCCTACACCTGCAAGATTCTTGAAATGACTAGGGTTCATCAAGGGTGTATTTGTGTCTGCCAGTGAAACCACTAACTAACAGAATCTAGGTTTGATTTTCTTGGGAATAATCATGCAAACCATTTGTTGTCCTGTATGTAGCAGAGCAGACTCCAGAACAGTCTTGCAAACAGATTCACACATTTTGGCTGGCCTTGTAGCCTGCCCTTATTATATTTATTATTGCCCCCACCCTATCTCTTCCCTCTATGATGCAAAGGACTTTGAGTGGGAGGAGACAATTTTTTTCCTTTCACTGGTCTCCAGGCTTTGAAGGTACAGTACTTGGAAGTAGCAAGGACTTGTCACTTTTTCCAAGTACTGTACAGTACCGTATCTTCAAACCTTGGTGCGGAGTAAGAGGCTGACCCTTCCTCCCTTGAGTTCTCTGCACATGTCTCCCATTTGGCATGAAACAAGAGACGACCCCTCCCTCTTCAGGGTTCTGTGCAATGCAAGGAGATCGTAGACCGTGGGGAGGGCAGAGATTGCTCCTATGCTGCTAGGTTTGGGCAGGTGGTTGCCAGGAAGTAATTCAGTCAGCGGCAGCAACAACTTCCAAAACGATCTGTGCTTGCTTAAAAGTATGGACCTTTTCCCAGGTCCCTGTAGATGAGGCTGCCCTTTAGCCAACTGCTATTTAGTTCTGGAGCAGTCGGTATACACTGAAAAAGCAGGAAGTTTTTCCTGTTAACATGTGACAGTTTGCTAGAAGACAGCATGTTTTGCTTCCATATGGCAACAGAAACCCACTTGCATTTGGGGGAAGGGCATTTCAAATGTCTGAAGCAGACTAAACTTTTGCAGTTGATTTGTTAAGTTGCATAGTATGAAAGAGTTACTTTACAAAGATAAGGAAAGTGTGCTGCTGGTCTGACTATCATCTGTTTATTTTTAATGCACATTTAAAATGTGACATTTTAAAACGGAACTGCAAAAAGGCATGCCTTTTAAGCAGATAGCAAATTTTAAAGCATGGAAAAACATGTATGTGAATATATTATGATTATTTCATAAATCAACAAAAGGATGCCAGTTCTTAACGAAATTTTCTGTATCTTACCTTCCATCTATTGATGTTACACATTCAGTCACTTTAAATTGTGTGAAAGTCTGTATTAGCACAGTAAATCCATAGTTGTTGGGCATTTTTGGATTATATGCAACAAACTACTTTTGCAGGGATATTCTGTTTTTCCCTGGTGCAAGATGCATTAAATATTGTACAGCACTTGAAGGATATAGGAAGGTACAATGCTGCCTGATACAGAATCACACAATTGGTCCATCTAGCTCAGTATTGCCTTTGCTGACTGGCAAAAATAATAGAGTCTTATAGCACCTAATAAAGACTAACCAATTTATTTCAGTATAAGCTGTTGTAGATAGTAGATGTGGTGGCTCTTCAGAGGTCTTTTACAGTCCTGTTTGGAGATCCCAGGGATTGAACATGATATCTTCTGCAGGCAGTGCATTTGCTTTACCCCTGAGCTACTTTCTCTACATCCCCTGACTATTACCAATATCTACATTGTTGGGTGGAATGTGGTTGCAAAAGTCTCACTGGATATTTCTTGTGGTACAAATGGTCATGAGTGCCAAGGGTGTGAAATGCTCCCTCTCTCTCAGTGGCGTCGCTGGAGGTGGAGTGGAATGCTAAGTTCCGTACCACGCTGACCTCCATTACTCACCGGCACGAGGCGGCCCCGTCCCCTCGCCTTCAGAGCCATTCAGTGGGGCGAAGGCAACACGCAGCGAGTCTCCTGCCTTAGCGTTCTGCCCCACCTCCAGCTACGCCACTGCTCTCTCCATTACTTTTTTAAGGGGACAAATAGCAATGCAGCTATTTCCCCTTCTTAGCCACAGGACTATCTCACCCCCCATCCTTCCTCTCCTCCCTCATTCATTGTAAGTGGATTGGGTAGGGTCAGCTTTGAATGTGGAGTTGTTACAGCAACTTGGCAAACAAACCCACAGAACTTACTTAGCCTACAAAAATGTTTATTAAACCCCATGCCATATATCTGCTAGTCATTAGTAGCTTAAAATAAAATTGAAAAAAATCACCAAGTTCTGTAAAGCTTGCCTGCCTAGAGGCAATTATCACTTGCAACAGGTAAACCAATCTATCTGTACTTCGCTGACTTCTCACTACAGCAGTAGATGCTTTTTTCTGTACATTAAAAATCATGTTTGGCGAGGGGTATGAATGAAAGGGATGTTATATTATGTACAGTACTATGTTTGCACATAATTCCTTGCAAGCTCAGTGCCACAAACTTACTTTCTAGAAAGAAGTAGTAATCAGTCCTTTGTAATGGACAACTGCACCCTGGAAATTGGTGGAAAAGAATGATTCACAGTAGGAGTATGTTAAGCTGATTACATCTTTCTATCTTGCCTTTTAGCCAATGGTCTTCAAAGCACTAAGTATTTGTATTAAAATTATAATTTCATTAAAAGCAGTAATACAATTATACAATAAAATAGTCACCTGTAATAGAAAACAGCAAGCAATTGCATAATTTGTAAAAACCAGCAGTTTAGAACCCTAGGATTTAAAGGCCTGGTGAAACAGTAAATCTTCACTGCCCTCCTAAAAGGGTCAATGGCACAAATCTGGCAAGTTTCTCTTAAAAGGAAGTTCTACAAACAGGGTGGGGGATACCACTGAAAAGACCCTGTTGCTAGTAGATAACCTTGCCTTGTGAAAGGTTAACATCTGTAGTAGGACTTCCAAACTTGTTCTCATGGACAATTTATATTTTCTACAGTTTAAGAAATCCTCAAGTTCCTTCTCTGTTTTCAAGAGTTAAGTACAGTACTAAGAAGGAATGTCTTTTTCCATATGACGTGCACAGAAACTGAAATCACAGCCAAATTTTAATCTTTGGATGGTTCAGTGTTGCAGTGATAATATTTTCAGCACTCTTCAGTGTAGCTGTACTATGACTTACAGCACAATCTTGTGTAGATTAGCACCAGGGGAGTGCGTGCTCCCCCAGCGCTGGGTGTCGCAAAAGTGCCGTAAAGCACTTTCGCGGCACCCAGAGAGTAAGGACCAGTGGCGCAGAGTCCAGCGGCCCTCTCCCCTGGTGGACCATCCCGTGTCCACTGGGCAAGGTAATGCCTGCACCGGCCAGTTCAGGGGTGAGGGAGGGCGGCCATTGACTGCACCGGACGGGGGGAGAGCTGGGGATATCGGCAGCGAGATTCGCCGATTATCCAAAGCCCTCGCCCGGTGCGGCCTTGCACGGAGGGCTCAAATGTATGCCAACTCCAGAGCTGGTATACATTCGAGTAGGGCCATTGGGCCCCAGGCTGCTTACACCCAGGAAAGGGGACGATTGTCCCCTTGAGGTGCACCCGGGCTGCCCCGGGGCAGTTGGGGAGCTGGAGAGGATACAGCGACCGGCCCTTTAGGCCAGCCACCGTATCTTACACAGGATTGAGCTGCCCATGTAACACTGTAAATGATAGTTATGTCATAGAGAAAGGATTAGTTATTAAACTTGCACTAAGTACGCAGAAAGCTTTATGGTTTGAAATCTTCAAGGTATTCTACATTTGAGTCCCTTTCATGCTGATATGACAGTAACTTCAGACCTGAGGAACTGGACAATTCCAGAGATGGTGGTTTGAAACATCTAGCCCAGGGGTTCTCAACCCCTTCCCGGCTAAGTACCACCTCCGGTGCCATTCTCCTGCAGATACCATCCGAAGTGACCGGCGATGACATCACCAACAGTTTCGGGTTTTCTGAGGTCAGAAAACTCAGGTAGGAGGCTCTGGATGGGTGGGAGGGGGGCCCTTCTCAGCATTCCTGAGAGACTTGGCCAAAGGCAGGAGCCTCTTGGGAGCAAAAACGCAGCACTGAAAACGCCTCATCGGAGTGGGGTTCCGGTGGTCCGGCAGTACCACTGGTGATACAAGTACCACTGGTTGAGAACCCCTGATCTAGCCTTTATGTTGCTCTGTAAAAAGGCTGTTTCTCAACGTAGTCAAGCCTGGCATTTGTTTTGTAAGCCATCAGAAGCAGAATAAATACCTGGGGAAAAGTAAGAAGGTTTCCCTCCTTTTACCCATGATAGGGGAAGGTGGGACCTAACTCTGAATAAGAAAGTTTTAGAATATTTTGAAAGAAACCTATAGTGGAGCTCTGGCTAGGGAAAGTTCCATAACTGCTTTTACACCTGAAGAAGTACTGAGTGAAACTAAGCCCTGAGGGAGAGGCAGTGTGGTATAATAGCAGCCAAGTATAGTTCAGAATCCCAGTTCAATCCCCACGTGGCCATAAAGCTCATTGAGTGGACCTTGATCTGGTCATTGTGCCTCATCCAAATGGAGGGCGTTGGGAAGATTAAATGAAATATTAGCTCCTTGGAATAACTAAAATAAGGTCAGTCTTAAGCCCAGGGCTGAGCCTGTAGTTTAAGATGACCAGTTCTGGTGAACTGGCCTGCCTGGAGAATGGGCCCTTGACAAAAAGGGATTGTGGTGGGGGGGGGGGAGAAGCAAGGTTTCGCATTTAGTTACTCACTTGTGTTAGGCTTCAATGTTGGCTGGTTCTGCTTTATGTTTTAAGAATATGTTGCTTAATTAAATGATCGCATTGTTTTATAGGGTTTGCTTTTTGTAAAACAAACGCAATCAGATGTATTGGTTATTATAAGTCTTAATTGAAATGGATCAGTTCATTGCATGATTCTGCCCTTTTAGAAGTCTCTGAGTTCTTGACAATGCTGCTTGACAAGTAGCAATACTGGAATTTGCAAGGCTATAATCACTATCTTCTCTTCAGAGTTCTCTACATTCTCTGCTGGAGTCTGTCCTTAGACTTGGGGGACTGATTTTTCAAATGTCTTTTGCTAGAAGATTCCTCTCCTCTGTATTGCTAGCTTTATGAAGATGGATCCCAGATGCTCTCTCCGCGGAGGGGATTGTGCTTGGTGGCAACGAATGAAACACCCACGTTGTCGACAAGTGAAGTACTTTTGAGCTTTTGTATTTTTATCATGCCATATATGTAAGCATGGCATTTTGCAGACTGTAGAAAGATGGTTTCTGTCATGTCGTTCCTGCCTGCAAGATGGGAAGCAGTAAAGAAAGAGAAGATAGCAGATCAGGAATCTTGTGAAAGAGCAAGGCTTGTTTCCTAGAAATTATTCTCTCTCTCTCTCTCTCTCAATACCTTTTGTTTGTTTCTTGGAACCTGCATATGTTTTATATTTGACAAGCTGTAGCTAGTGCAAATATCCATCAGTGTATGAACAAAATGTTCCATGCAGAGAAACTTGATTTGTCTCTCACATTGGGGACGGATAAGCCTTGACTGCAAATTAACAATTGTATTAAAGCAACCGGAACAGAGAGAGAAAGAAGTAGGAGGAGATGAGGAGGGACTGGGGGATGATGATGAGGAGGAGGATTTGCTACTAAATAGAACAAAACAAGGAGATAGACAGTCCTCTTTCTTAATGCTGTTATGATAACATGTTGGGGAAATCTATCAAATATAAAGATGGAAGGGGTTGGGCATGGGAATTTCTTTTAACAAAATTATTGGTGGCTAAAATCAGGATTGCCAGAAAGGTTTCGAAAAGTGGAATTAGGATGGGACACAGTCAAATTGCTTTGCTTGCCTTCCTATAAATGCTGTTAGTGACAGAGTTACTCAGTGGGGGTGGGGGTTGTTGTGTTGTGGGGGTTTGTTGTGTTGTGCACAGTATTTTGCCATTCCTGTTTTGGCACCTGTGGTTAAAGAAGCTTTCAGAGCTGGAGATGGGACAAGTTTTATGTGCACAAGAAACCTGATACAGCATGGGACATGGGATATATGTACGAGAGTGTACATATCATGGAACTTGACAGAATATATACAAGTCGTGTTTGTGTCGTGAGCAGAGGTTAAAAACTGTTTCCTTTTCTGTTTGTGTGAAGTCGGTTTGAATTCAAACTGGAGGTTTCCATCCAAAACCATTTAAGTAAAGTATAGGAAGAGCAGTTTGGTATGGAATTCCCTCCCAAATGGCCAGCTGAAAGGGGAAGTTGCTAAGGAGCCCTAAGTGTGTATAAGGACAAATGTACACAAGGACACATGCAAGCTTTGTGTATGTTAACGAACAGTTTTCAGGTTGGTTTCTGCAGTTTCTCAACCATGTGATGTGATACAATACTAGATATATGAAGGTATTTTGCCATAATAACTCTTATTCCTGCTGTGTATGCACAAGGATCTGCTTGCAGGTCTTTGATGTGGTACATAGGGGGTGCATGACATCTCAAATGACTTGCATTTTAGGGGTGTAGGGGGTAAGGCATCTGAAATCCATGACTAGAAGACCCTGAAATATCCGCACCATCTCACTGAAGGGAAAGCTAGCTTTTCTTTGCTTACAGTGATATAACTGTCAGTCTTGGGTTGTCTTTATTCATGCTTTCACATTTTTCATGGAAGCCTGCTATCTTCACATCTCAATCTTGGAAAAAGATTTGCTTCCCACCCCCCCACCCCCCAGCTGGAAGAAATCTAATTCAGATGCAGCCATTTGTCATCCTTCTGCCCCCTATGTCCAGATACGTTATACATGATATAAGGTTCGCCATACTTTTTCCAAGCCCAGTAATTGAAAACTAGCCTAGTATCTCATCCATCCTTGTTGGCTGGGTCATGGGAAATGTGCACTAAATAGGGGGAGAATATGGATTGGTGGTTTATGATTAATGTTTGTCTAACACTCTGAACACGGCCACTGCTGTCTGACATCCATTCTTGTATTTACCCCAGCAAATTAAAATATTTGATAGATGCATGTGAATTACCGGTAGGTTTTGCTGTAAACCTGTTTTGTGTGCACCTCTGTGAAAGTCCTTTCTCCAGATTTTCTTTCCCTCCCTAACTTCATTGAAGTCCCAAGGAGTGGGACTTCATTGAATGAGGGGCCTCAGGAGACAGGGATGAAGGTAAATGAAACTTTTGAGTACGCATGCGTAGGATGGCACTCTAGTATACTGTATCCTTTATAGTTGGGATATTTTTATACCCTCCCTTTCACTTTTTATATATTTCTTTTCTTCTGTTGCTACCCACTACAAGTGTTTGGAATGAAATTACATCTTTTAATGAAGTATGAGTTTCATGGTAGAAAAAAAGTGGCAGGAAAGGAGCACACCAGTGAAGAAATTTTAAATTAGATTTTTTTCATTTATAGTCTTAGTGGCATAGATGGCTATCCTCTTACACTGCACAATTTACCAGTGCACCATTGGCCCTAATAGCAATTGGATTACTATTAATCATTAGCCATCACCTCTTGGTACTGATTTATAATGGCCTAGCTAGCAGCTTGTTTTAACCGACTGAGCTGAGTTGCCTGTGTGGGGTATTTACGGAAAAGGTGTGAAGAATGTGAGCTCAGAAGTTCTCTCAGCAAAGTTGGGAGCCCTGTATGAGCCCCCAACTAGCACAGTTTAACTTGTTCCATCTGTATGTGTGTTGCCCTTGTAGCATCTCATTTCTGCACCAGTCCCTTGGCCAATCAACTTCTTGCCCCCATTCTTTGGCCATCCTGATCCTTGAACCCATCTCTTGGTTACTACTTGCTCACCGTATTTCTTGCCCCACTGTAGCAGTCTCTAGTTGTGTAGGGCTACATTCCAGGGATACAGGCAGTTATTTACTTTCTTAAGTGGGGGGGGGGGAGGGAGAAGGGAAGTTCAAACATCCCTTGCAAGCTTCTGGTTAGGACTAATTGTTAGTAGCAGTGAAAGATGAAGTAGATAGTACTCTTTATTGTCATTCACAGGCTGTTTGGTACTCTACGGAAAAAGTCTGTTTTAAGTAATGATAGTGAAAGACACACATCTGTCAGCTTGCCAAATACTTGAAAATCGCTCTGCTTTATTTTAGCAGTGCATATTTTTATTTATTTTTATTTTTCACATTTTTATACCACCCTTCCTCCAAGGAGCGCAGAGTGGTGTACATATTTCCTCCCCTCCTTTTTGTCCTCACAACAACCCTGTGATGTAGGTGGGGCTGAGAGATAGTGACTGGCCCAAGGTCACCCCCAGGGAAGCTTCGTGGCTGAGCGGGGATTTGAACCTGGATCTTCCAGGTCTAGGTCCGACTCCCAAACCACTACACCATCCTGGCTCATGCTTGCCTTTCAGTCATGTCTTTCTCTATCCATTGCAGTGCAGGGTGTCATCTGTGTACACAACTAGCGTTGCTATACCCCCCCCCACTGACATTTTCTTGGTAGTACTGTACTGAACAACAACAACTGTACTGTGTGTGTGTGTGTGTGTGTGTGTGTGTGTGTGTGTGTGTGTGTGTGTGTGTGTGTGTGAAGAGGGGCACACTCTGCCTTAACTTAACTGGCTATCAAGTTACTCTCTACACATTGGGTTGTTGGAGCTTTCCTGCCTCCTAAATTGAGGTGGACTCTCCATGTACTGATTCTAAGAACCAGTTGTTCCCAAGGAGCTATCTCTTTGGTACCTCAAATTAGCTGAATGGGAAAATACTTGCATTTTTTTCTCGCCATGAATCATCATCCCATGCGGATTGCCTGATCATTTTCTTGGGTTTTGTCCACTTTGTGAAATTGTCAAGTGATACAGCTACCAGAAGTTCCCTTGAGATATTATTCTACCGCGTATCTTGCTGGCAGGGAATTGTTCTGGCTGAATTACTGTCCCCCCCCCCCTTAGATTATCCTATCATTTTTTGATTATACACAGCCCTGGGCACAATCTGCACTTAAACAAAATAAATCAAAATTCCATGCCAAGAGGAGTTAAATGTTGCTTCGTTTGCAAATGATGTGAATTGAACAATTTGTGTTTGCTTACTTTGCATGATTCTGCTTCTGCTAATCATGAGCAGGAGGAAAGAGTTATCTAAGGCCCTGGAAGGCACGCATGCACATTAGAGCTCCTGCATCTCCACTTCGTGTCCAGGTTCTGAGTCTTTAGTGAACATTATCCACAGCATTCAAAACTAGAAACATTCTCTCTCTCTCTCTCTCTCTCTCTCTCTCAAACAAAAGCTGAAATTCTCAGGATACTCAATTCTGCACCCGGTGGCCCTATTCAGGCCACCTGAAGTGATGCCCAATCTGCTGTTGCCCATCCTTTGTTCTGCATGTTCAGCAGTAGGCCCCTGCCGCCCCCCCTCCCAAATCTCTGCTTCCTTATCTCCTGCACCGGATGCTTCTTCAAAACTGACTGGGTGGGAAGGATTCTGGGATTTCCATAATTCTCCATGTCTGGCCTGTTTTTGAAGTCTTGCCGGGTGGTGGAGGAGGAGGTAAAGAGACAGTGGTCCTGTTCCCAGTGGTGGTTCTTCTAAGAGAGCCACCAGAAACAGGATCGCAGCAACCTCTACCTACTACTCCATTTCAGGCACGCTGGCACTGCTACTGGAGTAAAGCAGGAAAGCCTCTGTGGGAAAGCAACTACCGGTATTTTTGTCTCACATTTTCTGTGTAGTAGCTTGTCAAAAAGTACAGGGATAATGGTCCATTCTTTTTCTATACCTTCACCTGTTCCATCCCTAGCTGTGAAATTGCTCACCATAACATAATACGAATTTAAAGGGTAGCTATGAGGATTTTCTGCTTACATGGGTGTCCCCTTACCAGTCAAAAGAGCAACAGTTGGTGGGATGGCACATTATTTCTCTGGTATCAGCTTTAATGTGCCCCACTTCATTCCCCAAATGTTTTTGTGCTCTCAGATAAGTGACAACCATCACTGAGCTGGATCAGTTCCGTGACATTTAAGTGACCATAGATGCTGATCAGGCATTCAGAGTTCTTTATCTGCTTTGATTTCTTTTGAGTGCTAATTTAGTTTCTCGCCTTTTGAGAACTCTTTTACATTTCCACAGCACTGCAGCACATGGCATTCAAGCAACCAGTCACAGGTTAGTTATATAAACAAGTTGCATCATGCTGCTAAACATGTGAGTAACAAATGGCAAACTCTGAATCCACACAAGTGATGAAATATATTTCCCCTGCATAATTAAATTGAGTGGGGAAAAAATGTCGACTGAAGATACGGTAACTCAGTTGAATATGAACCTTGTGAGTTTGGTCAGTAAATTTAGATGCCTGAATACTGCTTTCAACTGCAATTCAGACTGAGCAGTTCTTATGTGTGGAAGACACTACCCTTCTATGACAGTTGTGTAAATTCTCTAAGAGCATTTATGCAGCTGTTACCTTTGCCTGCACTGTAGATACCAGTTCATGAAAGGAAAACATGCACAAGGAATTCATTTCGAGCTACCCTTCCATAACCCACAGTGGCATTGTGAAAATAATGTTGAATTCTGGACTATATGTGTACCTCAGCACTTAGACTGCTGTCCCAAGTTGCATTATTTTGATGGGCCAGTCTGAAGCTACTGCCCTCTTTCATGCAGCCATAATGGCAATAGACTTTCTCTAACAAATAAGCCAGCGGGTGGCGCAGCGGGTTAAACCGCTGAACCATAAGCTGTCGATCGAAAGGTCGGCAGTTCGATCCCCGCAACGGGGTGAGCGCTCGTTGCTTGGCTAGCTCCTGCCAACCTAGCAGTTCCAAAGCATGTCAATGTGAGTAGATAAATAGGTGCCACTTGCGGGAAGGTAAACAGCGCTCCGCAGAGTCATGCCGGCCACATGACCACAGAGGCGTCTTCGGACAACGCTGGCTCTTCGGCTTTGAAATGGAGATGAGCACCACACCCTAGAGTCAGACACGACTGGACTTAATTGTCAGGGGATACCTTTACCTTAACAAATAAGTAGAGTTGGTATGTTAGTGAACAATCCACGTGGGCAGAGTCTCTGCTCTAGGGGCACCCCATTGCTGCACTAGAGATTATGGTTTTTACTTTGCTTGATAGCTAAGCGAACAGCACCATTCCTTTCTTCCTTTTTCTCTTCCCCCACCTTTCCACCCCCACACACACACTGAACAATGGAGACTGCTTACAATGCAACTGGAGCCTTCAGGATCAGCAGCCGTAGCAGCTTCTCATAAGTGATTAGTCACTAGCTTAAGGAGATAACGTACGCTTTTTTTCCTCCTATGATTCAGATTGTACTTTTTTGCAGATCTCTTAATTACTCTTCCTCTCCCCCCACCTTTTTCCCAAAGCTCCTTCCTTCCTTTGCTATAGGACATATTCTGGTTGGTATTACCACAGATACTGTACACTATATTCAGGATTCCTGCCAACCTAGCAGTTCCAAAGCATGTCAATGCGAGTAGATAAATAGGTACCGCTTGCGGGAAGGTAAACAGTGCTCCGTGTTCCAGCTGCATGCTACGCGCTGCGGCAAGGAGAGTCATGCCGGCCACATGACCACGGAGGCGTCTTCGGACAACGCTGGCTCTTCGGCTTTGAAATGGAGATGAGCACCACACCCTAGAGTCTGACACGACTGGACTTAATTGTCAGGTGATACCTTTACCTTTTACCTTTTTATATTCAGGATGCCTAATGAGAAGCGAACACAACTAAAAAAACCCCTCAGTATCTGTTTTAGTGGGGATTTTTTAATTGTTAAGTCGTCATCGTTTTTTTCAACATGATTCACTCTTTTTCATCTTTTTAATTTTATGGAGAGATTTATACCCCACCTTTCTACCCCTGGAGGGTCACTGAATCATGATTGATTCAGTTAAACCCGAGGCCATATTTCCCCAGAACTTTTTTTTTAATAGCTCTTAGAGTTAGTTTTTGCAAGATCGTCTTGGTTCTTGTCCCTTTAATTTTTTAAAGAGACATTTAAATGCCTCGGCCATCAAACGTAATGACAGCTATCAGTTATACAAAGAGGCAACTGTTCCCCATTTAGCTGCAGGCTAGTTCCTGACCTTTGAATGCACTTCTTAGTAGAAGAATGTCAGTTGAAAATTACTATGTTTTACAATGATATATATCTTAGCAATGAGCTCACCGAAGCTGTGTTGCTCAAAAGCAACAGGCACCTTGCAGTAGCTGCATGAGGCTGAAGACAGAATTCTGATTAGTCCAACCTTCACCCCCTGTCCTCAGCATGCCCTGGGCTCAGCCTGGGGGGGGAAGAACCCCCCCCCCCAGAAATAAACAGCTAAACAGCTCCCTGCAACAATCCAGCTAAAAATCAGTATATAACGACAGCTACCTGCAAGGTACTTGCAAACACTCAGTTGAGGCTGGAGACATAATTCTGAGTAGCCCACCCTTCAACCCTGCCCTGATAGGCTCAGTCTGATGAGGGGGGAAAGAAAAAAACCCTAGAAATAAACATCTACATTGAGCTGCCTGCAAAAATCCTGCTAAAAATCAGTGTAACACAGCCACCTGGCAGATCCCTGCAAACAGTCAGTTTGAGGCTGGAGATAGAATTCTTAGTACCCTAGGCTCAGCCTGAGGGGAATAGAAAAAAAAACCCAGCAACAAACAGCCAACTTACAGGAACAACATTAGATTACCCTCTAAGGACCAATTAGTGTTTTGAGCAACGCCTGGTGTTGCTCCTACTTACAGCTCTGTAAAACTGATCACCTGCACCTGAGGTGTTGGAAACAAAGTGGATTCAAAAGCCAAGGCCCTGGCCATGAGAAAAAAGCCAGAAATCCACTCACAAAGTATAGGAAATGATGCAATATGATGAAAATGGCTGCATAGGTCTATTATGTTACCCATATTTATTTTTATTTATTTATTTTTCACATTTTTATACCGCCCCTCCTCCAAGGAGCTCAGAGTGGTGTACATATTTCCTCCCCTCCTTTTTGTCCTCACAACAACCCTGTGAGGTAGGTGGGGCTGAGAGATAGTGACTGGCCCAAGGTCACCTAGGAAGCTTCGTGGCTGAGCGGGGATTTGAACCTGGATCTTCCAGGTCTAAGTCCGACTCCCAAACCACTACACCATCCTGGCTTACAGCTGTGTACAGCTGCTCACCTGCACCTGAGGTGCTCCAAACAAAGTGGATTCAAAAGCCAGGGCCTGGGCCATGAAAAAAGCCAAAGTTTCATTTCTAATTTTAGTGAGGAGGGGTTACCCTGCAACCAATTCCTGCACCTCATTTTCCCTAAAAACAGTGATCTTTGCTCTTCTGGGGGGGGTCAGTGGGGTGACCCTAGAACTCTGAAAATTGTTTTAAAAAATAGTTTCACCTGTCTAATTTCCACAAAAAAATTCCAGAAAAATTAGGGGAAGCCCCCCCCTTTTTTAAACTATTTTCTTTTAGGCGTTGCTCAAAGCACTCATTGGGGAAAAATTTAAACAAGTCTTTTCAAAGAACCCAAAAATGCTGTGGCTGCTTCGCATCCTGATTCCGGGCATGTCTGCTCGTAAGCATATGCCCCATTGATTTCAGTTGAAATTACTTCCGTCATGCATAGGATCTTGGCTTTGAAGTGTAGAGGTAGCACTGACATTGCTAACTGGAGCAGGTATTTTCTTCTGGATGAATTATTAAGCAAGCACCAGTCTCTGGAGTGTCATGAGTTTAAAAGCTCGCCAACCTAGAAACCCAAAATTTTGAGTTCTCGGAAGGACGGTGGTCTCAGTCTCTAGACACTGTTCTGCAACACTCTTTGTAAGCCCCAGTGTTGGAGTGGTCAACTGAAGTGGTACAGAATTCAGCTTTTAGGGCAATTGGAAACTGAACTCTCTGGTAAATTTTTTCAAGTGAGAAGAGAGCAAATTCAGCCCAGCTTGTAAATAAAACTTATTATGGAACATTGCTCTCAGGCATCCTACAAGAATAATTGCATTCGTCTGAGTCCCAGTGATTGGGTTTGCCACTTGACATTGAAGCTGTGGGTTGCATGATTTACGTAGGTTTCCTCAAGTGTCCATCATAAACCACGCAGCAGCATTCTTATGAAATGGTACACGTGAGGATGTAAATGACTCTTCCCAGCCAGTGCATTCATTGTCAACTGGCCTCTTTCGTCATCTGGATCCAGCTTGCAGTGCCTTTGCACAGCAGGAGAAGAACTAATTGCTGCTTGTGCCCTGGGCTTGCCCCAGGTTTTTCTGGCCACCCAGGTGGATCACATCAGTGGGTCCTCCACCCCACTCTCAACTCCCATATGCACTTCCACATCATACCAGTAGTTTAGCACCATGCCTAAAAAAACCCAGAATTTTCTACACCTAGTTCTGGGTCTTCCCCCTGAAGTGGGACACTGAGGGAGTGAGACAGTCTCTCACTCCAAGTGGAGTCAGGCCAGAGGCAGCATGTTGCTTTTACCTAGTTGATCCTCCAGCCAAAGGGCTGCTCTAATTTCACTCGCAGCATGGCCAGCTTGGAAGCACCATGCGCTGCCTCTGATCTGGCTACTACATCGTGAAGTGACAGCATGCTCTGTCCTATGGTGGGCCATTACTGGCTTCTTAAATGGGTCTGTGGCTTGGTAAGGATGTGTCTTTGCCAGCAGATAGCTCCAGTCCTGCTCGTGCCGCTCCACAGGCCACACCTGCCTTCCTGGCTTCATGCTGCCACTAGATTTAATTCAGTTTTGTCTCATTGAAGGGCCCTGTTAATCTACCCTGGAATTGTTTCACATGAGGCACCATTTTGTTGAAGATATTTTAAATGGGGGTGACCTGGACAGTGATGTATCAAGGATGCTTTACCTCGGGGGGGGGGGGGGACATCTTCATTCCTCCCATGGCTCCAAAGTTCCTGTGAAAAATCCCCTGAGGTCATCTGGGGGGGAGGCTTTCCTCTACATGTCGTCATTGGTGGATGCATAGCTGGTGGTTCCACGCAGGAGGGACTTCTCTGTTGGGGCATCCTCCTTTTTATGGAACTCCTTGCAAAAAAGCATCTGCACAGTTCCTATTCTGCTTGCATTTGGCAAATGGTATGCACAAATGGTTTTGTTTTGCCCGGCATTTGGGTTGAACTGCTCTGCTGTTGTCTTGCTTGATGCTGTGTTTCTCCTTTTGGTTTTGGTATGTAATGCTTTGATTTTTTCATTTTATTGTTTTGATTGTTTTATTGGATTTTGTCTCCCCTGACTGGGGAGAAAGGTGGCAGATAATACTTTTAATTTTTTTTTTAAAAGGCTTTAAGAATATTTTGGACTTTATTGGAAGACTATTTAAAAAAAATCATAAAGTGAAACTATAGACCTGAGTTACTTGACTTGGCTTGTCAACAACCATATACTGTATCATCTTTTTTTCAGTTTACCAAGGAAGCTATTTACCGGTATTTGTCTTGTGGTTTTGTCACAGTGGAAAGATCTGATGTGGTGCACAGGTTTAAATGACTCCCTATGAGTCAATGTTGTGTCTCTTGGAAATCACAGTTTGGCATGGCTTGAGGAGTGTTGAAGACTGCGAAGCTGAAGAAAAAAAAACGACATCTCCCTGTAGGCACTACAGTGGTTCTAAGCCACTCCAAGCCAAAACTTGTTTTAAAGGTCCTTGTATGGGGAAAAATATTTCTTCTATGTCAGAATGGTAAAATTCTTGCATTTCCTTTCCATCCTACCGGTAGGTGAAGAAATGAATGCTAAGCAAAATTCTTCATGGGATGGAAATTCTGCTATCTGACCTTCTCTGTAAATTTACTTAGGCTACAATCCTGTATGCACTTATTGAACATAAGAAGAGCCCTGCTGGATCAGGCCTCTAGTCCAGCTTCCTGTATCACACAGAGGCCCCACCAGATGCCTCAGGGAGCACACAGCCAACAAGATAACCTGTTTCCCTTTGACACTCCCTTGCACCTGGCACAGAGAAAACCCATTTCTAAAACCAGGAGGTTGCTTCTGGCTTGTAACCTGTGATTGGGGAGTAAGTGTTCCATTGTATCCAGTGGGACTTACTTCTGAGTAAACCTGTAGGACGGCACTGTTTAAGAATGTATAACTTGCCCTCAAACAGCCCTGGGCAGCTAACAAAAATAAGCACAGCAGCAAAAATCACCATTACGGCTAAGAATTAAAACACCTTGAGAAATTAGAATGTCATCTTCAACCTCCTAAAGACTGGCAAAGAATCTCTTGAATATCCCTGGGGAGGGAGTTTGTAAGAGTGCAACTTAAGGGTAGTTATCTGTCTGCAAGACTTCACAGAACAACAGAAAGGACAGATAAGTAGAAGATGAAAAGGAAGAGGATAAGCTCTACTTTAATTTTGCTTCTGTTCATCTTCTCCCCTACGTTGTAAATTATTTTCTGGTAAAAGCAGCAGATACAATGCTGGTGCCAGGTTTATGGAAGCCCCTTAGGGTCTCCTTAGCAACAGTGGAGTGGGGCAGCCACACTGGCAACTGCTTTTTTTTTTTTAACCCTGTGATTCAGTGCCCCAACCATTATGTCAGTGAGTGCAGTGGTGAGGACGTTGCCTTATCAGTAAAGGAAACTGGCATCTATGCATGCCAAAGAACACGCTGGGCTGTGACCACCACTGCCGAGGTCAGCCTCTCTCAAGCCTTTATTGGGACTTAGCTTAGCAACAGCGAGGGCTCTGAGTGCTCTTTACCAGCTGTGCTGGTGGCTGCCATCTTTTTTGTTTTCTTTGTTGTTGTTGTTTTGGCGGAGGCATGGCGTTATAGGTAAGAGAACTGTTGCTCAGCCAGCTGGCAAATGCAAGCCTGCAAGGCACATATGGTGGCCACAGCCCAAAGCAATCTTTAGCAGATACAGATTCCATTTTCCTTGGCTAGCAATGCTGTGCCTCTGCCATTGCACTCAGTGACACAATGGTGGAGCACTGAATCACAGGGTTTGGGCACGAGGCTTCAAGCAGCAGATCATGGTGACTATATGTAGCATTTTCATAGTGCATCTGTGAATGTTCCAAGCATATGAGATTTGAACTTGGGGCTCCCTGCATTATCCCAGCTTTCTATCATAAACACTTGGGACTGGTTCCCCTCCTTCCATCATCTCACTCTCAAAGGGAATCAACATTCTAGATCAGCGGTTCTCAACCCCTTCCTGGCCAAGTACCACCTCCGGTGCCATTCTCCTGCTGCGTACCACCGGAAGTGACTGGCGATGACATCGCCAGCTACTTCCGGGTTTTCAGGTTTTTGGAGGCCAGAAAATGCAGGTAGTAGGCTCTTGGCGGGTGGGAGGACCCTTCTCAGAGTTCCCAAGAGGCTCGGCCAAAGGCAGGAGCCTCTCGGGAGCGAAAACGTGCCACAAAAAGCGCTGCATCAGAGCGGGGTTCCGACAGTCCGAGTACCAGTAGCAGTTGGCTGAAGTACTGCTGGTGGTACTAGTACCACTGGTTGAGAACCCCTGTTCTAGATGCATTTCATCATTTGTAATACCCCTAGGGTTTCTGAGGTAGCACAACAGGTGGGCATACTTCTCCTTTTCCCACCTACCAGTAGTTTTTAGACCATTTCACCTTGGAAAAACATACCTTGTGCCTTGTTTCTTTTGAATAGAGCTCTAGGCAGAAGAATGGTTCAACACAGTTACTGTCAACACAGCTGGGAACAGTGCTGGTATGCCTGCTTTTCAGTCCCTCTCTGTACTGACAGCTCTGAGCCTCTAGGATAAGTCACTTTCTCTTCCAGAGAAAAGATACTGGTACTGGAAAAGAGCAACAAGACTACATTTTAATTTTATTCTAATACATGTTGCATTGAAAGTATGGTAATTTTTGGTTGCAGAACTCATTCGCCTTGCTGTTGCCACATGCTGACAAAATAGCCAGGGTACTTCTGACCTCGATTCAGAAATAGATTTAGGCCCTAGAAACAGGTCTTGTGCATCAATTTTGCATATTGTCGGATGTCACCAAGTTCTTATGTAGAATGATGTACGTATGTTAGAAAATTAGCGAATGCTGACATATACTGTTTGTTAAGATTTTTAGGAGACCACTGGGAAATGTCAGAGAATTCTGACCCTTGCCAGTAAATCTCAAAGCCAAACAAATGCCTTTAACAAATGATCAGATTTCATCCTTATTGCCATCATTTATTTAAGAAATGCTTGTCCCACCTTTTCAATCAAAAGAGAGCTTACGGTGGCTTTCATAAACAACGGAATAGTGCAAAATACAATAACATTTACTGGTGTAAGATGACATTTACTAGGACAGGCTGAGAAATCTTCAGAAATGTATTATGTTTTCAGACATTATCTTGAGTATACTACATTTGCCCATAAATGCATTTCAACCATAAATGCATTTCAACGAATCAGTGCTAGTAGACACAAGCATAGAAAAATCCTGTAGTAATTACGATTTGAGAGCAACAAGAGCCGAAAGGCAGACTAGAGTGCCTGTGCCTGAGAAGATCTGCTGCTGGGTAGGGGTAGGGGTAGTGGTTTGTGGACAAGTGCACAAATTGTGCACTTGTCACATACCCAACCATTGGGTATGATCCAGCCAAATCTTTGTACTGGATTCCTGTTAATTTCAATGGGAGATGGCTTAAGAAGGTGTTTAATTCTCTCATTGGAATAAATGAAATTTCCAGCTGCTTAACATTTGGCTAGACCCTGTCTCTCGAGACTTACTGGTAAGTATCAGAAATGCTTGTCACAAGGCTTGCATTGGACATTTACAGCTGGGCCTTCTTGATTGCCTTGCTATGACATGTATGCTTTATCTTAAAAACAAATTTACTGAGAAATGAAGATGAAACTTGATTTCAATGATTCAGTCATCCTCTTTCATCCCCCGGTAGAAGATACTGATACAGCTGCAAGTAGCAAGAGAAAGTTCAGAGAGACAATTATATCTGTGTGTCTGTAAGGCAATGGGGAATACAACATTAATTTTTACAACTGATTTAACATTGTGTATAGTAGGCCAGCGGGTGGCGCAGCGGGTTAAACCGCTGAACCATAAGCTGTCGCTCGAAAGGTCGGCAGTTCGATTCCCGCGACGGGGTGAGCGCTCGTTGCTTGGCCAGCTCCTGCCAACCTAGCAGTTCCAAAGCATGTCAATGCGAGTAGATAAATAGGTACCTCTTGCGGGAAGGTAAACAGCGTTCCGTGTTCCAGCTGCATGCTACACGCTGCGGCAAGGAGAGTCATGTCGGCCACATGACCACGGAGGCGTCTTCGGACAACGCTGGCTCTTCGGCTTTGAAATGGAGATGAGCACCACACCCTAGAGTCGGACACGACTGGACTTAATTGTCAGGGGATACCTTTACCTTTACCTATAGTAGCCTTAAGTCTCTTGGTCAAACCCATATGAGACCCGTACCAGTGTTAGGAAACTGAAGTTGGAGTTCGTATAAGGAGAAATGCTAACATAATGCTGCAGCATCCTCCACCCTAGTAACTGTATTCTGGGAAACAGGTTTGGACTTGTAGTAGGATAGGGGAGAAAATAGAAATAATACCTGTTCAGAATAAAATCCATCTTCTGCAGGGAGCAGTGGAGATTACTGTTTTAAATGCTTTGAAGCAAGTCTGAGCATTTGTGGAGTGTATATCAGAAGAGACAAGTCTGGGGCTGCTTTACAGGGTTATGCTTGGTGTGTCCTTGCATGAAACGTAGAGCTGTTATCCAGTTAAATAAATCTTAGTTGATTTAATTGTATGAGTTTTAATCAATTTCATTATTTGATTTGAGTCTGCATATATTTTACAAGTTAATTAAAAAAAGTTTATCAAATCATGTTAGTTGTTATGACATGTGTTGAAAAACAATCTTCTTAGCCTGGGCAAGTCACTCTTCTCTTGTACACAGGTGCAAATGTCTCTTCTAACATCCTGATCCTGCCTAAGATGTGGCAGCCGGCCAAAATGGCTCGGGCTCACCTCTGGTGTAAGCACCAGAGGCCCCAATGGACCTCCTAAGATGGGGCCTCCTCTTTAGCTGGTGCGCGTCTAGGGAGGCCATGTAAGGCCAGCCCAACCCGGGAAGGGGCTTGGGATTTTGGCGCAACCCAGCACCAATATCCCTTCCCACTCCCAGGCCAGGCCAGCCAATGCCCCCCTCCCCAACCACCCCTGTCTGCCCTCCCGATGCCCTCCTGCTGACCGGCAAAGCCCTTACCTGAGTCGACTGCTTACTCTCCCAGCGCTGCTTACTCTCCCGGTGCTGCAAAAATGCCTTATGGCACTTTTGCGGCACCTTAGGCCAGCAGAGCTCTCGCTCCGCCAGCCTACAGTTACACAGGATTGGGCTGTAAGCACCAGCTGCTTGCAGGGATCTTTCGTGCTTGTATTTTTTTTTAACTTGTTGTTTTAGGGGCACTTTTTTAACTTATCAAATTTGATTAATTAAACATTGCAGACCTAGTGAAAAGGCATTCTGAAGGACAAAGGAATTCTGAAAAGAACATCAATGGGTTCATGAAATCCTATCTCCCTGGAGAAGAATAGGTGACTTTGGCAATGTGTTAATGGAGACTAAACACTCTCTGGCAAGAGTTCTTTAGCTTACATCCATTGTGGGCTGAGATTAAACATTTTAAAAAGACGAGAAAACGTAAGGGACTAGAGCAGAGGCGGGGAACCTTTTCCCTGTTGAGGGCCGTTTTGAATATTTGGAATTTGCTTGCGGGCCGGCCGTAATATTCAGCGAATATTCGGCCGTAATATTCGGCCTCGTCGGCGATTTCGCTCATGCGCACAACGCCGATGAGGGTAAGAGCTTGCCCTGTGGCCCTCATCGGCATTGTACGCATGAGCGGAAACACCGACGAGGGCCTGGTCAGAAGGGGCGAGCCAGCGGCCGAGGAGGAGGCGCCGAGCTCCTCTCCCGGCTCCGCACATCACTCCCAATCCGGCCCGCGGGCCAGAGGTTCCTCACCGCTGGACTAGAGGATAGTGGATGCAATCCTATGCAGGACCCAAATGAATTCAGGAGTAGGGTATTTTTTCCCCCCTGTTACAGTTAGAAGCACAGAGAATATAGCCAGTTCATGGCAACCATTGTCCAGTGTGCATAGCTGGAAAGAAATAAGTGCTCCAGAAGGTCAAATACTTGTGGTAGTGAGAGACCCACTCCCCAATGTTTATTCAGACCAAA
Organism: Plestiodon gilberti rubricaudatus; assembly: GCA_026170595.1. Taxonomy (NCBI): domain Eukaryota; kingdom Metazoa; phylum Chordata; class Lepidosauria; order Squamata; family Scincidae; genus Plestiodon; species Plestiodon gilberti. The sequence goes on along the minus strand of JANXHW010000002.1, from coordinate 149,797,120 downwards.
CACTGAGTGCACAACTTGGGTGCACCTGGGACTTCTGGCAGTAGTGGAAAAGAGCGTCTGAAGGTAATGGAATCTTGAATATAGGCCCTTTTTTGTAATATGTATTTATTTATTTACAATATTTTTACCCCGCCTTTCTCCCCGAAGGGACCCAAGGCGGCTTACAACATGAGAAAGGAATACAATACAAAAAATAATCACATTTAAAACAATTCACGAAAACTAGTAAAAAACAGCATCTAAAAATTGATAAAAACAGATCAAATTACAATTAAAACAAGAGCATAAAAACAGCAGCACTCCACCTGTACCAGCAGGATGTTAAAAAAAGGCAAGGACTCAGAAGGCTTAAACAGGAAAGTTTTCAGGCCTTGCCGGAAAGTCTCCAAGGAGGGAGCAGTACGTAAATCAAGAGGGAGGGAATTCCATAGGGTTGGTGCCACTACTGAGAAGACCCTATTTCTGGCCGCCGCCCCTTGCACCTCCCTAGGCGACGGTGACCTAAGGAGACGAGCCGGAATATATAGACTGTAATATGGGTGTATCGCATTCTAATATGTGCATTGTTTGACTCAGTAAGTAAATGATTGTAAAGAGAATAGTGCTCTCTGTGGGAGCTTTTCAGGCGGTTTGTGTTGTATCTTTTCCTTGGAGGAAGCTTGTCGATTGTGGAGAGTGAGGTGAGGTGCAGATCTGTCACCTACTCTGTGCTGTGTGCCTCTCTTCATCCCGCCCCCTCATGATTTTGTCAGGGGTCTTGGGGTGATTCTAACTATCCAGATAACAGCAGGTTCGGGGAGTGTGTGACTTCATTTTAAACCCTTTCTCACGTGTGCACTATCTTTTAAAACGCTTCAACCTGGTGCAAGCAGTATAGCCAGTCTGTAAGGGTTGGCATTAGAAAACGAACACCACCCAGGTGCAGGCTAAGTAGGAGGGAGGCTGAGAGAATCTCTCTGCTCTTCTGCCACCCACACAACATCTGAAGCCCACGTTCTGAGTCAGGAGCTTTTGTGTGGGGGAGGTCAGATGACTAAGGATGGTTGGCGAGGGGGAGCAATGTGTATATAAAAATCTCAAGTCTGCATTTGCTCTGTTGCCTAGCACCCCCTGCTGTCCACTCTTAAACCAAACTCTTTTCAGAATCAGCGTCTTGGACCTTCTGTGTTGGCAAAGGGAGGCAGACTGCTCTGCTTCTCAATTCCTTGCGATAGTTGGCATAGAGACCAGCATGGCAAGGGTTCCTCCTGAGTGCAGATCACCAAGTATGCTATAACTTAGGATGACTGGCCCTGTTTCTATGCAGTGATTCAGACCGTACATTCTAATAACTAGTTCTGCCTTGTGGCGTTCTCTCTCCCACCCAGTTCATCGAAGCCATCACCACCAAGCAGGGTGAGCTGGAGAACTACGTGTCTGATGGCTACAAGACAGCGCTCACAGAAGAGAGGCGGCGATTCTGTTTCCTGGTGGAGAAGCAGTGTGCTGTAGCCAAAAATGCTCTCACGTACCATTCCAAGGTGAGCAGGTAGCTGCCTGGATGAGCCAGGTCATTGGGAACCATCTTTCTTTGGAAAGCAATTGGACAGAAGCCCCTCCATGTATGCGGTTCAAAGAGAACCAAGTACAGTATAGTACGTTTTGTGTCCTGAGTAAAATCCTATAAATTAGTTACAGAATTGCTTATGAGTCAGCATCAGTTATGAAGAGAGTTCCCTACTTCTGCAGGGAATGTAAAGTATCTCCTCTCATGTTTACAGATATAGGAGTATCTATAGTCATGAACAGACAAAGAGAAGTGGCAACATAAAAGTATATATTCTGTTTGTTCTGTGCGTTATTTCCTTGGGACCTTGTTTCCTCATGCACTTAAATATGTCCCACCGCAGGCCCTCATTTCCCGTAGCTGTGCTGTCTCGCATCCCTTGTATCTGGCAGTTATGAACTTTTCTGCAACAAGGGTGTGTTGTATATACCTTTGGGACCCTGCAGTAGTTTCCAGTGTAATTAAAACTCAGAGGTTTCCATTTCAATAACTCTTCCGGTGCACCTGTAAACTCCTGGATTTTGATAGAAGCATGGTGGTTACCTACTGCTGCTTGCAATATGGCGCTGCCAATCCTTATGCAATTGTGGAAAGCCTCAGAGGAGAACGTGTCCTAGCTGGAGTCAGGGGTGTCAACCAACCCAATTCCTTCCAATCATTATAATGCAGGAGTATTGTCATTACTACAGTACCAACAGTGTAATCAATTCTTAATCATAATTGTATTAGTCCCTTGTGGAGTTCTGCTTGGACACGATTAGAGGATCCTCCTTTATAGCCCTTGTAACAAAGAATACCTGTATATGGCTAGGTGGGAAATCTGCTGCAAAAATCTCACTTTACTAGTGCAACACTTACTATGTTGCCGAGTCAATCGGAATGAAATGTTCTGCTGCAAGAGAATTGGAGTATGATCCCATTGCCCAACATGGGTGACAAGTCTTGTGCTGTATGTATTTAGTAAATTGGCGACATGACAGCAGTACAACGATTGAGAAGAGTTTTAGCAGCCCTTCTTATTTATCATAGATTGCCATTTTTGCCTTTTGGTACCCAAGAGGTACAGTGCAAAACCATTTCCTTGTTGCACCAATCCTGGGCAGGTTTTCTTCTTGTGACAGTGCAGTTGCCCATTATCCAAACCGGTTCCTCTCTTGTCACATAACTCTTGCTGGCATTGTGGTGAACAAACATACTCTACAAGCTTAATTGCTTGTGTGTATGTATGAGTGATTGTGGCTGCATTTCCCCCCATATATCACTCATCTCATCTACAGTCTCCATCTGGCAAGACTGAAAAGATTTTTAGATAATAAAAGGATTAACAGAAAAGTACCACTTAGTCATAAACATCTTCAAGCCAGAACGTATGCCAAGTCAATTACCAACATATGTTAAGGCCCTTTATATGTTACAGATATCTGTAAAGTGCAAGAACAAAATCCTCTTCTTTCATCAAGAATGGACTAGCAGAGTTTTTCTTGTTTTTGCTTTGTTTGTTTTTGTGGCTTGTCACCAAGGGGAAAGAGACCCTTTTCCCCGGCACCTACTTTCATTTCATTTTGATAGAAGTAATTCCTCCCTTTAAAAAAAGCAAAACAAAACAACACTTTGTACCGAGGAGGTACGCAGGTGGCTGATCCATACTGTGAGTGGGTGTAAGTGTGATGTGGATTCTAAGTCTGTAGGGGGAATAACATGTGAACTTCGAGTAAAATATTTTGCTTTGTATTTAGCTTGTATGCATGCATTCTGACCAAAGGATGAAACTGGGCATTGAAAACTTTGAGGGACTTTTTAAAAAAGCTACATGGTGACTCCATGTATTAACTTCCTGCAGGAAACGTTGATACTGTACATTCCCTAAATCAAACTATTTGCCTTCAAATGTATATTGGACTCAAAAATCACATCACTTAAAAACCTTTGAATAAGGAACCTTTTTGTCTACAAACTGGAGGTTGTTTATTCTGAAAGATGTAGGTCTTTCTGGGAGAGAATATATACAAAGAAACCTCCCAAGATTGTTGATTATATCCTAGTTTGGCATTACACTCGGTATTCAGACATGGACAGAATTCCCAAGAGTGAATCCATGATTTTCAAAGGTAATGCAAGGCCTGGCTGTAAGCCTTTTATTTGGTGATATACCTATGAATCAGATTTAATAGTTGTCATTTTCCCTATGTTTTGAAAATGAAGAAGGTTACAGCCACTGAGAGCAGTGAGAGATTGGCGTGAGAGATTGGTGATGGTGACTGTAGGGCTGTCTGATGGTAGGAGACTGAAAGGGAATTGGCTAACATGGGCCTGGAGTTTTGACCCAAGAGCATAGAGAGGAGGAAGCACAAATCATTTGCATATCTCTCTCTCACTCACTCACTCACTCACTCACTCACTCACTCACACACACACACACACACACACACACACACACACACACACACACACACACACACACACACACACGTTTCAGCCTTTTCAGTTTCTCCTCCAGCCCCAAGAGAGCAAGAGGTGTTCCATGCTTTCCTTGCTACCAATTTGCACTGTACCTAGAATGTTAGAGGTGTGTTTGTAATTTGTTGTTTTTAATATTCCCATTGCTCTGGCCATTGCTTTTCTTGTTCATGACATTCTGACATGTCCCTGGGATTCCAGAGTTATTAACTTTTTTATTGAAATAGAATACAAGACTTAAGACCTAGCAGTAGGAAGTCTCCGAATACAAGCCCTTCATTAGATGCTCTCCTGAGGTCCGGCTGCCTGCTTGTCACTCTCCCTGAGGCGTAGCCATTTTCAGTTCACAGAGAAGAGGAGACTGACTAGTACAAACAGTGCCTTCAGCCACAGACCAGCTGAGGTTGTGCTACTCAAAGTGACAAAATTTTGCCCACCCATTTAATTGAGCATCACTTGCTTCTGCAGGAACAGCCTCTTCTGGCATCACAGAATTCCAAGCTCTGCAAAAGGCCGTCTCTTTTTGGATACTTGTTCAAAACCCAAAGCAGTTCAACTGCACTTGCAGATCAGCAATTCTGCTATAATCCCTCCACCCTGCAACTAACCTTTGCTTGCCTGGAGTCTGCCAAAGGCTATTCTAGGGCCGCCTTGCACACAGTGCTGTTGCTATGGAGCAATTGGTCTCTGCAGCCTAGTAACCAACGTTGTGTGTTGACAGCACCCTGCTGATACATAGCAATGTACTGTGAACAGACTGTGTGGGGTTTTCTTTTTACAGAGACTGTGTCCCATGTGTGGTACTGCTCCACTTCCTTTTGCCCACAGCCATTGTGCTGATCGACCCAGTAGGAGAGCTAAAAGAAAAGGAGAAGTATTGATGCTTTGACAGTGATGTTGAGGGTTGACTATCAAAGAAGGGGATGAACAGAGGCTTTTGTTGGGTCATACAGAAAACAAAACAATTCCTCGTCTGCTTTGAATAACTAACTACTGGTAGATGCACACATTTCGAACAAACTGGAATACAAACCACACATGCCGCTTTTTTCCTCCCATCCATGACATGTGGGAGATGACAAGAGCTGGAGGAAAAACAATCTTGTCGGTTCCTTTTAGTTTTCTGACCTTAACACCTTTCCAATTCATGTCTCCTCTCCTTGGGCATGAAAATGGGATGTCAGAGTAAGGAAAGGCCCGTTCTGAAGAGAAAGGAAAGTAGCACCCTAATAATAATAATAATAATAATAAAAAATGGAAGAGCAAAGGAAGAGGCCGGGTCCCAGCAATACAGAAACAATAAGGAAACAGCTCATACTGTACTGGTCCCTGCCGATTCTCCTACCACCACTACTGCAGGTGAACTGGCCCGTCAGCTATCCTAACCCACATTTTGATGATCTTTTATCAGGCTTATATAGCTCACACAGAACCAGATGAAACTCGTCCACTGTCCCAGTTGGGTAAATGGTGAATCAACCTGTTTGTCAAACAAACTACAAACTCAAGATGCTGCACTCGTTTCTCTTGAAAACCAATCATCCTTGTGCTATATGGGTCATGGAAGTTCTATCCCCTAGGAAGATGTGGTCTGGGTTTTGTTGGTTTTTTTCTTCTCATGCACACGTTTGGCAGGAATATTGTCTGTGGATCTCCATGTGTTCACTCTCTGTTGTGTGGGTTGGGTTCTTTCTTTTCTTTTTTTAAACTTCAGGGAAAAGACATCTTGACCCACAAGCTCCCGCTGTGGCAACAGTCTTGTGCTGATCCCAACAAGATTCCAGACCGTGCTATCCAGCTCATGCAGCAGATGGCTATCAGCAGCAATGGGACTATTATGCCCAGCCCTCTGTCTACATCCAAATCGAACCTCATCATCTCGGATCCTATCCCTGGTGCCAAACCACTCCCAGTTCCGCCAGAGCTGGCGCCTTTTGTAGGAGTAAGTATTGGGAGTTTGTATATGTGACGTTTGAAGGATTGAAGTCTTTCCCTTTTAGCAAACTGCCAACGGACTCAGTTACAGAAGGTGGAATATTTCTTATTGGAACAGCTCCTAGAAAGGTCAAAGCTGTTATCATGAAATAGATTGACTGCACTCATGCTGACTGAAACTGTCTTTTCACAACTTCTAGGGGCTAAATGAGGCATTTTAAAGGCTGGGCGTTTCTTGGGGGCAGACAGTTTGTGGTGCTTTCTTGCAAATAAACTAGTTTCACTCTCTTCCACTAACTTCATGGTGATGCACTTTCAAGAATGTCTTACTTCACACCAAGCTGAAATCAGTGATGCTTTTTCTTCAAAGCTGAAAGAAATTGTGAAAGTAGAACAGTTGTGCCTGAGATAATTTGTGGTCCTTGTGCTGAAATATTTGAACTTGCACCTGAACCATACTGGACTATTCCATATCTTCTGTGGTATATAGTAAGTATGGGGCGGCGGTGGCTTAGTGGTTAAGACGCTGAACTGCAGACCGGAAGGTCAGTAGGACAGCAGTTCAAGACCTGAGTGCCACGTGACGGAGTGAGCTCCCGTCTCCTGTCCCAACTCCTGCCAACCTAGCAGTTCAAAAGCAAAAAACTTGCAAGTACATAAATAGGTACCGCTGTGGCAAAAAGGTAAGTGTTCCACATGACCACGGAAGTGTCTTCAGACAGCGCTGGCTCTTCGGCCTTAGAAACGAAGATGAGTACCGCACCCTAGAGTCGGACATGACTGGCTTTCGAGCAGGGGATACATTTACCTTTTTATACAGTAACTATCTCTGTGACTATAATTCAAAATGTATTTAGTTCAGGCTGGTCAGATTTAAAACTTCATGTGAATGGTCTGAGACAGATAGAAGGCCTTTGTGCCACAAAGTCCTACAGATCTGTGTATTTGCTAAACTGAGCACAGAGCTGAACAGATCTCTACCTGCAGCTATGAACAGGGCATCCCCTAATATGCAAGTGTTTTTACTTTGTACATCCTTCTGATTTGAAATAATTGCATACTAGGTTTTTTCCAAAGAAAAGGCAGATTTTGATATGCTTTACGCTAAAGATTTGATGGATGTGATTGACGATCGATCGCATGCTTTCCCCACCCAGTATGTCATCTTCTGTGCTAAAGTCTAACTGTGCCTTGCCCTCTCTTCCTTTCAGCGAATGTCTGCACAGGAGACCATTCCAGTAATGAATGGCGTCTCAAGCTCAGAAGGTGAAGATTACAACCACTGGGCTGACAGGAAGCCTCCTCAGCCAAAATCCTTATCCCCGCCTCAGCCGCAGAAGCAATTGAGCGACTCTTACTCCAACACTCTCCCTGTGCGCAAAAACATGCCGAAAAACAACTACGCAGCCAGTGAGTCTGTCTTATGTGAGAGATGGGTCTGCAGGAGGGAATCCTTTCTAGCAAATCACCACCTTTTTGGAGTGAGCCACCTTTTCAGTGCTGGCTGGAATGGCCACTGGCAGCATTCGGGGGGTATCGCGACACAAGGGTGGTGCAAAAAACTGATACAAAGTATCTCTCACTTGAATACCATTTTGCAACTACTCCTTTCTAGTGGCAGAATTGCCAGAAGTGAGAACTACTGTCAGAAAAGAATTCTAATTCTTGGGACTATAGTAGCTAAGAGATCACAGCAGCACAGCTAGCGCAACTGATGTGTAGGCTAGGGCTCCAGAAATTGAATAAACTAGTCCTCATCTTGACTACTATTCCTTCATTGCAAGCTCATATTCAGTGTAGTGTATCTCAATGTCTATATGTGTCAGAAGCAGAGACCATTTCTTCTGAAAACTTTGGTTACAATAAACCAGTTAGTCTCACAGGTGTGGCAGCACTCTTGGTCTTTTCGTATAGTATCAAATACCACAGGGCTGGCATTACCGGTGATCTTTGCAGTAACATGTATAGTGACTGACTGGTACAACCTGGACCCAAATATGTACTCCTTTTACTTGGTCAGAGCAACAGATAAGTGAATTCTCTCTGTGTAAGGAGGAAACATGCATGACATTAGACAAGAATTATTTATTTATTTATTTATTTATTTATTTATTTATTTATTTGCAATATTTCTATCCCGCCTTTCTCCCCGAAGGGGCCCAAGGCGGCTTACAGCAAAAAGAGAAATACATACAAAAAATACAATATAAAACAATCACAGTTTAAAACAATAACAATTAATAAAAATTAATAAAAACAATATCTAAACATTGATTAAAAAGATAATGGCTACAATTAAAACAGGAGCATAAAAACAGCAGCAGCACCCCCCCCACACACACACACACACACACCCCTGTACCAGCAAGATGTTTAAAAAAGGCAGAGGCTCAGAAGGTTTCTTTGAACAAGAAGGTTTTTAGGCCTCGCCGGAAAGTGTCCAAGGAGGGAGCAGTTCGTAAGTCAAAGGGGAATTATTCTACTGTAACTCTACTGTAATAATGGGAATTACTCCACTGTGTAATTGCTGCCATGCTGCACAGGCCAAGATCTCCAACTATATCCAATACCCTGTTTTAAGAGGCAATTGCTCAATGCTCCACATTCACATGAGTATTCTGCCAGGGAGCTTGCTCAAGCTTGCTGTCTTGGTTTTTACCTTCACTGGTATTTACAACCAAGAGGGAAATGTTTAGGATGATAGAAATCTTTGACACACACCCATACAGAGAGTTGTCGTAAGGATGGCATCAACATAATACACGTTAAGAGTTTTGTGCACACACAAAATGCTAAACAAGTTGTTGTTGTTATTAATGTAGAAAAATGCCACCTCACACCCAAAGCCTGAAAAGTAAGAAATCTAATTAGACAAAAGTCATTAAGTGATTGTTGTGGATATTTTGTTTAAGACCACATGGCGTAACTATGAGAGACATCAGGTTTTTCTGGATACCTCGATTTATTATTTGTGTAGCCTGCAGTTAATGAGACAGCAAGAGGGTTTCTAAATATATGTGTATATATAATTGATGGCTTGGAGGGCAAACCACTAAATGCTGTTCCTGCTTGCCCCTTTCCTTTTAGTGGGGCTTGTTCATCAGCTAGAATCCATAGACTGTCACCTTAGGTCAGGGACGGCCCAACCAAGTACATTGCCCAATGCCGCCCCAACCCGCCACTGCGGCCTCTGCCACAGCGTGCGTACAAGTACAAACACACACACCCTTTTTTTAAAAAGCCCCATACCTCCTCACCTTGTGCCTTCCTCGCTCAATTCTTTTCCAAAAAGAGGAAGTGCAGGACTTCCTGATTTATTTAAAGGGACCCCACAAGAAAGGAGTGAGGTGAGTGGGTAATAACTCTCCCCGTATTTTCTTTTATGTTGTAAGCTGCCTTGGGTCCCTTCAGGGAGAAAGGCGGGGTAAAAATATTGTAAATAAAAAATAAATAAAATAAAATAAAGCAGATTGCTGCTGCCAGTGCAGTTTTTCAGGCACAGGTCGTGGTGATCCACTTCACTACTTATTTCACTCCTTCATTGTGTGGTCGCTTTAAATAAAATAGGAAGTCCTGCACTTCCTGTTTTTGGAAAAGAACCACGTGAGGAAGGAGCAAGGAAAGGAACCAGATCTATGTGGCTCTATCTACGGCAGACTGGAGGAAGGTGGTGGCAGGCTCAGAGTGAAGGGTACCCTCTGCCACTTCCTCTCCTCTGCCACTTGATGCCTGTTCATCCGCTTCATGGATGGGCCAGGTAATCTAGTGCCAGGTAATTATTTTTAAACTCTGAATAGGATTGCATTCATCCATTTTTTTTAAAGAAACCAAAGCGTTTACCTTTGTTTTTATTTTGAAGCAATTTCTTTAACTGAAAAAGATCCCTCAAACAAGCACAGAAAATACAATAATTAAGAAGCTTGTTTGCTGGAACCGGGTTTGGTTCTGACAGGAAGGATTAAGCAGATTTACGACTAGGAATGTGAATTGTTACTGCATTAATTTTTGTAAGTCTTTGGTATTTTCTGCATGCAAAGGATTTTAGCCAGTTAATAAACGAACTCCTTTCCAGAATTAGAGCCAATTGATCTGCTCGCTTTGATTTTCCTTTCTTTTGCCATATCAGCTGAAAACAAGACTCTGCCCCGTTCCAGCTCCATGGCAGCAGGACTGGAAAAAAATGGCAGGACAAGAGTACGAGCCATCTTCTCTCATGCTGCTGGGGACAACAGCACTCTTCTCAGCTTCAAGGAGGGAGACCTCATCACATTGCTAGTGCCTGAAGCCAGAGATGGCTGGCACTATGGGGAGAGTGAGAAGACAAAACTGTGAGTGTGTGTTTGCTTCCTGCAGTTATAGTTTCTGTGGAGGCTCCCTCCTGTAGCCATGTTCTTCGAGATTTTAAAATGTCTACTTGGTGATTTGCTCTCTGCGTAATTGTGTAGGATTGAACTGTCCCAGAGCATAGCTGGAGTGATGGTGGTGTTTTTTCAAGTCTCTTACTACAACCACATAAGAAGATAGCCCAAAAGAAAGGAAAAACCCAAAAACGTGCACCATCGATCTTGGGAAATCCTGTCACATGTTGAACACAAGCCTCTGTTTCAAATAAATTTATGGTTGTTTCATATCCCTGGTGCCTGAAATGCCTTGTGACTTTCCAGTACGTATTGGCTTGCGCAACCTTGGAATCTTCCCCCCTCCTCTTTTTTTAATCTAGCATTTATAGCCTGGATGGCATATAGTGTGCCAAGAGGTGGAATGTATAGTAAACAGTTCTGCCTCCAGCCTCACAGCTTCCATGCTGGTTTTGTGCTAGGGAAGCAAGAAGTTTTAACAGTGAAGGAGCACTGTGGAAAATATAGAGGCATGGAAGAAATTGTAGGCTGTTAACCCCCTGAGTATCTTGTGGCATAACTTGGAACAAAAGCTGCCACTGAGTTAGACTGCTACAGCAGGTTTGCTTTTTCTCCATAAGAAATAGGGGCAAGCTTGTTGCTTGGCAACAGTGGTGTAGGTAAGCTCCTCCACAATCCTTGGGTGTTTGTGAGCTCTTGCTGATAACCAGAATGTTAGTGCTTTAAATTATTAAATCTGGAACTATAGTCTTTTTCCCATCTGTCAGAAAACCTCTTGGCATTTACTGTTCTTTCCATGGAGGCTGGAAGGAATTCAGGCTCTGAAGGGCAAGATGCCTTGTGGTTGGCCTCCCTGACAAATGGCAGTTGCCAAGAAAATTGCTGACCTGATTTAGCAAAACCAGGCTTTGGCACCCTAGCACTGGAGGGCAGGGCAAGTGAGGTGCTAGTCTGCTGCTCTGCTCTTATGACTCATTTAGTCCAAACTTATCTTCACATGGCGAGATGGGAAGCTGAGAGTGGGGGCTGGTGAGCCTCTGCAGCACTGAGCCTGGAGAACAGGAGAATCTTGCAGCAAATGCTCCAGGTGGCAGTGGCATGGCATCTGACCTGGCTAGAACGGATGCAGACACCAGCAGCAGCTCTTTACAAAATCTGGAATATTTTCATTTTGGACCTTTTAAGTAACCACTGGATATGTCCTGTTGGCTGCAAAATGCTTTATACCAGTGGTCTTCAACTGTTTTTGTGCCACGACCCCAACAATAAATAAATAAATAAATAAATAAGGTATGAGGCCCCCCCTCCTGAGACCTGATTCACCCACCTCTGCCCCGTTGCCACCCACCACCACAGCACCAGTAGCCTCATCCTGCTGAGCTCACCCAACCCACACCACCTGCAGTAGGGTCATTTCAGAACAGGAGAACCGAGTCGCAGTTCCCTCCCCCAGCAAAGAGGAGGAGGATGAAATCCCTGTGGAAGGCCCCTCCCCCCGCAGGTTCCCCACTGCACTCCAGCATTTTTCCCCAGCAGCCATTTTTGGTTCCTGTAAGTTGCCGTGACCCCACAAATGAGACTTCACGACCCCATTGGGGTCCCGACCCCAAGATTGAAGAACAGTGCTTTATACACTGGTGGGTGTGGGTATGGGTCGTTTTTGCAGAGCAAAGCTATTTTGCTATGATAGAGCACTTTTCTCTAGTGCGTTGATTCTCAAAATTCTCCCCGTAAGGTGGGAAGAACTCTGAGTGTTTGCAGGAGCGGGGCCAGCGGCGGCAGTGATCCCGGGGATCACCGCTGCCGCTGGGGAAAACGCCCCCGAAAACGCATTTTCTTCACTACTGGGACTTGGGGGGGGGGCTTCAGGGAGGCCTGCATGACACTCCGCAGGCCTCCCTGATCTTCATATCGCCAAAAAATGGCGATTTTTGAGCACTTCTTTTTTCGCGAAACCGGAAGTCGTAGAAAATAGCCGTTTTTCGGCGATGCATGCATGAGCACTTAAGTGGAACAGGGTAGCATCCGGGAACAAGTATTTATTTAAAAGGTTACTTACATCTCGCCTGTCCATCACCTGCAATGCAGACTGCTGTTGATATATCATGAATTGCAGTTTAAGAACAGCAAACTTCAGAATTCGTTTCAAAAAGAAATTAAGAACGTTCCCCAGCTGATGTTACTGGCCTGTATACTACATTGTCAAGGGTAGTATGGAAGCCAAGATTAAGTATCTTTGTGGCAAACCAGCTTCTTCAAGGCTCAAGAAGTTAATGCTCCAGCACTGGAGCTATAAAACTTATTGTTGAGGTTGCATTGGGTCTGACTTTTTCTTGCTTCCCATGCAGTGGTGCAAACTCATTGTTCACCAAATACAAGAGGTGACTGGCAAGGAGCAAGCCTGAGAACTGCAAAAGAGCTGCAAGCTGTATTAGCTTTTTTTCATTTTATATGAGAAAATTTGCTAGCAGAGGCGTCACTAGGACGCGGGTCACCCCAAGGTGGGGGGGGCGTGCGTCACCCTAGCGACCACCCCCACGACTATCTGCGCAGCCATAGGCCGCGTCGTGATTTGGGGGGGGCGACCCGGCTGCACCCTGCCCCGGGTGCCCCTCCGCCCCTTCGCGTCGCCCTCCGGACGCTCCGAGGCTGGCCCGGGAGCTGGCCTCGGAGCGTCCGGCCCGGCCGGCGCTCCAGGACCTTCTGAAAGAAGGCCCGTCAATACGGGAACTTTTACTGTTTTCGTGCATGCGCAGAGACCGTTTCTGAGGGCAAGGGCCTGCCTTCTTTCAGAAGGCCCTGGAGCGCCGACCAGGCCGGACGCTCCGAGATCGGCTCCCGGGCTGGCCTCGGAGCGTCCGGAGGTGACGCGCGCGGGGGTGCGCGCGTCACCCCGTGGCGCGCGTCACCCCGTGGCGCGCGTCACCCCGTGGCAGTCCGCTCCCGTCACTTGACGGGAGCGACGCCACCGTTTGCTAGCATTAAAAACATTATGGTGTCAATGGGGCAAAATGCATTACAATGAGGCCTTTGTAGGAGAGAAATATCCTACCTCTGCTTGGGTTTTGAGGTTTGCTCCTAGGATTGTCCATTGCTTCATTTTCAGTACAAAATACTGGGAGAGCTGTTTTGTATTTCCTAAGCCTGTACATTCACCAGTCCAGAACATTATTGCTTACAGATTGTTGGCATCCTGAATCCCTGCCTTCATGATTTAACTGTTTTCTTGTGGAAAGGATGTTGAAAACGTGTTATGAAAACGTGTTATGGAAGCTCAAAAACCTAGGTCAGCGAGTTTGACTTCAGTACTTTAAATAATTCTGTGCCTATTGTACTCCTAGTACCGGCCCCTTTTAATGTTTTTTTTTTCCCTTGAGAGAGTAACTTGCAAATTTTTCTTTGATCTGCATTCTAGGAGAGGCTGGTTTCCTTTTTCTTACACACGTGTTCTGGACAACAGTGATGCAAGTGACCGGTTGCACATGAGGTAAGAAGGTCATGTTGAATGCTGTCTCCCCATACAAACATGTCATTTAGAAGTGCCACATTTGTATTTTAAAGAGATGAGCCCCACCTTCACCAAACCTGAACGAGTATCTGTCTTGCATTTTCCTTTTCCGGCTCATCTTTTGTCATCAACATATTGTACCCGCTCCAGGTTAGGCAAACAGGTTTTGCAGGCTTTGCTGTGAAAATATTTGGTGCTTTTCATTAGGAGCAACCCAAAGCAAATATGCTTGATGGAATTATTCCCATCAGGATGTTTGTTGATACTAAATCAGTGGACAAGGAGGTGAGTGGGGGATGTTAGGGCCTTGCAGTGGCGTCGCTAGGGGGGTGGGGGGGACAGACCACCCCCGGGTGCACAGCTGGGGTGGTGTCAAAGCCCCTGTATCAGCAGCAAAATGGCAGTGATGGCTGCATAAGCCTCCATGCGGGCCGGCAGCGGCAAGAAATGTTGCCCCCTCCCCCTGCCCACCCCAGGAACGTTTTTGCGCCATGTGACGTCACTCGGGCCGGGGTGAGTGACGCCCCACCCCCGAGTGACACCACGGGGCTGTCACAGGGGGTGCGCCCCTCCTTCAGGGCATAGTTATGCCTCTGGGGCCTTGTGCCTGATCTTAGAATGGGAAGGAATAATGGGTTTGTTTGTAGGCAATGATTCCCCAGTTAAAGAGGGCAGAGAACCTTTTGGATGGCCAGTAGCTGCCACTAGTAAAAAGGGGAAGGTTCAGATAGATAAGGGGCAGTACAGTATTTGGTTTCTGGGACCATTTCAGTTAGGGATTAGGAGCCACATTGGTAGGAAGTGAGCAACGTGGGGCCTTAACTGCTGGTAAAGTGTTCCTTTCTGGAATTCCCATGAGCTGGAGATACTAACCAGATTTATTTCTTGTTTCAGCCAAGGGAAAAGCAGCAGTACAGGTAACCTGCTGGACAAAGATGAAATCCCCCCTCCAGATTATAGCATGTCGTCCCGCCCTTTCCAGGCACAGAATGTCAGCACTTTTAAACAGAGGCCATACAGTGTGGCAGTGCCAGCTTTCGCCCAGGTGAGGCATTTGTTGGGTGGGGTTGGGGTATTTCCCACAGTGAGTGAAACCTGATTCAACTGACTACAGCTGAGGCAGAGGCAACTGCTGCAGGGTATCGATTCTGGGACTACATAGTGCAAAGCACTTTTGGCATTTGGTTTTTCACAGAATGGAGGTCCCAGTATACATTTTTTTTTCTTTTTCTGATATGCTGTTTAATTTTTAAGAGCTAAAGTATGTATTGCCTATCGAGAAGTGGTTTAAACAAGAGTGATGTGTGGGGCTGGAAGTGTTAAAATTGATGTAGTGACATGACCATTTTCTACCTAGTAGCTCTTGTTGCTTTGAAGTGGGCAAATAGCTAGACCTGCTGCCTCTTTCCAGAGTCCTGACTGGTTAGAGCCTAGGGAGGACGTCTGGTCATGGAGGAGAAGGTTCCAACTGGGGGACAGCCTACAAGGAAGTGTTTGTGTATAGAGTTGTGGTTGGCGCTCGCTCCGGTAATAAGGTCACTACACTAGAAAGCCAGATGGAGCAGCACTAGAAATATCTGCTGCTTGCTTGGGATGATTCTCCCCTGTGGGAAAGTCATTTTGGAAGGAATCTACTGACACTGTGGGGCAAATGATTCATATTTTGAGGAATGTTCACTAGGCTGTAATCAACAAGATGTCTAAGCCCTACCTTGACCTTTTTGGAAAATACTGTGGAATAATCGATGTCCTCCTCCTTGCTACTTGATGATATGCTGCTGAAACCCAGTTTAGCATTTCCTATAAACTGTGTAGGAACGTCTGCAAAGCAGAATGCTGGGACAGGAATGCAATAAAATGAGTCTTTGAAGTCGCACTTACCTGGCCTCCTTTTGCGGCAAGCTCTCATTTTGTTTCTGTGCCACATCCGTAGCAATTGAAGTTGCCCTTGTTTTCTGTAGCCAAGGAGCAGAAGCAGAGCTGGGCCCAAAGCACAGAGCTGTGTGTGCGCCTGGGGTGGCTGGGAGGTTGTTTGGCTAAAAGGAGTTCTGGTTGCACCACTGCTGAAGTGAGCAGTCTCCAAGTGTCTCTTTTCTAACCTAGGTCTTTTTCAAGCAGGTGAGGCTTTACTTGCCAACAGGTGCTTATGTTCATTATTTATAGGAGTACCTTATGCCCTACGGTTGTGCAATTAATGAATATTCCAGTGGCGTTCGCCAACTGCTATCTGCTTCCTACCAGCCTTACCCTAGGTCAACAGCCGTAAGTCTCGAAGAACACAATGTTCCCATTGGGATTTCCGAGGGCTGTTTTCTGCCTGATGCATCTTTGTGGCTTAGCCAACATGCATATTCTGGCTCTCCTTTCTCCTTCCACCTTCGTCTAAATGAAGAGTTGAGTTAAATTGCTCTTAAAAAAAAAAGAATAAATAAAGCAGAAAGAGAGATGCAAGCAAAAATGAACGGAAAAACATTTAACCAACCGGCAAATTAATGATTGGTGAGGCACAAAGAGTGGCAGTAAAACCAGCAATATAGCAACCCAACTGGTAACATTGGTTGTTCTGTGAGTGTTTGCTGCTAGAAATGGGTTTCTCACAGGTCAATGAAGCTTATTTTTTCCCCTCTCAGATTTTCAGACCTCCAGAGCTGGGAACTCTCTCTAGAGAGTCGGGAAGACCAGCCCCAGCCAAAATCATAAGCCTAGCAAATTCTCTGGAAGGCAACAGGCAAATCTCAAGGCAAAAGGGCTGCTTGTTAGGAGGTGACATTTGCAATTGAAGCCAGCACTTTGTGAAAGATGGGGAACTGAGTTAGATTGTTCCAGTCCAAAATAATTTTATAGCAGGGACATGGTGTGTGTGTGTGTGTGTGTGTGTGTGTGTGTGTGTGTGTGTGTGTGTTAGTATTAGGCTGCCGAGGGCCTGCCCCACCCATCTCTGTGGGCTGGTCTGTGCAGTGCTTATTTGAGGGTCTGCTGAGAAAGATACATTCCAGAATAATAGTTGTTCTTAGCTTAGCTTCTTCAATGAGGTGCTGGGGCTCAAGTTGCAGCTTTTTGACTTTTCCCTAATTGCAGATATACGAGGGCTAGTTATAACTGCTCAGTAGCTGGGGAAGTATTCTTTCTTCCTCCTTGACATGGTCCCAAGCTGAGCCATGACACTGAAAGTGGGGTGTGGCTTATCCCTACTGAAACCTGGCTTACAGCCCAATCCTAACTAACTTTTCAGTGTCAATGCAGTGGTGCCAATGGGGTGCACGCTGCATCCTGCGTTGAAGGGGGCAATCATGGAGGCCTCCTCAAGGTAAGGAAATGTTTGTTTCCTTACCTTGCGACTGCATTGGTGCTGGAAAGTTGGTTAGGATTGGGCTGTTAGATTCAGACATGACTAGGGAGTTTAAATTTACCTGAGTGTGGCCCCAGCATTTGTGCTAGAGGTAGTCAGCCATCTGTGCTAGAGGAGATGCAAACAGCTGTCTGATAGACATGTTTATGCCCAGAATAAGTGATATTTACCAGGAAGAGTGAGGGAAAAACGAACTCGCATTTTTATGACGGGGTGCATTCACAGTCCTGGCCCCTTTGGGCTTGCTGTCTTCAGCGTCATCACTTGTTTACTAAAGCAAGTTGAGCAAACAGCTCTTCTGGGCAGACTGTGTATTTTTATTCAGAATGGAAGAAGCCATCTCCAACTAACCCTTGGTTCACAATTCTCTTGCCTAGCAGTGGGGTTTTGAAGTGGACCATATCTGGACTGGTGACATGACTTGCCTCCCACCAACACCACACGCCAGGAAAAATAAGCACTTGTACCCCCTTTTCTGTATGCTTTAGAGCATGGAGATGGAATGGGAAGGCTGCATTTCTGTAGGTGCTATACCCGTTTCATCCATTCTGCTGACGTCTTGAACCATCTCTTTGGCATTATGTTGTGGGAGAGGGTATAATGTTCAAAAGAGATGGAGGATTCAGAGTCCTGTGCCTGCTTCCACCAGAAATGGCAAATGCTGTCAATCTGCTTTTTTCCACAGGGTGCATCTGCAATGCATCCAGTATTTTATGTAGCCCCACTTCAACATCCTGCGTTGCATGTCTGCAAAGTGGCATAGAGCCTTCTTCCAAAGGCAGTACTGAATGTGGAATTCTGTTTTTATCCTCAACTTCTGTATCTTTGCTATCTAAAGTTGCTCTCTGGTGAATGAAACATACTTTTCATCTTTCGTTGGTGCTCATTTACCTTTCATAGCTAAGCCCTTTGGGGAACCAAATGCTTTGACTTTGAGCCTGAGCACTCTTTGGGTTCCATTGCAGTTTTTATTTATCTTCTATTGCTGTCTTTTGACAAAAGATTAATGTGGTACTTTCTGTTAATTAACATCCTGGCTTCGTTTTCTCATTTGTAGGGCCTGGATGACTATGGGACAAGATCCTCAAGCAGGTAAGAGCCTTGCACTTCCAGCCCATTATAGAGATGCAAAATAAATGTTAATAAGGGAGGCTGCAGTATCTCTGGATAGAAGATTGGATACACACGCTTCCCATAGGCACAAGCCTTTTGTAAGCACTGGAAACGGAATACCCAGAAGGAAGAGTCCTCTGCCATCCAGTGCAAGGCAAGAGGTTTGTTAGGTAACAGATTAATCTGGTGTAGAGCCTTCATAGGGAGATTATTTTAGTGAAACCGTGCTGTAGTGAACTCGGGATTCCCTAGGAAGTATGAAGAGGTTCCACAACGTGAAGACCAGTAATGACAGACAAGTTGTCCTGAAAGACAGCTTGCCTACACACTGCCAGTTCCCCCCAACAACACGAAGCCATGGGAGAGCGTTGGGTATGTCATAGGGCACACTGTCAATTCTTGTCGGCCTATGGTGGGGACCTCACAAACCTGGCCAGTGCCCCATGTGATCTATCTTCAAGCACTCTGGTTCCATGGCAGATGTGCAGGACTTCCTTGGCAGATGAGTTGATGCAAAAAGGTTTATCTGAAGAGAGAAAGCTTGAAAAACATTATGGTGAAGGAACAGTCAGTGCAGTCTTAACTGCATTATGGGCCCCCGGGCACCAACACGATCGCAACCCATTTCCGGTTTTCCGACAAAACTGGAAGTGGATCGCGATCGCATCGGAGGGCCGTTCTGAGGTGCGGGGAGGCCTGCATAGGGGTCTGCAGGCTCCTCGCACTCCCCGGGGGACCAGCACATCCCTCAGGGATGGTTTTTAAAAAAGCGCTTTTTAAACCCTTTTTCCCATGGTGGCTCGATCGGGGGGGGGGGAGGCCCTATGCTCGTGAGGCAACTGCCCAGCATGCCCAATGGGTAAGATGTCTCTGGGAACAGTAGCCTAGGTTTGGAAATGTGAAAATATGAACAAATTTAAAATGTTAAATTGGAATGCTTTTTAATTTAGTGAGGGAAAGTGATTAACCTTTCAGGCAATAAAGTGGAGTGGGGGTGGGAATCTCTGTAGTTTGAGAAACCCCCAAATCCAAAATTGGATGCTTTTTTTCCATGGCATTAGTCTTAGTCTGGATTGGTCATGTGATATCCAGCCCACAGCGTATTGGACTCCTGGCTGCCATTATGGCAGCATCCTGGCGCTCATAGTGCAGGTCCCAGAAGCTCTCCCCTCTAACACAAGTGACAGGACTTCCTGTTGGCTTCCTCAACACAAAGGAGTTGGGCAGACTCTTAGATCCCCAATCTAAAAATAACTGGAATGGTTTTCTAATTGTTCTCTCCCAGTTTGGTATTGCAGCAAGGGAGTAGAGAGGCACAGAATTGCTCTTGTTGACCATAAATTAAAGGACACCCTGTCCTCCCCACAGTAGGGAGACAGACCATCCTCATGGTGTCGATGCCGTTGCTGAATTGTAGGTAGGATGGAGCTGCCCATGTAAGCTGTAGTGAAGCTCAGCAGTACAGAGGATGGCCAGATCACCTCTTCTTCCTTCCCCCTTCTGCTCCCTCCACACCCCTCCAGCTTCCAAAACCAAAGGGATACTGCATTGCGCTCAAGATGTGTTGGTGTTTGGTGGTGTTGCCCATCAGGTTTTTTTTTGTTTTTTTATATATTTTTTTGGTGGTGAAGTGCAGTTTGGCAGTATTCTGTGCTTTTTCTTTCTATTCCACAGCGGCAGTGGCACTTTGGTCTCTACAGTGTGAGAGAAGGAACCTTGACTAGAAATGGCAGCTGCTGCTTGGAAGAGTTTTCTGCTTCTCTGTCCTTTCCGTTTTGTTTCTTCTTCCTTCTTCTGCGCAATCTCCTCCCACCTGCCCCTAAAAAAACCCACTCATTCTTCTTCTCCTGGATTTCTAACTCTTGTGATCATTAAGGAACCCATGGTGCTGCTATCTCCCTACTCCCTGGTGTTTGTAAACACCCTTTTCCAAGCAGAAAATATCAAAACGGGGATTGTTAGGTTTTTTTCACAGCAGCAGCCGCCGCCGCCGCCTGAATGCAGTTTACATTTAAACTAAACTAGATGGAGATCCTGCATCTTTCTCTCTCTTTGTATTTTGTAATTTTTTAATAAACACACTATCCCTTTTCAAAAGCTTTAATGTGAGCTGCACATTAATAGCGGAATAAATGGGAAAAAAACCACCCTTTTAAAAAATAAATCCAGAAACAAATATGCATGGCCTATGGTGTACGTACTGTTACTTCCACTATCCTTTTTTGAATTCTACCATGATGCCAGTTTTCTGTGTCTAAAGGGAAAGTGCATAGAGTTGCTAGAGAGGCTGGTCGCCCTCAGTTGATCTTCAAGGGTTGCTTTCGTAAAAGTGGATCGTGCCGGGGCATGGAGTGAGGTGGCTGGTTCTCAGACTGTTAACCTGATCCAGCCAATTAAACTGAGCACCAACTTGGTGTCCATTTTTTAAAAGCTTTTGTTTTATATATGCATATAATTATATATATATATATATAATATATATTTTTTGTAGGAAGGTATTGTTACCTCATGGTTAGTGCTCTGGGGTACTGGGAGTCGCAGGGAGGGCAGGGATATTTCGTTGAATTATGCAGCTTGCCACTTCAATCCAAAGACTTCTTAGCATTGGAGGGGTGGGTTTGCTTGTTTTTTCCCTTTGGGTGGAGGATGGGTGATGTGATGGAATGACCGTTGTTAGGGGGTGGAGTGAGGTGTGAACCTGGTGGATTTTGGCAAAATTCAAGTTTTAATTTCCTAAAATGCTGTCAATCTTCTTTGTGTGTCTTGATTAACTTCAGAGGCAAACGAGGTAGAATTGGAGTTAATGGCTACTGGTATTGCTTCTTCAATCACTGAATTCTGGGAAGTCAGTCACGTGGCCCTTGTTAAAGACCTGACATTTTCAGTTCCGGTCGAAAGTCTACAGTATAGAGCTGTATACCCCTCCTTTTATGAGCCCAGTGCGATTTCAAAACCAAAACAACACAAAAATAATAATTGACCTGTATGGGAGGCTGCTGTATCCATCTTGACTATATGTATATATGAAAGATCTATCTACACACATAGCAGAGGTTTTATTTGTTTTATATAATAGATTTGGGGCAAATGTAATAAGAACCTCTTTGCACTGTTGTCATAACTTTGCTCAAAAGACTTTTCCATCCAGGGTATTCTGTAGTAGAAGAATGTATGTAGAAAACTAAACAAAGCAAAACAAAAATACGCAGAATTTGTGTGAAAACTGTAAAAGTGCTGAAAAAAAAAACTTTTTTAAAAGAAAAACAAAGCAAAAAATAACAAAGCCCTGTATTGAGTTGTTTGAATAAAAGTTTGATTTCCTCCATTGAGTTGGGCTTCAGTAATTTTCTTCAATTTTACTGCCGCCAGCACTGATAAGTCATACAGTCACTGAAGTGTGTGTATTACTAGATGTTGTTTTCTGTTCGCTTGCCATGCTGAAACACCTCTCCTTTTCACCTCCCCCTATTTTCTATTCCACCCCTGTCCACTTACAGTTTCTTGACTGCACAAAGGGCTTTAAAGCCCTTCCAACAATTCTGGGGGCAAATTCTTATTATTCCTATGTAGATGAAGAGCTGAGGCTGAGAAAGCAACTGGCTCAAGACCACACAGAGCATCTGTGGTTGAACTGGGTTTTTAATTTGGATATCCTGAAACCCCCATAAAGCTCTTTCCAACAAACAACATTGGTCAGTTATTAAATTGGATATTCGTTAGGAATTTGCTGTGGGAGATAGGGATTCATTTGGCTCCAAAAGCTGTCACAGTTTTGCTTAGTTAACTTGACTGTCTCTGCAACTGATGGGTTTTCATCATAGCAATTGATAACCTTGTCACATGGCACCCATTTTTGTATAATGCGCTAGTCGTCTGGCTGGTCATTACAATTTTATTGTAGCACAGAAATGTGAGGTTTGAGGATTCAGTAAGTTCAGCCTCCTCTTTCTGGGCACCTAAAACAATCGTTTCTGATTTTTTTTTGGGGGGGGGGAAGCAAACTAGTGTGGGTTTCCTTTTTTCTCCTATGACTATGTTATCCATGGAGTGATCAGAATTATCACACAAAAGTCTGGTATCCTGAAGCTTTCAGCATGCAGAGCCTCTGAGCAATTATTGCCATGTGATCTTTATTATGGCTTGTCGCCTTAGACATTCAACCTCCTTTTTCTACCTGTCTCTGAGATTTGAATGTTGCTACTAAGTAAAGAGAGGTAGGTTCTTTGAAGAAGTTTTCCAATTTTACGTGGAGAAGTGAGGGAGGGATATGTCTGAAAATGATTAAACTTTATTTTGTAGGGAGTCAAGTTCTGGTCCTTTCCAGATTGGCCAAGGACTAAGAAGAAATCTAAAAAGAACCAGAACTTGTATTCATTCTTCCTCACTATCGCCCTTCCATCACTGTCATTTGGTGGCAATGAATTACCGGTAATAGAGCTGTAAAGTTGCCAGAGGTGACAAGTGCAACTTGTTCAGACTTGGGATGCAAGGAATCTGGGCAAGCTGGAATCTCATCCTGAGATCTCTCTTGGCTGAATGTTATGAATCCCACGGGCACTGTCTGCTCCTGCTTGAAATAACTGCTGTCATTAATTAATTTTATTTTGGTTACTTATGGAGTATGCATGCATTCCAAGAACTGGTCTACAAACAGCCTCTCTATTTTTCCATTACAGCTCTGATGTTGAAGTGGCCAGGTTTTGAGATGTGTCCCTGACTGTGTATAGTTGTAAGTTAAGCATTTGTTTTTTCACGTGCCAACTCCTTTCCTTCCGCCCCCTCACCTCACTCCTAAGTGTGCTCTGGACCGACTCTTTAACTACTGGTGAATCTGGAATCAGAATATGGGGATGGAGGGTGTCAGTGACTTTGGAAACAGTCCTGCTTTTGAGCAGCTACAGACATTCTATTGGGGAATTCCATTCTCCGCAGATAATTGGCCAGTTCAGAGCTTCGCTTGCTCGCTTGCAACTCAGACCACTGGTAGGAGTTTCTTTGCCTTCCTCTGACTGATGGAAACCGGATTCCTTTTCCTCCACTGACCTGTGGAACAAACCTCCATGCTTCTGTTTCTGCAATCCAATCCTACATCCGCACAACTCCTAGCATAATGCCTACCCCAGTCTCCCCATTCAGCCCCCTTTTTTGCTGCATCACTCCTGGGTAGACTTTTTGTTGGGTGCTTCGAAACCTGGGCAGCTGGGGTCTCTCTCTGGTTTTAGGCTTGTGGTTTGGACCTTTTGCACAGTCATGGTGATGTTTTGCTAAACCTTTTGCAAAATGTTATGCAGTGGACCTCAGTTCACTGGCTTCCTTCCCCACTTAATCTGATAGATTCCTTGGTTGCTCTTGTTCAGCTTTTTGTCTTCCATGCAGGGCTTTGCCCAGAACACATGCACTCCAGTCCAAAGCACAGGGTGTGCATTCATGAACCAAAACAATAAAAAGGAGAGACCCTGACTCCAAATGAACATGAAGGCAGCTTCATGTGCATGGTGGGAATGTGTGCTGTGCATGGAATTGTATGTGGTGTTGCTCCTCTGGTCAGGGGCGTATCCATGCATGTGTAGGATCTCCCATGCATGCAAGAATATCCTGGATGAAGTAACAAGTGTTCTTCACTGCTAAGATGGGGAGCAGTTGTCTCTTCAGTACAAACATCACAAGGCAAAACATAATGATGAGTGTTCAAGCCTTTGGAAATAGTGGGACAAGTACAGGATGAGGGAGACCTGGCTTGGCAGCAGTGTGCATATCTTAAAGCACAACCCTATGCATGACTGCTCAGAAGGGAGCCGTACTAAATTCAATGGGATCTTCTGTATTGGATTGCAGTCTTAGTGGACCACAAGTGAACATAAGCCAGCAGTGTGATGCACCTGTGTTAACAGAGGCATAGAGTCCAGATCACGAGAAGTAATCATTCCACTCCATTCTGCCCTAGTCAGAACTCACTTGGGATACTGCGTCTTATTCTGGGCACCACATTTTAAGAAGAACAACACTGATAAGGTGGAATGGGTCCAACTTGGAGGAGGGCAACCAAGATGGCAAGAGGTCTGGAAACCAAGTTCTATGAGGAACAGTTTTAATTGCTTGCTCTGTTTAGCCTAGAGAAGACTAAGGAGGGGAGATATAATAGCCACTTTCAAGTAGCTGAAGGGCTGTCACAGAAGAAGGGGAGACGTTGCTCTCTGTGCTCCTGAGGGCAGAACTAGAACCAATGGGTTGAAACTACACGGAAGCAGATCTAGCCTCATGTCTAGCCTCAGTTTAGGCAGATTTAGGCTAGAATTTCCTAATTTTCTAACTGTCTGGAACAGTCTGCCTTATGCAGTAGAAGGTTCTCCATCATTTGAGGTTTTGAGCAGAGCCTGGACAGCCACCTCAGGGACACTATAGCGGTTACCTGCACTGATTTTGGGGTTGGACTAGATGAACTCCAAGCTCACATCCAACTCTAATATTCTGTCATTCTAAGCAAATTAGTGGCAACAGTATTTTTCTGAAATAACATTTAACGAACCGCTGTCCCTTCAGTAACTGAGGGCCCAATACTATCTAGGCCTTGTGCTGCCGGAATTAGTGTTGCAGCAATGCAAGGCCCTTTATGGCGGTGTGAAGCCGGGCCGTTGTTGTGCACTTTCAGGCTGCTGCCACAAATGGTAGTGGGCTCCCGGAAGCTCCGCCACTCCCAGTAAGTTGGCAGCAGGGGCGTGTCATGGGCGCAGAGGGCAGGGGGTGGGTCCCGGTGGCAGTGACTGGTGCCAGAATCCTATCCCCTCTTTTTGAACCCATCCCACCCCTTTTGTCTCTTTGGACCTATGCCAGTTATATAGCTGGTGTAGGTCCAAGGAGACTCATAGGCCACCAGGAGGCCTACGGAAAGCTAAGGGATTTTTTTTCTTGCCTATCCCAGGCCTCCTGATCACTCCCCCCCTCATTAGATGCAGCATGCACCCCGTTGGCACAGCTGCATCGTCGCCAGTGGTGGAGGATAAGATTGGGCTGTGATTGAAGTCCATGGACTTAATGCTCTAAATAAATTAAGGTATGTTTTACAGCAAAAAAAAACAAAAAAGAGGGGGGGTGCATTTATTTATTTATTTATTTATTTATTTATTTATTTATTTATTTATTTAATCTTTCTGTACTTCTTGGAGTCGATATTCTTACACTCTCTCCACAGCGATTTGAGACGTGTGCTGCTAAACATGTTGGTCCAGTTAGATTGCCAGACAGCCACTTTCATGCACTACAGCAGCATAATAGAATGAATGTCAGATTAGGGCTGAGGTGTGGTGATAATGGAACAGGATTAGCCTCCTCTTCTCCTCTGCCTTGTCTCTTCTACCCCCTCCCCAAAGCACCATCCTCAACTCTGAATTTAAGCACAGAGACTTCCTTGCCTTCCTGTCAGGCTCTTGAGTTACCCCTCCCTTTCTCACTTGCCATTACAAAAATAGTTAACTCTTCCTTGATGAGTCACAGCGCAAATAATTTAATACTCCCCCCCCCCCCAGTTCCTTTCAGTTCCAAAGATCTATTTTAACATCCCCTGGGAGAAAAATGATCTGAGCTTCTGCATTAATTAAGTAGGGGGAATATTAATTGTCTGTGCTTTAAAAATAGGATAATTAATCTTGCTGTTAAATAGCAGGCCTCTTAAATAATAACTGCAAAGTGGTGCTGGTATCCAAAAGATGCCCAATTTCCCCCTCTTGGAATAGTTTTTGAACCACTTCATATGAGACATTTTTGTATTTGGGTGTGATGCCAGATTATAAAATACATGTTAGTTGCATCAGAATAAACTGTGTGTGGAAAAGGGTCATTTGTCTCTTTTTAAACAGCACACTAGCTGTTGTTAGTTTTCTATATTTTAAAGGGATATGCATGGGAAATGGCATGTGTGCACATGTCACATCAGATGTGGCCCACATTTTGCACTTCAGTACAGTACCATGCAATAATATCCCACATGAAGCAGCCCCTCAGAGTTCCCGTTCTGGAATTCAAACACACAAAGCCATTGGTGTGGTGATATTTTCCCGTTCTGGAATTCCCGCTATAGGAGATGCTCCTTCTAACATCCCATCCTGGTGTCCATGGTTTCCATTCAGGAGCTACTTGGGGAAGTAATTAAAGCCACCTGAGTTCTGTTTGGAAACACGGTTTAATTTTCTGAGAAGGGAGCACAGCGTCAGCCGAACAAATTGGGGGGGGGGGGAATGTTACTGTCCATGCATCAGTATCCAATCCCAAAGCGTGCAAGTAATGTCTGCACAAGGTGGCACTTGGGGAATATTATATCAGGGCGGGGTACCCCCCCCCAAAAAAAAACACCCACCCGCCCCCCACACAGAGGAAAACTGTTTAAATAGTGAAGGCGATTCCACTTAATAAATATGTGCCTGAGGGTGAGCCTGAGATCATCGAATGAAGCTGCTGTTTGCTCACTCGGCCTCGGTTCCCACCTGTGACTCGTAATTTTTTTTTAAAGAGAAAGTTCCTATTTTTCCAATGTAAGGGATTTTCAAGATAATTTTGAGTATATGCGATATAAGCTTTACGCGCTGGAATGTAACCCTCACGTAAGATGAGGGATGACTATACTCGTTCATCTGGGCATGACAAAGAGAAGGTAAGAAAGGAAAGGCAACTAATGTAAACAAAAAAAAGGAGAAGACTCTAATTATGGTACAATGAAAATGGATCTATTTTGCCTACAAGTTTTGAAAATCTGTGGCTTGTATTCTAAGGAGCGTGCATAGAAGGAAGCTTATAGAAGCAAACTTCCCCACTGCCGCCTCCTGCACGGTAGCCCTTTGTGTTCACCAAAAATCCACCCGGGAGGGTCAGGGGACCCCACCCCCAACAAGACTGCAGAGGGCTGCAGAATTAAAGGGAGATCAGCAAAAATCCCAGTGGGTCCCGTCCCCCCATGTGAACAGACATGATACTTGGGACGGGACACAAGCCTTTGTCAGTAGTCTACAGAATTGATAGAGAACAAAGTAGCCTCATTCACAGTACTCCGACTAACAGCACAACCCTATGCATGTTTACTGAAAGGTAAGGCCTACTATGTTCAACGTGGCTTTTAGGTTAATATGTGTAGGATTGTACCCTAAGATTTTCAAAACACATTGGACAAAATAAATCAATTTTCTGTACATTTTAAGATGCTTTCCTCTTTCACTCTTTTTGTCATTCTTCTGGACAACAAAACCTGTGAAATAGGTCACTGTTTTTCTTGTTTGGGGAAGTTGTTCATGATTTTGCCTCGGGTCATGCTACGAGGGTTTGGCTCAGTACGGATTTAAACCCCAGCTCTAATGTTCTTTATCTAATGGCTCTGTGTAGGTCCCTGTCTCTCTCTAGACTGATCAGGCAGTGGCCATGCATGCCAGAACCCACCCCATAATTTCTTCCTGGCTTTCCCAGCACTTTTAAAAAAACTAAATCAGTTTTTGAAGCATGCCTTCAGTTTTAAGGCTATGGCTGTTGGTATGTGGTAGGTCACAGTGAAAAGGCATTAAGTCATCAGAAGTCGTGTGTTGCCCTGTCCTCCAAATTTTAGAAAAATTGTTTTTCTAAAATTTTCTTTGACATAGGAAGACCCACTGTGACAGAACAGAGTTTCATAGAATCAGAGTTGGAGGGGACCTACAAAGATCACTGAGTCGACCCTCTGCCAATGCAGGCAGTCCACAACTTTGAATTGCTTGTGCTATGTTGAATTTTGAATCGCAACTTTGAATCACTTGCTATGTTGAATGAAAGATGTGAATCCTTCTTCTGTAAAACTGGATCTTTAGACATACCAAATGTCCTATTCTTCCAAACCCTTGGGAGATTTTTCCCAGAAGTCTGGACAAATGACTTATTCCCAAGTCTTCTCTCTCTCTCTCTCTCTCTCTCTCTCTCTCTCTCTCTCTCTCTCTCTCTGTGTGTGTGTGTGTGTGTGTGTGTGTGTGTGTGTGTGTGTGTGTGTGTGTGTGTGTGTGTGTGTGTGTGTGTGTGTGTGTGTGTGTTGGAACACTGTGGTATGGGGAAGGAGGAGGGCATGGTGTTCACAAGACTTTTCTCTCTTTCACAGTGAGTCTGGTTTTAAGCTTTTTGGATTCCACGCCAGAAATGTGTGTATGCCACTTCCTGCAAAGTTTGAGATGTCAAAGTGATCAGAGTCACTATCCTTTTATTCCCAGTTCCCAATGCTGACTTTCTGATGGGGTCTTTTCAGAAGCACACCGTCTTGACCTTTGTCCTCAACATGGGAGTGGCAGTGGTTGACTTATTGTGAACTTGATTTCAAAAGTAATCATGGTATCGTTCAAGAAACAAATAGTCCCGTTCCATTGTGGCGTCCTATAGAGCTGGGTTTATGCGAAAGAGAATGCTCTCGGCCTATAAGGGAAGCGTTGATTGATAGCTGGACAGCAGGTTTGCATACACAAAATGAGTTTTGTTTGGGAGTTGGCCAGGTAACGTGCGGTTCTATGTCTATCTTCATCTGCTTGGGTGAATACTTAGAGCAAGGTGCTACGGACTGTGGACATCCTGTGCACCGAAATCCTCTGAAGCTGGAAGAGAACGTGTGTATTGGTGGTGTATCCTGTCTCTGTGTGTGTGTGTGTGTGTGTGTGTGTGTGTGTGTGTGTGTGTGTGTGTGTTCTGTGCAGTAGTACTGTTGGGAAACTGGCACACAAGTATTGGCCGCCTCTTCAGAATAGTAATGGTAGCAAGCAACATGGGTTGGACTACGGGATAGACCATGAAAGACTTGTCTTCAGAACATATGTATGACAAATTTAGACAGAGCTAAGCATTGGTGCCCCTTCATGGATCATTGCCTTGTCGTGGCGAAGGGGCTTGCGTAACTCAATGAAGCCATGAGCTATGCCGTGCAGGGACACCCAAGACGGACAGGTCGTAGCAGAGAGTTCTGACTAAAAGTGATCCACTGGAGAAGGAAATGGCAACCCACTCCAGTAACCTTGCCAAGAAAATCCCATGAACAGTACCAAAAGGCTAAAAGATATGACGCCGGAAGATGAGACCCTCAGGTCGGAAGGTGTCCAATATGCTACTGAGGAAGAACGGAGGACTATTCCAAGTAGATCCAGAAAGAATGAAGCGGTTGGGCCAAAGCCAATAGGACGTCCAGCTGTGGATGAGTCTGAGGTTGAAAAGAAAATCCAATGCTGCAAGGAGCAATACTGCTTAGGAACATGGAATGTGAGGTCTATGAATCAAGGCAAGCTGGATGTGGTCAAAAATGAGATGATAAGATTGAACATTGACATCTTGGGAATCAGCGAACTAAAATGGACGGGCATGGGCGAATTTAAGTCAGGTGACCATCATATCTACTACTACTATTGTTAGTAATGAATCCCTTAGAAGAAATGGAGTAGCCCTCATAGTCAATAAAAGAGTGGGAAAGGCAGTACTGGGGTGCAACCTCAAAAACGACAGAATGATTTCAGTTCGAATCCAAGGCAAACCATTCAACATTACAGTAATCTAAGTGTATGCCCCAACCACTGATGCCGAAGAAGATGAAGTTGACCGGTTCTATGAAGACCTACAACACCTTCTAGAACTAGCACCCAAAAAAGATGTCCTTTACATCATAGGAGACTGGAATGCTAAAGTTAGGAAATCAAGAAATAAACGGAACAACAGGCAAGTTTGGCCTTGGAGCGCAAAACGAAGCAGGGCAAAGGCTAACGGAGTTCTGTCAAGAGAACACGCTGGTCATAGCAAACACTCTTTTCCAACAACACAAGAGGCGACTCTACACATGGACATCACCAGATGGTCAATACCGAAACCAGATAGATTATGTGCTTTGCAGCCAAAGATGGAGAAGCTCTATACAATCAGTAAAAACAAGACCTGGAGCTGACTGTGGCTCAGATCATGAGCTTCTTATTGCAAAATTCAGGCTTAAATTGAAGAATGTAGGGAACACCACTAGACCAGTCAGATATGACCTAAACCATATCCCTTATGAGTATACAGTGGAGGTGAAGAATAGATTTAGGGCATTAGACCTGGTAGACAGAGTGCCTGAAGAACTATGGATGGAAGTTCGTAACATTGTACAGGAGGCAGCAACGAAAACCATCCCAAAGAAAAAGAAATGCAAGAAAGCAAAGTGGCTGTCAGATGAGGCTTTACAAATAGCTGTGGAAAGAAGGAATGCAAAAAGCAAGGGTGAAAGGGAAAGATATAAACAACTGAATGCAGATTTCCAGAGAATAGCAAGGAGAGATAAGAAGGCCTTCTTAAATGAACAATGCAAGGAAATCGAGGAAAACAACAGAATGGGGAGGACTAGAGATCTCTTCAAGAAAATTGGAGATATCAAGGGAACGTTTTGCGCAAAGATGGGCATGATAAAGGACAAAAAAGGCAGAGACCTAACAGAAGCAGAAGAGATTAAGAAGAGATGGCAAGAATACACAGAAGAACTATACAAGAAAGATCTTAATGTTCCTGATGACCACGCTGGTGTGGTCACTGACCCAGAGACAGACATCCTAGAGAGTGAAGTCAAGTGGGCCTTAGGTAGCATTACTAACAACAAAGCTAGCGGAGATGATAATATCCCAGCTGAGCTACTTACAATCCTAAATGATGATGCTGTGAAAGTGCTGCACTCAATATGCCAACAAATTTGGAAAACTCAGCAGTGGCCAAAGGATTGGAAAAGGTCAGTTTACGTTCCAATTCCAAAGAAGGGCAGTGCCAAAGAGTGTTCAAACTATCGCACAATTGCACTCATTTCACATGCTAGCAAGGTTATGCTCAAAATCCTACAAGCTAGGCTTCAGTAGTACGTGGACCGAGAACTACCGGAAGTACAAGCTGGGTTTCGAA
Organism: Plestiodon gilberti rubricaudatus; assembly: GCA_026170595.1. NCBI lineage: Eukaryota > Metazoa > Chordata > Lepidosauria > Squamata > Scincidae > Plestiodon > Plestiodon gilberti. The sequence continues at coordinate 149,765,963 of JANXHW010000002.1, read as the reverse complement.
GAGGCAGAGGAACTAGAGATCAAATTGCCAACATGCGCTGGATCATGGAGAAAGCACGAGAGTTCCAAAAAAAAACCACCTACTTCTGCTTCATTGACTACGCAAAAGCCTTTGATTGTGTGGATCACAACAAACTGTGGCAAATTCTTAAAGAGATGGGGGTACCAGACCATCTTACCTGTCTCTTGAGAAACCTGTATGCGGGTCAAGAAGCAACAGTTCGAACCGGCCATGGAACAACCGATTGGTTCAAAATTGGGAAGGGAGTACGGCAAGGCTGTATATTGTCACCCTGCCTATTTAACTTATATGCAGAGTACATTATGAGAAATGCAGGGCTGAATGAATCGCAAGCCGGAATCAAGATTGCTGGGAGAAACATCAACAACCACAGATATGCAGACGATACCACCCTAATGGCAGAAAGTGAAGAAGAACTAAAGGGCCTCTTGATGAGAGTGAAAGAGGAGAGTGCCAAAGTTGGCTTGAAACTCAACATTAATAAAACTAAGATCATGGCATCTGGTCCCATCAATTCCTGGCAAATAGAAGGGGCAGAAATGGAAGCAGTAACAGATTTTACTTTTTTGGGTTCCAAGATCACTGCAGACGGAGACAGCAGCCATGAAATTAAAAGACGCTTACTCCTTGGAAGGAAAGCTATGGCAAATTTAGATAGCATAATAAAAAGCAGAGTGACTTGGCAAGTGACTTGCAGAAGTGCTCTATCGTCCAACACTATAAAAAATGTTCCTTCAGCCTGTCCCCCACAAAGAAATAACACTGAGGTGGCAGTTTTGCAAGTGTGAATCGCACAAACCTGGATGGGAATGGGCAAGAACATTCTACAAGATCCCCATAGATCAAATAGGAAAATCTCAAGAAAAGAGGTTTCTTAACTGTGCAAGAGATGCACCTGGTGTGTGTGTGTGTGTGTGTGTGTGTGTGTGTGTTGCTCAAGTCTTATATAGGATGTCTATCTTGAAAATAAAGCAGACTGCCTGTTTTGTCTTAGAAGGATCTACAATCTGAGATACGTTCTCCTTGGCCTGAACTCAGCAGGTCTGGCAAAAGCACTGTCCTCTGCTCCTGAGCAATGCTCAGCCAATTTTTGCAGGTTGGCAAGCAGCTGCTGCAACACTCCTTCATGTCAGCCTGTGCCAAGATGCATCAGGCATGCAGTTCACTGATGGTTGAAAGTGCCTCCCCTGGGTCTACCCTGTGTGCCCTTACAGGGGCAGCCTGCACCTGAGAGGATAGTAATCCCACAGTAGCTACTTGTTAACAAGTGTTTGGAGAGCAGCAGCTTGCCCTGGATATACACAAGGTGTTCTGGAGGAAGTGATGCTATGCATGTGGGTGCAACAGAAATATCAATAAAATGTGTCTCTGATTTGCAGCGGGGCTGAGGAGGGAGGAGCAAAAGCCACATATGCTGAAAATAGCCCAGTTGCTTGGGAGACCTTGAATGCATTTCTACAGTCCAAGGGCAGCTTCTTCCTCCACAGCCTGTGTGCATCCACGTTAAGAGCCTGTTCCTAGGAAGGCTGTTTTTTCATAATCAAGCTGTTTTTCTTGATTGGCTTTGCAACAGCCATTTGAGGCTGTGCTCCATTAGGGAATGTTTTGCAGGTGGTTTGCATTAATATCTCAGAGGACTTGCTTCCCATTCTTCAGACCACTCTCTTTGAGCAGCTAACACAAAGATTCTACACCTCTGGTTACCCTAATAGTCAGGTACCTTAATTTCAGACTTTTGTCTTACACAAAGTGCTTCCCCAAAGCCTAAGTAGAGCCTTGCTGAATCGTACCGGACCACAGATCCGCCTAGACCAGCATCCTGTCCACTGGACGCCTCTAAGAATTCCACAAGCAGGGCATGAAGGCAGCAGCCGTCCCTTATTGTTGTTGTTCAGTCGTTAAGTCGTGTCTGACCCTTCGTGATCCCATGAACCATATCCCGCCAGGCCTTCCTGTCCTACACTATCTTCCTGAGTTCGCTCATTTTCATGTTCGTTGCATCGGTGATGCTGTCTAACCATCTCATCCTTTGCCTTCCCCTTCTCCTTTTGCCTTCAATCTTTCCCAGCATCAGAGTCTTCTCCAGAGAGTCCTCTCTTTGCATTAGGTGGCCAAAATATTTGAGCTTCAGCCTCGGTACCTGTCCTTCCAGGGAACAGTCAGGGTTGATTTCATTTAGGATTGACTGATTTGATCTCCTAGCAGTCCAAGGGACTCTCAGGAGTCTTCTCCAGCCCCACAGTTTGAAAGCATCTATTCTTCGGCGCTCAGCCTTCCTTATGGTCCAACTCTCGCAACCATACATTGCTACTGGGAACACCATGGCCCTGACTATACGAACTTTTGTTGGCATGGTGATATCTCTGCTTTTTATTATGCTGTCTAAGTTTGCCATAGCTTTCCTTCCAAGGAGTAAGCGTCTTTTTAATTTCATGGCTGCTATCTCCATCTGCAGTGATCTTGGAACCCCCAAGAGTAAAATCTGTTACTGCTTCCATTTCTGCCCCTTCTATTTGCCAGGAATTGATGGGACCAGATGCCATGATCTTATTTTTATTAATATTGAGTTATTAACGTCCCTTATTGCTCCCCAGCAATTGGAATTCAGTGGTATTTTGCCTCTGAACATCGATGTCTCTTAAAGCCATCACAACATCCCCAAATAAATGGAGGAGCCATAACTGATAGCAATAACCTTAAAACAAACAAACAAAAAACCAGTGGGACTTCTAATGCGAGCCTGAGACTTGAAGATATTTGCAGTAAGTTTCTTACAGCGCAATCCCCTCCAAAAGAGGAATTCAAAGGGGATTTTAATCCCTTTTCCTTTCTGGGGCCTCCCGTTCTCGCTGCGCCGCTGTTAAACCGGCTCAAAAGTTAAGTCGGATTGAGCTGTTAGTTGTCTTTGTTAATCTGATCCTGCCAGCCACTTGCATTTTGTACAGCCACTTGTAGGAGTACTGATCACATGGATTGGAGCCAACATACTATGAATCTCCATCACCCTGAGAGTGTGCAAAGACATGTCAGTCTAAGGCCATATGGCAAGCCTATTACAGCTAGGATGAAGATGATTCGGCATGCAGGAAGGGGCCATTTTTGGTAGAATCCCCATTGCAACTGTAACATGCTCTAACTCTGAGACATCTTACCTGCCAGAACACAGATAGGCACAGATTTGCAGATGCTAGAAATGTTCACTGATACCTGTGTTGGTCTCTGCATGAGACAAAGCAGTGTATGTCTATCTGTCCTTGTTCATAATGTTGTTCTGTATATTTAAGAGTGGAAATCCTCATGAAATCAAACAATGAAATACTGTGACTTGAAGACATGGCTGTGTAGGGCCAAGGTACCTTCCAGGCAAAACCATTCGTTGCAGACGTTTTGTACAAAGTGGTTTGTATGTCGTCCTGATTGAAAACTGGAGCTATGTTTCTCGTGACTGCTGTTTGATGTTGTGTCCTTGCATCTCTCCTTGTTGCACTGATGTATCCAGTGACAGGCACTCAATTCCTAAATCTCTTCCCAGTAAAACTGTGCCTTGCTCTCTTTTGACAGGAACCCTTTTGCCAATGTCCAGCTCAAACCCACCGTGACGAATGATCGTTCAGCTCCTCTCATCAGCTGATCCTAGAGATGTTGAGCGACGGCGGGTACCTCGCACCTTTTTGTTTCCGTTTCACCTCTCTTGCATTTCTGTGATGTCCTTGTAAAACGTGCATGCCTGTCTTCCGAAAACCCTATTTTTGTAGCTAGGTTGAATTTCAGCCTCCTGCTTGAAAAGCAGATGTTGGCACACTCATTTTTATGTTTTGCTCTTTAGAACAGGAGGAGATGGCTTGGCCTTGGAGTGATAGGTACCTCGAAGATGACATGGTGTCTCTGAGTGAAGAAATAGATAGAACTATGAACCAGGCCCTGCATCGCACTCCTCATAGACCATGTTCAAAACCTCCTAATAAGCCTGACAAGGCTAGTGTGGGCAGGATGAAACTTGCTACTTTGCAGTATCCTCTACACTGCTCAGAATTTCTCCTGGATGTTCATCAAAGCACATGGATTTGAATAAACGGAACCAGTGGACTTCTACGGTGGTTGAGAAAAGCTTTGGTGCAGCAGCTCAAGTGTGCAAGATCATCAAGGCTAGCACATCCCAGCTTCTCATGAAATACATATTGCCTGCACTACACAGCTCTACAGACAGAGCAGCTCACTAGACAGACTGGGATTTCTGGGCCAGCGGCGCATCCTCTTTGTGCTGGGCTTTGTTCTGTTTGGCAGAGGCAGATTCCAAAACTTGCTTTTCTTAAAAAAAAAAAAAACATCCTGCCTGTTCCAAAGGAGAAGAATGAAGGCATATTTAACTTGGTGAGGCAGTCATTCTGCACTTGATTATGGCTGTTCATGTACACATTTTTCACCACGTTAAGATGGTTGTGCTGCTTTCAGAAAGAGTACAAGCTGTTTGAGCACCTGCCCTCACTGTTACACCCTGGCAATTAACTGTCCAGGAGAAGAACCCTTACAGTTTTGAAGCTAGCTTAATTCCTCTCTTCCCCCCCCCCCCCCGCTCCCATGGACTCTTGCCGTAGAATTTTGACTGTGGATCCTGTCTTGTGCAGGGTTTTGTGGTCCCAACCTGCAAAAAGAAAATGGCTTGGGCATCCTGGTACCAGCTTGGTATTACAGTATTGCAGGTCAGTACTGTTCTGAAAGGGCCTGTTCTATGACTGAATAATACTATGTTCCTCCTTTCTTTAGCGTTTTCGGGCCCAATCCTATCCAACTTTCCAGCACTGATGCAGCTGTGTCAGTGGGACGTGCGCTGCATTCTGGAAGGGGGGGCAGTCACGGAGGCCTCATCAAGGTAAGGGAACATTTGTTCCCGGCTGCACTGCGGCTGCATCAGTGCTGGAAAGTTGGTTAGTATTGGGCCCCTTCGTCAGGTAGATGTTAACATTATTATGCAATCAATTCAATTACGGGTCAAGATCTCCCAAGCTGCATTTCAGAGAACTCACTGCTGCAGAGCTATTTACCATGATGTCAGTGCATGAGTCTCCATAGCAATAGCCATCAAGCTGTGCAGTGACACCCCACAATTTTGAGCTTTGTATTGTATTGCTTTTTGCATCTGAGGTCAGGTTGCCTGTGAAAGTGCTCGAGTAGTGGTCAGCTGAGAAGATGGTCTAACTGCTGTTCAGGGAACCTCTCAAAGAATCGGATGGTGTCCAACCATACTGGCTGGACCAACTACATAAGTCGTTCACAAGAATTTTGCCTGGCTTATTCTGAAGCCTGTTTGTGCATGAAAATGAAATCCTTTCTGTTGAATGGTAATGCGGCCATCTTGACTGAGGTGTGCGATAACTGAAGGTGAGGTAAACCAGTCAGCATAACTTGTTCTAATTCAAGCCAAAAGGAAGCAAGGGCCAAACTACATATGAAGTATGGATATGTTTTAACATATTATGTGTAGTCCTGTGATTGTGTTTTTTTAAGTGCTAAGCAGCCACAGGTAGCTTCAGCTGAGGAGAGGACCAACTAGGGGAGAAAGGCTTTACATTTTTCTGCTCAAATTTACTACCCCAGCTGCTTTTGTCTTTAACGGTGAAGAGCTATGTAGTCCTCAAACTTTGCAGCTTTGGTGATTTTGAGTAGCCAAAACAGCTAACAAGGAAGGGGCTACATAACCCCACTTTCCCCCTCCCCAACCCCTGCTAGTTGTCAACCTGAAGCCATCTGTAGCGGCTTTGTTTTCCATCAACTTTTGGTTTAAAACCGAATCCCAGCACCACCTGAAATGTGTAGTCTGACCCTTGAGGAAAAAAGGTATACAAACGCCAGCAAACTTCATAGTGTGTAGATTCTCTGCCCTTCCTTGGTGAGAGCCTGAAAAATATTGATGGCTTCCAGTGGCCGCCTGGTTTATGGGGTGGGTGGAACCTCTAGTATTCTATTGCTAAAACACTCCTTACATAAGTCGGTCACAAGGAAATGGATAACTGCTTGAATTTTTACTTAAGCTTAGTTACCTTTTCAATATGCTTCCATGAAGTGACAAAAAGAAGCCACATGCATGTGTTAATGCTTATATTTTTATATAAAGGAAATATATTTTAGCTATAATTCAATGATTGATAGTCCCCAACCTCAACTGTCAGCACAAAATGGGAACAATCTTGCAAAAGTAGCTAGACCAGGGCTTCCCAAACTGGGTCGTGATCCACTCGGTGGGTTGTCAGTTGGGCCCATCCGCCTGCCCAATTTGGAGCCAAACGGAAGCAACTGGAGGCCACTTCTGGGCCATAACTCGTCTTCTGCAGCTGCTCCCCATCACACCGGGCCAGAGATGGCCTCGGAAGGCCTCTGGAAGTGACTTTCCGGGTCACTTCTGGTTTTGCTGATGCAATTTCTAGTCGCATTGGGAGGCCTTTCTGAGGCACGTGGAGGCCGCTGAAGGCTGTCCCAGTGAGTCGCGATGGGGGAGCAGCTACAGAAGGTGAGTCGCAGTGGTGGGAACTTTGAGAACCGCTGAGCTACACAAAGGCTGCAACCCTAGGCAGAGTTACTGGAAAGTGACCCTCATTGAACTCGGTGGGTCTTACTTGTGAGTAAACATGCATGGATTTGGGCTGCTGGTGGAACAGAATATTTGGCACTGAGTCCGTGGTGCCAAAGACGTGCAAGATTGAGCTGATTGAACTGGATTGAGCAATCCAGTTGTGCTAGTCCCATTAAAATCAATGTGTCTTAATTTAGTTTCAACTAATTTAGGCCCCATTATTTTCATAAGTGTGACTAATTTTAGCTGAATTAGGGCCTTTACAAGCACCCTTCCCTTAAATAATTCCATTCTTGGAGGCTATGCTCAGATTGGGGGACTTTGTCCAAGCTTCTATATAGGAGGTATCCCTACATCTACTAATGCTCATTTAGCATCTCCTGTATTGCTGCGTAGAAATAGAGCAACCTCACTCAAATGAAGATGTCAGTCGTGTTTTGTTTGTGGTCTGTGCCTCATTTCTTGATCAGTAGTTTTCCCAGATTAACAATATTTTAGTGCCACGTGGCTCTCAACGGAGAGGCAGACCATGTGAATTAAGATTTAAGCACGATCTGTACCTCAAGCCCCAACTTCTGGTATTAATGTGATGGAAGGTTTACAATTTGCTAATCTATTTTCAATTAAAATTGAGTTGGTATATGAAATGGTGACAGTAACATGTTCTTCAGAATGAGTAGAAACAACCAGAGTCAGCCACTCGGGAGCCTATTTCATGATATGGGAAGGTATCTTTTGACTTCTCAATAATCATGCTGAGAAGGGTTGTATAGCACAAGTAGCTGCTTGTGGCATCAGATTATTTATCAACAATTACCATCTTCCCCCACCTGTCAGAACACAAAAATATACAACACCTGGCTTTAGCAGAAGAGAAACAGCGCAAGCCACTAAGTAATGCAAATTGTTTTGATTGCGTATTACCATTGAAGAAGGAGATGCAAACACTTGCCTGGAAGACCATGGAGGACTATTTTTCTGAATCCTAGCTACCCACAAGCCCTGCACTGCTGTACCAGCTTGAGGCCATATGTATACTCACCAGCTCTGGGTGTTCTAAGGATTAGTGGTCAAGAGTTCTGAACGTACAAAATTGCAGCATGGCAGCCATATCATGCCATATCAGATGAACTGGACTGTTTCCTCCTGATGCCAGCTAGTTTTCAAAGGTGTCAATGCACTTTCTGTCTTTTGCTGCTACTAACACAGCTACATTTTGTGGATCCTGCAATGCATTTGTAAATTAAACACTTATTCTAATTGCAAAATATTGAGTTTTCCCCCTTCTGTATTTCTTCCCTTCTTTCTTAAAACCTATCTGAAAAGAAAACTTCAAGAAGTGTTGGACATCTTAGAAAGCATGTGTTTTGGTGGCAAAAGAATTCATGGTGGGAAACTGAGTAAAAGGAATACCACGTTTTTGCTTTCATCTTGTACCACAGTGCGAGGGGAGGAGTGACAATGCTGCAAAAAGGCCCACAGTTAGACTGCAATGCTATGCACACTTACCCAGGAGTAAGCCAATTAAACATAGTGGGACTTTAGGGTAAACACGCGATTGTGCCATTAGCTGTCTAACCTAACTAGAGAAGAGTGTGGTAGTTGACTCTGCTTGGAGGTCCCGAACCAAGACTGGCCCCTGTACTAAGCAAGTGTCCTTGACCCAGTTGGGGGACTATCAGGGACTGAGCTGATGGGGCCATGGCCCAGGTTACAGGGCTTCTAGTGGGCATGGTAGGAGCGCATGTTCCAGAAGTCCTATGCAGGGAAGCAGACTGTTTCAGCTGCAGCCAAGTGAATCTGCACAAACTGTGTACATACTGTATATCAGATACATCGTGTGTAGTCCTTGGTCTACAAGTTGGACCCAAAAGCGGCATCTAACACTAGAGGCAAAAATGACTAAAAGACCATCTCATTACCATTGGCAGCTCTTTCCCCAACACCAAGTTTCTGTGCCTTTAACATGTTACTGTCTAGAGAACTCCAGCTTTTCCTGCATCCTTTGGCTGCTTATCAGGAAGCAAATTTGCAGAGGCAAATTCTCCTTTGTCAAGAAAGGAGTTGGAAGCCTATATCCAATGCAGGCTCATTCAACAAATAACAGGGCTCCTAGATTAACTCCCACCATCTATACTTTTCATGTACTGTGCTAGTTATGTGGCATAGAGATATATGATAAGACTAGGAAGAGATTATATTATTTTAAAAACTTTTATTGTTATTTGTTATTGGACCAATGGTATTTGACACACATGCTGGGAGCTGTATGGAAATCAGCACTGATAAAAAATACAGCAATTATGACCCGTATCTATAAAATATACACTGTAAATAGCCTCTATCTCTTAAAAAAAATAATCCAAAACACAGCTCTAGCTCTGTCCTCATGCAGCCTCTCAGGGGCTGAAAGCATTTTGATGCTATAGACCATATGCCTGTAGGAACTTTCTCATCAAATGCAGTACCAAAGGAACCCAACTGGCCACCAGGCTGCACTGCAGCTACCTGGCAACAACCAATCCCCGAAACTGCAGCTCTCCAGGGAATTTGGTATGCTTTTGCCTTCAAGTGGTAGGGTACAAATATTCCACACTCCCACTTCATTCAACATGGAAGACGGGGTGTAACAAATGGCTCATCTTTAAACCGCAAGGGTGCAGCATTCAAACACCCCATGCTGCTCCCTTCTCTACATATGTCCATGTGCTGATGCCATGCCTGACAGCTGTCTACACAGTACAGAGGGATGTGGGGCAGCAAGACAGAGTACCTATGAAGGACATGGGCCCCCATTCGCAAGGACACAGCCTGTTGTATTTGTTCAGTGAGGGCATGCTCAGCTACAGTGCAAACCCAACCTCTTCCTAGTGGAAAAGTCTGTATTTTTTGTGTGTCTCAAAGGTGCAGGATGTATTGTCCATTTTATTTTATGCCCATAGCTCATTTTTGCTATGGATAGTAGAGCTGACTTAATTTGCCCTAGGAGTAATCCTGTGCACAGGTCTAGCGCCAACACTCCAGGTTTTTGAGCACTTCCTTTGCAAGCGGCAACGACCAATAGCTCTCAAAAAGTCTTACACAACCAGATGCTTTCTAAAGCTGCAATCCTATACATACTTGCCTGGGAATAAGCCCCACTGAATACAGTGGGACTTCCTTCTGAGAAGACAGGATTGCGCTGTAAATGTTTGCTTTGTAGGTAGTGCACCAGTTTGGGCAGCTTCCTGCAATAACTATTCTGAAGCTTGTTCGTTGCTCTCTCACTGGAACTACCGTAAGCTATTGCAACATCCCCATGGCTCCGTTTGCTTCATCATGGCCAACTGCACTGCTTGCTCTACTTTCCTGCTCACCAAGACCAAATATAGTCTGTACTATTGGAACAAAAGTTTAAATTGCACCAGGAAAAGCTGGAATCTGTGCCCTGTATAATCCATATGCAAATGTGCTTTATTTGCATATACAGTATTTATTTTTGCATGTTTTATTCTGCTAATAACAACAACAACAACAACAACAACAACAACAACAACAATGCAAGGACCTATGAGGAGCACTGAACCCTGACTACTAGACTCCTACTCGGTGCCATCACTGGCAATGTTTGTGCTTGCATGATGCTACTGTAGAACTCTGGCAAATGTAGTCTCTGCACAGCATGGCTGCTTGCTTAAACCATAAGAAACAGTTCAGGGTTGCGCCGCTAAAAAGAAAAGAACAGAGTGCGTGCACATACACACACACACACACACACACACAAAGCCCCCAGAACTGTGCCTGCAGCTTTGGGAGCTTACACAATAAGCCTTGGTTGCCACCAATTGGCTCAGCTGAGCCAGCCCTCAAGTAACTCTGTTTTACAGATGAAAAAACTGAGGTTAGTGCAAACAAGAGTTAGCACCACATGATAAAAGTCAACACTGGAATAGAAGCTCTAGGAAACAGGTTAAGTGGTGTTTCTTTCCTTTCTCCTCAACCTGATAGAAGTAGTCAGGGCTAGGTATACAAGGCGAATAATGTAAATTAAGCCAATCTGCAAGATTTCCCCTTACCTCACATACATAATTAGGGTGCCCATATTACATAATTAGGGTGCCCATATTAAAAAAAGGGACAGGGTGCCTATACCTTTAACCATTGGAATTTGGGCAAGTGCCCAAATTCCCTCTTCTTACAATGGTTAAAGGCATAGGCACCCTGTCCCTTTTTGGATATGGGCACCCGACACATAATTCCCTCTCTTTGTGTTAGTCATGGATCAGAAGCTATACATGATACTGAAGCCCTGCCCTCTAACCACTGAAGAATCAATAACCTTCTGATTTCTGAGACTTGACCAGGCATTGGTCAAGTAAAGACCAGGTATACTGTCAAGCTTACCTTTATAAGCTAGAAATGTGTTTTTCTTTTTAGAGGAAAACTGAAATGTTTAGAAAGCTGAATTCCACAGCCAATATGGTATGGTAGCCTATGATAGCACAACAAGGTCCTGGATATACGTACCAGGGGTGACAAGGGCAGTTTTTATAGTGACAATGCAGATGAATACGTGGCACGCCTGCCACATTCTTGTAATGCAAGAGAGATCCTGCATTTGGCAACATTCTATCTCCACACATGGAATAGCCATAAAGGATGGCAGGACAACTATTCAAACAAAAACCACATGGTACAAGAGGAATCCCCACCCCAATGCAAAACTTCACTGCATTGACTTTGCAATACCTTGATTTTATAATGCTGCAGTCTGCCTGTTCCTAGACATTAGAACTAGGACAGAAGACTGAAGTTTAGTAACCCAGGCCAGAAGATTGTCTCCAGTCTGCCCCCTTCCAGTTGCTTCAGCTCTGGAGAATTCCTGAGCCATCTGGCAAGTCTTTCCAGTTGAAGCAAACAACGATAAAGGGGTCCTCAATAACAGCTCTTCTGTTCTTCCCATACTTCTTGCACAACAGCAGCCAGTTGCTTCCAGATCTACTCTAGTTGGTACCCATGTTGGGAGTTCATAGAAGACCGTGTTAAAGTGATGCATATACAATTCACTCCAGCTTTTATGCACACAGTATAGGAAAAGAGGAATGGGAACAACATAGTAACTCTTCTAACACTTACTATGTGGGCTCATCTATACTTCTGGCTGCACTGCAAACCTGGTGTTCCTACATATCCTGCTTCTGCAGTTTTTCAAGTAGCTGTTGGATGAGAGTGGAACGATACTGTGTGGCTATAATCATGACCTCATGCAAGCTTTTAAGTGGCTACAATATTGTTTTCCCACTTATGTGTTTCCACTCCAAATGAGGTACTGAGCTCAGCTGTGGACATGCAGAGGAGTTGACCTTGGGCTTAATGGCCCTCTCTTCTCTCCTTTTCCCTCCCCAGAATGTGCATGCTACAGAACACTGCATATTATCCAGGACAGAAGGCAAAACCCATTCCTTTTACTCCATTCAGCCTTGCCTAGAATTTTCTTTATGCGCAGGTGGAAGATTGGATGGGGAAACATTAAGTGCATGATCACGGCGAGGTCTTAGGCAGCTCGTTTACAGACGCAAAGGGCAGGAGCTGGGAGCGATGGAATGACGCACATGGCCAAGAGCATTGCTCCACTACTGTCTAAAAGTGGGTAGAGTGCTGGGGGCTCAGAGTCCTCAATCCGTGTCCAACCTGGCTTATGTCTGATGCCACCCATGCTGCATTACTTAAGAGTGGGGAATAGCTGCTGCCTATCCATATACCTTTCTGGAGGAAGAAGGGACTCCCTTTCTCCTCGATAATAGCTTGAGGTTCTCCTTTTAGCCATTGGAAGAAGCACCTATGCTGCTAGATGGGGACCGCTCTGGTGACACTGGTGCACAGCTGCTGTAACCACTTCTGATGTCACATGTTGTTGTTCAGACGTTAAGTCGTGTCCGACCCTTCGTGAGCCCATGAACCATATCCCGCCAGGCCTTCCTGTCCTCCACTATCTTCCTGAGTTCGCTCATTTTCATGTTCGTTGCATCGGTGATGCTGTCTAACCATCTCATCCTTTGCCTTCCCCTTCTCCTTTTGCCTTCAATCTTTCCCAGCATCAGAGTCTTCTCCAGAGACTCCTCTCTTCGCATCAGGTGGCCAAAATATTTGAGTCTGAGCCTTAGTACCTGTCCTTCCAGGGAACAGTCAGGCTTGATTTCATTTAGAATTGACTGATTTGATCTCCTAGCAGTCCAAGGGACTCTCAGGAGTCTTCTCCAGCACCACAGTTCGAAAGCATCTATTCTTCGGCGCTCAGCCTTCCTTATGGTCCAACTCTCGCAACCATACATTGCTACTGGGAACACCATGGCCCTGACTATGCGAACTTTTGTTGGCATGGTGATATTTCTGCTTTTTATTATGCTATCTAAATTTGCCATAGCTTTCCTTCCAAGGAGTAAGCGTCTTTTAATTTCATGGCTGCTGTCTCCGTCTGCAGTGATCTTGGAACCCAAAAAAGTAAAATCTGTTACTGCTTCCATTTCTGCCCCTTCTATTTGCCAGGAATTGATGGGACCAGATGCCATGATGTCACATGGCAAAATGCAAAAAGCAGAATGAGCAGCAGTCCCCAGTGCACTCTTGCTCCTCTGGGTGCAGGCATATGCTGGTGTCGAGGAAACGGTATACGAAGCAACTCCGCTATAGCAGGCAGATGAAATGGGGAAGGAAAGAACACAGAATCTTAGTAATGTCCCCATTACATACACCCAAGCTGTAACGTGAAAAGATGGAGAAACGCTGCAAGCTGTTTTCTGGCTCCTCCTCTTGTCCATGACTTCCTTTTGATCTCTCCATGCCAGTCTCAGCTTCAGTCCTATGCAGGCCAGAAGTGTGGGTGGCATCACAGATTTTGCCACAACGGTCTGCCACAACGGAGTCAAAAACTGTAGCTGCCTGACGGTGAATGCCATAGCCGCTAGAGACCCAACCGAGAAAAGCAGACTTAAAGAGCAGGTTTCCAACAACCACAAGGAGAGGGAGTTGAGCTAGAGGCATTGCTGTCTGTTACTTTTCAGATGGAAATTCAACCTTTACCAGCATTGCTGCCTCCTTGCCTTGCTGAAGGTAAACAAATATATGGCTCCAGGGAAGGTAAGTGTTCTGTAGCTGAGTTCAGAAACTACAGAAGCAGCAAGGCGGTTGCTGCATGACCAGTGTACATGTAGAGCATAGTTAACCTACCATAGCCAGTGGCACTTTCTGCAAGGACAGCAGGTTCAATGAAGAGTGAGCAAATATTAGTTCCTAGTGAGAAATATTACACTCAACACTATTCTGGCAACAGGGAAGCAAAAAGAGATAAGTACTGAAATACACTGACTCCGAAGAGTTCTTGACGTCTTGCCTGGTGCCCAGACTGCAAAGAACTGAGAACTGTTGGAGACAAATGGCATGAAACTATGCAATACTTACTCAGAAATAAGTCCCATTGAGTCCCATTCAGTCCAATGGGACTGAAAAGTATGCTTAGGATTGTAGCCTTGCTCAACAAACTCCAACTGACTAAAACTGGTGTGTGGGAGAGAGCTGGGGGGGGGGAGAGACAAAAAGAAGGAAAATCTTGATGGCACCATCACCACTGGAAATTGAAACGCACCATCTGATAATTGATGAGGGCATGTACAAGTGTGTGAAAAATTAAAGTGCATTATGCCCCATGTGGTTATGAACCAAAGAAGGGGGAATAGTGATCAGCCCCAATGCCGAGTGGGAGTTGCAAGTGCCAGCAGAGTACAGGAAAACAACCATAGAAATAAAAGCACACACATACACAAAACCCCAAATAAAAATGTGTTTGCTGCCGCCACCTAGGCTAATGCTTTGCAGGTCCTCCCCTACCCCTCCTAGGGAATGGCACAGAACACAGTGGTCAGTAATTGCCGCCGCCTGCATCTGCCACTCTGGCCCTTGATTCCTAGCTTTGGTGTTTGGTCTATAGCCCAAAAGGCAACAATCCCCTTCCCCCAACTGCAACCCTCTCATTATTTTCCTTCTTCCAATTCAAATTGCACAATTATCCTAAACCTTAAACTGATCAAAATTAAAACCAAAGACACTCCCCAATCCCTCCTCCTTCTCCTTTCCCTCCCCACAAGACACCTTCATAAAAAGTTAACTCTTTACATCTCTTTGGCAACAATAACTTAAATCCACTGCTCTGTTGGGACAGGTGATATATAGCAATGGGTAAATTTTATACAAAAATAGTCCTGGTGGCAGTTTGACCTGCTTTTGCTACACAACTCATCAGGAGGCCTCCCCTCCCCGCGCATGTGAATTACTCCAGGCGTTGCAGAGGAAAGCTGGAATCCCTCCCCACACCACAAGGCTGTCTGACACAATCTCACCCTGCCTCCTGACAGCAGCATACATCTTGGCCCTCTGGAAGGGATCCATCTAAATAATACTGTGGCAGGGAGAAGATGGGTTGCCTAGGGAAGGCGAGGGGGGCAGTAGGGGGGCCTCAGGTGGATCCAAGAAACACAAGATCCCTACAAGTCAGAAATGGATGTATGTCGTCATCATACATCCTCTCCTTGCTTTCCTGCCTCCTCCAAGGAGGAGCTTTCCATGAGGCTACGATGGAGAGTGGACATGCCTAAGGCCACCAAGGCACAACTCCTGCACCACTCAGGGCTCAGGCTCGTCTTGTCCAGAATGGAGGTGGAGGTACTGAATCACTAAGGTATGTAAGAATGTGGTCTCTGACAAAGGCCAGTACAGTGCAGGACATGAGTTCCAGCTAAAAAACGTGCCCCACATTGGTGCAAATGAAAAGATGGAACAGGACAGACAGTCGCAAGAATGCTTCTATGAAAAACCAGACTGCAAAAAGGGGAAATGGCTTGGCTGCTGTACCCAAACGGTGCCCCTACCACCTAAAAGGCCACCTTAATCTTGGCCGGCTCCTCTACGTGCCTGTTGTATTTGGCTTAACGCACTCTCTTGCTCACTTGCCTTTCTCCTTCTTGCCGCACAGATGAAGACGGCAGCCCCCAGCTGGTCTCCTGAAGCAGCAGGTTGAGTAAAGGACAAGGAGGGCTTGCAGTTGCTGGGTGGGGAAAGGAGGAGGGAGGGCCATGTTGAAGCATCCTGATTGGCACAGGGTGGCTCTGCATGCTCTCTTTCTATGTCACACTGGGCCTGGAAAGAACACGTTGACACGCTTACAGGACAGGCAGGAGGTGGTGGTGTCTCAAGGCGGTGCCCCCATTTGGAAAGCCAATGTGGTTCAAGACATCACGAGGCGTGAGCTAGAGGAGGGTATCAAAATGGCGGAGGGTGGAGGAGCAGCGATGTTAGCGAGTCACAGCTCTACTACCCTTTAAATGCTATAGGTTGTCTATATGTCTATCTGTACACGCACGCACGCACACGCACAAACACACGCTCACACCCACACGCTTGTCACAAACCGCCTCACTGTGGGGCAGCTCCAACCTAGCAGCAGTTATGATCTGTCCGATAAAATCTGCCTCTTATAAAAATAGAGAGTGAAGCCCCACGGAGTTCTTCATCTCCGCCCAGGTTCTGGGCCTCAATCCTTACTCCTTTGCCCCGATGCAGAAACCGATGCTGTAGGGGGCAGGATGGGAAGTCCAAAAGGGAGCACATGACCAAGATCACTCTCTGTCGTCATCTTCACTGTTGCCTAGAAAAGGGAACAGGCTGAGTTAACCATGGGGCAGCACAACCCAGAGGCCACTCCTCCTCCTCCTCCTCCTCCTAGTTTCCCAGGTTGCAGACTCCTATCACAAAATTCCACGCTGTATTCAGGCAGTGAATTAATGGAGCACTGACCCCTTAAGAACAGCCCAGCCTCCAGATTCTGCCCCTTCCTCTCTTCTCTTGAACTAGAAAAAAGTTAGAGAGCCCTGCCAGGGAGCAGTATTATTAGCCCTGTTGAATTAACATGTTATCAAGTTAATATCAACCCCATGTGGTGCCTGACTGAGTAACCAAGCATCAAAAGACAACATAAATTCAATTTTGTGAAGGCTGAGAAAACCAAAGGGAACAAACTCCCTCTTAGAACTCCCATGTCTATGATAGTTTTGCGATTAACAGTGGCCCCCAATTGGAATTTTACAGTTGCCAGAAAGCATGTATTACAGAGTGCCCATATCGAAGTTGAACTCTTAGGGTGCAATCCAAACCTACTTAGGCCACCGTTGTAACCAGTGGCCCAGCGAAAACGGGGGGTCCCAGAACGGAAAGGGGATTCAAATCCCCTCCAAAAGGGGAATTCAAAGGGGATTTGAATCCCCTTTCCGTTCTGGGGCCTCCCGTTTTCGCTGGGCCGCTGGTTACAATGGTGGCCTAAGTAGGTTTGGATTGCGCCCTTATGCTCCTTTGGCTAAAAAAGACTGTGTCAAAACATTGCATCTCAACATAACTTTCACAATGGGACTCCTTGCCTGGGACCTCCGCCTACATGGTTGCCATTATTTGTTGGCTTTACAGGAACGACCTTGTATTCCCCTGCTGACGGATTGAGAAACCCTCTGCTACAGAGCAATTACTGTATCTATTTGTGAATTAACAAAGAAAAAGGGAGATGAAAGGCCAGTGAATGCCTTGTTTGCTCCATACTTCTGACGAAGCTCCGTGCAAGTCCAGAGTGAAATGTTAAGTGCTTTTAATCTGACTGACACAGTCATTAAACCCCTATTTAAAAAAAATTAACTTAGTAAATATGGACTGTGAATCACTAAGAAAAGGGAGACTGTTCATCTCCCCAATGGAAGCTAATTTTGTGCAGGCTCAAATATGGGAAGAGCTCATGTATCTCCTCACTGTGGACTCCCTTATAAATCTGTGGACAACCTTATATGGTTCAGATGAAATCAGAAGGATAAGCGCCTTTGTACTTCTACTTTTTCCTGCAGCACATAAAGTGAACACTTGCCCTTATAAATGGACAAGAAGTGGTAGCATTGCCACTGACAAATGACTAAAAGTTACTGCTTTTATGAACAGTCCACTACTTAGAATGAACCAGCCAACATCATAAGAACGGCTCCCTCTTTAGAGACCTTTCGGCAGGGCCTTAAGACGTTTTTATTTAGGTTAGCTTTCGATGTCTGACATGGTGGCTTTTTAACAAATGGCTTTTAACAAATGTAAATACAGGTGACCCACTGGGGTTTATTTTAATTGTTTTAATTATTTGTTTTTAATTTTTAATGTACATGTTTATTTTAATGTTGTAAGCCGCCTTGAGTGCCCTTGCTGGGAGAAAGACGGGATACAAATTCTTTAAATAAATAAATAAATAAATAAATAAATAAATAAATAAACACAAGAGTCTAAGTACACCAAACATAGCTATAGTTATAACAGATCATAATTTTTGTGCTTCCATGAAACTAATTTTTAGTATTTGTCAAATGATAAACAGTTAGAACTCTTCACTGTAATACCAGAATATCTGGTCAAAAAGAAACGTACAATTTGCCCTAAAGAGTCAGTCTCATCTGTATAATTTTTTTAAATAAATAAATAAATAAATAAATAAATCTGTACATTTTAACAGGAAAGCGCTCCAAGAAACTCAAGGATTGTATACGTTTCTGCAAAAGCTCTACCTTCACTTTTAAATAGCTGAAACTGTTAGGAATTATTGATACAGGTTGAGGATCCTTTATCTGGACTGATTGGGACGGGAAGTTGTCTGGATTTCGGATTTGTCTGGATGTTGGGATATTTGCATAAATATAATGAGATGTCTTGGGGATGGGACTCAAGTCTAAACACAAAATTCATTTATGTCTCATATACACCTTATACACATAGCCCAAAGGTAATTTTATACAATATTTTTTAAAAAATTGTACCCCAGCATGCCTAGAGCTATGCCAGCCAGATGCTGGAAAAAGGTGTGGGGTTGTTTTGTTTTGTTTTTAAACCGTCATAGCCCCCAAAATGTCTGGAGTTTGGAATAGAATTGATTATTTTCTGCATATGTACCACCATACCTCTGAATGTACAAAACTGCTTTCTATGATTTCCTGTTGTGTCACTCACTTGCCTACTTTTGACTGTGCACTTGATTTTGAGTGGTGGGAATGTATTCTCAAGGTAACTGTGTCCACATGAACATAAGGAAACAGTGCTTGGATAGCAGTTATTCAGGTTGGTCTGCCTTACTTCTGTGCTGTACATATACCGTATATTTTAAGAACAGAACTACACAGATCTCATCCCCATCTCCCCCTCTGGTCAATTGAGTGGAGTCACTTAAGTGGAGTTAATCCCAGAGTTCCTATTGGCTTTGCTTTCTACAATGCAAGCAGTCACATTCTTTGTGGTGGACAAAGGCACCTTGGAAAGGGCAGGGGGGTGGGGAACCTCTAACGCCCTAAACCTCTAATGTTCACACAAACAATTCTGGATTAGCTAAAACCTCTTTAAAGAAGAGTTCATATTCCTATCCCTTCCTGTAAAAATTGCAAAAAGTGGCTTAATAGTGCATTTGATAAACTCTATCTCATATGACCTCAGCAGAGTTAATCCTTGTCTTAAATTTAGGACAATTGGGAATTATTACACTATAGCAGGGCCCCACAGAAGTCAATGCTTTTTTATAGCCTGGTTGTGATCATGTGACATCTACACCAGATCACATGGTATTTCTCCAGTTATGATTAGTTCAAAGACAGAAAGGCTCTGGAAAGGTCTGAGGGTTGCCAGGGTCCCTCTGCTGCGCGAATGCACCTTACCTCCTACAGAATTGACGGCTGAGTCGGTGACATGTGTAATGGAGAACCGCGACACGGGGGCAGGTGAGACAGTGAAGCGTGAAAGCTGGATGGGCAGCACCTGCTTCTGAGCTGGCACTAGTGTGGGTGGCAGTCTGGGGAGGGCAGGCTCAGGTGCCGCCGACGTCAACGATGACATGAGGGATGATTTCACTGGCATGAGTGGGAAGTCATCATCCCACTCAAAACCACCACCTAGAGAAAAAAAATTCAAAGAGGAGTCAGGGTGTGTGTGTGTCTGAATCCCACCCCATGCTGGGCCTACTGTCTTCTTTCGCCTAGTAACCCACTCCCTATCAGAATTCTCTGGAGTCCAAAAGGTCTCTTGCTATATAATGAACGCTCCATAGTTCTCTTTCCCCCTCTAGTGGTCAAATACTGAGAGTTGTTCACAAGCTGCTTCTTAGAGCTGGAAGCTTCTGCTCACCAATGATAAAACTGAATGACACAGAACAAGAAAGCTGTTTTCTCCTTGCTAGTTCATGCTGTACCTGTCAAGACACAGTGAAAAAAGAATCCCACCTGTTCTGAATCAAGCAGATGGAGGAGAACACAGACATTTTTTTAGGATGGAGTGAACTATTATAAGCAAGGGACAGGCTCTGAGGACAGTGACAAATATGTCCCCAATTGAGGGTGTGATAACATTTTTGTGTGGAACACACCCACCCTTGCCAGTCAAGAGACGCACACTCATCCTGCCAAAGGTCCAACCAAATGGAATGTACAGTGCAATCCTATCCAGCTCCCCCACTGGTGCAGCCAGTGGGGGCGAGCAAAACGGGAGCAAAACGGGAGGGATGTAAAGGGGATTTAAATCCCCGTTCCCTTCCAAAGCCTCCCGTTCTGCCCTCCCCCACTAGCTGCACCAGTGGGGGAGCTGGATAGGATTGTGCTGCCAATCTCACCGCCACTTAATGAATGGAAAGATACTGCAAGTCTTGCCCCAAAGTTCAGTTAAAACGGGCTGAGTGCGGGAGAATTGTTCACGCAGGAGTTGGGAGGAAGCAATGTGACCACCCACATCATAAGCTTGACTAGTTTCAGTACTCCATCTAAATCTTACCCTGACTCTCTTCAGAGGTGCTCCCTTCCAAGGAGTTGTTGGGTGCAACTGTTCTGTCTGCTGGGCCTGGGTTGGTGGTGGTGGTGGTGGTGGTGGTGTCATCTTTCGGTATGGGTGGTGCCAGGGGTGGATCCACCACTCCTGGAAATGGCTGATCTGCAAGTTCCTTGGTGGGACTTTCCTGTGCACAGGAGACACAATGGATACAGGTATCTCGTTTTCTGGGATCAACTGCTGCAATCCAAGCTATGCTCCTGGGGAAAAGCAGTTCACTCTTTATTTGCTCGTTACCATACTTCTACTCCCATACTTGTTAAATCAAGGGAAGATGTTACAAGTTAAGGTTGCTTTTAAATTAAGGCCAGGGCATTCGGTTAATTCAACCGTTTGTCTGGGCTCATAGGTCTATGGTAGGGCATACTGTCAACCTGTGTTTCTTAAAACGAATCACACATAAATATTCACATGTGCTGTATTCAGAAGCTGGGAAAGGACTCCAGTGCTTATTAAGGGAATTTTGAGCACAGGGTACATTCTCTGTTAAGTAGGACCAACTTCTGCAGGATTTCTTCTATGAAGCTGCCCTCTGCTCTAGGCTCTTTCCTCCAACCCCCACCCCTAACAAGTCACCTGGTCAAAGAGGTAGACAGTGACATCATCAAAAAAGGAGACAGCTTTCTTCTTGCGTTCATCGTCACAGAAGGTTTCCACCAGCAGACTGGGCATCTTAAGGAGGCTGCGCAGGTTGCGAGCACTGTGGCTCTCGGCCACCACAATGGGAACGGCTGGCGATTCCTCTTCACTCTCCTCACTCTGCTCCTGGATGTTGTAGCACCGCAGTTCCTCATCTGACTCATCACTGTCTTCGGTGTCATCCTCCTCTTCCTCTGGATCAGCAGGGATAGAGGAGTGCTGGGCTGGCACCACAGATAGGTCCAGTGACAGACTGGAGAGTCCAGGAGTGCTCTCTGCCTCCTCATGGCTGCCAGTTTCCTGCACTTTCTCAGGTTGCTCGATCTCCCTTACTACTACGCTGTCCTGGAGCCTTGTGTCCCTCGGCCTCACATCTCCCTCAGGTGCCTCTGGACTCATGACCACAGGTGACAAGAAAAAGCATCTCGTGGGGGCAGCTATTTGAGGCACAGGAACAGTCCCCTCACTCTTCTCTCTAGATACGTTTGAATCCAGCTCAGCAGCATCAACTCCATTCGTCAATAACTCCCATGACAAACTGACAGGACCCTCCCTCACAGCCTGTTTCTCAGTCCCTGGAGAGGTGCACCCCACACTGTCTCCACATGGGCAAGTGGGCTCAGAGCAGGGGGGCAGAGACTCGCCTGCACTGCCATTTTGGTCAGAGACATTCCCTAGCCCTTTAGTGTCTTCTTGAGAAGCCTCTGGTTCCTGCCCCTCAGAACCATCACTGTCCCCCTCCCCGTCCTCCCGAGTGGCCCCTTCAGTATCATAGTCAGAGAAGTAAGCGGAGTCACGGTAAGGGTTCTTCTCGTTTAAGCCCTGCAGCTCGGCACTGAAGGAATCCGAGAGGCTTAGCTCTTTGGCTTGGTCCTCCCTGTCGTCCTGTGTTGACCTTCCAAGCTGGGCAAAGGTTTCTGGCTCTCGTGGCTCATGAGGCTCCTTGAGGACAAATTCAGGGGATTCATAGTTCTCTGTATCATAGCCACTGTCCAGGGCCTTAGGCTGGCTTGAGGGCACGTAGGTTGTGGGGCTATATGCCTCACAGGAGCTGGTGGTGGAGGGGATGTCCAATGACTCCAGAGAGTCGGGGGTCCCCACCTGTTTCTGCAAGGACTTGAAGGCGGGTATGATATCTTGCCTCTCAGGGCAATCAACCGGGAGGTCAGTAAAGGCTCCCAATGTGAGCTCAGCCATCTCCTCGTCACTGGCCTCATCCAAGTCAGGAAAGCTGGTGCTAGACACTGTCTTTTCTGGCGTCCGGTCCTGTTCACTGTTGATGCTCTTGCCACTTTCAATGTTGATTTCCTGTGGCACGCTGGGTGGGCATTCTACTGGGGCCTCTTCCGCAAGGACAAAGTCTTCTTCAGCTCCTGCAGGGTCAGCTAGCACAGTTAAGTCCCCTGCAGCTACAGTGTTCTCTGGCTCTTCTTGTGTGGGTGATGTCACCAAATCTGTCTCCCCCACGGGTGGTGGGGTGGCTTGGTGGCATTCCTCTCCACTCTCAGCCAAGGGATCTACAGCGTCTTCTTTGCTGCTTTCCATACTAGCTACATCAATTGACATTTTCTCCTCTGTAGGCGAGTCAGGCTCCCCGTGTCCAGATACTATGTGAGATGATGCCACACGATCCCCACCCAGCAGTGCTGCTCGAAGGTCCCTGATCCCTAAAGTGGGTTCCTCCCGGGGCACTGTGCACAGTGGTTCTGCCATGAGGCCCTGGAAGGTGATCATGTGCCGGTAGCACCAGCTGTCATTGGCAGGGGCTTCACATGGGGACAACGAGGGGCAGCTATTATTGTTGGATGACGTGTTAGATGTCCAATGCTTGCTGGAGGATGGGGACGGGGATTCATCATTCTCACCCCCTTCACTCCTGGGGCTGCCACACGAGTTTTCCTCACTCAGTTCCAGCGTGACAGAGTCTGCTGTGGCTTCCTTGTAAGTGGAGGTCACTGATGGAGACACGCCCAGTGGATCAGCAAAGATGCTTTTCTGCGAAGTTGCAATAGGCCACTCAGAACTACTAGGCTCCTTGAGCAGGTAGCTCTCAGCACTGTCTTTTGGGGAGGCTTCATAGTATGGGACCCCCTTGTCCCCTTGTCCTCCATAGGAGTAGTACTCAGGGGGCTGCCAGTGACTGTCAGTGTGATCTGAGTGGCCCAGAAGAGGTTCCATGGTGAGCGAGACGGTGGGGCTATTGTTAGATTCACAGTGGCTTTCCTTGGTTTGCCAGTGGGAGGAACGGCCAAACTCGGGGCTGTAGGAGCACATGGTGTAATCGAGGTCAGTCCCACTCCCCTCGGATGCTGCCTCCTCAATGCGGATGTAGTACTCGCTGTTCAGCGAGGGGCTATGGGCACTCAGGACGGGCACCACTCCTGGTGTGTGCAGACCAGAGCAGCCTTGCACTTTGCACTCGTAGCAGGAGGGCGAAACACCCAGGCTGAGGTGCCCACCCCCTCCACCACTGCTACTACTGGCTGAATAATAGAGTTCATGATAGCGGGCAGCACCACAAGGGCTCATAGCTGAAGCTGGAAGATGCTCAGCTTTGCCTTGGTCCCACTTGTACTCAAAGTTGAGGCCATGACTCGTCTCCATGACAGTCAGGACGTCATCACCATCATTAGAGAAATGCTCTAGCAGGGGAAAGGATGAAAGCTCAACACCCACATGGCTGGAGCCAGAGCCAGAGCCTGAGCCCCCACCACCCCCAGGTTTCATTGAATTCCAGCGCCGCTCAAACTCTTCCTCAGCTTCCGAAGCCCCCTTGGCACACAGATAGGAGAGCAGGAGGTGCACCTCCTCAGCAGTGGGGCGCTGCTCTGGTTGCAGCCAGCAGAACTGCATCACCTCATACCTGTGAGAAGAGAACAGAGGCGAGTCTGCATGTTTGCTCCTAAGGCAATGCCCATCCAGCAGCCAGCCCAGAATTGACCCACCTCCAGCCATCCCATTATTCCCTCCTTCTAATCAGATGACACTTGCTATAATGGCCAATTCCTTCTCTACCTCATGTCACCTTTCCACCCTCACCATCACCTGCAAGACACTTAACAGCCCAATCCTATTGGGCCACTGCATTGCTGGGACACATGTTTTGGTGAAGGAACGTGCTTTACAGCTGTCACAAAAGGGAATGCGTCATAGAGCGCAGCCTGGCCACCACCGCAAGCAGTGAATGGCCACACCCATGCGACTGTGGCCACCACTGGAGCCCTGGCGTTGGTGCAAGGGGTGGGCGGGGGGGGGGGGGGGGAAAGGGTGGTAGGCAGCAGTGAGGGGGCAGGGAGGAACAGACAGAGAGGGGTGTGTGTCAAGGCCAGGAAGGGGATGGTATCAGTGGCAGCAGTACCGCCAATATCCTATCCCCCTTCCTGGCATCGGTCCAACTACCCAGGTCCACGCAGACTTGCACCAGCAAAGTAGCTGGCACAGGTCCAAGTAGACCCATCGGGGAAACAGAGGTTTTCTCCAGGGCAAGAGAACAAATGTTCCCTTACCTGAAGGAGGCCTCTGGGACCCGAAACTCCCCGGCAGGATGCAGCGCACACCCCGTTGGCGCAGCTGCATTGGCGCCAGGGGAATTAGGTAGGATTGGGCTGTCCATCTTTCAAGTACTGCAAAACTGCACTTCTCTGCAGTGACAGAGAGAGTGTGTATGTATGTGCTCATGTGCAGAGGGGAAGATAGCAGCTGTGCAAACTCACTCCATTCTCCTTATCTCAGCTTGTGCTCCCACCTGACACCCTAGTTAGCCTTGAAGGAAGAACTGCATCCTCTTATAGATTTGGGAGTGGAGAGTATCAGCCACATACATGATCAGTAAGGTAGTCCGTAAGATAAGCCTGGTTCATACATTTGACATGGGCGAGTCTCTATTCTGTCCTGATCTTTCTGCCTTCCCAAACCCTTTCTTGCAAGACTATAGCTACAAAAAAACAAACATATTTTGTGATGGGCCTGGTTTCTTGCTAGAAGTTAGACATGACATTCACCAGCTTGCAACTTTCCCATCCTAGTGGGTTGACCTGCCCACTGTCACTAAAGGAAGGGCTGAACTGGGAAAGCAAGGTGGGACCCTTGAGACCCTTGACCCGAAGAACGTTGTTGTCAACATCTGCTTACCCCATTGGTCCTATGTGCCCAAACCAGCTTCTGCTATGTTTTGTCTCTATGTGCCTATCACCTCTCTCTGATCCTTGATGGTATCATGCCCTCCTTGGAAGTCCCATGCCCCACACTTTCTTTCACTCACCAGCGGTCAGATAGTGAGAGCGGGAGCTGTGGCTTGGGAAGTTTAAGCTGCTGCTCCTTGATGGCATAGGTAAGCACTTGTCGGTCTGAGTAGTGGCAGTAGGGCTGTCCGCCTAGCTCAAACAGCTCCCAGATGGTCACACCCAATGACCTGCCAAGAAGGAGAAGGTCAAAACACACAGAGAGGCACAGCACACCATAGCTGCAGAGTGCTGGATCACAAAGGCCCTTTGAAGCCAGGGTAACCACATTAATTATTTAGAAAATTTATAGTCTCAATTCTCAAGGTGGAGATTAAAACCAAAATACAATTAAAAATACTAATAAAACTATGCAAAGGAGATGATAAAGGAGGTGCGGAATTCCAAATACAGCAAGTAATAAAACCAAGTAGATACATTAACCATAAAAAGTCTGCCTAAAGCAGGTCTTTAAAGCCAACTTAAAAGGGCCAAGGTCCAGAATTGTAATTGATTCCATAACTTAGGGGTCACTACAAGAAAGTCCATTTCATAGTTGCCACCATCCCGTTGGCAGACATATCTGAAGGTTCTCTCTCTTAGACCTGGAGAAGTGAGAAAGTGAACTTGGAAGAATATACTCCTTCAAGCATCCCTGGCCCAGACTGTTAATGTTTTTAAAAACGTAAACACCAGCACTTTGAATTTAGCTGAGAACAAATTCTTTGCAGTGGCGCTCATTTAAGACTGGTGTTCTATGCTCCCTACAGCTACTGCCAGAAGTCTGGCTGCTGCATTCCGGACCAGTTGCAGCTTCTGAGGAACTTTCAAGACCAGCCCCACACAGTGTGTTACAGCTGGCTAGTTGGGAGAGTTACCGGGGGGGGGGGAGGATGCACTGCCCAAACCATGCTGAAGGAGCACACTCAGCAGGCATACTGGAGTAGCTCTCTTGCAAGCCACACTCTGTAGGAGGCAACGGCCCTGGATCTTTTGCTTTGGTAAACTGGCCTCATTCTCATATAGAGAATGTTCTTCACAAAAGCAACCCATGCCAAGAGTGATTCCTGGCACCTGGGTCTAGAGAGCAAAGTCAAGATAGCTGGAGCCACATAAGTTCACTTAGTGATGAAAAGTTGTATTCCTGTTCACCTGGCTCAGAGAAATCATGGATGGGAGGTACACAGGTACTAGGCTGGCCCCAGAGCCATCTCTCCCCCCCCCCCCAGCTCAGGCCCTGGTCTACCAGTTGCAACCTATGGATCAGACTGTGTGGAGTTTTGATAAGGCTCCTTTTCTCTCATGTCCAAATGGCCCCATATCCCACCCCAAGGCTCACACCCACCCTGATTTTTCTCACCAGATATTGCTGGACTTGGTCTGGTCGACAATAAGCAGGTTGCCATGTACCTCATCGATCAGCTCAGGCGCCACCCAGCGCAATGGTACCCACAGCTGGTCAGCCGTCACAAAGTAGTCATCCTGCCAGGCATGCAGGGCCAAAGCAAGACCACGTCAGACCGGCACCAACAGAAACTGTAATCAGGCAGAGGCAGTCCAGCCCACTCACCCTCCTCATCACCATTCTGATTTCAACTCTACTCCTTCTCACCAACAAAAACCATTGCTGGTGGAAAATATGGCCAACTTCACCAAGCCTACCTGCTCCCACCTCTTCATCTCCCCCACTTAGCTGTGAACCTATTACACTATTGCTGAGGGAAATGGCAGGCCTCAGTCATACCATCCCCAACTTGTAGGTTTATATAAGGCCCTATGCATGGGTATGCTGAGGCCTCAGGCTTGCCTAATTGTGTACAGGGATAAAAATCCTTGTTTTCCACACTTGTTCCTTCTGCATCCTCTCCCCTTAAGATGTCTGTACCCAGAACCAAGTTGCCCCTCACCCTACGATGGCTGCTCTGTCTGTTGGCACTGCACACTCTGCACAAGAAGCCTGCCAACATCTGTGCTCCTGCCTCACTTCTTATCCCAAAGCAGACTTACTTTGTATTTGCAGTGAGAAAGGCCATAGTCGCCGATTTTGACAGTAAGGTCCGCCGTGAGTAAGCAGTTCCGCAGCGCCAGGTCACTAAATAAAAGAAACACCCAGCTGAGATGACACAATGGAAGGCAGGAAGCACCGGCCTGGACAGGGGAGTTCACACACTGTGACCCAGATCAGGCTGGCTGTAGAAGCACAGAAACAGGGAGTGAGAAAGGACTGATGTGCTGGAGTAGAATCCTAAATCTATCCCCATTAGGTTTTCTGGGTACACCATGAAACAGCATAGCCCGTAAATAATGAATATCTGACTATCCAAGGAAACGTAGTGTCAATGATCAAACCTGCAGAGAGGAGTAGGGTCTGAAAGTCACCTGTAGCCATACAACAACATGAGCTCACTAAAACTTCTGCTAACTCCATGGCCAACTGCCTGCCATTCCCTCTTCTTCTGATCTCCCAGTAAAGTTGCTACAGCAAGCCGTATTCTCGATGGGTGCAGCATTTTAATCTGCTTTGTGACAAGATATGGACTGATCTCATTTAGGGTTGCCAAGTCCAGACCCACTCTGAGAAAGCTCTTGGACCGTCAAGTATGTCATGGAAAGGAGAACTATGCCAGGTACAGCTTTTGCCATCACAGCAAGGCAGTGAAGGGAGAAGCCACCCCTGGCGGCTTCTAATCAACACATTGATGGCAAGAGAAACCCACTCTATGCAAGGCCTATCTCAGCTTCTGTGTCCACATTTTCAGTCCTCCTTGTTGCAAAGACATATTTGAAAGCATTCAAGACCACTTTCCTGCCCTGAAATCTTGAATAGTGGAGCTTGCCTGTTTTTGCCGTTTTCTGGACTTTGTCGTTTTGGCAACAGTGCAGCTGTATGCAACCTGATCTTGGTAGAGCTCATTAGTCAGGCACAGGGCATCTTCATTCAGCACAGTTCCTAGTCCAGGGCCAGCCTAAGCCTTTTCATCACTTTAAGTGAGAAGGTCAGCACTATTGAACTTGATACCTATCCATTCACTGCTGCCGCTGCTGCCACCTCCACCGCTGGCTAAGGGAAGCTAACAAAGCAGCCACAACCATGTTCTTTTCATTTTGCACGGGAACCTAAGAAAAGAGGAGGCCGCACTTATGGAACATTTACTGTTATTAATATTTATATACCACCTTTCAACAAAAAGTATTTTAAATTTTTATTTAATTTATTGGAGTAATTTTGACTTTCTTAATTGTAGTTTCATTGTACATATACTGTATGCATTTATTGTACTGTATTGTTAGCGCCACCTTACACATTTTTTGGAAAAGTGGGATAAACATCTTTAAAATAAATAAAAAGTAGTTCACAAAGCAGTTCACATAGCTAAATAAATACACAATTTCTACAATACTTCATCAGACCATTCAAAGTGCTTCACAGACATTATGCTGCTACAATCTTGACCACCACCCTAGTGGGCAAGTCTTTATCCTTATCCCCATATTGCAGATGGAGGGATGAAGCTGAGAGGCTTGCCTAAGGCCACTGAGTGAGTTCTTGGGCAGAGGCAAGATTCAAACCTATGAAGCTACCTCATACCAAGTCAGACCATTGGACTGTCTACCACAGTATGGTCTAACAACTCATTAGTCTAACTATCTAACACAGTATGGTCTAACTCATTAGAAATAACTTTCTGGCAGTGGCTCTACAGGATTTCAGGCAGGGGACCCCGGATCTGCAAGAGATTGGACCTGGGACTTTTTGTATGCAAAGCATGCACTCTTGCACTTATGGTCCCATCCCGGAACCAAAGACTTCCTACTTTGTAGCTTATCCTCTTCTCCACTACACTATACACGAGTCAGTTATAATTTCCCTCCTCCCCTCCCTAAAGAACAGTCCATCATCAGGAGATGGCAGAGCCCACCCTCTTCAACAAAATCACTGATGCTGGAGTCTTTGCGTGCCACTCACTCAGCACCAGGATATTGTTGGGGAGGAGGAGCAGGTGGTAAGAGGAGAGCAGGAGCTGCAGATGTGTCCATGGGGGCTGGTCTCTTGCTGTAAGCCATATACTGGAATCCATGTGTCCAGGCAGGACAAGAGAAGAGAAAAAGAAGGCAGGAGAGCTGGTCATGCATGCGCCACATAGCATACTCCATGAATTTCTACATAAGGTCCATACACTCCCCACCCAACATCTCAGGGCTCAGCCCTCAACTCTCCCTTAGACCGCAACTCCCAAAACTCAAAGTTTCCCATCTCTCAGCCCATTACTAGTGTTATCACACAAATCCCTCAAAAAACTATGTTTTGTCTAACACACACACACACACACACACACACACACACACCTCTTCCATACTACAGCTCATTCCTTCAGTGGTCTATCACCACTTCCAGCCCCAGTCACCAGGTCTAAGCACCCCATCTGCAACTGGCATCCCACTCCTCTCTCATAAACATGCAAGCATACTGGGGGCGCCTCACTCTAGAGTCTAGGACCTCTGCATATTTCCACAATACTGCCCTTGAAGGCCACTCTGTGGTAGAACTTGGTGGTACATCTTGTCCACGATCCAATGATGGTCACTAGATGTTCCTGGTGACACACAGGGTAGTTCTGAGAGCTACAGCTATTGCTCCATGGACCACTGTGTGCAAAATTCTCTCCATTTCATTTGCCTTCCCTGGTTCAACACCGTACTTATGTGTTGCCAACTCAAGAAAGGAACTGTACTCTTCTCAAATATTTTTTCACACCCGCGCCAGAAAAGCAAACAATCAGATAGGAACTCTTACCTATGTACATAATTGTTGCGGTGAAGGTGCAGCAAGCCACAGGACACCTCGCAGGCCATGCGTTGCAACGTCAGGGGGTCAGGTGCCAGTGCCTCAGCTGCATGGCAACTCCGCAGGTAGCCTTTCAGGTCACCCTGTCAGAGTGGCAGCAGCAGCAATGTTACCCATGGCTACCACTGCTTATGGAACTCTCTTGTGAGGTCTCGGTGGATGGGTTGGAGAAGAACATGAGAAAGAAAGCATCTATGCAATGCAGTTAAGGGGTGTGATGCCAAGCCCCAGGTTAGGGGACAGAGGAGGTCTTATATGCTAAACCAGGGGTGGTCAACCTTTCAACAGGAATGCTCCTGGACCTTTATTAGTTGTATAGGTGAGGGCATTTCAGCAGGTGCAGCTGCTTTAGCAGCACCATCAGCACTTGTAGCTGCCAAGACAGGAGTGCCAGGCAGGGAGAGAGAAGAGGGGAAGCAACAGGATTGCCCTTTATTAATGACTCACCAGTGGGCAGAACTCCATCACCAGCAGGTAGGGTGTCACCTCTGCACACTGGGCCAGGCACTGCAGGAGATTGGTATGCTGGAGTGCCCTGGAGGGAAGAGAGAATAATGGAATGGGAGGGAAAAGAGCAAGGGGAAAGGGGTACAGAGCTCAGATAAGGGAGGGCTGATGGATATTTGCAGAGCTGGCAGGGCATTGCAGAATGGACTGAGGTGGGTAGAGCAAGGGAAACTAAGAAAGATAGTAAATGGATGGGGGAACGGCTAGTGACAGGCAGCCCAATCCTGTCTAGGTAGGCTGCAGCGCAGGACTTGAGCCCACACGGCATCCTATCCAAATAGGTCACAGCACCAGCGCAGATTAAACACTCCTCGGGGGAAGGGGACATTCATCCCCTTACCCCGAGTAGAGCCTAAGCCGCTCCGATGGGTCTACTCAAATGTGCACCAGCTATTTTGCTGGCACACATTCGAATGGGCTGTGTAAGGCGGCCAGGCCCAGGAATAGGAATAGGATTTTGACGGAGCCGCCGCCACCGATCCCTCCCCCTTCCCGGTCAACCAATCCCCCCCCCTCCCAGAACACTTCATTTTGTGTCACTGCCACCCGGCAGGGAACCTACCTTCCCTGGCAGACGCTCCACTCATTCTAGGGCGGGTAGAGCAGCGCTGGCCTCAATGCCGGCACTGCCCACTCGCCAGGGGCCGCAAACGTGCTTCACGGCATGTTTGCAGTACCTGAGACCAGTGGAGCACATGCTCCGCTGGTCTCCAACTTAGATAGGATTGCGCTGAAAGTGTCATTAAGAAAGCAAGGAGAAGCAAAAAGGCCATTGCTATAACAGCTAAGAGATAGCAGGCTAGGCCCACACAGGGGATGGCCTTAACCACATTAGGTGAGAGATCTGTTTTGTGTGTTTTCTTTCCCTTTCAAACACAATAGGTTCATGGGGGGACAGAGGGAAGGGTTTCTATGACATAGCCTGTATGAGCAATGCATAAATGGGTCTTAAGCTGTGCCAGCCACCCCGGCATGGCTGCAAACAATAGGGGGTTGTTTGTTCATGAGTCAGTACAGTCATTCTTTGCTTTTCCAGCACCATCCGTCCTCTCCCAGGCCTCTGTCAATGCCCCTTGATTCCAAGCTGGAACCCTCATACCCGCCTTCCAGTCCAGTGACATATGCTGAGTTACACACAATCAGGATGTTAAAAGAAGTGGATTCTTTCCATACGTGCCAATACATACAACATCCATTAGTTGTTCTCGATTAAGTAATTACAATGGTGCATATCAGGGGTCTTAGATCCCAGGAAAGAGAAGCAAGATTTTTGGTGCAAGCCCTGCACTGTGTTAAAAAATATACCGTATTGGTCTGAGTATAAGACTCACTTTTTTCTCCTAATTTAAGTTTTTAAACTAGGGGTGCATCTTATAATCAGGCTGTTGCAATTTAATGCCAGTGATTTAATTAATTATTTTTAATAGCACCAAACTTTAAGGGTGAGTCTTATAATCAGGTGCGTCTTATACTCGGGACAATACGGTATTATGAATGCTGAGGGAACTGGATTTTCCCAGCCGTGTTGTATATATAGTTTTTTTTACGTACATTCCCACTCAGCTTCTATGGAAGACATACAAACCCCAACTCACAGAACTCAGGGTCGTCTCATCATTCTACTCCCACTTCAACATCATATCAAAGACATGCAACCAGTCCCAGATCAGAGCTCCACAATGATCTGAAGCTGCTCCCCATGGTTTGGTCAAGCGATTTACCTACGCCTGGCAGGAGGGGGGCCGCGAACGAAAGTGTCCCCCCCCCCCGCCAGCAGGAGCTGTTTCTGCTCAAAGCCTTCCAAGACTCCGGGCGGGCCAAACAGCACGTGCCTTTTTCGCCACCACCCACCCACTCGCGTCTTTGGTTGTTGCCCCCCCCCGTGTGCCACCTGGGGGCCCACCACCCGCCCACCCCACCTACGCTTCTCCACACATCATGTTGGCAATGTGAAAATGTTATGCCTTCCGCTAAAACAAATGCTGCCCGCTGTCTCTCACTTGAGATTTCCCTGGCATTTTGAATGCATGATGAAAGGTTACAGACCAAATGTATCATCTAGCTGGGGCTGACCATTGGTGGAGCTACCCTTGCAATCCAAATCAATCTCAAGAAGAGTGCCCACAGGTGCAGACCCAAGGCATCTTCTTTTGAGACCTATGGGAATGAGAAACCCCAGATCCTATGTGTTCCCTGCTACAGCAATGCCCAGGAACTCACCTGTAAGGCTGGGCCTCTTCCAAGAATTGCATCTGATCTTGCACACTGGCACTGGCCTTTAGCTCCTTCACTACTACCTGAGTGCTGCTAAGTCCTGCGTTCACCTCACCGAGGAAGACCTAAAAGAAAGAGAGAGAAGTATAGACCAGGTATCTTGCTCTTCTATGGGGCTGTGTCAGGAAGGGGCTAAGGGACGTCATCTCTCCGCATGTCAGATAGGAAGGTTGTTGGGACGGCAAGCATAGTGAAGAATGTAAATGAGTAAGTGACCACTGGGTCTCAAACCCAGTCTAACTTGCTAGCCCACCACAATTCTTCAGCAACAATATGAAGCTTTACACCTCCTCTTTCACTCATGTTTTTCACTTGTGCCAATTCGTATACTTTTTCATGCACATGGATTTCAACCATTACATCAGACAGTAGTTTGCAAACCACAGCCAAAGCAACCTCTTTCATCTCTGATAGCAATCACATTGCAAGTTTCTTGTGCTCATGAAAAAGAACAGCTCTAGTAAGCCTAAAAAGTGACTCAGGAAAAATTATGAATTTGTTTGAAATCTCAGGTCTACATTTCTGCTTTGCCTGGTCTTGAGCTGAATCCACACTGAACATTTTAAATGTTTGACTTTGCGCACATAATACGGGCTCTCAAGGCAGCTCACACAGGGCTAAAATGCACCATCATAAACACCTCACCCTTACCCTGCAGTCCTAGTACACCTCTAATAGCATGCACCCTTCCCCGCACTGGCTTCTAAATATCATATGGCCTCTATATTACAGGACCAGCGCTCAAACTGGCTTTTGACAGACAAGTTATAAAACAGACACTTTTTTATACCTCATTTCAAATAGTAGGCAACAAAAATAATGTGTGTGTGTGCTCACGCATATATATATATATATATATATATATATATATATATATATATATATATATATATATATATATATATATATATATATATATTTTTGTGCAAGTTATCATTGTTGTCTCATTATTGTCCTGGGGAGAGGTGTCCCCCTACACTGCGACTTCTTCCTGCACTTACCACTACATACATTCCTCACTTGCATGCCCTAGCCAAAACTCCCCTGGTAGCCTGTAACTAAAACACATTGTTCCAAGTCCCACTCCCATACAGCATCACTAGGGAGGGCAAGAATCACTCAAGGAAATCAAAGGAACCCCATTCTCCCCACCTCTACTGCTCACAGTCTCTGAGACCTGCAGCTTCCCCACCTCCCATGTGACCATGATTTGCAAATCAGAGATCTGGGATCAACCCCAAGAAGATAAGCACTTACCTTGCCAAACCATCCATGTCCAATTTCCTTGAGATACAGCAGACTGTGGCGTCCCAGGTCAGTGGATTTGAGCAGCTGCACTGTGAAGAAGCACATAGAGCAGTCTCAGTGCTGGCATGTCCTTTCTGGCAAACTTGTTGCCTTGCCAGCCTGAACCTTGCCTGTCGTCTCATCCTAGCTTTCCATGGAAGAGAGGGGCTTGGGAAGGAAGGCTACCTACAAGATCAGACATATGGGAGTCCACAAAGGGAAGCAGACAACCCAGCTCCTGAGGTCAAGCTATTGGGGCTCACTGCATCTCTACCCCATTGACGGAGCAGGACCAAGACAGAAGGTGGGCACGACCCACCCACCCCACATGTATACACAAGGAGAGTCTGATGCAGGCAGTTGTACTCCCAAGTCTCAGGCAACAGAAAGTGGCTGTGCAGCACCCACCCCACTGGGCAGTCCCAGGTCCCAGAAAGGAGGCGGTGCCATCCCTTCGCCCCCTTAGTGCCAGACGCCACTGTTCTTGTCACACTGAGAAGCAAAGGCCCTATTGTTGAGCCCAGGAGTGCAGGCGACAGCTGGACACTGAACCCATTATCTTCAGGCCCAATCAGATCGCACAGGGCTGCACCAGGCAAATACGTGTGGGCAGAACAGAGGGGGGCAACTGCATGGCTAGCTGACTTGACCCTTCTCCAGCCTACCCAGTAGAGCAAGTCTTGGATTCCTCATCCACTTCACATGGAAAGGAATGCAGGGTTCGTGGGAGCTGGGGACCAAAGAGCTTTTGTCTCTGGCGTAGCTGGGAGAGGAAATGTTCAGGCGGCCTGGAGCAGGGAGCAACTTCTGCTGAGGTGAAAAGGGCACAGTCAGGTCTCCTAAGTGGAAGCCAGGAGCTCCTCTACCTCATTGCTTCCTGCCTTGCCTTGTTGCCTCACCTGTTGTTAACAGAGGAAGCCTGGATCGGACACCTGTTTCAAGCTAGGTTTCTCACTGGGGAAAAGTTTTCAGTAAAATCTACTGCATTCCCTAAATGAGAATGCCCTGCCACCCTGACCCCACAAGATGGCACTGTTGAGTTGCAGGCCAGGGCACCCATCTGAAAAGCCAGAACAATCCGGAAGATACTAGTTAGAGGGGGACTGGAAGAACAGCAGTACAGGGCTGTAGGAATATGAAGACAAAAACCTCCAGCACCTAAGATGTGAGCTTCTGGGACTTATTAAAGAAAGTTACCCACTACCACCTCTCCCTTTATGTCTCCATCTGGCATACATACTTGCACTAAAAATTTTCAGCACTGAATTTAGTGTATCTTTCTGACCATTTGGGGGCATAGGATTATTAGTATGAAGTAGAAGATAAGGTGTGAGGGTGGAAGAGAAAAGGCCCACCACATATGATGGCAGGTGCTTATTATACCTCTTAGGTATAATAAGAGTGTATGTGATAAATAGTAATCCACAATTGAAAGAAGGATTTATTATAGGGCCTCCAAAAGGTAATGGGCAGCCCAATCCTAACCAGCGCTGGCACAGCGAGGCTGAGCAGCCCACACTGTATCCTACGCTGGTCAGGAGGAGGCTAGAGGTCTACTCGGGGTAAAAGGATGTTTGTCCCCTTATACTGGGTAAAGCCCCAGCCTTCCCAATGGGGCTTCTTGGATCTGCGCCAGTTATTTATCTGGTGCAAGTCCAGGAGGCCTCATGTACGACGTCCAGGCCTGGGAGGGAGGATAGGAAACAGCGGGGGCCTTTTCCACTGGTCCCGCCCCCCTCCCGGGTCCATCCTAACCACCATTCCACCCTCTCCCCTGCCCAGAAACGCCCCTCCCTGCCTCCATCTGACCCTCCTGCCACCCTCTCCCTGTGCTGCCTGGCACCGAACTCACCTTCGCTGGCAGCCAGAAGTTGGGGGACAGTGTCGGTGGGCCGGCACAGACCTTTCCGCAGGCATTTCCTGCACTAAAATAGTCGCAAACGTGCTTTACGGCACGTTTGTGACACTCTAGACTGGCGCAGGGACTGCTGTGCAGGCATTAGGTCCTGTTTGGAGTGCACTAAAAGTATCAAACAGAAAGCTTTCAAATCCTATAGGATTCTTCTTCAGGTTAGATGGTAAGCAAAGGGGAAATTTGCAGGATATGCTGGACATTCCCCAACATTTTTTCCTGATCTTTGTCTTGGAAGGCAATTGGGTGTTTCAAGTTAGTACTGGAAACTGGAATGAGACAATTTACCCACTTTATATTTCCAGAATATGGTGAGGGAGGCAAGCATTTTTTGCTTCCTTTGTCTAAGCTGCCCTGTGTGGGTATTAAAACCATCTCACACCCTCAGAGACTGACTCAAGTCTACATGGAAACCTTCTAAACTCCATCTTTTAATTTTATAAGCTGCAAACTTGGAGAACTACAGACTACATGTCCCCGCTATTCCCCCCAGCCTTTGCTTACCATCTAGCCTGATGAAAAATCCTATAGGATTTTAAAACTTGCTATTTGATACCTTGTTGTGCTTTAGTTAGACCTAATAAAGGCATTATCCTACTTTGAATTGTGGATTTTTCTTCTAATGGACCAACACAGCCACCTATAAATTTATGATAATGAACGAACATGTGAGGATGGTGGGACACGGCTAATAAGCAAACCATCAGATGTTCCGAGGAAGTTGCCAGAAAAGCTACTCCTTCCTCTACTGCAGCTGCTGCCAATGGCAACAAAGCATCCGTATCCCAAGACAGATGTGGGCGAAGGGAACCAAACTCCATGGCTGGAAGGAAGATTTCAGCTACCCAGATAGAGTGTCAAGCAAGCAGCTGCAAGTGGGTTGTGGGCAGCGGGGTGGAGAGAATCCATTCCTTTAAGTTGGGTGAGGAGGAGGAGACGGGCCTGGACACTTGCAATAGGTAAGGAATTGTTGAGGATACCCAAGAAGGCTGCCTGCACACATGTCTTTTGGAGTTTAGATGATGTCAGGGAGAGGGAGGGTGATAGGGTGATAGGGAGCCTCAGCTGTTGCATCCTCTGTGACCACCACGAACCTATTGTTGCCTCGCTTTGGCTGCTTTTAGGGCTACGTGGTACAGACAGGCAGTTGTTGCTGTGTAGGAGAAACATATTTTCCATATTTTTATTAGACATTCATCTCCTAGTAAAAGGATAACATCTCCATGTTACACAGAACATTTGGCACCTTGATGTATATAACTCAAGAGTTTGCATGTCTCTCCACCAATGGAATCTCATTTACAGTATTTGCGTTTCTTACTGCTATTCACCAGAGACTATACTGGGCCCTTTCCATAACAGCCACTGCTAGCACTACTCAGGCACTGCTGTTCCACAGTAATTTGAAGGTGGAATTATAGCTGTGGCACTGAATATAGCATGCTATATCTCTATTAACATACCCAAATGTCCATCCCCACTGCAAGGACACATTCCTTCTTCACATAGAAAGCTCACCAGGGTTTTTTTCCTTCTAACTTCATTGTTGCGCTGAAGTGCAAATGCAGAAATACAAAATTACATTTTAATTTGTGTTGCTCTACTCAGCTACAGCTCCAAGGGGCAGGAGTGGCAGCTTTCACCTTGTGGCACTGAGCTGCTCCGTGACTTTGAGCAACTGACCCCCCCCCCCGAGCCAGAAGATACAGAAATCTCTCACTCACATGGAGCTGTGGTTAAACAGGAACACCTCTGAGTGAGTAAAAGAGAGATTTCTGTGCCATCTTGTGGCTTGGGAGAAGTGTAGGAGGGGGAGGCAAAATTGTCCTCGCTCACACAAAACATGGGAGAGGCTTGTGAGGGAGCAAGAGACTTTGCAAACCTCTCTGCAGCTTAGCATCACAGGGTGAAGCCCATTCTCCTTGGAGCTCTAGTGGAGTGTATAGCAATGAAAAGTTTAAAAATTAATTTTTCATTACTGCACTTGCATTAAAGTACAACAAGGTAGTGAAGGGAGGTAAAGGTAACGGTGACCCCTGACAATTAAGTCCAGTCGTGTCCGACTCTAGGGTGTGGTGCTCATCCCCATTTCAAAGCCGAAGAGCCAGCGTTATCCGAAGACACCTCCGTGGTCATGTGGCCGGCATGACTCTCCTTCCTGCAGCGCGTAGCATGCGGCTGGAACACGGAGCGCTGTTTACCTTCCC
Source organism: Plestiodon gilberti rubricaudatus (assembly GCA_026170595.1). Classification (NCBI taxonomy): domain Eukaryota; kingdom Metazoa; phylum Chordata; class Lepidosauria; order Squamata; family Scincidae; genus Plestiodon; species Plestiodon gilberti. Next base: position 149,727,577 of record JANXHW010000002.1, on the reverse strand, counting down.
GCAAGTGGTACCTATTTATCTACTCTCATTAACATGCTTTGGAACTGCTAGGTTGGCAGCAGCTGGCCAAGCAACGGGAGCTCACCCCGTCGCGGATTCGAACTGCCGACCTTTCAATCGACAGCTCATGGTTCAGCGGTTTAACCCACTGCGCCACCCGCTGGCCGTAGGGAAGTGAAGGGAAGGGGGAACTAAAGGGGGTTCTAAATGTAATGGGGGAAGGAACAAAAGCAGAAGTCCTAGTGAAATGACCCAAGCAGGCATTGGTGAGAAAATAATAAGGCAGAGTTTCATGTGGTAGCAATAGTGCCTTCCTTGTGCACATCAAAAGGGATCTGCTCCAAGTGCTCCAGTGATAAAACAAAATAACAAAACCAGCATTTAAAAGAAGTCATAAATAGCCAGGGAAACCATCAAAAGGCAATAAGCTCATGTGATATCTGGATTCTCAGTTATGCATGAGTGTGTGAGCCAATTATTTCAGAAATGGAGAAAATGTCCACCTTAAAAGGAACCACCTCCGACGTATCAAAATTTAGTCTAAAGATGTGTAACTTCTTGTGCATATCTCCCGTTCATCTGCCTTCCTACTCTCTGCCTTCCATTTGCCTCTGCCTTCCTACCCTCTCCTCTGCTGCCAAAATTTAGACTGTAACCTCCTTCAGGGAGGGGTCTGTCTTTTTGCCTCTGTTAATCTGTGCAGCATCATGTACACGGGTGGTGGCACTTTAATAAGAAGAGGCGCAATGCTAACAACAAGTACTACTGCTCCTACTGTCACGCTCACTCTCTGCACTGGTGCCAGCCTGCTCTGCGGAAAGGCTCAAATATCAGCTCTCTTAATGCAGATTAGTTGCCCATTACACCACAGTGATGTACCCATGTTCACAGTGTGGACTATCTTTTCCCCACCTGACTGGGGATTCTAATTCATGATTGTGGACATGGATCCTTTTGTTGTTGTTGTTCAGTCATTAAGTCGTGTCCGACCCTTCGTGATCCCATGAACCATATCCCGCCAGGCCTTCCTGTCCTCCATTATCTTCCTGAGTTCGCTCATTTTCATGTTCATTGCATCGGTGATGCTGTCTAACCATCTCATCCTTTGCCTTCCCCTTCTCCTTTTGCCTTCAATCTTTCCCAGCATCAGAGTCTTCTCCAGAGAGTCCTCTCTTCGCATTAGGTGGCCAAAATATTTGAGCTTCATCCTCAGTACCTGTCCTTCCAGGGAACAGTCAGGGTTGATTTCATTTAGGATTGACTGATTTGATCTCCTAGCAGTCCAAGGGACTCTCAGGAGTCTTCTCCAGCACCACAGTTCGAAAGCATCTATCCTAGCTTGTGATTTTAGGTCAGTTACAGCTGCAGGGAGTACAAAGGTACAACCCTCAGTCTGTTTTGAAGGAGTTATCATTATTCATATTGGCAGGGAATTTGGTATTCTACACAGACGTTTCGAGGACTTACCTGAGCGGCCAGGTTGCCTGGACATGGGTAGGGAGACTTCAGTGAGAGGCAGAATGTAAACTTCAGGGCCATTCTGTGTGGCCGGGGAGCCCTGGGCTGAGAATTCACTAGCATATTCTTCTCCCTCCGCATTATCGAATTCCTGGGGGCAAAGACAGACAGGGAGAAAAAGAGCCCAGCACAGGACATTTTTATACACTTGTAGAAAGTGCAGAAACAAGCAGTCACCTTTGTCAGACACACATTCCCATTCATGTTCTATAAGGATCACTGAAACAATGCATCTGGCATGCTTTTAGAACAGTAGAGAGTATTATTATTATTATTATATTGTTGTTGCTTCACCCATGCATGCACATGTACACACACGTGCGCACACACGCACACAGGGTGAGGTGGGGAGAACACACGTCTACTCTTCTACACACTTGAAACAATGTAAATAGGCAGACAGATGGAAAAGAATAGAGACATTTCTCCTCCACACTGTCCATACCGCTCCCCATAAATACCAAGTGGCAGAACTGTACGCATACTTGCACTACACACACTTGGGAGAAATAAAGATCCCATTCACAGCCCCCTCACACATAGGCTCTATCTAGGACTCTCTGTTCATTTTATATCATTTTAACTGTCATGGTTCCCAATGAGATGCTGTGGTCTGATGAGATGCTGTGAATTCTCTGTTAGAGATCCCTTCCTCTCTCACTCCCCACCACCCAAATTACAATTCACAGGATTCTCTGGGGAGAGGGAATGACCATTAAACCAGATGTAGTGCCGATATGCCCATAATAAAGACTGAGAGAGGAGTAAACACAGTCAACAAATGGGTAAATTTACAACTTACACAGGCTACATTCATTTCTACTATATGGGGTAGCCCCTTGAAATGGAATTCCGCCATGAGTGTATCTCCAAGTAGCTAGCCATTTTTGTGAAGCAAATTGTCTAGGCTGTTTGGGCAATTTCAACCACACCACTGCCAACCTTGCTTTGGTGGGGAAGAAAGAGGAGAGTCATGTGGAAAGCCACTTCACGCAAACAGCTTGCCCCTCTGGGATTGTGCTCGTATGGTTTTATTTCAAGCAGTCACCCATGCAACACAAGGCACAACATATGAACTGAGCCACAGGACAGGCACATGAAGTATACAGCCACTCACATACTCCCAACCAGATACAAACACACCCACTGAAACTAGGGGGTACAGAGACAGCCGTGCACTCACTCACACTCTTCCTCTTTTTCTTTCCGCACACCCAATTGTGTGAGGAACTCAGGCTAAGTTTCAGGACAAGGCCCTGAGGTTTGAGGGTAACAGCTCCTAGGATATTTAACGGTAGCCAATTTTCAAATTTCCTTTGAAAAGAAGAAGGATGTTTCCTGAAACTATGGCTGGAGAGAAAGCTTTGGAAAGCAGGATACAAGGAGAAGTGGTGAAGCATTACCTGCCAAGACTCCCTCCAGACTCAGAGAGGAGCTCACCCATCATGCAAAGCACTGAAGGACTGGGGGCAGGTAATGGCCAGAGGAGCTACTGCTTCCAAGCCCCCACCCCCACTCCAGCCTCATCTCTGCATGGGACAGCTGGCAAGGTCCAAGGGACATATGACTACAGAGCAAGAGCCCTTTGCCCTGCCTGACTGCTGGATTCTGTTTCCCCTGATCGTTGGCTTGCGTGGTCAGTGGCGGCTGCTCTGCTCCCTCCTCCCTGCCCCCCAGTGAGAGACATAATCATAAACACAGTTGAGGGAGAAGCAGCCTCACCTTGGTCAGGGGGCAGGGGGAGGGCTGCCCAGGGTTCCCCAGTTCTACATTACAAGCTGTTTTTGGCACTGTGCTGGCCCCCGTGCAGGGCAGATACCTCAAAACCATCCTCAGCCTCTTCTCCCGGGATTCGCTTCTCCAGCTCTAGGCAAGAGTGCCCAGAGAAAGAGGGTTAATAAATGCACCGTCCTGAAGTGCCCTGCTTCCCAGAGATTGCCCACAAGGTTAGGCCGCCTCCCACTGCATGCAACAAGCCTTCCCACCACTCTCTAATGCTACAGCAGCTTCACCCCACTCAGGCCAGTAGGCATTTCCAATTACCTGGATGAGCTTTTTCCCTCCAAAGGCTGCCTCCGCAATAAGGTAGGAAAGGGTGAGCATCACCCTTGTGGGTCTTGTGCCATGGTGCCCTTGTGCTTCTGCCACCGCAGTTGTGACATTTCCATGTGGAAAGCATGCATGCTACTCACAAACCTCATCTGTGCCCCTATATAGGCAGCGTAGGGGGTCTGAAGTGCTTCATTGTTCCCACAGCAAAACCTGACTAGTGCTATAAGCCATTAACCCACAGGCCTGTCTATAACTCCAATTCCAGTGCCCCACCTCCACCATGCTCTGGCCGCCAAGAGCCTCCACAAGAATCTCAGCAATGAGGGAACACATTTCTTCAGCACATTCTGTGCTTGTGAGGTCACATTACTGCCCACTCCTTCGTGGGCCATTCCAGGGCAGACTAGTATATCAAGCCAAGCTTGGGTGAGGGGGGGGGATCCCAGATGGCTGGGGAACTTAGAAAGAGGCCCCTACCAAATTACCAACTCTGGTAAGAAGTGACAGAGAATTGTTCCTGGCCCACAGCTGTTATGTTTTGTTTTATTTGTTCATGTTGATTGATTTCATGTTATTGTATGCCGCTTTCTGTGTTTTATGGAAAAGTGGCCTATAAATTTGAACAAACAACAACAAAAAAGAACAACAACAATAAGCCACACAAACCAAGTTCTCAGTACCTCCTTCAGAATGAGGGGCCACCCCACCCCCTTCCTATTGGGCCAACACCAAACCCAATGCCAACGGTGCCCTATAATACCACATGAGGACAATGAAGGCTTCACTGTCAGAGAGAGGAGCGCTCCCTGCTGTTGAGCCCTTCCTTACCTGCAAAAGGTGCACTTGCAACAGTTTATTAAAGCAGACAGTATGCAGGAACTGTTTTGTTCTCTGTACGTAAGCTGCTTTAGTTCAGCTGCCCCAAGGAAGAGTGATCCACCTTGAAACATGGTGAGCCTTCATATGAAAAGGTTTCAAGTACTGTAAATTCTTTAAATGTCCTCTATTTGTTCCTGTGATGCTGCCTTCCCCTTCTCCTTTCCTGAGCCTTTATCTGGGCCTCACAGCACAACATCCCAATTACCAGGCTGAGGAAAAGGTGTTTACTCAGGCCTTCAGAAGGAATACTCTTCTATTGCACTCCTAACCCCATCGCCTGGACAACAATTAAGATAAACAACTTTTAGTTCTGGACTGGGGTCTTTTAAAACTATACTGAGTTTGTGAGCAGGACACCCTGCCCCCAACTCACAGAAAGAGTGTCTATTTACCAAGAAGGCCAATGGAGTCCAAACCAGGTCTTGGTCCACCCTCGTCGCACTCTGGACCTGGCACCCACTGGTGGAGGTAAGTCCTGTACTGGTTGGTGCAGGGGCAGGATGGGCCCATTGGCCAAACCAAGTTGGGAGAGGGCAGGGATATCGGCGGCGCACTCCACCAATATCCTCGGCCCTTTCCCAGCCCGGTTTGGCCTTACCCCACCGCCTCAGATGTACGTCGGCTTCAGAGCTGGTGTACATCCGAGAAGGCCCATAGGCCCCCGGGGATGAATGTCCCCTTCTCCTGAGATGTTGCTGGGCCACACCGGTGCAGCCTGGGAACGGGCTCAGGATATCGCAGCCAGTCCTTTAGGCCGGTTGCGTAAAGTTGCACAGGATTGTGCTGTGAATCTTACTGCTTGAGCATCCAATAGCTTCATCTCATACATCCCAGATCTTCCTCTAGGCTTGCTAGGACTCAACCAGTCCGGTCTCCTTCCTCCTCATACACATTGTCAGACAACCATCCCCTGCAGTGTTCTGAAGCTCAGTTCTCAGCCTGTCCCTGTCTCCAGACTTTGTGAGGTGTTGCTGCTCACTAAATCCATCCACACCTCATCTCCAGGCCACTGCTTGACTGTTCCTCTTACTGTTGATGCTGCTGGGATCCCTTGCCTGTCAGTCCCCCCCCCTGCCCCCTCGCCCCCCTCTCTCTCTCTCTCACACACACACACACACACACACACTCACTCCTCTGCTTCCCCAAGGAGAAGTTTCTACACTATTGTAGCTCATGATGTTTTATTAAAAAAAACACAAAACAACCTGTCTTCCTGCATTGTCCTAGTTGGTCACCTGCCGTTCCTGGATGATAAGGCTATCCCTGGTTCAGTTTGGTTAAGAACTTGTAGGGGCACCCTGCACTAATCCCCTCATGCTTCTCCTTGCAGTGCAGCACTTTCTAGGGAAGATCAGGAGCAATGGTGTCAGCAATGACTCCAAAGATAACCACCACACTCCCTTTCTACTAAACTCCAGCCCTGCAGTGCAGTACCCCCATCCCAAGGTCATGAGCATTCCTCAGTGCTTACCTTGAAGCCAATGCCCCCCTTCTTGCAGCACAAACAGGCCAACATGAGGAAGATGAAGGTGAAGAGCCCAGAGAAGGAAACGGCCACAACCACCAGAGAAGAGGACCAAGAGAGCTCACTCAAGGGAGTGCCGTCTGTAGGGAGATAAATGGACAAAGCAAGAAGAAAGTATTAGAAAGGAAGTACAGGGAAAGCAGAGGATGGAGAAGCAAATTTAAAATAAAATAAAATAAAAATAAAAGGAGAGCATCTTATTGCATACCCATAGCCAGGAGAAAACCCAGGAGACTCCCCAACCAACAAAATCTGATGTAGTTTCAATTTCCTCCTTACAGGCTTGCATTTAACTCAGAGGTTCCAGCTCTAAGACAATCTCTTGCTACCCCACCACTTTATCCCCTGCTCCAACTTCTACACGTCATGCCCTTCTCAGATAAAAAAAAACCCCAGATCTCTCAAGAATTCTTTCTCCCACATTTCTTCCTCCCAACTCCTGGAAGGAGAACCAAACTCAGAACCCTTGTCTCCCAACCCTTGTCTCAGAACCCTCGTCTCCTACTTTTCCCTAGTCTCTGTTCAGGCCTGGTGAGCTAAACTGCAATGGCAAGAACCAATGACAGCACTTTTAATATTATTTGACCAGTACTGATTGTCTGGCCTGTACTGGTCCCATGCTCACTACAGCCTGAAAAGGAGCAACATCAGTACAGGTCAGAGGCAAGTATATGTTCAAGGGGAAGGATGTGCTCTGTGTACTTCTTTCTATGTGAGGTTTATCCATGTAAAAAGAGTGATAGATTATTTTGGTTTAACAAAATAAGTGGGTCATAGGTAGCCAACCCACGGCACGGGTGCCACTTAGTGGCACGCCAAACCTTTTCATGCGAACCTGAAGTGGCACGCACTGCTGAAGTGGCACGCACTGCTGTTCCTGTTCAAGCTGAGCGCTGAAGTCCCTCTCTCTTTCTCGACCCCAGCGCACCTTTCCAAGCCTGTGGCACTAGAGGAGGTCTCTGCACCCCACTGTGCCTTATTCTTGCGCTGTCACTGTGCTTTAAATATTTTCATTACCTTAGATTTATTTATTTATTTAAAGTGGCACGCTCAAGATTATCTACATCAAATGTGGCACATGGTGTGCCACGGGTTGGCCACCCCTGGTCTTAGGTAATGCTATCCTCCTCCCCACAGTCTTGCCCATCCATCTGATTCCTGGACTCTTTGCCCACTGTTCTGTCTACACGCAATGTACTGCCTGGTTTCCTCAACCCATGGCACCCTGCAATGCACACAGTTCTTTCTTCCAATATACTTATTTGATGAAAAGCAGCCATTTCCAATCGCCTGAGGAAGAAGCTCTCTCTGTTATTCACAGAAGGCAAAAGACAGCTACATAGTGGCTGGCCAGTCTGTAGCGTTGCCTTCCGACACCTGGTGCTTTGACAAAGGTCTGGATGCGGAAGAAGGGAGCGCATCCTCCCCATTAAAGTTAGAAGTGGCTTACTTTCTAAATATGAGGATGCGGAAGAGAAGGAAGAAAAAGGAAGATGGAGAGTGAAAGCACTTGCTGTGTTGTAAAAGCCCGAACAGCAGTTCCTTTTAAATTATGGAAATATGGGTTTTCAGAAGATTAAAGAGGAGATGGAACAATAGGATAAAAATTAATGTCACAGCGAAAGGGCAGAAAAAGAATGTCAATAAACAAAAAGATTAAAGGCAGCAATATCATGGCGTGCAAGGTGCTTCGTAATGCAATGGAGCTAATTTGCCAGTTTAACCTAGTTAATTCAGTCCTGAGGGGTGGAGCTTTTAACAGATGGTTTCTATTATTTGTTAAGTAGCATATACATATATGAGGGTGACAAAACAAGTACATGGATGAGCACAGGAGGACAGCACACATATGTTTGAGCATGAAAGTGTATGGTAACTCACTGTAATTGTGTGTGAGTGAAATTCATAGGCAATTAGACAGTAGATGCTACACACTGACATGTATTCACAAATGCTTGTGCTCTGCTCTAATCCCACACACGCTGTGAGACGAAGCAAAAATAATGCCACTATATCATTGTCATGGCAATAAGCATGCCTTGCCTGACTCCCAACAGTGGGATTCCTGACGTTTTGCAAGGATGGAGCCCTGCTTCTATCAGCCAAGAGAAAACTCCCATATATAATATTAATTTTCCCATTGACTCATTTGCTGCCATAAGACTCAACACTGGCAAAAGCTGAACCAATTTGTGTGCTGGCATTTGCAAAATCATGGAGACACTGGGGATCAAATTATTTATTATTATTATTATTATTATTGACTGGACCATCCCATCAAATGGGATGGTCTAGGTTCCTGGTCTGGCTGGAGGATTGTTTGGAATTCCTGGGCACCAAAAGAAGAGTTCAAGGCACCAGTCCTGCACCGTATTCAATTTTTCCCCCCACTAGACACCAACAATATATTTCTGGCTACCTGGGCAACCAGGTGCATAGAATCTTTGAGGCCTGGTTTTAGATGCCCCTCCCAACTTCAGCCAACATGTACCTGGACAGAGTTCCTCATCCCCCAGTGGGAATGGGGAGAGGGAGAACCTAAGCAGAATGCCTTATTCCCACTGGGGGTGTAGTGAGATCTGGAATAATTCCCCAGTCTGGGGAACTAATTACACCGGGATAATTAAATCTTCCCAAGAGATGCCTCAAATTAGCTATAGCAGGAACAAAGCCCCCCTCTGAATCCACACACCTGCTCTGCTCTTTCAGGGGGAGGACTCAACAGTGAATTAATGGCATGAAAGTCAAGCCTGCTGAGGGTGGGAAGAAGCAACTACGACACATCCAGAAAGGTCTGAAACATTATGTTATAATATGCTTGGAGGAGGGCTGGAGTTTAGAAAGTTTAGAAATGTGTGTTTTGTTTTGCTTTACTGAAATGGAGCCACTAAAGTGGAGGGGGCTCCCAATTTGGAACAGTGGAGTGTGGGAGTGTGGTCAACGCTTTTTTTCTGTGCTGTTTTCCCAAACAAAATTGTTCCTTCCCAAGTTGTTCTTTGCTTCACAGGAAGAAACAAATTTAAGTATTTTTCTTCAATGGGGTCAACAGCAGGTGTGTGTGTGTGTGTGTGTGTGTGTGTGTGTGTGTGTGTGTGTGTGCGCGCGCGGGCGCGGGGTTTATTTTGATTGGGAAAATGATGTGGATGGAAAATCTTAAACACCCTTCCTACCACTTCTCAAAAAAAAAACTGGTAGTTCCCAGTGGCTACTTTTCAGTTTAATAATAATAATAATAATAATAATACATTATTAAGTGTCCTCCCTCCTTGGACACTTTCCGGCGAGGCCTAAAAACCTTCTTGTTCAAAGAAGCCTTCTGAGTCCTTTGCCTTTTTTAACATTCTGCTGGTACAGGTGGGGCGCTGCTGTTTTTATGATCTGTTTTAATTGTAATAATTTTTAAATCAATTTTTAGATGTTGTTTTTATTAGTTTTTGTTAACTGTTTTTTATTGTTTTGAAACTAACTATTTATGTATGTATTTTTTTGGTATTGTATTTTTCTTTGTTGTAAGCCGCCTTCGGGGAGAAAGGCGGGATATAAATATTGCAAATAAATAAATAAATAAATAATAAAAATGTGAGATTTTGGTCCTACATCCTAGAGCAGTGATTTTTTTTTCTTTTTCAGGAAAAGACCTTTGAGTAATGAGCACAGTTAAAGTCTCAAGAGAAATCTGAAAAGTCACTGCAGGGAGCTAAACTGAGAGAAGAGGTACACAGATGATGTCTTCATCCTGTGTAGTACTGACTGAGCATCTCACCTGTGACAAAATGCATGGGCACTTGATGAGAGGAAAGCTCATGCACCCACAGCATGAACTCTTCCTTTCAAGTCAGAATAATGGATGTGCAAGCAACTTGTGCAAGCGACCTCCTTCTGGAAGCTGCTCTCCAAGGGGGTTCGCCACATTTGGCCTGGAGTCACGTTCAGGTTCCACACAGGACCTCTCAGCGCAGGCTGAATGCTGGTGCTAGGATCCCAGTGTGATGTAGGATCAAAGGAAGGGTTCACTTGTGTTGTTCAACATCATGTATATCATTCAACTCATGAAGCCACATTCTTCTAACACAGCACTCCAAACTGGAATGCCCCACGAAGGTGAGAAAATAATAAAGCTCAACGATTGATGTTTGAGTACTAGGAAAATGCAGTGCCTCCAAAACATTTTGAATGAAAATATATATGGATCTCATTTAACAACAAGCAACACCTGCACATTTATTGTGTTATTAAACTGATTTTCTGGAAAAGGACTAATCTCACTTTTTGGGCAGTGCTTGTTGATAGTGAAATACTGTTTGAATTAAATTGCTGTGCGTATTCTTCTTGGAAACTAATATAAAGGACCTGTCCCTTCAAGAGAAAGAGGGGGAAGGAGAGCTGGGCTGGGCTGGCAGCATTAAGAATAGCACAGATCCCTGACAAAAAGGGCCTTCATCATGAGCTATGTTGATGGAGCACCTGCAGTGAGAGCAGTCCATAGCTTTTATTGCTCAGCTGTGAGTCTGCTTTGTGAGCCCTTGATTGGGCTGCTTCCCCTCACAGATCCCCTGCCTTAGAAGCTGCAGCTGGGCTATCACTACGCTGTTCCAGAACCTCTCACAACAAATGAAGTGTTTAGAGTGGGAGGAAGCAGGAGGGCAAGGAAGAAGGAGGAGGCAGCAGCAGCAGCTACGCAGAGAGATGCCAGTTTGAGCTCCATAAAAAAAAGCATCAGGGAGAAATGGCCTTCCTGCTATCACTGCATCCCCTGCCTCCAAAGTAAGTAGGGAGGCCTAGGCTCCCCCAAATCAAATTGATGACTTTGTGCATTCCCAAGAAGAACAAATCAAGGAGATGGTCTAAGTTATAATAAAGGTGGAAAGGGACAGATGAGGCCCGGCTGCAAATATCACATTATGGACAGAAACAGTCATGGCAGAAGCAGAAACAATAAAAAAGTGCAAATACATGAATACAATACAGAAAGCAGTCCAGCTATGCCAGGGGTGGCCAACTTTTCAACATGAATGCTCCTGACCCTAATGGTTGCATAGGTGAGAGCATTTCAGCAGGTGCAGCTGCTTTAGCAGCACCATCAGCACTTGCAGCTGCCAAGATTCTGTCTTCTAGGTAAAGGTGACCCCTGACAATTAAGTCCAGTCGTGTCCGACTCTAGGGTGTGGTGCTCATCCCCATTTCAAAGCCGAAGAGCCAGCGTTGTCCGAAGACGCCTCCATAGTCATGTGGCCAGCATGACTCTCCTTGCTGCAGCGCGTAACATGCGGCTGGAACACGGAGCGCTGTTTACCTTCCCACAAGCGGTACCTATTTATCTACTCACATTAACATGCTTTGGAACTGCTACGTTGGCAGGAGCTGGCCAAGCAATGGGAGCTCACCACGTCGCGGATTCGAACTGCCGACCTTTCGATCGACAGCGCATGGTTCAGCGGTTTAACCCACTGCGCCACCCGCTGGCCTGTCTTCTACACTACTCTTAAGAACGCAGAGGCCCTCATGGTGGAAGGTTGGCCACCCCTGAGCTATGAAATCTATTAAGGAGTTAAAATAACTGTTTTATTTATTGCAATGTTGGGGAGACAAAATATTGATTACTCACATTGCAATCATCAAACCACTTATGAAACAGGCCCAGGGCCCAATTCTATCCAACTTTCCAGAGCCGATGAATCCCGGGGGTAAGGGAACAAAAGTACCCCTCCCTTGAGGAGGCCTCTGTGATTGCCCCCCCCAACTGCAGGATGCATGCAGCACATACCCTGTTGGCAAGGCTGCATCAGCGCTGGAAAGATGGATAGGATTGGGCCCTAAGGGTTTTATTTAACATGAAAAAAGAACCACTGCCCAATAGTGCACAGAGTACTATAAATTAAAACAATGACACTTTAAATACAGTGAACCCCCCCCCATTTTACCAGACGAATGGGGAGAAGGGGTGTCTTGTTAATGCTGAAAGTCTGTTAAATCCAAAAGTGTTTATGTCAATGACAATGCACACACGCATGGGCAAAACATACATGACTAGTTGTTAAAGTAGTAGACATTTATTATTTCCAGAGTCTTTTAAACTGAGGTCTGTTAAATTGAGGGGTCACTGTAAATGTATAGTCAATGTTTAGAAAAGAAACAGAAAGGAGGAAACAATGGAAGAAACAATGGATCAAGAGAGAGATCTTGGGATGATGGTGGACAGCTCAATGAAGGTGTCTACCCAGTGTGCAGCGACTGTGAAGAAGGCCAATTTCATGTTTTGGATAATTACAACAGGGACTGAGAATAAAATTGCCAATATTATTATGCCATTGTACAAATTGATTGTAATCGATGGAGGGCCACATCTGGAGTATTGGATCCAGTTCTGGTCGCCACATCTCAAAAAGGATATAGTGGAACTGGAAAAGGTGCAGAATAAAGTAACCAAAATGATGAGTGGGCTGCACCTTCCTTATGAGGAAAGGTTACAATGTTGGGGTTCTTCAGTGTAGAAAGAAGGCACCTGGGGGGGGGACACATGATGGGCAGCGCAATCCTGACTAAGAATCCGGCCAGCGGCCCAGGGCCACCCGCCGGATCCTGAGCCCAGGGTGCCCGTCGGTCAGCGGGCTGGAGGTCTACTTGGGGAAGGGGACACTTGGGGAAGGGCTGGCCCAATAGGCCTCCTCGGATTTCCACCAGCTAAATAGGTGGCGGAAGTAGAGGAGGCCATGTAACGGCGTAGCCGGCCCGGTGGGGGCGGGGATATGGCGGGCGCCATCCCCCTCCCCCTCCCTGGCCAGCTTGGCCAATGGTCCCCCTCCCTCACCCAATGGATCGTCCACACGGCCACTGGCGGGAGAGCTTACCTTCCTCCGGCGGCCACTTGCTGGCCTGGAGACAGAGTGCCAGCCTCCCTTACTCTAAAGTAGTTGCGAACATGCTTTACAGCAAGTTCGCAACACTATAGAACGGCGGAGCACGCGCTCCGCCATTCTAAAGTTCCCCAGGATTGCGCCCCTGAGACATGTAAAATTATGCATGGGATAGATAGAGTGAATAGAGGTTAGTCCTTTTCCCTCTCACACAACACCAGAACCAGGGGACACCCACTAAAATTGACTGGCTGGAGAGTTAGTTGCAAGGTGAGCAAATGAGGTATTGGGGCAGTTGCTCTTTTGGCACTGGCGCTTACACGCATCAATCTGCCACCCAAAATGATGGCTTCTGTCCTCCGGTGGGCCAGCCTTGACTCTGAGGAATGGGTGTCTCCAGTGTAAATGGTTTGTAGACTGTGGGATCAAGCATTGTGTGCAGAAAAGGTGATGAAACAGGAGCATGCAAGTCTGAATGTATTCAGCTTAGAAAGGAAGCCATCAAATTCTCCATGACTTCCATAGTGTTGTATCACTAGGTAAGGTAACCCCCTAAGGCTCAATGTACATGATCAAACACCACCAGTGGCATGAGAACAGCCCCACTGGGTATTCTTGCCACTCCTGTAAACACAGGAAAATAACTACTTCCATTTCCACTAATGGAGATTGCTGCATTGGTGGTAGTTACTAAATATAGCTACTGAATGGTAATTTAAGTTCCTTTTGTCATGGAACTGTACTTTCCTAAGTATTGTTATGCCAGGAGATTTGAGGGAATGGGTGTGCTACAATTGCCCACCTGAGGGAAACCTACAGCTGCTGAGGATCATCTGTTTAGGAAAATGGGATGAGAGCATTTCACTTTGCTCCCACCAGGCACTAGGGAGTAAGCATGCATTTTCTTACCTAGCATACATAACAACCGCTGACCTATTTGAGCACCAACTGGGAGCTCAAAACCTTCCACAGGAAGGATATGAAATTAGTTGATAAGATTCTAATTGTTTATTGTATTGCTAAAAAGACGAGCACCAGCTCCAAAGTAGGTTCATTGTCTGGGATTGGGTATTCTCCATCCATTGGTAATAAAAACACTTCTGTAATGCTGGGAAAGATTAAAGGCAAAAGGAGAAGGGGAAGGCAAAGGATGAGATGGTTAGACAGCATCACCGATGCAACGAACATGAAAATGAGCGAACTCAGGAAGATAGTGGAGGACAGGAAGGCCTGGCAGGATATGGTTCATGGGATCACGAAGGGTCGGACACGACTTAACGACTGAACAACAACAACAATGCAAATTCACCAGAACACAAGTGGGTTGTTTTACACTAGTTATTAATATCAACATCAGCTGTGTTTTAAGTACCGTATTTTTCGCTCCATAAGACGCACATTTCCCCCCCAAAAAATAGGGGGGGGAAGCCTGCGTCTTATGGAGCGAATCCAAAAAAAGAAGGAAAAAATACTTACCGGGGCTTCGGGGAGGCCTGCGCGACCCTCTGCAGGCCTCCCCGATCTTCATTCGGTAAAAAACGGCCATTTTCGGCCATTTCCAGTTTTCATGAAAACCAGAAATGGCCGGAAATGGCCGTTTTTTGCCAAAATGAAGATCGGGGAGGCCTGCGCAACCCTCTGCAGGCCTCCCCGATCTTCATTTCGGTGCTAAATGGCTATTTTCGGCCATTTCTTATTTTCCGGAAATGGCCGAAAATAACCATTTAGTGCCGAAATGAAGATCAGGGAGGCCTGCAGCGGGTCGCGCAGGCCTCCCCCAAGCCCCGGTAAGTATTTTTTCCTTTTTTAACTCCAAACCTTTTTCCCCCTATTTTTTGCTCCATAGGATGCATGCGTCCTATGGTCCGATGCATCCTATGGAGCGAAAAATACGGTATTCTAAAATAGTCTTGGATAAATGACTTAAATGACAGAACTGACGCAGCCAGTGAGAAACAAACTGTAGAGCAGCAGTTCTGAAACTTTTCGGTCTCCAGAGCTCTTTACACTCCTAAATGGACTTGGAGAGCCCCACTGGGGCATGGGCAGAGTCTTGGGGAGCCCCAGAGTGCTGGTGCATGCGCAGAGTGGCGCAACACCAAGCAGACGACAGCCACTTATAGTGTGCTTGTGGAGCCTCTGATGGGGTCTCAGAGAGCCCCAGGTCTCTTAGGAGCACACCTTGAAAAACGCTTGTGTAGAGAAAACTTTGGCCTATGCAGAAGTGTGTTCATGGGCTGAACTTGAAAAAAGTAGACTTTTATACTTTTTACCTACATTCCAGCATGACTGGTAGAATCTTCATATGGAGGAAAAATGACTACTACTATGTAACTTACTAAGTAACTATTAGTAACTTACTAATAGTTCTAGAATAATCTTATTAAGCTCAATGGGATTTATAAGAAATTGCTGCTATTTAAGTGACCTGAAGAACCAATCCAAGAGCAAGTTCCCATCTTCCTCACCAAGGTAAGCTAATGATCAGTCTTCAGTTACTTTCTTAGAGTTCCCTCTTCTACCACTGTATCCAGGATTATTCAGAGTCATTTGGTATGTTATCATCTGTTCCTACTAAATAGACAGAAAAGCTAAACTAAGCTAAGAAGCAGGAATTTGAACTCTTTCTCCTATAGCTACATACAAATTTAGCACATCTGTCATGCATCCTTGAGTTTGGTTTCAAAATGATTCTAGTTATCTGCAGTGTAATCTCCAGCATAGTTGAACTTAGACAAATGTGGGGCTGTTCATATTGCACATACAGAGCAAAGATTTTTTTTTCTGGTTGATAGTGTGTGTGCGCATTGCATATGTGTGTTGCCAAGTCAGGCTTGGCTCAGCCACTTCAGACTGGAGGGTAGCATATCCTAGTAGAAGACTATAAGCAGCAGCAATTGTGTCTTCTCCAAATGTTTCTGAGGTTTTGACTCATTTCAGATTTGCAAGGATTTGTTTTGTTCCCTCTGCTCTCTAGCAAGGAGCTATCAACTATAGATTTTTAGAGGTAGGCTTTTGTCAAATTGTGCAAGAGGGTTTGTGCATGCATTCTTTGATTCCAGATTAATGATTCCTTTAACTCTTTAGCTACTTCTCATATCTCATGTGCTTAAAGCAGGTAGTAGGGTAATCATTCTGCATGGCTCTAGCTGCATAGAGAATAATGTGGCTTTTTTTAGACATGTTTGCAATTTTTTCATCCTGTAGAATTTTGAAAATCTGACATTTGCAAGGAAATATCACCACAAGATTTTTTTAAAACCCTCTATAATTCTGCTGTGGTTACTCATTTTTATGATTGTGCTCTCACCTAGTGAACAGATAAAAAGCCATGAAGAGATGCAATTAATTATCAATGGGAAGAGGAGACCATCTGTTACAGCTCCAGGCTGATTGACTCTTTAAGGACTAGAAACCAAGGAAGGAGCGAGACAGAATAAAGTACATAAATCAGCAAGCTGCACTGAGGATATAAGAATATATTACTGGTAGATATGGGGGAATGATATACTGTATACAGGTGCAACCCCTGTATCTGTGGATCCGCTTATCCACGGTTCGCTGCCCCGCCCCATGTCCATTCTTTAGCTTCATAGAGCTGGCGCCAAGCCAGCATATTTCTTTCTTTACCAAAACGCTATAAGCAGGAAGCTTCCTGTTACCGGAGTTTCTCTAACATTCTGGCTGCTTGCCTGCTTTGTCGCTATAAGCAGCATGTTTATAGCAGCATGCTGCTTATAGCGTTTTGATAAAAAATGAAACATGCTGGCTTGGCACCAGCTCTGTGAACCTAAAGAAAGGCAATGGGCGCAGGGGGACACGGAGGATAGCATTCCCCTTATCTGCGGTTTCCAGTATCTGCGGGGGAGCCAGGAACCTATCCCTACAGATACCGGCTCTACCATGTATGTACAGGTGGGCCCCCATATCCACTGATTCGCTATCCAAGGTTTCAGTTATTCACGGGTCGTGGGGACCCTCCCAGGCTTTTACTTTTTTCCCAGTAAGCTTCGTTTCTTCCTTAAAGAAACAGAAGAAGCAGCCTCTTGCTGCTTATTACAGGCAAGTAGAATGAGACTAAGTACTAGAGAGGCTCTGCAAGGTTAACAGAAACCTTGCAGAGCCTCTCTAGGACTTAGTCTCGTTCTACTTGCCTGCAAGGGAGGCTGCTTCTCTGTTTGTTTTAAGGAAGAAACAAAGCTTGCTGGGAAAAAAATAAGAGCTGGGGGGGGCAAGCATGCCTGCCTGCAGAGGAGGTAGGGTGGGGGGGCCCCTCAGGAAACCATGGAGGGGGTGTTCGCTCTTATCCACGGTTTCAAGTATCCATGGAGGGGCCTGGAACATATCCCCAGCGGATATGGGGGCCCACCTGTATGTATGTATGTTCATTTGTTCTTACCTGTCTTAGTCAAACTAGCCCTATCTTGGGTGGGCCACCATGGTTTTTAGTTTTGGATGTTTTTACACTGAATCTACATCTCTTTGTTCTCTGCTGCTAGATGTGAAAATATCTTATAAATCATTTTGCTTTTTAACTGACAATGAAGCCAGGAGAGAAAACAGAATGAACTATTTCTCCAATAAAAGTTGGGTGTAGCTGGGGGAGTGGGTCATCTAGTATGCTTCTAGGGCCTAGGCTAAGGACTGAAGTACGTTTTGCTATCTAAACTTACATAGTCAGCGAAAGTCAAAGACCTACTTAAAATGAACTAGGGGTAATATAATTATCAAAGACTGGTTTTTAATATTTTATATTTACGTATTTAATACTTACACTAATGTAATTCACAACCATGCCATTCCACGTCTTTATTTTCTCATTTGCATGTTTTCACATGCTTCCCCCCCATCTCAGAATAAATTTTAATTATTGCTTAAGAACACTCTTGAATTTTGCCCTGTGGATTCAGAAGCTCTGGTACCCCACTCCCTGTAACTCAGAGCCCAATCCTACCCCCTGCCATGCTATAGCATGCAGATTTGCCAAAAAGGAACATGCTATATATGGGGGGGGGGGGGACAGGACGGACGAACCTGAAAGCAAACAGGAAGTAAGTAAAAAACATTTTTACTTGCCTCTGCATAAGCCCTCAGGCTGCCTATGGGTCTCCTCGGACATATTGTACACATTTTGGTAGTGTATGTCCGAGGAGGGAAAAGGGGCGGGAAGGGGATAAAATCTGGCATACATGACTCTCCAGAGGGGATAAGATCTGGCATACACAACTGCTGCCAAATCCACCCCTCCCTCCAACATACCAGTGTCAGGGGATCTGGGAAGGCTGCTGCCGCGCAGCACATTATAGAGCATCACATTTTGTGACACTGTAAGTTGGGCTGCACTGCCAGACCATGAGTTCTGGCAGCGCAGCCCAATGACAGGATTGGGCTGTCAAGCAGCAAACTGCTCTCATTGAATATGATTCTGTAATGCATCAGGTGATGTACGTGGAACAGCAGAACGGATAGAGAAGCAAGCAACAGAGGTGCTAAAGAAAAGACAGAACAAGCCACTTTATTAACTGCTAGTCTCTTCTTATAATCCAAGAAACAGATGCTTGTGAGAACAAGTCTCCGATGGGCTTGATGTGATGACAGACACTAGTTCAGATTGCAAATTCAGACAGGTCGATTATTGCTAACAGCTAGCTAGCAGCACACACGAGACTCCCATTGTCACATATGAAGAAAAGCTCTGTGAGTGCATAAAGCTTCCACAAGTAGCAGTGGGAAAACCTCAACTGCACCTGGGAAGGTGCCCCATTGGATTAGGAAGATAGAAAAACAAAGTGATGCGTGGTGGTAGTTACTAAGATGTTAGTAGAGATTCTTCCTCATATTTAACAAGACACCTTTCAATTTAATCCCATCCCTTCTTGTCCTTTTCAGAATACAATGACTCCATTCTCTTTATAACATTCTTTTCACATTTAAGCATGCCTCTCTCTACACACCTTTCCAGTTTGCGAGACTATAAACAGGCCTATTTCCTCGTATGTCTCTCATTCCTCTATTATCTCATTTGTATTCTCCCTCCCCTTTGTCAGCATTCCTTATAAATGCATGGAGTTTAAAATATAGGCCATACTCCAGATAGAGGCACTGGGCAATGCAGTGTCAGTTTCCACTGACATCAAAGCTACTCCACGCAGAAATCAAGATTTGATCATGGTTAAAACAAACAAATGAAAACTATATGTAATACACACACGCATGAGAGTGCGTGCATGTGTGACTGCACACATAAACTACCGGTAGTTGTCCTAAATTAATTTTAAAAATTAAAAAAAATCTGCCTTGCTTAATTCTACCCAGAGTTTTGTCCTTTCACTACTTTTAGCAGAGTGACTGCATGATAATGTATATGATTGACTGCCACCTGAAAATGCTACCCACACAAACATTACTAACAATTTAAGTTTAGTTGACTAAAGGCCCAAACCTATCCCCTGCCAACCCAGACCATGCAGCACCCCTGACAGAGAACACACACTGTGGTGGGTGGACCAGAAGGCCCAGGAGAGGCAAGTAAAAATATTTTCTGCTTACCTCTCCGTAGGCCGCCTGGCCTCCTTGGACCCATGCCAACGACTGTATTTAGCTGGCGTAAGTCTGAGGAGACTCCTGGAGACAGGTCCAGGCCAGGAAGGGGGGGATAGGATCTCAGCATGCATGTCTGCAGCCAAAACCCTCCCCTCCCACCCTGCTCCCCACCCTAATCTGCCCACAATCCTCCCCTGAACTACTCAGACCGCTGACTTCGATGACAGGGAGTTTCAGTGGGCCTCCAGCCATTTGCCCTGACAGTTGTGGCCCACCGAACGGCAGATCAGCTTTCCCACCATCAGTCTGGGACTTCTTTGGCCACATAAGAAATGTTACATCAAGACACTGTTATATCAAATGTTACACATAAGACACCGTTGCATCAAATTAATAAAACAGATACATACAGAGTGAAGAACTACAGGTTATTTGGCATGCTCATTATCTTGGCTGCACAGTGTGACATATGATATCTGCTACAGAATTTGGCTTGTCATGTTTTAACGGTAGACAGGCAGGCTTGTAAACCTCATTGTTGCAGAGGAAAGTTTGAAAAAAAATAGATGGTGCCCAGTTGGTGCCTCAGAATAGAAATCCAAAAGACTCTCCTTCTCCCTCTGACCATGATCTCCACTGCACAGCCAATCTTTCCCAAAATATTTTCAGCCCAATCCTATCCTTGAGATAGGCCTGTGTATGTATCTCCATGTATACCAATGCAACAACAGCCCCACCACTGTAGAAGCCCACCCGCCAATGGACACACCACAGAGGCTGGTGCAGTGCCAGAAAAATGTCATGCCAACGTAGCTCCGATGTCACTTAGACACCAGCACAACTCTGCTGGCAGAGAGGCCAAAACAGAGAGGATATTGGGTCATGATATTAATACAGATTATGTTGTGGGAGGGTCACAGGCAGGATGTGGGAGGGATGAGGAGTCAATGTACACCATATCCTAACACCTATTCAGACAACGGACATGCCCCCAATGTTGGATAAATGCTATGCCAAATGACAGAGCTGGCACAGGTAGGAGTAACTTCATAGGAACAAAAGTGAAGAGGAAAAAAGTAGAAAGTTGTATTTCCTGCTACTTCCACCCTACCCACGATCCTACAATGGAGCATAGGATAAAAAATTCATTTGGCAGCCAATCACATCATACCAAGCCTAGTACGAAAGCCCCTGGCAGGGAGAC
Source organism: Plestiodon gilberti rubricaudatus (assembly GCA_026170595.1). Taxonomy (NCBI): domain Eukaryota; kingdom Metazoa; phylum Chordata; class Lepidosauria; order Squamata; family Scincidae; genus Plestiodon; species Plestiodon gilberti. Next base: position 149,707,002 of record JANXHW010000002.1, on the reverse strand, counting down.
TATATTTCAGATGAGAAGATGAGCAGCATGGATGTGACTATACCTCTCTAGTCCCTCAAAGGGGAACTGTGGCGAAAGGGCACTTGGCACACAAAGGGAGCATTTTGCACAGTCTCTTGTTCCCCACAACATGTATGTCAAAATATTGTGTTAACTCTTGTCTTCTCAGAATTCTTATTGCAGGTCTCCTGCCCCAGGAGGTCTCCACACCCAGCCAAGTGGAACCTCTACGTCATCACCCGAACAGGGGAAGGACGATACACCCCCATACAGGTTAGCTGCAATCCTATGCTGCAATGTACAGAAGCTGCATCTCCCTCCCATTTCTACCCTCCAGGATTATGAAATGTGTCTCCTGGGTTGATACAACACAGTATCACCTGTGCTGCCTAACCATCCCTTCCTTTTGCAACCAATAAGAGCTGGGAGTGTTTGCTCCATTTTGGGGAGTGCAAGGGACTCAAACCACTGCTACCAATGACCAAACATCTGAATCACTTGTTTTTCAGGACTGCACCATTGCCACAGGGGGATGAACAGTGATTCTCCCCAGATTTCCACTGCAGCCCCCTCCCCCAAGATCCAAAGCTAACATTCCAAGCCACCATGTTCTTACCCCCTACTACAGGGTACCACTGCATGTACGCTCTGATGACATAAGAACATAAGAAGAGCCCTGCTGGATCAGGCCAAAAGCCCAACTAGTCCAGCTTCCTGTGTCACACAGTGGCCCCACCAGATGCCTCAGGGAGCACACAAGACAACAAGATACCTGTGTCCAGTCGCCACTCCCCCGCACCTGGCACAGAGAAAACCCACTTCCAAAACCAGGAGGTTGCCAGTCTCCCTCACAGACACCCAATATGCATCTCATGCCAGAGAACATGTGTAGCTGATGTTGCTATCGATTCTTTGTTACTTTCTCTGTATTTCTCCTTGTTCACCACAGGCAGCTGTCCCATAGGTAAAGACAACATGCAGACCCCCCAAGGGAAGCCCTCAGCCAGCCTCCTGCAGTGACCTGTGTGAGCCCAGCTGCTGTTCGGTGAGGTTGCTGTTCTATTTGTTGCACACAGGCAACCCCTGTGGCTTTGCAAACTCTATGGCAGACAATGAACCAACTGGTGCAACCAGACCTCACAGGCACTTGTTACTTGGCCGTCTGCTGGATACCTTGCAATGACACAACAGCCCTGCTGGGAAGAGATGGTTCGCAACCCCACTTGTGTGTTTCTCTTTTAGATGCTGCTCTACTACTAATAAAAGGTAAAGGTATCCCTTGACATTTAAGTCCAGTCATGTCCGACTCTAGGGTGCGGTGCTCATCCCCGTTTCGAGGCCGAAGAGCCAGCACTATCCAAAGATGCTTCCGTGGTCATGTGGCTGGTATGACTCTCCTTGCCGCAGTGCGAAGCGTGCGGAGTTCACCCCATCGCGCGGATTCGAACTGCCGACCTTTTGATCAACAGCTCATGGTTCAGTGGTTTAACCCACTGCGCCACCCCACGGTCCTCTACCACTGGTACTATTCAATAAAAACCTTCATCAGATCACACTTGTTACTTTGTTAGCAAATAGGGATCCTTTCTTCCCACATTAGTTCTTTCTTACCTCAGCTGGCCTCAGGGTGGGGCTCTGTGCAGGGGCCTCTCTGCTCCCAGAGTCCGAAGCATCCTCACTCCATGACTTCGTGGACCCTGAGTTGGAGGAGGAGATGCTCCTCAGTGATCATGAGCCACCTGTTCTCTGCTGCTATAGTACATTATATGGTGGGCAGCATCAGGGGACAGGAGGGGCAGCATACCAACAACCACACTGGCAGCTGCCATTGATGAAGCAAAGGGCATGGTGTGTGTGTGGGGGGGGGGTTGTTGGGCAGGATGCTGCAGTAGGTGTCCTGTATATCACATGTCACCCCAGTGACTGGCCTATGCAGTGCTCCCTCTGATAGATCCATGTGCTACAGCCTCCCAACCAACTGTTCCTGTTTGTGGTGATGCAAGGTGTTGAATACTGGAAGAGGTGCTTTTTGCCTGTCTCCTGCTGTGACTCAGTGGTTAGGGGGCAGCTTTGTGGAATAGCTGGTGTGTGTTCTAGACCTGCCTCTCCTTCTTTTAGGAGTGCCTAGGGTGTTTCTGGCCAGTCATACAAAAGGTCAGTGCCTTGCAGGTTGGGGCAAATTCTTTGGCTAGGCTCAAACCTGTCTTGCCTGACTTCCAGCCTGTGTCTTTGTGCAGTGGGCTACCAGCTCCCCGCTTTGCTGAAGTGCTGTTGAGGCTCCCCATGTGACTTGTTCCAGTCCCTCCGCTGGCATAAGGGTTCCTTCCAGCTGGTAGATGTTTCTGCACAGATTCAAACATTTGCCATGGAGAGAAACATATGTTTGTTTCACACAACTGTCCTGTTGCAAAGAAGTTATCCTTCTACCCTTGCTCTGCCCTGCTAAAAAATTATTTCTTGGATGCATGTCTTTGTGTGAGTGGAATGAGGGAACTTGAACCCTGCATGCAGAGACTCCTAGCAGTTATTTGCTTTTGTCCGGTGCTGCTGATGCCACTGTAATACCTATAGGAGGTGTGGGGTGTTATGGCATCCTTGTGGTGTGTGTGTGTGTGTGTGTGTGTGTGTGTGTGTGTGTGTGTGTGTGTGTGTGTGTGTGTGTGTGTGTCTTGGGCATCACTGCATCATTGAGGATGCTGCCTATTGCCTGGCTCCCATCATACCAATGGCATGTGGATGACATGCTGACTCCACAGCAATGACACGCAGATGTCACACGGATGACATGCCAACAGCACAATGATAACATGCCAATTGAATGTAATTTTAATTGTTTAATGCTATGCGATCCACAGGGTATGTGTTTTTATTGTTTTTTGTTTTATTATGTTTTTAAATCTTGTAAGCCCCTTTGAGTGCACTTATTGGGAGAAAGACGGGGTATACGTTCAATCAATCAATCAATCGATCATACGTTCAATCAATCAATATCATGGCGTTGATGTGCTGCTGTCAGGATGCCGCTCCAATGATAACAAGCTGTGCCTGTGTTGCCATGGTCACTATTTATTATTTTTAAAAAATTGTATCCCGCCTTTTCCTATGCCGAAAGGCAAATGCCCAAGGCGGCTTAAAACAAGATTAAAATACATAATTTAAAGTAATACATAAAATAAATTTAAACAATACATAACCATACATAAACAAATTTTAAAAACAATAAAATCCACTAGGGGGGTAACAGTATGGAGCAGAGAAGCAGAATGGCAGAGCATCTTGAGACACAGGAGGCAGACCACGACCCATCACCCAAACGCTAGACGAAACAAAAATGTTTTGAGCCCTCGCCGAAAAGTCATGAGGTAGGGGGTGGTTCTCAGATCCCCTGGCAGGGAGTTCCACAGTTGTGGCGCCACAGCAGAGAAGGCACTAGGGATGTTACTGGGAAGGGATGCACCCGCATTGCTTTACCAGGACAGGCTTGGCCCTTGGCCTTTGTTGCACTGCCGGCATCATTGCACCATTGGGGTGTCATTGCCATGACGAGCTTAGGATATGACAGAGGTTGCGCCACCGTCTGTGCACCGGCATGATGTCCAAATAGGATTGGGCCATTAGAACTGTAAGAACCCCAACACAGCAAAAAACAACAACAAAGCATGCCATTCTGTAGACATATAAAAATATGCAAGCTCTGTAAAATTTGTTCTAAGCAAGAATGTGGCCTTTCTTGGTACAAGATACGGACTTTTTCAACTGTTTCTCTATAGCAAGTACAATTCATAGCCCAGCGCCCAGCTGCAATAGTACATTGCTTCCTTCCTATTTTGTGTAGCTCCATTAGTGGGAGTTGAAGATCCATCTTATTCAGCCAAAAAGCATCTATTTGTCTCAATGGCTCTTCTGGGCAATCCAACAGCACTCAGGGTTATTCAGATCCAGGTTGCATAAGATAATCAGTCACAGTGAGAACATTTTGACTAAAGGGCCTACCAACCAGCCTAATGTTTTTTTTTAAAAAAAAATTAAGCACCAAGTTTATTAAAGTTCTTCTACAACATAGTGTTGTGCATGGCACTCCATAAGGTATTGCAAAGAAAAGAAGTTTCTGGTCCAAGTATCAACAGGTCTGGCTACAAGTTACCCATGCATTGATAACATGTAGATTGGACTGTTGTAACACAGTCTACATCAGGCTGCTTTTGAAGACTACCTGTAAACTTCAAGGTGCTAGGCTCCTTAGCTAGGGGTCATTACTATGTCACACCCCTCTTAAGTCTTCTACATGGGTTGCCAGTAAATTTCTGGGCACAATTCGACATGCTGGTGATGACTGAAAAAGCCCTAAATGGTTTAGAATCCAGGTAGTAAAAAAAAATCTTCTTCCATGTGAATCTGACCATCCTGTGAGGCCACTGCAAATTTAGGCTTTTTGACTTATTTTATGGCTGCTTTTTATCTTAGGGTAGAATTTTTTGCTGATTGCTTTATTGCTTTTATTGTATTTGTTTATCTTGTTTTATTTATTTATGTAAGCTGTCTTGAGCTCCTGCAAGGGTGGAAAGGCAGGTTATATGTTTTTTCCCCCAAATATATAAAAATGAATATGCCCAATCATGAGATGGGAGTAGGAAGGAGTATACAATGTATCCCCAACAAGCAGCCACAATCAAATACCATATCACTCTCCATATTGTAAACAGATGGTGAGAAAAGGAAATATATGATTCAGAGGTTCTTAAGATTCATTAAGTTCTTGGATTATTTGCTGGACAGTAAGCAAAAAACCACGTTCATAGAACACTAAAAGCCAAGTAGTATATGAGAAGAGGATGGGAACTGTTCCATGGTTCTTTTAGCGTGGCAGGGTTAGGGATGTGTAAAGACAATAAAAATCAGCACCATGGACAAGGGCAGATCATGAATTTGGGCAGACAGAGGGCCAAACCAAATAAGATCATGATCTGTGGTGGGATCTCCCAAAGTTGTCTATGTCTTCTCTTCAAATTGGATCAGGATCATGGTGCAGGGGAGGACTTCCCTCCCATACTGTTTTCCTTATCTAAACTGCTTCTCATCTGAAGCTACTGGCAAGGGGAAAATAGCAGCTTTGGGAGTAATATAGATTGGGGAAAAGTAGTATGGAAGGAAAGAGTTAACCTCTTCTTTTCCAGTGCCATAGTTCTGATTCAGTGCTGCTTTGAACAAGGAAAGGAAGCATAGGGATCCATGATTAGATCTCTCACAATCTTGTCTTGCTTGACCCTGAAGTTATGCCTATCTTTGCATGTTGTATCATATAGAATAGCTTCTTGTCCCTTTAGCTGACGCAAGTCTGAGTGGACCCAGGAAGGAGGATCAAGGACAGGAAAGGGGATAGGATATTGGCGGCACTGTCCCCGACCCCTTCCCAGCCTTGATCCACCCTCCTCCCCACCCCGTTCCGCTCCCGCCCTGCCCCATGCACCCCTGCCTCCTGACCCTACCCGACCCCATGCTGACTTACTGGCACCAGAGCTCATGGGAAGGCCACTGGAGCATGGCTGCTCGCCACTTGCAGTGGCAGCCTGGTTGTGCAAAATAGCATGTCATCGTTTGCAACAGCTGTAAAGCATACTGTGCAGCCGGAACGTGAGTTCCAGTAGCGCAGCATGCCCATAAGATTGGGCTGTAACTCACATAATGTATACAGGTTCTCTTTTCTTTTTGACTACCAAGTACATACAGCATTGACTACATAATCTTTCAAGTCCTTGATGATTAAGAAGAGTTTGAGAGGAAGACTGCAGCATGCCACTTTCCTGAGGACTTTGATAGATCTGGTTGCTACTTGATATAGGTAAAGCCTGCTATAGGTAAAGCCTTTGCTGCAAAAGACTAATGGTGCAATCCTGTGTAACTATGTGCCGGCGGAGCATGTGCTCTGCCAGTGCTGGGTGTCGTAAATGTGCCGTAAAGCACATTTATGACACCCTGAGAGAATGCAGCGCCAGCATAGAGGCCGGCACCACTCACTCCCTTGGCAGACACTACCGGCACCGGTTAACGCAGGTGCAGGGGTGGGGACCACTGGCCAGTCCGAGCTAGGAGGGTGTGTGGATATCAACGGCATGCTCTGCCGATATCCTAGGCCCCTTCCCAGCCCGGGTCAGCCTTACTCCACCACCACAGATGCACGCCAGCTTAAAAGCTGGCGTACATCCGAGGAGGCCCATTGTGGACTTCACAGCTGATGCCGGGGAAAGGGGACAAACGTCCCCTTCACCCGAGGAGAGCCCAGGCCATGGCGGTGCAGGCCGCAATGGCCTTAGGATACAGTGGCCGGCCTGTTAGGCAGAATTGCACTGTTAACATGGTAACCCCTCTGACTGCTTTAAGTAGAATTCCCTTCCTCTGTGAAAGGATAGTCCTAATACAGTACATTTTAGGATGGTTCCCAGCTACATAGCAAGCTCAATGCTCCCCACTCACATCAAGCAGAGAAAGATAGCTGCTTGCAGCAACAGCAACAGAAAGATTCTACTCGAGTTTCATTCTAAGCCTTTCATCTTCTTGCTAAGTGCTCTGTGGTGAACTTAGCAATAATGAAGTAAACAGCAACCTTTTCGTAAGGAACATGAAGCAGCCCAGCTGAGCCAATTAAAACACTTTACATCTCAAAGTCCAACAGAAAAGGTTTTTCTTCCTTTTGGTGTATTAACCGTGTATTTTAGAATATCCAATTATAGTTTTTCATCTCCTCATTACCAACACACCCCAGAAACTGTTTCATCGTTAGGTGACAGAGCCAGAAAGGTGGGGGGTTTTTTAGAATAGTGAGACGTATTAAGACTTGAAAGTGAGGAGAACATAAGCAAGAAGTATGCCCACTTTCATTAACTTTAGTTATACCCATTAGTACAAGAGGTGAAGAAAAACAGAAGGTCAACAGAAGAATTGCAAGAGAGGAGTAACCAGTCTTAGTGATTAAGGTAGCTGCTCATCTCCTGGCTCTCTTGCAGCTACTTCAGCTTCGAGAAGACAACAGGAAGAATAATGAGAGAAGTATCTATCTAACCTTAATGCACAGGTGCATTTCAACAGCACATTTTACCAGATCCAAACCGGGACAGAGTGCCTAGACCTTTAGGAGAAGGAATGTGGGCAGGTGTAGCTTGTTAAACCATTAGAGCACAATCCTAGGCATGTCTACTCAGAAGTAAGCCTCATTGAACTCATTGATCTAAGGCAGGGGTTCCCAAACTGGAAGGCGCGGCTCCCAGGGGAGCCGCGGAAATCAGCCAGGGGAGCCATGGAGTGCCACGGAATCCTCTTGGAAAACAGTGCAATGCCAACCAGCAGGCATCAAAATAATGTAATGGGGAGCCGTAGCCAATGGTCGCCAATGGTCGCCAATGGTCAAGGGAGCCGCAGGTCAAAAAAGTTTGGGAAACACTGCTCTAAGGGTTTAACAAACTACACCTGCCCGTTTACGGCCCCTAAGGTGATCCGGTCCGACCCGAGCAAGACCAGACCTGAGTCCATCAGGTCCAGCCCGCACGAGTCCCAGACCGCAGGCTCCGCGCTCACCTCGAGCCGCCACCGGCTCCGCGCGTTACCTCGGTACCTCCTCCTTGCCCGGCAGCTCGACCCCTTCTGAAAGCGGCGTTTCCGTACATGCGCAGAACGCCACTGAGGCTAAGAGGGGGTCGAGCAGCCGGGCAAGGAGGAGGCGCCAAGGTGACGTGTGGAGCCGGCGGCAGCGGCGACCTCGGAGGTGACTAGGCCGGCAGCTTGGCCCGTTCTGAAAGCAGCGTTTCAAACCAAGCTGCCGGCCTAGGTCGGAGGAGTGACGTGCGGAGCCTGTGGCAGCTTCGAAGGTAAGGAGACTGATGGGGGGCACGCGCGCAAAAGAGGCGGGGCCAAATTTGCGGGGGGATTTGCAGGGGGCGCAAAAAATTCCCCTGGCCTAATGGCTATTTTCCCCATGGGAAAATGGCCCTCCACCGCAAATAGGTTTCCCACCCCTGATCTAGGCACTCTGTCCCGGTTTGGATCTGGTAAGGCTATTAAGGGTGGCTGTTCCTTCTGCACATCTCTTAGCAACTATAGGTCATGCTTTTCAGGCTATGCTGCGCCAGGGAGCAAAGACATCATGCTTCCAGCGCAGGAGGCAATAAATGTGTAGGAAAAGAAACTGAAACCCTGCCTCTTTGCTCTCTGCTTCTCTCAGGATGCAATCCTATACGTACTTACTTGGGAGTAAGTCCTATTAAAAACAATGGGACTTTCTTCTGAGTAGACATGCACAGGATTGTGCTGCCAGTCCTTACACTCATGGCTTTTCCAGTGTAGAGCAGTGTTCTTCAAAGTATGGGTTGTGACCAGTAGTAATGGGTCGTGAGATGCTTTTTACTGGGTCGCAAGATCAGCTTATCCTGCCTTCATCTGCCGCTGTTGCGGCTCACCTCACACACCATAGCTTACCCTAACCCCTGGCGCAGTGCTCGGCTGCCTCATTGTCAGGTGGTGTAGCTGAGTGAGGCCAACTGGCCTTCGTAGGAGGGGGCTGGTTGCTGGGCAGGGTTTGGGAGTGGAGGCTGGGCATAAAAGCAGTGGGAAGAGTCAGTCAGGGTGTGTTGTAGGAGGAAGAATGGAGGGGAAGGAGGAGCAGAATGACAAGGAAGGAAAGAAGGAAACGGGGAAAGGAGGCAGCGGAGGCAGAACTAAGCAAGAGTGATGAATGCTGGAGCAAAGGGAGAGTACAGTATGTGCATATAGGGTTGCCCAAAAATGGCAGCCACAGCCACTCCCCCTTGATTAACTGTAGTGGAACTTATTCAATGCTGTGATTTCATGATATCTTGCATTTCCCATTCTCACTTCACATCATTTTCTGCCACTAGCTGGAGCAAGGAAATGCAGAATGCCATCACAAGATGTGTGGTAAGTTCTATTTGATGTTGCAATCCGACTTAGCTTTTTTGCCTGTGTAACCTGCGGTGCAGCGAGAACGGGAGGCCCCAGAATGGAAAAGGGATTCAAATCCCCTCCAAAAGAGGAATTCAAAGGGGATTTGAATCCCTTTTCCGTTCTGGGGCCTCCCGTTCTCGCTGCGCCACTGGTTACACAGGCAAAAAAGCTAAGTCGGATTGCGCTGCCAGTGAAGTCCTTCTGCTTACATCAAGACCATCAACCAAGCCATGGCCATAAGGACTGAATTGCCTCACATTGGGCTGAAATCGCCATGCATCTGCCATCTTGCATCTATGCTGCTTCTAGGTGGCCACCCACCAGATGTCTCCTTCTATTACATACCATCTTGCCTGTCTCATGGCTTTCCTCAAAAGGTACAGTTGTGCTCTAGTGAGCAACAACCACATATGTGGAAATGTAAATGGAGACACATAATTCAACAGAGTGCAGGTTATGAAAGCAGCGACGTTCATGGATTTTCTCTCCAAACAAGATACATCTTTGTAACATTTCATGTTACTTTTTTCATAGGATTTGTGTTATGCTATTCTGTACCAAAGTACAGTACTCCCCCCATATCCGCTGGGGATATGTTCCAGGCCCCTCCGTGGATACTTGAAACCATGGATAGGAGCGAACACCCCCTCCATGGTTTCCTGAGGGGGCCACGGCCTGCCTCCCCCACGGGCAGGCGTGCGTGCCCCCCCCAGCTCTGATTTTTCTTTCAGCAAGCTTTGTTTCTTCCTTAAAAGAAACGGAGAAGCAGCCTCCATTGCAGGCAAGTAGAACACGACTAAGTCCTAGAGAGTTTCTGTAAGGTTTCTGTTAACCTTGCAGAGCCTCTCTAGGACTTAGTCTCGTTCTACTTGCCTGCAATAAGCAGCCAGAGGCTGCATCTCCTGTTTGTTTAGGGAAGAAACGAAGCTTACTGGGAAAAAAGTAACAGCCTGGGTGGGGGGGGGGTCCCCACAATCCGTGGATAACTGAAACCGTGGATAGCGAATCTGTGGATACGGGGGCCCACCTGTATCTTTAAAATGGAACATGAAAGAAGCTGTTAGGTAAGTGGCATCCTCAGTGCCACAGTTCTTTGGAACATGCCCATGCCTCACATCCAGCCAAGCAACTCATTAAAAGCCTTGACAAAATTTCTATGCACAGTTTCTCTACCCTGTCACAGTTGCCTGCATTCTAAATCCCCTGCTGAGCCAGACACCTGTAGCTGCTGAATAACAAATGAGCCAACAACAAAGTTGTGGTGGTGTGTGAGTGTGCGAGTGAGCATCACAACCTGAAGAAAGAGAAAAGCCCTTGATGCAGTTGGAAGAGTAAGAAGGAAAGACAAGCAACTGGGGCAAAAGGCTGGTTTAGAAGAGGCTTTTGATTTTACATGCAGTTGCTGTTTCAAGGACAATATGTTTTGAAATCTCTCTACATTTGTACAAACCTCATTGAACTCTCTATGTTTTAAAATCTCTCTGGCTTTTGTACAAACCTCCTCAAACTCTCATTTTTTCCCTGTATATTGCTCAAAACTACTTTACCCTCCCAGAAATTACTCTTGGAATACCTCGGCTATGGTATCATACCTCAGTTATGATACATATACATAGTGTCAATCCTGTTTTATTTCTCTGACAAGTCAGGACCTCTTTGTGAACTAGAGCACAACTTAAAATTCAGCCTTCTTGCAGCCCATGACTGTAGTTTAAAATAGCAGTTCTCTCTCAATCCAAAATCCATATATCCAGTTTTTAGCCCCAGAGTTAAAAGCAAATTTTAACTTGAGTTTTACTATTGTAATTCCCAAGACTCCTCTTCATACAAAATTTTAAATGTATTCAATCTTCCTCAACAACCTTACTAAGCTGTTGAATGCCCTAGAAAAATGAGCTGAACGTTTTGCTTCTAGAAAAATACAAGTCAGATAGCTTAGAGCTGAAGGGATCCATGTTTCTAATTAATGTTGATGCTTTTGAGAATCATATTCCCAAAAACACAGTAGCATAGTTAGAGAGGGGCCACAGGCGGAGAACCATGTCATTGCCCACATGATGGGGTGATGATGTGTCGCCCTGTCTGAGGCCCCCCTCTAGCTACGCTACTGCAGAAACAAACCTGATGTCTTCTGCTCAGTGAGTTAAAGAGCTAATTGTCTCTAGATCAGGGGTTCTCAACCCCTTCCCAGTCGAGTACCACCTCTGGCGCCACTCTCCAGCTCCGTACCACTGGAAGTGACTGGTGATGACATCATCACCAGTTAAGTCCAGGTTTTCAGGTTTTCGGAGGCCAGGAAATGCAGGTAGGAGGCTCTGGGCGGGTGGGAGGGCTCTTCTCAGTGGTCCCAAGAAGCGCGGCCAAAGGCAGGAGCCTTTCGGTTCTTGATTCCAATGGAGGCAAGAGGCCAAAATTTGTGTGCAGCTCTCAGAACAGGAATTTTATACCTCACAAGGCAACCACTCTGCTTGCATGACTATTGCCAGGAAGAAAGATGGGACCTTTCATTTGCTCACACCAATTGGCAGCTGAAACTTTACCCACCCCCTGTGTCCTACAATATCACTTTATTTTGTCATTTTTCCATGATCGATCATACAAAAGATATAACAGATAAACACACACAATATAATAAAGTTAAATAAAACACGCGATCAAGGAGAGAGAACCATTTTCTGACTCAAGGATTTCTACCACAATTTTACAGTAATTTACAAAAGATTATGCCATATAATAAGCATAAAATAAATTAGACAGGAGAATAACATATACACTCATAAGACAATCTATTCCTCTGCATATAAACATTTGTTTTATTTATATGAAATATTTATGCCCTTCTTTTAATTTCAAGGTGGTTTCCAAAACATATGCACTCACAAAACCAACAATCAACTTCAGTTAGAATCCAATAAAACACAGAATACAAAAATCAATAAAAAGTAGAATGCAGCCGTTAACAATGAAGACAATAAAACAACAGAGCAATAACTTTTCAAGGCAGTACTAAAATCAGCAACACTGTTCATTAAAAGCCTGGGCAAATAAAATACTTTTGACCTGGTACCTACAACTCAACAAGTAACTACCAGCCAGCCAAACATGATGACATTCCACAAAGTGAACAGTGTCTTATACGTAACAGGGCTCTTAGTGCCACAAAGAGATTCCTCCACACCCTCCATTAATTCATATCTCACTTTAGAACATTTCACCATGGTATTGGGATTTTCAAAGGATAGGAAAATTCTAAGGAGAAATTTGCTCAGACACAGACTGTGGAGGGTAACAGAGTCCCATCCAGGGAAGGATGTAGCAGCTCTATACTCAAGAACAGTCCACTGCCATGTTTGTTGCACAGTCACATCAAGACTCAGAATTCTTGCTTTGGCTGTTTTGTTGCACGTGAAAATGTGCTTATCCAATAAGAGTGTGGTACAGGCAGGGCAGAGAATTGGATTTGCTATCATCACTGCTGCAAGTAGCTCAACCTCATCAAGGTTACTGATTCAATGTAATGTTGGTCATGGAATGCCTAGTGACAAACAACAACCCAATCCCATCTACATTTTAGACTGGCGGAGTGCCGCTCCGCTGGTCTAGGACGTCTAGAAGGGGACCCGGGAATGAACATTCCCTTGCCCCAAGGAGTGCTCCAGCCGTGCCAGTGCAAAGTCCTATCTAGCTAGGCTGCGGTACACGGCTCTATGCCTGCGCCACAGCCTAACTAGACAGAATTGCGCTGTAAGACTCCAAAGTAGTGGCTATGAAATGGTCTACTTATAGAATCAATTATCATGCAATAATAAGCCCTGAACTCATTTCAACCTCTGATTTATTTACACATCCAAGCAAAATAGAATCCACAGCCCATGGGAATGTTACGAACTCTAGACTCACCTCTCTTTCAGTCTGGGAAAAATGATCATGTAAAAACTACTTCAAAGTTGTTTACCTCTGATGTGTGGAGTTCAGAATTCCACCGAGGAACACAGTAATCTCTAACTGAGCCAGACTGGTCAACAAGAGAGTATGTAGTTGAAATGTGCTGGACTTTCTTACTCATGTAGACTGGAGGTTGTTCTGTCAGAATAAGAATGCTGAAACAATTGTCTCTGAATCCTGATAGGGTGAACAAGCCACAGTGAGCGGAACTGAGTCACTCAGTGGCACAGTGTCCATCCAGACACTGTATGAATGAACCCCCCCCCCACACACACACACACACATGAGTGTCTGACATTTGTGATTTGAATACTGGGAGGGAGGTTGATCATGTTGCACATATATCCAACACTCCCCTATCCTCCTCTGTCCCCCAGGTTGACGGTCTTACTAAGTTGCAGGCGCTTCAGGCCTGTCAGGCCTCCCTGGTGTCTTCTGTTTGAATAAGGCAGCCCCGATGGGTGGGAGAAGGGGGTTATTAGAAGTTACTTTCATCTTCTGGTTGCCCACACAATCGGGAGCCATAGCCATTGGGTCTGTCACTAAACTTCTGCATTTAAGAAGGGAAAGGAAATTGTTTCTTAGCTGTCATCAAGTTAAATAATACTAACAAGCCATCCTGCCAGAGAAGGAATTGGGAGGAATTTCCAAATGTTTATATACCCTGATGTCATTTCATATGCATGTCATTTGATCCAGCATGAATGTGACCTTTTTTTTTTTTTACTCTCACGTGTGTCCTGCACACAGACACACACACACACACACACACACACACACACACACACACACACACACACACACACACACACACACACAATGTGTAGCTTGATACAAAGACTGTTGTTCTGGAGGGATTGTTCATCCTTTTGAACTAGCCATAAATTCCAGTAAAAATAATACTGCTTACCTCTGAAGTCAGTTTTAAATGCGGCAACATTTGGCAGCCTATGCTGAATTTCTTCTCTCCCCTTTCACAAAAATTTCTTATTGTATTTTGTACAAGGACTTTAGAGGCTTTGTCCATTTCTTTCTCAACAGCAGCCAAATAAGGTATGATATTATGCATCTTACGTTACTGAGCAGAAATGGAGGCAGAAGGATCATGACATGCCTAAGCTCAGGAATGAATCCGTCCCCGTGGTTTCAGCTCAGAAGCTAGTCTAGCAACACGCATGATTAAACCACCCCCACCCTAGGCAATGAAACTATTTACCTGATCCACCTCTCCTTCCTTAATCCCTGTCTCATTTGGTTTCATTCTTTGTTTAAACTATAATGTTTACCATTCTGGCAGAAAGTTCAGTTTTCTGTTCTTTGCTAGCAGCCACCCTCCTGGTAAAAAAACAAAAAACAAAACCCTTCCTCTTAACTGGATTAGGCACCTGAGTGAACTAATGAGCTGAGTCAAGGTCATTGGTGACTAAATGTAATTGCTGGCCATTGTGCTATGTATTTGGAAGAGGAGAATAGTTGTCCCTATGACAGTTTTAATGTCATTAATTGTCTTCCCTTTGAAGGAAAGCTGTTCCTGCTTTTCTCAGAACCAAAACAAATGCGTGCTTTACAGTCTTTACCTCAGGTGCCTTCAGAAAGCAACAGTGCTGTTGTCCTTTTGCAACTGCAATATAGTACAAGCATTATTAACCTGATCCAGTGTTAACTGCACAATATGTAGCCCTCATGCAATGGACTGATCACCTTCTTCAGAAGGAATAGCTATGCTGAGGAAACATCACCTAGAGTACCTGCCACTCCTGCTGATAGTGCTGGGGAAAACCTCAGCCAGCAGACCCTTCCCTGGAAAATACATGCACACACATATACCAGTCTCCATTGCTGCTGCGGCTCTGAGGAAGGGAAAAATCACTTCCCCATAAACTAGAGTTCTTGCCAGTTGAGTTGGTGTTGCTGGGAGAATTATCCTACCAACCCCCTTCCACTGAAGGAGGAGTTCCATGGAAGGAGAAAGCAAAATGAAGTGAAATTAGTGTGGGGTTTGTCCATTTTGCCTCATGTTTACCTTGAAAGTACAGGGGGACTTGCTGCAAAGGTGAAGGGAAGAAATCATTTTCAAATTCTGTTATTTTTCTGTCAAAAGCAGTGAATATACCCCAGCACTGGAACAAGGCCCTACATCAGGGGTTCTCAACCTGTGGTACGGGTACCCCTAGGGGTACGCGGACCTCTTTCTGGGGGTACGCCAAGCCCTGCCCCTTATCTGCCCCATCAGCAGCTAATTAAGTGCTAATTGACATGGATTTTAAATTGTAATTATTTTTGAGCCCTTCTGTCTCTCTGATTTTGGCTTATTTTTGTACTTTGAAAATGTACTTTGGTGGGCTGGGGGAGGGAGGAGCTGATTTTAGGAAGTGTGACTTGGAGAAAAAAGAGATCCTTGCATGTCTGTCTGTCTGTCTGTCTGTCTGTCTGTCTGTCTGTCTCTCTCTCTCTCTCTCTCTCTCTCTCTCTCTCTCTCTGAGAGATAGAGTTAAAGACATTTTTCACATTTAAAATTGTTTAGTACTTTTTATTTAATGATTAATTACCTAATTAATTAATTGATTAATCCAATTAATTAGCAGTTAATTAGCAGGGGGTACTTCAGAAAATTGGACCGTGATAGGGGATACCTGGGCCTCCAAAGGTTGAGAACCCCTGCCCTACATAGTACATGTTTTAATTTTAACATTAAATTGATGAGGCTTTTCTCCTTCATCTCTGGAGTACCCACCACTGCCATTCTTGGTATAGTTTCTGTACCAAGTTTCTGTATTTTTGTACCAAAAGCAAAATAAGAGTGAAATTGATAACCTGGGCCATTACCAATGTCACCTCTTTTTGCCTTAAGGCTTTGTTACGGTTTCAATTCCAGAAATCCACAGCAGAGGAAAGGCATTGCAGAAGAATAGTAGGGGCAGGAAGTGGAGACAGGTGTAGGTTTTACGCCAGTGGCTCCCAAACCAGGGGTCGTGACGCAAACAAGGGTCTCATGGATGTTCCTGAGGGTGGCGGAAAGCAGTGTTGCATTTGGTGCTAATGGAAAATGGAGGGGACAGCCTGCTGGTCAGAGGTGAATGGCAGATAAGGGTAACCCAAGCTCTGAACCACGAAGAGCTTGTTGCCCCTACTATTCCTGCCAGTCAGGAATGGAACCTGGCAGGCAGCACTGGGGGGGGGGTCACTGTCAGGGAGAGTCACGGAACTGAGTGGGCAGCAGCAGGAGCACAGAGCAGGCAGGCAGCGTTCTGATAGGCAAGGCAGGGAGGGAGCCACCTTATGGTTTAGAACAGAGGTTCTCAACCGGTGGTACATGTACCACCAGTGGTACTTTTGGGTACCTCTGGTGGTACTCAGACTGCCAAGCCCACCCCCCGAACCCCACCAGGACACCCAAAACCCCGCAAAAATGCAGTGCTTTTCGCACTGCGTTTTTGCTCCTGAGAGGCTCCTCTGCCTTTGGCCGAGCCTCTCAGGAGTGAAGAAAACTCTCTCTCTCTCTCGTGTGTGTGTGTGTGTGTGTGTGTGTGTGTGTGTGTGTGTGTGTGTGTGTGTGTGTGTGTGTGTGTGAGAGAGAGAGAGAGAGAGCGCGATCTCGTGCACATCATCCGGTGGCCTCCTGCACCGAAAACGTAAGTGTCGATGTCGTTATTGCGCTTTCTTCCAGTGGTACTCAGCACAGTGGTGGCCATGTAGGTGGTACGCTGCACCAAGTACGTTGAGAACCCCTGGTTTAGAAGATCAGTGGTTCCCAAACCAGGGGTCGTGACCCAAACAAGGTTCCTGAAAGTTGTGGGAACCAGCATTCCCTGTAAGCTGTGGGGCCACGCGGCCACACAGCTGGAATTGAAGACCTGTACAGCTTCCTTCTCAGTACTCCAGATCTCGGCGATGACAATGATATTATCGCCGAGCACTCCAGAGTATTTTTATTAATTATTGCTATTATTTATTAACAACAACATGTACCAACTTCATGGGTCACTGAACTGAGAGAAAAACTGTACTTAGGGTCATGGTTAAAGAAGTTTGGGAAACACCATTATAAACTGTCACTAAGCATATCACAAATCACACCCTCAAACCAGATGAGATAATAGTGCTATGTCAGTTTACAGTTCAAAGGATGGTGCTATGCTTGCAGTGAAAGCTACAAAAATAGTAAAAATACTGCAATTAAAAAAAAGCCATCTTAAATTAAAACAGGGGGGGGGGAAATGAGGATGTAACTGAGAGAAAAGGAACAAATGGATGAGGACCAAACTAGGCAATCAGAACTATAGTAGGGCAAAGAGGAAAAGCCCCCCTCCTCCACTCACTGCAATGTCTCACACACACCCTTATCTACTGCAGAAAAGTTAAGCGCATCAGGTTTAATGGCATATTTGATGTAACATGTAGTTTAGCCCTGAGAGAATGTGTTGGTGCAAGAACAGGCTAATGTAGAAAAACCGCATGCTGATCTTCCCATAACCTCCCCTGCTAATTAGGCAAAGAGACACCTTTTACAGTGGTGGTTCTCTTATTTTTAGCAGGGTGACAGTTGACTGTCTCTATTCACTTCAGGCCAGCATTCCTCCCAGTGGCTGTTACTGTTGTCACCCATATGTTTCTTTTTAGATTTTGATTCCTTTCGGCAGGAACGGCTCAACCGGACTAGCCGCATAATGCCACCCCAACACGCTGCACAATCCCCACCAAACACTCAGAAACAAAACAAAAGAATGCAGTGTCCCAGTTTCTGTTTTTTTTAAAGGGACTGCAAGGAAGCAGTGACGTGGTTGCTTCCCTACCCCTCCACCTCGCTCCTTCTTTGTGCAGTCCCTTTAAGTTCAAAGGGATCACAGGAGGAAGAGAGCAAGGTGAAGGGGGGGGGGTAGGGAAGCAGATCGATGCAGTTCCATTCATGGCAGGTTGGAGAGAGGCGGTGGCAGACCTGGGGTGAAGGGGGGCAGCCTGAGTCTGCTGCTCTACCTGCTGCTTTGACGTGAGCCATGGATAGGCCAGGCATTCCCTTTGGGTCATGGAGCCAGCTTCTCATTCTTTTTGCTATGTAAAACCACTTTGAGAACTTTTTTTGTTGAACGATATAATAGTAATAATAGGAGCAGAAGTCATACTAGTAATAATAATGCTCTATAATCCGGACGCCACTGGAGCAGCTAACTTTAGCAGAATTAGCCTCCTTAATAAAATGATAAAACCATTCCAGTGTCCTCATGTGCCTATGATGACCAAACAGAGAGAGGTAATTTGCCTGCCAGAACTCATTCTTGTACTCTATCTGGGTACCTAGACTCACCTAGACAAAACAAAGAGAACCAGGTCATATGGGACCACAACATGCTACGACTGTAATTGGGAGAGGGGCCCGAGGAAAGCAAAACCATCTTAAGAAAAAAGAATTCCATCAACCCGTTGCAATGTACGATAAATCACAAAGGATGAGATGCACAGATTATTGTGCTACGCTGTTTCTAAGTGCAGGGAACTCTGTATCTTTGCCCAACATTGTGAGGGGTTATGGGGGTGCTGATGTCTGCTCCCCTGCAACTGTCTACATCACTGTATGGACGGATTGAGAACCGTTGCACTAAAGCAACTTCTACTACACATTCCAAATGTTATAGTCATGGCATTTGCCCCAGGCTGGGATCATCAAATAACGGTCATCTTGGGAATTCTTGTGATTATAAAGTGTACAGTACCAGAGATACTATCTCAGTGAAGCTGTAATTTTAAAAAACTATTGGGAAGAACCTCTACGAAGCTGTAATTTTAAAAACTATTGGGATGAACCTCTAACCAGGGAAAGATTAAATCCTGTGATTTACTCATAAGCTCATCTGCAGGCCTAAGCCCGCTGCCAGGCATAGTTGTAGGGCAGAAATCCAGCCATAATTTGAGGAGTTCAAGGAAATGTGTTTCAATGAGCTACAAGGAAGAATCTCAGCTTGAAGCAAGGGCGATGGCAGCATTTTTAAACAGGAGTTTTCTTTTCAGTGTGCTAAACAGAAAGTGACTGGCTCTAGTTATCCATCAGGGTGTATCCAGAGTTCCCTCACAAAAGAAGCTCTCAGTTAAAAACCAAAAAAGATGCAGAAAATACTGCCAGAGGTTTCATTTTAGCAACCTCAAATCTTCAGTGCAGGAGCTTCCCCAACTGCCTAGCAATTTCTTGGGAGGTGTTTCATCATAGGTCTAGAAACTGCTGCAGGTGACCCCAAATGCATGCCACTCCCAGAACGACCCTGGAGCAACTTTTAACATTCACTCATGAACAACAATAACCAGATTTCATCCTGGAGCCTCTGATCCAGGATAGCTGCCAACAACATAGTGCTTAGGCACGTTCAGATTTCTGAGAATCCACTAACAGGAAGGAGTAAAACTCACATAAGCCTATGCACACCTTTCTCTTTTACCTCAGATGGCTTTAGTATATCAAGATCATTATGGTTTGAATGCTTTGTAGTGAAAGGGCTTGCCCACTCCAAGGCAAATAAGGACTGTTAAAAGTAAGATTGTAAGCACATGCACACTTATTTGGTTGGGAGTAAGCCCCACTGAATTCAGAGAGAAGTACGTACTTCTGAGCAAACATGTACAAGATCAGGCTGCATGATTCATGCAGGGAAACCTAACATAAAATGAATACCATATCAGAATCAAAAAATTAAAAAGAGTCCTAGCACTGAAAGTAGACATAGTGGTAGCCCGCTTGTTTAAAGTTACGGACCAAATTAAGCATGTCATGTGAGATGAATGAGTGGGACTCTCAGTGTTTTGTTTTAAACTTAAGTACAGTCTTGGGGGGAGAGGATGTTTGTGTGTGTGAATTTGACAGCTACAGCACTGGGGGAAGGAGGTGCTTAAGCTTAACCCTTTCCCTGCAGACCATTTTTATAATCCAAAATGCCCTTCACAAGTTGCCTTCCCAACTCTAAGAAAAAACATAGGGGACCTTGTATTATTCTCCTACAGGTGGAAAGCAGCAAGGAGTAGGATGGTTTTGATTGCAAAAGCCAACCACTGGTAGTTAAGTACACCCTTCCCCAGCACCACTGCTGCAATTACACTTGTGGGAGACTAATCATAGATTCCCCATGTCACATGTAGTGTGGCTCCCAGACTGCCGTGGTGTAAGGGCCACAGAGCCCGGGAACGGGGATATCGCAGCCAACATCCCCGCCCCCACCTGGGCCGGCTCAGCCAACGGTCGCCCTCCCTCGCCACCCGGCCCACCCCTGCTCCCACTGGAGGAACACCTACCTTGCTCCGGTGGCTGCAGCAGGTTTCCACCGTGGAGTGAGGCCTGCTGATCAGCGGGCCTTACTCCCTGGGTGCCGAAAATGCATTTTACAACACGTTTACGGCACCCTCCATACTTATCCCAGCTTATAGTGGTCAAATTAATCTAAATTCTACTTCTTCCTTACCTGAGAAACCTTCCACCAAAAGGCATGCATCTCTGAAGACGAAAATAATGGCTTGGCCAATTTCACTCAATAGAGGTCTAAAAGGTAGATCAACTGAAGTGGAACAAGGACTGGACTCTGCTTGATTGGCCAACCTGACAGCAACAATGTTTATAGGGAAAGGTCAAAGAATTGCACTGGTCCCAAAATATGGCTGAAAAACATGGATATTTCCTTCTTGGATGGCACTAGACAGATGCTTTAGCTGGGGAAGCAAGACCCCACCTTCTCATAAACTAGCATGATATAAGTATCTACTGCACCTCTATCTTGAGAGTCCAGCATAGTCTAATGCTTACATTTCATAAGCTTCATAGTGTATCCGTTCCATCGCACGCAGCCTCAATGATTTTGTGAGCCACCATCTGGAAATAACTGGTATAGATTACAGTTGGACTTCGGTATCCATGGGGGTTCCGTTCCAGACCTTCCGTGGATACCGTGAATCCGCGTATACAGGGGGGCCATATCTGCAGACCCGCTATCCCCAGATTTACTCATTCATGGTTCACCAGGGCGGGCCATGTCCCCCTGCACCAATTACCTTAGTTAGGTTTCCAAAATCCTCGGAAAGTTTCCTGCTTCCCGTTCAGGAACCTCTCTAGTATGCAGGCTGCTTGTCTGCTCTGTGCTATAAGCCAACGTGCTGGCTCATAGCATTTTGGTAAACAAAGAGACGTGCTTCCTTGGCGTCAGCGCTGGAAATCTAAATAAGGTCATGAGAGTGGGGGCGGGGGCATGCAGGGCATAGAGTTCCCCCATCCGTGGTTTCCCGGTATCCACGGGGGGGGGGGAGGAACTTATCCCCCGTGGATAATCAAGTCTACTGTAGAAACCCCCCACCATAATCAAGTCTACTATAGAAACCTGCTAAAAATATTTAAAAAAAAATAGTCCCCAAATCAATGTTCCTACCTTCACATGGGAAAATCACGTGGTTTCCAAAGCTCTAAAGCACTCTTTGAAGCGGAAAGACCCACTTCCGGGTCATGCAAAGGCTCCTCTCTCCTCACAGGCTCGCCCCAGAAAGCATTATGTTTTCTTGTTGGAAACGGCGTGGTTTGCCCACGCAAACATAGGAACAGCAATTTGGGGGCTTTTAAAACTTTTTAACAGGCTACTACAGGGGACTTGATTATCCGCTGGCATCTTTGTTGAGACAAATCCGTGGATGCCGGATCCGCAGATAGTGAGAGTCCATGGTATACAGATTTTGGTGAGCCCCAAGCACAATGCTTGGTGAGCCCCAAGCACATTTGTCCCCTTGACCCCCGGGGAAGCCCTTGCAGCCCCACTGGTTCTAGTCGGACCTGCACCAGCTATATAGCTGGCGGAAGACCATGTGGACCCAGGAAGGCGGATAGGATATTGGCTGCGCCGCTGCAACCAATACCACACCCCCAGCCTTGATCTGTCCCCCTCCCCACCCCAGTCTCCTCCCCATTCCTCTCCCTCCCAACCCCATCACGTCCACCCACCATGCTGACTTACTTGCGCAGGGGCTCATTGGGAGGGTGCTGGCATGCAGACCCAGCTGCTTGGGGTGGCGGCAGGACATGCTGTATGATGTGTCACCTTCTGAAACAGCCATAAAACACACTGCACCATTTGGGTTGGGCTGAAATACAGGTGGCTGTAAGTGGACAGGTCATGGTTGGAGAAGGCAACACTCTTTTCCCACCATCACCCAGAAGTCAATCTGACATGGCAAAAAGAAAATCAATTCTGCCACCAGATACAACAAGACCATAAACATATAAACAAATCACTGCAGAGATTTAAAAACAACAACAAACAGTGCTTTAAGGTGTTTTTACTAATAACCTTACCCAAATAGACTTAAAAAATAGATTTACACCTTCCATGGTCCTGCTTGTTCATCTCAGCAGTAGGCTACATATACTAATCTTTTGTAAAATAATCTATTTAAGATGGAGGAACAGAAGGTACACACACTTTCACAGTTTGGTGTGGAAAGGCAGGAGGAAGCCAAAAATAAAATCAATAAGTGAGGCTGCAGAGCATTTTGTTCCACTTTGCTAAATTTTTCCAAGCAGGGAGCTACAGGGGACTGTGGCAGAAAGAAGATCACAAGCAAACAGGCATGAAAAAGAAAACCTCAATGTGTAGCTGCTCTGCTTACTTTTATTGTCCTGTTCTAATCAAGAGGACTGAAATTCTACAGTTTCTCCCCCTGCTTCTCACCTATAATTTTAAAACAGAGTGGAAAGATATCCATGCATATGATTCCTACCTCTACTGCCTCTTAAATTCTAGAATGGACCTTCCTTCTCTCCACGGCATGGTGTGAAGTTGTTACAAAGGATACTAGTTCAGCATGTAATCTATTCAAAGAAGTCTCTAGTTCAGGCCTCGCTAAAGTCATAAACTCACTAGGAGGCCTTACAGCCCAATCCTGCAGGCCGGCTGGGGACCAGGATTTCTGGGAGAGGTAGGTAAAGGTAAAGGTGACCCCTGACAGTTAAGTCCAGTCGTGCCCGACTCTAGGGTGTGGTGCTCATCCCCATTTCAAAGCCGAAGAGCCAGCGTTGTCTGAAGACGCCTCCGTGGTCATGTGGCCAGCATGACTCTCCTTGCCGCAGCGCATAGCATGCGGCTGGAACACGGAGCGCTGTTTACCTTTCCGCAAGCGGTACCTATTTATCTACTCGCATTAACATGCTTTGGAACTGCTATGTTGGCAGGAGCTGGACAAGCAACGAGAGCTCACCCCGTCGCGGATTCGAACTGCTGACCTTTCGATCGACAGCTCATGGTTCAGCGGTTTAACCCACTGCGCCACCCGCTGGCCTAGGGTTTTGGGAAAGGTACCGGTAAGTAAAGAAAAAAAAAAACCTCCTCAGTTGCTCCATGGTCCCCAATGTAACTCCTCAAAGCCACAACAGTTGTTTTGCTGGTGTAGTCTTAGGAGCCTTCTGGGGGTCACGCCAGGGGTTCTGGATCTGGCGGACACCACTGCCACCAAGAACTGCCTCCATCCCAACCTAAATCCACTCCCAATCCACCTCCACCACCAGCAGAGACCAGCTGACGGCCAGTCTGCATGGCGCTGCTGCTGGTCCACAGCTTCCCAGCCTTTGCACCAGTGACCTGGCTCTTCAGACAGAGAGGTAGCTGTGATGGCGGACTGCACGGTTCCATGGCAAACCCTGGGTATTGTGCAGATAGGATTTTGAGACATTAGGGGATGTACTGCTATGCTTTAGCTTCAGCTCCCCATCCATCTGCAATATGAATTATCTTACAGAGTGGTTGTTAGGTTTACTGATATAATACACTAATGTATGTGAAATGTTTTAAACACTCCAAAGTATTAATATTAGTACTACAAGGTACCATTATTCCATTTTGAGGCTAGTGGCTATACATCAATTAGAAGCAGAAAAATTGGAGGTGTTGCTTTTGCTAGACAGTTTCCTCCAGAGATTTTGTGGAAATATCAAGAAAAAAAAAGGAAGGAAAGAGCTATAGCCAGCAAAATGCTTGCAGAAAAAGAAATATAATACCCTGAATGCATTCATACATCGTATACAGATTATCACAAACATTCTCATGTTTATCACTGTCCAATGAAGTTGTAAGTACAGTAATGTCAGCACTATACAGGGGGAAAAGGCAAAATGCATGGGGGGGGGGTAACCTTTAGCAGCAAACTGCTGATTCAAGTCTCTGGAGGGCTTCTCTAACGCAACAGCTGCCGATAGTGCTTGAACCCGGAAGTCGCGTCACATGACGAAACTTCTGGGGTGCAGCAAGCTCCCGTGCCCCGGGTGGCACAGGAACGTGTTACACTTCTGATGATATGAGCCAGGGGTTCTCAAGGTCCCGGCGTGACGTACCACCTCCCATATTGTGGACCTCTCAATGTACCACAGGAAGTAACTGGTGATGACGTTATCACCAGTTACTTCCAGGTTGGAGACCTTGGCGTGAGTCTGTAAACGTCGGTAAGAGGTTCAAGGCGGGCGGGAGGGCTTTTTCAAGCACGTGAAACCATCACACTGGAGTTCTGCCTGCTGAGCTGAGCCTCCTACTGGTGTTTGCAGACTCTCGCCAAGGTCTCCATGACGCGAGGTGGGTGTCCATGGATGTTGTGTGTACCACCGACGTCTACCTCGCGTACCACCAGTTGAGAACCTCTGAGCTAAAATATACAAGCATTGAGTACAGATGACAATTTCCTAAACATAAATTGTTTTATCGCAGGGAGAACAATGACCTGCAAGTCTCTTTCAGCTCCACAGTTCTGAGAGATCAAAGTTCAAGTGAGACATCCTTTAACAAAAAACCAGGTAGTCTTCACAAATAATGTGCAGATTCAGAAACTTTGCCTATACAGTATTTTATATTATCTCTATTGTGTGCTTCTTGCAAGGACATGTGCAATGTATGCAATACTCATTCCATCATTAAGCCAGAAAGAATTGGGGTGAATGCTATTCCAAGACAGACCTTTTCAGTCCTTAATGTTTTAATGGGTGTACTATGCACTCATAGTTAAAATGATCCCCCTTCACCATGGACGTGTCTTGCAAATTGCATACATTCAAAGGCCTTTCCACAAACATGGGGCCAGTCATATGCAGAGAGCAAGCAAGCAGTCCTTTCCTCACTCGAGCACCCAGAGCTTTTCAGCTCATTGCATCTTGAATAGCCAAGGAAAGGCAGGATTGCATGACTCATAATTTGTGCGCTGAACAATTCCAGAGATCTGAGCCATTTCAAACGGTTGTGTATTAATTTCTCTTAATTTGCTTTGACAGGAATTTGTATTGTCATCATCCAAAATGTAATCACCCATGCCAGGAAGAGAGGAGGGGGAGAAGAGAACAAGAGAGAAAGATCGCCCAGAGATAGACAAGGCAGCTACAAAAATCCGCATAAAGAGGCACACAGAATATACTTTTTTATTCTTTTTAACCAATCACTACTTTAATCTCCAAGGCCTTGAAAAGCCAAGCGAAATCAACCTTTTGCTGCTGCAGTGCAGTGCTTGCAAAACAGACCATTCTCAGCACTGCAGCAAGCAACTGCCCAGAGAAGCCTTGTGCTGCCAACCACCGTATGTATGGCTTTGATGCAATTTTCAAGACAGATACCACAAGCTATTTTCTATCTGCATCCCTTCCACCACCCCTCCCCATCATGTCTGTTTCTCTATTTCATGACAAAAACTATACTGCAAAACTGAAATCCCATCATAAAATATGCATTATTTCATTAACTTTTTTTAAAAAAAAAGAGAGGTTTGTTTCTAATGCAGTGCCCACTTACCCAGTGCCCTCAAAAAGCTCTTTGGAAATCCTGAACACAACAGGACCCAGTGTGCACTCAGCACTGCTTTGGATATCTGCCCTATGTTTTGGGAGCGGAGTTGTTTTTGAATCTCTCTCTTGTACTCACAAAAAGACTATGAAGTTAAACTGCATAGCACAATATGCCCTGTCGGGCAAAAAGGTAGCTCTAAAATATGTCAGGTATATGTAATGAAATGGGCGGGATAGGACTGCCACCTGTTCTGGGTCCTTTCTCAGTAGCTCTTGTCCCCACCCTGATAATGTTAGAGAAAACCTAGTACAGTATGGGGGGGGGGGTCAGAGGAGGGAAAGAAACTTGCAAACACCTGGCTTTGTTTGTGATGAGGAGGGGAGGTTGTGATACTTAACAGAAAAGCACAGCAATGATGATCCAACTGGCCAAGCATCCTCCCACGGTTCAGTTTTCTGCTTCTACTTTTCTGCTGATCACCTCATTAACACTGCAGGATTTTCCTGTTAGTATGCAAGGCTGGCATCAGGGATAAGCATTACTGGGCAGCTGGCAAGGGCCCAGGGTCCTCAGAAAGACCACCTTTGTACTCATATAGCCTTCATGTGGTGGTGGCAGAGTGACACCCTCAGCCAACAGGGTCACTCTGTTATCACCTACTCTCCCCCAGCCAAGCAGGAGGGGGCTCAAGGAGGGCAGTTTGCTGAGAGCTCCCTGAAACCTGAAAGTATGCTGCACATCAAGCACTAACATGTATAATAGCAGCACGTATTTCTTTAATTTCTTTTACTGCATAAACTGCTTTCTGAACTTTTTGGTTGACAAGCAGTACAGTACATAAATATAATAATCATAACAATAATAATAAATAATAATAAAAATATTGGGATGAAGTCATACAAAACATCTCTTTTTAGACAAAAAGCGATTTCTTGCTAGAAGAATCTGGAGATACTTTCACAGGGAGGCAGGCTCCCCTTTCTCCTTTCTTCTGAAACATTAGGTACTGTGAGTATCTGCTTATTACGCTATATGCACAAGAACTAGCGCCTTTTGGTAATACTGTTTTGAACACACTTTACATACAGAAGCAATTCCCTGGGTATTTTCCCCATGAGGACACTCATGTTTAATGAAGAGGGATAGCCCAGAAATCTCTTCCACTCTGCTTCCTAGCAAAGGAAGAATCGCACTCTCCAAAGCAGACAGAGGCACCCTGATAGCATTCTTATGAATGAATAGTAGCAGATGTATGCACTTCTTTTTAAAGAGAACTCCTCAGTTTCACACCTTTCCTAGGTCCTATTCTTACAAATAATACTCTGAAATTATTATCAAAGTTAATTATGAAGGTATCGCCAAAGAAATTTACATTATTCATGTACCATTCTCCTTTATTAATGTAATCAAAACTCCCACCTGCAAATCCCCTGAGGGTGGGATTGGTTGGCCAGATCCAGGAAGAGGGAAGGACTGGCGGCAGCCTCCTCCGTCATATCCTATCTCCCTTCCCGGGCTGGCGCACATTCAAGTGGACCAAGGGTTCTCAACCTGTGGTATGGGTACCCCTAGGGGTACGCAGACCTCTTGCTGGGGGTACGCCAAGCCCTGCCCCTTATCTGCCCCATCAGCAGCTAATTAAGTGTTAATTAACATGGATTTTAAACTGTAATTATTTTCGGAGTGCTTCTGTCTCTCTGATTTTGGTTTTGGACTTATTTTTGTACTTTGTACACAAATTTTTGGTGGGGTGGGGTGGGGGAGGGAGGAGCTGATTTGGGGAAGTGTGACATGGAGAAAAAAAGAGATCCTTGCATGTCTCTTCCACCCCACACACACACACACACACAGTTAAATAAAATGTTTTTTTCACATTTAAAATTGTTATAGTACTTTTTATTTAATGATTAATTACCTAATTAATTAATTGATTAATCCAGTTAATTAGCAGTTAATTAGCAGGGGGTACTTCAGAAAATTGGACCGTGATAGGGGGTACCCAGGCCTCCAAAGGTTGAGAATCCCTGAAGTAGACCCATTGGGGTGGCTGGGCTGGAGCTTTACTCAGGGTAAAGAGACGAATGTCCTCCTCCAGTGCAGGTCCCATCCTACGCAGGATGCGGCAGGCGCCTTGTTTGCACCACCACATCCTGCTAGACAGGATTGGGCTCTAAGTCTTCAGATCTGATCTCACCTCTGCTATGAATACTAGCTGGTTTTAGAGAAGCCACTCCCTCCTGGTCTTACCCCTCCCCATTTCCAATATGGGGCTAATAATACAGTATTTACCTTACAGGGTTGGTGTTAGGATTACAATGAGAAGGTGTGGTTTACCTAGCAAGTTCGTGGCAGAGGTGAGAGTTTGAATCATGGAAGTCCTGATCCCTAGCTGAGTCTTTTACAGCCCAAATCCTATATGGGCTTTACGCTGCCGAAACTAGTGTTCTGGCAGCATAAGGCCTTTTACATCTGTTGCAAAAAGTGACACACCATTTGGAGAGACCAAGCCGCTGCCATAAGCAGTGAGCAGCAGCAGCAGCCTGCCAGTGGTATCTGGACATCCTGCACCGCTGGAAATTAGCACGGGGGGGGGGGCAAGAGGAAGCAGGGAGGAGGCGGAAAAGGGCAGGTGAGGAATGGGGAGGAGACTGAGGTGGGCCGCCGGGGGGTGACGCGGCAGGAGGGGGTGACACGCCGAGGGTGACGCGGCCGACATCGCGTGACGCGTCAACCCCCGGGAACCGCTCACCCCCACTACTGACGCGCGTCACCCTCGCTACCGGCATGCGTCGCCCGCGCTGCCGGCGCACGTCACCCCCGCTGCCGCCCGGTACGAGCCGGGAGAGGGTGATGACGCGTCTTCTTCGGCCAGCAGCTCAGCCACTTCTGACTAGGCACAACGCAGCTGAGGGCAAGAGGCTTCAAGCGGCGTTGTGCGCATGTGCGAAAACACCGCTTTTGGCCTAGACAGAAGCAGCCGAGCTGCCGGCCAAAGAAGACGCGTCGTCATCCTCTCCCGGCTCGTACCGGGGCTGGGCGGCAGCAGGGGTGACACGGCAACAGCGGTGGGTGACGCGGCGGCAGTGGGGGTGGGGACGACGCGGCAGCAGTGGGGGTGGGGACAGCGGCAGCAGGGGGTGACGCAGCGGCAGCGGGGGGGTGATGCGCACTAACTAGCATTCCCACTCCAGCCTTAACCATAGAAGAGTAAGGAAAAATCCATGCTCTTTGAATAACTTGATGGCAAGTACAAAAGGGAGTTAAAATGTACATGCAAACTAACCTTAACTATGACTCCCTGTTTTTCCCTTTGTCATACATCTGTGTTCTGGGCAGATTCCATCTCAGATTAGTATACTTTGCCTCACCTCAAACCTTTTCCCATCAGTACTCCAATAAGAGAATATATATTTGCACATTCTGACAGCAAGTACATATAATTCACATTCTAATTCACATTCTTCTAACACAGTCGATATTTCCTCCTCCATTTCGTACCTGTGGCTACAAAATCTCAGCATGAGCAGCTCACTTTCCCTATGCTTTTAAAGCTAGATGGCATTTCTGGTGAATTAATTTTGGGGTTTGCAATGCATTATCCTCTCCCTCCATTAGCAGAGAGGCCAGAAACATGGAACATTCTCTGCTGCTTTCCGTAACCCTCTGTGACATCCAACTTGTGACAATTTTATAGACAGGAAAACTCTCTTGCATAAACAGCACATCCTGTTCTGAGATACACAAGTGTTGCCAAATATTTCTGGCCCATATTCAAGTCCTGCCTGTAAAGTACCTATTTAAGGTAAACGGTCAATGTAGCAATAGCAGCTACCTGTCACATATCAGCCACATTGCTCCAAACCCTTCCTGACTTAATCAATGCCTTATTGATGCCCTAATGTTCCAGCTACTGTCTCCCTCTAGGAGGAACAGGGAAGCAATGACCAAAGAAAGTTATTTATAGAGCCTTAAGCCAAGCCAGACGCTGAGCTTTATGATGCTGGATTTATGCGCAAACAAGAACAGTAACAGTCCCATTGCCCTCAACACTTTTAATGTTGTTCTTCTCTTTGCTTGGGACAGTGGCACTGACAGGGACAGTGTGTGTGTGTGTGTGTGTGTGTGTGTGTGTGTGTGTGTGTGTGTGTGTGTGTGTGTGTGTGTGTGTGTGTGTGATTATATGGAAGACCACGTACAAATCCTATTTATGTCACCTTGAGTTCCACCATGCAAGAAAGGTGGAACAGAATGTAATAAGTACATTATTGTCAACAGCTAAACATATATTAGCCCAACACAGATTCACACTTTAATCTGTACTCAGACATGCAGCAAATACACTGCAGGATGACAAGCAAATTGCAGTTGGCCAAGTTTTCACAAAATATGACACCAAAATTCACACCTGTCCATCATCTGATCATCTACATGCTACA
Source organism: Plestiodon gilberti rubricaudatus (assembly GCA_026170595.1). Classification (NCBI taxonomy): domain Eukaryota; kingdom Metazoa; phylum Chordata; class Lepidosauria; order Squamata; family Scincidae; genus Plestiodon; species Plestiodon gilberti. The sequence continues at coordinate 149,676,902 of JANXHW010000002.1, read as the reverse complement.
TGTTTGGCACATGGTTACCATGAATGCACAGGAACTGAATTGCCTAAGGAACCACATCTATATACTGTACATCCAACCTGAACAGGTTTGGCCAAATGAATGAGGTCCCACGCTGAAGGGCGGAAGTGTCTTTCTCTCACTGTGTGTGTGTTCAAATTACTCCCATACAGTTCTGTTGATAGCCCTCATACTATGCCTTTCTTGACTGAATGATATCTACTATCCCTGTCATTCCAAGAAGCGCCCAAGGATACGGAGAAAAGAGGATGCTCACAGCTGTGAAAGGGAGGAGCTGCTCTGTATCTAAAGGGGTCACTAGCCTGCAAAAGCAGGTAAATGATATAGAAAAGAGTTGCCGAAAACATATCTCACTTCACCGAGTTTCGCTCCTCTGTCTGATTCAAGAGTGTATCTTAATGGTGCTCACCAGTCTCTTCCCATTCTTCCACCCACCACAAGAGAAATATGGGAGGGGAAGCAATTGTAGCACTGGATTATACCAAGGGCCACACTTGTGACAGCCAACATTCCTAATGCCTTCCACTACCCTCCAGCATTTCCAGTATATGGGAAGATTAGGCTTTTCCCCGTTTGCCTCCTTCTTGCCTCCTGTGTCCTTGTTTCCTCTGCCTGTCCTCCTTCTTTGCTTGCTCTGACTGGCTCCTTCTCTCCTGTCTTCCCCAAGTGCCTCCATCTCCTACCTCACCAATGCGTGTTTTCATCCTGTTTAAAACAGCCCGCCTCTCTCAGCCCTGCCCTTACCGGAGACTGCATCAGCTGAATTGCAGCAGGCATCTTGGGGAATCCCATAGCTTGACGATGACATCATCGCCAAGCACAGGACTGGGCAGTCATGACAAAAAAGGTGTTGCAAACATGGTGACCCTATTTGTTCCATTTTATCCCCACTTTCTTGTGCCGTGGATAAGTGCAAGAAAATGAGGAAAGTTGGCAAAGGATTTCAGAATCAAACTTAGCCAGTCTATGGTGGCTTTAAGGTGGAAATGGAAAACATGGAAAATGGTACAAATGGAAAACAGCTGGTGGAATTGGAAAGGAGAGTAGCTTTATTTCCAACACATTTGCATTGAAATAAGTCTTTCTAAAAGGAATTAATAAACATCCAAAAAAGTGTTCAAAAGAACCTTACCAAACAGAACCTAAAGGTTAGAGTTAAAGTTAGTTTGATGAGGTTTTTTTGAACTCTTTTTTGGAAATTTATTAATTCCCTTGAGAAAGCGTCGGGAACAAAGAGTGCGGGTGCTGCTGCTCGCTTTGAGGCGGACGGTGGTTCGACCCCTTCTGAAGAAGCCCTCCCTTGATTCCACAATAATGGACAACTACCGGCCAGTTTAAAACCTCCTGTTTTTGGGCAAGGTAATTGAGCGGGTGGTGGCGTCTCGACTCCAGAGGGTCCTCAATGAAGCGGATTATCTAGATCCCTTTCAGTCTGGTTTCAGGCCGGGCTTTGGGATGGAAACGGCCTTGGTCACCTTGGTGGATGATCTATGCTGAGGACTGGACAGGGGGAGTGCGTCCCTGTTGGTTCTGCTGCTGGACCTCTCAGCGGCTTTCGACACCATCGACCATGGTGTCCTTCTGGGACAACTGGCCGAGCTGGGGGTCGGGGGCACCGTTCTGCGGTGGTTCCGCTCCTACTTGGCAGATAGGTCCCAGATGGTGGTGCTGGGGGACGCCTGTTCGGCATCCTGGCCCTTGAGGTGTGGGGTGCCACATGGTTTCATCTTGTCCCCCATGCTATTTAACATCTACATGAAACCGCTGGGAGAGGTCATCCGGGGATTTGGAGTTGGGTGCTATCAATATGCTGATGACACCCAGCTCCATCTCTCCTTTCCACCTGATTCCAGGGTGGCTGTTGAGGTTCTGGAGCACTGCCTGGAGGCGGTGGGGACCTGGATGAGCGCTAATAAGCTGAAACTAAACCCGGACAAGACAGAGATTATCCTGGTCCAGAAATCCACGATGCAGGTACTAGAGTATCATCCTGCTCTGAAGGGAGTTGTACTCCCTCTGAAGGAGCAGGTCCGCAGTTTGGGGGTCCGCCTCGATCCGCAGCTGCTCCTGGATTCCCAGGTGGCGGCTGTGGCCAGGGGGGCCTTTGCCCAGCTTCGGCTGGTGCGCCAGCTGCAACCGTACTTGGATCGTGCAGACCTGAACACGGTGATCCATGCCACGGTGACGTCGCGACTAGATTATTGTAACACGCTCTACGTGGGGCTGCCCTTGAAGACGGTTCGGAAACTGTAATTAGTGCAGAATGCGGCGGCCCGTGTGGTCACTGGAGGTAGGCGGTTTGACTCCGTCGGGCCGCTCCTCCGACAGCTGCACTGGCTGCCGATTCGTTTCCGGGCCCAATTCAAAGTGCTGGTTTTGACCTTTAAAGCCCCATACGGCTTGGGGCCAGGATATTTGAGAGACCGCCTACTTCTATATAGTCCGACTCGTCTCCTTAGATCATCAGAGAAGGCCCTTTTGCGGGTGCCGTCACCCAGGGAGGTGCGAGGGGTGGTGGCTAGAAATAGGACCTTCTCAGTAGTGGCACCAACCTTATGGAATTCCCTCCCCTTTGACTTACGAACTGCTCTCTCCTTGGACACTGTCCAGCAAGGCCTAAAAACCTTCTTGTTCAAGGAAGCCTTCTGAGCCCCTGCCATTTTTTAACATCTCGCTGGTACAGGTGGGGGTGCTGCTGTTTTTATGCTCCTGTTTTAATTGTAGCAATGATCTTTTTAATCGATTTTTAGATATTGTTTTTATTAATTTTCATTAATTGTTTTTTTACTGTTTTAAAATGTGAATTTTTTTTGTATTGTATTTTTTTGTATTGTATTTTCTTTTTTTTGTTGTAAGCCGCCTTGGGTCCCTTCGAGGAGAAAAGTGGGATAAAAATACTGTAAATAAATAAATAAAGCTGCTTTATCATTTGTTTTACCAGTGCAGTTACAGCTGCTGTGATCCCTCAGAATCTCAATGGCTCTAAGGTCCTCTTTCACCTCTCTCTCTCTCTCTCTCCCAGTCAGCCAAGATGAGGAATCTAGTCTACTGATTAAAGAGAGCCAAAGTCATAACACAGTTGAGTCTACCAACCTCTGCAGAGGCTGCAGGAGATATTCTTTGTATCTTTAGAGAGTATAGTTCCATAGAACAACCCAACAAAGGAAATTCACTGGGAAATAGAAGACTTGACTAAGCAAAACGTATTATGAAGAGACTTAAGTCAATGGCCCTGAGAAAAATCACCTCCCTGCCAGAGCTGGCCCTACCAAGAAGAGCGAAGAGCTTTGAAAGAAGGAAGGAATTGGGGGTGTCATTTTAATAGACAAAAATAAAATGGGAAGGGAAAAGGACGGTGTCGTGATTCGATGTTCTGTTTCAGGCAGCAAAATCTCCCAGGTTGGCATTGCTTCCTGCCTCCTATTTTTCACAGGGAGGTAGACGTGTCACTCCACCCTCTTAAATAGATATAATGCCCCAGAGAGGGTTTTTTAATCATTAAAAGCTAAAGATAAATCCTAAGTGAGTAGTTATGAAAAGAAGGCATTGTGAGATTTTCAGTTTTGCCTTTACTTTGCTGAAGGAGACTCAGCATGGCTTCTGAAAGGATAAGTCTTGCCTCACAAACCTTTTAGAATTCTTTGAAAAAGTCAACAGGCATGTGGATGCGGGAGAACCCGTGGATATTATATAGCTGGATTTTCAGAAGGCATCTGACACGGTCCCTCATCAAAGGCTCGTGAAAAAACTCCATAGTCAGGGAATAAAGGGGCAGGCCCTCCTATGGATAAGGAACTGGTTGAAGACTAGGAAACAGAGAGTGGGTGTCAATGGGCAATTTTCACAATGGCGAGAGGTGAAAAGCGGTGTGCCCCAAGGATCGGTCTTGGGACCGGTTGTTTTCAACTTATTCATAAATGACCTGGAGTTGGGGATAAGCAGCGAGGTGGCCAAGTTTGCGGACGACACTAAACTTTTCCGGGTGGTGAAGACCAGCAGGGATTGTGAAGAGCTCCAGAAGGATCTCTTCAAACTGGGAGAATGGGCAGCAAAATGGCAGATGCGCTTCAATGTAAGTAAGTGTAAAGTGATGCACATTGGGCAAGAAATCAAAACTTCACATACACGCTCATGGGTTCTGAGCTGTCTGTGACGGATCAGGAGAGAGATCTTGGGGTACTGGTGGATAGGTCGATGAAAGTGTCGACCCAGTGTGCGACGGCTGTGAAGAAGGCCAATTCCATGCTTGGGATCATTAAAAAAGGGATTGAGAATAAAACGGCCAATATTATTATGCTGTTGTACAAATCGATGGTAAGGCCGCATCTGGAGTATTGCGTCCAGTTCTGGTCGCCGCATCTCAAAAAGGATATAGTGGAACTGGAAAAGGTGCAGAAGAGAGCGACCAAAATGATTAGTGGGCTGGGGCATCTCCCTTATGAGGAAAGGCTACAGCGTTTGGGGCTCTTCAGTCTAGAAAAAAGGCGGTTGAGGGGGGACAAGATTGAGACGTATAAAATTATGCATGGGTTGGAGAGAGTGGATAGAGAGAAGTTCTTTTCCCTCTCACACAACACTAGAACAAGGGTAATCCCTTGATTACTTTACTGGGCAGGAGGCCTGGCTCAGTTGGTAGAGCGGCCATCTCATATTCCTGAAGATCTCAAGGACGGCAGTTCGGGACGGCTGGAAGTCTGTCAGAGACCTGCCGGCCGGCCACTGATAAGCTGCAGAGTCTCTGTGAGGGAGAGAAGCTGCAGCTGGCACCTTGAGTGGGAGGTTGCCTGTCAGTTAAAGTGTGATGAGACAGACGCCAGTGAGAAGCTGGACTGTGAAAGAAACCATCTAGAATGAAGGGTTCTATGAAAGACTGGAACATATTGTATTGTAAAAAAAACACCTTGGGGTTTAGAAAGCCTGCCCGTGTAAACTGCCTTTGAATTAAAGTAAAAGGAGAAATTTGATGACCAAAGAAAAGGCGGTATATACTGTAAATACTGGTTGTTCTTATTCGTATTCGTATTATTCCCTTTATTAGGACCAACAAAATAAATGCAAAACTTAAGCAAAGTTCTCTTGTAACACTACCAATCCATCTTCTACTGACTTTTTACCTAGTGCATCACCCAGGGCCAGCCCAAGACCTCCTGATGCCTGAAGTGGCATGCAACAATATACCAGTCTCTGCTCCTCCCACTCTCCAATGTTCTAGCTCAGCCCTCTCTTCCCACTTACCCCAGGTAAACCGCCAGCAGCCACAATGGGGCTACTTGGCTCTCCACCAGCAGTTTAGTTGGCATAGAACCGGGCAGCCCTGTGACAGGGATCAAGGCCTGGAATAGAATAGAATAGTATAGAATACAGCGTCTGATAAGGACGCTGGATCCCCAGGCCCAATCTGGTAATCTCCCGCCTTCCCCTGCCCCATTACGCCCCCTCCCTAACTGCCCCCAGCCCCAGCACCACTCAGAGTGGGACTTACCTACTCCATGGCGCTGGGTCCAGTGTTGATCAGCGGGCAGGCGCAGCAGGTCCTGGCACCGGCATCGCCTACTAGCTGGGTGTCACGACATGCTTTACGTCACATTTGCAACACCCAGCATCGCCAGCGCTGAGGTCGCAGTGCCAGTGCAAGGTAAGCCTAGGATTGCGCCATGAGTCTGCTTAATACTCCCTGTACTCCATCTTAGGACTGTAACAACCTGCTTGAAGGTTCTTCCTCTTTGTTGCAACTGTTTCTTTTAAAATTTTGACAACATAAAAGCCTTTAAAATACTACAAAAATCAGTTTTTCAGATACTGAGGAATCAAATATTCATTTATTGCCCCCAAACTTGTCATACTAACAATTTTCTTTCTAACATGATTTACTGTTATAGCCTTCTTATGAAGAACACAATTCCGTTCTGAAGATTCCATTTTCTACATAAAGTGACACATAGACAGGTCTGATGTCTGTTTACTCAGAAGTAAATCCCACTACGTTCAATGGGACTTATTGCCAAGTGAATGTGCATAGGATTGCAATTAAAGAAGCAAGCTACAGAGAAAACGTATTTTCCACAAACTGATTTTTTTTAATAAGCTTTTACTAAAATACCATAAAAATACATACAATTAGTTATAAGAAATAGAAGATATCAGGATGATGGTTTACATGCATGTTCATAATGACTACGATGGTATATGACAGGGGTGGCCAAACTGTGGCTCCTGAGCCACATGCAGCTCTTTGACCTATAATGTGCGGCTCTCGGAAATACATTTGGCTGAGCTCCTTTTTGCATCACAATTAATATAAAAGGTAAATAAGAATTTTTCAGGCTTTATAATTATTGACCAGGTATAAACCGAGAGTCCACTGGATTAAAACATCAGTAAGTCCCGTATTTTTCGCTCCATAAGACGCACCCCCCCCCAAAATAGGGGGAAATTAGTGTGCATCTTATGGAGCGAATAAAAACCAAAAAGTTTTTAAAATACTTACCGGGGCTTCAGGGAGGCCTGCACGACCCTCTGCAGGCCTCCCCGATCTTCATTTCGGCGCTAAATGGCCATTTTCGGCCATTTCTGGTTTTCGGAAAACCGGAAATGGCCGACAAAAGCTATTTAGCACCGAAATGAAGATCAGGGAGGCCTGCAGAGGGTCGCGCAGGCCTCCCCGAAGCCTGCAGAAGCCCCCAGAAGCCCCGGTAAGTTAAAACATTTTTTAAGTTTTACAACCCTATTTTTAGCTCCATAGGATGCATGCGTCCTATGGTGCGATGCGTCCTATGGAGCGAAAAATACGGCAAATATACTTAAGAATTTAAATGCTTCTTAAATATTGCGACTCTCAAACATCTGAAGTTTATTGTATGTGGCTCTTACATCAAGCGGGTTTGGCCACCCTTGGCCGTAGCTTTGCTACGATGGTACATCAACTGGTTTCAACTGGCTGAAGTGTTAAAACGTTTTACTTCCATTACACAGCACAAATTCCATTAATGAAAAAGGTTTTTAGGAAAAGCAATCATATATTATTTGCAACTGGACAAATTATAACAAAGTCTTGATGGTCTTCCAAATAAATTCTGGACTTCCCACCTCTCCTCACTTCCCAATACTAGTAAGTGCTTAAAATCCATATGCAAATTATGGATTACAGGGAATGGGGAGGTCTGGCTCCTCCCCCTATTCTCTTCCAGCTGGGTTGGTGTGACTTGCCAGCAGTGGAGCCACTTATCACAGTCCCTGGCAGGGTGCACAAGCCCAGTGGTAGGTCAAAATACTCCCCCCCCCAAAAAAAAAAACCCAGGATTGATGTGCTGAATGTACGCGTCCCATTCTTGATCTTGGACTGGTCAAGAAATGAAGATCTGCTTTGGGACAGCCTGTGTGATAGGGCCATCTGTCTGGTTTGACCCTTGAGGTAAGGGCCATCCCACTATTGCAAAAGAAAGAAGCTACTCAACTGGAGAAACCCCTATCCCGTCTGCCCATTCAAACAATAAATTCAGAGTGACAGCCCTAAGACAGCCCACTTGCCTGAATGGCCAAGTGAACTCGATTACAGTGGGCATCTCTCTTTGCTCTACTTTTAACAACTGTCCTGCATTAACTATAGAGGATGCTGTTGGAGTATGACCAAGTTTTTAAAAGGCTATACTGGATAGCAACCCCCCTCCCCAAGGCAAACCTCACACTCATGCTCAAAAGTAGAAACTTTATTAAAGCGTGTGGTATGCCAAATGTGTGTCAATCTTCTTCGCGATCAAGTAAATCTTACGCTGTCTTGTTTTAGTGGTTTCTTGCTGGTTATCCTGTGGTCACTGAGAAACTGAGAACCTTCGTTTCCCATATTGAGGGACATCCCAGCTCTTATCTCAGTAAATTCAGGTGCACACCCCCTGGTGGCTGTAGTCAGAGACAGACTGCCCCAATACTGAGAAAGGTTACAGCAGAGAAAATGTCTTCACAACCTTGCCTCAAGAAGACTGAGATAATGGGTGCTATAATACAAAGCATTATCCCTCTTGCAAAATGCATTCCTTGCAGAAAAGTATTCCAGTGGGGAATATTCAACAATAGGTTTTGATAAGCAGGGCTGTGGATTCCATGATTCTGCAAAAGCACAGAAATCCTGAAAATCTCCACCATCATAAAAAGAAGCAAGTTCCTAGCAATATGACTGCAATAGATAGGCTCTAGAACAGGGGTGTCAAACATAAGGCCCACGGAACCTCTTTATCCAGCCAGTTATACATGATAACTCTCACATTGCCACCCTTTCAGCAATGCCTCTTCTGCTGAGGAATCTGGGAGGGAGAGACAGAAGGAGGCCACAGAAGGCAAGCAACGCTTCGGGGGAAAGGGTCGACCAAGAGGGACAGGAGAGAGAGATGCTGCTGAGGTGCTGGGAGAGCCCAATTACACTGTATCATGCGGGTATCATGTGGGCTGTCCTTTCGGCAGTGCCACTTCCACTGAGGTGTCACTTTGCAGAGCACCTCTCAGCTGCTGAGCTGTGAAGTGATGTATCCGTAGAAGCGGCACAGTTGAAAGGGCAGCCCACATGATAATTGGGCTCTTCTATATCTTGAAAATATGATCAAGATTTGCATATTTTCTCTTCTATCATTTGCAGCTGAGTTCCTATGTGAGAACAAAGTGCTTATTTCTGGCCATCATCTGCTTAATGATGTCACTTCGGCCTTCAGCAGGTGTCATAAATACTGTTCAGCCTGCTGTATGAAATGAGTTTGACACCCCTGCTCTAGAAAGTGTGGGCAACGGTTGGTGAAATCCCTCAAGGGAGTTCAGCTCAGTTTCCTGTGGGGCTTCCATGTCTTGCACAGCTCATTGCCCTTTTCCATCACTAGCAGGAACATAATGAATTTTGCAACCTAAGGAAATAGAAGCAAACATACTTTATTTGCATAATTTATCCAAATTTCAGAATACTGAAATTATAAATTGCAATACTGTACTATCCTATTATATAATACAACCTTAGAAAAGAATACATATATTGCCATTACTCCACAGGACCCTAAAGGACCATCATTCATATACAACTGAATTGTAACCCTAAACGCATAGTAATTTTTATGTATGCCCAAAATTATTAGGTATTTTTTCTTTGGGTTTTAGAGGCCAATTGTAACAGATGCTAGCACCTCCGGAACAACTGTTCCAGCGGCGCTAGGCACTTTCTGGCGGTCACAAAATGCGACACGCTGGAGCATGCAGGCTGGCCACCGCCGGAAGCAGCAAGTGGCCAGCTCTGCGCAGCAGCGAACTCTGGGTGCCCGCTACCCCATGTAAGATCATGCAGGGGGTAGGAGGGAAGTGAGGGTTGGGCAGAACAGGGCGGTGGCGCGGGTAGGAAGGAGGGCGGATTGGGACTGAGGACAGGGCGGGTTTCTTGGCAGTGGCATCCACCAAATCCAAACCCCCTTGCTGGGCTCGATCTGCATTCATGGGTCCACACAGACTTGCACCAGCAATATCACTGGCGCAGGTCTGGGGAGACCCACCGGGCTGGCAGGGGCTTAACCTGGGGCAAGGGAACAAATGAAGCCTCCACGGAGGTGCAGCAGGAAGCACCTATTTGGTCTGGTGTAGTGGGGAGAGCTGCTGCCTTCAAAGCCCGAAGACCGGTGAACTTGATAAGTTTGAGACACGCCGCCGGCAAAAAGCTGTGAAAGCCTCCAGGAGGAGAGATAAGAGCTTCCAGCTGCGTCGGTCGAGTGTGGGAGGCGCCAGCCAGCAGAAAAAAGTCAGACTATAAAAGGATACCACCTGGAAAGTAGCTGTTCATGAGAGATTGGACATTCATATATATATATATTGTAAAAAAAAAAACCAAGGGGGGTTAGGACAGCCTGCCCATGTACACCGCCTTGGATTAAAGTCGGAGGAGAAATCCAATGACCGAGAAAGGCGGTATATAAATACTGTATATTATTATATTATTCCCTGTGCTGCTGTTGTGTGGTTCCTAGCTTTATTTTATTATGATGTTTTGAAGTTTATTATTTTAATGATTTTGTTTCTTTAAATTACTGGTAGGATCAAGTAGGACAGAAATTGTTTTAAGTAATTTAATTCATACTAATAGAAAGGCCAATAATCTGTGCTCTTCACTGGGATAAACTCACAGCCCAATCCTACGCAATTCCCCATGCGGTGATGCAGATGAGCTGACAGGGTGCACACTGTATCCCGCAGAGGAGTTTCGGGCCTCGGGTCCTCCTTGGGGTAAGGGAACCTTTGCCTCAGGCAAAGGGTTCCCTTGCCTCAGGATAAGCCTGGGCCATCCTACTGGGTCTACTCAGACCTACGCCAGTGATTTTGCTGGTGCAAGTCCATGTGAACCTGGGACGATCAAGGCAGGGAAGGGGGATAGAATATTGGTTGCCCTTCCTGGCCTCAATCCACCCTCTTCCTCGCCCCATCTCTGCCTATCCCTCCCCTCCCCACCCTGTTCCGCCTCCTTCCCACCTCCCTCCCACTAGCACCAGTGGGTGTCCTCCAGCTGCAGGCACAAAGCCCCAGCCACTCACCACTTGTGGCCAGGCCGCACTGAATGGCATGTTGTGTTTTGCGACAGCCTTAAAGGGCCTTACGCCACCAGAATGCTAGTCCCGGAGGCATAAAACCCTAATAGGATTGGGCCATCAATCACCACAAAAAGTCATTCAGCGTAATCTAATGAACTCACTGAAAAGAAGACATTCTTCTTATGGATATAGACCTTAGCCCCAACTTGGCTCCAACAGAATCTGAAGCCAAGGGTGACATATCCTGATATAACATTCCTAAGGGGAGGGAGCCATTGTCAGTGATAGAATATCTGCTTTACAGGCAGAAAGTCCCAGGTTCAATCTCTAGCTTTTTAACTTACAGAGATGACTTAGTAAGACTGGGAGGTACAGTACCTTTGCCTGAGACCTTGGAGAATCTCTGCCAGTTGGAGCAGACAATTCTGGGCAACATGCACCAAAGGTCTGATTCAGTATAAAGCAGCTTCATATGTTCATCATCAAGTCTGAACTGATGTTTACAGACACCTGCCCTCTCCTCTTTTGCTTGTTCATGACTAGGTGTCATCCTTCCCTTCCTCTCATCCTTGCTACGTTGGTGTTGCTCTCTTTCATGGAATACTCCCTAAGCCACCAATCACCACTTAATGGGATGCATGACTTCAGCATTCAACTCTTGGGTATGTGTGTGTATTTCACAGGAAAAAAGACTACATGCATAGAACATGCACATCTCTCTCTTAGCTCCAAATGAGTCAGAAGGTGGGACTTCAACACCTTTACAAAAAGTAATCTCAGTGGGGCAAGAGGACAAGGCTGGCCCATCCATTAGGCCAGTTGTTCTCTAACTCCTGGGAAGGCCCTTCGCTGCCCTAAGTGGCAGCAGGGCCTTCCCAGGGGTCGCGACGACGCGTCCGGGATCGTGCCGCCGCCACCGCCGCAGCCGAAAACGTCCTTTTTACCTGCATTGGTGGGCAGTGGATGTCCGGTGGTGTGTGTGTGGAGCCTAGGGACCCCTCTGCAGGCCTCCCCAAGCGTCGGAGCAGCGCTCCGACGCGATCGCAACCCACTTCCGGTTTCGGCATAAAACTGGAAGTGGGTTGCGATCGCTCCGACGCTTGGGGAGGCCTGCGGAGGGGTCCCTAGGCTCCACACACACCCCACCGGACATCCACTGCCCACCAATGCAGGTAAAACGGACGTTTTCGGCCGCGGCGGCACGATCCCAGACGCGCCGTCATCGTCACCGCGGGTTGCCACTCCTCTTAAGGGTGTAGCAACCCTTTGTTCCCGGCTGGGGCGTCGCGACACCCCAGTTCGGGAACCACTGCATTAGGCCAACCGAAACGGTTGCTTCAGGCAGCAGACTGGTGGGAGCACACATCTCTGACTGTCAACTTGCCTCCACTGGTCCTCCTTCTCCTTCCACTCCCTGGACTGGAAAAGAGGGGGCAGAGAGGAAGAGGACGTGTAGATGGGAGGAGAATGCTGAACTAGAACACTGGAGAGAGGAGCAAAGGCTGGCACATCATCAAGTACGGGGGGCAGCATTTGGCACGCACGTGCACCATCAGGAATCAGGAGGTCTTGGGCCAGCCCTGGGGAAGGACTCCTTAGGAGGCATCTGTAGCACTACCGTAGCAGCAAGGCTTCCTTCTTTGCTTCCTTTGCTATATCACTAATGAGAAGTGATTCAATAATAGCTTCATATAAGCCAATAGCATTTGAGCAGTAGCCATTGCTTCCACAGAGCACCCTTATGTAATTGCCCAGAGGCAGCTGAGGATGTTCTTTCATGCCCAACAACCCCAAACTACTGTATACATCTCCACCCTTTAGAAAACAAAAGCTATTTGTTCTGTTCCAAGATCCTCACAAATGTATTAGCAATACTGATCTCTGCATCTACATGCTGTGAAAGGCTAGTAACAACATTTAAACAACCATATTGTATCAAACTGACACATACAGCCCAGTGTACAGTCTCCAGTATTGGGCAGACCCTAGACGTTTTAGGGCACCTACAAAGTATCCCATTTCTTGCCATCCACTTCTGGTATAGATTCACATACATATTTTTTTTCCACCATGAGATGATTCTTTTTCAGTCCCTTTGCAATGGAAATCCATTATTACTGCCTGTCTTTTGAATACATCCCCATGCAGATTGATGCAAAGTAGTTGCGAGTTGGATCAGCTTGCTTTCCAAGGCCTGATCAACTTGTGCTGACCTGTAATCATACCACATGTTGGAGCATTCAGAATATAGGGTTCCAGGTGAACAAGGGAAGTGAAGAAAAAAACCCAATAATAATCATCTTGATGTAGGGGGAAAAATAGTGTTAATCCATTCCTAATCTCCAGCTGTTTATGGCTGTTGACATCCTAAACCAGGGTTGTAAAACATCCGGCCCGTGGACCAGATGAGGCCTGCAGAGCCTCTTCAAGTGGCCTGCACCCCGCAATTCCCATCATAACTGAAGCTGCGCAATCGCAATCAGCTGTTCCACAGCTATCAAAGCCAAGCGCAGACAAACCGGTTGCATAGCCTCAACAAGACGGTTGCGCAGGCTTATCGGCGCTTGGCTTTGATCGCTGACAATCAGTTGTTTCGTGGCGATCAAAGCCAAGCGCCGACAAGCCGGCTGCCAGAGTGTGACAGCTATCGGGAGATGTAGTGGGAAGCTCGCTGGCAATTGCTCACTCAATTACTCAATTGCTCACTAAATTACTAAACCCAGCCAACCCGGACCTGGAGCTGCCTGCAGCCAATGGGCGGCCTCGAAGTTTGTGCCTCTGCAGATGGCATGCACAAAAAGGGGCCAGGTTAAGGCACACTGGATACCATGCTACCACAAGTGCGTTGTTACCCATTTACGTTGTAAGTGAGTTGTTACTTATTTCAGAATATTTGCTTATTTTGCACAAAATATAGTACACACACACACACACACACACACACACACTTTATATGATGTACAACACTGGCCCTTGGCAGGTGCCATGAATCCGATGAGGCCCCCTGGGATGAAATGAGTTTAACTATTACTTAGGACAGGAGTGTCAATTTGTTGACTACCTGACTAACAGCGCAATCATAACCAACTTTACAGCACCGATGCAGCTGTGCCAACATGGTGCACACTACATTTTGCAGTACGGGGGCAGTCACAGAGGCCTCCTCAAGGTGAGGGAACATTTGTTCCCTTACCTTGGGACTGCATCGTGGCTGCACCGGCCCTGGAAAGTTGATTAGGATTGCGCTGTAAAAATCTGTTTATTTTGCTATCTTAGTTTGATAGACTTTTACTGTCTTTTACTACAGTGATGTGCAGTCCAATTCTGTCTAGCGAGGCTGTAGAGCGGGCATAGAACCCAGCACCAGTGTGACTGGAGCCAGTGGCGTCGCTCTAGGTGGGGCGGAAAGCTACGTTCTGTAGTGTTCTGCCTCACTGTTACTCTCCGGCACGAGGTGCCCTGCCCCCTCATCATCGGAGCCTGTCGGTGGATTGAAGGCAATGCGCAGGAGAGTCCCTGCACGTTGCCTTCTCTCCACTGACGGGCTCCAACGACGAGAGGGCGGGGCACCTTGTGCCGGAGAGTAACGGTGGGGCGGAACGCTACAGAACTTAGCTTTCTGCCCCACCTAGAGCGATGCCACTGGCTGGAGTACTCCTCAGGGGTAGGGGACGTTCGTCCCCTTACCCCAAGTAGAGCCCCAGCCACCCCAATGGGTGTACTCAAATGTGTGCCAGCTATTTTGCCGACGCACATTCGAGCATGCTGTATAATGGCGGCCAGGCCTGGGAAGGGGGATAAGATTTTGGCAGAGCCGCCACAATCCCTCCCCTTTTGTTACCCAGTGTCCTCTTAAAATGAGAACTGTTGCCAAGAGACTTTGGATGACCTGTGAGCTAGAATGGAACATGTGCCAGACTGGACTGTATTGACACAACGCGAGGGTCATGCCGCTTGTGTTCCTGCGCCATGAGACATGCTGTAAGGATTTTCCCAAGGCCAGAAGTTGAACCAAGAGGGAAAGAAGCCCTGAGCAGCGGCCTCCATTTCACCATGTGTCCAAGCGCTCACAAACTCTACTATGCATTCCCCCCCTCCACTGATATGCTAAATATGTTCCTGGGAGAAGATAATACAGAAGGGCCACCTGCAGTGATTCATCCCAGACTCTGGAGAGTCTGCTTTGTCTCAAGTCAGTTCCTTAACGACCGGACCATCAAACCAGATCCCCCTCCCACCTTCCTATTGTTTATGTATAGTCTTACCCAGAGGTGTACTGGAGGTCCAGTCAAAGTACATTCGTCCCATTTCCCCCTCCTCCCATTTTTCCCATGTGCCTAAGGTATCCTCCTCCCCTTCTTCCACCATGTGCTTTGTGTGCCCCCAGGATATGTTTGGCCCTATAAAAAGTAAAGACAGCCTGCCAGTCTCTCTCTCGCATTTTTGGACTCTGGTGAGCTCGCTGCTCCATCCTGCTCTCTCTGCCTGCCTCCCTCTTGCACCCCCCCTCTTGCTGCCTCGCTTCCTTGTGCCTCAGTCAGCCACTCTGTAGCTTTCTGAACCTTGTTTGTGCAGAGCCTCAGAGCCATTTTGTATCTCCCTCCTCTCCTTGTGCTCTGCTGGTTGGAGCCCAAACCACCATTACCCCCCCTTCTCCTCTCTCTCTCTCTTTTACAATATTGCTGCAGCCAAAGGACAACTCCTCTTCAGGAACAGGTGAATATTACCCCCAATGCTTCAAAGGGAATCCTGCTAATGCGAAAGTCTCTGTCTTTTCCAACTGAGTTCCTAGATCTGTATGATGTGTATGATTATATTTGTGTATGATTCTGCCTGAACTATTTAGTAAATATTGGAAAGTAACCACGTGTGTCCTCAATATTATTTAAACTGAACTCTGGAAGCCCAACTCTGGTATAGCTGGTTTAAAGATCCCTGTATATACCAAATTGCCATATTTAAGCTATTCCCCTAATAACAAAGGCAATTTGGCTAACACCTTCCTGGACCCGCCGATCAATCCGCCCTCCGGAACGCCCCGTTCCGCCCTCCCCCACCCCTCCACCGCCGGGTGGGGAACTTACCTTCCCGGCGGGTCCTCCATTGCATTTGGGGCAGGTGGAGCAGTGCCGGCTTTGGTGCTGGCACCGTCTACTCACCAGGTGCCACAAACATGCTTTGCGGCATGTTTGCAACACTCTAGACCAGCAAAGCGCGCCGGTCTACAAGATAGACTGGATAGTGCCATAAGAATTTGACCCATAAGAAGGAAGTCCCTGGTTCAAATAATAAAGTGGCTGTAGCTCAGCGACAGAGCGATTGCTTTGCCTACAGAAGGCCACTGGTTCAATCCCTGGCACCTCCAGGAAGTGCTGGGAAAGACCCCTTTCTGAACCTCTGGAGAGCTGCTGCCAGTCAATGCGGAGAACGCTGGGGTCTACAGAATTCGTTCTAAGGCTGCTTTGTATAGTCGTATATCATTTCAGCCATAAAGCTACTTCACTACCTTAGGCAACCCACCAACCTTAGTCCTTTATAAGAAGCCATCTTGCTAAGACAAAGAGACAGGAATAGCTAGGGAGTCAGATACAGCATCGGCAGCAAAGTTTCCCTCTTTTTGCTCCACCATATGATCAACGTGAAGTGGGCTAATATTGGTATTCTACACTGTGTAGACCACAGTTCTAAAGCAAAGAGAAGGCAAGAATTTAAGTAAAACTACAGAAGTACAAAAGCCACCTAATCCAACCCCTTTGCTACAAGATAGGGTCATCCTGCTGCCCGTTTCATTCATGTTATCACATAGCACAGTGTGCTACCATCAGAGAGTGGCTACACTGCAGAAAGATGCCTGCAGAGCAAATGCCTCCAGATGACTCAAGCAGCTGATTCTAATAATGTACATATAGGAAAAGGGAAAAACAAATAACAAAACAGGGACACTAGCCAATCTGATCTCAGAGGAAAAAAATATCTATCCGAATCCAAATATGGCAATTGGTTGGGCTCTCTGAGCATGAGCAAAACATATCCACAAAGTCTCCCTAGGGGAAATTTCATTTAGAAAACAGCCCATACCACCCAATATCCTGCCTAATCCTGCCTCCCACCCCCTAATTTACACTCTACACAGTCCTAAAGTCAGAAATGGTGTCGCATTGGATGAACCAAAGTAACAAGGTTCTGGGAGCCATGCAAATGTCAGGACAGTGATTGCACCAGAGACATGATGCAGAGATCATGGCACTGTTGCAAATTACTACAGAGCTGGGGTTACAACCAGCTCAAGACACATTGCAGATCATGCAGGACAGTTACACATTTGTCCATGTCCAACATAAGATAGGTTGGTCTCAAGGTTGGTCCGCTACCTAGAACTGGCCACTTACCATTTCTTATGGCATCTGCACAGTCCTAATCTGGATTTATTTTTGCAGAGATTTTTTTTAAAGGCCGTACTATAGCAGTCATAGATTAACTTCACTGAATTCCCTTTAGTTTTAACATTATGAAAAACTAAACTGTCCCCTATTCACTTTTCTTCAATCCACACTATACATTAGATTGCATAATTTATCCTACTTTCCCAATTTTTTATGATTAAAAAAAATCATTTCTTTTTTTAGCCTTTCCTCATAAAGATGCTCCATATATAATATCTACTGCTCTTATCCATACCTTTTCCAGTTCTGCTATGTACTTTTTAAGATGATCACAAAGAACGTCATGCATTATACAAGAAGTAAACATGCCACACTCCCAGTGATATAGAGACATTCTGATCTTTCCTGTATATTTTCTTATTCTTTTCCTAACCATTTCTACATAGTAGCATTTGCTATCCTAGTGGCTGCACATATTGAATCTACATTTTTGAGGATTCTGTCCCCAAATTATGCCAGGATTATTTTTTTCTTGACTGGTAATAGTGAACACTGCATAAGCATCATATGATAATTTTTCCCAAGTGTGCACTCCTCTGCACTTATCAATGCTGAATGTCTGTGTTTCTTTTAGGAAACAGATCTTGACAAAAGCTTTTTAAAAGTCCTAGCAATCTTCGCATATGGAATTCAACACACTGGGGTGAAAGCAAAGAAGTAATCATATATGCCCTGTTTATCAACTTCTATCTGTGACCAGACTGGTAAAATGCAAGGTCAGACCATGCACTGCAACAGCAACAAACGTAAATAAGGAAATAGAACCATCTTCATTTTGGGCATGTGCGACAGATGTAACACATAAGCTCCAAAATAGCTACTTATATAATGCACAGTTCCTTAATGCCTGCATGATGGACTCATCATGGGTTATCCCATATACTAAAACTGTACTTCGACTAACTAGCATTTTACTAAGTACCTACTGTCTTTGCTGTGTAGATCATATAAAGCAGATGAAAGTGCCAAAGCAGACAGTGGGAAACAAATAAATGTATTTAATGAGCGTAGAGTTTGACATGTTTAAGTTTCTCTATCTCTCCCACACATTTTTCATCAGATAAATGCCTTTAGAGAAAACTCAACCCATTACTGAGCCCGAGACATCATTCCAGGCCCGCCAGATGCAACTGCAGTGGAATCTAGAAAATTGTGCCAAGATCTTTTTATCAGGGAAGAACACAGTGGTTTGTTTTCACATGACAATTCCAGTGGAGACCATAAAAGTTACATCTGGAGGTATTAAAGACAAATTCATGTTTCACTCATAGTCAACAGAGTCAATCTTCCACCAGTGTGCAGATAAGGTCCAGAAACACACAAGCCAAAAGAAAAAGATGAGGTGCAGTTACTACCCAAAAACAACACCAACACCCTTGCAAAAAATCAAGCCCACTGGAATTAGAAGCTATTTCCAACAATGAAAGCAAAAGTCACCAGCAAGATAATGGATGTAACATCATCACTCCAGAAACTAATGGATTTTGACACAGAGGCCAAGTCTCTACCTTTCAAGATTTCTGCTTGGGAAAAGCAGTGAAACCTATCACCAGGAGATGCAAGTCCCTCCGGGATACGATTCTGTCTTTGCAGTGACAACACGCTGCCCCTCCACAAATCAAGACCTAGCAATTACCCATCCAAAAGGTTTATGGCTGAACTGGGCCACATCAATCATCTCCAGCAAAAGTAAGTTAATTCAGATTGAAGCCCATCACAGAGAAAGGCCCAATGCAAGGTGAATAGCTACCCTTACCCTTCTATGGCTTGGCTTTACCCAAAGCCCCTGAGGTTTATAAACCTTATGCAATTTTATCCCTTTGCAATTTAAGGCAACCTGCAGGTAGGAAAATCAAAACCAATCACTCCCAGTCTCTTACCCCAAACATGCCATATTTAGACAGTGACCCCTGTAAATATCTTGTTTGAATGCAAGGTATGCTTCAGAGGAAGTCGCATCGCATATACCAGTATGAATCCGTGTTCTAAATGTCTAATGATCTCCCATTCCTGGTGCTCAAGAACTCTTTTCACATCCCCCAATTTCCAACTTGAAGGTGGGCAGGGAAGGGTAGAAAGAGTCGAGAAATGGTGATGTAACTTTGCAGGAAGAATTTGTTCCTCAGAAATATTTTTTAAAATTACTACCCAAGACCCAAATGGGGTGTGTGTGTGTGTGTGTGTGTGTGTGTGTGCGCGCGCGCGCGCGCGCGCGCAGGCGCACTTGGGAGGAAGACGGAGGGATTTAAAATTACAATTGTTTATTTGTTTTAACTGTCACCTTCTCACCCACGGTCGAATAAATTGAATCACGTTCAGCAAAGGGTTAAACAATGCAAGAAGTGCAGCAAGGTGGGGGGGGGGCGGGGGGATAATGCCTGCAAGGGAAAAGAGCAGCATGCTCCCAAATCAAACTCCTTGTGTAGCCGAGATGATGGGGACAAGGAAAGGAAAAGCAGCCCCCGAGAGGACATGGGAAGGGGGGGGAGTAGTTTTGTAAGCTGAAAAATTTAGAAATCATTAGCATTTGTCTCTCTTTTTTTCTTTTTTGCCCCAAAGCTACAGAAATAAATCAACTTACCAGGGTCGAAGTGCGAACTGAAGGCAAAGCTGGGGTTGAAAAATGAAGCCGACATGACAATAGCCAAGAGATTTGCCACCATTCCCATGGCAAAGCAGAAAAGTGGGGGGAGGTTTGTTGTGGGGGAATGAGGAAAAGAGAGAAAGAGAAAAAAAGGGGGCTCCAAAAGAAATGACAGAGGCGGCAGGCACTAGGCAGGTGAGGGGGGGGGGAAGGCGAGGGGCAGGGGCTCAAGGCGCTCACAACTCCAGAAGTTGCACCGGGGCCACATTAAAAATCACCATCTCCTCTGCTCTGGGTAGCACAGCCAGGGAATTTAGTACTGCAGCTCCTCCTCTTCCTCCATGTTATTATCCCAATGCGTCTCCTTCAGGTATTTTTTAGCAGATTATATCCTCGTCGGCCGGGAATATGAAGGGGGGAGGGGTAGCGTTGCAATTGCCACAAATGCAAGTGGCAGCACGAGAGAGTTGCTTTGATTTTGCTTTTTTTTTTTAAATTGCAACCACCCTGGTTTTGGGGGCTGCAAATGCCAAATAAAAACAAACCAGCAAACCAAAACATCAACGCTCCTGCATGCCAAGTAAAATCGCGCCTGAGTTGGTGCAGTCTCCAAAAGAATGGAGGTAGCCGAGTGAGTGTCTTGTCACAAAAAAGCAAAAAAAAAAAAACCACCACGCACCACCAAATCACACACTCACCGCCTCCCCCCCCTCCGGCCGCCACACAGGGGGAAAGCTTTGCACCAAAACAAGAGCCTCAGGGGAGGCTGGCGAGCTGAGGGGAGTCACTAGCGGCAGCATGAACGCCAGGGCACGCGAGGAGGCTGCTGAACTCCAGAGCAGCTGCCGGCGTTAGTGGGAATGCAAAGGAAGGAGCTGTTCCAGTGCTGACCCTGGGAAAAGCAGCAGCAACAGCAACGCCATCTTGCTCCAGCTCTGCCCTCCCCCCAACACTGCAGTAAGCGGCTCGGAAGGAGCGGGGTGCGGGGGGAGGAGGGAGCCGGGCAGCGCTCGCCCAGGTGGCACGGAGTGGCGCGCGCAAGGGTGAAGAAGGGGCGTTGCTACACGTGCGGGCCACTGTGACCCGGGGGGAGCTCACGCGCTCATACACTACACACCCTAGCCCGGCGGGCGGGCTGCGCGCGCACACTGCTCAAGCCGCACAGACCGGCAGCATCCTTCCCGCTCACACGCTCTACTTTTCCACATACGTGTTACAAGCTCCTCTCCACACGGACACGCGCGCGCGCGCGGTATCTGTACACACCAGGCACTTGGGGCACCTGCAGCGTTTATGCCTGCCTGCTTAGTGCACACCATGCCGAATCTGTGCCAACTCCCGGATCTTGACATAGCTTGGCAGCAGGTTCAGCACTGTCAGGTGTCTGCTTGGCTAAGCAAAAAGAAATCGAAGTGTGGATTTTAGAGCTAACTATGGTGCTCAGTAAATGCACTCTCTCACAAGTACTCTTGTGCTTGTATTCCTGGTGCTTTCTGCAGTCTTTTCTTCTATATTTCACATACAAAGACATGTGTACTATACATGCAGAACCTCTTCCTATTGTTCATCAGTTCATAGTGTTTAATGAACACATATCTTCATAGTGTTTATCAGTTGTACATACATGCACTTACTCTGCCATGTCTGAAGCTACAAGCACAGACCTGTTTTTTTTTCACATTTTTATACCGCCCTTCCTCCAAGGAGCTCAGAGTGCTGTACATATTTCCTCCCCTCCTTTTGTCCTCACAACAACCCTGTGAGGTAGGTGGGGCTGAGAGATAGTGACTGGCCCAAGGTCACCCAGGAAGCTTTGTGGATGAGCGGGGATTTGAACCTGGATCTTCCAGGTCTAAGTCCGACTCCCAAACCACTTTTGTGTGAGGGGAACCAGAACTGATGGGAGAGCCGCAGCTAATCAATTTCCATTTTATTTCACCAGACGTTACAAGGGAACTGTATATACACATGGTGTACAATCTATAATTTCACCAGTGGCACTTTTGCTACATTACAAGTTTCTTGGGAAGGAGAAATCTGTAGATATTATAGATATCATATAGCCACATATGAAGATTGTACGTTTGTGTACAGTATTTCACTGCTTGCTAGTACAGGTGTGGAGTAACTACTTTCTGCACAGAAGTAGGAATTACGAGTTTAGAAGCCATGTAAAAACTAAAATCCAGCCAGAATAGTTTTTACATGGCTTCTAAACTCGTAATTCCTACTTCTGTGCAAATTGTGGCTGGCCATGACAGCTTTCGTTCAAAAATAACTACTTTGTATACAAGTGTGAAATACAGGTTATGATTGTCACATGAGATTATTTACATGTGTGTTACACACATTTTTCTACATGGAAAGTCTTTCTATATAAGAAATGTGTGAAGTGGTTGTTATAATAATAATATTAATAACAACAGCCAGTATTATATACCACCTTTTCTGACTTTAATTCAAAGGTGGTTTACATAGGCAGGCTTGCTAAACCCCGAGGGGTTTTTACAATAATACAAAGTTCTAATCTTCCATAAAAACCCTTCGTCCCAGGTGGTTTCCTTCAGTCTGGCCTCTTTGGCATTCGCCTCCCACGCTTCAACTGCAGCTGCTCTCTCCCAGAGATTCTGCAGCTTATCAGTGATGTGCCGACAGCTCTTCGACTGCTCACAGATTCTTCCAGGCATCCCGAACTGCCGACCTCAGATCTTCAGAACATGAGGCGGCTGCTCTGCCAACTGAGCCAGACCTAAAACATATTAATAGCAAAAACACACAAAGAACCCATACCCTTGATTAACTGCCCAATCCTATCTGTGCGCTACACCAACAGATCTCACAGTTCTTCAGTATATTCCACATGCCACTGGTGCAGCAGCTACTCCACCATTTTGCCAAGAGCTGCTGCCAGTGCCAAGGCTGGGAGGCTGCACACTGGCAGCGGCACCACACAGATCAGCTGTCAACCCAAATACGTTGGCTGTGGGGCCAGATTGGGAGTGGATCGGGGTGAGGATTCAGCCAGACTGGGGGTGGATTTGGGGTGGAATGGGGCAAATCATGGCAGCAGTGACATCCGCCAGATCCGATGCGCCCATTCCAGACCCGACATGCCCCCTTTGCCCTAATAGGTCTACACCAGCAACAAGGGAGTGGAAGATGAGGTAAATTTTTCATTACCTCTTCCGGCCGGCCAGCCTAGTCCCCAGCCAGCCCATGAGATTCAGCAGACGCCCAACTTTGGCAGCTGCTAGGAGCGACCAGGGATCCACTAACACTGGCTCGACCCCTCCGAGTAGGAGCCCTCGAGATGACAGGCCCCTGCGATCATGGGGCAAGGTACCCCTACAACACTGTTTTAATAAATAGTTCAAAAATAGTCTTCACCAACGTGGTTAATGTAGTCTACAGCACACAAGCAAAGCTCCTAGACCTGCATGCTGAAGCGGGGGGGGGGGGGTTGCATGACCCCTCAAATATTTACAGAAATATTGGTTACCTCCAACATGAGCCAGTGCAATTTTAGGTTCTCAGTCAGACCACAGTTCAAACGCACAGCGCCGTTCTTTCCTACTCGCCTCACACGAGGAGGAGACAGCTGTCTTTGAAAGGCGAGACCAGCGAGAGGAAGAGCTGTGGTGAAGAAGGGCTCCCCAGGATAGGATGCTGTTTCACTTACCAAACTCATGGATATCAAGATTCATGTGGGTTTTGCAACCACATGTTCAAAAACATGAAAAAACTGAACTCATGGATTAGGAGGGCAATGAGTGGCAAAGAGATAACTGGATATTCCTTGGCATGAAACCCACAGGATAAGGAAACCCATGTGAGTGTTGCTTCCTAATGTGCACTCATATTCATACAGGTTTCTTCCGGGAGAGTCAAGGGAAGCATCCCTGAATTGACAAGGCTTCCTACTACACCCCACGCACTTGACCTTCTCAGTTTCACCAAAGACCAGAGGGGTGGATAGTGAAGAAAAAGGAAGTGAGGCTGGTAGACACGCAACGAAGAGAGGTGTTTATACACTTGCAGACTGCCTCCAACCATGTCATTAATCTGTTGCTTTTATTGTTTGCATTTTAAAGTGTTTTGGTTTTATCTGTCTTGGGTTTTAATTTAGAAGAAAGGTGGGATATACTGTATATCCTTGAATAAATAAAATAAAGAAAATTGATGGAATTGCACCCAGGTCCACATCTGGTGGAGGATATTCTCTCACATGAGTTGGCACATGTGTGGTGACACCCAAAGCAGGAAAAATTATAACTTGTGAATGTTAGTAATTACACATTAACTGGAGCGAGGGAAGATACCAAAGTGATCATTAGAGAGCGCTTGAAAATGCATGTGTGGTTTTGGCCAAAGCCATTTTACACATTACACAGAAGAAGGTGGTAGAATTCTAGACTGTATATAGGGTTTCAGACTGCAAGCAGTGAGTCATTTTCACCTACACAGAAATCTCTCTATGTGTGGTAAACTAGAAAACATCAAGGAGAGAGCTATGCTAGTCTTTCTCTCTCTGAGTGCTAGTTTTCATATGCAGGGTGGTCTTTTTAGGGTTG
This sequence comes from Plestiodon gilberti rubricaudatus, assembly GCA_026170595.1. Classification (NCBI taxonomy): domain Eukaryota; kingdom Metazoa; phylum Chordata; class Lepidosauria; order Squamata; family Scincidae; genus Plestiodon; species Plestiodon gilberti. The sequence goes on along the minus strand of JANXHW010000002.1, from coordinate 149,652,742 downwards.
GGGGGAGCACTAAAATATGTAGTAAAGGTAAAGGTATCCCTTGACAATTAAGTCCAGTCGTGTCCAACTCTAGGGAGCGGTGCTCATCTCCGTTTCAAAGCCAAAGAGCCAGCGCTGTCCCAAGACGTTTCCATGGTCATGTGGCCGGCGTGACTCAACACCGAGGCGCATGGAACGCTGTTACCGTCCCGCTGACGCGGTACCTATTAATCTACTTGCAATTTCTTGCTTTCGAACTACTAGGTTGGCAGGAGCCGTCGCATGGATTCAAACTGCCGACCTTTTGATCGACAGCTCATGGTTCAGTGGTTTAACACACTGCGCCACCCGCTGGCTCACTAAAAATATGTACCCTCCTGCAAACTGAAGAATTCTACCACTTCATCCTGTGCAGAATAGCTCTCACTCTTCAGTGCTCACTGCTCACACAAGGTGTTCCTTCCTCACATCCTCAGGCACTATTTTACTCATACTATGGGCTACGTACACCTAAATAGTTGCAAGGAATTGTTTTCCATACTTCTTTTCGAAGGGGAAATGCCAGCATTAAAAACCAAAGGAAACCAAAGACAGGTGCTGGGCTGAGCTGGTATCTCTTTAGGAAACAAGAATCCTGTAAAACCTAGAGGCTGAACATTGTAAAAGTCATAGCATTCCCTTACAAATAACAGTGCAATCCTAGGCATGTCTGCTCAGAAGTAAGTCCTACTGTGTTCAATGAGACTAGGCCCTATCCTTTTCCCAGACACAGCATGCAGCCATGCCAAAACAGGCTGTACTCCATGCCATAGTGCGTGGAGTCAATACGGGGCTTAGGAGGGGAAAGGGAAATATTCCCTTTTAGTCCCTCCTTGGACTTGTGCCCTTTAGCTGGGGGGGGGGGTGGCACTGACTTACCAAGGTCGGCAGACCTTCTTTTCCCTGCCGCTGTGTGTGGGGCCTCTATGGTGTCTATGGTAGTGGACTGGAAGCATGCGGCTATGCACGCTTCCAGATCAGCATTTGCAATGCCTTTAAGCACATTCCACCACCGGAACACTCCATAGGATTGGGCTGTTACTCCCAGGTGTGTTTAGGATTGCAGTAGAATCTCCCAATCCTATTTGGATGGCACACTGACTCCAGCACAATGACCTGGTGTCCTAAGCCCATCCAAACAACGCCACATCAGTGCAGTGTAACACCCCCAGCATCTATGGAAACCTAATTCAGTTCGATGGAGCAGCATCAGTGCAATGCCTGTCTGACGTCCAAAGAGCCAATCACTGCATCCAACCCACCCCAACTCAACTAGCTGCCAGGACAAACTGGGCAGGAGGTGAGGGCAGGCACATGACCAATGAACAGTGACCACTAGGGTGACCCCCCATCAGTCCCTAGGAATGAGTAACATAGCAACAGTCACCCCCACCAATGATGGGGAGATGCCCTGAAGACACCAAACACACACAACACAAGGATGCCACAGTAGCAGAGGCCCTAAAGGAGCTACTGTGGCATAAGCAGCAAAGGGATGGAAGCAGAGAACTTCTAGAACTCCTGGTATCCAGGGTTCAGATCCATGTATGCCACTTTAAACATATAAGTCCAAGAAAAATCATTTTGATTACAGAGCAAAGGTAGAAAGATAAGCTCCCTTGAAAGAAGGTAGCCGGATGAATTAAACACACGTTTAATGATTGAGATGTATACAATTATGCATGGGATGGAGAGAGTGGAGAGAGGGAAGTTCTTCTCCCTCTCGCACAACACCAGAACCAGGGGACATGCACTAAAATTGAGTGGAGGGAGAGTCAGAATGGACAAAAGAAAATATTTCTTCACCCAGTGTGTAATTCATCTGTGGAACTCCTTGCCACAGGATGTGATGATGGCACCTGGCCTAGATGCCTTTAAAAGGGGTTTGGACAGATTCATGGAGGAAAAGACCATCACAGGTTACAAGCCATAAGCAACCTCCTGGTTTTAGAACAGGGGTGGGGAACCTCCGGCCCGCAGGCCAGATCCGGACGGCGGGTCGATCCGGTCCGGCCCTTGCGGGACCTGACCGATCCGGCCCGCGGGACCGGAGGTTCCACTGCCCGCCTGCCTAGTCACTTTAAAATCGGCCTTTCTGCAGCTGCGCAGATCGCCGTTGAGGCCGAGAGATTTTCCCAATGGGGAAATGGCCCCCCACCGCAAATAGGTTCCCCACCCCTGTTTTAGAAGTAGGTTTTCTCTGTGCCAGGTGCAGGGGAGTGGCAACAGGAAACAGGTTATCTTGTTGGCTGTGTGCTCTCTGAGGCATCTGGTGGGGCCACTGTGTGATACAGGAAGCTGGACTAGATGGGCTTTTGGCCTGATTCAGCGGGGCTCTTATGTTGTTACGTTACTCCATAGCAAGGGTTTAGGTCCTTGGGGAGGAGTTCATCAGCGAGAAGGAACTCTTTTGCTAGGGGAGGGACTGGGATGAGACAAAGGGGAGCCTCAACATCCCTCAGGCAAGCTGGGTGCTGGGTGCACAAAGATGCAGGGACCAGCCGAGACAGGTTTGAACCCACCCAAGAGGCTGGCCTCTCCCAGAAAAACACTCACCTTTTCCATGGCAGGGACAAACAAAGAGGGGGAGATGAGTACAGAATTCACAATAGCCACTCCACAACACTGCTATCTTGCCACCGCAGGAGACAGTTGAAGAACACCTCATGCAGTATTTAGCACCTTGCATCACCACAAACAGACATATCTGGCTGGGAGGCTGTAGCACATGGACGCATGCAGTATAAGCACATGGACATGCAGAGGATGCAGTGCATAGGTCAATAATTGGGCTGGCATGTGACACAAGTGATGGGGTAATTAGATGCTCTCTGGCATATATTGGGAGGTGCGTTCCCACTTATTAGCAGAGTTCCCTCCTCCACCCAGGCAGACTGCTTTGCTTAGCTAAATGAATACACACGAGGCATTGCTTTGTAGTTGTAAAAAAGAAGAAGAGTTTACTCACAGTTCAGTTTGCATATATACATAGCGTCTGACCATCAATCAGAGGTACATCCTAGACTTAAGATAGAACCCCCCCCTAGAGCTGGGGCTCCCTGCATGGGGTAGGGCTGCAAGATGGCCGCTGGGCTGCAGGAGCAGCGATGGCATCATCTTGCTCGGTGGGCATTAAGAGAAGAAGAGACTGAGTGAGGGGCAAGAAGGAGGAAATAAGGGTCAGGGGCCACACCCCTTCCTGGAACACAGAGGGATTAGAGTAGGAGGTCTTTACATGTGACCAGGCAGTACACCACACCCCCAGTGTCCAGCAGCTAAACGCTGCCTATCCTCCAACAACAAGACCCTATTGCGATGGCCCACCTACCTAGCCACACCCCATACCCTGTCCCCCTGCAGCTGCCTCGTTGACCCTAAAAGCAAAAGATAGGGGGTTTATGATGACAGAGAAGCATCCCCCCACCGTTGGAGCACAGGGAGTTATACAGTGAGGACGCTGCAGACACCGAGAGCAGAAAGTCCCCTGTCCCACACAAAGCATCCCACCCTGACACCAGCTGAAGTGACAAACAACTAGAGTGGGAAGAAGCTATTCCTATCTCCTAATGAAGAGACAAGAAGTGTGATCCAGTCAAAGCTTGTATTGAACTGTATCAGTGATAGAGCAGCATTTGAAAGAGAAACACACAAGTGGGGTTGCCAGCCATCTGCCCACAGCAGGGCTGTTGTACCATTGCAAGTTATCCAGTAGACAGCCAAATGTCAGATGCCAGTGAGGTCTGGCTGTACCATTTGGTTCACTGTCTGCCATGGAGTTTGCAAAGTCACAGTGGCCTGACTGGAATGAGTAAGTCAGCAACCTCGCCCAGCAGCAGCGGGCTCACACTGGTCACTGCAAGAGGCTGGCTCAGGGCTGGGCTTCCCTTGGGGTCTGCAGGGTGTCTTTACTTGGGGAGCAAGGAGAAACACAGGGAGAGTAACAAGGACTTGGCATTGGTCACACCTGTTATCTGGATCAAGATGCATATTCATGTTTGTGAGGGAGAATGGTGCCACCTGAGTGCATGTGCAGTGGTGCCCTTCTGAGGGCAAGAACATGGTGGCTTCGAACATCCCCTCGGGGGGGGACTGCAGTGGAAATCTGGGGGAAATCACTGTTCAGCCCCCTGTGACAATGGTGCAGTCCTGAAAAACAAAAGGGATTTGGATGAGTCATTCATTTGGATGGCCAGCTGTAGCAATGGTTGGAGCCCCTGACATTCACCAAAAGGGAGCAGACACTTTCTGCTCTTAGCTGATGCAGAAGAAAGGAACGGTTAAGCAACACAGTTTATAGCAAAGACACATGATTTGATAATCCTGAAGGATCTGAAGGGGGGATACAGACATAACACAGATAAGCAGTTCCAGTGTTTTGGTGACATGAGATTTTCTCTCCTCCCCCCACTTACTTGAGTGGGGTGCACTGTCCTTGCTTCCCTTTTTGTGTTTGCGTGGGGGGGGGGGGTTTGAGGTAGAGTACAGTTGGGCATTTGTGTGCAGAGACCTCCTGTGGCAGAATACCTGTAAGAATTGTGAGAGGATACATTTTAACATATCATGCCATAAAAGTTGTGAAGGACAAGAGGTTGTTCGTGCAAAATGCTTCCTTTGTGCACCAAGTGCCCTTTCACCATGGTTTCCATCATCACCAAAGTTCCTGTCAACATGCAAAGTTGCCATATGATCACAAATGCTGTTGCTATTCTTTTGATCCTTCCTGAGTGGAAAGGAACTCGAATGCTTATAGAGAAACCACCCATTAGAGCTAAGTCCCAGGGATAAGGCAGCCATGGATATGGTCTTACCTGCTTCCCTCCTTTAGCAGGGGTGGCATTTTGGCACCAGAGTGCGGCTGCATGACCAGAAGCCTGCCAGTGGTATTGCAAACCATCATTTATAGCAAACCACTGCTATATACAATGAGGGCTCCAATACTCAATTAGCATTTTGAGGTTGGGCCAAAGCATAGTTTAAAGCTGACTAAGATGTTGCTATCCTGACAGCCCTGACATTTTAATTAAAGCAACCCTCCACCCCCAGTAACTGAACATTGACAGCAAAGAAAAGTACTTTTGCAATGCTTTTGTACAGCTTTTAGATTGGGTCTATCTTTTCCCACAGTCCATGTTAATATTTAAAGTTGAATTTGCGTACACTATTAATTTTTCAAAGGATCCAAGCTTGCAAAGAACATGGTTCTGCAGATGTCCTCTTGCCATAAATAGATCTTAAGTTGGGAGGCAAGAAAAAAAAATTAAAGGTCTCCGTGCAAATAAATGTTCCCTGAGAAGCCGCCCCTGATGTTTTTCAAGCTTAATCTTTGCCTTCCTGGGGCACAAGATAATATTGCATTGTACGCAGCTACAATTCCCGTTTGTAAAACCAGAGTGCGGAGCTCTTAATGGGTGGTTACAGAGGCAGCTAGCTTGAGTGGGAGCAGAAATGCTTAGAACGCAATCTGCTTTCAAATAATATTCCTTACAGGGAGACAGCTACTTCTTCAAAGTTGAGAGAGGTGAATTTCGTCTTGCTTCTGAGACAAGATTCCAGCTGGAATAAGTGGGTGTGAATCTCAGAGAACTGCAGTCACCTACAAAGAAATGCTTTCAATTTTGCACAGGACTCTTCCCGCTTTAGTGCTATACTAGTACAATCCCTGATCTAGCAATGGTAGCACATTATCTTGTCCCTATGCAAAGGAGTCTTGCTGCAAGGGGGCAGGAAAAAACTTGTTTGACATACAGTACTAAAAAATAGGAAGGTATTGTGAACTGCAGCACAGGAACAGGGAGTACATAGCCTAAAACTAAAGGGAAAAAAAAGATTCTCAAAATGGTGGAGCAGCATTGATGCAGGGAAAAGGGTAGCCTTGCTAGTATTTGCCAATTTAAAAAGACCTACGTATATAAACTATCTTACCATGCAGTAGTACAATGATGAGTGTTGTTCAGCCTCCTAAAATGCCCTAGAAGAGATAACTAACAAAACGAACGTATTTGTAAAGTTTACAAGGCTCAGGGGTCATTACCATTCACCAGTGATGGCATGGACACTAGCCAATTGTTGCACATGACACTTGCACAATCAGATTCAACGCAGCACTCCAAACCACAAAAGATGTTCTATTGGGGGGGGCAGTTTTTTTTTTTCAGGGGTGCTTAAGCACTGGGAAAATGCAGTTTTCCGGCAGCAAAATCATTTGAGGAAAGCTGTAACCACAACCACTGAGAAACAAATGTATATTTTTGCACAATAAAATAATCATTTTGAAAGACTGTGCCTACACCAGATATCCAGAGGGTTCATTAAAAAAAAGAACACACCTGCCATGTTTGCATGCACAAATTCACCAGCTGTACATGCAAAATAGTAGGAACTTTCACATCTGCTTACCTGCAAATCCATAAAACACTCCAATTAAGTTGATACAGTTTTCAAAGGGCATCTCATAAGCCATACCATTGTTAACTATCTGGCATTATTCACAGGTACCTGTGTTTTTCTGGGGAACTAGAAGGCTAAAAATAGCCATTCTGTTATTGTTTATACAATCTTTTAGGTCCATTTCAAACATTATATATTGTGTATATGAAAAAGTTCTTTTAATTGCAGGATTTCCTAATCATGGATCTCCCACATCATGCCTAGGTTGCTCCTTACACATTATTTGTTTGTTTGTTTGTTTGTTTGTTTATTTAAAAAATTTATACCCTGCCTTATCCTATGCAGAATGCAAATGCCCAAGGCGGCTTACAACTGAAATTAAAATACATAATTTAAAATAATACATAAAGTAAGTTTAAACAATACATAACCGTACATAAACTAAATTAAAAAACAATAAAATCCACTGGGGGGGGCAACAGTATGGAGCAGAGAAGCAGCATGGCAGAGCATCTTGAGACACAGGAGGCAGACCACAACCCATCACCCAAACGCTAGACGAAACAAAAACATTTTGAGCCCTCGCCGAAAAGTCATGAGGGAGGGGGTGGTTCTCAGATCCCCTGGCAAGGAGTTCCACAGTTGTGGCGCCACAGCAGAGAAGGCTCGCCCATGTGTTGCCACCCCCCTAACTTGCAATAGAGGTGGCACTCGCAGGAGAGCCCCCTCAGATGACCTAAGAGAGTGGGCCGGAATGTATGGGAGAAGGCGGTCCCTCAGATAATTGTTTCCTGCACTTTTCCAGTTCACTTTAATTTCAAATTCATGCCTGAAACATGTAAATAAGTCAGAAACTGAAATGAGTTTAGAGGGTGTTATCCCAGAGCAGCCAATTGCACAGAACCACTGAAATAATCTCTATATGAAGTACTTTGAACACTTGAAGTGTGCTCTATAAATGGTGCTGCTGCTGCTTCATGGCTCCTGCTCAGCATTAAAAGTCAACTTCAGTGTCACTTCACACCTTACTTTTTTTTAGGTGTTCCTTAAGATATTTTAGTGTATGCCTAAAATGTAAGGCGTGAATGCAACAAACGTATTTGTTCCCATTGGGTTGGCTCCTTCCTTGAATGTACTCCAAATGGCAGCCCAGGATTGCCTCAGCATAATGTGTGAAACAGCCTGAATGGGAAGATATTAGGACACATGGAGGATCATGCTTGGCTCATACTTGGGCTCTGTATATTTCCAGAAGAGGCAATTCTAAAACTGTTTAGTAATTGTTATCCAACCTCAGTGTCCACCCAAGCACCACAGTTGTAATATGAGGAATGGTTAACTATCTCCAGTTTATAGACTGGGAACTGATGTCCAGACATTCGAGGTGATGTATCCAATGCAGTTGCATCGCTGGAGTGGGTAAGGAGCTGTAAGTGGCGCATTATGCTATAATGTGCTGTGTAAGCAGCCCCTCCCACCTGTCGTCGGAGCCATTTGGGGCAGACGACGGCACTAGTGTTCCAAGGGTGGTGTGGAACCATTAGTGGAGTAGGACGCCACTATGTGTGTGTAAGCGACCCCTCGCCTTTGCTGGTCAGAGTAATTCCCAGCGGGTGACAGCTACCACGTGAGTGGAATGGAGCCACCTGCATGTTAGCCATCGCCTGCTGGGAGTGGCTCTGACTGGCGAGGGGGAGGGACCACTTACACCCACGTAGTGTTGTCCTGCTCCACTTACGGTTCCATACCACTCTTGGAACACCAGTGCTGCCACCGCCCATAGCTAGGAAACCCAGACAGAAAGAGGATGCTTTGGGAAAGCCTTTCTCTCAAGTCAAAAGAGAGTCTCAAAACCTGGGGGATCCTGTACAATCAAGCAGTAGCAGAATATGGCAGTCTGAGACACATGGCAACTTGCTCCTTTCAGAGTGACCAGAAACCAGGAAGGCAAAACAGTAAAAATACAAGAAGCTTTTTAAAGGGCTGAGGGATCAAACCAATAGATGGGAAAAGGCCAGGGATGAAAGCCAGACACTGCTCAGCTGACAAATGGAGAAAGGGGGGGGCGGGTGGCATGGGACAAAACCCGGATGCTGATCAATGAACAAAAGGAGAAGAAAGGGGTGAGTGGGTGGCAAAGGTTGGCACAGAATTTAAAAGGCAAGCTGGAGCAAAACAAATCCCTGATGCAACTAACTGGGTATGATCTCATTGTTCCAGTGTTCTGGTCCTTACACTCATATGTGCAGCACAGTGAGCAGGCAAGCATCTGCTTCCAATAATGGACCTGAGCAACATGCCAAAAAGAGATGTGTGTCCCCCTCTTTATATAGCCAGTGAGTGTTAACCCCATTTTACCTGGGAAATCGGTCTTTTGGAGATCACCTGGATTTCTTAATCTCCTGTTCTTGGACATCATGTGGGCTTCATAATGATGTGGCTCAGTTTCTTTGTTTACTTGTCAAGGCAGAAGATGAAGATGCTCAAACAAAGGGCAGCATCCCAGAATAATGGATACTGCATCAGGATGACTCAGCAGCCTTTTTAGGATGTTGAGGCATCTCAGAACCTCTGGAGGGTTAGGAGCATCCGAAGAAGGAAAAATTAGACAAAAATAGATATCCTGTGTGAATTTTTCACAGTAGAGCACATATCTACCTTCACATGAGTAGCGTTGCCAAAGCGCTACTGATTTGCAGCTTTACAGCCTGCTGAGAACATGAGGCAGGTTTTATCTCATAATAGCCAGGAACCACATGGAGTTTATTTTAAAAACCATGGTACCGCCTGGTGCTGAGCAATGGAAATGCATGAGGAGACAAAGATTCCAGCTGCTAATAACATAGAGAGCACAGCACCAAACAGCTGTGGGCATCTTTTCATCTCAGCCCACAGCAGCAAGATAGTGACTCTGAAGAAGGCATGCCCCAAACCTTATATACAATGAGGTGTTAGTTTTACCAGGGACAGCAGCCCCTCCATTGATAACAATTTCTTATCAGATGGCAGCTTGTGCCTGCAAGAGACTCCAGGGAGTCAACTGTTTCTAGAACTAGCTGATTACGGTTGCAGGGGGTATGTGGAACCTTGATGCAGCTTTCCCAATAATTGTCTGAAGTGATGCATGGCTAAGATAAAAAAAATTTTTAGGGGGGGGATTATGCAATCAAGAATCATCAAGTAGTCTTCTCCTGGAACTCTGAAAGAGGCCCAAAATCTGGCATCAATTCAACTTCCAAATTTTGTGGAGATTTCCTCCTCAGTTCTCTGGTCAAAGCCACATCTTTCCATTTACTTCCAGTCACACCCAAGCTTGCCAGTGTCTGAAAATTCCCATCCTCTAAAAACAGAGAGAGTAGATATACATTCCTTGCAGAAAGTAAAGTCAGCAAATTAAGTCAGGGCCCAATACTATCCAATTTTCCAGCGCCGATGCAGCCCCGGGATAAGGGAACAAATGTTTCCTTACCTTGAAGAGGCCTCCATGACTGTTTCCCCCCCCCCCAACTGCAGGATTCAGTGTGTGCCCTGTTGGCATGGCTGCATCGGCCCTGGAAAGTTGGTTAGGATTTGGCCCTCAGTTATTCTAGTTCAACTCATTTTAAAAGGCAAAACAAACACACTTCCTTCAGGTTTTTTTCCAGCATTTTCACTGCTTCCTTTCTCCTGAATTTGTTTAAACTGACTGAAAAAACAAAAGCCACTACTGGAAACAACCTGTAAATGGCGCCAGTGACTCCAGGCTGCATTTTTCAGCCATTTTGGACACATGCAGGAGGCTGGAAGCGACTGGCAGGCCCCTGACAACCTGAAAAAGAGGTAATGTAGTGCGGTTGGACTCCCTCTTCCACAGTTTTGCCATCTGTGTTGAGTCAAATCTGTGGATTAAAAAAACGTGGATAAAAAGGTCCGACTGTATTTTGCTCTGTTAGTATATTTTACACCACCAAGTGTTCCCTTACCATTGGCTAAGCAGCTGCTGTTATGTCACGAAATAGTGGTAAACAGCTTCTGCAGGATTGTGTCTATACAGTCACCGAAAATGTAGCACAACAGCATTTTAGCCATTGCTCAGTACTGTACTTTTTACAAGTGGTGTTGAAGGTTGCCAAGTACTTCCATCATAGATGTACTTCTGCCCCTTTAAAAGTTCTCTGGCATAATGAGGACATGCAGCCACTGCACCATTAATTCCCTTGCCCACCTCATTCTCTCATCTGCTATGAGGCAAAACTAGACTCTGAGTCTTGACTGCTACATCAGGCAGCAGAGAAGGGTGGGCAAAGTGGCCAAAGGAGTAGCAGGACCGGAGGTACAGTTGTCACCTACTTTTAACAAGACAGCCACCTTCTCTGGGTGAAGACTTGCTAACCCTATTGATAATTGCTCAATACCCTGTCTGCAGATAGTAGATGCAGGGATGATAGCCTTGCTCTTACTCTGATGTACCCTCGGGCCATGTCCCCAATCAAAGATGTGTGCTCCTACATAGTAGCCATGCATCAGTGAAGCTGGAGCATATCACTTCCAAATATTTTAAAAACTTTGGGGGGCAGAGCTACAGGGAAGGAATGTAGCTTTGTGGTAGAGCATGTAGCAGGTCCCTGTATAATCCCTGGTAGCATCTCCAGATAGGGCAGAGGGAAAATTTCTGGAGAGTTGGTACCAGTTGCCAGTGTCAACAATATTGTATTATGGTACATGGGTGTCTGACTAAGTGTTTCTAAAAGTGTTTGGAAATGTTAAAAGATATGATTTGCAAGGACATTAGAGAAGGTTGGCAGAGGCGTCATGGCACTGGGGGCAGTTGGGGCGGTGGGCCCCCAGGTGGCGGGTCGCAGGGGGCTCACCTTCTCCTGGATCTGTTGCCCCACCGCGTCTTCTTCGCAGTCGAAAATGGCTGTGTTTTCGGCCCTCCCACCCTCCCTGGCGCTGTTTGGCTCCAAAAAGGAGCCAAAAAGCACTGTGTGTGTTTCCGCGCCGCCGCGCATTACGATGATGTCACACACCTCCAGGGGCGGGGCGTGTGGCGTCCGTGGAGGGCGTTTTCACGGCGGGCCCCACCCACAGGGGGCGTAGGGCCGCATCTGAAGGGTGGGGACTTGTTACAAAGAATATGTGTTTGACCTTTTATTCTTTCTTGAAAAAATAGCACAGGGGGGCCATGTAAATTGCCGCAAAACCACAGGAGTAGGAGTAGGGAACTTTTGCACTGATCCTGCACTTGTCGTCTACACGCTATTTACAAGGTGTTTTTTTTAAGCTTCGGTTGAAGCCATTCTTGGCACCTAAGTGTACAGACAATATACAGTAGTGTCTCTACAATAGAATTATTACTTGGTGGGAAGGTGTGATGACTATACAGAGCAATCCTGTGTAACTTTGCACTGGTGTAACAGATGCACCGGTGTAAGTGCACTTATGCCGGTTCATCTGCTGTTACACCAGTGCATCTGCTGTTACACCAGTGCAAAGTTACACAGGATTGTGCTGATAGGATGGAGCAAATGGGGAAGCAGCCTTTAAAGAGTGGGATCTGTGGACCAGGAAACCAAGAGGTCAAAGAAATGTTGGAGGAACTGAATGTCACATTGATTTTCACTGACGCACGTGTAGGTCTCTCCTGTTAATATTAATCAGCCTCCAGAGGAGTTGAGCTTTAGTGAAGAGCTCTGCTTTGATCTAGCAATTCCACGCCTGTAAAACTTAATCTGACTTATCCAAATTTCTAATGATATCATTTAGTGGAAAACTCCCTGAACAAAATTACCACTTCACAGCATTTTTAGATGAAACTGATCAGGATAAAAGCAGGTTACAAAACGGTAGGAAGGGCCTTCAAAATGGTCAGGAAGTAAAAGAAATCAATCTGTAGGCCATGAATAATGTGAAAATTGCACAAAAAGAACCAACAGATTACATTATGGAAAATATAAAAATAAATTTTTATTATGATAGTGGAAATCTCCACATAAACAATAATTCACCACTAACGAATAGTGAAATGTCCACAGCTTCAAATATAGTCCGATACAGGGGTTCTCAACCCCTTCCCGGCCGAGGACCACCTCTGGTGCCACTCTCCTGCTGCGTACCACCGGAAGTGACTGGCAATGACATCATCTCCAGTTACTCCTGGGTTTTTGGGTTTTCAGAGACCAGAAAATACAGGTAGGAGGCTTTGCACAGGTGGGAGGGTCCTTCTCAGCGTTCCCGAGAGGCTCAGCCAAATGCCTCTTGGGAGCGAAAACGTGGCACCATAAGTGCTGCGTCGGAGTGGGGTTCCAGCAGGCCGAGTACCACCAGCAGATGGCCCGAGTACCACTGTTTGAGAACCTCTGGTCCAATATATTTGACTGTTTCCCAAGGTTCAACATTGGTAGAATATCCACTAATTGAGAGTGCAATTCTATCCTCAAATTATGCTGGCTAGATTTGCAGCCAAACAAAGTTACACCAGTATAGTGCAGAGCCGTCGTCTGATATGGGGCGGTGGTGCGGTGGGCCCCAGGGCGAGGGCGGAGGGCTCAGGGGGTGGGGCGGGGCTCCCCCCGGTTTCGGGTTTTTTTCCGTTTTTTCCCCGTTTTTTTAAACTATTTCCGTGTTTTTTTTAAAGTCTTAACGGGTTTTTAAAGTCTTAATGTATGCTTTTGCCCACTTATCTTGAGTGTGTGTATGTATCTTATCCAGCGACGATCTTCTTCCACCTCCCGGGCGCTTCTTCTCCCTGCGCCCGGGGCTCGCGCGAGCTCCTTAAAGGCGCAGAAGGTCACTGGAACAGCTTCGTTGTTCTGTGCATGCGCAAGTCTTCATTTCTTTGAGAACCACTGCAGTATACAGTACTAGCCTTACTTCAAAGCTTGAGTGTCAGCAAATTCAGGACAAGGCAGATTCCCTCAGCATGTTTGCTTTTGGGATCGGATCATATATTTGCACCATTATTTGCACCAGATCATATATTTGCACCACTGTGCCTTGACATGGTAGCTTTCTTTGTTTACCATTCCAATTTAGGGGTCTCCACTGGAAGCCTGCCTGCTCCCTTCTATGAAGTGGGAGGGTGGGAGTTGGGAAAACTGCTAAGGGACACATGATGCAATGATTCATTAGCTACATATCACACTTCTGAAGAGAGAACATTTGTAGCTTGGGTTGCAGCATCACAGCTGTTTTGTCAATAGCATGGGCGGGACAGAGAATAAGGCAAGGGTGGAGGAAGCACCTACCCTGAATGGACTCTCTTGTCTCCTCTTGAACAGGAGTCTCCTTCCCTCACAATGCAGGGACAGTCTCTGACCCTGGTGTGCTGACCTTCCCATGACCCTGCAACAAAATGTGTCTTCTATCTAGGCTGAATACAAGGTGCTGTGTGTGTGTGTGTGTGTGTGTGTGTGTGTGTGTGTGTGTGTGTGTGTGTGTGTGTGTGTGTGGACTGAGCTGAAGAGACACAGCTTGACTACAAAGGAAGGAGGCTGCTGCTGCTACCAAAGGTTGGGGGGAGATGGCTTCAAACGTTATGGCAAAGGGATTTGAAGAAGGTGCCTTGTGGAGGAATGTCAATGAACCAGGCTGAGAAGAAGAGCACCTGCTGTTCCATTTTTTGCCAATGGCTTTCTCTAAGACCTGACCACATAATGACTGACTCACACATACGCATACAGTATACGTACATCACTTGATGTCTCAGTACTCAATGATTTATCACGCTGCGATTTGCAGCCAGAAGTGTGAACTGCTTCTGGTGAACGGCACTTGACTTGATGTGAAGCAACATGAAAGTTCTGTATTTAGCATTTCATCTGTCATGGAAATGATTGTTAAATAAAATAGTACACATGTGAGTTCATCCGGAGTACCACTAGTACAGTGTGTATAGTTAGTATCGAGAAGTTAGTAGATGGAACATATCACCTACCATCCTCAACACTTGAATATGGACAATGCAAAATTACCCATTTTCAGAGGTCCTTTACGGTTGCAGTTTTAGTGTTTGTAGCAGTTATTTTTTAATGCATTCTTATTTTATCTTTTATACATTATATGTTGTTTGGGGCATATTTTTTATAGAGAAGAAACTCACATATTTGATAAATAAATAAAATGATTATTACCTCTACTATATTGTGGTAATTTATACCACAATTTACCTCTAATTTATATGCATTTAATTTAATTTATATGCATTTAATTTAGTATGCATCACCTTATATTGAATTTCATTTGCCATTTTGTTGCCCCACCCAGTTCAGAGAGATCCTTTTGGAGATCTTCCCAATCTACTTTGGTTTTCACCACCCTGAATTATTTGTTGTCAACTACAAATTTTGATCATTCCACAATTCACTACAGATAATTTATGAACAAGTTTAACAGCACCAGTCCCAGTACAGATGTTTGGAGGATCCCTTTCCATTATGTGTACTGCCTGTTTACTCCTACTGTCTGCTTTTTACTGTTCTGCCATTTACCAATCCATAGGAGGATCTATCCTTCTCTATCCCATGATAACTGCGTTTTCTTGGGAGCCTTTGGTAATGGCTTTGGGAATTCCCAAACAGGAGAGCAATAACAGAATACTGAAAGCTAAATAGAAGTCTAGGGATTAAGGCAAGAGCTTGGAGTTAAGCTATTTACTTAAGGAAAGTCACATACTGTATGGGAATTGGGTTGACAATTTCAACCAGTATGTAGCTCTTTGGGGGAAAGGTTGCATTCTTACAATTAATTTTTTTAGCCAAAAAAAATACACAATGAGTATGTTTACAATTAATTTTTTTAGCCAAAAAAAATACACAATGAGTATGTTTAAATGTTTCTATACTGAGCAAACCAATTTATATCAAATGAAACTGATTATTTGCTTTGTTTTCATCTGTTGAGGGCTGTGGACTCAAAATGCCCACAGAAGGCAGAGCAGTGTTTTCCTCAGCCCAGCCCACTTCATCAAAAAGAGCTGGCTCTGTTGCGTAGTAGGAAGCTTGTTTGTTTGTGTGGGCATATGGGGGGCGCGGAGCGCACTGCCCAGCATGATATCTGATGCTGAGCATCTAGTTGCCAGTGACAATTGATAATACCACAAGCCACCGAGATGATCCATTAGCGTCTTGAAAGGGCCCAGGAGGATTGCAGGATGCAGCTCTGACAGGTGCATCTCTCTGTAAATAGCAAAGCTGAGCAAAGGGACCTGGCCCTATAAAAGTCAGGGACTTGGTTTAACTTTACAAAGGGAGCCCGCCAATACTCTGGTTGAGAAAATCTGCAGCAGGTAAGTGTTCGGTGTAGATATTCTTCAGTGCCTAGGGATAGGTGCATTCATGTATTAAACTGGTTGCCATAGTTATTCACAAGCACCGTTAGAGATACCAAAGGCATTTTTTGAGTCTCACTCAGAAGATTGCTACAGCCAGTAAAAAGGATGACTGAAACCAGGGAAGGCAACCGGTTCACTTCTGAGAGGAAGGAAAGAATGAGAGGTTGGCGTACCAGCTTCATCATAGTGATGTTCTATCAGCCCAAAAAACAAGTAAATCTTTTGGCATGTTGTTGAATCAAGTGCTGTCTGAAGACGGGCTGTCTTCTCTCACAAGTCATGCCTGGGGCTTCACGCTGCTACAATGTAAAACCCAGGCATTTGTAAGGCATGGCAAGGCTATAGTAACTCAGCATTTGGAAGTTAAGATCCTTGGCATTTAAGGCAACAGGAACCAAGCTTCCTATCTGAAAGTTGCAGAATGGGGTTAATTCATGTTGGGTTTCTGAGGTGTCAGCTTGGAACAGGATTCAGGGAAGAAGGAACGCCTGAAAGACAATGTTTAGTGTGCAACTTAATTTTCTGTTAGACCCTGGACTTGAGGTTATCAGGTCCCCTTTTGCTCCAGCTTGCTACTGTTGCTGTTACTAATCTAATACGACTACTGTTCCTGCTATTACCACTACAATGCTAGGATTATTCAGTCAGTATCCATAGTTTATGTACAGTTGTTTAAACATGACAGAATAAATCAGAATGGGCAAGAGGTTGGGAAACACTAATTTATTGTACTGCAAAAAACACATTTCAATACTGCCTCTGAATGCATGTGTGGAGCTGGGGGTGCTTTGTACAAACTTCAGTGTTGAAAATTTATGACTCTAAAATGCTGGTGATAGCTAAGAAATCTTTTTGATGAAGAGACCTCCCAAAAGACTTGGTATTATAAGCTGCGAATAGATTAAGAAGAACAAACAAAAACTCCCAGGTGCAGGAGAGAACGTACTTAAAATGTGAAGGTCCCAACGCATTTTGAGCTGTATACCCTTCATCAGGAGGAACATAGCCTCCTCAGCTCACCCCCAGATAGATCAAGGGGAGGTCCTATAGCTACACAGATTTACCACCACACTTCCTTGCCACCACACTCTGTATAAAGGACAGTAAAGCCAAGATGGTAGGAAAATGACAGTGGAGCCTCAGGACAGGCCCCTGGCAGAAGTTAGGGAGCACATCATCTGTGGCTGTATAGGGACAGAGCATCTTGGGGTAATCATGGTTAATATGGAGAAACACCTTAGTGCCAGTGTTAGTGCCAGTTGGTCTAACAGCCAATACCAGTGAAGAGGCAGTGGTCAAGATATGAGAGAGAGAGAGAGAGAGAGAGAGAGAGAGAGAGAGAGAGAGAGAGAGAGAGAGAGAGAGAGAGAGAGAGAGACTGCACCTTAGCATCCCTCCACCATTCCTCTACATGCCTTGATGGGTTGCCTTGCTTTTTTTCCACGCTGTGCAGCAAAGAACTTTGCAGCGAACAGCAGGACTGGCTGTTTTCTCAGAATACTTTTGAGCAATAACAGAGAAGGAGCTGTGTTGTCCTTTCCTAAATAAATGCTTGACAGACAGAGTCTGACAGAGCAGGAGTCCGGGGGGAAAACGGAGTTATTTAGACTGAGTGTAATTCTAGAACAAGCTCACATCACAAGACATTGCCTTGCAAATATAAGAGTCCCTGAGAGGAGGGAATGGAGGGTTCAAGGAGTGTGAAGGAGGGGAGCTTTCTTCAGGGTAGCAGCCAAGTCCTAGAAATAAATGCACAAACACACACACTAACAGAAACAGCAGGTGTTAGATATACTTTGGCCAGCTTAAAGAAAAAGAGGTTTGCTGAACTAAGGTCTGGTCTTCAGGATGATGTTGTTCCCTCATAGTACAATAGGGAAGCAAACGAGTTGGGGAGGGTCTGAGGCCAACAAAATTGGCTGCTAGGCAGGAATTGTTCAAATTTCTGTTATACCGGTAAGTGTTTCATGGAATTCTGGCTCACATATCCCACAATGCATTGCTCCCAGCAGCTTCAGGGAAGTACAAAAAGTTGAGGTTTGCTCTCAGCTGTATGGCAAATAGGCTGTGGACTGGCAGAATCCCATGTGCTAATAGGCATGCTGTAGATGGGTGAGAAAGGTAGACTACTTGATGTTTCTGCAGTCAGGAAGTATCCTGAAGATGCTCGGAAGTTGGGGAAGGCTTTTGATTAGCTGTAGGGAAAGCTCATTTTGCATAAAGGGAAGCCTGGGTCTTGTGAAACAGTTATACTCTTTCTCTGCAGTAATTAATTTTTTAAAAGGCCAGCAGGGGCATCTATTACATCACTTGCCTTCCAACACAGAACAGTCAAAGTTTTTGCATGACGCACACAACCCAGTTTATATGATATTAGTGGCTTTGGCTAGGGATGGCCAATTGGCAGCTTGTGAGTTGCATGCAGTTTTATCTGGCCCCTGGAGACCCTACCATAGGTGAATCAGAATGTTTGCCTGCAATGTCACTCGTAAGTACAAGAAACAAAACAATGGGCTTTCCCGAGATATATACAGTAATCTGCTTTTAAAAAAATCCTACATTGTACCAACCCATGATCATATATCACTATTATTTTTACACTCACTTTGCCATTTTCTAATGCAAGAGAGACAGTATCCTCAGGAATGGACTTTGCAGATTATTATTGTTTACATTTTTATCCCATCCCTTCCCCAAGTCGATCAGGGTGGCATACGTGTTTCTGCCACTCTCCATTTTATCCTCACCATAATTATGAGGGGTTGAGAGATTCTGACAGGCCTCAGGTGAGCTTCATGGGTGAGTGGAGATTTTAACCTGGGTCTCCCCATGCCTTCTCTGGCACTCAAACCACTACGCCACACTGACTCTTATGAATGCCATTCTAGATTCCTGGTCCTGCAACTGAGCTGGGAGCTGGCATCGCCTTTCATATCCTTTTCAATATAAATGCATCACCAGCCTCCTCTTTGATCACTCATGTTCATTTGTAATTCAACATTTTGCAGTTTTTGTTAAATGAAGTGTACAATGCAGGGTCTGGGTAGAGAGGGTGACTCACCCAGGAGTTAAGCTCAGCTGGCAGACACTTGGCTGCCAGTGGCGGGGGAAAGAGCCAAAGAGAATGAGCCCAGGCAGCTTGATTGGCAAGATGAGCAGCTAGCTCAGTGCAACAGGATTTACTGGAATTTGAAATCTGCCTGTGGTTTTAGCAGGCAATCGAAAGCTTCCTTCCCTTGGATTAAATTGAAGATAATCTCAGTAAATAGCACGGTCTCATCATGTGGTGTTTCTGAATTCAGCGGTAGATGCCTGAATTTCCCTCAAACGCACCTCTGTGAAATGGTTTAAGTGATGGACTGGAGCGACAGACCCCTCCTTCTTGCATAGAGGTGGAATGAGCTGATGTCCTAGTGACTTGCATAGAACACAGGAGCGGACCTGAAAGGCGTCTTCAATGTAGTATTTGTATTTGTGTGTGGGTGTGTATGCTTTGAGGCAAAGAATTGTAACCCAGAATCATCCCTAAATACACAGATGTCCCAACTGTCCATAACTGACAAGGACAGAAATTATGTATTTGGTTTCCTATTTGTTTTTGCATGTAGGACATTTTTTTCCTGAATATTCTGTAGAAAATCTATATAGTTGCACATTAAATCTGGAGCCCCCTTTTTTTTGCTCTGTTTGACCAGTGAATAATACTTATCTTCTTTAATCAGACACACTCTTTTGCCCTTATTTACCAAGAATAGTTCTAATTTTGGTTACCTATTCCTGGTAAATTCTTGTAGCTATGTTGTAGCTACGTTGCCTAATTTTGGCTTTTGGTTAGATGTTGTGCCTTTTGAACAGTTTATTAGTGTATACACCTGTGTATTAAATGTGTCAGTCTTCATGTGTCAACCATCTCCTTAGTCACTAGAAGCAAAATCTCTTAGGGTAAAGATAGATGTTACTTGTTTTTGCCTCTCTTCACAAGGAACTTGAAGAAGCTTACAGAAAAATGGATCAATGTAAAACAATAAAACACTCAGGCAACAGCACTACAATAACACTCAGAAAGAACAGAAGAAAAAGAGAGCTAATTGTGCATCTCTCCATTGTGGGGATATCCTTGCTACACAGCTTACAGCACAATCTTATCTAATTTTAGACAGGCAGAGCGATTGCTCCACTGGTCTAAGGTGATGTAAATGTGCTGGAAAGCATGTTTGCAGTACCCGACAAGTAAGTGACACCGGCAGAGGTCGGCGTCGCAGAGAGGTGGAGCACCATGGTGGAGAGGCAAGTCCCTGTGGCACAGCACAGGGGTGAGGGGAGGGCAGGAACAGAGCTGTGTTTGCGCCCCCACATGGTGGGGGCCGCTGACGCGACGGCGCCCATGTGACACGGGGCGTGACGTCAGCGCGCGGCTGTGATCAACCCCCCCGCCATTTGGCTTCCATTTTGGAGCCAAACGGCACCAGGGCAGGCAGGCGGGCCGAAACGCAGCCAGGATGGCTGCGAAGAAACAACAGAGAAAAGGTGAGCGACACGTGAAATTGCGCCCCTCCTCTGAAGCGGTGCCTGGGGCCCAGGGCACCAAGGCCCCCCCAGACGACGCTTCTGGGCAGGAAGGGGGCATTTCAGGGTGGCCAGTTTGGCCTGCCAGGCCTGGGACGGGGGAGGGATCGGTGGCGGTGTGCTCCGCCGAATCCTATCCACATTCCTGGGCCTTGTCAAAGTTACACGGCTGGCTTGAATGTGTGCCAGTAAAATAGCTAGTGAACATTCGAGTAGACCCATTGCGGTGGCCGGGGCTCTACTTGGGGTAAGGGGACAAATGTTCCTTTACCCCAAGGAGGACTGTGGTTGCACTGGCGCAGGGGCGTAGGATGTGGCAGGCACCTTATTTGCATCACTGTGTCCTGCTATACAGGATTGGGTTGTTAAATGCAGATGTAGATACATACTGAAGGACTGGATGTTGGCATATCAGTCATCAGTCTTGCCTCCCTCCACCCCCATACTTCAGATTGGTTGTCCGCTTTTAAGCATGGTACAACCATTCATTGTGCCATGAATGTTCATGCATTTATTTGCTGATTCACCACCTTGTTAAAAAATACACTTTCTTTTAAAGCACAAAACTTGATTGTGGTGGAGGGGAGATTTCTTGGTGATATTGGGGAGAGGGGAGAGAGCAACCAATAGCTAGCTTCAGCTTTAACTTGCAGAACATTTTTTTTTAAGATCTCAAGCCAGGGGAAGAATGGTACATTTGGATCTCAAGTCAGGGAAAGCAATGCACATTTGGAATGAATGCAGAGATGGTGCGTCAAGAGAGGTCCCATTGCCTAAAAAATGTTACATTTTACTTCATCCTACGCAGGGGGGTGCATCTTTGCTCTCTAGTGTACATGCATGCACATGGAGTGTCCTGGGTCCAGAGGCACCAGACACTGCCACTGTGACCGCCTCCTTCCGCAAGACAAGCCCATGAATGTTGTGTCAAGCAACATGGGACGCCACTACTACAAGAGCCGCACAGGAACAATCCACACACTCCCTAGACAACGTGGAGTGTGATGTGGCTGCCACAGCAACCAAGACGCTACATCTGGGTTTCAGGGAGCAGGAAAGGCAGAAGAGGGAGCAATGCACCTGTGTGGTAGGCAACAGAGTACTGTATAAAGGATTATCTCCCCCCTCCCCCTGCCAAGGATGGGTTCTGGCCAGGACCAAGAATAGAGGGAGTGCGCCCAACAGGCCCTACTTGCAGGGAAATTTGGTGGCAAGCCCCAGTGACATGACTCTGGTTGGTTTGGAGGATCAAGGTGCAGCCCTAGCCCCCTCTCCCCTCCACAACTCTGAGGCCACATGGGCCCAAAGTGCAAGACCTAAGGCTTTCTTCCTTGTTTGTTTCTCACATGCAGCACTCATGCCAGTTGAGAACTTGCTCCCTCTATCCCTTGGGGGAGTGGACTCTGCCTCCTCAGACAACACCCCTGGGACCCAGACATCACATATCAAATTGCCAATGCACTGCTTCCCTGCCAACTCTCCAGTCCTCTCCATCACCCATCCTCTCCAGATAGCAAGTCTTGCTGAATTTCCTTGAGTTGCAATTATTCTATACCAAGTACAAACAGCTCAGTTAGACATAGTATGAAACATCCTTAAACTTTTTAAAAATGGAAATTGTTATGGTGCATTTACAGACACACCAGCTTCATGACCACACAGGTCATTGCAGCACCCGTGAATAAAACAGAAGCGCAAGAACCTTCAGCAATATTGGGAAGCGGGTAGGGGGCTCTCAGGCAAGGATCCTTGGATTGAGACAAGGGGTGTTTTAAAAACAGGGTGCTATAAGAACCCATCAGTGCCCCGGTTTTTATCTTTGAAATGCTGCTGAGCTTGCATTTAGATATTTGGAGGTTACCAGTATGTTATTGTCCTGAATAGTCTTTCTCTGATTTAAATGTATGCTGTTCCTTTCTACTTTAAAATTTTGTTTCAAGGCAGCTCAGCTTTCATAGCTCTGTACATTATTAGTTTCCAAACGTTTCATAAAACCTGGGGATTCAGGCTTTGTCTTTTTTTCAGATCCCTGCCTGCGTTGTGATCTTTCCATAGCCCTTTTGTCCCATTGTCTTCAGTACCCACTATTTCGAGCTTGGTGATACCACAACAGTTATTGTGCCCCCTCGCATCACTGGATACAGTGCATGCAAAATGTTCTGTGTAAAGATGCAGCATAGTGACTGAGAGCACAAGCAATGAGGGCTCTGGTTCAAATATCATCTTAGCCAAAAATTCACCAGGCACATTGTAAGAACTATTATGGAGCGCTTGTAAGGATTGTTCAGATATGTGTGAAGTGCTTTGGGTACCTGAAAAGTGGTTTATAAAGTCTAACAGCACAATCCTAGGCATGTCTACTCAAAAGTAGGGACTTACTCCCATTGTGTGTATAGGATTGTGTAGTGTATAGGATGGTGTAGTGGTTTGGGAGTTGGACTTAGACCTGGAAGATCCAGGTTCAAATCCCCGCTCAGCCATGAAGCTTCCTGGGTGACCTTGGGCCAATCTCTCAGCCCCACCTACCTCACAGGGTTGTTGTGAGGACAAAAGGAGGGGAGGAAATATGTACACCACTCTGAGCTCCTTGGAGGAAGGGCGGTATAAAAATGTGAAAAATAAAAACTAAATAAAATAAATATAGCGATGACTGTAAATCAGACATGAGACTCACTAGTTGCTGTTCAGAAGCTGGTCTTTGGTCTCTTTCTCTGCTTTTGTCATTTGGGTAGAGAAGTTGTTTAGAGGTGGTATGAGGGTTCATGGGGAATGCTTGAGTGAGATTAGCATTGCTGATTTGTGTGACATAACTTCTTTTTCCTATGTATGTTCACATTCCATTTCCTTTGCAAGCAGAATGGAGGATGATTTTACTTGCCAAGTCAAGAAGATGGCCTTGGCCATGGGTACATCCTTGTCTGACAAGGATCTTGATCTGCTGCCTTCAGACATGAGACATCATGGTAAGGAAAGGAGGGGATGGAATTTGAAGTATTTGCAAGAGATCGTTGGTGTGACTCTTTCATGTATAAACATAGCAGAACTCCAGGTTCTCAGGTTCCATGCACGTGTGAAAGCATTTAGAATAAACACTCCTCACAAGCCTAAATTCAGAGTGGACAAAATGATCCTTTTAGCTCTCTGAGTACAAATTAATGAGTGTGAAGGGGTTAACTAATCTGCATTAAGTAATCTTGAATATATGCCATTAGATAGCCTCTCACAGAGTTTTAGTTAGTCTAACATGTGTTGTTTTGACTAAAAGGTTCACCCAGTGGTGAGCTGTGAAATTGTAACCAACCAACTGCTTATCTTGTTAGAATGGCACATAAAAGGTTAAGTCTTCAAGGTTATGTGGACCCCTTGCATTCCAAACTGATTTTTATGGAGGTCATCTTCTGTTGGAAGAGCAACAGCATATGAGCAGAGCCACCCAGGTATATAAGAAAGGGTGTAAATGTTGACCTTAACTAGTAGGGGGAGATGTAACCTATCTTGTTACTTGGTTAAAGGCTTGTGGGATGCTCTCTCCTATTGGCAGGAGACCTCTCTCCAGCTTCTTTTTCCTTTCTTGTTGTTTTGCCTGTGGCACTCCGTGACTCTCCTGGCTGGTTTCCGTGGCTCCCTCCCCTGGAAGCCGTGCCTCCCACTTTGGGAACCACTGCTGCTCTGCTAACATTTTCAGGAATATAGCACTAGACAGGTTGGGTGTCCCTAGCCTCGCCTTCTGACTCTGAGAGGGGTGAGAAAGCCGTCTCCTCAAGTAATCATAAACCACAGGTAACATTTCCTCAAAAAACTACCAAGAAGAGAAAACTCTGTTTTAGCTTGCATGAGAGGGGAAAGGTGGTCAAAGTAACACTGCAATATACAGGCCAACTTACAAATGATCTGGTACAGGTAGTGATGAGGAATCACAGGTGATTTCCATGGTGTCTAATACCTCTTTATATGGGTGATGCTTCTCAACAGCAACCCGTCTTCACGTATATGACCCATACATCTAGGATGAAGAATTGTGGCTTGCTGAAGGTCCAACATCACCTTTCAGAGTTCAGTCACCTCTCCTTATTGCTTTGACAGCAGCTCTATCACACAATACCGAGGTGGGAAGGGTCTTGGGAGTCATTTAATCTTTAAAAAAACTACATGAAAGCAATATTCTCTGTACCTTCAACCCCTTAAAATATTATAATTTATCATCAAGCATACATTAGCAGAAAGAAAAAATATGTACTTGTAGGGTAAGGAATATGTTTATTTATTTTTAAAAAACAAAGCTTAGTGACTCAAGGTCATGTATGAAGAGAGGCAATAACCCACCCAACTCGCACCACCACAGTTCACACATTACATTATTTATTTAGGTGGACACCAAAGATGCTTTCAGGGTACATCTAAGGGGCAAATGTATGCATTACAGGCCAGTCTATACAACAGAGACCCAATGGTCTCTTTTTCTGAAGAAAAACAGCAGCAGGAGGGAACTTTTCTGAGCAAAGATGGTGAGTAGGGATGAGGTGCTTAATCTTTTCCCCGCCAGCCATTTTCTCCAAAGTGCCACACTCTGAGCAGCTTTTCCTTTGTGGGGTTCTAAGTGTACATGCATGCATTTTGAATTGGGGGTTGAGGGCAGGGAGAAAAGCCGTGGGTAGTTTGGAGCAGAAGGGTCTCCCACTGCCAACTCACCACTCCTTCCAAATTCAGTTTTGCAGGATGGATGTAACTTGTAGCTGGTCCAAAAGATGTAAAGTGTGAATGCAACGATCACGTTTGCAGGGATGCTCCCCAGGGGGCTGCAGTAGGCAGTGGCTATTTCCTGGTCTGTATCAAATCTGGGTTTGCCTCTGTATTGAGTGGGGAGTGGCCTATTATTATGCCCTGTATGGAGAAATCAGAACTTACTCACTGAGCTTCTCTAAAGCCTGGCAGCCCCAATCCTTTTCACCTTAGCAAAGACATTTTTGAATGAAAGACCACCCACTCTGTTTCAGCTTCATTCAACTACACCAAGTTCTTCGAATATATGCAGAAGTTTCAGTCATCAGACGAGCGGGAGCTGCACTTGAGAAAGGCCTTTCAACTGCTTGACAAGGACGGCAGTGGCTTCATTGAGTGGAATGAAATCAAGTAAGATCACTTTGCCATCAGTCACTGTGCAGCTCAGGAGGAGGGCAACATAGGCAGGTGTGCATGTTTTCTTTATTTTCTCTCTCTCTCTCTCTCTCTCTCTCTCTCTCTCTCTCTCTCACACACACACACACACACACACACACACGTGTATAGTATATCATCTCATGGATTCATATCTCCTTTTTACTTCCAAGTCAAACGCAGAAAAAAGATCACAGTCAGAAAAGGCTTGCTTGAGATCTTGAAATGCTGCATTGAAAGCCAACTGTCATTCAGCCTTGCTAAGTACTCAGAGACTGGGAGCTCAATTGATGTGACTCAGTAGTGAACAATGAACTACCGGTATATCTTTCCAAGGGTTGCCTTTCCACCACTGCAGGGGTCCCTTTACTTGGTGAAATAATGCCATCCCCACAAATTAACATCCTCCTTGACACCCCTCAGCTGCTACACTCGTCCCTGTCATTGACTTCTAGCCCTTCGTCTGAACATTCCATGGACTCATGAACATTCCAGATCTCATGTTACTCTCCTCCCAGGAAGGGCTTACATTGACCCAGTCTGTCATTCCTGTCCCTATGCAGTGGTTGGAATATATAGCCACCTTCTCTTCTTTCTTGGGGAGGGTTTTCCAGCCAGTTCCTCACCCCTTCAAGAGGATTAGCTGCTGATTTTCTTTGGATAAGGAATGTGATCTAAGCCCCTGAAGAAGTGCTGCTGTCTGCCTTCTGTCATTTTTCTCAGGCTCAAAGTCAAATGTGTTTACATCCAAGAGTCCAGCTTGAATAGAAGGTGGAATGGAGGGTGGCTACTGACCACCAGTGCAATACAGGACAGTTCTTTCTGCCTGCAGTCATTGTGGAGAAGAGTACATAGCAAAAGGTGCAGCTTTTATCACCCCAGCATGTTCGACGACACCAGTTGAAATTCCCCTTTCTCCATGACTATTTGCTCTGGTCACCTTACTACATGCCCAAGTTCCAACCTGCCCAGCTAGAGTGCATCTAAATTAAAAGCTTCCCCTTTTTTTGCTGAAGTCTTAGTGAAGTCTTCATAGAAGACAGGGAACATCTGAGAAGAGTAGAAGATCCAGGGGGAAAACCCTGTATTCCTCCCACCTGAGAAATGGAAGAACAGGACTCAGTCCTACCAAAATGGAAGCCTTGGTCATTGTGCTCACTCTACTATTGCCTGAAGAGTAATCTCAGCTGCACACTCTTCCCACCCAACACATTTTTTTCCTCCTGCCCATAGGTACATCTTAGCCACAATCCCCACCAACATGCCAGTGACGCCTTTATCAGATGAAGAGGCTGAAGCCATAATTCAAGCAGCTGACACGGATGGGGATGGGCGGATCGATTTTCAAGGTGGGCAGACAATGTACTATAGCAATGTGGACTGTTTTATAGATTGTAATGTTGAGGCTCTGATCTTTTGGAAAGACAGTGGCCTAAGAACAGGCAGTCTGAATTAGCACAGTGGGTGGGCATCTACTTAGCCCAATTCCCTGTCTTCAGTAGTTTAGGGGAATGTGTGAAAGTCTAGGCACATGGAAAATGAACTCTAGGCAGTTCTGGTGCTCTTTGGGAGAACCACTGCATTTGGTATTGGTATTGAGGGAATCATTAAAGCCAGAGAGATTCAGAGGAGATGCATGGTGAAGTTCTTTAAAGCATGAGGAAAGGACTAGTGGGGAAAGCTGCCCAGAGACAGAAGGAGACTAGGGAGAGTAATCAGTGGAGGAATTCCCTGACCTATGTTACTCCTGGCCACATTATACACTGTTTGTTAGCACTTATGGCTTTTAGTTCAAGAATGATGGGTTGAAGTTGCTTGCCAGCCACCACTGTTATCCAGTTGGCCCACTGGCCATGTGACAGTTTGCAAACTGGAAGCTGGAATCCACAGGCTCACAACCTAAGCCTCAGTCCACTTATGGCACAATCCACCGGAATGGTGGAGCAAGCGCTCCGGCGTTCCAAGACGTCACGAACGTGCTGTAAAGCATGTTCACGATGCCTCGGGAGTAAGGGAGGCCGGCACAGAGGCCAGCCACTTTCACTCAGTCGCCCGAATGCCCATGTGGCTGCCGGAGGAGGTAAGTCTGGATCTGGTGGGGGTGGTTCAGCGGGTAAGGGAGGGGGGCCATTGGCCTAACCAGCCTAGGATTGGCTACTTCCACCAGCTTTCATTACACAGCCTCCTCTACTTCCACCAGCTATTTAGCTGGCGGAAATCTGAGGAGACCTATCAGGCCGGCCCCGGTTTATACCTGGGGAAAGGGACAAGCGTCCCTTTCCCCGAGTAGACCTCCACTGCCACAGCAGCACAAATGCCCAAGAACTGCATTGCTATAGAGAAAATGGCCTCCATGAAACCTGGTGCTGGAAAAACCCTAATGGTTCATGAGGTGGGACTCATGGTGATGCTGCAATCCTGTGAACGTTTATTCTCACTGTGTTCAGTGGGACTTACTGCCAGGACAGTGTACTTAGGATTGCAGCCTAAACTGAAAGAAAGGAAGGAGCTGGGGAACAAACAACATTAAATGAGCCCCTCTTGGACCTCAGAGCCACCTATTTTGATTGACTTTTTCCATTGCAGAGTTTTCTGATTTGGTAACAAAGGAGAAGGTTCCAAAGAAGAAATAAGAGATGAAGATGCGCCTCTTCTTACTTCCCAGCTCAGACAGCCTTTTCCTGGGGCGGGTTATTGGAGCTTGTCTTATCTGTGTCAGTGACCAGAATATTGTTCTTGCTGAAAGACCTCTCCCTATCATTTTGTGGGGTCCGGGTGGGTGTGGGGTGAGGGAAATTTGCATCTGGGTCAGGGCTTGCTGAGAGGTCTCCATGGTGCACAGGGTTGGGGTATCCTCGCTGAGGACAAAAATACTGGAAAATGTTAATTACGCAATCTCTGCACCTCTGTTCTCACTGGGGAATAAATCGCTCAGACATGAAATGTCATTTCCCCTTAAACATATGCCAGAGACCAAGCAATTTTCCCCAGAATTGACTAGTTTGTCTGGCTCAGCATGGGCTTCTACAATGGAAGACTCTAGAGATGTAACAGAGTAAGACCAGATTCTCAAATTCTTAGGAAAATGACTGCCACCACTCTGGTTGGTTCTGATGAACACATCCTTTAAACCTTGCTTATTAAATTGTAGCCACCTTGGATACCTTTTTTCAGAGGGAAAAGGCAGGATATAAATATTTTAATTAAAGAAAGAAACCTGGCTGCCATATAGTACCTCCCTTTTCCTTGAGCTCAGATTCTGTCCATTTTCATTAGCTCTTGCCTTTGCTGGATATCATGGCTACATGATATCCAATAGGGACAGGCCTGTATTTTGAAGAACATAGGAGTAAGTGAATGATGTGTGCATATGTGTACGTTTTAGACTCTACGCACAACCCATTTCTTACCACCATATTCTCTCTCTCTCTCTCTCTCTCTCTCTCTTAACCATATTGCTAAGGGAAATATAAGAGCCTAGCAGATGGTATATTAGTAACAGAAAAATCTGCTTTGGTCATGGTCCTGTCGGAGGCAAAATAAAGCCCCACTCCTATGTTGCCAACCTTTTGGGCTCCTATGTTATTTGAACCGACAGTTCTGTTTACTAAAAATGGTGAAGGAGGAAACCTAGTAATCCCTCACAAACTAGATCTATAACCTGTGTGAAAAGGTCCTGAAACTGCAACTTCTGTTTCTCTAATCCTGTGTGAATCTTACTAGTATTCTTATAGGAGGAAGAAACAAAAAGAGAAGGTGACATGGCAGCTTTGACCACTCCTGAAAAGGGGTCAGCTAGTCTCTTATCCTGTTCACTTTTGTCTACAACAGTCTGGTATAGCAGAAACAGGGCTGGCTCTACGATGTAGTATGGTGAAGTGGGCTGGTTTGGATGACTGAAGTATTTGCCGGTGCCTTTCCCTCATGCCTACCTGCTCCTGCACTACTAGTAGCATTGCAGAGAGGCCATTCTAGCACCCAACTCTATGGTCAGCACTCCCTCTCCTCTTATTCTCTTCAAAACTGGGCATGCAAGGAGTTCCCATGTGCCCACCTGCCAGCCATCTCAGCCATTGTTGTTGCCAGGCTACTGCAATGGTTGTCCATGGCCTCCACAGCAAGGCACTGCAGCACTCTCATCCCCACCTTTCCATAAATGAGGAGCAGAGGTGATTATAGAATCATAGAACATTAGAGTTGGAAGTGCGGAGGTCCTCTAGTCTGACCCCCTCCACCACGATGCAGCAGCAGCATGCTGTACAGTAGCTGTTGCTTCTCACCTGGCCACACTGAAGCTCCAACAGGCACCAAGTCCCAGCCTAGTAGACAGGTCAGTGGGAGGGGGAAATAGGGGATCGCCTTTATTGCTTTCCTTCAGGCATAAATCCTCCTCCTCCACCACCACCACCACCACCACCACCACCACCGGCTGCTACTGAATAGGGGGCAAAGGTACCAAATTTCTCTTATTTTGAAAAGTTGCCTCTTATTTAAGAACACCAAAGTCTCATGGGACACCATTGCCTTAAATCCCATTAATTTCAAATATCACCGTTCCATCACAGCCTCTCTTTTGAATTGTTACATTGGCGATCTTCAGACGGATGAGATGCCTTTCCAAAACACACATTGGCTAGCTGGTGGCAGGAACAACTACACAGCTGGGGTGCATGTTGGGGGCCTATGCACATTCAGGGGGGTTTGGCCAAAGCCCTGATGGTCCACTGTTGCTGCTGCTTCCCACTGCTGCCCAGTAAGCAAGGGCCCATTGGGATGCTTACAGCGCAATTGTGGAGCACCAGCAGATAAACTTCTTCCCTAGTACCATTTTACACTTCCCAGGTGCACAAGATTAGGTCTAGTCACCCTTTTGACTTTTTCCTCTCTGGAAGCCAAAATCAAGTGTTTGGAGCCCTTGATCATTCAACTATCCAGTCTTTCTTCACCTAAGGCTAGAATTAGGGCAGCAGTGGCCACTACCACTCTCAGAACATTGTAAATACCCATGGACCAACATCAATATGCAATATCACTGATAACAAAGGGAGAGGAGGGCAAGTGCTGTTCCCTTTTATTCTGCACACACTATTTTGACTGCTCACAGGCTGTTTAGCGTGACCTGGTGCTTGACTACTGCAAACTCTAGCAAAGCTGCACATGTTGTCTGCTAGCATGCAGTCACCTTGGGAGCATCTTGGGAGGTAGAAAGGCAGAGTAAAAACTGCCAGATAAATAAAAAAGTTAATTACCTGGGTGCTTGAACACCACCTCTCTTGCCACTGCTAAAGAGAGAACCTACGTAGGACTTGTAAACTTGCTTTTATTTCAAGCATGATCAGAGGCTAATACCTGCTTGGCTTCCCCTCCCTCATTTTTCCATGCTGAGCAGGGCCCAGATCATGCCATCATCATACAATCAGCGGCCAAGTTCACAACAAACACCTGACCTTTCTCTAAAAGGAGCAACATGGCTGATTCTAGGCTAATAGATCCAATTATGCTCAGTAAACCATTAAAGAAGAGAGGCGAGTCTTTGGCCTTCTTAACCAAGCATCTTTAACAGAGCTTATTATAGGTACACTGGTGTAATGGCCTTGCCGAGTTCAGTCCTCAGTAGGTGGTTTACCCCCCTGGGGATGATACAAGGAATGCAGAATCACGACGACACTGGCAGGGCCACAGAGCATTGCATCTCATAGTGCAGGGGTGGCCAAACTTGATTAAGGTAAGAAGCATTTAAATTCTTAAATATATTTACTCAACGTGAACATTAAACTTATCCAGTGGACTCTCAATTTATACCTGGTCAATAATCATAAAGCTTGAAAATTTCTTATTTACCTTTTATATATTGTGATGCAAAAAGGAGCTCAACCAACATTTCCAGGAGCCGCACATTATACGTCAGAGAGCCGCATGTTGCTCAGGAGCCACAGTTTGGCCACCCCTGTTTGTCAGTGCAGATACAGGCTCTTGGCAAGCTGCAATAGCCACATGAAAAAGCATTTGCTGCAGAGCAAAATGTGGACAAAGACAAGACGCTCCAGTCAGGCTTGAATCTCTAAATCTAGCACAGCTAAACAGATATGGTCCTCATCTACTCCAGCTAAGAGAGGAGCGCCATCTGGCGTTACCTATGCTGCAGAAGGTTTCAACGTACTTAAGAGAAGCACAAAAGGGACAATTCACAGACATATTGTTCACAGTCCCCACAAGTTGGACTAAAAAAAAAAAAAAAAAAGACTTGGGCATCATGATGAGTCCTTTGCGACTGCTCAATCATGTACCAAGATCACTACTTCCTGGTTCACAGCCCTCTTTCAAGGGTTTCCCGGATGTAATGCCCATATCACCTCATCCCAGGTCTGAGTATTTAAATGCTATTCATGATGGCGACTACTTCAGCATACAGCTCCATGTTAGAGTATATGTGGGGATGGCAGTGGTGGTGGTGGAGGATCATTCTGATTTGTCCTACGAAAGGGCAGGCATGGTAGAAATTTTGATGCTACCTTACAGTAGCTCCTACAGATTCAAAGGACTGTAATTAGGCCATTTGCTCCCTCTCCCTATGGGGCCTTTGTCCCAACCAGAGAAATGCAATCTGTCTTCTGGGATTTGCTAAAAATAAATGATTACAATATGGGGGCAGCCCTCTTGCTTTCATCCATTTAAAGTCTCATATACACGTTCGTTGCCATGGAAATCCACTGCCATCAAGATTGAAAATAGCAAACATTTCCATTTAATAAAACTGTAGCTTTGAATCCTGCATCTGAATTAAGAAGATGGCAGGACACTACTGTTCAATAAAAAGTTCAATTCCTGCTGACATTGGGATCTGATGTTCCGTTAGTTAGTGGCTGTGAACAATGCTTGAATTGCCAGACCTAAAATGGCCCAGCCTAGCACTAGGGCTAGCTCCGTCTCAGGCTTTACCACAACTGTAGGGCTTGGGCAGCTATCCAAGATAAACCCTACATAATCTGTTATATAATGAAGCTGTATTATTCATGTCTGAAAGGGACACTGGCCTAGAAATTAGCAAACAGCAAAGATCAAGCAGGCTGAACAAAAAGAATCAGAGGATTAGCACAAAAGGGGGGGGTAGGAAAACCACAATGCCAGCCCAAAATTACAGCACTCATCACCTCAGTGTTCCTCAGGGAGTGGCATGCAGAGCTAGCAGTGGTTGCCTGAGCTCTGGCTTACAAGGTTCCTCCCAGCAAATTTAAAAGCACTCTAAGCCAGAGTGCTGACCTGCCTGTGCAGAACAAGCATTCCCAAAGCTAACTGCAGGGATAGATGAGGCTTCAGCATTTAAAGCAGGCAGAGCAATGAAAGACTGCAATTGTAAACAATTGCACAAGGGTCAGGAGGGACAGATCATCTCCATAAAACAAAGATAACCCAGCCCCTTTGACTCTCAAGGAATGAAGATAGATTTCATTAGCTGGCAATTTGGCAACATCAAAGGAAGATGTTCCTAGCTGCTACAACACACCTGCTTTGTAGAGCTGCATGGACCTACAAGCGTGGTCACCACCAGCCCTAAGCAGCAATAACCAGCGTAGCTCTTCCAGCTGCTTTGTTGCTTTCAATAGGCCAAGTGCCTTCAACAAATCCTTGAATTTGGGGCTCAACCAGATGAGAGAGGTGGGCTTTGGAGCAACCTTTGGAGACTAGTGTTGGCAAGTACTAATATGCCTGTGAGTGGCATACATACTTTATTTTTTCACATTTTATACCACCCTTTTTCCAAGGAGCTCAGGGTGGTGTACATAGATCCTTCCCTCCTTTTGTC
Source organism: Plestiodon gilberti rubricaudatus (assembly GCA_026170595.1). NCBI lineage: Eukaryota > Metazoa > Chordata > Lepidosauria > Squamata > Scincidae > Plestiodon > Plestiodon gilberti. The sequence continues at coordinate 149,619,503 of JANXHW010000002.1, read as the reverse complement.
CTCACCTGTGAGGTAGGTTAGGCTGAGAGCTAGTGACTGGCCCAAGGTCACTCAGGAAGCTTCATGGCTGAGTGGGGATTTGAACCTGGATCTTCCAGGTCTAAGTCCAACTCCAGAACCACTACACCATTCTGGCTCTCCCACTATTTCAGCGCAATCCTGTGTAACCTTCCACCGGTGTAAGTGCACTTACACTGGTGCATCTGCTGTTACACCAGTGCATCTGCTGTTACACAAGTGCAAGGTTACACAGGATTGCGCCGTTTGTGAGTTATTGTTTAATCGTATCCCCCAAGGGACACCATGTTCTGAACTCAAAGATCTGTTCATACCTATAGAACATTGCATGCAATGTACACAGTGCACACTAGTGCACCAGTCTCACACTATTGAGAGAAATTCTGTGACAGAGAGTTTGCCTTTGGAGCAAGCAGGAAAGATGAAGAAATCTTATGTCACATAGAGAGGCTCAGATGTCTAGGAACCATGTCTTACCAACGCATGCAGTATCTAAATGTAATCTCACTATGTTTGGATTTGATTTAAAATATTTTTTCCATGCTCTGCACAATTTGAACCAATAAATCAATACAGATAAACTTAGCTGACAAATTTCCAATGCAATCCAGACCAAAACCATTGGCTTCCCCCCCCCCCAGACAACTGATTGTGGTCTCTCCTAAGAACAAAATGTCCAAACAAGACTTTAAAGCTACAATCCTACACATGCTCAGGAGCAAATCTCATTAAACTCAGCTGAACTACTTTGAGTCAACTTGTACAGCACCACGCTATACAACCAAGGGAATTTGGCAAAGGACAGGAATCTTTGCCTTAGAATCCTGGCCAAGTTAACTGAAGCCCACTAATTACATTCACCTGCTCTTTTACTGACTGCCGTTATAGGTTCCCTCAGGCCAACATCTGTGTCTATGGGTAATCCATTGATTCTGGGCAGCTGCGTCAACAGGCGGTGCTCTGAGGAAGCTCGGTTGCAGATATGAAGGGCAGAGCAATGCACTCAGACAAGCATGTTGCTCTCTGCCACTGGCTACTTGAGGGCTTCTGGGATCCGCTGGTGGGCCCTTAGTCAGTGCTGAACATGGCCAACCTCTGACACCACTCATGGGTCTCAACTGATCTGTATTCTGAACAATCCTGAGATTTTCCAACATGAATCACATTTTAGACTCTCAGGAATCAGTATCAGGAGCAAGTGACCATGTCCTAGTACTGTAGTCATGATACAGAGATGGGGGGGGGGGGGGGGGAAACCAGGGAACTCAGACATGTACCCTGGATTAGGAGAGCTGACTTTGGAAAGATAAGGGAAATACTGGGCAAAATTCCATGGGTAGAAACCCTTAAGGAGAAGGGGGCTCAGGATGGGGGTTTCTTAAAAGGGAGGTACAGAAGGCACACTCTCGAACAATCCCGATCAGGAAGAGGGGTAGAAACCAGTGGCTCCACTAGGAGCTCTCTCAGGAGTTGGCAAGTACAGTAAGAGGGACATGTTTATGAAGTGGAAGGAGGGGCAAATTGACAAAGATGAATATAAGCATAGAGGTGTTAAGTGTAGGGAGAAAGTCAGGGAGGCTAAAGCTAAGAATGAGTTTAGGTTAGGGAGGGAGGTGAAAAGAACATAAGAGCCCTGCTGGATCAGGACAAGGGCCCATCTAGTCCAGTTTCCTGTATCTCACAGTGACCAAGAGGGAAGTGGGCCCGGTGGTGTTCAATATCTTTTTAAATGACTTGGATGCAACAAATCTGTAGATCACACCAAACAGAGAGGTAGCCAATACCCTAAAGAACAGGATTCAGGATGATCTTGACAGGATGGAAAACTGGGCAAATGCAAACAAAATGCATTTCAATTGGGATAAACCAACGTAAAGTTTTGCATTTGGCTAGGAAAAATCAGACGGGGAGGGGGAAGAGAGATTGGGGATACATGCCTGAGCAGTAGCACATGTGAAAAAAAGATCTAGGCATTTCAGTGGACAATAAGCTAAGCATAAGCTGGCAGTGTGACACAGTGGCAAAGACTGATGTGATTCTGCAGCAACAGAAGTATAGTATCGTGATTGCGAGAACCAATAGTACCACTGTATACTACTTTTAGTCAGACCCCACCTGGACTATTGTGTCCAGTTTTGGGTGCTACTGTTTAAGAGGGATATTGACAAACTGGAGCAGGTTCAAAACAGGGTGACTAGGAAGCTGGAGAGTGTATTTTACATTTTACAATAAATGTTCCAGTATTTCATATAACACTACGTTCCAGGAGTTTTCTTTCGCGGTCTGGCCTCTCTCTAGCATTCACCTCACATGCATTGACTGACAGGGAGAACACTACAAGGGAGATTTCAATTAAATGTTAGGAAGAACTTCCTGATGGTACAAACTGTTTGGCAGTGAAATAGTCTAACAGGTTGGAGGTATCCAGCCTTGGAGGTCTGAACAGAGGCTAGAGAGCCACCTACTCGGGATGTTGAAACTGTGGTCAACCTGCATTGGCAGGGGGTTGTTTTTGATTACGTTGGGGTTCCCTTCCAACTCTATGATTCTATCTCTATCTCAAACAATAAAGTCAGCTTCTGGACATGGCAATGATAAGCAGCCCAACAAATTAGAACATGCTCCAACATCTTGTAGGAAGAGATTGGGAGTGGGAAGCAATACTAAATTCCAGCACCAGCAAGCATATTCTCTTATTTTCCTCACCCCTTCACATGGACACCAAGTCAGAAGACAATTGCCTCCTTTCTCCCACTCTGCACAATACTGCCCACCCCCCGCACCACAATTCTAGGCACAGCAGCATTCCAAGACCAGTGTGTGCACCCTACAGGATCAATCCCTCCTCCTCTACCCTCCCACCTCTCATCTGAAAAACAAAAGGGCTCTTTCTGGTGCTGTTTTCCCACACTGGATTTTGCATGCTTAAATATTTAAAGCTGAGTGTTCATGCAGAGCTGGAGCTGCAACCAATACGGTGACTGGCACAACTATGCTCCACACTGCAAACAATAGCATCTAGCCTGTAACCACCTTCCTTTTAAAAAAAATTCTGGCACTGCAGGTTGATTGTCTCTGAGAAAGTACACACTCAGAGTCTGCTAGCAAAGTTTTTGTTTTGTAAATCAATTTAAGGGCATAGTGCCTCTGAACATATGCAGAATGCTTTGCTCCAAAAGGCTCAATCTCCTGAGTAATGAGGGGAAAGGGCATCTAACAACCAGTAACTGGACCCAAAGTCACAGATCAAGGATGAAGTCATGCTTTGTCAGAGAAGCGAGAGCTACTGCACACTCTTGTTCCCTCCCTGGGGCTTAGAAACCAAGGAAGATGATGCTTTTGCTTTCTTTCAAATATCATATACTGTATAAAAAAACAAAAGCATCTCTAGCAGCAACACAGCCATGGCAGTCAAGGACGTGTTTGCTTGTGTCCACCGCCAGACCTTTTTGTCCCTGCTTAAGCTTTCTTGGAACCAACACCACAATGCAAGATACCATCAGAACATTAGTATACAGATTTCAGAGGATTTTCAGTACCAGTACTGCTGATCCGACACTGAACAAACTAAACCTCAGTCTGGTATGGTAGGAGCATCCATGACATCCTGACTCAGATGTTATCTGCTCCTAGTCTGATTCAAGGGTGAGGGTGAGAATACTTTTGGGTAGAGCTCATTCTTTGTTCCGCCACCAAGGTTGAAACAGCCAGAACCACTACTGACATCCATCCTTCCTCTGCCATTAAGCCATAGTGACCCTCTAAAGAAGATATTGAAAAAAGGGATGGAGTCTGTTGATTTGTTCTAGGGTGGAAGATCTACATATGGAAGCCCATCCCTGCTGAAACTACTGATAACTTTATTCAGGTGCTTGTAAGCTGCCCTAAAAAAACAAAACTGGTGGGAAAAGACAGGTTATAAAAATATAGAATAAATCTCAGCTCAAGGCTGCACAGCCCTGGCCCAAAGCAAACTCTGTATCAACAACCTGAAGTCACAAAATAAGCATACAAGAATAAAGATCCCAGTGCGCTTGCAAAGGGCTGAAACAGATCTTTCTCCCTGATGGGCTAGGTTTTTATTTGTAGGCAGTGTTTTGTTTTGAATGCAGAAAAGCACTCCACATTCCAAGCTGGAATCCTTGTCCTACAGCCTGAAGGGATACGGTCCGTTCCACCACCTCATTTTCTTGCATGTGTACACCAACCAGGCCACAGTAACAGTGAGCTGGAGGTTTTTGCATCACAGCTGCATCTGCCCACTGCTACAAACCTGTTGTGCTTCTCACCCAGCAGAAATAAAAAAAACCCTGGAGTAATAATAAAAGGAAAAAGGGTAACAACTTTACAGTGGAAGATAAGAACATTTTGCATTTAACAAAATCTCCAGAGTGCTATTGCAGTGTGTTTCATAGCACTCTCTTTATTGCTATAGGCGTACAAAGCTACTTTTCTGGAATTAACTATTTTGTGTCTTTAATTTTATTGAAATTAATCTGAGCAAATGTATTAAGGAAATAATGGAAGTGCTTTGGGCACTTGAAGCGCACTATATAAACACTAATGACCCAATCCTATTCAGATGCCAGTGTGACATTTGTCATATCCTAAGCCAGGGGTTCTCAACCTTTGGAGGCCCAGGTACCCCCTATCACGGTCCAATTTTCTGAAGTACCCCCTGCTAATTAACTGCTAATTGGATCAATCAATTAATTAATTAGATAATTATTAAATAAGTACTAAAACAATTTTAAATGTGAAAAAATGTCTTATTTAACTCTCTCTCTGTGAGAAAGAGAGAGAGACACAGACATGCAAGGATCTCTTACAAAAATGTTGTTCAGTCATTAAGTCGTGTCTGACCCTTCGTGATCCCATGAACCACATCCCGCCAGGCCTTCCTGTCCTCCACTCACATGAAGACACACATCCAAGGAATACATTTTTGAGCAGAGCAAGGATAGAAAGATGGCTGTCCTCTTCCAAGAGAGTGAAGTGAAATAAACACAAAAAAGTCTCTCCCTGGGAAGGTTCTATGGGGCCATTCACCAGCTGGAAGGAACCCTATTGCCAGGGGAGGGACCATGATGAGTCACAGCAGCACTCAGACTAAGTAGGGTCCTGGTAGCTCACTGCACAAAGGCACAGGCTGGGAGCCACGCAAGACAGGTTTGAGCTCAGCCAAGGGTCTGGCCCCAACCACCAAGCACTCACCTTCTGCATGACTGGCCAGAAACATCCACAGCAGGGACAAAAGAAGATGGGGAGGCAGGTCTAGAACCCACACCAGCTACTCCACAAAACTGCTAACCACCCAGCCATAGCAGGAGTCGGGCAAAGAACACCCCGTCCAGCATTTGCCACCTTGCATCACCACAAACAGGCACACCTGACTGAGATGCTGCAGCGCATGGACCTATCTGAGGAAGCATTGCACGTGCCAGTCACTGGGCCAGCACGTGACACAGAGCTCTGACTGCAATGGTCCACCCATCTGGCCACACCCACACACCCTATGCCCTTTGCTTCATTGTTGGCACAGCTTTCAGTAGGCTGCCCTTCCTGTGCCATTGTCACTGATCACCATATACCATGGCAACAGAGAACAGTGGGCTCATGATCACTGGGGAGCACACACCCCCTTCGTAGCCCAAGAAGTCACAAAGTGAGGATGTTGTGGACTCTGGATGCCCCGCCCCCACAGAATCTCAGCTAAGGTAAGAAATAACTAGGGTGGGAAGAAGGGATCCCTAACTGCTACTGAAGAGACAAGTGTGATCTAGTCTAGATTTTTATTGAAAAATGATCTGCGATTGAGCAGCATCTGAAAAAGAAACACACAACTGGCATTGCTAATCAGTCTCCTTCTAGCAGGAGCGATGTGCCATTGCAACCAATCCAACAGAAAGCCAAGTAATAGGTGCCAGTGAGGTCTGGCTGCACCAGCTGATTCACCGTCTGCCATGGAGGTTGCAAAGCCACAATGGCCTGACCGGAATGAGTACACTAGCAACCTTGCACAGCAGCAGTTGGTCTCACACTAGTCACTGTAGGCAGGCAACAGGCGGTTGTTGGGGTCTGCATGATGTCCCCACCTGTGGGACAGCTGTCTACGGGGAGCAAGGAGAAACACAGAGAGAGTAACAAGGACTTGACAACAGCAATCAATCATACCCGTTCCCTGGCTTGAGATGCATACTGGGTATTTGTGAGGGAGAATGGTGCCACCACAGTGTATCTGCAGTGGCGCCCTGTAGGGGCCAGATCATGGTGGTTTGAAACATCCCTTTTCCTTCTCTGGGGGTGGGGTGGGGTGGTGCAGTGAAACACTGCAGAGGACCACTTTTCAACCCCGTGACAATGGTGCAGTCCCAAAAAAGCTAAAGGGTTTTAGTTTGGTGCAGCCCCAAAAGAATGGTGCAACCCCCGTTAAACTAAAACTCTGATGAGTGTTTGGTCAGCTGTTGGAACAGTTGGAGTCCCTGGCATTCCTCAAAATGGAGCAGACGCTCCCAGCTCTTGGGTGTTGCAGAAGGAAGAGATGATTAGGCAACACAGTTTATAACAGAGACACATGATAATCCTGGTGGATCAGAAGGGGAGGGAGTAAAGACTTTGCAGCATGGGATTCACTCCCCCCCCCTCGGGATTCACTCCCCCCCCCCCTCGCTTACCTGTGTAGGGTAAATTTTCCTTGCTTCCCCTGTTGGGGTGATGAGGTAGATGTTCCAGTTGGATGGTTGTGTGTGGAGACCTCCTGGGGAAGAATACCTGCAATAAGAATTCTGAGAAGACAAGAGTTAACAAAATTTCTTGCGATACAAGAGAGGTTGTTTCTGCAAAGTGCTCCCTTTGTGCATCAAGCGCCCTTACACCATGGTTCCCCCATCACCAAAGTTCCCCTTTGAGAGATGAGAGAAGCATAGCACCATGCTGTGCACCTTCTCATCCGTCAGAGGCTTTACTACAGGGGGGCCGCCGTATCCGTGGGGGATGTTCCAGCCCGCACTGTGGATATTTGAAAACGTGGAAAGGGGCGAATGCCCCCTCTGAGGTTTTCAGAGCCCCCTGCAGGCCAGCACGACCCCCCGCGGGCACTTACTTTTGAAGAAAAAACAGAGGTTTCTCCTGTAGAAGGACCAGAGTGAGCAGCCTCCTTGCAGGCCTCCTCACCAACAAGACTTAGGTGCTAGCTAGAGTCTGCAACCTTGCTGAGAGGTTGCTGAAACTCTCCAGGACCGAAGTCTTGTTGGTGAGGCCTGCAATGAAGCTGCTCACTCGGCCTTTTGAAGAAAAAACAGAGGTTTCTCCTGTAAAAGTGCCTGGGGGGTCATGCGGGGGGGGATCTGCTATCTGTGGATAACTGAATCCGTGGATAGCGGATCCACAGATATGAGGGGCTCCCTGTACAGGGCTTGGTGTGCTGTGATTGGCTGTCAAATGTAGTCTGTATCCTATGCTCCATTGTAAGAAAGTGAGTGACGGTGTGTGTGTGTGTAATTTTCTGCTGTTTTTCCCTTCCCCATTGTGTGTGTGTGTGTGTGTGTGTGTGTGTGTGTAATTTTCTGCTGTTTTTCCCTTCCCCATTGTGTGTGTGTGTGTGTGTGTGTGTGTGTGTGTGTGTGTGTGTGTGTGTGTGTGTGTGTGTGTGTGTGTGTGTGTGTGTGTGTGTGTGTGTGTGTGTGTGTGTGTAATTTTCTGCTGTTTTTCCCTTCCCCATTGTTCCATAAGGGGAAGCTTACTCCTTACTTACAAAGAAGCTTACTCCTACCTATGCCAGCTCTGTAATTGGCTTAGCATTTTCTGGTGTTGTGTTCGTTGTCTGATCTGGGGTTAGACTATGGTGTACATTGATTCTACCTCATCTATCGGATGATCCTTGCAAATCACGCCCCAGTCTCCTCTCCATTTTAACCTCTCCACCAGCAGAGTTGTGCTGGTGTCCGAGTGACATCTGAGCTATGTTGGCATGGCTTTTTCTGGAATTGTGCCTGCGTCCATGGTGCATCTTTCAGCAGGGAGGCTTCCACACTCTGTCATTGCGCCAGAGTCTGAAGATACACTGGCATATCTCGAGGAAAGTATTATTTATAAAAAAAATGGAAGTGCATGGCAATCCTATAATACTTACCTGAGTGTAAGTTATTTTAAACTCAGTAGGGCTTACTTCTGAGTAGACATGCCTAGAATTGCACCATCCAGAAATCAACAGCAGGCATTAAAACCAGGGACGTATTGCATGGTCTCAAGCCTCAAGGGAGAAGAGCACACTTTGTGGCTTTCTTCCACCTGCTTTTAAGCAACCATCTTTTCCTATATCAGAAGGTGATTTTCTACCGACCATTTGCTGCTTAAAGTTTCAAAGGAAATGGGACGTGCTTGCAGAAATCTCGAAAGCCAGAAGAGAAGTTGAGCAGGACTTCCAGTGGTGAAAAACCTTCAAACTGTAACCAACTCTTGTGATGAACTAATGGAGTTGGGGGGGGGGGGGGGGAAATGAGATTTCAGAAGTCAGAGTCTGCACCAAACATTAAATTGGGGTGAATGATGCTGGGCCAACAAAGCAACTGGCAGCCATCTTGTGAATAGCAGAGATCCTAGTTTCTTCAGGAAAAACACAGCACTCCTAACACGGAGAAAACCACCATTGCTAGACAGCCATCTTAAAAATCTGCTGGATTTTACTGTTAAAATACATTGGCAAGAACTGAAATATTACCCAGCTTCTTGTACAAGAGGTCAGATTTCAGGCACAAGGAACGGAACATGTTAAAAAAAATAACACAGCGAGAACAAGAATCCTTTCCCACCAACAGACAGATTAATGTACATTTTTTTTAGTCTCTTGTGGACCACCAAAAGGCAACTCTCATTTGCTGAGCACGATCACGCAGCTCTGCCCGTGCAGTGCCACTGGTGCGGTGCTGGTGGCACGCCATCTGCTACTTGGCTGCTAGCAGCTGCTTACGTTGTTGCTCCAAGAGGGCCTCCAAGTGGTCTGCCCTCTTCGTGGCTGCCTGCAAAGAAAATTCAGTTAAGGAGAACTTCTTAGGGGATGCAAAGGTGGCAGGTACAAATAAGTAAAAGAGACAAGAGCCTTATATATCATAGAGGTTGTGACCCTCAACTGCTGTTAACCAAGAGCTTCCCTGTTCTCTTCTGAAACTTTCACTTCCAGCTCTTGCTAGAGACTGAAAGAACCATTGGATATCCACAGTCTATCAGGCAGTGTGAATTGTTGCTGGACACATTTATACAGTATGCATGGTGCTGGCAGCATGCCAGGTGAGAATGAACCAAGCCAGTCTTGTGTGGCTTTGCTCGGACTCAGGACAAGGAAGCATCGGTCCGACAGGCCTTTAGGGAAGAAGCTACACTTTGATTCATTAGAGCAACACCCACCCTCCACCTTGCTGGCTGGTTTGGGAGCAGTTTTGGTTTTAGGTAATTCCGTGACCAGGAAAAACTAGTTTGGTCAGCAAATGTCAACTTGTAAACCAAGGCTACAACCTGGGAGCCTCCTGACGTCAAGTTAAACAAATCCATTAATGGACCACAAAAGAAATGCCTGCAACCCTGGCTTCCCGCACAAACTTTATTGCAAATGCACACAAGAATTGCGTGTTAATTGAGGCAAAGCCCTGCAGAGCAATCAAGGAGTCCCCTGTGGCACTCTCTTCAGGGCACAAAATAATGGAGGACAATCATCTCCAACCAGGGATGGTCCTTAATGAGTTCACCCTCAATAGCCTCTCTGCTGTCGTATGGGAATTTGAGTTATAAAAAGTTGGGTCGCAGATTCTTTGTGTTCCCTTTCCTTCATTCTGTTGAAGAAAATCACCAGCTGTGCTGTAATCACCACTATTCATGGATATCTCAGGTACCTCCTGATGCTGTGTCAAGCACCCCTATTCCCTTCACCAGAAATGTCGGGCGCCCTCCCGGCGCCTGGTGCGTGGGGGCGGGGCCTGCGTCGCGTCACGTCGACGCCCCCCACCCGGTTTCCACTCATTTTGGAGCGTAACGGGCTCCAGGGAGGGAGGGAGGGAGGGCCGACAATATGGCGCTTCGCGTCGGTGACTGCCCCACCTGCCCGCCCGAGCGCCTGGAGCTTCTGCTCCACGCGCTCCGCCGCTGAGCGCCTGGTTCGAGTGAACCACGCGCTCCACCGTTGTTACATCTCTGCCCTTCACTACCCAAGAAGCACTGGGCCAGCTGGCACCAAAGATAGGTTTCAGACCAGGTTTCAGACCAGACCATTCTCTTCCTTTCTAGCCTTCTTCCCCACATCTTTCCCTCAAGAGCCCACTGAGCCTTCTTTCAAGAAGGTGCCTTCCTTCCCCTTGGAAAGCAAGCTCAGCTCCCTTGCCTTGCTTCTCTCTTTGAAACTAGCCGATGCTATTGCCTAGTCCTCTTAGGCTTGCCTATCAAACCCTTTTCCCCACCTCTGAACCAGGAGATCACTTGTCTTGGCAAACTAGTCTCACAATCTTCGCAACAATGCAAGCCTCATCTCAGCAGACACAGATAAAAAGCCGATTGGCTTTTGGCACTCCTATTAGCCACCCAGGCCCCCCCCCATCTTTTGTCTTTTGTGTACAGTCAAACCAATGACACATTAGTTTTCTATCCTTCCTTCTTTTAGCTTGGTGAGAGTGTGTTCGGAGTCCAAGACCCCTTGGTCGATCTTTTACCATTTAAGGAGGAAGCCTAGAGATTAGGCCCAGGCCTCCAATGCACAGTTCTCCTTAACCAATTTAGCTATCTATCGAGGACTCTGAGAACAAGGAGAATCGCTGATGCCACTTGATTCTCCACCTCGTGAGCCTGAGACATCAGTTAAGAGTAATTGACAAGTGGGAAAGCTTTCCTTTCCCCACGCAAGAAAGTGAAGTGTTTTCAGCCCACCAAAGAATTAGAATAAATTAATCACAATTAGTGTATTCCAATATTGTGAAATTGCTGTAAAGACAATATGAAGGTTAGAGTTCCAAGATTTCTCATTTTCTATTAAATTTTAAAGATAAATAAATAGACCAATAAGAAATAGTTATAAGCTCACATGGGAGAAAAAAGGTGATTTGGGAACTGAAATGCTAGACAAGATTTGGGAAAAGGTATGCACCTTCCCTTTATGAATTGCAGAGTAAAATTTTATAATGATATATAGGAGTTAATCTAGCTGACTAGCTCACTGAATTGCAGTACATAAATCACTAGGAAATCTCTTAATGAGTAAAAAGATTACAGTGATTATAAAAATAAAGTCTAGGAAGTGTGATAATAAACTAGCAAAAAAGTGGGTGACAAACTTGTAGCAGAAGAAAAACACCCCCAATATACAATCTACATTTGTAGATTTATATGCCACCTTTCTTTCACAAAGTGAATACACAACGCAGCTAACAAATAAGTTAAAAAATAATCTAAAATCAAAACAAATTGTTTACACAAATGGTGACAAAGCCAAGTGAGCTTGCAACCTTCAGAGAATCTCACCTCATACTGTTTTCGAAGGCTGTTCACGGCCTCTTCTTTCTTCACAATGGCTGTCTTCACTCTATGGAGGAGGTGAAAGGAGGCTGAAACAAAGGCACTCATGCTTATTGTACCCTTTATGGCCCGCTGTTATATCAGAAATGGGGAGAAAAATGTTTTTGCTTTTGCAAGGGCAACATTTGTCTCCTCTAGGGCCTCCCTGGAGATTCTCAAATGACAATATAAGCGCTTTTCAGACAATCAATGTAGGGTAAGTTAATTAATGAGCATGGTAGAAACGGGAGTGCGGCAGGTCCTGTCTCCAACCTACTCACACATTCAGTAGCCTGTATAAACACATATGTACACCATCTGAAATCTTGCAAAAAAAAAAAAAAAGTTCTGCCTTTTCCCGATTAAGGAAAATCTCCTCTCACCTTTTATGCACTTCTTCCAACTCCTCCTCTTTGTCCCGTGTCACTCTGTCCAATTCAAAGCGTTGACGGGCCCGAAGTTCAGCCATTTCTGCCTTGAGCTGCCTGTTTTCCTCTTCTGTGCCCACCAGCCGATCTGCAAACTCCTGCCGTATAACCTCGGAAAGACTGCTGCGTTCCTGAGTTAGCTGGTCCCTTACCTGTTACAGCAAGCAAAAACAGATTTCAGCCTTGGGGAAAGTGAGAAATGTCAGACAGGGGGAAAAAGACTTTGGGGGAAGGCAATATTCATGCTGCTGTCCTGTAGCCCAGCCATTTCCTACATTCAGCAGTGAACAACTGAAGGACTCGCAGGTCCTTAAAGTCTTGCCTGAAGACAAGAACTCTCCCACGATCTTCTCAACTGCTCATGGTCAGGCTCTGGGATTCCTCAATAACTTCCCTCCCAGGTGCCAGGGAGAAACTTCAGTTCGTTTGGGTAGGCACTAACATTCCCCCACCCCCAAGCTTCTCTGAGATGCACTCACCTTGCGGATATCCTCTGCCTCCTGCTCCTTCTGTCGTAGAAGTCCCTGCACACGAAGAGTCTCACCTTCTGCCTCTGACAGCCGCCCCTTCAGCTCGTTGCAACGCTCCTGGAACTTGCGCTCTGACCGTTCCAGTTCCTGCAGCTCTGTTTCATATTTGTCCCTCACTCTCTTTATCCTGGGGGTGGGGGGAGAGAAAGAGAATCTCACCATTTAAAATTATTCACTTGGGAGTGATTCTCAGTTTTGTCGAGGGACTTCTTAGGGATGATACTGCTACTTTTGAATGTGACAACTGAGAACTTGGAAAGGATAGTGCCTTCTAAGCCTGCAGAGTGCCAGTGATATAGCTACTCTGCTTCTTGGTTCAGATCTAGTGGATCAGGCACAAATCAAGCCACTACCTTCTTTTAGGATTTGCTACAGCCTTAATGTTGAAATATGGAATGAGGTATGGGAAGGAGAGCCTTTGCCTACAGCTGCATCCACAAAACAATTGGCATCTGCTAAGAACCTATATGCCACTTTTCCCCCTCTGCTCCTACTAGGTAAGGTTGCAAAGGGATTTGCCTTGCCATGCAAATTTGCCATGCCTCCACTCTTTGTATTGAGCTGTTCATAGACACACACTATGGCAATGAGCTCAGCAGGTAATGCATATGATTCACTACCCACACAATCAAATCATAATGCAAACACAGCTAGAGGCATAAAAGATGGCAGCTTAGCATTCAAAGCACTAGCCTAGACTCTAAGAGGAGGCAAGGTCCTTACTATGCTTCACTACAGAATCCCTCGAGATCATCTTTCTGGACATTCGTTCCCCAAACATGCAATAGGTTTCCTGTGCTTCAGGGCTTGTGTTGAAGCACAGATCCTACAATGTTGCTTTCAACTTTTGCTGAGGGCAATAATGTGCTCTCATCTCCCTGTCAACCTGAACAAGATTTCTTTGCATGTAAAGCAAACAAGGTCTGAGAAACTTTCCTCCTACCTTGCATGCTCAGAAATTTGCAGGCAGTGCATACATACAGTCTCATGAATACATACGAGTAATCAAGAGACAAGGAAGCAATGTCTGCAAGTCTGGAGCATCAAGTACCTAGCTCAAAAAGGGACTTTAGCAGTCCCATCTCTAAAGCTAAGTTAGTTACCTGTTGCTGCAAACAGCTTGATCATTCAAGGAAGGAGGATGAACGAGGCACATAAAAAGAATCTGCAATGACACTAGAGCAAATCTGTGCCCTCTTCTTCAGCCTAGCTGCAGTCACTGCTAGTTCACAGTACCTCTTTCCAATCAAAAGGAAATGAAAGCTTTTTCATAAGGAAGCCAAGAATTTTCTAAAACTGGGTAACCAAATTTATGCACAAACTGCAAATACACACACCTGGGTTGAACTACTTTTAACGAACACACCCTGGCAAGAGGGTGGGCCACATAGTTGCATACCACATAAAAGAACAGAAGTAGTCCAGTTTATAAAGGACTTGGACTGAAATACAGAAAGCCCCATAGGAAGCAAACCTGGAGAATCCACCTCTGCCCTTCACATTATTTATGCCTCACCTGTTCTCTGTGGCTCTCTCACACTCTTCCTTGGCAGACGACATGTCAGCCTCTAGCCGTTGAATGACCAATTCAATCTCCTTGTCCCTCTCCTTTCGCACTTCCTCTCTCAGCTCTCGCTCTCGAGTGAGTAGCCAGGCCTCCTGGAGACAGAGCCAAAGGAGACAGGGTGAGCATCAGCCAACCAAGTGATGCCAAGGATGTTGTACGAAGAGGGAAGTCCACAATATTACCTCCTTCTTTAGATAGTTGGCCTCCCAGGCCTGCTTTTCTATTTCCAGCCGCACCTTCAGGTCCTGCATCTCTGCCTTGATGAAGGAGAAAGCAGCATAGTGAAGGGTGGGGGGAGGGCAGGGAGAGCAAGATTGCCTTCATTAATTATCTCCGACTCCCAATATAACAAACTTGGTAGGCCACATCAAAGTCTTGGAACAGAACTTGCAAGTCAGAAAGCACATTTTGGCCAGCACAATTACCAAATGTTTCTCTTGACCCTATTCAGGTTGTAAGCCCCTTGGGGTATGGACCTGTCCTCTCATTCTGCGTAAACTGCCATATACAGTGGCCCCTCGGCATCCGTGGTCTTGGCCAACACAGATTTCACCATCTGAAGATGCCAAGCTGGAGGCCTCAGGAGACCTCTTCTGCATTATGCCGGGTCTGCAACTGCCTCCATAGGCCTCCACGGGTCTCAGAACGCATCTCTGAAGTGACTGGAGGTCACCGGAGAAGCTTCAGAGATGCGTTCTGAGGCCCTCAGAAGCCTATGGAGGTGGTTGTGTGACCGGTGTGGAACAGGCCTCTGGAGGCCTCCCCCTCACAGGACCTGGTATGTTATTGTAGCATCAGATTCTGGGTTTCAGCACCCATGGATTCGGGGGGGGGGGGGAACCAACCCCCAGTGGATACTGAGGGCAGTATGTTGTTTTTACTCTGTTCTGTTGAGTAACTCTGTACAGTGATGGGGCTATATAAACAATAAAATGGATCAGCTATTGGTTCTTCAGGAATAGACAGTGTAAATAAGTTGGAAGCTAAAGCAAAAACAAAAGCTAAGAATTAAAACAAAAACTAAATGCTAAAAGTTAAAAACTAGAAGCCATGGTAAAGCTTTAGCTTTTGTTTTTGCTTTAGCTTCTAACTTATTTACACAGTCTACTCCTGAAGAACCAATGGCCGATACTACTGACTGAGACTTTGAATACAATAATAAAATGGATGTTCACAAAGGGGTGAACTTGTCCCATGCTAAATGAACAGTACTGTCATTAATGGGAGGATGGAGTAGCAAAACGGGCTGGTTTAGCATAGCGGCTATGAGACTTAACTACAAATTGTGACTTCCCTGGTTCAAATCTCACCTCTGCCATGAACTCACTAGGTGGTCTTAGGCAAAGCACTCCCTCTTAGACTCAGCAACCAAGATGTAATATGGGGATAAATACTACTAGCTCACTTTATTGCATTGTTGCAAGATGCATGTGAATTATTATTTATTAGATTTCTATTCCGCTTTCCTCCCCCCATGGGGGGGGAGTGTGCTTTGCACACTCAGAAAGCACTATACAAATGCTAAGCATTACTATTAGGTTCATTTCACCTTCCTGCTTTGCACAGGTCATAAGTAAATGAGATTGGGAGCAACTGAGGACCAGAGAAGGGGTTCTCAGGCTGGAGACAGGCAGGCAGCATACCATCCTTCCTAAGAGATGCAGTCCAAGTGCAACAGGATATGAGGCAAGGGGAAGTCTTGCCTCACAAACCTGTTAGAATTTTTTGAAAAGGTCAACAGGCATGTGGATGCGAGCGAACCCGTGGATATTATATATCTGGATTTTCAGAAGGCGTTTGACACGGTCCCTCATGAAAGGCTCCTGAGAAAACTCCACAGTCAGGGAATAAGAGGGCAGGTCCTCTTGTGGATTAGGAACTGGTTGAAGACCAGGAAACAGCGAGTGGGAGTCAATGGGCAATTTTCACAATGGCGAGAGGTGAAAAGCGGTGTGCCCCAAGGATCGGTCTTGGGACACGGAATTCTTACCTTGTGAATCTCCTGTTCTGGGATGAGGAAGAGGGCATTCCTGACTGTGGGTTGTCCCTCCCACTTAGAAGGCAGGATCGGCTTGGCTGAAATTGTCTCCTCCCCGTGGGAGGGGCCTCCCAGAACCCAGTCCAGACTGAAGAGCCGAAGAGACACCTCTCCCAAGAAAACGCGCGCCGAAGGGCGCTCAAACTGAGTGTAAAAACAGGTAAAACTGGAAACAAAACCGTGTTAAACGTGGCCAAAAACAGATAGGCAACGGGAAAACACAGATAAAAGAGAACGGACATGAAAAGAACCTCATTCTAGCCCAGGAGAAGAGGAACCTCAGAAGATGCGCCACCTCCGCCCATAGAAAGGGAGAACTGACACCGGCCCCAATCCCCAAGCTGTGAAGAGGCGGGACGGAATGCCCTCTTCCTCATCCCAGAACAGGAGATTCACAAGGTAAGAATTCCGTTTCTCTGGATCGAGGAAGAGGGCATTCCTGACTGTGGGATTTACCAGAGCCGTAAAACCAGGGCGGGCAGCGAAGGGCGTGAGATCATTGTGGCAAAACTTTCTGGAGAACCCTCCTACCAAAGGAGGCCTCAGCAGAAGCCATACAGTCGACCTTATAGTGTTTAAAAAAGGTATGGGTAGAAGACCAGGTGGCCGCCTTGCAAATGTCTTCCAGCGAGACAAAACCTTCATACGCTGCCGAAGTAGCAGCTCCCCTAACGGAATGTGCCGTGATACCCAGAGGGGGATGCTTTCCAACCATCCTGTAGGCGGAAGCGATAGATGCCTTCAGCCATGAGGAAATGGCAACCGAGGATGCCCTAGAGCCCATCCGAGGGCCTTCGAAATAGAGAAAGAGGGCCGAGGATTTACGGAAACCCTTAGTACGTTCGATATAAAAACGAAGCGCCCTCCGAACATCCAGGGTGTGCCATAATTTTTCCTTGGGATGCTTAGGATTAGGACAGAATGAAGGTAAGCACAGCTCCAGAGTACGATGGAACAACGAATTGACTTTGGGCACAAATTTGGGGTCCAGCCTGAGCACAACCTTGTCCCTGTGGAAGATACAGAGAGTAGGGTCTGTGGAAAGTGCCCCCAGCTCAGAGACCCTCCTGGCGCTGGTAACCGCCACCAAAAACAGGGTCTTATACGTGAGTTCCCTCAGCGGGGCAGTCGCCATAGGTTCAAAAGGAAGGTGAGGTAATGCCGAAAGTACCGTATTCAGATCCCAGGAGGGACATCTATGTACAGGTGGCGGACTGAGTAGAGACACCCCCCTCAAAAAACGTTTGACGTGTGGGTGGGATGAGATATTTATGCGAAGGGATGCACCCAGAATGCCCTGAAGCGCCGCCACCTGCCTCCGCAAGGTATTAGTTGCGAGCCCCAACTCCAGACCATCCTGAAGAAACTCAAGGATGTGCTTAATCTTAGGCTTTGTGGGAGACACCCTCCCCTTTTTACACCACTCCACAAACCTCCTCCAGGTCACACAGTAAGCTCGACTAGTGGACACTCTGCGAGAAGCCAAAAGTGTGGAAACCACCCTTGAAGAGTAACCATGCCCGGTTAGGGCCGACCTTTCAACTTCCAGGCCGTGAGTCTGTAAAGAGTGGGACGTGGATGCAGGAGGGGACCCTGACGAAGGAGATCTTCCCGTGCGGGAAGGGGGCAGGGAGGTTCGACGGACAGATTGATCAGATCGGGGAACCAAGGTCTCCTGGGCCAGGAGGGCGCGATCAAAATCACCACAGATAACCCCTCCGGAATCCTGCGAAGAACCCGGGGTAGGAGAGGAATTGGGGGAAAAGCATACAGGAGACCCGGAGGCCATTGGCACTGTAACGCGTCCGTCCCCTCTGCTCCGCCTTCTAGCTGCTTTGAGTAAAACCTGGGCAGTTGAGAGTTTACCTTTGTGGCGAAGAGATCCATAACTGGATGCCCGAAGCGCTGTGTTACCATTAGGAAGACTTCCGGATGCAGCTGCCACTCCTCCTCCCGGAGGGTCTGCCGGCTTAGCCAATCCGCCGTCACATTCCTTACCCCTGCCAGATGTTCGGCCCGGATCGACGCCAGGTTCTGTTCCGCCCAGGAGAGTAATAGCACAGCCTCCTTGTGCAATCCGGAGGATCGGGTTCCGCCCTGGCGATTTATGTAGGCCTTCGCCGAGGTGTTGTCGGTGCGGATGAGGACATGGGTGTTCAGCACCTGCTGGCGGAAAAACACTAGGGCCAACCTCACGGCCCGTAACTCCAATCTGTTCATACTGTACTGAACCTCCACCTGGGACCACGTCCCCTGCGCAAACTGCCCCACGAGGTGCGCCCCCCAACCCCACAGACTCGCATCGGACGTGAGCACGGTCCGCTGGGGATGCAATAAAGACATGCCCTGAGCCGGGCGACCTCCCGTCACCCACCACGAAAGGGAGTCCCTGATCGAATCCGGAACCAGAACCTGCTCGTGACACTGCTGTTCTATCTGAGATTGGTAGGGCATGAGGAAACGCTGGAGCGGGCGCATGTGGAGGCGTGCCCAGGCAATCACGTCCTGGCAAGACACTAGGACCCCCAGGAGTGATGCCAGAAACATGATGTCCGCAGTCTGAGAACCCCTGACCCTGTTCACCATAGAGCAGAGAGTGGCTTGTCTGTCCCGGGACAGTGACACGCTGAATTGTGCCGTGTCCATAATCAGCCCCAGGTGTTCTATGCACTGCGAGGGGGATCGGGAGCTCTTGGCCCAGTTTATCACAAACCCCAGTGATTGTAGGAGGTCCGTTGTGACCGAGAGGTCCGACAGAGCCTGGGACCGAGACGGAGATTTGACTAAGATGTCGTCCAGATAAGGATACACGTAGATTCCCTTTTGGCGCAGGAATGAGACTGGCGCTATTAGGAGTTTCGTAAAAACTCGGGGGGCTGCCGTGACCCCGAACGGCAGAGCTCGGAACTGGAGGTGGTTCCCTCCATAGCAGAAGCGAAGGAAGGCCCGATGACGCGGAAGAATGGGGACGTGGAGATACGCCTCTTGGAGATCGATAGATGTTAAGAAGTCGCCCTTGTCCAGGGCTGCCACGATTGATCTCCACGTTTCCATCCTGAAGCGTCGTTTCCGGAGAGACCTGTTCAGGGATTTCAGATCCAGGATGGGTCTGAGATCCCCATTCTTTTTTGGGACTAGAAAGAGGATGGAGTAGACCCCCCTCCTCCTCTGGGATGGGGGGACCGGTTCTATCGCCCCTATCTCTAGGAGATGACGGATAGAGTTCAGCATGTTCTGATGCCTGATAGGGTCCTTTGATCTTGCCACCTTCACAAACCGGGGACGAGGCCTGCGGAGAAACTCCAGAGCATATCCCTTGGAGACCGTCTCCTGAATCCACGCATCGCTGGAAATTTCCTTCCAGCGATGGGCGAAGAGCAGGAGACGGCCACCGACAGCGGCGGAGGACGTCTCTGGAGAAGAGTCATGTGGCTCGCTGTTCCTTATGTGCTTTGGCGTGGGCATTCGAGGAGGAAGCCTGGGGCTTGCTTTTGGGGAACACACGAGACTTGTTCCACCTGCTACGTTGTCTATGAGAGTCCCTGTTACGCTGGTCAGTCCTGGAGGGACGAAAAAATTGGTTCTTACTTTTCGGCGGTTCCTTAGAAACCGAGGGTAAGACTTTCCGCTTGTCCTTGTTTTCCACAAGGATATTATCCAAAGCGGAGCCAAACAGTTTCGTACCCTGGAAAGGGATACCTGCCAGTCTGACCTGCGAACCTGGATCCACAGACCACTGCCGAAGCCAAATGTTGCGGCGAGCCACAACATTGGAAGCTAGGGCCCTGGCATCCATTTGAAGGGCGTCAAAAGAAGCGTCGGCCGAAAAGGCCGCAGCAAGAGAAATCTTTTTAAGCGTATTCTTGGCCGTTTTGGACAGGCCATGCTCAGTGGCAGCGAGTTCCTCAGCCCATAAAAAGGAGGCACGTGCGAAGATGGAATTTACTGCCGAAGCACGTGCCGCCACTGAGGAGGCGTCAAAATTCCTCTTCAGGGCCGCCTCCACCCTCTTATCACAGGGGTCGCGAGGCCCCCCCTCACCTTCTGAGGGGATCACAGAGGCAGTGGCCAGGGCCGCCACCGGCGCGTCCACCACCGGAAACTTAAAGGATGCCATCACAGAATCAGAGAAGGAATAGAACTTGCTAACGAGGCGAGAGGGGTGTCTGGTTGCAGTAGGGGTACCCCACTCCGTATCGAGCACCCTCTGGAAAGCCTCAGGCAGAGGGACCGTTTCAGGCTTGATTGGTCCCTGAGGGAAAAGAACTCTGGATGACGAGCGAGCTTGTTCAGGCAGGGCCTCAAAGTTGGGGGGTGGGGCCAGGTTCAAAGATGTCACCACTTTGCTCAACATTCTGGGGAAGAGTTCGTGAGGGAAAAGGCGATCAAGTTTGGATTCCTGCGAAACATTGTCGTCCTCCCCCGACAGTTCCCCCTCCTCCTTACTGGAGTCAGGAGAAGAATAGTCCTCTGAAGAAGGAGAAGGAGACAGTTCAATAACTACATGTCTCCTGCGTTTCCTCATTGCCTTAGTCTTGGAGCCCCTCACAACTTTGCCCCTGGAAACCCTGCGTGGACGTTTGGGTAACAGTGTTTCCTCAGCTGAGGAGGCTGAAGACAGTAAAGAGAGGGGACTAGGGGACCTCCTGCGCTTGTGGCGCTGGGAGGACCTAGGCATAGCCCTTGAAACAGGTTTCAAAGCTCCCTGGACTGCCTCCTGGACAGCCCGCGCGATTTGGGCTTGAATGGCAGCGTCCAGGGGTTGCGGTTGGTTGGAGGGGCCCTCCCCCGATGCGAGAGACTCATCCCCCCCGGGGG
Organism: Plestiodon gilberti rubricaudatus; assembly: GCA_026170595.1. Classification (NCBI taxonomy): domain Eukaryota; kingdom Metazoa; phylum Chordata; class Lepidosauria; order Squamata; family Scincidae; genus Plestiodon; species Plestiodon gilberti. The sequence continues at coordinate 149,598,572 of JANXHW010000002.1, read as the reverse complement.
CAGTCGCCTGGGCTACCTCAGTCATTGTCCAAAGGATCCCCCCGTCGAAATCAGCAAAGACCGCTCTTACCAGATGATCCAAACGACGGGGAGATCAATGCGCTCCCCCACAGCGCGCCGCCTCGGGGCTAAGGCCAACCGAGTGAAGGAGAAAAATCTCCGGGCCGCAGCCGCTCGGAGATCGGGGGCGAAAAGCAAGCTGTATGCGCGCGTAGAAACGGCCTCCTAGAGGTCCGCTCTACCTCCGCGTCAGCTGCCGCTCAGCGGGAGACGAAGGGCGACGCCGGCTCGGCCGCCGCCTTAGCGCCTCAGCGCGAGGTTCCTCCCTCCTGCACAAGCGCCCGAGGACGCCAACGAAAAGCGCGGGCTACGGCCTCCCGGTGCGGCGAGGCCGAGCTCTGAAGCGCTGAGGCGATTCACCCAGTTCTCCCAGCCTGACAGGAAAAGGTGGGAAAGGGTGAGAGGAGGGGAAAGAGCAAAAACAGCGAGGAGAAAGGAGAAAAACACGGAGAAAAAGGAGAGAAGACTAGGAAAAAAGGAAAGGTAATAGAGAAACTGGAAAATAAACGATTAATTTCCTATCGAAGTGTAGAGCCAGAAAAGCCTGCGACCTGTCTCAAGGAAGGCAGGATCAGACTGGGTTCTGGGAGGCCCCTCCCACGGGGAGGAGACAATTTCAGCCAAGCCGATCCTGCCTTCTAAGTGGGAGGGACAACCCACAGTCAGGAATGCCCTCTTCCTCGATCCAGAGAACGGTGCTTTTCAACTTATTCATAAATGACCTGGAGTCGGGGATAGGCAGTGAGGTGGCCAAGTTTGCGGATGACACTAAACTTTTCCGGGTGGTAAAGACCAGCAGGGATTGTGAAGAGCTCCAGAAGGATCTCTCCAAACTGGGAGAATGGGCAGCAAAATGGCAGATGCGCTTCAATGTAAGTAAGTGCAAAGTGATGCACATTGGGGCAAGAAACCAAAATTTCACATATACGCTGATGGGTTCTGAGTTGTCTGTGACGGATCAAGAGAGAGATCTTGGGGTGCTGGTGGACAGGTCGATGAAAGTGTCGACCCAGTGTGCGGCAGCTGTGAAGAAGGCCAATTCCATGCTCGGGATCATTAAAAAGGGGATTGAGAATCAAACGGCCAATATCATTATGCCTTTGTACAAATCGATGGTAAGGCCACATCTGGAGTATTGTGTCCAGTTCTGGTCACCATACCTCAAAAAGGATATAATTGAATTGGAAAAGGTGCAGAAAAGAGCGACCAGAATGATTCGTGGGCTGGAGCACCTCCCTTACGAGGAAAGGCTACAGCGTCTGGGGCTTTTCAGCCTAGAAAAAAGGCGCCTGAGGGGGGACATGATTGAGACTTATAAAATTATGCATGGGATGGAGAGAGTGGATAGAGGGAAATTCTTTTCCCTCTCGCACAACACTAGAACCAGGGGACACACACTAAAATTGAGTGGAGGGAGAGTTAGAACAGACAAAAGAAAATATTTCTTTACCCAGCGTGTGATTCATCTGCGTGGAACTCCTTGCCACAGGATGTGGTGATGGCACCTGGCCTAGATGCCTTTAAAAGGGGTTTGGACATATTCATGGAGGAAAAGACCATCACAGGTTACAAGCCATAAGCAACCTCCTGGTTTTTAGAAGTGGGTTTTCTCTGTGCCAGGTGCAAGGGAGTGGCGACTGGACACAGGTATCTTGTTGTCTCGTGTGCTCCCTGAGGCATCTGGTGGGGCCACTGTGTGACACAGGAAGCTGGACTAGATGGGCTTTTGGCCTGATCCAGCAGGGCTCTTCTTATGTTCTTATGTTCTTATTAGGACAGTATATGTCCATGTTACAGCACTCTTATGCAGAATGTGGAAACTTTTTTGGCTCTCTAATCAGCAAGAACTCAAACATGTAGTAAAAAGAACTGAGCTTCAACCTCAGGAACTTGGGTGATCAAAATATGCAGCCACTCAGCAAGAGACACAATATGATGAACAGGGGCAGAAGCCCCCGGGATTCTATAATGCAGACCTGATGGCGTCTTTCCTGCTCCTGCTTCCCCTTCTCATATTCCTCCTTCAGTGCTTTGGTGACAATAGAGCTGTTCTCTTCCAGCTGCCGACGCAGCTCCTCCAGCTCAGCCCTCTGTCTGTAGAGCAGAGATCAGTAATAGTGGAATCAACAGCCACCTGGTTGGCAAGACAATCCTGGGGCAAACTAGACCTTATCTCCCTGAGAGATGGGGAATAAGAGCTTCAGTCTGTTCCTAGCTGCTCTTCTACCGGTAGCATATGCAACTTACACAGGACTGAAGGGTTTAAAAACACACACACACAAACCACTTCTCAGTGAAACTGGTCACAGTGTTTGCCAGTATTTCCAGAATACTGCAAGAATGGAGGCCACAGCTGTAAGTCTGTGTAGTAGTAGGCCAAGTTTTATACTGTAACAGAACAAACTGCTCCATTCTCCAATCTTTGTCCTTGTGGTGGCAATGGAGTCTGATTTTGGCCCTAGCGTATGGGCAGAACAAGGAAAGGAAGGAGGCACTGGCGTCAGGGCTCCACACACCCCTGCCCCATCACCTCACCCTTTAAAGGACAAGTATGGGATGCTGGTGACAAAAACAATATATTCTAGCCAAAGGACTCAAGATATGTTCATAGTCACACTAACCGGGAGGGGTGTGTGTGTCCAACACTATGTGGGTTCTTTCCACATACCCTGCACTACACTACACGCAAGACGACCATCAGACTACATGAGCTCTACACACCCACCAGTTTTAAGCCCAGCAATCCTTCTTTTACCTAGTTGCCTGCTGGTTGAGCCTCTCTTTCTCCTCAGCCACCTCACTGTACAATCGGCGCCGCTGTTGCTGCAGAGCCTGTTCCTCCTGCTCCAGTTGCTTCTCATACCTGTGTGGAGGGATTCTTTCAGAGAGGGTCTTACCAAGGGAGCAGTATCCTTGGCCTGGCCCAATGTCTAGGGGGAAGCAGCAAGGCCAATAGCTTCCTCTGGTGGGAGAAAAATGGAAGAGGACAAACGGTCCCTTTGGGGAATGCAAAGAGTCAGTAAAAACACACACAAACACACACACACACACACACACCACCTCAACTATGAAGCCTAGTACAGAAGGGAGAGACCAAATTTTCCTTAGGAGGAATTATAGTTGTGGGAAGGAGAAGCTCTGCAGCAAAGACCATGAGGCAGCCTTGAATCTAAAGACTCAGTAAAAACCTTATAAAAACGGTAAGAGCAGGCATACAAGTTCAGAGAATGCCTGCCCACACCCTCCTCGCTGTTCACCTGCTGCCTCCCCACCCATTACAGTGTCTCCCACAGCACTAGGTGCCTGTTTGGTTCTCTGAAGTCAAGATTGGCAGCCAGTCTTGAAAACACCACAATGCTATTTCTAGACAGATAAATACAAAGTTACGGTACTTGGTGGCGCCTGCTCATGTGCACACGTTCTCTCCCCCTTTTGTTGAAGAATTAGTGGCACAGGGTAGACATCATACATTAAGGAAACCAGCTTATCTAGCAGAATACCTGCTCTACACCTAGTTAGTCAGCCAGTCTTGCCTCTACTGTGAACAGTTCTCACTATCAGCAGGACTTGTTGCCTCCTCCATAACAAGATGCAGTGGCCCTTCCAACACACAAGTAGGAAAACAAAATAAAAGCAGTTTGCGTTCAGTCCCCACCCCTTTTCCTGTGCTATCCCTTTTTTTCCTTCCTTCACTGTTCTACTGCCCCACCAGCTTCCCCTTCTGCTTGCTCCGCATTGGATTGCCTTGTCAGTTCCCTGTCAAACTCCCACCCTGCTCCCTTCGTACCGTTGCCTTGCCAGCTCTCTCTCTCTCTGCCCCTGCTCTTCCTTCTCATGCTCCAACATCTCCCGCAGTTCCTCAGTCTGGCGTACATAGCGCTGGGCCGCCCGCTCATCTGACTGCAGTAGCTCCGCCTCATGCAATGCTTTTAACTTTTTGATCTCCAATTTGTGTTTAGCAATGAGTTTCTGGATCTCAGGTTCCAGACCTGAAGAACAGAGAGGACAATCAGCAGGAGATAAAGAGATATGATTGAGCGAATGACACTCTCAAGCTCACACAGTAGAACAAGGAGCCCACTACAAGCCCCCCCCCCCCCAATATTACTATGTGTCAAAATAGTCAAACTTTGTAGAAAAGCCGATATGGGAATATATATACCAAAATGTTATGCAAATATAATTCTTTATTTACAGCATAAGATTGGAGTTTTCTTAGCACACACGGAACATTCAGTATTCGTAGACATCTGGCATATGCTGGCTAACCTGATGAATAAAAGGAAACCTGCTACGGACGTAAGACTTCTTGCAACATAACAGACTACTTTCTACCTCCAACCCACTCATATTCCTCTCAGATCTGAACAAAATGCTCCGATCAGTTTCAAACCACAGAAAGGGAACAGTTTCATTGGTGATTCCAGCAGAACGAAACAAAAGCACAGAGCCCAGCATTCCCCACAAAGAAATGATTTGACATCCCTTATTGATTCTCCATTCTGGAATAATTAAAGAACTTATTTTGCATATGGCTGATTCAGGGCTGAAATCCTCCCAGTTCCCTCCCAAAAGGTCAGGTATTGTACTGCCGCCATTTTAGGATGCAACACGTTCAGCTAGGGTCAATTCTATATCCCCACTAATGGAAGAGGCAACAGCTGGTGCATGAAGGTAGCAAGATGCAAGTCTATGAGTACCTTTCACAGTGATCTCTTTGATCTTCTTGGTTTTCTCATCAATCCATTTCTCCCGGCGGATCTTCTCTGTGGCACTCATGAGCTCCTTCAGCTTCTTTATTTCCTGTGTGGGAAGGAAGGCCAAACAATGGCAAGATAGATCAAACAAATTTGCATTTGATACCAACACTGCAATGCTATGAACATTATAGAGGCAGTAGGTACATTCCAGACATTATAGAGGCAGTAGGTATACGCTATGTAGTAAAGCTTTCCCTGGCTTGCTCTGGCTGGGGTCCCATCAAACTAGCTTTGCTAAGAGGCCTGCTGGGAGCTTTCCTTTGTTGCTTTCATAAACGTAACAGATGAATCAGCCAACAAGAGTGCTTACTGGAAGTATACCCTGGAGTAAATTCACATTCATGAAACACATATGGGTAGCGGTACCACCCTCATGCAGATCGTGCACAATCCTGCTCATTCTATAGCTGTACATGTGCCAAGCAGCACAAAATCCAATTCAGAACGTCACTTCCCGAGGGACCCAGATTGGGTCCCCCAACCATTTTAGAAAGCAGATTTCTAGCGATGAGAGCAGAGAAGCATAGGGAGATTACATGGTTTCAATTGAAAACTCGTATCAAAGGGAGCTTTGGACAGAGTTTCTAGTAACCAGGAAGACAGGGCTTGGAGTCCCTTATAGAGTATTACAGGTTCCTTTCTCGTCTAGCTTTCCACCACATTGATCACTGTCAATGGAATCAGGAAACCAGAAAAAAGAAACAGGCAAAGTACATGTGGGCATAAGGAGCTGCCTTAAACTGAATAATGGACGACTAATCCACTATAGCCTACCCCACTTGACAATAGCTCTGTGGGGGTCTCAGGCAGAGGTGTGAGAAGTAAACAGACACAGTGTCTTCCAAGTGCAAATAATTCTGTTTTTCTTGTTAGTGTGCTAGAATTCTTCACTTAGTTCAGAATGAAATGCATGCCTTCTTAGACCTAAGAAAAATGACAAGATGTTCCAAGGATGCGACACCATCATTTCCCCAAAAAGCTGCAACCATATTATGACTCTTGCAAAGATACCATCAACAACAACATTAATTTGTTCTCCATTGAGCTTGAGACAAACAAGAGTGTTTAACAGAGCTGAAGGCGGTTTGAGATAAGTTTTGCTTTCCCTGGTGTTCGTAACACACTTCTTTTATCCTACTGTTGCCTCTACTCAAACAGGGTTTTGAAACAATACAAAACCCATAAAACCTGTTTAGAGACAACAGTGGAATGAGTGTACAAACCAGTAGCTACCTTTTTTTAAAACCACCTTCCAACACCCTGAAAAACACAACTACTATCTGTCTCCAGCCCTGCCCAACTCTATCCACTGAATGTTATGGATGGGTAGGGATTTGAACCTGGGTTTATCCACTACACTACATTGATACAAGAGGATGTGTGTGTGGGCAGTAAGGTGTGCTAAAGTACTTGAGGAATACTGACTGAATTTTGCTGTATAGCCAACATTGCTAGAAGGCTGTTCAGTGGTAGCAGTGAGGAAGGGAGTTAAACAGTCCAGAACACTGCGGACCAGCTTCAGACATAATAACTGAGACAGTTACTGAAGGCATTGCCTTATCAAGAAACAGCTCTTTGCACCAAGCTGCAATATCTACCCTACCTATATCTCCACGGAAGTACCTAAGGCTTGGGACCACCTAACAAATGCAGGAGTGGAACAAATGCAGGAGTGGCTGCACTTATAGAACCCAGCCAAACAGGTGAAAGGAACAAAGGGTGAAGCTAAGGAGCATGCAAAGAAGAGATTTACCTCACAGAGAGGGCCCAGAGTGCACCAGACCTAGAGAGAAAGAGGAAGGTGTGAGAGACAGAGACAGAGAGAAACAGAAAGATGTCTGAAATAGTGTTGAAAATCAGGTGCAAGGATACAGGTGGAACAGAAACAGGCTAATCCTTAGCTCATGGAATGAATGGTGCTTCCAATGCATCCTGCTCAAGGGAGTGCTAAAGACTGGAGAAACTGAGCTACTGAACCTTTTCAAAGAACTTCTCAAAGGGAAGTGAATTCAACCAACTATAAACTTTCCACCTTTCATTGAAAGAATTTGCCAAACAAATAGGAGAACCAAGCAAAGAAGTCACGTTGGCTTAGGGGGGTTGCACTGGCAAAACTGCCTAATAGATGGGACATACCTCTGTGTCTGCAGTTTACCCTCTGTGGATAACTAAACCACAAAGACCATCATGATTATGCTGCACTACTGTTAACCCAATAGCAAGATGGACACATGGAATTTATGATCTCCAGTACCATGACATACTCTTTACTAACTGCCACAGACCTCTGTTCAACAAGTGTTGCTGAAAGCTAATAAGCAATGACAGAAGGGGTAGGTTAATTCCAGTTGTTAATTCCAAAGCTCTAAATGACAGCACTTTGGCTGCCTTTTCCAGATATTTAACTAAAATCAAGACAACATCTGCATGGTGGGTCTCAGTTCAGTTTCAACTGAACAGCTGCTCCCAGTGAAGGATGTACCAAGGGATAAGCAGCTGGGCGAGGGGGGTGATTCTGAAAGTCTAACTAAGATAAACCCCTGGTTTGGGAACAGAAATGCATCCCCTGCTTCAACACAAACCTTTACTCTCACATTGTACAGTCAGTACAATGTTCTTGTAACAATCACATTGAAGTGAATTCATTTTATCCAGTATAAAAGACAGTCTAACTTGCATTAGGCACTGTGCCTTGTAACTAATTCCTACCCAATTTTATCCTGTATACCCAGCTGTCTAAAGGAAGAAAGGAAAGAGGATGAACTGCCATTTGGGCTCAGGCAGTGTCACTCACTAAAGAGAAGTCATTTTAGTGTAAAACCACAGGCCCAGAAGGGATGACTATGACCATTACATCTGTCCTCTGGTCATTGCAAGAACAAAATAGAAATGCACCCCCTTTGCAATTGCTGCTCCAAGCCCAGGATGTCTGGCTGAACAGATGCTTAAAAAGGGAGCTAAACTAGTCTACGTATAGGTTCCCATCATTGGGAAAGAACTCCACTTTATTTCAGAGCATATGAACATATGAAGCTACTTTATACTGAATCAGTCAATTGGTCCATCTAGCTCAGTACTGTCTACACTGACTGGTAGTGGCTCTCCAGGGTCTCAGACGGAGGTCTTTCCCTTACTTGGAGATTGAACTTGGGACTTTCTGAATGCAAAGCATATGCATTACCACTGTGCTATAGCCCTAAGAGGATCTCCTTACACAGCACAGGGTATTAGAAACCATTCCTTTTTTTTTTTTTTTTGCTAGAGAAGAGGAAAGGGTGACTCCAAATACAGCTTATGTGGAATGATGCAGGAGTCAGAAGCTCGACCATCCCTCAGGTGTAATCTAGGTAATCTAGTGCAGATCATCCAAAGTGCTAGAAAAGTGAACTTAGTTGAGATTCTTCCAGTCAAGCTTGTTATGGTACTGTAGAAGGCCCTGATCATAGTACAGTATGCAAAAAGATATGGGAGATATGCCTTTATACAGGACACTTGGTATGCAAAGCACAACTTGTATATACATTTCAGACAGCCTGTGCAGCTCCACACTCCACCACAGACTGGTCTCATTCTGTCGTTCCTGGCTGCTCATGGTTACACTTCTCTAGAAGGCACCAAAAATTGCTTCCCGCCTGGGATCCAAATGTGAACCGTTCAGATATTCCTTAGCTCTGGCCAAAAAGCCACGCAGGCAATGACAGTATATATTTCCTTTATTTCTTCCCCCTTGGTATTCATGTAATCTCCTCACCAACTCATGCTGCTCCTGCATCTGGGCAATTTTCTTTGTGTATTTCTGATCCACTTGCTTCAGTTCAGCAACCACTGCTTCACATTTCTCGCTGAGAACCTTCTTATCATCAATCAGCTGTAGAGATGGATAAGTACAGGATGTATATAGCAACTATATCTAGTATAAATAGCATACAGGTCATCATCAAGGATTCACCCCTCATAGCTTGCCATCTTATTCAGATGGCAAGTTAGAACACAATCCCTCTCACTAGCCAAGTCAGGCACTGCACCTTGAATTGGTATGCTAGGTGACTCAGAGAGGTTTTCAAAGTGCGGACATGGCTGGGGTGCAAAAGAGTCTAGAAAGCGTATTGCAAACAAAAGGGGAATGGAATAGGATGACGACCTTTTCAGGCCCCACCTGCAAAAGAAAGGAGGTGGGAGTGTTACCTGGTCGATGAAGGCCAGGTGTCGCTGGATAGCTGCCTCGTACTGCTCCCTCTGCAGCGCCAGCTGGCGGCTCAACTCCTTCTCGGTCTCTTTGACATGGCGCACAGTCAGCTCCCGCTGCTGAGCCTGTCAGGGCAGGGGGCAGTAACCAGGGCATACTCAGGACAATCAGAAGTTGGGCTGTGTACAGCCATATTAAATCCCCCAAAAGGCAGAGACGGGATCGAGTGGGGGAAAAAAAACACCACCACAGGCATGCCGACCCTAAATGGAGGATCAGCCCATGCCAACGCTCATGATTCAGTCTGGCTTCATAAACCAGATTACAAAAACCTGAGCTGGCAGGTAGACAGGATTCTGCCTCTTTTGGCTGCTCAGGATGTAAATCCATGCACCTTTCCACGATTCAGTTAAACCCTGGATTCTGCCACACCTTGTGACACTGTCTCTCCCTCTCGAGCACATGCAAATTTGCCCAGGAATTACTCTGGTTACCCACCAGCGCTGTGTGTAGTAATGTGATGGCTCTCTTCTTCTCTTCTACCTCCAGTTTCAGCCGCATGATTGAGCTAGTGACCTCTGTGGCAACCGCTGAGGCCTGTTCCAGGTGGGCTAGCTCTTCTTCTGACAAAAGCCCCTGACAGGTGGGGCAACCAGCAAAGGAACAAGATTAGAATGATCCTCCCTCCCTCAGCAACCTGTCTTTGAGATGAACATCTAGGCCTCTGATGCTGAGCAAACCTTTGTGCTAGTTCCTTCAGTGAGTTAATAAAGTCAGTGCCCATGGTACTGTCCCTCCTATGAAATAACTTCCCAAGAGATTCAACCCACATTTTTCTGGCTGCAAGCCATCTTCTTCGCTTCCCAATGCATATCCAATTCAGGCTTCCAAGAATGTCATACATTGAAAAAATTAGACTGGAAGTCAATACAGCAGAGATACTCAGCCCTTGTTCCAACATGAATTTATAAGCTTGCAAGTCCAATCCTTTCTTTTTTTTGCTCTCCATTAGGTGCAGCTTTGCTGCATGCTACATTCCCTGCAAACTGATCATTCCCATTTCTACTGAAAGTTAACTGGATGCCCAGGGGCTCACCTCTCGCTGTGAAGCAGAAGCAGCAGACCTGGGTCGTTCCTGCTCAGATTTCTCCATCTCATCCAGAAAGCTAATGATGCTCTGAAGTTTAGCTTCCGAGAGCAATGTGCCTTCTTCAGGGATTCCTGGAGAGCAATTTAGTTTTCCAAATTTCTCCAGGTTGTCAGCAGTCAGAGAATTTGAGTCAACTTCCTGCATTAAGAAGAAAAACACTGGGTGCTGATCTGAGACTTGTACAGCAGGGGCAATACAGAACAAGGTGACTAACGGTTTGCAGGTAGATAAACATTAGATTGCGGTTGATAATGAATGTGTTCATGAAATCACTTTTCCTAAGAAACCCATCCCCTAACCCACTCTAACTATAAATCAGATGTGAGTTAAGGGAAGAAAAGGAGCTTCTTCAAATACAGGTGGGCCCCCATATCCACTGATTCGCTATCCACGGTTTCAGTTATCCACGGATCGTGGGGACCCCCCCCCCCAGGCTTTTACTTTTTTCCCCAGTAAGCTTTGTTTCTTCCTTAAAGAAACAAGAGAAGCAGCATTACAGGCAAGTAGAATGAGACTAAGTACTAGAGAGGCTATGCAAGGTTAACAGAAACCTTGCAGAGCCTCTCTAGGACTTAGTCTCGTTCTACTTGCCTGCAATGGAGGCTGCTTCTCTGTTTGTTTTAAGGAAGAAACAAAGCTTGCTGAAAGAAAAATAAGAGCTGGGGGGGCAAGCATGCCTGCCTGCAGGGGAGGCAGGGTGGGGGGGCCCTCAGGAAACCATGGAGGGGGTGTTTGCTCTTATCCACCGTTTCAAATATCCACGGAGGGGACTGGAACATATCCCCAGCGGATATGGGGGCCCACCTGTATATTTCTTCTTAGGACACCTAGACAAATGCCATCTAGTTATCAACCAGAACTTGAGACCACAAGCAAGGACAATGGGATGCATCACTAGATTCCTGGGGTTCCCTGAACTTACACACAAAAAGTAACCCTAGATGAGGTTGTCAATTAATAAAACCTTGCCCAATACCGAATCAGACCATTGGTCCATCTTGGTCAGCATTTTCAACACAGATTGTCAGCAACTTCACAGGATTTCAGACAAGAATTTTTCCCCTGTTAGGAATTGAACCTGAGACCTTCTGCATGCAAAGCAAATACTCTAGTACCACTAAGCCATAACATTTCCTCCAATTCAGTGCAACTTCATGTGAGCATGAAAAAGAACCCACAGAAAAAGGTAGTGAAAAAGGTAGTGAAGTCTTACCCCTCCCATCCCAGCTGCCCCATCTATCCAAGCATATTTATCTTCCTTGCAGGGCTTTGGCTGTGGTAGCAACTCTGGCTCCTCCTCCAACAGCTTTAGGGTGTCCAGTAGCTCATTAAGGGTCACCTTGGACTGTGCCCTGCTGGCTGCAGTAATCATAGTCTCCAAGTCTTCACTGGCCATCTTTCCAGAGCTGACATCCTACAGAACAAAGATGACCCATGCCATGAGAGATTGTGTAAAGGGCAATAAATGGATTGCATTGTAAATGGTTTAGTCAAAGAAGCAAGATTCATCTTCTAGTATGGTTTGTTCAGTCATACATGCCCCAGCCAAACAGAACATGTCATTGTAAAGAAACTGGGTACTATGAAAATTGAAAAGTGAGAAGGTAAAAGAGTAGCTTAAGTTCTCAGAAGTATGAGAAGATAGAATTTAAGCACCTGTGACTGCTCTTCAGGTAGTTTGTGTTGTCCCGAGACAGAAAGACATGCCACAGCAGAGATTTCTTCTATATCTGTACCTGGCAAGTGAAAGTTGGCATCTGTAAAAAACAAACACACACACACACACCCCTAATCATCTGCTACGGTGGGCACAAAGCATCTACAAACATTTCAGGGCTGATGTTTCATAAAGTGTACAATGGAACAGAGAATGAGGGTAGCAAATCTTCAAAATGTGCATGAAGGCCCTACAGGTTGCTGGCTGCATTCATTAGACTACTCACTGGTTTTCATGGCTAGATAACAAAGGAGAAAAGTGGGTGAGCAAGCAACACACTGGACTCTTGACTTTTGCATATAAAGCAGCTGGATGGCTGGAGGCAGCTGTGCACTCTAGGGACAAATTGAACTCCAACCCACAACTTTAATAGAGACAGCAGCATACAAGTCAGCCGTGGTACCTCCAGATGTCCTCTTTTTGAAAGTAATCTTCCCCAGAATCCAAAATCTGTAGCAACAAGTTTCTCACCATGGAACTGTGGGAATGCACCAGCTGCCTGTATCTTCCCTGTAACACTGCTTTCTTGCGCAATCTGGATTTCTCTGAGTGTACTCCTTGTTCTGTCAGCATCTCTGGCATGGTACTCTATGCCTGTATCTCCTCTCTGCTTTTGACACCCTATAATCTGAATGATCAAACATTGTTTTGTAACTGTACCTGGTAACCTGATCCAACTGTTTTGTGTCTACAGGCTCCAGCAGGAGTGCACAGGCGTTTGACCAGAGGAATGTTCAGGTGACATCTAGACCTATAAGTTTCACCACTTGCCAGTACCTCTCACCTGCATTGTTAGCTTTGATGATACTGTTGGCAGGGCTGGTATTCTTCACAGAGCCAGCCTTCCCAGGCTTCCTCCTACCCGATTTCTTGCTGTCTTTTATCACTGCCATCTCCTCCTCGACCAAGCGCTGAGTAGCCAAAACCTTTTGGGCCCGTTTCTGCTGCAGCTCCTGGAACAAATGATTGTTAGTGCTCTGTCTTGGTTGACTTACTCCTCAAACATGCAGCAGTGATGAACATACTTGATCCAATTTCTTACCAAACAAAATCGACTAATGAATTTCTCTCCGCTAATGCCCAAAGCTCGTACTAAGTCTTTACCTGAATAGCTGCTCTCCTGGCCAGGCGTGCTTTTTCCTCTCGAATCTTCCTTCTCTCCTCATCTCGTTTTCGTTGCAAATCCAAAATGTTGCCCTCCTCTGTGAGTTGCTGCTGCCTTTCCTTAAGGATTATCAACAGAGGAGATTATCAGCCCAAATTAGCAGCACATTATTCCAGTTTAGAGGACAAATGGCAGCCTTCTCCATTTCCCTGCTAAAATTGTTTCCTTGATCCCTAAAGAGAATTTAATCCACAGGGATGTTTTTATTAGACTCTAAGGTGCTCTTAGCTATCTGCTATCTTGGTCAGGAAAGACCAACAAGGCATAAAAACAAGACATAAAACACGATACAAATGCATTAGTTATACCTCTTTGTATGTAGATAACAGAAAAATACAGGCTCCCCCTGTATCTGTGGATCTGCTTATCCGTAGTTCTCTACACCCCTGCTCACTACCTTCGTTACTGTTCGTAGCGGTGGCGCCAAGCAAGCATGTGTCTTGCTTTAACAAAATGCTATAAGCAGCATGCTGCTTATAGCACAGAAGCAGATAAGCAGCCTGAATGCTAGAGAAGCTCACCCTGAATGTTAACTTCCTGCTGGTGTTCAGGCTGAGCCTCTCTAGCATTCAGGCTGCTTCTGTGCTATAAGCAGCATGCTATAAGCAGCATGCTGTTTATAGCGTTTTGTTAAAGTAAGACACACGCTTGCTTGGCGCCACCGCTATGAACAGCAATGAAGGTAACGGGCGTGGGGATAGGGTTCGCTCTTTTCCGCAGTTTCAGCTAACCGCGGATACAGGGGGATGCCTGTACAAAGACCTTCGGATCACACACATTCCATATAATTACAGATATGGAATAATTATGCGATTCAGGGCTCTGCTGCTATAAGGAACGGAGGAGGGAGGAACTTTAGCAATCTTTTGTATGAATTTTTGCCAAACTGTTCTTGAGAAATACTATTCTTAGCTTTGACAAAATGTGTGAACATACAACAGTGCAGAATATTTTAGAACAGCAGGTCCAAAATCCATTTTCACATAAAGAAGGTGGTTACAAATGCTAAAATCGGTAGGGTATCTGTGAAATACAGCTCTCATTTTTAAAGAGAAAAAATTCTGGTCTTTGTTGTGGAAAAGAAAAAAAATCAGATAGTATGTGGGCGTTAGCTTGGGAAATCATTGGGTCAAGCTACCTGTGAAGCATTTAAAGCATGATTAGCCCTGACAGGTTTACTTGTTCTTTAGTCAATAGTAGCTGGACTATTCCCATCACCCTGCCATAGTCCCTATCTGTACCCCTTCCCATCTGGCCCCTACTGACTAAAGAAAAACTAAAACCCACGAGGGTTACTAATGCTTTAAACATCACATGCAGTTTGGCCCAAGAACTCCTGAACAAACCTCCTTGGAGTTTGGAGAGGCGTGTTAGGCTTCAGAGATCTCCGCAATCCTCCCCAGCCAAGCTACTATTCCCCAACACCTGGTTCCTTTAGCTCTTCTTCACCCAACCTCCAAACATCACTTCTGGTCCTTGTCAAACAACTATATGTTCTCTGAAAACTGGTTTATTGAAGAAAAACAAACAGTGCAAACTAAGCAGGTGCATAGACTGAAGTACTGTAAATCAGTGTTGGCGTTTGGGCTTCCTGGTGAGGAATTTGGATATAGGACAACTTGTACAAAGTTGCACAGTCCTGAGTAATGCATCTGGTTAACAAATAAGCCCTTTTGTTTAGTCTTGAAATAACTTATCCCTGTCAAAAGTAATTCCTTTTAAACAGCAAATGTCAGAGGGAACGGGAGGTAGTATAGTATTTTATAGTATTTTATAGGCAGATCACCAGATGTGTCAGAGGATACCTGCTCTGCCTGTTTTAAATATTGCATTTTTATTTTGTGTTAGTTGCCTTGGGTTGTTCTGTTCTCAGACCTTTATACCTTTTATAAATGAATAAACAAACATGATTTAACTATAGGGAACAATTCTGGAAACCTATACCTGGCTTCTTTGCATCCTTGATTCTAGCAAAATGTACCTGCCTTAAATCTTGGGCAGCTTGTTATAACAATACAGCCTATACATTCTTAACCGGCCTCCTGACTCTTTGGACCTCCGATGGCATGCCAAGTACTGGAATTTTGTATCTGGAAGCCATAATTTGAGGAAAAGGAACTGGTTTTCCCTCAGTTTCTAGGGGCAGGGACATAAAAGCTTGCTTCATACAATGCATGTATGCCAGACAGACCTCTCTTTTAGAAGCTAACAAGCGCCCAAGCTGGGCCACGCCTTCCTTGTGCCTCTGTGAATGCCGTCTGTACCAGCGCTGAATTGTCACAGCAGCCAGGTTGACCTGGTTAATGAACCTAAAAGAGCAAGAAGAGATTTAGGAGCAGTGGGTCCTGCTTTTCAGCAGTTGTGCCTAACAAAGCAGATTCTGCCAAAGGGAGGCAGACTGAGATGACATTCAAAGAGCAGGTCTTGTCCATGGCTGGAAAAAGCCTTTCCCTCTAAGCTACTAGAAAACAATGTGTTGTGCTCAGTTCAGACAGTCCAGAGGAATAAAGTTCAAGCCAGTATAAAAGGGGTCGGGCACTGCTATTATACCAGAGCTAAGAAAATTATGTGAGAGCTGACCTATCAACTGGACATCACCAAATGCACATCTGTTCAACACACTACAGGTTGAGCATCCCTTATCCGGACTGTCTGGATTTCAGACTTGTCTGGATTTTGGAATATTTGCATAAATATGATGAGACACCTTTGGGATGGGACCCAAGTCTAAACACGAAATTAATTTATGTCTCATATAAACCTTGTACACAACCTGATGATAATTTTATACAATATTTTTAATAATTTTGTGCCCCAGCATGCCTTGCGCTATGCCAGCCAGATGCTGCAAAAAGTTTTGTTTGTTTTTTAAGTCATAGCCCCCAAAATGTCTGGATTTCAGATAAGGGGTAACCAACCTGTATATCCTTTTCTGAGCTATTTTATGGCTTCCTCTCACTCTTATGCATAGCTTATCTTCTCCTCTCAGAATCTCCAACAGCTCCTTCACACTTACTGCTCAGCCTCCTCCTCTGAAACTTCCTGCCTCCGGAGAGGGTTACTACTGCTGCTGGTATTATTGTTCCGAGCCTGGATGTTGCTGCTGGAAAAGTTCTTCTGGGACTTAATGTAGCTGCTGCTCTCTGTGTCCTCATTGGAGGTGGCTTTGATTATATTGCTATGAAAGGAAGACAAGGCACCCGTCAGGAACATCCTCTGAACTGCTACACGGACCTTTAGCATGCCACACTGTTCAGTGGTTTACGGAGTGTACAGCAGGTCAGTCCTGATGCAGGACACCACCCACTTTGCAGGTTGTTGGAAACTGAGTCTCTTGGGGGAACCCTCCTTAGCCCAAGTCCACTGGCCTAGAAAAGAACTGCTCTTTGTCCATAGTCATAACATTTCGTCCTTCTCTCAACAAAAAGGGTATTTTGCAAGTGCAAAATCCCCTTTAATGTAAGGGTACATTGCTAGGATAATGAGCTCACCACAATTCTCCCAACCAGCCAATCACATCACCCAATTTCAAATAATAATTAGTATTCAGCATACAATAGAAAAAGCTTCCATTTACTCGCATCTAGCCTGGCCAGATTGGATCAGAGTCTCAGGGACTCTTAAAAATAAAAAGAGCCATGTATATTTAAATGCTGGGGGTGGAGTTCAGGAACAAGCAGGCATTCATTCTCACAGCTTTTCATGTATCTACCGTTGCCTCCTTTCTTCAAGCCAATACTACCTCCCTACAAGCCAAGCATCTGTCTTAAACTTGAAATGCAGGACAAGCTTCAATGATTAGGCCTTCTGGCCCCTCCCTACCTGTGGTGCTCACTGAAGGGATGGCTGTGACAGACACATCCAAGAACTTACTTGAGCGAGATTGTGGCCTGGTTGGAGCTCTTTGGTGTAGGAGCCTTGTCTGCAGTGGAGTAGTTGTTATGCACCATGGTGGTAACACAGTTGCCCATGGCTCCTTTGTTACTCCTCAGAGGAGAAAAGGACAATATGTTAGTATATTTTGATAATGGTTTTACACTAATATACCATCCTAACAGACAAACCACCTCAAGGCTTAGCAACTAGTCCATCTCTCACCTAGCAGATAGCCCCGTTTCTTGAATGCATTGCCTAATGGATTCTCCTGTCCCATATACTGTAAATCATCATACATGGAACTGAGGCACAAACCTTTAGGAAAAGTAGTGACCAACAAGTGTTCAAAGACAGCAAAGATCATAATGACAAAGGGTTTGAAGTATGCTGGCCAGATCTTTGTAGACCCTAATTGTCCAGAATTTCCAAGGCATCAAGAAAGGATGCAACACTCTTGCTCCACCAGTCCTTCTATCCACTCCTTTCTCCTGTCAGCAGGCCAGTGTGGGCTTACCCTGAGGAGGCCTCCAGAGGCCAAAACTCCCCCACAGGATACAATGTGCACCACGTTGGTGCAGCTGCATTGCCGCATGGGAAGTAGGATTGGGTTGCCTGTCTCTAGCAATATGCTAAGTTGTAACAGTAGATAGAAAAAAAGGGTGCAGCCCTGACTGTTTTGAGAAGTTTCTTCTTCACCCTACCTGATGCAATTCTAACTTTGAGTCATGCCTGGTATAGTAAAAATCATGCTGCTCAGAATCACATCACCAGGAAGGAAGGAAGCAAATTTAACAACCGCCCTCACCACTGCTCTCCCCAAAGCTGAGAGCAGCGAGAAGGGAGGCAGAGATAAGATTACACCTGCCAGAGAGCAAGAAATTCTCTACAGCAGGGGAAAGACCAGCTGCTGGGACAGCACCCTCCCTTGAAAGTAGGAAGCTAGCGCCTTCCTTCATGAGAGCTGGAAGGGGAAGGAAATAAGAGTTGGCAGGATGGTAGAGACAGCTTCTAGGATGCACTTGTTTCTTACTCAGGGAACCTGGAGACCTTGGATCTAAGCCTGTCTATGGCATGGCTGACTTGCTAGACTCATCTGGAGCTACTGGCTCTTTGCTTGGGGCATATGGAATTCTAAATAATTTAATAGTCAGGGGTGATGTTTAGAGCAACTTGTTTTGGGGTGAGGCTGTTGGATTCTCATTTTCAGGGTCTAAAAATGTTGAATGAGGGAGAACCTTTAATCAAACAGCTAAGCAAACTGCACAACAATGGAAAGAATTCTATGCTTTCTGTCCAAGTATTGGGCACTAACCATAAACCACAGAGGTCTGAGCAAAAGCCCCTAAAGTCTGGGTTTGTTTTTTTTTAAGGCTCCAAGTACTTGTTGAGCTAACCCACACAAATCCAGCTGTAGAAATGGAAGCTCCCCGAGTTAACAAAAACTCTGAAAGTTCTAAATCAAGACAGCTTTAAAAGAATACACAAAAAGCAATCTGCCTATGAGTCCAGATCTTTCCAGAGCTTGGCCAGGCAAGCCCAGGGGCTGCACAGCTCCATAGGCTTGGGAGTTTCCCTGTGTAAACTTGTAGGCCAATTCAGGGACTGCACAGTTCACAGGAATGTTAAAACCAATCCTGTAGGGGAGTTTGTACACTTTCTTCTGGTGTCCAAGATCTTGTTCCAATAATTCCTGTGGACAAACACACACACACAGCTCCTTACCGATTCTAGAAATAGAACCAATACAAATCCTACTGCAGCCTCTTTGCAAAGCACCCACTGGTAAAACATTAGCTTTTGATCTAAAATGTAGATAGAAAGCAAAAATTAGAAGCTAAACCTGGTTGTCAATATGCTTTCGTTACCTGTTATTGGCAGTGAAGTTGGCCGCAAGTGGCACATAGATTTCTTTTTTCCTCATGCCTGCTGGGGTTTCCCGGGTGCTAGATGGGGCAGGAAAGGTTCTGGGCTGCTCATCCTGCACAATATAACCAGAAATAAGCAGGGGAAAACATGTGTCAGCTTATATGGCAAACTTTCAGATACCACAGCCCTCTCCAAGGCATTTTAATGAGTGCCCTTATTTAATCTCAAACAGGGAATCCATTCCAGCCCCTCCATGATTCTTATCAAGAAAACAAATTGTTCTCATATCAGAAGCTGAAGTCTGTTAGGAGACAAAACCTGGGATTGGACCTATTAATGGCACTTTCAAAATGGTGACTAGCTTGTGCTGCATTTGATTTTTCAAAGTAGAACCAATGATACTTCTGGATCAGGAGTAAGTTTCATGGGCATCAATTCAGTGTGCTTCACCCATCTACCCCTGTGCTGCTGATCACTGCTAGTTCAGCATAGATAAAATACAAAAGAGCGATAGTAACACAGCACCTTCCCCATCCCCCAAACTGGCACCACCTCCTTGGAGGTACCTTTTCTCTCCCACTTTTGGTTTAGTGTTATAGAACTAGATCAGTTGTGCTGAAAGCTGCTGCTTGGTTTCAGGGCAAGGGGCTTTCCAGACGAGGATACCACCACCATGAATCTTGCTCTTAATGCTGGACCAACATTCAGTGCCTGTGGGGAGAATCTCTTCCTCTTGTCAAGAATGGGGATGGCAGTGAACTTACTGCAAAGGATAACCCTCCCAACACTATATTTAATGGCAGATGTATATTCCTGCATGCTCCTTTCTAGCACTAGTCAATTATTGCCCATGGCGCACAGCCACATCTACACAGTACACACTATTGTAATAAGTATGACACCCACAGAGAAAAAGTTATGTTTCCCCAGTGACAAAAGACTGCTGTTTGAATGCAGGGAAAATGTCATTTCTCCATGACAAACACATTAACTGGGGAAAGGTTTCAATCCTTTCCGATAACTGAGTAAGAGCTAAGCATTTATGCACACAATAAAATATGTATTTGAAAAGGCCCCAAATGTATTCATAGAAGAGTTCTCTCACTTAGCAACAGAAGATTGGAGGACCAAACCCTAGGACAAACTGATTTGAAGTCACAATGACACATGCCCTTCCTGATACTGTCATGCTCTTACCAGGATATTCCAGGTGGTTTTCTTTTCTGGGGAGACTTTGCTCAGACTTGCTAGTTTCTTTCTTCCACCTGAGCTGCTATCAAAGAAAGTCAGGAAGTCGCTATGCTGCTCTGCACTGCTGAGAAGCAAAATCACCAGATTAATCTGGAATCATGGACAGAGTAATACTTGAACCATTTCCAGAAGACATTCATCCAACCTGTTGTGCACGATTGCTGCTGCTGCTACTGCTACTACTACTAATAATAATAATCACTTGTCCCGGGTTTATTACTCAATCTGGAGAAAGACTGATGATTCCCCAGAGAGCTCTGATAGACAAACACAAGCAAACTGGGCTGTTAGGATCTATGCACTAGTCCAGGGGTTCTCAACCTGTAGTAAGGGTACCCCTAGGAGTACGTGGACTTCTTGCTGGGGGTACACCAAGCCCTGCCCCTTATCTGCCCCATCAGCAGCTAATTGTTAATTAACATGGATCTTAAATTTTAATTATTTTTGGAGCCCTTCTGTCTCTCTGATTTTGGTTTTGGGCTTATTTTTGTACTTTGGAAAATGTACTTTGGTGGGGTAAGGGAGGGAGGAGCTGATTTTGGGAAGTGTGACTTGGAGAAAAAAGATCCTTGCATGTGTGTGTCTCTCCCCCCCCCCCCCCAGTTAAATAAGACATTTTCACATTTAAAATGGTTTTAGTACTTTTTTATTTAACTATTATTACCAAATTAATTGATTAATCCAATTAGCAGTTAATTAGCAGAGGGTACTTCAGAAAATTGGACCATGATAAGGGGTACCCGGGCCTCCAAAGGTTGAGAACCCCTGCACTAGTCAGATGCTCTCTTGCTTTTCAGCAAGGAATTCTTACCTGAAGGCACCATTCACATGCTGGTTAACCTGAGTTGTGCTGTTGGATCTTCGCAAATTATTCATAGGTCTGGAGGTGCCAAAGCCTGCATCTTCCTGGGGGAAAGTACACCAACAATACTAAATATTTCATAGACATCATAGGGCTATCTTGCTTGGAACAAAAGTTATTCTGAAGTGTACAAACAAAGGTGAGAGCAAAAAGCCTCTTCTCACAAATACCAAAAGCACCCCTGTCTGCATCCATCCTACGATAAAGAAGCTAATCTAGCACCTGGACATGATAGAATACAATAGCACTACCTCTCAAAGGCTGATTAAAGGATGCATTTGGTGATGCTCCTTTAGTTGGCAGTTGTTGCATCCTTTATGTTTTTAAAACACGCACTTATAGCAGTACATACAAGAGAAAATATGCAAATGTTTATCAGCGTTCCTCAAAGCGTTCCTCACAACCCGATTTTTGATGGGTGGCGAACAACTGACCACCCGAGCCTCAACTTCCAGGTTTCCGGCTATTCACATTTTGTTGATGTGAACAGCCGGCCGCCTGAGTCTCTTTGGCCCACTCCAGACCAAGTTGCATCATGTTCTCAGCAAACAGAGGCTCGGGCAGGCAGCTATTCACGTAAAAAAAAAAAAAAAACAGCCAGCAACCCGCAAGTTTTGGTGGTGACGTGATGACATCATCACATCACCATCAAAACCTCCGGGCTGTCGATCTCCGCACTACAGGTGGGTTGCGGGCGGCAAAGATTGAGAACCACTGCACTAATACAATACAAAAATACATAGCCCATCTTAAATTTATCCGATTCATTATTAAAATTGTTTTTGTCCTCAGAATGAATCTCACAAATGCTGTACACTTCAGAATAACTTGAACTATACAATTAAACTGAATCCTGCCCTCTCTAGATAGAATACCGTATCTTAACTTTAAAGCCACCTTGACTGTTTGGACCTATAGAAAAAGGATTGATGGAAAACTAGCAGTCTCTGTACAGCTCAGCTCCAAAGATCTAGCTTGAATATACACCTCTTTCATTTCTTCCTCAGCAGCAATTATATATCATGTAGATTTCCTACATGTAGCAGAAGAGTCCGATGACATCTTACAATTCCCTTATGGAGGGCCAAATAGCCACAATGCACTATATACAGTCTTCCACGCCCACATAGCCCAGATGTTCATCGCCTGTAGAAAGTAAATGGCCGAGTCTCAGTACACCTCTGTGATTCAGTACAATGTCTTCCAAGTTCCCTTGGTTTCTAGGCAAACACACACAGAAAGTCCTCTATGGAGAGATGCTGCCATTTTGTAGCATTCCCAAGTTTAAAGTTTCTTCTGTTATAAATGGTAACAATCTTTCTTGGGTTACTCTCACATGGTAACAAAATAATAAAGCATGCATAGCACAGAAAACCAAATTACAGGCTGATGCTTAAACAAAAATATATTTACCAGGAGCATACTGAAAAGCAGCAAATATTTCACCCCTCCCCCAGTACTCACTAGAATATTCCTCTTCGGTTTGTTTTCTGTGATGACAGAGATGGAGCGAGCAATGTGCTTGCCTGGGGAGGCACTGCTTGGGCGCTGCAGCACTTGCATTGACAGACCAGTAAGGCTGAGATCCACAGCATTGGCACCAGCACCCTGGAAAGAGGAGCTGCTACCACGGGCACTCTTCATTGTAAGCTGGAGAACAAGGAAGGCTCCTGTAGCAGAGGGGACAGGAAAAAAAAATGACATTACGAGCAAAAATAGCGAGTGACCCTGGCTTTATTGCACGTCTGTCCTGAAATGCAGAAATTCCAGCATGGTACCTAGCAGGGATGGGGACTCGAGTCAAATGACTCGACTCGCAAGTGTGACTTAGCCACTTTTTCCCTGACTCATACTCGCACTCTTACTCGTGACCCACTGACTCGCACTCATACTCGTGACCCACGGGACTCGCACTCGTGGGGGTAACGACTTGCCATTTCCAAGTCATTTTCCAAGTCATAGGGGAAGCCAAGTGGGTGCTTTAAAAGCCTCAGAGGTCCCCACACACACACACCCCACACACAAACACACCCCATTTTCAGGGAAAAAAGCCATTTTCCCCAAAGTGACTCGACTCGTGACTCGTGGTTTCTGGCCTTACTCGTACTCGACTTGCACTCGTGCAAAAATTACTCGCACTTGACTCGTACTTGCCCCAAAATTTTGGCACTGACTCGCACTCGGACTCGTGCAAAAATGACTCGTACTTGCACTCGCACCCGCGACCTAGTTACTTAGATACATCCCTGGTACCTAGGGCCTCCATTGGATTTCTGAGGATCCTAGCTGCTTAAAAATAAACACAAAAATCTTGCAAATATTAAAAATGAAAATAACCAACAAGTTTGAGAATATAAGGGCTCTGAAGCCAGTCTTCCAGGGACTAGGGCAGTGGTTCCCAGCCAGAGGAGCCGTGGTGTGCCACAGAATCATCTCGGAAAACAGTGCAATGCCAATTGGCAGGCATCAACACAATGTAATGGGGAGCTGCGGCCGATGGTTGTCAATGGTCAAGGGAGCCACAGTCGAAATGTTTGGGAAACACTGGACTAGGGTATGGAACCTTCCATCGCGCTTCATGCTTGTCAGTGATCTCTATCCCCTCCTCTAGGAGCGTTTGTTCTAATTGTAAGAAATATTATATCCGCCTTTTGTAAAAAGAGAAGGCATTTGCTACATATAAATAAAAATCAGACTGCCTTTTAAAAGAACACTTTAGCTAAACCCCTTGATACAGTTGCTCATCATACAAGGAATGAAGACAGAAGATCTTGGTGAAAAGTTTTACTGTCTGAAGAAACCAAACTGTGCATGCAACTCAACCATCCTCATCCTTGCTAAATCTAAATCTATGGGGGAATAATTCTATAGATTACAATGTCCCCAGCTCATCTTTCCAAATAAAAGTGGCTGAAATTCTGGATACACAACTTATGTCGGCCTCAGAAATTCCATACTATAATATTACGTCTTTTGGGTTAAAGGAAATAGAGAAGGCTCCTGCAAGCACATGTTTTAGAATACATGTTATCAGTTGCTTGTATTATCACAGACAGTACTAGAAGGTGCCAGTGGCACTACTTCATTCCACATAGCACTCAATCATAAAAAATGCACACATTGAGGAATCGCCATTTCCATGCAATTTGATTTTGTAGCCCAAGTGCTTGGCAACTTATTTGGTGCAACAGAAGCACTTATTGAGTAATCATCATCTGGATTGTATGCAACAACAATAGCTGTACATTCCTAGTGAAAAACCCATATTATCTACAATATCTAGGGGTCAAAACCAGATGATATGCTGGAGACATCGGAACCATCTCCTAGAGCAGGATTTCTCAAAGTGTGGTTTGTGACCCACGTGGTAGGTTGTGACCCGAGGCGGAGGTGGGTCGTGAGTTGGGCCCACCTGCCTGCCCTTGCCCGTCCTTGCCAAACTGGAGCCAAACAGAAGCAATCAGAACCCACTTCCAGGTCCAAACCCACCTCCTGGCACTGCTCCCTTGCCTCTCTGGCCCAGGGACAGCCTCTGTGGGCCTCTGTGGGCCTCGAAAGGTCTCTGGAAGTGACCTGGAGGTCACTTCCAGTTTTGCCGATGCGACTTTTGGTTGCATTGGAAGGCCTTTCTGAGGCCTGCAGAGGTTGCCCCCGGGCTGGAGCAACAAGGGAGCAATGCCAGGTGGTGGGTCGCGAGCCACCCCCAGAGGAGAGAGGTGGGTTGCGGCCCCAGCAGGTTTGAGAACCGCTGTCCTAGAGAAAAATACAGGATTCCATGCGATTGTTTTCCTGCAGTAAGAAAATCTGTTTGGAGAAGGTGTTTTTAAATAGACAAAATGGGATGGACCCACATGCACATTATTATGCAGTTCCTTCCTCCAGCCTTCTCCTAAAACTGGCAAACTCCCATAGCTGTTTTTTTAGCTATAAAAAAGAAAGATGGGAGACTGTGCATTGCCTGCATTTCATCTGGCTTGCCCAATTGTTCCAATGTTGAACAGGCTGTCCTAATTTTACAGGAAATCACCTTTGTGCTTCAAAATATCTAATCAGGATACCACATGTTGGAAAAAGATGCACTGTTTCATCCTCCCTCATCCACCCACAACGTTTTTCATTTGATAACTCCAATCCCTGCCTATGTCAATTGCATAGAACAGGGGTTCTCAACCAGTGGTATGTGTACCACCAGTGGTACTTTTGAGTGCCTCTGGAGGTACTCAGACCACCAGGCCCCCCGAACCCCGTCGAGACACCCCAAACCCCATGAAAACATGACACTTTTGGCACTGCGTTTTTGCTCCCAAGAGGCTCCTGCCTTTGGCTGAGCCACTCGGGAGCAAAGAAAACAGCCCACCTCGTCTCTTACCTGCCTCTTGTGCGACATCCAGTGTCATCCTGCGCCGAAAACTGGGTCAAAAACCCAGAAGCAGCAATGATGTAATCGCCGCTTGTTTCCGATGGTACTTGGCGCAGCGGCAGCCATGTCGGTGGTACGCTGCACCAAGTACGTTGAGAACCCCGGCATAGAGCTTACAGTCTTTCAGAAAAGGATATGGCAGAAGGGACTGAAAGGCCAAGCTTAAGGCTATGCATTCTTCCACTCTGAAGGCCAAACAGGTACATAATTCAAGTTATTGTAGTTTAGCCTACAATAAGCTCCCACTTTCCAAATCTAAGCTCCCACTCTCCAAATCTTCTGGCAAGTTCAGCTATTCTGGAATATTGTTTTAATTCTATAAAAAAGCACTACTTATTCTATGGAGAGGTTACCCTTGCTTTTTCTCCTGAACTGCAACTACTTGTCTACACACACTGCAAACAGATGATACAGGAGGCCAAGCAAGACTTTGAGGAACGTATGGCAGGCAACATAAAAGGGAATAACAAAAGCTTCTTCAAATATGTTAGAAGCAGGAAACCTGCCAGGGAAACGGTTGGTCTGCTGGATGGTGAGGGAGAGAAAGGGGTGATAAAAGGGGACTTGGAGACTGCAGAGAAATTAAACGAGTTCTTTGCATCTGTCTTCACGGCAGAAGACCTCGGGCAAATACCGCTGCCTGAACGGCTTCCCCTGACTAAAGAATTAAGTCAAATAGAGGTTAAAAGAGAAGACGTCTCAGACTTAATTGACAACATAAAGATCAATAAATCACCAGGCCCGGATGGCATCCACCCAAGAGTTCTGAAGGAACTCAAGAATGAAGTTGCTAACCTCTTGACCAAAATATGCAACTTGTTCCTTAAAACGGCCACTGTGCCAGAGGATTGGAGGATAGCTAATGTCACGCCAATCTTTAAAAAAGGAAGGAGGGGGGACCCGTGAGCCTAACATCTGTTCCAGGGAAGATGGTGGAAAGTCTCATTAAGGATAAAATCTTAAAACACATAGAAGAACAAGCTTTGCTGAGGGAGAGTCAACATGGCTCCTGCAAGGGGAAGTCTTGCCTCACAAACCTGTTAGAATTTTTTGAAAAGGTCAACAGGCATGTGGATGCGAGCGAACCCGTGGATTATATATCTGGATTTTCAGAAGGCGTTTGACACAGTCCCTCATGAAAGGCTCCTGAGAAAACTCCACAGTCAGGGAATAAGAGGGCAGGTCCTCTTGTGGATTAGGAACTGGTTGAAGACCAGGAAACAGCGAGTGGGAGTCAATGGGCAATTTTCACAATGGCGAGGGGTGAAAAGCGGTGTGCCCTAAGGATCGGTCTTGGGACCGGTGCTTTTCAACTTATTCATAAATGACCTGGAGTTGGGGATAAGCAGCGAGGTGGCCAAGTTTGCGGATGACACTAAACTTTTCCGGGTGGTGAAGACCAGCAGGGATTGTGAAGAGCTCCAGAAGGATCTCTCCAAACTGGGAGAATGGGCAGCAAAATGGCAGATGCGCTTCAATGTAAGTAAGTGCAAAGTGATGCACATTGGGGCAAGAAACCAAAATTTCACATATACGCTAATGGGTTCTGAATTTCTGATGAATCAAGAGAGAGATCTTGGGGTGCTGGCGGACAGGTCGATGAAAGTGTCGACCCAGTGTGCGGCGGCTGTGAAGAAGGCCAATTCCATGCTCGGGATCATTAAAAAAGGGATTGAGAATAAAACGGCCAATATCATTCTGCCTTTGTACAAATCGATGGTAAGGCCACAACTGGAGTATTGTGTCCAGTTCTGGTCACCACACCTCAAAAAGGATATAGTTGAATTGGAAAAGGTGCAGAAAAGAGCCACCAGAATGATTCGTGGATCGGCTGGAGCACCTCCCTTATGAGGAAAGGCTACAGCATTTGGGGCTTTTCAGTCTAGAAAAAAGGCACCTGAGGGGAGACATGATTGAGACGTATAAAATTATGCATGGGATGGAGAGAATGGACAGAGGGAAATTCTTCTCCCTCTCGCACAACACCAGAACCAGGGGACATGCACTAAAATTGAATGGAGGCAGAGTTAGAACGGACGAAAGAAAATATTTCTTTACCCAGCGTGTAATTCATCTGTGGAACTCCTTGCCACAGGAGGTGGTGATGGCACCTGGCCTAGATGCCTTTAAAAGGGGTTTGGACAGATTCATGGAGGAAAAGACAGGTTACAGGTTACAAGCCATAAGCAACCTCCTGGTTTTAGAAGTAGGTTCTCTCTGTGCCAGGTGCAGGGGAGTGGCAGCAAGAAGCAGGTTATCTTGTTGGCTGTGTGCTCCGAGGCATCTGGTGGGGCCACTGTGTGATACAGGAAGCTGGACTAGATGGGCCTTTGGCCTGATCCAGCAGGGCTCTTCTTATGTACACTCCCCTACAAGCACTCTCGCTTGCAAATATCTTGGCCCAAGAAAGATAAACAAGAAACTCTCCGTGGAAACCATAGACGGTCTCACCACAGTAATACCAGAGATGCCAGTAACTAGGCAGCACATAGTTATTTTATCAAAGAGTCACATAGTTGATCACAAAAAACTCTTCCCTGGAGTCAAGGCAGCAGTTAGAACACAATGACAACTGCAAAACTACAGATGGGGTTACATAAATTCAGTGTCATATGACAAACCAGGAAGATGAAAAAATCACAAAAAGACACAAAGCACACCCCTATTTTCACTTAAAGACAAACTAAATATAACATTAAACACATTACTATGTAACTAGAGTCTTACATTCACTTCTATGCAGCAGCTACATAAAGCCATGGTTCAGATCAGGACCACAGCACAGAGGTAAAGGCTATGTAACTCTGAAAATGCCATTTGCTACAATGGCACTTCCAGGGTTAAGCAGAAACTTTGAGGGTGTAATTTTCCATAAGAAAACAACATAGAGGTAAATAAATACCAGTACCTCTGTACCGTGATCCCAATCCAAATTGTGGCCCATACAGTTGCTACACTGAAGTAAAATCAAGCCCCTACCTAGACAGTAATGTCTTTAACATCACATGTAGTTTGGCCCTTAGTTAGTGCACTGACATGGCGGAGGCACCACCATCTCTTCATTCATTTGGTGCCCTCTCTGCTGAACTTTTGAACTGGTTCAAAGATTAGGTTTCTGGCAAAGTTCTATTGCAGGCTTGTACCCTCACCTAGAAGACTCTTCCATCTCCTTAATGTGATTCTATTTTGAGCATCTTTTGTAAGCTGCTTTGACAGCCTTTTCAGGCTATAATGTGGAAAGTAAGTTTTTAAAATACACTAGGTAAATAAACTTTGGAGAAACAGAAGTGAATGCAAAGGTTTGTATGTAAAAACTGCACAACTATACAAATTATAGAAAGTGAACATGATGTGCAAATGTTTGTACTGTCTGAATATTCTTTACAAAGAAACTTTAAAGGGGAACTTGTATTCTTAGTTCAAATCTCATCTCATGGCTGATTTAGGTGTGTATGTACTTGTGTTTCACAGTCTTCATGAAGCTGTACCACCTCCAAATGTTTGTGGAGATGACTTGTTTGAAAGAACCCCCGCATCAAAATCATATTAAGGCCAAGTTCATCACTTCTCTCCACACTGAAAGGTTTGAACTTTTGTAATCAGTAATGTAGTAGCAGATTACAGTCTTCCCTCCTTAGTATGAACAGGAACCTGACTTAATTTCATTTTCCTTCCGTTTCTTGTCTCATTTTGGATTGTAAAAAATTAACTATTTCTTAAGCTCTATAGAGATTTTAAAATGTGGTTACTATTGTGCCTGTCTATTGTATTATTATTCAGTTTTTAATTAAAAATTATTACTACATGTTGTCTGACTCTCAGTACCTTCATAAGTAGCAATAGCCTTTCCAAGGCTTGCCACTAATTAATTAACAGGAAAGCCAAATTTCAAAAAGGGGTCCCTCAAAGTGATCAAATCCGATTTCAGGGATTATATTTATCTTGTAGCAAAGCACTGATGTAATGTTCCAATGATACCACTTATTTGTGTATGCTGGTTGTACAGACATTTAACAATTTGGGCATATTTTATGCTTATTGAAACAGAAACAAGGAGTGAAACAGAAACAAGGAGTTTTCAAACACATATAGGGCTGCGGTGGAGGGACCAAACCTCGAGCTCCCTTGGCATATAACAACAACACTTGTGCCTCAGAACACTTAAGTATTTTTTTCAAGTTACCAGATCTACATCTCTTAAGAACTACTTACTACCTTTTGTGAGCAGTCACATATTACAAGAGACTAAGCACTAGCCTCTTCAAAAAGGGTGACATTTCTAATCACATCTTGAAGGCTTCCAAGTGGCATGAATGATGCACCATGTTAAACAATTAGTATCATTTCTTTTTGGCAACATCCAAACTAGCCCATAGCAATTTCTTAACAGCAGAGACTAGCTCACAGAAGGGATACCAGAGAAAAATAAAAATGGGAGTAGTTCTTACCTCTCTCAGTTGCCCACAAGACTAGAAAGGGGGCAGGGAGGAACACAGTTGCTTATTTCACCAGATTTCTCTATGCCCTGGAATGGAAAGGCATTCCAAGATAAGACTGCCCCAAATCAAGGCAACTAGTGCTTTCCCAACAGCTGCAATGATGCAGCTACAATATATTGCTGCCACTTTCCTCAGCCTTAAGCCATGGGGCTCTGCAATGGCTGAATTGGTACACAGGGTTAGATGACTGCTGAAGGAGAAGGTCTTAGCAATAGCATTATGCCAACGTGCAGCTGCCTGAAAAGAGTAGACACGAACTGGGGAAGCTGGTGCCCCCCATATATCACAACTAGTCTCAAGGGGGAAATCTAGGAACAATGTAGGGGGCTTTTTGCCCTCTCCTCCTTTCCCCACCCCCACTTACCTCAGACAGGTGCCCACAATAGGAACCTCCTTCCCACCCTTGCCCCCTCCTTGAGGTGTTCAGACGACGAGAGAGCCCCTGTCGTGCACTCTGGACTGCAGCCGAGGCCTACCGCCGGGCAGGAAGCGGGGGGATTTTTCTGTCTACCCCAGACCCACGTTTCAATCAGGGGCCCACTTTGCGCCCCAGCTTTGTTCCCAGTGGCCTAACCCTCCGCCGGGGTCATTCTTCTCTCTACCTCAGTCAGACCAGACGGACACCCCCACCCGCCAAAGGCATCATGGGAAATTCTCGCTCCCCCCTCGTCCCCTATTGCGCCTGCATCCGCGCCTCCCAACCGCGCCAAGAGACGGGCGGGGGGAGGAGAGCGCCGCTAGCAACCAGCAGTCACTGCCCAGACTCACGCTAACCTAGTGTGGAGGGGAGGAGCAGGAGAGCGGCCCGCCTCCCCTCTGCGACGTTATTGGCCAGTGTTGGGAGAGGCCAATTCCTGACCGGCTTATCCTGTTGTCCTTCTGTCGACGGGCTAGGTTGACAGTGCAAGGGAAAAAGAAAGACGTGTGCAGGCGGTGAGCGCAGGGAACGGAGCGGGTCCCAGTCAGCTTGTTGCACCACGAGCCCGGCGATCTGTCTCTGACGGACACCACCACGGGTTCCCTGCGAGCGAGCACCTCGGCCACCTTCCTATACGCTGGGTAGTAATGCTGCTTTTTCAAACTGGGCTTAGATTCGTTGGTTAGGGGCAACTGCTGGTTAACTTGCAGCGCTCCTGTTGTTCTGTCGCTTGTTGTTGGAGCGAAGAGCTCTTGTTGCTTTAACGGAGACCCGCTGCAGCCAGCCGGACACGCTTGCTTGTTGCTGGTCCACTCGGTGGAAACGATCATGCAAGCACAGTTGAACTAGAAGAGCAAGGCAATTCGCACAGCTGACTTTAGGAGGAAGGAGGCACACACGGTGTTTAGGAATTTTCCGGAGAAAATTCCTGTGATTGCTGTTTCCCCCTTATT
The DNA here is from genome assembly GCA_026170595.1 of Plestiodon gilberti rubricaudatus. Lineage (NCBI taxonomy): Eukaryota > Metazoa > Chordata > Lepidosauria > Squamata > Scincidae > Plestiodon > Plestiodon gilberti. The sequence continues at coordinate 149,567,389 of JANXHW010000002.1, read as the reverse complement.
TATTTATTTTAAAAAAAATTATACCCCGCCTTTTCCTATGCCGAAGGCAAATGCCCAAGGCGGCTTACAATCGTGGTCATGGAGTATTGAGGAGGGGGTGATCTCTTGGTTGAGTCCGTAATTGAGGGAACTGGAATGGACCCTACACATTCCATTCTGTAGGATTCAGTTGTTGCTTTCTATTTCAGGATGGCCTTAGCCAGATTCTCTGCCTGTCCTGTCGGATACACTACAGAGCATCGTGCTATGCTGGCTGGTGACTTTCTTAAAATACATAGAGCTGGCCAAAGCATAGACCCAGACTGCTCTTGTAAACATGAGCGCCGTAGTGCATGATCTTGGAAGGCTTCGTTATTTACTCAACCAAAGTCTTTTTACAATGGTTACTGACTGGGATTTCTTGATCCTCAGGCAATATGCCATGCGTTTATGACAGAGGCATGATGATCGATGCTTTCCATAGCCTAGAGTTGACATACAGCAAAAACCTGTCAGCCACTAGGCTGGAACTGTATTTTATTTATTTATTTTTCACATTTTTATACCACCCTTCCTCCAAGGAGCTCAGAGCGCTGTACATATTTGTGTGGGTGAGTGGGGATTTGAACCTGGATCTTCCAGGTCTAAGTCCAACTCCCAAACCACTACACCATCCTGGCTAACCATGGTAAATGTATAGCTATGGTATGGGTAAAATAACCACAAATTGTGAAACATAGGTTCTGTATTCAATCCAGTGTAGCAGTGTTGTGCAGGGAAAAATAGATGACAGCTGCAAAGGAGAACATCAAGTCACAGAAATATTAGATATCTATTAGCCTAGTTTTCAGTCCAGTGGTAAATCTGTGTCTTTGCTGTACCACTTCAAGCTACAAGTGGGGCTTGCCTTACTGAATGTTTCTCCATACTAACAATTCTCATCATTTGGAAAACTAAATGTCAGAGGAGGAAGGATTCTGAAATACTAGCTTTTTTGTGTGGGGAACTAGGCTCCTGTAAGTATAGTTGTGTGTACCACAGCGCAATCCTGCCTAAGTATCCGGTGGGCCGCCCACCGGATCCTATACCCGTTCCGGGATTGACCTGGAGGTCTACTTGGGGGAAGGGGACTTCGTCCCCTTCCCCCGGTGTAATACAAGGAGGCCCCAATGGGCCTCCTCAGATTTCTGCCAGCTATTTAGCTGGCACAAGTTTGAGGAGGCCATGTAACGGCCATGCCGGCCTGGGAACAGGACGTGGATATGGCAGCTGCCATCCCCGCCCCCCCCAGGCCGGCTCAGCCAATGGCCCCCCTCTCTTACTGCCCCCGCATCTGCCGGTGCCGCACTTACCTTCTCCAGTGACCACAGGGACTATCTGGCGGCAGAGTGTGGGCGGGCCGGCCTCCTTGCTGGCCGCCCTTACTCTAGAGCAGGTGTTTCCAACCTGTGGTAAGCGAGACGCTGTCCCTTATCAGCTGCTGTGATCAGCAGCTCATAAGAGACAGCGGCTAAAGTGGATTTTTTCTGGGTTGTGGCGCGGGTGGGTGTCCACCCATGCCGCAACCCAGAAAATGTCCCCGAGATGTCTCCGGTAGCTCCTCCTACCTGTTCTCCTGGGCGCTGCCATCTTGGATCTCACGAAATCTCGCGAGATCCAAGATGGTGGCACCCAATCCTATTTCGTGAGATCCAAGATGGCGGCACCCAGGAGAACAGGTAGGAACGAGCTACCAGGGACATCTCGGGGACATTTTTCCCAGGTTGTGGCGCGGGCAGGGCAGGCAAGTCCTCCCGCTTGCACCGCAACCCAGAGGGAAAGGCTACAGCCCTGCCAAATCAGCAGGGCTGTAGCCTTTTTTTCCAGGTTGTGGCGCTGGCGGGTCTTCCTGTTCATGCCGTAACCCAGAGGGAAAGGGTTGTGGGAGGGTACGCGGACCTCCAAAGGTCTGGGGGTATGCGGGGCACCGGAGGCCCACGTAGGGGGTATGCGGGCCTCCGAAGATTGGGAACCCCTGCTCTAGAGTCGTTGCAAATGTGCTCTGCCGTTTGAGAGTTTCACTGGATTGCGCTATTCTGGATTGTGGATTGCGCTATCAGTTATACTTCTTTACGATATTTTAATTCTAGCTAGGTACCAGACTCACAAGAATGTAAGACTCCTGCTTGCGTCAGGAAAGCCAATTGATTTTGTATCAGGGCTAAATTAAGGCTGATGATGACCACTTCAAGTACAATGACCACTCTCCAGATTCAGAGTCAAGGTACTTAATGGGAAGCTCATATAGCTTAAGTGAACCTCATTCTCTTTATTTATGTATTTAAAATATTTCTCTCACCTTTCTCCCCTCCCCCATTGAGAGATGCCCAAGGCAGCTTACACTATTCAATTATACTAACATATAATATATTACTAGATAGACTGACCTTTATTGGCACAAAAACAAGACAAAACACAAATACAGAACAGAAGCCAACTATCAAAAAAAAGCGTTGAATGTGCATATAGACAAGCAAATTACAGAAGGAAATTGCTAAAAGTCTAAAAGGTCTATTACAACTGAAATACTAAAATCTAGTTAAAAATTTCTGCTCCACTGATAAAAGAAATTTTGCTACGCTCTGGAGAACTTCTGGGGCGGCCCTCACTAAGGAGGAAAACCAATTTTACTGAGTCAGAACCAGGTTTATTTTTCAAGATAGGGGCCAAGTAGATATTCCGAGATATCTCATGAAGAGGACAGTCAAAAACAATATGGGATAGCGTCTCCACCACGTCTGGGGCACAAAGGCAACAACTGTCAGTGAATGGGATCTTGCGGTATCTTCCCAGGGTGACTTGGGAAGGAGTGACATTAAATCTGGCACTAGATACTGCCCGTCGTTCCTTCAGGTCTGTTAGGGGGATGGCTGGCCAAAGATAACGAAATATGGAAATAGAGGGAGGAGCAGACCTTAGAAGCCAAGGAGTGGAGAGTTTGGACTTCAATGTCAGTCAGTCTCTGGATATTACTAATATATTAGTAGGCTGGGCCATGAAGGGCTCTTACAGCACAGTTCTATGCATGTCTTCTCAGAAGTAAGTCCCACTTTGTTCAATTGGGCTTACTCCCAGGAAAGTGTGTATAGGGTTGCAGCCTTAATGATATAAAATAAAAATACCAATATCTCTATCCAAAAATGCAGTATCCATCAAAGCCCACTTCAGAGCCATATATCATACGGCACTCAATGTGTATGCATTCATGGAGCTGTAGAAAACCTTTTGTTTTGGTCCAATTTTGCACTGCCAGTACAGCAAGCACAGCTGATGTTTTACCTGCTGCACTGTGGTTCAAAAAGCAGCAATCATATATGAATTCCCAAAACAAGTGGAAGAGGTATCCATCCATTTAATCCATTCTGTTTTGGGTACCTACTGAGAAGAGCTGAACATACTATTAAAGATGGACCTAGTGTCTTCTTTTGGTTGTAGTCTGTAGTCACTTGTACCACATTATACAGAACTGCAGCCCAATCCTATGCAAGAGTTTAGTGTGTTTAAGTCTACTGATTTCATTGGGTTTAAAGGGTATCCAACAAAGCATACGTTCACTATGTTTCTTGTCAAACTCAGCGTAGTAGTTTTATTTTTATTGGTTAAAAGACACTGTAGTGTTCATTAACAAAAATTGCATCTTATGAGTACCCCTACTTTAATCAAAGGAACAGCTGTGACAAATAGGAACAGTTACAGCATTCTTAGGAGCAAAAGATTGCAAACAGAAGACAACGATCAAAATGGGGATCATATTGCAAAATCACTAGGAGCCTAGACAAAGGACAGGATACAGTTGGGATGAAAAGGTCTAGACTATCAGAGACATTGCTAGATCAAGTTGCACAGAGGGAATATTAAGGCTGCAATTCAATACACAGTTATTTGGAAGTAAGCTCTACTTCTGAGTAAATATGGATAAGATCAGGTTGCATCTTGTCTGTTTCTTGCTTGCCTCAAAGCAGGATGACCAATGGAAACGAGGGTCCTGAACTAGGAAATAGTATATTTCAGACAGATACAGCATACCACAGTAAATAACAGGCCAGCATCTGGCATTCACAGTCCCACTTCAGCCTTGTTGTGAAGGGGGTGTTGGGAAGGATTTTGTCTCTCACACACGTACACACAGAGTCATCAAATCTCTTTCCAAATAATCTGCAGCACAACAGGGCCAGAATCAGGTGTGCTCTCTGATGGAAAAGTATGCTTTTTAAAGACTGTAAACTTCAGCATCAAAGGTAAAGGGAAATGAATCTTCATCACATTCATACAGCAGAACAAAGACACCTTTACTGCTTCTCATATTGATTCAGACTTGCCTGGCATGCTCAAATAGTCGTGTTTCCTAAAGCAGCGTTGCTTCTGACTGGAAACAAGTCTTTACTGATAAAGTAAACAAAGGAGCCTTGCTAAAATCATTCCAGTTGGAGCAGGCACCATGCAAGACACAGTGCAAGCCTACACATGACTACTCAGAAGTAAGCCCAATTAAATTAAAATAGGACCTGTTTCCAGGAAAATGTGTATGAGATTGCAGCCTTAGTTCACTATCCTACACGTTGTAGTGGCGAGGTGGTTATTATTAAAAGGTTTTTATTGATGCTGCGATTAACTAGCAAATAGCAACAAAGTACCCCCCATTCCCATATATTCCCCATCCACAGCAACTCATTGAATGAAGAGGGAAGAAAAATCTAGAAGGCTGGAGAGAGAGAGAGAGAGAGGTCATCTAAGTTGGGAAAGGAAAACGCTGGCTGGGATTGGAACTGGTGACATGGGAAAAAGATGGGACGGGGGGGGGGGGGAGAACCTGGCAAATTGGAAGCCAGGAAGCATAAGAGGCGAGATATTTGATGCATTAGTGTCCAAAGAGATACAGAAAGTTCTGGAAATACAGAGGTGGTTTCCAGTTGTAGGCAGTTTCTTCTTTAGCACAGAGATAAAGCATGCCCTTGACCCAGTGGTCCGCAGAGACATTCAAAGTTTCCAATACTGTAAAATGACCTCCAGCTACTAATATAGCTCTTGTCAAGCCAGAGCACTTGATGCTTTCATTGTTAAATGAACATTTTAAGGAAGCAGACAAAGGGTAATCCTGGCCTCTGTATAGATTAGAAAGCTTTAAAGAGGAGTCTGTATACTAACAGGGTAGTCCATTTCTGACATACTGTTCTGAAATCTAAGGGCCTTCATTCCAGACACTTGCTTTCTCTTGGGAGGCTACACAGCTCCTACTAATCCACTTATGCGATCTCACCCCAGCTAGAGCTTAGGCAACACTGTCTCAGACAACTAGCCATGGCTGCTGGGAAACGGTGATTCTTAACCCAGCAGGCAGAACTATCACATCACTTAGGTCTGGGTGAAGGGTGGTTGAATTAATGTTGTAGCTGTCTACTAGAAGATGTCAGGAAGATATCGCTAGTGTCCATTTAAATTGCTTACCAGCATTTTGGCCAAGGCTCTTTTTAAGAGGTGTAGGCCAGAGTTTCCCAACCTGTGGTACGCATACCATTAGTGGTATGCGTATTGCTGTTTGGTGGTATGCTGGCACTCGGGTGGTAAGATGGTGGCCGCGCTGGAGCCCTGAAATGATGGTAAGTGGTCCCGGCCGGCCAGCTGGCAAAGCTCGAGTGCACTGGTTTCCCGCACTGGGAAATGGCCTCCCGCTCACCCTGACCCTCCTTACTATCATTTTCAGGGCTTCATCGTGGTCGAAAACCCAGAAGTAGTGATGACGTCATTACTTCCAGTGGTACATGGCATGACAGTGGCCCCGGAGGTGGTACACCATGCTGAAAAGGTTGGGAACCACTGGTATAGGCCGTTCTGAGGGAGGATGACCTAAACAGCTTACCATACCATACTAGCAGTTGTATGTTTATGGTCTATCCATTTCTGTTTCCAGTACTGGCCATTATTAATTCTGGTGGCAGGGAGTTCTCTAGGCAGGGGCTAGTTTGAACCAGTTCTCAGCAGAGCATGCCCCAATACCAATTTTAAGTGACACAGCCCAGTCCTGAACATGTAAAGAAGTGCTGGGTGCTGTGCATTCCCTTCAGCACTGACTAGCCACAGAGTCTCCACCAAACAAGGATGAGGGGGAAAGGCTACCATAGCCATGGTGGGTTTCATTTTCAGACAGATTTGAGCCCTACTATCTTTTGCTAGAAAGCAACCACCACCTATGGGTTAAATTTGGGACTATGTAGGAAAAAATATATTTTGCTTCTTTTAAACATACTGCATTTCATTAGTTGTCGTCTAGTGTAGGGCAATGGTTTTCAACCAGTGGTAGACACATCATTTGACAACCCGTAACGCAGCACTGGTTGAAAAGCACTGGTCTAGGGTAAGAAATAAACAGTACAAGCCTATGCATGTCTGCCCAGAAGCAAGTCCCACTGTGTTCACTGGAGTTTACTCCCAGGAAAGTGTGTATACTATATACATTTACCTGAGAGTAAGCCCATTAAACATAGTGGGGCTTACTTCTGAGTAAACTTGCACAGGCGTGCGCTGTAATACTTAACATTTGTATATTATATTTGTGTACTATACTGCTTTTCAACAAAAAAAGTTCACAAAGCGGTTTACAGACAAAATCAAATAACTAAATGGCTCCCTGTCCCAAAGGGGCTCACAAGCTAAAAAGATGCAGAAGAACACAAGCAAATAGCCAGTAGAAAAGACACTGGGCTGGGATGAAGAGGGACAGTTACTCTCCCCCTGCTAATATAAGAGCAGCAGCACCACTTGAGAAAGTGCCTCTTTGTCCAGGTAACAGGGTTAGGGTAGAACACTTTTGAGTGTTCAAAGCACTTCACATGTATTATCTTGCTGCAATCCTTATGACAAGCCTGTAAGACAAGTTAATATTATCACCCCCATATTGCAGATGACAAGGCTTCCCTCTAGTTAGGGCATGGCATTGGCAAAATTCAAACCAGGGACTATAGCTCTTACAGCGCACTCCTATGCATGTTTACCTGAAAGTAAGTCCCTTTGATTGCAGTGGGACTTAGTGCTAGTTAAGTCAGTATAGTATTGTAGCTTTAGCCACTATGCTACATACAGCTGTTATTTTCTATCAGAACTATCTCCTAACAGTATGTTCCAACCTGTTCATAATAGCAGTACTTCTTTCATTCATTCTCCACAGTCATCTGTTGTCCTCCATGCAGGAGACTTCATCACTTGAAAACATTAAAATAAGGGAAGATATTCCATACCCTTTAAGGTTTTTGTTGTTTCCTAATAATGCTTCCAGCGGTACAGATTCCATCCCAGTAATACCATACATGATATGATAGGACGGTGAACCTGCACTGATGACACAACATATAAAACATGCCACATATCAAATCAGACCACTGCTCTAGTTCTGTATTGTCTACTCTATTCCAACTGGAGAATCATGGAAAGCTCTATGGTTCAAAGATTAAACCAATGCAAGTAAGCTCTACCCCATACTGTACAAATTTTCTGGTGGTTTGTATGTTCAAAATCCCATTCACATTTGGATTCTAACAGCAACTTAGGTACACTTCTAGTGAATGCCCATCCTATGTACATTCAAGCATCAGTGGAATCTGACAGCTCAGGAAACCACCCATAACCATAGTACAGTGGGATGAGAGGTTTCTGTACAGTTACCCTGAATGTAGGTTTAAGGATGGCAAGTGGTGACTGTGAAAGTTACCCTGACTGTTGGCTTTCTTTCACAGACCAAGTCAATGGAAACAGAAACACACAGGTGTGGCGACTATCCTTTTAGGCCTTCTGATTTCTTGTATTCAGAATCCCAAAGTAAAAGGATTGTGTGGGATAAATCAAGACAGAAACTGAGCAACACAATCGACAGGACACAGGGAGCACAATTTTAAAGTAAAGGGGGGATAGTTCTATCACTTCTGCAACAAATCAGCCAAATTGCATTATTCTCTGAAAATAGGTGCGGTTGCTATTGTAGTGTGCTTTTTATGTTCAATCAGAAACATTTCCAACAATCAAATTAAAAGGCAGTATTGGGGATTTAAGTCTTTCCTTGCAGACGGTCCAACATATTTTGAGCTGTAGTGGGGGAGGTGTAGTTGGTCACCCCCTTTCTGGGAATGAATGACATCATCAACAAAAGAAAAGCAAATCTGACAAGCAGCTGAGATACAGCATTGCCTGGACATAGGCTAGTGCATATCATAAAGAAAGAAACCCCCCTAGAAATGGAGAGAACTGGAAAGACATGAAAATTGGCTGCCAGCTCAGTTGTTTCACAGCTGAAGCTGCAACAGGGAACTATTGCACATTGAGGAAGGAGAACGCAGACAGCTCTTGGCTGTCCTCACTGCCCTTGGTGCTCCCAGTACAAATTACTGTCCGTGGTGCTGAGGAGATACATTCCTGCCCAGCAGAATCAGCTAGTGTCATGCTTGAGGGTGCTACTAACTCCATGCCTGCAAACAGGGAAACTGTGCCATCTGGATCACCCCTTGGGGGCCTGTCTTCTTGGGGTTCAGAGTCTGGGAGCTTGTATTCTGGCCCCTGCTGGCATAGGCCAGCTGGCAGGACATCCAGCTGGCCACACGACAAAGATTCCTGCATCTGTCCGTCCAGAAGGCACGCATCACTTGTGAGGGCTTTAGGCTCTTGGGATGCCTGTGGTGCCAGGCTCATAGGTTTAAGGACAGTCTCTCCTGTGAAGTGCATTGTATCTGTCAGCAAGTCATCAGTGCGTTTGAAAGTAGCCTTCACAGGGGCACAGTGGTTGGCAACTGGGGGTGAGTTCTTGGAAGTGGGATGGCTCCTGCAGAGTGCCTCAAACTGTCGCAAGATCTGTTGAAAGTGAAGCAGAGGAAGAGAAATGAATGAGAATGTTGCGTATATAAGAACAGTAGCACCAGAAAATGAGAGGCATCTCCCAGCATGGAGGAAAACAGGCAGATAGCCAATGCAGCCTTCACACCAAGATACTGTGAACCTGCTGCCTCTATCCCCTACCCTACCCCATACACACTTTCATTTTGCTCATGGTCTATCTTCGTGCATTCTGCAATTCTTCGTGCAGCCAATTGCATTCTGGAGCTATTTTGGGAGAGGGGAGGGGAGTTGTGCGGCCTGGAAGAGGATTCCAGAGCACGATTTCAGCCTGTTTATTTTGGTCCCGTTGAGTGTCTATCGCAACACCCGAAAGTAAATAGGGGGGAAAAAGGGCTTCCCCCAATTTTTCTGGAATTTTTTTGTGGAAATTAGACAGGTGAACCTATTTTTCAAAGATTTTTTCAGTGTTCTAGGATCACCCCACTGACCCCCCCCCCCCAGAAGAGCAAAGATAACTGTTTTTAGGGAAAATTAGGCGCAGGAATTGGTTTCAGGGCACCCCCTCCTCACTGAAATTAAAAATGAAACTCTGGCTTTTTTTTCACGGCCAGGGCCCTGGCTTTTGAATCCACCTTGTTTGGAGCACCTCGGGTGGAGGGGAGCAACTGTACACAGCTGTAAACAGGAGCAGCATCAGGCGTTGCTCAAACCCCTCATTGGATCTTTATGGGTAACAGAATAGACCTATGCAGCCATTTTCATCATATTGCATCATTTCCTATACTTTGTGAGTGGATTTCTGGCTTTTTCTCATGGCCAGGGCCCTGGCTTTTGAATCCACTTTGTTTCCAACAGCTCATTTGCAGGTGATCAGTTTTGCAGAGCTGTAAACAGGACCAACACCTAGGCGTTGCTATAGGCCATGGTGGTCCAACACGCGGCCCCCGGAGGCTTCTCCTGCAGCCCCCGGAGGCTTCTCCCTCCCCCCCACCCTCCCCCCAGCAAAGGTGCTCAGCTCCAAGTGAAACTGACCTTGGAGAAGCGCTTTGCTCCCGAGCACTTCTCTGAGTGTCAGCAAGGGCGCACGGGGAATGCCTGGGAGAGTTCGTCGGCTGAAGCGCTTGCCCCGCCCTCCAGCTGATGATCGGAAAGGCGCAGGGCAAGCGCTTCAGCCAACGAACTCTCCCAGGCATGCCCTGCGCGTCCTCGCTGACGCTTGGAGAAGCGCTCGGGAGCAAAGCGCGAGGTGGAGCACGAGGCATGTTGGGGGTGACGTGGTGAGGCAACCAGCCCGATCCACTCTCTTCCTGAGGGTCAGGAAGAGAGCGGATCGGGCTGGCTGCCTCGGAACAGCTCGGCGGGCCGCTGAGCACCTTTGCTGGGGGAAGGGAGAAGCCTCCAGGGGGCGCAGGAGCCGAGCAAAGGAGGAATGCGCCAGTGAGTGCTTTTGTGGCTGGGGGGGGAGGGAGGGGGCTTCGAGAACTGCTGAGTAAACACAAAAAAGGCCAAGCATCAGGCCTGCTCCTGCTCCCTCCAATTTACTCTCTGGAAAAGTCTTCAAATGTTGGAGCAGGAGGCACGCACAGGAGGCGACCACCCAGCTTGCAGCTCCCCAGCAAACACAAGGACAACAGGACATGAGGCTTGAGACCAAAAGAGCAAAAAGAAGATACAGAGCCTCTGAGGGAGAACAAATGACCCAGGGAAACAAACGCCAGTGAGCCCCAATGACTGGTAAGCCCCCCGCTGTCTGGGACCCCAGGTTCAGCCATCCAACCCACCTACTCTAGGAGCGCTTGAAGAATCAATGTGCTGAGAGTTTCTGTTCTTCTCGCCTTTGCAAGATCTCCAGGAATCTTTGAGTGAAGAAAAAAAAAACCACATGCACACATACAGAGGCATACAAAAAGGTTGCTTTGTAGATTGCTTCTGTTCTCTTTCTCTCACAGATGCACTCTCTCACACACACACAAATGCAAAAACGTTTCCCTTTTAAAAAAAAGATCTCCCTCCCCCTCCAATTTCATTGCTGGGGAGAGATCGGAAGGAAATGGGGGAGTTAGCAAGCATTTGCAAAGGAGCACTTGGAGAATGTACAAAAACCACTGAGAGTTTCTGTTCTTCTCATCTTTGTAAAGTCTCCAGGAATCTTCCAGTGGCTGAAACGAACACACAAATGCTATTTCGCAAAAAGAACGCTTCATAGGTTGCTTCTCATACAGACGTGCCCCCCCCTCTCTCTTCCCAAGATCACTCTTTCTCCCTCCCTGCCCCCAGTCCAATTTCATTGCTGGGGAGAGATTGGAAGGAGATGGGGGAGGGTTAGCCTTGGCTTTGCAAAGGAGCTCTTGGAGAATGGATACACAGAGTTTGATTGGCTATTCCTGGCTTGCAATAAGGTAGGGGGGAGGAGGGAGGAAAACAAAAAAGAGAGGGGATTTTAAACAATTTTAAATGCAGGCCCATAGTGATATTTAGCTTCCACATCGTCACAATTATTAACATTTATTTATAATTAATACAGAATACATAATAGTACAGTACAGTACATGTGTTTTTATTGGGTGTTGCACGCTTATACCCTTTATTCCAGTGTTGGTCTTACTGCTCTTCTTGTGCAGTGGTCATTATTATTAATTCCGCATTGGTCAGGTCATTATTTTTAATTAATTATTAATTTAATTCATTGTGTGGCCCCTGGGTTCCATGTCGAAGTTCGCATGCGGCCCTCGAGGTATGAAACGTTGGACCACCCTGCTATAGGCACTCATTGGCACTTAAAGGGAACTCTAATGCTGCTCCTGTAAGTTGGCTGTTTGTTACTGGGTTTTTTCTATTCCACCCCCCTCAGGCTGAGCCTAGTTTATGTGGGCAGGGGGGTGAAGGTTGGGGCAGTAAGAATTGTGTCTCCAGCATCAAACTGTCTTTTTTTGCAGGTACCTCTTGTTATAATGGATTTTTGCAGCCAGCTTAATGTAGCGGGGGGGGGGGGTGTTCTTTCCCCCTTCATCAGGCTGAGCCTGGGCTGATAAGAATTCTCTCTCCAGCCTCAAGTGACTGATTACAAGAAATTCAAGCATTCAAGGGTCAGGAACTAGCCTCCAGCTATGTGGGGGAGGGTGGAGTAACAGCCTCTTTCGCTAGCGTTTCTGAGTGGGGATTTAAAGATTAAAATCCAGACGGACAAGCTGCCTTTGCAAACGAACTGTCAGGACCTATAAAAAAATTAAAAAACCCTTGGAGGAACGGACTTGAAACTTGGGGTGCACTTAGCTGAGACATACCCCTAAACACCCCTCAAGTGCAAGAGCTGTGTGTAAAGCAAAACATTGTGTTTGTTGAGCATTTTCGTGCGGAACTCACAACTCAAGCTGCATATTTCAAGAATTTGAAGGCTCATTAAAAAAAAACCCTTGGAGGAATGGACTTGTAACTTGGGGTACACTTAGCTGAGACATAGCCCTAAACACTCCTGAATCACAGAAGCTGTGTGTAAAACACAACTATGTGTTTGTTTGAAATCTTGTGTTGTCAGGTCTATGCTTTACATAGGAGTGAATGGACTAATTTGCTTAACCTTAAAATTCAATGAGTGGCAAATGCAACGCCTCTGCCCCAGGTGTATGGAACACCTGGGAATTTTTGGGAAGGTGGTTGTATCTCTTTGGGGGTCCCTTACACATGTTGTAAACACTGACATTTGGGGATTCTGGGGAAAGCAGACCGCGGGACCAAATGGGTTTGTAAGAACACACAGCGGTTTGCTTCTAAAAGGTAAAACTCTCCCCCCCCCCCCCCCATTTTTACAGCGTTTTTAACATGGACCTCATGGGTCCAGGATCCGCAATGGGTCAAATCCACAGATCCTGAACCCACGGATAGAAAGGGTCCACTGTATTCAGTTCCTGTTCTACTGAAGCCAATGCCAGGAGGAGACACAAAACAAAAGCAACACACAAAACTACACTCTGTGTGCTGGTCCACAGAAAGCTGCCCACTACAGAGAGCACATGTCTCTGTATGCTATTCCTAGCATGACAACAAAGAGCCTAAAGCGAATTGTCCATTATGACAAAGTACAGGGCACTGTTGGGTTGGTTCTTGAGAACTTGAATACAAAAGGGTGGGAGTAACAGAAGCAGGAATTACCTTTGTTGCTTTATTGGCTACAGGCCCAGGACTCTCTTGACTGAGCTCCTGCAAGTGCTTCTGAGTAATAGCAAATATTTGATCATGGGGTAACAAATCAGAACACGTGAGGGAATAGATGGCACACATGGCTCTCTATGGGAAGAGGGGAAAAAAGGACATGGTTAGGAAGGCAAATGGTTTACACATTGGGCCCAGTTTGGGCAGCTGGTGGGGAGGGTTACTAATTTGAGCCTCTTATAATCCATTGGTTCACTGGAAAGAAACCACCTCAGGCTTATCTTGTGCCATGCTCACCCTCATAGGGCAAAAAAATTAATAATGCTAGTGCAAGGCGGTAACTCTTAACGAGATAGTCCCAAGACGCTCGTAAGTGTCTCAGTTCCCCGACAGCTATGTCTAGCTGCCAAATCTAAAGGTGGTAGGTACTTTCCTCCCAACTGCTGCTGATATGATTGGTTTCCTGGGAGACTTGATGATTCCCTCACCATGCGGATGCACTCACTGGGATCCTTCAGTGTTCGGTTGAGCATAGCCAAGACCACTTCACAATTCAGCAGCCCACACCTGTGGAGAGGGACAGCACTGAACCAGGCATCCTGACAAAAGGGAGGGGAGGAAGCAGCAATTCTGCAAGGCAAGGCAGAAGACCAAGCCTTTCGTGTCCACTCAACATAGGCAATGGGAGAAAGGAGCGTCACTTTATTACACAACCAACAGACAGCTCTTCAGAAATAAGGACTCTACATAAACTAGAGTTCAGCTCACTACCTTTGAATGAAATGGAGACAGGAAACAAAGACTGGCCATACCATTAGGCAAGCATGTTAGGAAGTCATGGAAGAGTAGCAAGCTGCCAACCATGTAATGTGCTACACTTTTACTGAAGATGAACACAATTTGGACTTTCTGCCTCAGGTGCCCAGCTGTCTTCCCTGTGAGTCCTGAAGGCAAGTCCCAAGTGCAGCAGTTTTAAAAGAAATGAAGCACAGAATCTCAGGGTGGGACTGTATGGGTACACCTCTGGTACGTAGATACCCATATGTGTATGGGCACATCTCCAGTAATGCTGAATAGATGGAAGTAAGGAAGAGTATGGGCATCCAGCACCCTGGGACAAGGGCAGAAAGAATGATCTTACTCCTTGATGAAACACTGGGTCTCTTCACGTGTCAGGAAGACCTTGGAGCCCTGAGTGAGGTTGGTGACAAGGCTCACTTCTTGCAGACAGTCACCAAGGTTTTCAGCTTCTATTCTACAGTGAGAACAAATGAAGTTGTAAGTTTATCACTCCCACCTCCTCCAATAGGTTCTCTTGTACAGAAGCACCCTGAAATGTGAGCACAGGTGCTGCCCTAAACACCATAGCATGCATTTCTGCATGGCTTAGCACAGGTGAAGAGAGAAAAATACAGCCCTGTAATCTTAAAAGACGCTTACTCCTTGGAAGGAAAGCTATGGCAAATTTAGATAAAAAGCAGAGATATCACCATGCCAACAAAAGTTCACATAGTCAGGGCGATGGTGTTCCCAATAGCAATGTATGGTTGCGAGTTAGACCATAAGGAAGGCTGAGCGCCGAAGAATAGATGTTTTCGAACTGTGGTGCTGGAGAAGACTCCTGAGAGTCCCTTGGACTGCTAGGAGATCAAATCAGTCAATCCTAAATGAAATCAAGCCTGACTGTTCCCTGGAAGGACAGGTACTGAGGCTGAAGCTCAAATATTTTGGCCACCTAATGCAAAGAGAGGAGTCTCTGGAGAAGACTCTGATGCTGGGAAAGTCCCAATCATGTTCCCCCCCCCCCCAAACCAGGCACCTTTTTTCTAGACTGAAGAGCTTCAAATGCTATAGCCTTTTCTCGTAATGGAGGTGCCCCAGGCCACTAATCATTTTGGTTGCTCTCTTCTGCACCTTTTCCAGTTCCACCATATCCTTATATCCACTTGCTAAGACAGGTTTGAAAAATATATGGGCAATGACTGGCAGAGTGGTTTTTCCCCCCTTCACCTTTAGTGGAGAGTATACACAGCCTTTTTCAAGACAGTTCTCCACAAACACCGTCACAGTGTCCCTACTCTATTCTGAGGCCACAATCCTATGCACACTTGCTAGGAAATAGGGCCCAGTGGGACTTACGTCTGAGAAAACATGCATGGGACTGAACGGCAAGGCATCTGTCTCAGAGGCTAAATGGATATTCTACCACAAAGGCAAGAATGATGCTTTGAAAAGAAAGGGAAACTTAGAGAGGAAATAGTAACGCAGCAGGGAAAGGAACCCATTACAGGGTTCCTTCAGGATGCAACAGTGCATAACACAGTCCTCTGGTTTGGATTTATCCTTCACCCCAGCCAGCCCCAACCACTTGCAATCCCCGCCTCTCTGACCTTTCAGCAACGCTGCCTGGCTCCAGAGCACCCAAGTGGTTGTCACTGCCCGACTTGCTGTTGGAATCAGATGTCCTGCTCAGATCACTGTTCTCCTGCAAAGAGTTCTGGGAGCTTTGCCCACTGTCCAATTCCTCCCAGCCCCCTCCTGCTTGCCCTGGTTGATGGTTCACTGTGGGAAAAGTTCAGAAGAGTAACCATGAGAGGGGACACAAACCCATCAAACCCCATGTTCAGAGAGGCATCTGTATGCAACCCACATCATATCCCAGAATCAAAAATCTACAATCTAAAATCAGATATTCCACAGCCTCACTCCAATCCCCACTGGTAAATCTGGGCCAAGGATACATGATAAACAACCAAGCACTCCAACAGGCAGCACAAATTGTTCTCCAACCAGAAAGACATTCTGTCTGGACTATTACTGGGTTAAACAACCACTACGTCACCTATACCCCAGAAGTAGCTGCTTTTAGTCCTCCCATAAAGCAGTAAACAATACTGCATGAATTGTTAAAGAGGCGCTTTAAACGCATATTTTTAACTCGTCTTTCTATAAAGTTTTTCTATAGGTTAGGAACACAGGATGTACTATACCTCGCATCTTATGGGCTATAATGGGAGGCAACTTTGTAGCGAGAATAGAGCTTTTGCCAGAAGAAGGTGCCAACACCGGCTCATAGGAATCATCCTTCAACTCTCTACTGTGGGGACTGGTGAGCTCCTGACCAGGGAGCATGGCACTGGCAACCACCTCAGCTGCTTTCTGGATAGTGGCCAGCAGAGCTTTGCCTGTGGATGCTGGAAGAGTTACAAAGAAAGGACATTTACCCAGGTTCAGAATATAGTGACCTATACAGTCTATGAACACGGGGGGGGGGGGGGGGGGAGGAGGGAGGAAGGGGAGAGAAGAGAAAACTACCTGCTATGGAACATCAAAACACAGGAAAGGGGCTGGCCCACAAGATGGGGAACAAAGACCATTGAAGGGGTTTGCTCATTGAAGAGGTTCAGGCTACACCACTTTCCAAAACAGGACAGCTATGATGTCTTCAGAAGACACCACTGAATCCCTTCTCTCACTCTCTTTGCCCGATATGGAAAAGAACTGAAGAGTGACCTCCATTCTTCTCCTTTGCTGCAAGATCCCAACTGCCTTCCCCTGTGCAGTTTGGCTCACTTTACTGCTCAGATTCCCAGCTTGATCATCTTTTGAGGCTGCTAAAAAGCAGCTTCTGCTACCATCAGAGCAGACGTTAAAGGCTTGATAAATTGCAAAACCTCTGATGGCAAGCCTGAGACAGCAGAAGGCTGAATGTAGGGAGAAGGACATCTTTGAGCTGGGAACTGAGGCAGGAGGGTGCAGTGCTCTGTGTCCAATACTTACTGGAGGTGCTCTTTTCAAAACCAAAGCCCTGGAGTGAGCCATGGGGGCTGGGTTTGGAGCCCATTCCTAGGAAGAGAGGCATCATGGGAGCATTAAATAATAATGGGACCAGTGTGGTGCTGCAAGGGACAGCCCACCCCCATAGCCATGCTTTCATTTCTTGATGAGGGTTATTCCTTTACCCAACGTTCATATACTACTCCATGAGGATAAGAGGAAGAAATCAATCTGGATTACCTCCCAAGGAAGCGAGTCTAGGTTGTTTGGAGAATTTCCCCCTCACTTCATGCCAGTACGTGGGCGGCCCTACCTAGGACCCGATTCTACATGGGGCTGATAAGGAGTAGGCTTCCTTGTGACATTTTTATTCCAATCCACCCAACAGAGTTTTAACTTCAAGGGAGGAGTTTAGAGAGCACTGAGGCTGAAACTATGGCACAAACCAGTCTGACTTGTACCAAACCCCCTACTAAGAAGCAGGTGGGACACTTATAATGGAGGACAAGTGGCAGCTGAATCTTTCTTTCACCTGTGCTTTTCTTCCCCAACCTGCTTAAAAAAAAAAAAAGAGAGAGAGAGAGAGAGATTTCTTCCAAAAATCTGGTGGTTTCTTTTAAGTCTTGGAGGGAATGGGCTGTCCCCATAAATTTGTGTTTGATACTCTGCCTGGTGGGGAAATGTAAGAAGTTCATCCTTGATACATGAACCAGTTCTGCATTCTTTCTCCAATGTAAAAGAAAATGTCAAACTGCTTTACACTTTTTTTTTTCTTGACACAGATATCAGCAATATATACATTGCTATACAGTATAATGCTATTTAAGCTTGAAAGAGACATTGTGGATGGTTCTGTCCTCCTGGGCAGGAACAGTTGGATAAAATGCCTTTTTCATGGGCAATGTTCTCCACATTCCATTGGTCAATGCAAGGGAATATGAGACCACTTTTCACCTCAGCACGGGGACAAAACAGAAAGGAACAGCAGTCGTGTAATCCCCACTTCAAATACCATATAAACAGAAGAAAATTAAAGTGTTTAATCCATTGAATATGGATTCAATGAATTACTGCTGATCTGAACAAATGTACATGCATTCAAGATTTTCAAAGATAAAAGGGCTCCCAAGTGGATCCCTGCTCTCCTAAGTAGTAGAAATGTACCTGTTGAAGGCAGCTCTTTAGGTGGCTGGGTGGCAGTCTGAGACAACAACGCATCTGAAAATAAAGCACTTGCCAGGTCCTACAAGAGAACGATCAATGTGGTGAACAGGGTAGGCAGAAGGTCCTTCTGCACAATAAGCTTTGAGAATCCTTCCAAAACTCTTCTGACCGGGACTTCTCACTGACCTGTGCAGTCATCCGCACCTTCTGATACAAACTGTTGCCATGGAGAGGATCAGGAGGACCTGCAAATACTGCAACAGGGGAGAAAGTGAAGCAGGCTAAGGGGATTGTCTCTCTTTCTCTATGCTTGATACAAGTGAGAGAGTCAGGCTTCTCTGGGGCCTGCTCCCTTGCAGAGACACTAGAAACCACCCCAACAGAGGCAACCTTTCCCAACAACAGAAAGCAGCCTATGCAGCACTCGGACTGACCCAACTGTTCTTGTTTAACAGTATTCCTCCCACCTTGACCACCTCTAGCCCACCTGTGGCTTCTTGGATGAAGGAAGAATTCCGTTTGAGCTGCAGAAGGAAGTGAGAGGAGCCATGAGTGCACATGTACAGCAGAATCTTGAGCACCTGAGAATGCAGGAGAGAGAATGGGCACAGAACTGAAAGCACTGGAAAGCCACAGAACTGAAAGCACTCGAAAGCCACATCACAGGAGCTTTGATCACAAAGTTTAGGGTGTCTACTCCAAGGCCCAACCCTACTTCGGAGCTGCCCTTTTTCAAACTGCATTTACCTTCAGCTTAACATGGCATGAGTTGCTCTGAAGACGATTGAGAAAGTACTCAAGAAGACAGTGACTACTTCCTGCTGACTCATGGGAGATCTCTGGAATGTAGTCACGTTAAAGAGCTAGCAGAGTAATTGGTTGATGCCCAGATGCCCAAAAGATCATACCAGTACCTGGCTTATTGCTGTGATTCTTCTACTGCTTATGCAAACCTTTGATTTTGCTTGGTCCCCCCTTCAGAAGAATGAACAATAAAATGTTTTAACAAAAACTGTTTGCCGTGCATATATGTGTGTGCGTGCACGTGTGCGCACACACACCCTTTCAGCAATTACTTGCTAGAAATATATTTCAAGTTCAATTTGTGGGGAAAATATTGTGAGGAAACAGGGAAATGGTAGCATGAATCTGGAAATGGTAGCATGAATCTGGAAATGGATGGCTGTAAAAAATGCATGGGCTCAAGTGGAAGCCCTGTTCCAGGAATCTCAATAGTTTTGAAATTTTCATTTCAGGTTGAACAGGTATCACTGATGTCACCAGACAGGTAGGGAGCAGTGGACAAAGCAACTAAAGCAATTTGACCAGGACTATGTCTGAAATCTGAGTCAGATCCCAGATCACCATATTTATCAGCCATTGCTCTTTCTAGGAACAGTAAGCGTTACAGTAACCTACAGTAAGTATCTCCATTTGGATCACTGAACTCTTCAAAAGATCAAAGGATACTGGCAATTTCTTCAAACAGGTATCCTGGGCATGGGACTTCATCATCTGAGGTGCCTTTGATTAGAGTTGGTAGCTGAAGAAAACCCCCCAAAGAAAAGTGACCTAGTCAAAATATGCCACATCCTGAAAAGGCAACGATTGCTATTCCTGCACACCACTCCTGACTCACTGACACATGCAATACCAGCAGAGGAAGCCTCTTTCTTCTTCTATAAGCCCAAAGGTCTAACCAACATAGTTCACAGAGTGGAGTCTGCAAAAGGAAGGCAAGGGAACGTGACCTGTCCCCAAATATCTGGTAGCAGACAAAGCATCTTTGTCCCCTTTGCTTCCCATTTTCAAGTAGAAAGAAAGAGCTGCAGGTGGTTGCACTATAGGATCATCATCAGCTACAAGCAATCTGATCCAATCTAATTTGAATTCCTTGAATTCTGACTAACTGCTGACACAACTCAGACAAATTATCCCTAAGGGAATTAGTCAACCCTGGTTTTTGCAACTAACTAGTATATCACCCTATGACCTGGAAAGCATAAAATTAATGTGCAGAACCATGCTCTCTATTATTCGCTGCACATATGGGTCGATGACATTGCCATGTATCTGCCCAGATGCAATTTTCTGGTGCAGCAAAAAGTTGGCACAATCAAATCAACCCATAAAGACCAGTTAGCTATATCATCTGAATCACAGAATTTATATTCTATTATTCCATGCCAACTTCAAGCTATCTGGCAGTATTACATCACTGTAAACAACTAGTGTGGTGGCCATGATCACTTAGCAATACAGCAACAACTATCACAAGCTACAGTCACTGGGATGGGAATCAGACACAGACTTATGCATTTTCTTTCTCCAGGATTATGATAACCTAGTTATTGTGCACCCTGAACCTCAGTCCTATCATGTGATGGTGCTTAGATGGCCAACTAGTAAATTTCTAGATACAATCAATCCCAGTTAAGGCAAGGACCCCACCCCCCCACAGTAGGCAAACATGTCTTGTTGTCAAGTTAACAAAAGATAGGGCATACCAATTTCTGAGCTCTGCTTCAGTGCCAGATGCCCTCTCTGTACAACTTTAACTGATCCAGTTCTAAAGCAGCATGCCAACTAATTATGACCCTTAGGCCCAATTTCTCTACGCAGCAGAATCAAACATTAAAACTTTTAATAGACTAGTAGTATTCCACTTCATGCTGCACAGGCGTTGTATGTGTGAATGAACCTCCCCTAGCTAAAACTGCTTCTGTGTAGAAAATTGGTGCGTCAGCTAAATCGCTATTTTTCTAGGATTTTTCAAGGGAGCACCAGACATGCAAACTCCACACCTGCATGCTACAATAGCATAGTCCAAGAAAAAGGTTCTCTCTCTCTCTCAGCTACATATACAAAATAGGCCTCAAATAGCCAGAATTCAGGCGTTTGAGAAATAATGAGTTGTCAAAAGAGTCAGAGTTGTAAGTCGTCGTCGTCATCGTCATGACGACACCCCCTCCCCGTGGAGTTCTTATAACAAGAGACCACCTTCCCATCCTCCACGGAACTTATTTAATATTGCGCTATAGCCTATTCCGCCTATACCCGACTCAAGAAGCTCAGCCGATCCCGCAAAGGTATCACCGCCATGATGCTCTCCAAGCCAAATCTTGAGCTTCACTGCCCCGCCTTCCGGAACACCAGCTACCCCAATGGAACGACGAGTCTTTACAAATAGAGCCAATCACGTCTCTGGGAAGCAGGAAGTAGCTATCACAGTTAGACGCCGCCAGCAAGAGGGCGGCATAGAAAGTTGACAATCATCCTGTTTTCTATCCAATCGGAAGTGTCTATATGAGCAGGAAGCCAATGAACGAAAGAGACAGAATAATACTCTGTAGCAAAGCTGGGGATCTTTTACGAGGCGGTAAACGAATCTGGCTGGGCCAATGAGGGCTGCCTGTTGGAAGGAGTTAGTTTGATCATGGCCGCCTCCAGGTGGTAGAGGGTTGAGGCTGTGTCTGTCATGTCCAGCCGAGAAGTCTGGGGTCGTGTTCGGGAGAGATTACGACGTTTCCCTGAGTTGCTGGCGGGTTGTGGGGAGCAGGTATAGGAATAGAAAGGGGCAGCTTTCCCCCGCTCCCTGGAATATTAATGCTTAGCTATTCCGTATATCGGTATAAGTGCTTTCTCTGTATTTTTAGTAATTCTCATAGATTAATTTAGCAATCTTTCAACAATTCTGTAAGGTAGGCAGCTACTATTATCCACACGACAGAAAGGGGGCTGAAGGTTAGTAGCTTGTCTAAGGCCACTTACAGCCGGATCCCTCATGTCTGTTTACTCAGGAGTAAGCTCCACTGAGCACGGCGTAGCTTCCTCCTCCCAGGCATGAGTACATATCGGCCCTTTGGAGATCTTGTGGCTCAGATTAGATGAGATTTGAGCCAAGGAGCTGGTGACAAAAAGAGGAAGCTGTTAGTAGCTTACAATCGACATTTCTCAACCATTTTCAGTATCTCCTTTCAAAATTTAACTCTTACCTTTTGGACATCTCCAGCCTGATAGGAATCCTGTTCTGTAGGAAAGTATGTGAAATTCGTTGCACATAGTTGTGTAGATGGAACCTGCTCCTGACTGCAAGGATCTGTGAATTGGGATATCAATCCCAACGCTAGCATTAGGAGATTTGGACAAGTTCTCTTTACAGTTGATGCTTCCTAAAAATATGCACTGGCAAACGTTAGTTAGAAGAATAAAGCAGGGGCTCTTCAGTTGCCCATCCTGCCCAAATCACATTCGAATGCTGATGTAATGAGGATGCAGTCAACAACACCCCCCCCACACACACAATCCAATGTGAACAGGACAGGGGGAGGAAGTCTTATGTTTGGAGACATTCAGTCTACCTACAGTAAGCCCTGCCTGGTGAGAAACGGAGAAGACGCTTCAGGATCCTACCTATCTGTAGGTATCCTGTACCTCCTCAAAGCGGGGCCCCAGCCCCATTTAAGCATCACTGCACTGTGCTATACTGGGATTTAGGACACTAATTAGTGATCCATATACATTTTCTTGCAAGGACCTGAGGGAGGGAAGAGGCTAACATAGGCACAGTGCACTTTCGGGGGTTAGTAGAAGTCTACAAGAGTGAACCGTCCGCCCTGTGAAATCAGGGAGGTTGACTACCCATATCCTCCGCAAAGTAGTGCTTGGAGGCACAGTGGTTGTTTCAGCATCTGATTAAGGCTAATCTTTGCAGGCCTCGGTTTATGGCAAGTGCATTGCTTCCAAGACTACTGGTCATGGGGACCTGAAAAAGGACGCGTGCGCCAAGGAATTTGAGATGCTGATGGACTGCTTCAAAAAGGCTGTGAGTCATTTACATCTTTTTAATGTTGGCATGAGGCCAGCTTCTTCACTTGGTGTTTCTACTAGGCATAGTGTGACTATATACGTAAGGTAATGTGCACCATACAATATACTTTTTGTCCATGTTGCTGTAGGGGTCTGATTTTAGGAAACAATGTAAGTAAACTCCATGCAGCAGTATGGGAAGTTTTCTTAAGCAACAGTTCTTCCCATAAAGGAGCACACTGCTTTGAAAAGACCTTTCCTTCTTTGACAACTTAGAATCAAAAAAGCAGTCCCAAATTGATCTGTAGAACCCCACCAATGAGATGTAGTTAATAGCATCAACAGCTACTTGTTAAATATGGGGCTAGATGTACTTCTGGTCTGTTCAAATAAGTATCATTACAAGTTATAGGCTTGTTTCTACCTCTGCTGAAAAATGACCACCTTGTAGCACTTGTGGCCTTACAGCATTTCTAATTCAGCAGAAAGAAAATACTAATTTATATGTGAAAGCTCTGTCTGCTTGTAGCAAATACCAAGGTGCATCCACATTTTACATGCTTCATATATTACCAAGTGACTTCTCTAATAATGGGGGGGGGGGGGGAGAAGAGAGAACATGGTGTTAATAAAAGCTCATAGCCCCATATATACCAGTCACTGTAGTTCAAATTCACTACGTTGACTGTGGCAAAACTGCCTGCTGACAAACAATGTTATGCTTGTAAGGTTTATCAGAGAAACTGCTAAAAAGCAGTTTATTTGAATAGGAGTTCTTCTGGGAGTATAATGCAGTCCTGCCTCAAACTGGGGTGTTGCATATTGAAGTTACACAGCTGCTGTAAAATTTCAGAAGGAATGATTGGTCTGTTACTCTTTGAGACAGCACGTAGTTGTATGGTACACCATATATACATATAAATATATAGATACTTCTAAAGTCCTTAACGATGTGAATCGTAATAACAGTGACTCATCAGAATTGATCTTTCTTTGTAGGCAAAGAGGAATGTAAAGTAAACCCCTGAAGTGGACAGTACTGACTGCAAGCCTGGATTTATTGTTGTTTTCAGCGCAGAAGTACAAAAGTGCTTGATCCATCCATCATATTACATCAAGGAAAGATAGGAACATCAAGGAAAAATGAACAGCTCACAGGACACACAGAGCTATGGGCTTTCAAAAATGCATTTGAACAGGCACTGTCAGGAACTATTTTTTTCTAAGCAAAAACGCATACCATGTTGGTTTTGACTTTTAGATATAAACATATCCGATAATTCAACTTAGAAGGGAGCCAGACAGCAAAGTAAAGCAAAGTACAAGGCTAGATGGTACATCTATCTGAGTCCAGCCTTTTGCACCAAAGGGACGATTCCCACTATATTTAATCTGACTATAAAAGTGAGCCAGCAAAATAAGATGCACTATATCATAGGTATTTGTGTGGGGAAGGTATGAGCTTTCTCCTTCCTGGTTGGTCCAAAACATCCACAGCATTGTTAAGTTAGTTTTTAGCACCAGTTTTGCCCTGAAATGTACTAATTCCCTTCCTGTATACAGGAACAAAATGTAAGGTACCACAGCTTAAGCTAGTATGGTTTTGTTAATCCTAGTTCTTAAGGATTTGGGACAGAATGTATCAAGACTCTCTTAACAGAACTGGTTAATTTGCAACACAGTAATTCATTTGTGGTGTGTTAAAAAAACAAACAAAAACCATCTTAAATCCTACAGTGTTGAGGAATTCACAACTCAAACTTATTTCCCTTCTGGACACGGATTTCCTAATTGAAGCTTTGGGGGAAAAAAAACTAATCATTGTAACTGTCTAAGGAAAGAGAAGCTTTATAGGCCAAGGTTACAGAACAGCCTGGGAATCTGCCCAAATGAATTGCAAAGGCTGGTGCAGTGCTGTGGCTCCTGCTGACCTAAGAAAGCCCGTGCTTTATTATCTTAGTCATAAGGCCACAGAGTTGCCAAGTCTCTTAGGAGATTGCTCAAATCTGGAGTCAAGTATCAACTGGATAAGTATTTTGAGGGGGATTTGTCTCACAGAATGCCAGATCTTTGAACTTTTCATGTGGATGAATTGTCAGGAAAAGTATTAAAGTGTCATTATGCAGCATGTCTGTAAATATCTTTTGTAAGTCTGCTAGTATTTTTTTTATAACAAATTCCCCCTCATAAAATGATTTACTCATATTACATGTGAAGTGTCAGCAGTGAATCTGGCTGGGAACAAGTAATTTTCCCAGGAGTCCTTAGTAAGATCATCGCTGAACCGAGACCTAATGTCATCTAAAGTCAAAACAGAATGTAGACGCTAGAACCATACTAGGATCTACAGGAGAGTAAGAGACAGTTCCTTAAAGATGCATACTACCTTCAGGTCTCCCATGGCAGTTGCTTCATTCTGTGTAGTGTGAACAGATAACTTCCAACAAAATAGCAGCTCCAGGAAAAAATGGTTGAATTTACTTTATTGGTTTGTGCAGCCTGGCCATATCCCCAGCCATTTGTCACTGTAAAACACTGCAAATTGGAACTGGTGCTATGGCACCAAAGGAGGAATTCCAGCTGAAGTCCACTGCCTCCTTCCATCTATTTCCCTCCCCATGCTTGCCTGGGGATGGCTGGATTAAAATCCAATTGTTCTATGGAGAATTGTCAGAAGTATCTTTGGTCCTTCTGTCACAGAGCAGACACAGTGCAAGGTTACATTGCTCTTGGGTAGAAAAAAGCCTGTCAGGACAGTCAACTGACACCCCCATTCCCCCTGATAATATTAAAGCAACGTTTCTGGTATTTACCATCTACAAAAATACATAACTCAAAGATATATTTACATAATCCTGGCCAATTAAGAACAAAGCTCAAGTGATAGCAAGACCAGCTGCGGGTAAAATGTCATTTGAGCAGCATCACTCACGAGACTCCTGAAGATTAAGGCTATAGTGATGACAATCATGTTTCGGACAAGGCAAATATGCCCCTCTAAAGTAAACACGTGGAACCAGCCACATTTCTCTTTCTCCTTTAATGGAGATACAAACACATTTCACAGACAAGGCATGGCAAAGACAGGACCCAATTCAATTACATTTGTCGGGATAAGCAATGCAAGAGCATCTAAGGCTATGGCCATCACTAGCATTTCTGTCTTCTGAACCCATGACTGTTCTAGGAAAGTAGACTGAGATACATTTTCAAACTCAAGGATTTTACTTGTTTGTAACAAATGCTTTCTTGGTGCCAAGTTCCATCATCGCTGCAGCGTGGAGAATCACAGTCAGATTAGATGGGTAGATACACCTTTGGTTATTGCGTACTGTACATTCAAGAATTAAGAAGCTCCTCAGTTTTGCCATATCATTTGTTAACAGCAGAACCCATGGTCCCAACCAGGAGGCCTGAAGCAAAGTCTGCTTAAGTGCACGAGCTGAGAATCAACCCTCAGTACTACCAGATTTCTCTCACACACAAACACACTGAAGAACTGGAAGGGAGTATGAGAAGCTTTAAACAACACTACATGCACTTGCCAAATGGAGGAGAGGTAGATGCAAGCTGGCCCACTTTGATGATGCCTCTTGGAAATCCCTTCATTTCACTTTCTAACGTTGCTTCCTCTTGTAGCAAGTGACTTGCAGAGTTTTCATGCACAGTATGAAGTCCCATAATGCTCTTGGGATGGGAAGGTTTTAAAAGCATAAACCTAAGGTTTGATAGCTAAGAGAGGGAGAGAGGATATGTCACTTGTTCATTATTGCTAATAAGTGGACTTCTGACTGACAGAGTGCTGAAACTGCAGCTTATGAGCCTCCTTAAGGACACATCTGAGACTAACTAGTTCTAAATGCCTAAGAATGTGTCCCGGATCCCATGAAACTGATAGAAGTTCTTTCCATTTTA
Organism: Plestiodon gilberti rubricaudatus; assembly: GCA_026170595.1. Taxonomy (NCBI): domain Eukaryota; kingdom Metazoa; phylum Chordata; class Lepidosauria; order Squamata; family Scincidae; genus Plestiodon; species Plestiodon gilberti. The sequence goes on along the minus strand of JANXHW010000002.1, from coordinate 149,540,740 downwards.
GACATTACAGAACTCTCACCTTGATACTATTTCTAGATAAACCTGTTCCCAAAGGGTGGACCTGGAACAGAAGAATCCAAGATCAAGGGATGCAAACGCACACAAACATAAGGACAGCTTCCAACAAGATCAAATGACCAGCATGAAAATAGACTCTAGTTCCAAACACATGAATTAAAGCAGACTGATAAAGGCAACTGAGCAGAAATCAAATGCAAATATTTCTTTGGAAAGGTGGCAAAGCATGGAGCACTCTTCAAAATCCAGAGTATGGATGAACCTGGTTTTTGCAGGTAAGTCATGGGTACAATGAAGAGAGATAGGGCATTAACAGTATTGACGTATGACACTAACTGGCAGCAATGGAATTTCTTCTTCTCTCAGGAGCACAACGGTCAATATTTGTCCAGTCATCAGAGCCCAGTTCAAAAAGCTTCTACTGATTCAGGCTGTAAAGTTATGGTCCCAACTGCACTTAGTTCAGTAACAGACATCCCAAAGTGGTTGGCAGCCTCCTACATCTGGTCTCAATAGGCTTGCTGTCTCACACCTCTTCCTCTTTCATTGGTAGCTGTTTAATCTGTCGACTATGAAGTGCTTGCTGAGCACCTTCTGCTGCCTGATTTAATCGTGTCTCCAGCGCACTGCGGAGGTCATTGACTTTCACATCTGGGAGAGGATTAAGTCCAATGATCACACCACCAGCCTCCCCCACTTCCTCCTCCTCCAGATCTCGCCTCCTGCGGCGCAGGTCCAGGTCATCTTGAAGCTTGAGATCTCTGTTGGGTTTGGCGTTTTCATGGTCCCTGGGGGCAACCATAACCTCCTCTGGCTTTAAGGCAGGGTCCATCTTAGACTCATGCAACTTCTCTGGTATCTTTGGCTCTCTCTCAGAATCAAACCCTGGCTCATTTGCATCTCCAGCTGCCACCCTCTCTTTACTACTGGTCCCCTTTACCCCACCAACCTGGCCTAAAGGTAAGGTCTGTTTTTCCCCAACTCTGTCAGTTTCTGGGATGTCCTGGTTCTGTTGTATGTTCTCAGCAATCTTTGATTTATGTGCAGAATCTGCTTGCCATCCTAGATCATGGGACTCCTCTTTATCTGTTTCCCTGGCAAGTGGTTCTGTTTCAGAGATTCTCTGAGGAATCCTCCCAGCTACTCCATGAACTTTGGCTGCCTCCTTTTCCACTATTTTCTGAACGTTCCTGATAGTTTCCTGGACATCTTGGCCTTTTTTCAAATCCTCAGCCTTTGGTTGCTTTTCCTCATGACGTCCGTCAGCCCTTGCTATCTGCGACTGACTTCTGACTGGCTCCACTAACTTCTCAGCTGAGTTTTTCCCAGCTTGGTGCTGTGCAATTTTCTCACCATCATTTAGATAAGCGGCTGGGTTCTTAGGTGGACTTCCAGTTAACCTGTTGTGCATCTGCTCCCCCTCTCCTTCTGCACCTGCAGCCTGCTGTCTTCGTTGCCTGCCAGAGTCCACAGGTTGGTTGTCAAGCCCATGCAGACGATGATCTCCTTTATCATTAGGCACATTTGCAGCATCTTCAAATTTATTTTCAAGGCCTTCCCCTCTTTCCTTGCCCTTGGAGACGGGCAAGCCAGGTTCTTGAGGTATTTCTGTAGCAAAGAAAAACAGCACTCTTAGACACTGTAAACACTAGCAAAGGGGATATTTCCCTAAAGAAGATATCTCCCAAAGGGCCTCTTACTGGGTCACGCCATTTTGCCCCTTTCACTTACCACCACCACCACCACTCATATCTTACTGTCATGGTTACTGAATTAATTTTGAAACCATGAACAGGGTATAAATGCAGTAAGCAGAGACTCCAGTTTTAGGCTTCCTGCCGTTCTGAACAACTGCTGAGCAGTTTGGATGGCTCCTCAAACCTCACTGTCGCCTTCTCTCCACTTCATCTATGCCCCTGTGGTTTCCAATTACATGTGAGCAGAAATTTTCACACTATGAAACAGCCTGCTGTCCTGGCTTCCAGAATGAACATGGCTTTGTATTGAGAGACAGGAGGGAGAACCTCTGAGGAGGGGCATTCCCTGGGCAGTCTTGAAGTGGGCTCGGTAACAGAGCTGAAGCAGTGAGCTCAGCAGCATTTCCCACCAGCCTTTCCCTTCTCACATTGCCTACTTAACCCATGTCCTATTTTTACCTTGCTTTGGCTTTTCATCTCCTCCCTCCTCTTGCCTCTGCTGGTGGATCTCCTTGTGCTGTTCCTCAATCACTGCCAGCAGCTTTGCCTGCTGGTCTAAAAGCTGCTTCTGCTGAACCTGCTGTTCCTTAATCACTTGCAGCAGGACTGCATGGTCTAGTAGCTTCTCCTTTCCGGCTTCTAGAGAGTAAGGAGAAAATGGGGCTAGAATGAGTACACCAAAATGGCACATTGTGCATTTTCATATAGGAATTCACAGAGAGCGTGCGTGCGTGCGTGCAAGATCTGCAACTCCTGCATGTTGTAAACTCTGATCCTGAGGTAATCACTCACTCCTATCCTATCCTTCTTAGGCCACAAGAAACCTGATTCCAAAAGCACATTCTGGAAAGACCACACTTCAGTAATTCTTTGTGGTGTCTTCTTTCCTTGTACCAACAGTGCACAATACATGTAGAAGGAAGGGACCACTTTCACCACAGGAAAGTCAGTTATGGTCAAAGCAACCTGCGGATTCTGGCAGAAGTCACACTAAAGCAGACAGAGACTCTAGGAATGCACTGTATGACGTTTAAAAGGAACGGGATTTGTATGTCTACTATAGCCATCCTCAAAGTGAGGGAGTTCCACGTGCTTGGAGATTGTGAAACCTGGGATTTGTAAAAGAATTGATGGAACCTAACAAAATTTCAAGAGGAGAAGCCATAGTCACAAGCAGAATATGGATTCTGTAACAAGCTCATTCAGAAGCACGCAATGAGTTTTACAAGCACACTCTTGTGAACACTGTTCTGTTCCCCATAAATTCAGACCTTGAAGGCTAAAATTACAATTTCTTTCAGTCCATACCTGCAACTAGCTTTTTAATCTCAGCTGTTTCAGTCCCATTGTGAAGAAGGGAGAAATATGTTTTGAAGCCATGATTCAAAACAAAACAAAATATTAGATGTATAGATATATACTACAAGGATGCTTAATGGAAAAGACAGATTAGACAGGAAGAGATGGGTAGTTTTGTGCACTTCGTTTGGTATTTTTTTTGGGTTCTCTGGAACCTGGAAAACAAGTGGCACAATGACTGAGGATGCCTCCTCAGTCTCTAGAATGACAAGAGGGTCTATTTTCTCCCAGCCCAATTCTTCAAGGCTAGAATCTTGACTGGCCCTTCGCTCCTTCGACTCCCCCTCACTTGGCAACAGCAAATACAAGAGTTGCCTTTTGGGCGGAGAGAAGACAACCCCCCTCCCCTGAAGTGAGTGCGTGGGAAAGACTTGTTGCCTGGCAGCAGTCAAGAGACAAGTCATCACCTGCACCCCTCGCCCTGCCTGAATTTGAAGTGCATATTAGGCCTTGCTTCAGCCTGAATGAGTTTTGAGACCCTGCTCCCTGCAGCGCTATATACTTGAGCAGCCACATTCTCACTCCCACCTGGATGAAAGATGCAGAGATCATTTTCCTAACTGTGAGGTCTCCTATGTTCCAGCTCATTAGTCTTTGTTATTAAAATGGCCGTCTTGGGGAGGGGTGGGGAACATCAGCTTGGGGAACATCAGAACTGAAGTCCAAGGTAGATGTGATGGGTCAGCTGTGAGTGGCTGCCTCGTTTGCATATAAAGCGAGGGGGGGGCTGTTCTTTACATAAAAGGAGTGCACAGAGAGGGGAATGAAACTTGACCTCTCCCCCCTATCTTATGCTCCTGCACTCTGTTGCTTTAAACAATTTTCTCCCAACTTGAATTTGGATGAAGTGATTCTGATATTGGGGCTCTGCTGAGAGAAAACTGCTTAGAACAATAGAGTACAGTGATAGAGGACAGGTTTTGTTCTCCTCCCCCATGCGTTCCTTTTCTTGTAATGCTCAGACTCTCCCTCCTATTTTAATACATGAACGGGGCAGATGTGGATAAAATACACATCACATTCAGTTTGGTCCTTATTTTTCACTTGGGGGTGGGTGGGAAAAAAGCATCTTCCTACTTACTTAAACATTTTAGAAAAGAGGTAGGAAGTAATACAGCCCTGCTCCCTTTTTGTGAACAACAAGCCTGGTTGTGGTTTCTCAGTGCTTGGTTGGAAGGCACTGACTTTGTATTGCCCAAGTTCCTAGTGGGTCTGTTTAAGGGACAGTTTCCGAACAATCTATGCATATCTACTTAGGTTCCCACTGTGCTCAGTGGGGCTTACTCCCTGGAAAGTGTGGATAGGACTGCAGCCTTTGTCAGTGAATTTCTAAAATGAAAAAATGTGGGGTCTTAAATCTCCTTCAGAGTCAAAACTGGGTGACTCCCTCAGACTTGGAAGATGTTCTCCCTGATCCCGTACTTGAGATTACTCTTTGTGAGAGTTACTTTGTACATGGTCAGAGGTTACTACTTCACATTTCTAGAACTGAGCCAGAGCATGACAATAGGTTCCAGTGCTAAGCTCTGATGGTGGATTTGTTATCTCCCCCCCCCCAAAAAAAAAATCTGGTCCTTTGAGAAGCTCAGGGTGGCACATGGCAACCTGACAGGTAGGTTAGGAAGAGAGAGAGAGAGAGAGAGAGGTCCAAGGTGAGCTTGAGGAGCAAATGGGGTTTTGAACCTGGGTCCCTCCAGGCTCAGTCCAGTAGTCTAGCCACTATCCCAGTGGTTCCCAACTTGGGGGTCACAATCCCCAGGCCAGCGGAAAACAATGTCTGCCCCCTTAAGGGGCATGGCAACCCGGTGGGAGGGCAGGACAGCGGCAACGGCACTTCTGGATTCCAACTGCTGCCGAAAGGAAAAAAAAGGGGTTTTGAAGTTACCTGGCGGCGGCGGCTGGGGACGCTGCAAAACCGGGGTTCTCACCACCACCACGGACAGGTGAGTTCAAACCCCATTTTTTCTTTTCATCAGCAGCAGGAACCCAGAAGTGCTGTCACCACTGTCCTGTCCTCCCGCTGGGTCGCTGCCCCTTCCCGCAAGCACTTACCGGTTCCCTTCCTTTCATGTAAAGGTCGGGAACTGCTGCACTATCCCATTTTGGCTTAAACCTGTAGCATCCATAACGAGCTCTTTCAGTCTCAAAGAAAGCAACAGTCTGAGTTTTGAGAGGCAGAAGGAGCTTTATTTCATGTAGGAATTTGTTTTTAAAAACTGCAAGCAACTAGAAGCAAAACATTCCCAGACTAAAAGCCTGATGAACTTATGGCACTGCCTCATACCGAGTCAGACCATTGGTCCAGCCAGCTCAGTGTTGTCTACACTAAGTGGCAGTGGCTCTCCACAGTTTCAAGCAGGTAACTTTCCCAGTCCTACCTAGAATTGCCAGGAATTGGCAGCAGAAACCCCAGGACCTTCTACAGGCAAAGGATGTCCTCCATCATTGAGCTACGGCCCCTTTTGCTACAATGTATTTGATCTTTTGGTTTTTGGCAATGGATGTGTACATATTCCTCCAAAAATGCAAGGATTTGTGAACATTCCATGTTGCATGCCTTTGTTTCATGTAGGAATTCAATGAGAACAGAGACTAGTGCTGTAGTTCCCTATAGGTTTTACCAATCTTTTTATCTACTTGCTATATGCAGCTTTTTGCCTTTGGCAGTTGTCTTCCTAACAATCTACCTTTCCTATGGAGTTCACATCAAGCATATGGTTTCTTGTACCACCTCAGTCTCTCAACACCTACTACAAAAAGTTGACAACACCCCTAGGTTCATGCCTTATAATGGTAACGTACCCCCAGGGCTCTTGCAGCCTGCTGGTCGAGTCCTGAGCAAGGTTACTAGCTATATATCATTGTAAGGAAACATCTCCTATTATAGAACACGTGCTTCATAAAACATAATGGATATCCCTTAGTTCAGAACACTCCCAATTCCACTTCACAGCTCCAAAATGTCTCCTAGTTTTGAAAGCAAACCTGCATCCATGCAACCAGCCAGGCTTCACCAACCTAGACCTGTTCAGCCAGCAACATACAAAGGCTTTAAACATCACATGGTCTTGAGGGATGCAATTTAGACCTAACTGCCACTAAGGGTGCAGAAGTTCGAAAGGCATGCACTCAGAAGGGACAACCATACTGTGAAGGAAAACACCTGGTGAAACTGAGGGTTCTGCGAGTTCCACAGAACAATATTGTAAAAAACCCATTAAAAATAGTGGTTTGGATTAGCCTGTCTGTGTAAACCGCCTTGACTGCTGTGTAAAAATGGAGAAAGGCAGTATATAAATAAAATAAATAAGGGTGCAAGTTTCACAGAAATTTGACACAGATATTCATATGGGTTTTGGTATTAAACTCCAGGGGAGACAATCTTGGAAGGTCAGAAGGTCTGAACTGATGAAAAGGCAAAATATTTTCCTTGTTTTGGTGGGAGGTCACCTGCACAGACCCTCACCCAGGTTAAAGGCTTCTGTACATAAGAATGGAATCATGTTCCAACAGAAATCACAATCCATACAGGAATTGGCAGAGAATCAAGTTATTTAAGGGAAGCCTATCTGCACCCAGCGGGTGGCGCAGTGGGTTAAACCGCTGAACCATGAGCTGTCCATCAAAAGGTCGGCAGTTTGAATCCGCGACGGGGTGAGCTCTCGTTGCTTGGCCAGCTCCTGCCAACCTAGCAGTTCCAAAGCATGTTAATGCGAGTAGATAAATAGGTACCGCTTGCAGGAAGGTGAACAGCGCTCCGTGTTCCAGCTGCATGCTACGTGCTGCGGCAAGGAGAGTCATGCCGGCCACATGACCATGGAGGCGTCTTCGGACAACGCTGGCTCTTTGGCTTTGAAATGGGGATGAGCACCACACCCTAGAGTCGGACACGACTGGACTTAATTGTCAGGGGTCACCTTTACCTTTACTTATCTGCATAGTACCAGGGCTCCACAGTATCCTCATAAAGCACGAACCTGAGGATTTCTGGCAAGGATCTGCTCCAAGGTTACACTCTATTCATCAGACTGGCAAGGTCAGAGGAGTGTGCTTTGACTGAGGGGAAAAAAGCTCTTGCACTACAGGAGCTCTATTTTGATATTAGTGGCCTTTAAAGCACTGCAACGAAAAGTGGATGGAAAGGAGATAAGAGAATGAAGTCTGCTCTGTCTCTGACAATCGCTCCCTCTCCATCACAGAACAAAAATCACGTACAAGACTCTGTACAAAGAAAACACCATCAATGAAGGGGCAGTATTTTATGAGCAGTCATAAGACACAATCAGGTGCTTGACTACTTTCAGCAATGGGCAGACCTCTTTGCAGGGGGAAATGTTCCCTTCTAGACTAGTCTAGGAAAAAGAGTGCTGCACTCTCCATTACAAGCAGGGGCCCCTATAGGGGTGGGGGTTGGTGGGTTCTGTTCTCCTGGAAGTGCTATCACTTTCAAAACTGGCTTAGAGGAGTGATGGGACTGCGCTGCCCAGGTGGCTGCAGCCTCAGATTACAAGCTCCAGGATGACACCAAGGCAAGATAACCTGGCCTTGCAGCCTAGCCTTGATTCAGTTGTTCCTTCCTTCACAGAAACATGGCAGATGTGGCATACACCACAGGTTGCCAGGAAGGCAGATTGGAGCCCCAGTGTGTGCACCTGCTGTGCAGAGCAAGGTCAGTATTTACCTTCCAGCTTGCTGTCTGCATTCTCTTCGGCATTACGAACCTCTCTCTGTTCAGCTTGGGCGGGATCAGGTCGCTCTGGTGGAAGTGGTGCCTCTTTTTCACCTGCAAATGAAGAACAAGCAGACACCCCTGGATTGAGTAGAGAAAGTGGCAGATGTTATCTGCCTCCCCCAGCCTTCCCCCTCTCCTATCCACTCTGTATGCAGTTTCTATCCAACGATGACTGCAGGAAAAGTCATAAAAAATATTTAACAGCATTAGAGCCTGCTGGCAACAAACCAGCATTAACTGCCTGAGCCCATTAAAATGCAAACCCTAACCCTACAGAGCTTTGCAGTGGGCACTTAGCAATGTGGCACCTGTCAAGCTCTTCTAGCTCTGGGTCCCCAGTGAGCAACATGGCATAGCACCTGATGTTTAGCAAGCAACTGAACAACTGTGCAGTAGTTATCACCAGATCTGCCATTGCCAGCTGATCCACTGCACTCCCCCCCCCATTATTGAAAGGACTGTACAGTTTATACACTAGTTGTAAGAAGACTTGGAATGTAGGCAGGAATGAGCAGAAGGCTGAGGATTCTTCAGTGAAATATTCAAAATACCCTTACACAAACACGCAAAGTTTGTAAACTAGATTGCAAAGAAAGCAATGCACATTTGCTTCAATGTGAGATGTAGAAGCTACGTTGTCATTGTAGGACGTGGATGTGGAACATAGGAAGCTATGTTGTCTTATTGTGGCAAAGGCTAGAATGGGAATGAGCAGGGGAAAACACTGGCGCGAGGGATGAAATGACAGCGGGCATGCAACAGGAGGACTCTGGGGACAGAATTACACACCAGGGAAGGAAGGCAGATCAAGTGATTTCTAAGACACAGTCAGTCAACCTGACTGAGCCGTCAGATGCTCAAGAGCCTCTGCAGCCAATGGTATGTCCCTTCAAGGATTCTGTGACACAACACAAATCACTGCAGCATTTGGTGGAGGTGCAGAATTGCAAAATCTCAGGGGTCCAAGGAATAACCAGAAGGGGAAAGCAGTGCAAGAACCCCACCTCTTTCATTTTCCTTCTCAACGGATTTCACTCCTTCCTTCAAGTGTTCAACTTGTTGCAGGTTGGCACTGTCCTTCTCACCCACACCTTTGCCTTTCCCCTCAGCCTGGTTGTCCATCTCTAAGTCTTTGTAAGGGGGTCGTTCATCCTCATGTGCAACCACCTCTGGCACAGGCTTTGGGTCTTTTACGGGATGGTTCTCCAACTTTCCTTGGGCACCATCTCCCTTTACTTGCTCAGGAACAGGCTTAGGCTGGGTCTGCTCCTTCCCCAAAAGAGGATTCCCTTCCACGAGGACTTCCTTGTTGGCTGGTGGCTGCTTATCTTCAGGCTCCTCATGGTCCTGGTCCTCATCCACCACTACCTCATCACGTGGCACTGGGGGCTCATGGCGGTGAGCTTCTCCTACAGGCAGTGCGATGCCTACGGCGAGACAAGATAGACAGTCAACAAGAAGAGGAGAGAAAGCACCAAGAGGCATGGCTCCGTACTCATTCACCTTCATAATGCGGACTCTGCAGCAACCTGCAATGATAAACTACAGGATGAGTTATAGAATCAATCCTGTGTCACAGTCCAACAAGTGCTAGGTCAGCCTCCCTTATGCTTCCCTATTCTAAGTCCACACTACCTTGGTCAGGCCGGTCCAGTTGCACCTCCTCCTTTGCTTTCTCCTTATCTCTCTTAGGCACATCAATGGGAACCTTGATCTGTGGCTGCTCTATCTCTTCTTTCTCATTTGGAACTTTGGGTTTGTCATGGTTATCAGCCATGGCTTCCAATGCTGGGTTCTGGTCTGAAAAAAGCATGGAGATGGTTAAGCAAACAGAAAACCTGCACCGTCCAGTTGATGTAAGACCAAACAACACGTTAGGTAAGGTATCTGTTTTTAATGAAATGCAGATATGGGAACTGTCACTTTGGTTGGGGCAGCCAATGTGAGGTGACCGTGTTCTTTAATCTTTTTTCCAGCACCATTTTCTGAATCTAAATCCTCCCCTCTGTGTGCTCTTTACCCTGTGGTGAGGGGGAAGAAAGTACCGGTAGGTGTCCCCCCACAGAGCAATCAGCAACCTGAGGGGGCTAATTATATCAGGAAAATGGCATGGGGGGGAAGGGTTAACCCACCCCCTGCTCTAGTGCTGCTCCAATCAAGTTGGCAGTCCCCCTCCCCCCACCAGCTGAAGAAAACATTGTGAGATTCAATCACGGCTTTCCCGCATAACATGTAGTTTGGCCCTTAGTGTTTCACCTACTTGGCACACATGCAATCTTGCTTAGGATTCGTAGTCACTAGATGGCAGCATTGCTCTTGTTCATTTGCATTCCATGCATGACAAGTCAGTAGGACAGGCACAGTGAAGAAACCAGACATGGCCAAGGGAACTCACCTGCTGGGGTTAGCAACCAGGAGGAAACATAATAGGGGGTTGGCTTACAAGGCTCTACAATAAAAGGGCAGAGGAAGAAACAGTAGCAGCAGGCGAGAAGGATATAAAAAGCAAAAAGAAATTCCCAGGAGAGAGAAGACCAAGAGAACTAGGAAGATTGCAGAAGGGAAGCAGGAGCAGCAGGGTTGGGGCTTGTTAATTTGCATCTCCTTCTGCAGGAATTACCAGCCAATCTCTCTGCTTGCAAAGATCCCTGCACAGAACAGACTACATGGCTAGAAGCAGGGGGGGGGGGGAGGAAGAGAGAGAAGGAAAGCTTTAGGCTTTCCCAGCAATACTTCACTTTAAAGCCTGCAATTACCCCAGATTACCTCTCTGCAAGGAGGCAGCCTGCAGCAAAGAAGAGAGACTGCCTCCTCCCTGTTTTTGAAGCTCTGCAGGCTAAATGCCTGTTCCTTACATCAAGGGAATTGGGCAGCATTCCCCTCTCATTTGCAGTTGCTGAACACATGGTTAAAAACACCTTCAGTGTTTTCCCATGAAAGCAAGAGATACAGAGAAATTGTAATACTGTAGAAGAGTGAATAAATGTAATCAGAAAAAGTTGTAGGTAAATGGATTGGTCTATTAGAAAAAAGTTTGAGTTGCTGCTCACAACTTTGTGTCATTTGGATTGGTCCTAACGGTAATCCCAGGCTGTGGCTTTTGGATGCGTTCAGAATGCCTACATTCCTTTTCATCAGAGACCTATATTAAGAAAGAGTCTAAGGAAGTAGCTGTGCAAGAAAAGCACAGCAGCTCCTCAAACTGTTCCCTCACTTCTAGAAGCTGAAATCACACCAAGTATTTCCTGCACAATTAAGTCTGAAATAGTCATTTTCACACTTACATGAACACTCCACCCTGTCCCATTCTCACTCTAATTCTCCTCCTGGGAATCAACTCTGCCCACACCTACGCCCCCTCAAAGTGGGACAGATGACTTTCAGCAGGTACATGAGGAGGCTGGGAGCAGGAAGCCTCAGCAAGAGCGCAGGGTGCCTTAACTTTAGGCAGCATCTTGGGTGTTGGGAGAGCTGGCCAGTTATAAGCAGATGCAAAGCAAGAGAAGAACTATTGCCAGGACTTTGCTTCCAAGGGCAAGTCTTGCTTATTTTGCATTCTTTATTCTGCTTCTTCTATTCATGAGGAGGAGGAAAGAATTATATAGGACACGGAAGTCCTACCCATGCCTGAAAATCCTGCTGAGATCTCCCTCTAATAGCATGCTCCCTTAACAGTGTGCTATCCACACAATGTCAACAAGCTCTTCACAGTCTTAAGGACATTTTCTATGTAGAAGAATTTAAAGAGTGAAGCTTCTCATGGTGCTGAACCGTACACACCCAATACCAAATTTTGCATGCATGTGTTAGAATCACAAAATTCACACTGAGTTTTCACACTGAGCACGTATGTGTTGGAATCACAAATTCACACTAATCTGCTGAGATTCCTTGCAGGAATCTCAGCAGATATATAGCCAATTCTCAACAAGGTAGTAAAAGCCTGTGTCTAGCTGTACTACATCTGAGTGCAGGTAAGCGTTTTTTCATATATTTTTAAAAATCCCCGAGACAGAAAACTAAATGCCAAGAAGGGTTCTAGCTTAGCCCTTCTCTCGGACATGTTAGTTTTCTATGTGTAGGGATTATTTTTTCCTGCTGGAGAACCTTCACCTGCAGTCTGAAGTGATATAGACCAGTTTTCCCAGTTGGGTGAGAATCAGGTCCTGAGCAATAAAATGCTGTGGGGTCAAGGCCACTGCAGGATAAGAGATATTGACACAACCCCCCCAAAGAACCCCTAGGTCTTTACAAAAGCAATTCTAGGAAGTATTTTGCAGAGAGACAGAATACAGAAGTAGTAACACAGTAAAAGAGCTCACTTGTTCAGACTGTTGTCTATTGCTTCCTCTGCAGTCTGGAATGTATCCTACCATACTACATACTACATGATTGAACTTAATCATATAATACATAAACACAAGGTTATTAAACGTTTGATTTCAAAACGTCTGGTTCCTTGGAGGGGCCAGGACAGTAGAAGCAGGACAAGCACAATCAGGACAGAAGAAGGTACATTAGAGGTGATGGCTGGTGAAATCTGGGGGATGAGATTCAGCAGCAAGTTGGAATCCAGTAGATTCCAGAGCGACCAGGGAAGAACATGGTAGGCTATGGGGGACAGGCAGAATCTGGAGTATTGACTTGTGAGATGCTAATACTATACTTGTTCTTACAGAACATTGTTTTACTTGTTGGACCATAAAGTACTGACAGTTTGGCAACTTCACATATGCAGCATCTTGCTTAGCAGTCATGAAGATCTATAAAACAGGCAATAGAGGGTAGCATGGTAGAGGAACAAGCAAAAGATGCTTGGCTTGTACACGGCCTCTGCAACTGTTTTCCTGGTATCTTCCACTCCTATGAGAGACTAGCATAACTTGTTCTAAATCCCTGAAGCATGGTGGTGGGAGGCTACTGCAGTTTCAACTGCACATAATCTGGACAAGTTGTGAAACAGAAGTGATGCTTTGGGATCAGAGTTTGGCATGGCCACTTGTCTAGGATATGGGGAAATCTTCGAACTAGAGCTCTGTGCCTTCCCCACTGCAGGATAAGACATGAGAGATTTAAAGTTGGGCTGTGTTTCTCGAGGTCAAGATCTTTATTCACATATTGCAGAAGTCAAGAGGTAAAAGTAACAACGACAACCTTCTTTCCTCTCCCCCCCCCCAACAAGGTGTCGGGTCATACCTCTTGCACATACTCTTACGTTAACAGGCTGAAACCGAGCCCACATTTCTCACAGAAATGTTGGCTTTGACTTTAAAACTACTTTGCTTTCCATGACCCCAACCCCCCAAATTTAGCAGCCAGAAAAAGCTATTCAAATGTATATCAACTTATTACATTTCCAAACTTTATTATTGTGAGACAGTTTTGTTGGCTTTTCCCACCACGTCACTTGGATGCAATAGTGGTGAATGGGCAAGAGGCCTGGCACAAGAAGCCCTTGGGAATGTCCTCTGAAAGCCACAACCGCAATGGTTCTTTTGTACTGAAGACTCCTTCACACATAGTATTTTCTTACTCAGGTGAGGGAGGGGATAAACATGTATACCCTCACATGCAATCATATGTGAAATATTAGATATCATATTATATTGTTATATTATTAAAACTATGGAGGTACTTTGCTTCCTAAACATGTCCATGAGGCAACTGCTGTTCAGAAACAATGGTGTCTTCTTTCTCTCTCTCCCCCCCCCCCGCTTGTGTAGAAAAAAAATATACAACGTGCAATTCAGCACTGAGCCTTTAGCAAATACTCCTGGGAAGCTTCCAAACTTTCTAGGCATTATGGCAGTAGAAGAAACTTTCTTTAAACAAAAATAGTGGGATTGACCTTGCATCAAGGTAAGAAAACTGTGTGCTGGCTTGCAGGCTGTAAGGATCTTCTCTCCCCACTCCCACAAATCCTGATTAGGAATAACTTTATAGATACACCTACAGTACAACTACAAAGCCAGAGGTTTAGATACAAGCTTGCTAGTGACATTCCATGCTTGTGAACACAACTGGAGCATTAATAAATTATCACGAAGACACCCATATGTATCAAAGGAGAACAGAAAGCTAAAGAAACAGAGAACGTACAATATCTCTTCTGCTTTTCACAGCCTGTCTGCAGTTTAGCTAAGTGACGTGTACAAATAAACCTGAGGCTGTCCAACATTCCAAAGCAGGTGACAAGACCAAGATCTCTGCGATACAAGTAAATTCCTTGTAGAAACCCCCATTGCCATAGCAAAGACTGATCAAGGGATAGCCAGCAAATTTAAAAAGGGAAGACAGACAGACAGACACTAACTATGCACACACACACACACACACACACACACACACACACACACACACACACACACACACACACACACACACACACAGACAGACACAGACAGACAGACACACACACTAACTATACACACACAGACACACACAAAGAGCAAAACAAAAGGAGGGGAGAAAAAGATAAAAATCTCCGCTCTGTAATAAGACAAAGTTGCCTCTAAGCTGTCATTTTCTCAGCAGGAAGCAAAATTAAGTTCATCATCAGGGCGTGAATTAATGGCCTCTCACGCTGCTTGGAAATCTATAAGGGGCTATATGTGGTTTGCAGAGAACCATTTTGCCCAGGATGTGTAATAATCGCTGAAACTGTAGAGTCGCCCTTGTGGTCCCTTTGGATAATGTTACAGTAATGCTGTGCCTCTTAATGTTTTATGAGGGGTGCTGGGCTTAACAGGAAAAGGCGAAGAGGCTGTAAAAGCTTCTTGGCTTACAAAAACAACAGGAAAAAAATCTCAGGGCTAAAGAGTTGGACAGGCAAAGGGGGGAAAAACTCCCAAATGTTGGGAGCAAGCCCAAGTGCTGATGACTGAATGATAGTGCATACAGCGCCAACCCAAGCTAATCCCACTCCTCTGTCTGCATTAGGACATGCATGAGGAAGGGACATTTCTCACGGGTTTTTGAAGCATCCACTTTTGTTTTAATGGTACACCATCAGTCTCTCTGGGCTGTAATAAAATCTCATCATGAGCAACCCTAAAAGCTTTTCCTACCATCCCTCCAAGAATCTGACTAGGACAGCAGCAATGCGCCCAGGAAGATGTGGCTTGCACTAGCTCATGCCCACGTTGCCCACTGCATTACAGCCTATTCAAATGTGTAAGGAGGAGACATGCGATACGGTCCTCTTAGTAGCCTCCACCACCACAGAATGTACGCGAGAGGAAACTTTATTTAGAAGCACTTCTACATCCACGTTTCCCTGTATGAAAACAAAGTCCCTCTTGCTTCTTATACAGGATTGCAGAAGTTGCAAAAAAAGGTGCTTTTAAAAAATTGTTTGATCTCTACAAGAGTTTACTTTTCCCGTCAATTCAAAGAAATATCAATTCAAAAAAATATCAATAATTTTAAGTCCAAATCCTTACTCATCTTCCATTTACTCCAGCCAGCTTGTGCCATTGGATAACCTGGAGAGAATTTTGAGACACAGACATTTGCTGAAATTCTGGTTAACTGAAAAATCTTTCAAAAAACAGTTAAAAAAAAAAGCTCCTTGCAGCTCAGTACGGATACTTCATAATCAAACAGACAAGTAACAGACATATCTCCCTGCTTGGGGGTGGTGGGGAAATCAAGTAACTGCCAGCCTGGGGAGCAGTTTATCATCTGTAGCGAGAGAGATTTTAAGGACAGGGTAAAATGGGGGTAAACAGGAGTGGAGGAGACTAAGCATGCATTTGCTTATTGGCATAATGTGGATCCCAGAAGAAGCAAACTACTACTAATTACAGCTTGTATGTCAGGGAGTGAGGTGCGCATCCTACAATATCATTTGGCTTAGCCCCTTCCGGTCTTTTAACCTGCCCCTGGCTCCTTTATAAAGAAAGGAATGCATTAAGAAGCCAAACTTTTCTTTCATTCAGAGGTGGGACTAGCTACATGTTGGGGAGAAGGCAAGGCGACTTGGGGTGGTGTGGGAAGACACAGCTATTGCCTGTGTTGCCATCTGGCTTGAATAGTATTTCTATCTAGAATAGGATGATGAGGAGCTCCATTTTTAGTGTTTGCTTCCATGGATGTTTCTACTGCGAATAGGTTCGGTCGTTCAAAATCCAGTAGGTTCTTAAGAGAGACATCAGTGAAATTTAATTTTTGTTAAAAAAAAAAATACCACCACCACCACCACCACCACATGTACATAGATAGCATCACCTCTCTAGGACCACCGCTGAATATATTGCACTCACATTTTTCAAGATTAAGTAACCACTGAATTTTAAGCAAAACGTTAACCCCTTACCCAAAATCCAAACTGGGTAATCAACTCACATGCTTCTATGGTTCTAAAGCACTATGAAGCAAGCAAGACCAGCCTCTGACTTTTGGGATTGGATCCTCTGCATTCAATCAATACGTCCCTAATAGATTAACCCATGGAACAGAGGAATACAGTCTATGGTTAAGCTAAATTAAAATACTAGCTGACAATTATAATGTGCTACAGGCAGAGGGCATAAGAGACCAGAGTGTCCCTTAACACCACAGGTATGTGCAAAATGAAGCAGAGTGTTGGGAAAATAAACCCAAAGTACTCAAGCAAACAAGGAAGCCACAACATACAGGAGAAGAGGATAAACAAACACCAACACCACCAGCCAACGATGGAGGAGGGAGAGAAAAAAAATCCATGTTCCTATTCTAATGTAAGAATCTTTTGGACTTTTAGCACACAAATGCTTCTGTTAAACACAAATCCTGCCCAGTGCTTAAGCTCCAGACCACCCTGTTGGCTGCCCTGGTTCACGGTCATCTCCAGTACTTCAGAGAACGGCAGAAGGGTAGATAAACCTCCTCAAGCCAAAATGTTACTTTATCCAGGACATGAAGTTTTAAACAAAACAAAATATACACTGTGGCAGTGGTTTTTTTCAAGGTGAGAACACCAACAGTTAGCAAAGAATCTATAAAATTAAAATTCCAGTAACCTTCACAGTTCTGAATGTCACATGGAACATTACAACATGAGTCACGGAAAACAGAGATGAAGCCATGACAGGGAGACAAAGGCACAAAATGATTTGTGGAGTGAGAAAAAGACAAGGAACTGCTTATTGCAGAATCTCAGATCCTTACCCAAAGTCAACACATCAGAAGGTAGAAATGTAATGCGTTTGATAAATCAGGTCACTGGATTATTAATTTGAGTAAAATGCACTGCACAGCACCTAAGAACAGACTGGAATGACTTCACACAATCTTCAGTCCAAGTCTCTTGCCACTGCAAAGTTTCCCAAGTTTGGGAAAATTCTGAGGCACTAGAGCGTTTATCAATTGCTACCTCTGGCTAACATAATATTACTTAACATCTATATACAGCAGTGCTTTCTGAGTGTTCGAAGTACTTCATATGCATCTCCTTAATGTTGTTCTTGCAACATTCCTGTACAGTAATTAAACCTGTATTACAACCGGGGAGCTGAGGGTGGGAGGGAGTGACTTGCCTAAGCCCACCTAGTGTGTTTCTAGCAAGGGTGAGGTTCGAACCAGGGAAGTCCCAATTCGTTGCTCAGTCTCTTCACTGTTACTCTGCATTGGCTCTCAAGCAATAGTGAAGAGGGATGGACATGTCTGAGGCATCCACTAAGCAGTGTATGTGATAATGACTTCTCTGTACTTGCTAGGGGGCAAGGTCTTGAAAGAGTCGCTCAACAGAACACTTCTTAGGTCCCTGCTTCAAAATGATTGTCATTATGAAGGCTGGGGTTGGAACTGGGAAGGCCCTTGTTCAGCAGCAGATCTTTGGCTCAAATCTTTGATTGTACGTGGGTACATAGTGTGGGCCATATGCCAAGATCAGCCATTATGAGGATCGTACTAAAATAAAGCGTGCGCGTGTTGGAACTGCATGCGCTTGCCCAGCAAGAATGAGGAGAGGGAATTTCCCAAGTTCTATAGATTGTCACCGTTATCACTTTTACCGTTATCACTTTCACAAGGTTACTGAATGGCATCAAGGAAACTAGTTCACCATTTTCTCCTGACATGCAGACTGTAAAACTGAACAAAAAATGACAGCAGGGCAATAGCTCCTTTTTCTGTGTCGCAGGAGCTATTAAAAGATTGCTCTCCCAAAGCACTAGGGAGTGCTCCAGCGAACCAAGCTGTTCCAGAAGCCATTAGAAGCAAAGGGAGGAACGGTGCATAATCCACGTTTCACGTGGAGCCTCAGCTTCCTGCCTGAAGAATAACCACAAGCGGGGGGGGGGGGGGGGAGAGGCAGGTGTATTCAAAATGTCTGTCACAGGTGCAATCTTAGAAGCTCATGTTGCATCCCCCATATTCTTCCCTACATCCCCTCTGGCCTCCATGCAACACAGATGTCAGGGCTGCAGGTTCTCACCGATAACTGCACATGACGACCATAAATTAAACAGACCAGCAGCGCACACAAGACAGAAACTTACAGCCATGTCTCATCAGATGCGAACACGGTGAATCTGAGTGGATGGATCAAACACAAGAAAACACTGTGGCCAATTTTTGATTGCTTAAGTGACTGTCTGGAACAGTTGGGGAAAGGGCACAGAAATAATGTGAATCAGGCCTTTGATATAGGAAGTCACAGAGGGATGGCGTGAAAGACGAGGAAAAAAAAACCCTAAGCAACGATGTTCAAGTAAGGAGCTGAAAAATATTACAAAATCTTAATCCACCCAGGGAGATCCTCTGGGGGAGGGGAAGGTATCTTTCAAAAGCAGAAAGAAATTGCCTAATTAGATTTTTTTTAAGTGGATAATTGCCTTCATGTGCTTTCAAAGGCAGCTTAGCAACCTTTTAACGTATGTATGCACCGTGTGTAATAGCAGAGCCTCTCTGAAAGGGGTTTTATACCTTTCCCAAAGAGCGGCTGACAGTAAACCCCCAGCAATACAGATGGGGGCGTAATGGGCACTTGGGTGTCGTTAGTGAAAACACTATTCAAAGTTCACTGGTCAATACGTGTTCGCATAAAAGGGCAGCATTCTAATATTCATAATCCCCGGACCCACGGGGCAGGGCTTTAATGAAAGTCTGTACAGTTCTGGGCTCTGCAACATCAAAGAGGCAAATAAAAAAGTCCCTCTGAGCGGATGCTGACAGGCAAGAGGCATACAGCAACTGCAGAATAGGGAAAGGCAGCGGTGCAGTTGTGGGGATTGCCTCAGCAAACCAACCCATCAATTTAAGGGGGGAGGAGGGGGCCAAAATCAGGAACATGCTAAAAACAAACTGCATGCTGCCCAACGAGAAAAGCCATGTGTTTCCGCGAGAGGCTCGTGCAAGAAATAAGAAACAGATGTGGGCCGGAGGAGGGTGCACTGGCAATAGCCAGGCAAATCCTTGCATGCTTTGAGTGACAGGATGCAGCTGCTTGGGGAACTAGCCCATTTTGCAAAATAACACACGGCAGGGTGAATGAACACAGGGCAATTCCTTAAAAGTCACCCTCAAGAGGCATGCAGAATGAAGGCACTGACAGTGCTGTGATCAGCTGCACCACTCCTGTGGTACTATGTCACTCCCAGCATGCCTTGGCAGCTAGGTTCACTGTTCTAATGTTTATTCTTCTTAGTTTTCCACACCGATTGCTCTCACATGAAACTGAGGAGTTTTCACATGCAAGGATTATGCAGACTTGTGCTTCAAATCAGTGGTGGCCAGATTATATTCTGCCAACTTCCCCCGGGGAGATTCCTTCTATTAGATGAAGTCCTAGTGGCCGTTGTTCATGCCTCTGTCATCTCGAGGCTAGGCTAGCCAAATACAGTCAATGCAAAGCTATCCTTGAAAACTATCCAGAACATGCTACTGGAGCAGAATGCGGCAGTGTGCCTCCTCATGAGGACAGGCCTCCAGCAGCACACGGCACTACAGCTCTGCTGTATGTACCGTCTCCTTATTCTCTTCTCAATTCAAGGTGCCTGTTATAACCTACAAAGCCCTCAGTGACTTAGGCCTAATATACCCTAGGCTGATTCTTACTTGGCGTTCCTTATGATCTACCATATATAAGATCCAGCAAGAATGCTCTCAAGTACAGTCAGCAAGAGCACAAAGAGATGTGTTCTCAGTGGCTGCTCCCCAGTTATCAAATTCCATCCCACAGCAGTCCAAGCCCAAGCACCTTTGGAAAGCATTGCAAGGCTATCTGCTTAGCAGGAAAGAGAAGGACACTTTATGGACTAACCATTTTATTCTATTTTACAGATGTTGGGGTTCTGTTGCTTTTTGGTTCTGCTGTTGTGACCTGCTCTAAGACTTTGCGATGCGGCTATATACAGTCAGACCTTTTTATCCACTAGGGTTCTGTTCCCGGAACTCCAGTGGATTAAAAAAAAAAAACAATGTTATATAAAAACCGGGGTTGGGGGTGGGGAGTGGTGCCACATTACCTTTTTTCCAGCATCTTCGGCGCTTCCCTCCTCCTGAGTTTGTTTAAACTGACTGAAAAAAAAGAAAAACTGCTACCGGAAGAGGTAATGAAAAAAGAGGTAATGTGGCACGGTCCGACTCCCTCTTCCACAGTTTTGCCACCCGTGTGAGAGTTACATGGCTGTTTCTCCAAAGAGAAAGGTATCACTTGTCCTGCAGGTAGCAGACTTGCTTAATACAGGAGTGGACAACTTTTCAGCCCAAGGACCGCATCATAAATATGGATGGCTGCAGCTAATTTGTAGGCTTCAGTTGCACATAATTAACAATTTGCACATCAGTTTTACTAGTCTGGAAAAGTGATCAAACTACAATTAGTGTATGTGCTATACCTATCCCACACACTGTTTTATCCTGAATTTGCTACCTTCAAATGTGACAAACTTCATTCTGCTCTTTTTAGACACATTTGTAAATATAACATTGACAGAAATAATGGAAATTGCAATACATACAACACATGAGGGTTTTAAAAAATGGGAAATTTTCAAATCCACTGTTACTACTATGAAGACATGAAACTTTTTAGAAAAGTATACATAAACTGGGATTCTTAGGACTCTAACAGGACCCCAGACTGCAAAAAGGTATTTGAAGGACACCAAAGTTATATCTTGTCAAGTGTTAACGTCAGATAATATCCAATAAAAGTCAAAGGGGGTGGGGGCAAGTGCCAAGCTGAATCCAAGATATATAGCAGGGCGAGTTCCTTTCTTAAAGATTATCATAAAGAAAGAAGCAACTGTAGCAGACTCCAAAAGATATTTTGCCATTTAAGTGCATAAAGCACATGGAGATCCATGAGCCACTGATGTTTTGAAACTATCCAAGATTCTCTAACTAAGTAGTGGGGAAGAATTAGAGCTCACAGGGTAAAGTTCTAGCAAGGGATGCATAAAAGCCTAACTCTGCATGGGGCAGTGAAATGCAAGAATACATCTCACCACCAAGGGATCTAGAATCTCAGAAATGCTCCAGATTGCAATAGGAACATGGTCAATGGCCTAAGGGAATAGAGTAAAGCCTTCCTTTGCCTGCTTCCATTCTCAGTCTCTGAGAGGATATTTCAAGGCCCTTGAGAATAAAAAACACACACAACCAACTCAGTGTGTGTGTGTGTGTGGGGGGGGAGAACGCAACACAGGACATGGCCTGAGCTGAGGGGGCAGCAGCAGGTCAGCAGACACCTGCTAGTGATGGCCTTGTGAGGTGAGACTGCAGCTGTGGAGAGGAATGGTAAGCCATAATTCCATCAACAGCCTCAGTAAACAAATAATAAATAATGCAAACCAGTAAACAAAGCTGAGGCATAATGGTAGGCTTTGTCAGGACTAAAACTAGCTCCAAATTTATATCCTGGCCACATTTTTAAAAAAAGAAAAAAAGAAAAGGAGAAAGAAAACAGGCTCCCATAAATTTACATATGCTATGAGCATGATGAATGGGTCACTACTGAAACCTTGGAAAATATATCAGTAGAGAGGCTGGAAATGGCAGTTTTGGCTGCTGGTGCCCTTCATACAGGTGGCCTGGACACTGCTATCTCCAGCCTCGTGTTCATACAGAGCCTTTGATTGAAGGGGCTTGTGTAGCTCCTCCCTTAACTCACCAGGGGGCACCAAACGCTGCTGCCTCTCCACATTACAAGCCTCCCCCACAAAAGGCCAAAAATATGCCCATCCATGTCCCATTTCATACATTTTAAAAACAATCCTAAGGGGGAAAAAAACCTGAGGAGACAGCCTCCACGCTTCCTTGAAAAGCTCTTTGTTTTCATTATTTAGGGGATGCAACCACTTGGCACGAATTTGGATGATGTGGTACAAGAGTATTTAAAGAGATTCATTCAGCCCTATCAGAGCAGGGCGGATCAAGACCATGAGATGCATACCTGAGATTTTGACAGAATCCTGGTCTAGTACTTTCTGTATTTCTCCTGGCAACTTGCCTGGTTCCACAGCTTCTATTTTAGTTGGGATATCTTCAGCTGCCAATAAGGTGGTGTAGGTGCTAATGACCAATACTCCCAATCCGATCCACAATATGATCTGTGAAAGATATTTATCAGATCCTTAAATGCAAACACAAAGAAAGGGAGGGGGCAGGGAAAGGAAGGCAAAACAGATTTTTTTTGTTTGGTTATTCAAATCAAGAACAGTCTTCATCTCGGAACCCCCTGGACATGTACATCTCTCCTCTCTATTGTCTCCTGGTTTTCTTCCTTAAATCACACTCCTTCCTCCTACCTTCTCCTTTCACCCCAATTCCTTTAAATACTCCTCCCAGCCTTCCTCCCCCCTGAACTTCTCGACATGGTACCTTCTCCAGCCTGTCTCTTTCCAAGGTCCCTACTCTGGAGTCTAGAAAAGAGGGCTTTTAAAAAAATGTAATTGTTCTCCTTTTATTGTTCTTTTGAAATGATTGTAAGCTGCCTTGAGTGCTCTTACTGGGAGAAAGGAAGGGTAAAAATCCATTAAATAAAGTCTTCTACCCACTCCTTCCCTAAGCCCTTCTGCCCAATTGGCGAGCGAAGCAGCTCAGCCAATGGTAGCTGCAGACTATTCTTCCTTTCTTGCCACTGTGCTCTGTATAACATTAGAAAGATCAGTGAGCCACCGGCAAGAGGTTCTGAGTTGTCTGTGATGGATCACGAGAGAGATCTTGGGGTGCTGGTGGACAGGTCGATGAAAGTGTCGACCCAGTGTGCGGCAGCTGTGAAGAAGGCTAATTCCATGCTCGGGATCATTAAAAAAGGGATTGAGAATAAAAAACAGCCAATATCATTATGTGTTTGTACAAATTGATGGTAAGGCCACATCTGGTGTATTGTGTCCAGTTTTGGTCAACACACCTCAAATATAGTTGAATTGGAAAAGGTGCAGAAAAGAGTGACCAAAATGATTCGTGGGCTGGAGCACCTCCCTTATGAGGAAAGGCTACAGCGTTTGGGGCTCTTCAGTCTGGAAAAAAGGTGCCTGAGGGGGGACACGATTGAGACGTATAAAATTGAGACGCATGGGATGGAGAGAGTGGATAGAGGGAAATTCTTCTCCCTCTCGCACAACACCAGAACCAGGGGACATGCGCTAAAACTGAGTAGAGGGAGAGTTAGAACAGACAAAAGAAAATATTTCTTCACCCAGCGTGTAATTCATCTGTGGAACTCCTTGCCACAGGATGTGGTGATGGCACCTGGCCTACAGTAGATGCCTTTAAAAGGGGTTTGGATACATTCATGACCATCACAGCTTACAAGCCATAAGCAACCTCCTGGCTTTAGAAGTAAGTTTTCTCTGTGCCAGGTGCAAGGGAGTGACAACAGGAAACAGGTTATCTTGTTGCCTTTGTGCTCTCGGAGGCATCTGGTGGGGCCACTGTGAGATACAGGAAGCTGGACTAGATGGGCCTTTGGCCTGATCCAGCAAGGCTCTTCTTAAGTTCTTAATATCACCATCAACAAATTCCTTTGTACATTACAATATAAATCAAATATGTTTTATATATTGTACTCAGTAAGAGTGCAATCCAGGAAAAATTGAGCTACTACTGATGTAAGTCATGCTGATTTCAAAAGAAGCCCACATATTTAAATTAGGTGCAATCCAGACGAAGTTATTAAGCTCCAGGTTGCCAACCGCAAAACAAACAAACCTCAATTTCCATGTTGTGGGTAAGTAGTAAAACTGTGCAGCTGCTCTTTTTATTCGTGCCACTCCTATAAAGGAATACCACCAAATTCTGGCCGTTGGATACTTTCTTTAGAAGGTTAAGCTCATCAGACATAAAGGTTCTGTAAACCTGGACATAAGTACCGGTAGATACCCACAGCCATGTGTAGTACAAACACGGATCTGTAGAAACTTCCCAACAAGATCAGCATGAAAAGAGCCTCATTCCCCTCCCCTACTGCATGTCTAGTCCACACAATGCAATTTTGCATAGCCCTGCCCCCTGCAATAACTAGCTATAAAAATCAAGATGGCAACTGAGGGGTGGTGAGCTTGTCAAGCCCTCCTAGGTCTAAGGAGGCAAACAAGAAAGGTATGGAAGAACAGAACTGGGGACGTGCAGGATCCCAAAAGCTATATTCCAAGAAGTCAAAGTGTGCATGAATATGATTGCACCTGGCCTAACCACCTTGAACGGAATCTGAAACTCTCCAATTCCATAAACAGAATTTTTTCAGCTGCTGTGGGTGAGTGGAGGGCTTGAAAATAAGGGGCAATTGTGCTCATGTATTAGAGAAACAAGCTGTGGCTTCCCAGTTATCAGAAGCAGGATTCTTCACACATCACTGTCTCTTCCTCCCTGCATTTCCTGGCCCAATCTATTGGTTTTTCAATGCCCCATTCATTTCTTTCTTGCCACATTAATTCTACCTTAAGATTTTGCAACCAGAATCATGAACATATTAGTATTAGTATTAGTATTATTAACAGTGTTTATATACCGCTTTTCAACACATTTTAAATTTGCATGATAGGCTGCAGAATTTGGTTGCAGAATTGAAGGTGTATTTTAAAAATGCACTGTAGCGATCCAGACTTCCAGGTAATACAGCACAGTTACATTGCGTGCACTGTAAACACACATGCACACGCGCGCACACACTGCACTTTGATTTAAGATATCCCTTGAAGTTTCAGTAATTTATGGGATACTGGGTAGGGGTGATCAGCTGAGCAGATACACAATAATAACTGATAAACAATATGGGCATCAGGAGCATTTGCCTCGCTTGAGCAGCAGAGCTGCCAAGTCCCAAATGAAAAAAGGTACTGGTGGAGAGAGAGATGAGCGGATGGATTGTTGGCTGACAGTGAAGGAGATTTAATTAAACTCTGATGTATTATTTTTACCTAGTTAATCACTGTAATTGTCACTGCAAGGGCTATATGCAGAACCTGGTCTGCATGTCAACGATGCCACTACTACAGGTGCTAGGAGAATGGAGAAACCATGTTTCTCTCTCTCTCACACACACACACACACACACACACACACACACACACACACACACACACCAGTACTACTCACTAAAGAGTGGGAAAGGAGTCAGTAGGAACGCAGAAAAGGAGCCATTAAGGCATACGGAGACTCCATTATTTGTCTTTTCTCTCCCTCCAAGGGACGTTAGATCAAGTGAAATAACTGTGTGTTGGAATAACTTCTGTGGTGTCCTAAAAAGATGTTACCTGTAGGAGGTGCAAGGGAGCAACCGGCAATCCTTACTTTTGAGAAATGGCAGAGAGCAAGTCTGTCAGGCCACTATTACTTGGGAGGCAGACATCCAAAAAGTGTTCCCAGGTGGAACCCCTTCTGTAACCCACATATCAGCATCATCATGAACATTTATATACCGCTTTTCAACCAACTGCATCTCTCAGCTACCCATAAAGTGTGGCCCCCTGAAAAACTTACTCTTCTTCAAAGAGTTGTTCAAAGTTGTCACCACAAAATTGGTGACACATCGGTGACAATGTGGTTCAAAATTGTCACCACGAAGCAAGCCAGAATGGAAAACCCATCATATCCTGGCATGGCATACCTTGCCTTCAGAGGCAGCAAGATTTTGGAACAAGCAAGCCGGCTTTTCTGATCACCACATGTTACACCGGCTTTAATACTGAGGTAGCGGTACAGTCTACCTTTGCAAAACATCAATCTAGCTAACTCATGGGAATTACAGTGCACAGGCAAAACACAATTCTTTGATATACTCTAATTTATGGCTCAGAAGTCATATAGTCCATTATTCACACAGTCAAGTGCTTCCCGTGCTCTTCCAGGTAAGCATTGTGTTTAATTACGTAACAAGCAGGTACAATGGAGAGGAAGTGGGGGAAGGCTTCAGAGGGGAACAGCATGGGCTTGTTCACAGAGGCCAGCCTAGCACCAAGCTGGATGGAAATCAGCTAGAGACATTTCACAGAATTTTCTTCAACAAGAAGTTTCCGATAGATTTTATTGGGAAAGATCTGGAGGGCATCAAGCTGAACGTTCTGCAATTTAAAATTTGTGGGAACAGGTGGTTCAGAAGAAAATGGAGAATGCTTGGAGGGCTAGCAAGGTTTGCTCATGAGAAACAACACCAGACAGACAGGACAGGAGGGATCAAGTATCACGCTTCCTCAGAATCAGAGGACGTGCAGAACTGGGAAACTCACAGAGATGTGGGTAAACTGAAAATATTGGCCGGTATTCAGATAGTTTGAAGAATTAAATATGGAGTTCAAGAGATCCAAAACATTCACATGCATTAACTCAGGTGGGAGAGATGGCAACTCTTTGCAACAATTCTAGCAATATTCACAGAAGAAACCGAAATACTTGGGCAGATCACAGAAGAAAATGGTCTACCATCCCCAGTGACTCTGGGGAAGTGTAGGAAGAATCAATATCTGGCCAGGCTCTACAGATCTACCACTTCTGCTTTCAGAACTGAACTTGTCCACTTCCTTATAACCAGAGGATCTGAGGTCTCTGAATTAGGGCATGAATAAACATAGAACTTGTGACATCCATCACCAAAGAGGAAATTTTTTTTTCCAGAAATGGGTTCCTGAGGCAGCAAAACAAATCTGAAGATGTACTTACAAACTAATCTCTTTTTCTTTTCTTTTTTAAACTAAATAGGCAGAACATGTTTATTATTATTGATGAGAATGGCAGGCTAAGGAAGAGCAGGAGGGACACTCTTCAGCATGGCATGGGACACAATGTCCTACTTAAAAAAAAAAAACACCAGAATCTTTTATGATTGACCTGTCAAAGGAAGCTCTCAAGGAAGCATGGTTTATATCAGAATTAGCCTACATTTGCAAGACCACCACTTTGCTCAAAACAGGCAAACCTGCCTGCTGCAAAAAGCCCTGCTAGCAAACTGCAAGTTTCTCCTGTATACAACTCCTAAACCAACATTTACACCTCTAGAACTGGATTCACATGGTTATTGGCTTCATTCCACCCTTTTTATATGGTCATACAAAAAATGCAAGTATAACAGATCACAGATTAGAGTCAGACAAGTGAGGGGGGACAGAAAAGGGAGAAACTTTGAAAATATCCTGTGCCAGGATACAGGTCAATCCACACCTCCTTTCAACCAAGCCCCAGAAACATTACTGTATAAACCTATGAGGCACAATCACCCTCCTGTCCCAATACAATGGATACTTGGGTAGATGTTAGTTGAAGTTTCTTTTTGAACACATAAGCCATTTTACATATTAGAAAGTCACCTTAAGCTCATTCAAAAAGTTATTCACAAAATTGCTAACAATGGTGTCATCAGCACTTAAAATGGCATGCATCTCTCTCTCTCTAGTAGCAAGTGTTGAGCTATCAAGGAGCTATAGTAACATATGCAACATAATTCTTTTTTAGATTGTGAGCTCTTTTGGGACAGGGAGCCATTTAATCATTTGATTTTGTCTGTAAACCGCTTTGTGATCTTTTTGTTGAAATGTGGTATATAAATACTGTTGTTGTTAATATTATTGTTGTTGTTGTTATTATCATCAACAACAACAACATGTACTGATTACAATAAGCCATGAACGGAAGTCGACAGTAACTTGAGGAGTCCGTGTGGTGTGATAGACCGCTGAACTGAGGCCAATGAGACTCAGGCTTAAAATCCCTAATCAACTATAAAGTTGACTAGGTGACCTTGACCAGTCACTACCTATTAGGGGTCTTGGCGTGGGCGTGTGCATTGCCTTGAGCTCCTTGGTGGAAAGGCAGGATAACAATGTCATAAATAAAAATAGAAAAGATTCTGAAAAATATGAGTGAATTTAGATGCTTGATTGCTGAGCTTTCAAGCTTGTAATTATAACAGGAATCGAAGGCAGGCATTTGGGATTTGTTGGTTTGGGTGTGCTGGCTTTGCACTTAATGAGACTGATACACTGGAGGTGCCAAATAAAGTTAATTTTTCCTCGGAGGATAGGAATCTAACCAGCAGTTTTTCCCTCTTAGAAGTACAAAGCAGCAAAAAAGGAGGGTGCAAGTACCACTGGCTGATGTTCACAGAAGGATCCAGCACACATGGGAGGGATCTGTGTACCCAGAGCTGGAGCTTTGGTTTCTGTTTTTGCTGAAGTTATTCCCACTGCTGATGAGAGAAATCGCCGGTCAGTTTAAAAAACAGCTTTCCTCCTCAGAAGCGGGACTGTGGCTGCAAAACAGAAAGCAAAGCTCTAGCAGAACGTGCAATTCTCTCCTACGTGCGTCCCATCCTCAGTGGAAAATTAACTTTATTTGGCTTCTCTGGTGTATCAATCTCATTAAGTGCAAAGCTAGCACACCCAAACCAATCAAGCCCAGATGCCTGGCTTCAGTTCCTGACATAGTTACATCCGAAAACGCGATGATCTTTACTGTCGTCGTTAAGCATCCAACCTTTCACTTTTCAGAATGCAGTATGTATATATTTTAATAGTAATGTCATTAGCGTTTTTCTAGCCTTGGTTAGCAGCCCAAGCAATAGCCATTTGGGTGCATTTAATATGACTAGAGGCCTTTAGCCAAGCATCTTGTTCATTACTTCAAACCTATATGTGAATTTCAGCCTTCCTCACCTCTGCAGAGCTAGATCTCACATTTTATCTTTTCCAGTTTCCTCCCCCTCTCATAGTCTCTCTTCTGATTTAATCTCTGGACCACTCCCAAACTTTCTTTCGCAGGCCCCAGTTTACTTGACCCTTCCTTGCTTTGCCTAGGATCTTCTGATACCATGCCCCTCTATAATTTTAGAGAAGGTTCAACCAATGGCAACAAGACTCTTGAGTAGGGGTCAGAATAGTCAGGCAGCTAGTAGCAATCAGAGGATCTTTGGACAGCCCATGTCCTCTGTGACAGTCAGGCATGCAAGTCAAACATTGCCAGATGTTTCCTTCACTACCATCAAACCCCTTAGCACATTACAGTAGGGATTCACTAAAAAGGCTGGCCACTATGGTTACTTTATTTAAGCTGTCCTGGAACTTTATTTCTTATACTCTCAGGTAGAGCTTGATTTATTAATTCCCTGAACAAAAACCCACCATATTTTCCAATTCAAGCAAAGGCTTTCTGAAAGGGTTAATATCTAAAAAGCCCCCTTCCCATTTGCAGGTGACGAATCATTAAATATAATGGAAATGACAAGGCATCTGTAGCCAATGAGCAGAAGTGACCTCAAAGGATTGAAAAAAGTCTTTTTCTTGAGCTTCCCGTAATGCCAGCAAAGTAATTAACAAGATGGTAGCGAGAGCACTTAAATAAAACTAAAGGAACTTTGTCTGCTTCTGTGTCACCCATGGGTTATAGCAGGGAAACTGTCACAGAATGACAATGAACCCAAGCAGATATTTGGGTAGACTGAAGTGTGATGCGAGGTCATGTCTAACACAACCATTCCCAGACAGAGCGCATCGAGGATCGCTGATAGAGACAGTGGGAAGCCACAAGAGCCCTGTGGGTAGCTCAGTGGGAACAGGTATTGGGTAAAGGTAAAGGTGACCCCTGACAATTAAGTCCAGTCGTGTCCGACTCTAGGGTGTGGTGCTCATCCCCATTTCAAAGCCGAAGAGCCAGCGTTGTCCGAAGACGCCTCCGTGGTCATGTGGTCGGCATGACTCTCCTTGCCGCAGCGCGTAGCATGCGGCTGGAACATGGAGCGCTGTTTACCTTCCCGCAAGCGGTACCTATTTATCTACTCGCATTAACATGCTTTAGAACTGCTAGGTTGGCAGGAGCTGGCCAAGCAACGAGAGCTCACCCCATCGTGTATTTGAACTGCCGACCTTTCGATCGACAGCTCATGGTTCAGCGGTTTAACCCACTGCGCCACCCGCTGGCCTATAGGTATTGGGTACAAAGCTCCAAAAGAGAGAAAAGGAGAAAGAATTATTACCAGGGTTAGGAAATCAGGAGAGGAAGTCCCAAACAAAGGTAAAATTCTACTGGGGTTCCCCCCAGTAAAGACCTTGGGAATTGCAGGTGAGCTCATACAGAAACAGACCCCCCCCCACACACACACACACAATGACCCAGAATGCTATTTAAATATCATGAGCATGGGGCCGATGCCTCCTATGGGAGCCTCAAAAGAGCATTAGGATTAGAAACCAGACGCACTCATCCTATCCTACATTCAACCTGAGAGAACATTTTCCAGCTTTGCTGAGCCATTTACTCCCAGCCCTCATCAATCCCAGATCAAAATCCACAAAGAAAACTCATTCTGCCCATACAGAGCAAGTGCATGTAAACCCCACTGGATGCAGGCTTTGTCCTTGGAAATACAAGAGCAGCTGTTAAAGTTAAAGAGACTAACATTCCTGCAACAGGCCACATGAGAGGGAGGTTGAGGGGGGGGAAGTCAGCAGTAAGCAACTGCTTTGTTACACTTAATAAAGTTTGCCTAATGGAAGTAAATCTGTTGTCATATGGAGGATTTTCTTTCATTGGAGTTCCGCATGGAAGTGTGCTCTCTCCCTTCGGATATGCACTGCCTTTGCATGGTGGTGCCCACCATGTAAAGAGAAAGCATCCACTACACCCAGGGTGCACATGCAAAGCTACTGCCAGATGAAGAGAGGACTCTAGAAAGAGTAGCTAGCCTAGAACACTAGAACAGCAACTGTTAAGCAGTTCCTAAGCGGTTCTCCAGTTCCAGCCACCATATCGCAAAAAGGATATCACAGAGCTGAAAAAAGCAACCAAAAAGGTCAGGGAATTGGAGCTTCCCTACAAAGAAAGAATAAAGCATTTAGGGCATTTTAGTTCAGAAAAAATACAACTGGGGGAGGGGGAGGAGAATCATGATAGACATTTTTGAAATTATGACTGGTACGGAGAGGATGGATAGAGATTTTTCTCCCTCTTCCATAATACTAGAGCTCCAATTGTTTCTTCCAAACAAATACCAATGACATTGATTGGTAGGAGATTCAGGACAGGCAAAAGAAAGTACTTTTTTCTGCTCAATGCATAAATAATATCTAGAATTCTCTGTCACAAGATCTGCTGATGGCCACTTGCTTATATAACTCTGAAAGCTGACAAGACAAATGGAGAATATGTTTATTAATGATTATTAGTCATGATAGCAATATGGAACATTCAGGGTCAGAAGGAACCACCGTTGCGGGGAAGGACTATAGCTACTCAAGCTCTGCTCATAGGCTTCTTGAAGGCATCAGGCTGTTCACTGTGGGAAGCAGGATGCTGGACTAGATGGACTTGGGAGTCTGATCCAATAGGGCTCTTTTTAAGTCCAGGGTCAGCCATGAAGTACAACATCTTGGTGAACTGTGAATAACTCCAGAAGGATCTCTCCAAACTGAGCAACTGGCCAACAAAAACTGGCCAAGTCGATTTTTAGATACTGTTTTTTTTATTAATTTTCATTAATTGTTTTTTACTGTTTTAAAGTGTGATTATTTTTGTATTGTATTTTTTGTATTGTATTTTCTTTTTTGTTGTTGTAAGCTGCTTTGGGTCCCTTTGGGGAGAAAGGCGGGATAAAAATACTGTAAAATAAATAAATAAATATACTGTAAAATAAATAAATAAATAAAAATGGCAAATGAGATTAAACGGAAGTAAGAACATAGTAGCTATCAGCAATGACAGCTAAATGAAACCTCTGTGTTCAGAGATAACATGCTTCTAAACAGCAGATGCTGGAGACATGAACAGGAGGAAGACTGTTGACTTCATGCCATTCTACGGGCCCTCTAAAGGCTGGTAAATGATGGAAACATGATGCTGAACTAGACAGACATTCAGTCTGATCCAGCATGGCTTAAACTCAGCAGCTGGTTATTATGTTACACACTGTCTAAGGGCCAAACTACATTATATAAAACCACATGTAATAGTAGTCCAACTGTCCTTCATTGCAAAGCATTCTCAAGAAGGGGTGCTTTGCCATGAAGAAAGTGCAGAAAGAAGGGGGATGCTTAACCCTCCCTGATAGCTGTCTTTCCCCTGAAACTCCCAGCCATTCTTAATAACCCCATGAGGGTCCCAGATCTGTGCTCACTATGTAAACATGGATTATGAACCCAGAGGGCACTTTGCAATGAAGAGGGGGCTGTGTGCTAACCTTATACCCAGCTGCACTGTAAGATGTAGTCTGGCCCCTACAGCAACACAATCTTAACCAACTTTCCAGCACTGGTGCAGCTGCAATGCAGCTCCGAGGTAAGGGAACAAATGTTCCCTTACCTTGAGGAGCCCACCATGACCGCACCCCCCACTGCAGGATGCAGCACACATCCCATCAGCATGGCTGAATTGGTGCTAGAAAGTTGGGTAGGATTGGGCCCTTAGTCTTTTAAGATATGAACTGGCAATGAATGCAATTTACGAACTCCTGCCTGAAAGAAGGGGTCAGGTAGGAGAAAAAGCTAGGTAAACAGAGATCCAGTCTCCTCACTTAATAATCCTTGCATTAATCTCTTTGAGGATTCTGAAGACTTAGCATACACTGTCACAGATTCAAAGCTTTTGTGCAAAGCTGAGATGGCAATTTCTAGTTGTACTGCCTAGAAATATCACTGGTGTAGTCTCCTCTTGCCTGTCAAACATGGACAGCTCAGCAACTTTTCTCTGGCTTGGAGAGGCCTTCCAAGACTAATATTTTCCCATCAGAAATCAAGTCCTTTTGTTTACAGGTCTTGACACGGCCTTCCTCAACCCTCAGTCTGTCCCCTGTTGCCCTACCATGCCAAGTAAGGATACAGGCCTGCAACAGGAACCACAGCAAAAGGAAGGCAGTTTCCCAGTTCATTTGTGCCTCCGCAAGCCTGGACTGAAGTCTTACACTTCCCCTAGTTGCTGCGTTACTCAATCATCTTTTCTAACATTCCAAGCTTTTTAAACTGAGCGACCCCCGCCACTTAATCCAAGCTGCCGTTCTTGTATTCTGGCTCACTGCCAGCTGTTGACTGACCAGCTGTCTGTAATAATTAACAACTCCAGTTGGCTGAATTAGACACCCTTTTCCCAGCCAACAAAAACATCTGGGGATGCATTTTCTCCTCACCCTTGGGAATGGGTTTGACAGGGGGAGGAATACATGCTTGACTCACCTCCTCCAGGTTCCACCTTGAACTGTGGCAACTATACCATTCTCCGGCATGCAGCTCAACAGGGCATTCAGTTTCCAGTACAGAGTGGCAACTGGTTCAATCTTTGTATCAGCAGGTGTGAGTTATAGAGAAAGCCTCTGGACTGAGGAGCAATTCATTTAAGAATATTAAGAAACTCTTTGGAATGGATTTAAAAATCAGTTGACTAGGTGAACTAACTTGAAGGCAAGCCACGTATGCAAACATGTTGGATGCCAGGGTAAGCAAGGAGTTATTGTCATGGGGGATGTGGAGACACAACTGCCCAACTGGAATCAAGTTGTCACTCTAGTGCCACTGATCTGCTCGACTGCCATATATACTGCCACTGTTTGCAAAGCATGAGGGAGGAAAATAATGAGGTAATAAGGTTGTTGTTGTTCAGTCGTTAAGTCGTGTCCGACCCTTCGTGATCCCATGAACCATATCCCGCCAGGCCTTCCTGTCCTCCACTATCTTCCTGAGTTCGCTCATTTTCATGTTCGTTGCATCGGTGATGCTGTCTAACCATCTCATCCTTGGCCTTCCCCTTCTCCTTTTGCCTTCAATCTTTCCCAGCATCAGAGTCTTCTCCAGAGAGTCCTCTCTTCGCATTAGGTGGCCAAAATATTTGAGTTTCAGCCTCAGTACCTGTCCTTCCAGGGAACAGTCAGGCTTGATTTCATTTAGAATTGACTGATTTGATCTCCTAGCAGTCCAAGGGACTCTCAGGAGTCTTCTCCAGCACCACAGTTCAAAAGCATCTATTCTTCGGCGCTCAGCCTTCCTTATGGTCCAACTCTCGCAACCATACATTGCTACTGGGAACACCATCGCCCTGACTATACGAACTTTTGTTGGCATGGTGATATCTCTGCTTTTTATTATGCTGTCTAAGTTTGCCATAGCTTTCCTTCCAAGGAGTAAGCGTCTTTTAATTTCATGGCTGCTGTCTCCGTCTGCAGTGATCTTGGAACCCAGAAAAGTAAAATCTGTTACTGCTTCCATTTCTGCCCCTTCTATTTGCCAGGAATTGATGGGACCCGATGCCATGATCTTAGTTTTATTAATGTTGAGTTTCAAGCCAACTTTTGCACTCTCCTCTTTCACTCTCATCAAGAGGCTCTTTAGTTCTTCTTCACTTTCTGCCATTAGGGTGGTATCGTCTGCATATCTGAGGTTGTTGATATTTCTCCCAGCAATCTTGATTCCGGCTTGCGATTCATTCAGCCCTGCATTTCTCATAATGTACTCTGCATATAAGTTAAATAAGCAGGGTGACAATATACAGCCTTGCCGTACTCCCTTCCCAATTTTGAACCAATCAGTTGTTCCATGGCCGGTTCGAACTGTTGCTTCTTGACCCGCATACAGGTTTCTCAGGAGACAGGTAAGGTGGTCTGGTACCCCCATCTCTTTAAGAATTTGCCACAGTTTGTTGTGATCCACACAATCAAAGGCTTTTGCGTAGTCAATGAAGCAGAAGTAGGTGTTTTTTTGGAACTCTCGTGCTTTCTCCATGATCCAGCGCATGTTGGCAATTTGATCTCTAGTTCCTCTGCCTCTTCGAAACCCAGCTTGTACGTCCGGTAGTTCTCGGTCCACGTACTGCTGAAGCCTAGCTTGTAGGATTTTGAGCATAACCTTGCTAGCATGTGAAATGAGTGCAATTGTACGGTAGTTTGAACACTCTTTGGCACTGCCCTTCTTTGGAATTGGAACGTAAACTGACCTTTTCCAATCCTTTGGCCACTGCTGAGTTTTCCAAATTTGTTGGCATATTGAGTGCAGCACTTTCACAGCATCATCATTTAGGATTTTAAGTAGCTCAGCTGGGATATTATCATCTCCACTAGCTTTGTTGTTAGTAATGCTACCTAAGGCCCACTTGACTTCACTCTCTAGGATGTCCGGCTCTGGGTCAGTGACCACACCAGCGTGGTCATCAGGAACATTAAGATCTTTCTTGTATAGTTCTTCTGTGTATTCTTGCCATCTCTTCTTAATCTCTTCTGCTTCTGTTAGGTCTCTGCCTTTTTTGTCCTTTATCATGCCCATCTTTGCACAAAACGTTCCCTTGATATCTCCAATTTTCTTGAAGAGATCTCTAGTCCTCCCCATTCTGTTGTTTTCCTCAATTTCCTTGCATTGTTCATTTAAGAAGGCCTTCTTATCTCTCCTTGCTATTCTCTGGAACTCTGCATTCAGTTGTTTATATCTTTCCCTTTCACCCTTGCTTTTTGCATTCCTTCTTTCCACAGCTATTTGTAAAGCCTCATCTGACAGCCACTTTGCTTTCTTGCATTTCTTTTTCTTTGGGATGGTTTTCGTTGCTGCCTCCTGTACAATGTTACGAACTTCCGTCCATAGTTCTTCAGGCACTCTGTCTGCCAGGTCTAATGCCCTAAATCTATTCTTCACCTCCACTGTATACTCATAAGGGATATGGTTTAGGTCATATCTGACTGGTCTAGTGGTGTTCCCTACATTCTTCAGTTTAAGCCTGAATTTTGCAATAAGAAGCTCATGATCTGAGCCACAGTCAGCTCCAGGTCTTGTTTTTACTGATTGTATAGAGCTTCTCCATCTTTGGCTGCAAAGCACATAATCTATCTGGTTTCGGTATTGCCCATCTGGTGATGTCCATGTGTAGAGTCGCCTCTTGTGTTGTTGGAAAAGAGTGTTTGCTATGACCAGCGTGTTCTCTTGACAGAACTCCGTTAGCCTTTGCCCTGCTTCATTTTGCGCTCCAAGGCCAAACTTGCCTGTTGTTCCATTTATTTCTTGATTTCCTACTTTAGCATTCCAGTCTCCTATGATGTAAAGGACATCTTTTTTGGGTGCTAGTTCTAGAAGGTGTTGTAGGTCTTCATAGAACCGGTCAACTTCATCTTCTTCGGCATCAGTGGTTGGGGCATACACTTGGATTACTGTAATGTTGAATGGTTTGCCTTGGATTCGAACTGAAATCATTCTGTCGTTTTTGAGGTTGCACCCCAGTACTGCCTTTCCCACTCTTTTATTGACTATGAGGGCTACTCCATTTCTTCTAAGGGATTCATGCCCACAGTAGTAGATATGATGGTCACCTGACTTAAATTCGCCCATGCCCGTCCATTTTAGTTCGCTGATTCCCAAGATGTCAATGTTCAGTCTTATCATCTCATTTTTGACCACATCCAGCTTGCCTTGATTCATAGACCTCACATTCCATGTTCCTAAGCAGTATTGCTCCTTGCAGCATTGGATTTTCCTTTCAACCTCAGACACATCCACAGCTGGACGTCCTTTCGGCTTTGGCCCAGTCGCTTCACTCTTTCTGGGTCTACTTGGAATAGTCCTCTGCTCTTCCTCAGTAGCATATTGGACACCTTCCGACCTGAGGGGCTCATCTTCCGGCGTCATATCTTTTAGCCTTTTGGTACTGTTCATGGGATTTTCTTGGCAAGGTTACTGGAGTGGGTTGCCATTTCCTTCTCCAGTGGATCACTTTTAGTCAGAACTCTCTGCTACGACCTGTCCGTCTTGGGTGTCCCTGCACGGCATAGCTCATGGCTTCATTGAGTTACGCAAGCCCCTTCGCCACGACAAGGCAATGATCCATGAAGGAGGTAATAAGGACCTGAGCCTAAAACAGGGATGGTGGCTTACAGCTATTTCATTGTCACTGCTTCAGGATGCCAATCTGCTATGCCCAAGACCTCTTGGTGAACACTCTGAGGGCATACTTAGTAGAGGAAGAACAATCGTCCTTAAATCTAATCCAGTCCTCCAGCAACTCATCTGAAAGTCACAGATATCTTGCCTTAAACGTTGCAACTCAGTTGAATACATATGAAAAGAGGGTACACCCAGAGTCCACATTAAAAAGGAGTGAACAAACAGTGGCTAAGAGGAGAGAATGTTAGGAAAGAAGAGTAGGGGGAAGACAAAGTTAAGCCTGTTTTTGTTGGGAAAGCAAGAGGTAGGCCAGTAGCATTTGCTTGGCAGTGCAAAGAGATGTGAGCCTGAACAAGAAGACAGTGTATCCTGCGAGTACACACTATGCAGTTCCCAATGTTTGTTGAGGAAATTCTAAAAATGTGTGGATGGGTCAGGCAAAATATTGCTTTCTTGGGTAAGTTTCCTAGAAGCTCACAGTTATGGTTTTCCTATTGCCCTCCCTCCTCAGACACTTTTGAACTCTCTTCAATATATCCTGACATCTTTTCCCCCAGGTCATCTATTGCAATCAGAACTATACTGTATTTCCACAAGCCTGGTGTTCGGTGGATTTCTCCTTTACCTCCGAGTAGGACTGATGCCCTTCCTGAAATTCTGCATGAATGCCCAACCAAAGAATCCTGGTCAGACTGGATAGCCTGTTGGCCTACTGCTCTACATCCCATGGCAATTTTTTTAAGGTGGACCTATCTGCCTTCCTGGCTTTGTGACTGGCCTGCCAGGGTGGGACAGGCCAGGGACGTGCAGTCACTAGAGACAGGGGAGGCAGACCCCCACCTGCACATCAAATGTCAATGTAACGTAGCATGACGACGTGCGTTGGTCGTGGGAGGGTGAACCCCCGGGCTTGGTCACGGCAGGAGGGGGCATGTGGAGGAAACCCCCCCCCCCAGGATTAAGCCCTGGAACGAGGTGGCCACAGTGTGAGTCCAAGATTAAGCCCAGGCTCACCTGGATAGGGGACACCCACCAGTATTAAGCCTAGGAAGGAGGTGGCTGCAGCGGGGGGTGGGATGGCTTCCCCCAGCTGCGGCTGGGAAGGCCTCTGGAGGCCAGGTCTATCCGCCCGCGATGAGCCTCCCACCGCCAGGAGCTTTTTTTCACTTACCCGGTGAGGCGGGGGGTGAGCGCTGAGGGGCTCTTTCTTATGGCTCCAAGCCCCCAGCGCGGGCTGGGCGCAACCCACTCTGGGGACAGTGTCAGGTGGGGAATTTGATGGGGCGGTACACCTGTCAAACCGCAATGCAGGTGTCCTAAGGAGAGCTCAGGGAGGACAGAAACCTCTTGTGGATCAGAAGGGCAAAAGCTCGCTTGATCTTGATTTTCAGTATGAATACAGACCGTGAAAGCGGGGCCTCACTATCCTTCTGACTTTTTGGGTTTTAAGCAGGAGGTGTCAGAAAAGTTACCACAGGGATAACTGGCTTGTGGCGGCCAAGCGATCATAGCGATGTCGCTTTTTGATCCTTTGATGTCGGCTCTTCCTATCATTGTGAAGCAGAATTCACCAAGCGTTGGATTGTTCACCCACTAATAGGGAACGTGAGCTGGGTTTAGACCGTCGTGAGACAAGTTAGTTTTACCCTACTGATGTGTTGTTGCCATAGTAATCCTGCTCAGTACGGGAGGAACCGCAGGTTCAGACATTTGGTATATGTGCTTGGCTGAGGAGTCAATGTGGCGAAGCTACCATCTGTGGGATTATGACTGAACGCCTCTAAGTCAGAATCCCCCCTAAGTGTAACGATGCTGCAGCACTGTGGAGCCTCAGTTGACCTTGGATAACTGGGCCGGGAATGGGGGGGACCCCCCTCCACCGGCCCGGTGCGGAGAGCTGTCCGCCTCAGGAGTGGAGTGTGGCTGGAAGGGGGCCGCCTCTCACCTGTAGTGCACTGCATGTTTGTGGGGAACCCGGTGCTAAATCACTCGTAGACTACCTGATTCTGGGTCAGGGTTTTGTGCAGAGCAGCTTGCTGCGATCTATTGAAAGTCAGCCCTCGACACAAGCTTTTGTCCTCCCCTCTGGACAAATGGGCCTCCCAGCAGCGGGAGGCTCGTCGTGGGCGGGTAGACCTGGCCTCTGGAGGCCTTCCCGGCCACAGCTGGGGGAAAACCACTCCACCCTCCCACTGCAGCCACCTCCTTCCCAGGCTTAATACAGGCGGGTGTCCCCTATCCAGGTGAGCCTGGGCTTAATCCTGGATTCACACCGTGGCCACCTCGTTCCAGGGCTTAATCTTGGAACTCATGTGTGTTCCTTTTTACAACTGTCCTTTCTCAACTGGAACCTGAAAGGCAAAGGTTAGCAAAGGGGCCAACACTGTTAAGGAGGGTTGTTTGTAATGAAGCCTGACAGATTGAAACAAAAAACCTGTAAAGATTTTAAATGCTGCCTGCATTTTCTATGCTGGGAAAGGTAAAGCATGGAATACATTGGTCTGGAGTCTACATCCAGCTATTAATGCACTTCCCTAAGTGCCAGAGATAAAAGTAACACATTCCAAGATTTCTCTCACTGCTAACCATGTGTTCTAACCAGAGAGGCTGACTACAAAGCCTCTCACTCATGTGAAACAAGAAGGCCGATTGGGTTCCTTTGCTGCAGGAAAATTAACTAAGTTCCCAGATTCTACTGCAATATTGGAGATGGGGGTAGGAGTTAATTAGCATTAGCACTGACCTGTGAGCAAAGGGCATTCTTGTGGATTTTCTTGTAAATAAGAGCAGGACAGATAAAACAGATGAGGCTTCCCATTGTCGCACCTGTCAGGCCCAAGATGGTCTCCACTGGCAAAGAAGAAGAAGAGCAACAATAAAGGAATCATAAGCAACATACCTAGTTGAGACCCCTCCGCTCTTTTCTGAGCCTCCACCCGTGCGCGGGCGCGACCCCACCCCCACCCTCCACAACCCCCACAGGCACTTCTACTGAAGAAATCTCCGCTTTTTCTTGAAAAGGACCGGGATGAGCAGCCTCCTTGCAGGCCTCACCAACAAGACTTAGGTGCTAGAGAGTCTCTGCAACCTTGTGGAGACTCTCTAGCACCTAAGTCTTGTTGGTGAGGCCTGCAAGAAGGCTGCTCATCCCGGTCCTTTTCAAGAAAAAAACGGAGGTTTCTTCAGTAAAAATAAGTGCCTGGGGGGGTGTCATTCGGGGGGGGGGATCCACTATCCGTGGATAACTGAATCCGCGGATAGTGGATCAGCAGATATGGGGGACCCCCTGTACTAAGATACAGGCAGATTAAAGAAGAGAATGCTCATTTCTATAGTTTTATTGCTTTCATGACTTTAGAATGTTTTATTGTTTTACAGAGCAAACCTATGCATGTTTATTCTGAATTTTACTGAGTTAAATGAGACCAACCATCTTTTACTATTAAGAACATTTATATACTGCTTTTCAACAAAAAAAATGTTCAGAAAGTGTTTTACATAGCAAGAATGAATTAATGAATGGTTCCCTATCCCCAAAGGGCCCACAGCCTAAAAAAACTAGTAACTGTGTTTAGGATTGCAGTTTTAAATGTTGGAAGTCGCCTGATGAATTTTTGGTACAATTAAAAAGTGAGGTATAAATGCTACAGAAAAACAGATTTCAAAAGAAAGATGTTCCAATTCATAAACATTCTTGGGAGCAGAAATGCAACAGAAGTGTGTGGAAATAAAAATGTAGGGTTTGGCCACATGAAATAACGGTGTGCATATACAGTAATTAAATGAACAGATGTTTCACAAGAACAAAAGTTCCAAGTGTATTGTTTTGCATGCACACATGCAAATGACTAAATGCAACACTTACACTTTAAAAATCTTCACATGGATACATACTTAAGCTTATTTTAGCACATGATGCTATACAACACCCACCATCATCAATTTCCAGTCCCACAACAGCCAGCATCATGATTGGGAGGGAAAGTGAGCAAAATTCCCTGGACCCCTCACTCCTATGGTCCTCTTCCCACTGCCAACAAGTGGATATATTTTTTTCTTTTTATAAAGCTGCCTCCACTAAATAGCTTTCTGCCCAGGGAAAGATGATGGCTAATACAGAGGCAGTTTCTGTGACTATTTCAAAATTGTAGAACTCCAGAAGACTTTAGAGTTTCCAAAAGAAGCTAAAGTCCAAGCATCTTCTGGAAGTGCTTGAAACCTTGCTGTATAGGCTAAGTTGCAGTGGCTAGAATTAAACTAAAATGGATACATCCTGCAGTCGTTTCAGAAATTCTAGATTAATATAATTATTTTGTACATATTTAAATATTAATGTGTACCAAGAGGCCTTTTTGGGTGTGTTTTAGATTAAACACACAAACTCACCCTGAACCCATAAAATTGGCAATGGTGCTGGGGCACGTAAGAAATACAACTACAGACCGACCAAATTTCACTTACCATTTGGGATCATGATGCCACCAAGCATGGTTCCAAACACAACTGCCAGTGTCAAGGCTTTAAATCGCAGAGGGGGCATATAACCTCCTGCAGCAAATGTCCCATCCTTTTGCTATTTAAAAAGACAAAATAGTTTTTCTTTAAAATGAAGCAGGCAAATAGGACTTTTTTTCTCTGTTTCTGGGAACCTGCCTCCATTGGTTACGCATCTGTAACCCTCCATGCTAGAGTCTTCTTCCAACTTGCCTAGTGATTGACCAATGGTTTCTTATGTTCTGGAAATCAATGTTGAAGACCAAACTATGTACAGTACTTGTACTTCCTAAGTATACTTCATGAGGCTTAACGATTCTAGTATCTAAAATCATTGTTGCTTTTATTTATACATCACTTTTTTGTCCAAAAAGGGCCCTTGTGCAAGAAATGTAAATCACCACCATTCGTCAGTATAAAAATCTGGATTGCTAAGTTACATATTTTTCCACCTTCTCAAGTTTTCCTTTACATACCCATCACAGGTCTTATAAAGGCCTTACAGTGCCTTGGAAATATTTTAAATAAGTTGCAAACAAGTTGTGCTTCATAGAAGTGGACCACAGGTAGTGGGATTCATACTTCAAACTGATGTGTATATACTTGACATTGTTGACATAGCATAGGGAATTTCCATGCATAAAATCCCAAGCATTTAGTGTGCTAAAATCTCTCTACTTTGTAGGTGCATGATAAATTGTTTCCAGGGTACATACAGATATTCTCCACGTAAGCACACACAACTTCACATGGAAGAACATATACAACTGTAAGGAGATGAAATATAACCCTACACTGGAATGGCACAAGAGTCACAAACTTACCATGGACTGGATGAATTTCAGAACAGTGACAGCATGTTGAGAACCTCTGTACAGGTAGCCCTAGTTTGAGACTGTTTGTTTTGCGACAATTCACAACAACAACCTACTGCAAAGGTGAGCAGCTTCTTTCTGAGCCTGTGCTCTGGCAAGGAGCATCTTTGAGAGTTGTGGTTGGGCTGGGCCTTGGGAAAAGAGAGGGTCTTCTTGAAGAGCACCACCTCTGATGCTAGCAGCAGCAACAATGGTGGTACCCTCCCATTCTCTCCCCACATGACCACAGTACCTCGAAGACCCTTCTCTTGCCCCCAGCCACCATTTAAGAGCCGAGCAACAGCCCACAGGCTGTTTTTACATACATACCATTCATTTCAGAGCTTTGAATATATTATATTACTTATGTCAGTTTTTAGAGTGGTCTAGAACGTGACTCATTGACTAACACTATATAATTACTGTAGGTTCATTTTACCCAGATTTTTTTTTTTTGGCAACTGTTTCTTCAGGAACAGAACCACGTTGTAAACTGAGGGCTACCTGTACTTATCTTAAAGGTTCCTGGAAGACTGCTCATACAGCCTGTTCCAAACCATATGCTTTCTTTACCTGCTGCTCAAAGAGAAGGGTGTTCAACGCCTGCCGACATGGCAGAATCATCATCGGAAACCCAACAGCTACAGACATCATGAATCCCACACGTATCATCTCAGTCACCAGATTGGAGGGGAAGTTCATGAGGACATTCCCAGCAATGGCCTCAGTGTAGCTCACATAGCCAAAGAACCCCACCTGTTCAAGAAGAAAATGGAAACAACTTTCAGTGGTTACATACAGTTGCTCAACAGAAAGGGTAGAAGGCTGAATATTCCTTGGCTTTACTCTCAAAACAATGGGGCATCTATCTTTTCCTCCACTCAATATTGTAATCATATTGCTCTTATTTTTCTTCCCTTTCAAACTGATTACTCCTAATCCTTTATACTTGGGCTCAAAAGGAAACCATCTGGAATACCACACTATTTTTGTTGGATTTCCTCTGTACATTTCCAAATTCCTGTGTATCTTTCCTGAGATTGGGTGACCAGAGCTGCATACAGCGTACTTAAAGAGCAGGTGCACAATGGATTTATGGTCAACTGCAACAAATGCATCACTATGATACCAAGAAGAAGGATGACATTAGCACTTGGCTAAGTTAATGTACTGTATATACGCTTCCTTCCCCAAAAGTGAAAATATTGCAATAATTTCACATTTTTCTCCAACACCTTCAGTGGGAATCTTACTGAAAAGTCATAACTACATTTTTATCAGCATGAATAGAAGGGGAATGAAGAGGCAACAAGTTGCCTTCTATGACCTCATTGCCCTATTACCCTATTCTATTACTTAAGGTAAGATAGCAACTGAGCCCCCAACCGCATCTCTGAAATGAGAGTG
Organism: Plestiodon gilberti rubricaudatus; assembly: GCA_026170595.1. Lineage (NCBI taxonomy): Eukaryota > Metazoa > Chordata > Lepidosauria > Squamata > Scincidae > Plestiodon > Plestiodon gilberti. Next base: position 149,496,924 of record JANXHW010000002.1, on the reverse strand, counting down.
GTTGTAATCTACCCTCAATAGACTCTCCCCAGTCATGATGTTCTCCAAATTAAATTGGGTTTTACATGGTATGGCATAACTTGAGGTTCTCCTGGTTATTTATTTTATTTTTTATAAAAATATATATAAGTGCTGTCAGTGTGCATGACACTTTACACAAGGCAAGAGGACGGAGGTCTGCTCCGAGGGGTTTACAATCTAGAAGACAGACACAAGGAAACAACAGAGGAAAGGGAGGCAGGGGTAAGCAGGGGAAGAATCAGCTGCACATGCTAAAGCTCAATTATAGTAGGGAAAGAGGTCAAAGGCATTGTGCCTTCATGAGTCTTAAGGAGGGATTTCAAAGAAGTAAGGGATGAGACACCATGCAGGTGTTCATAAACACCATGCAGGTGTTCAGGCAGTTACAAGGCTCAGCAAGGGAGAAGAGGTGGAGTCATTTGAGGGAGCTGGAGACTTTCATACATTTGAGGGACGTAGAGCTACAAGAGCAAACAGGCAGGAGTGCAACAGGAAAGGAGAGCTAAGAAGTGGGGAGGGGCAAGACCATGGAGGGCTCTGACGCTAGGGATGAGGAACTCAAGATGGCTCCAGGAATGGACAGGAAGCCAGTGAAGCAACTTAATAAGGGGAGTGATGTGGTCAGAGCAACGAGATAGATAGGTGAAAGATTTAAGCAGCAGAGTGCTGAATGGAGGCGAGGGGATGAAGCTAAGCCAACAGAAGACCAGAAAGAATGAAGTTGCAATAGCTAAGAAGTGGCTTAGCTAAGGGCATGAACTAGATTTGTTGAGAAGGCACAGAGGAAGGGCCACATTCCTGCAATATTGAAAAAAGGGAAACAGCATGATTTGTCAATAGACTCAGTATAAGGAATAAAGAAGAGAAGAGTCAAAGTTCCTGGTTCAACAGGGTGGATGGTGACATCAACGGGGTAAGGAGAGTGTGAAGAGAGGAGGGCTCAGGTGAAAAGATCAGTGGTTCAGTTTTGGACACTTTGAGCTTGAGATGATGATGAAGCATCCATGGAGATGTCAGACAGGCAGCTGGAGATGTGGGACTGGATAGAGGGTGAAGGCTCTGGGGAAAGAATCAAAGAGACCTAAAGCACAGAGGTTAAATCCCTCTAAAGCATAGAGCGACAAAAAACAAAAGAGAGTGATCAACTGTGTTGAAAGCAACGGAGAGGTCAAGAGGATGAGAGAACAGAATAGAGATATTTTGATTTGCCAGTGAGAAGACGCTTACCAGGAAGTACTTCACCCCAGTTCACAACAATTTCTACAACAGACAGGCTACACTCTCCCTGCCCCAAGAATAGCTAAGGATGTATATCAATAACCTGATCACACAGTGAAGAGGAGTTACTACAACTCAGATACAGTAACACAAGCATCATCTAGAATAGATGCGAACACATTGTCTGTGTTTCAGAAAGGCAGCGGGGAGCAGCAATTTACTACTCCTTCTTGCCCCTTCAGACTCTTGTACTAGTGCTACCTCTGAGAGCAGTGAAGGACAAATCAATATAGGGAGGGTCTGCAATGCTCATCCTGTTCTCTGAATAAAGATGCAATGTTCTGAAACAAGTTTTGCTGTGGTCAGCACTAGCATTCTTGCTGCTTACGTGGGCATTGTTGGCTGTTTAAAGGCAAGAACTCTATCTCGCTAATTGTTCAGTCAAAATACAGGGCATTTAAAAAACTCAACCGGTCCTTGTTCCAGCCTTATTGAATGGTATTTATTGCTTGCAAATCCTTGGATCTATGAATATCCTCAGAGAGTGCCAACTGCACATGGCAGAAAGTGTCATCCTTTACCATAGTTCTTGCTCCACGGCTCTGGAAGATAGCCAGAAGAGATTTGTTGTTTTGCTTATTTTAACCAGGAAGGAGGGGAAGGGAAATCAGGGAAGAACTCAAAAAAGGGTTCTCACCGTAACGTAAAAGGTGGTGACCACATTTAGCGATGAGGCAAATATGGAACTCATTATTTTCACGGATGGCTCATCGAGACTATCGTAGGTTGGTAAGACCTGGCTGCAGAAAAGCAGGTAAACATTAAAGAGCGTGAGACACATTTTCTCAAGAAGAGAAAGAACAAATCCAAGGTTCCTTTCCTCTGGGCCAGAGGAGCTTAATTGCAGGTACCTTCCCACATGAAGTTCAGGCACCTGCCACTCTACCGCAGTTTATGCCACTAACGCCAAGAGATTTCAGAACACTCACAAGTTTAAGTGTTGCCCAAACAACACTGTTCTCCCCCCTCTTCTGCTGCCACGTGTGCAATGTAAATATTTCACTTTTTTAAAAAAGTATGTTGCAACATGAATGACTACTTGTTTGCCTGCAACACCAGTGGCAGAGCGTCGGACTGCACATGGGAGATTATTGTTCCTGGATCTTCCCGAGTTAATAATTAAAGCAATGTGGTATTTACGGAATGATGAGCAGGAAGAGAGCTAAAGCATCATAAAAAGAACAGTTAAAACAATCAAGACAAAATGCTGGGCTTGTCATATTTCAGCACTGATTCTTGAGCCCAAGTTCACAGAATTCTGGAAAAGCCCATTATGCAGGGCTTTGACATACTTATTACCTCGGAAAACTTTTACATAACATCAGGTGTCCAGCTTATTCTTCCAGTAGCAAGAGTTGCATGGCCCTAACATGACCACATGCTCTTGAACACATACATAGAGAGATATGTTGAAGGTGTAGATGGAAAGGAAGAAGAGAGACAGACACTCCTGGGCAGAAAGCCAATCTAAAGGATGTCCAACAGAAAGCGAGTAGAAAAAAAAGCTGCAGTTACGACCAGAGTAAAAGGTCTTTTTAAGCTTCATAACGTCATGCTAGTCAATAGGGTATAATGCATAACACAGTGGGAGTTGCGTATTTATGGCAGAATGCTTTTTTTCTAGGTCACTGAAGGTTACAACCTTATTATCTCACCTGTCATATTTATTTAGAAATTCTAGGCTTCCTTTCAGTCCAATCTAAGGGACCACTGAAGGCAGCATACGAAAATAAATCAAAATATCTAAAAAGAATTTAACACAATATACACCATGCAAATGCTTATTGTCAAATATTACAACCACGCATGTATTATTATTATTATTATTATTATTATTATTATTATTATTATTAACAACAGTATTTATATACCACTTTTCAACAAAAAGTTCACAAAGCGGTTTACAGACAAAATCAAATGATTAAATGGCTCCCTGTCCCAAAAGGGCTCACAATCTAAAAGATGCAGAACCCCACCAGCAAACAGCCACCAGAAAAGACACTGCTGGGGTGAAACGGGGGCAGTTACTCTCCCCCCCCCTGCTAAATATAAGAGGAGTACCAATTTTATTTATTTAAAAAAATTATATCCCGCCTTATCCTATGCCGAGGCAAATGCCAAAGGCGGCTTACAACAAAAATTAAAAAACAGTTTAAAATACAGAAAATAAGTTTAAAACAATACATTCTTAATTTAAAAACAATAAAATCCACGGGGGGGGGGGACAATATGGAGCACAAAATTGAAAAAGTGCCTCTTGCCCAGTTAGCATGTACACTTGCATATGCGGTGAGGAAGAAGACACCAGGAGGAGGGAAAAAACACAGATTAGGTGTGGTAACTGAGGGTGTGAATCTACCTTCGGGAGGTTCTCATGACACAGAATGAGAATCCTGTTATAAGAAAATGTTTTCGGCCTTCCTGTTTCTAATAGGCTGACAGCCAAAGCAGACATGATATCAGAGATCCATGATGAACAATATCTCCTGTGCTTTCGTGTGTGCCTTTAACTATACAATAGCAGCTAGGAAGGCCCTTGATTCAGATGAGGACCAGGGTGCTGGGGTTAGCCCTTTTCTTCTGCACCATTTTCCCCAATTAAAATTGCTCTCCTCTAGCTGCAATTTGCCCCATCGAGCAGAAGATACAGCTACTCATTTAGGGGGGGTTAATTAGAAAACTGGAACAAAGAAAGGTCAAGACCTCTTCTTATGCAGCATCACAATCCTAATCTGAATTGAGGCCATAGAGCTGCAAAGAACTTTTTTTTAAATGCAGTCCGTCCTGTTCACAGCTCACCCGTATCACATCTAGTCTGACTCCGAGGTGCAACAAGCAAGAGGAAAGTATTCTAACAGCTACTGTTATGCAGCAAAAGGCAGGAATGGAGCCCACATATTCAGAGGCAGTAGACTTCTGATTATCCAATACTGGAGAACAGCCAACAGAATGGCTATTGCACCCTGCGCTGCCTGTGCGCTTTCCAAGGGCACTTGTCTGTGTACCGCTGAGAGACAGACTGCTGGACAAGATAGACTTTTGGGTTTGATCTAGCAAGGAGAATTTTATGTGCTCAAGAGTTGGCAGGATCATATCACTTACCACCTATGCTCCATGTAAACAAGCCTCAAGCCATTTTGGCTTTCCAGACAGAGCTGTAAAAAGTCCCCCAAACCTGCAAGGCGTGCTAGTCAAGCCTCCCTGCCAGTCAAGACTTCCAAAATGTAACATCTTAACGCGCACAGGTTTTATTTTTAAATTAAAATGTCTATGCTGAAGGCCAGGCTGAGACTGAGGTATTCAGGGTGCAGAAGCCTTTGTCTGACAAACACTTTGTATGCTACAGGCTTAGGCTTCTCCACATCACTTGCAATCACATAAATGCTGCTCCTCAGGGTAGACTGAAGGAAGATATTTAGACCAAATGCCCTTTACATTTATCTCTCTATTCCCAAGATGAGCACACAGAGAAAGAGCACAAACAAGCAGCTTTGGTGCTTGATACAGAGAAACAGCAGTTTCTTCTTGATGAAGAGAGAGCTCTTTCTTTTGTTAACAGATTTTCACCTCCACCATAAAAAACCCATCAATTGTGTATAGAAAACAGAGAGGGTGCATTTGCAATGGTATTTTTAGATTTGTTATGGACAGTAGGCAATGCTGCTCAAAGAAAGGGTCTAATTCTGCAAAATAAAGAGGTTTGCTCAAGGCCAAATGGGGCTGGGGTATTTGATCACAGTTAAGGATCCAAGTCTCATTTCATCTTACATAGGATGGCCACCACTAGTCCACTCAGTGCTAAATGGAGTTGTGTCCAGCATGTTGAGAAAGTCAGAGGCAGTTGAGTGGGTCATCTTCAGGAAGATAATTTGAAGCTTTTCAAAATTAAGCCCTTAAAACGTACACAGGAATCGTATCACAATATGAATAATACCAGGAGCTTTACACCAAGTAGCTCCAGCTTTAGCCACATTGGGTCAGTAGGTTCACACAAGGTCCAGTTGCGTGCCTCTCAAAATCCTCTCTCAAAAGGTTACATCACCATCGTCCACATTACAATTGAGCTAATGAGACAGGGGGACTAGCCTAAGGTCACACATGAAGGCTGTAGCAGAGCTAATATTAAAACTTCCAGGCTTCCTGGCTCCCAGCCCCATGCACAGTCTGCTAGACCATATGGCATGTTTGTGGGGGGCCAAGGCATTTCTCTTTGAATTTGGCAATGGTGATAAGCCTCAATGCCAGAAGGAGCCAACTCTACAAGCAACATACACTTGTGCATTTAAGATCAGCAATAGCAACTGCCATTCCAATGCATGTTACTTTTTTGCCTTAGTCTAGAGGAAAATAATTCAGGTCTTGTGTTTGTCATAAGGCAATTTTTTTAAGGCAATTGAGAGGTCAGCGAATGCAAGCCGGTCTGCTCTGGGATTCATCTGTATGTGACATCACACAGGCCAAGCATGCATTATTCTTGCCCTTGGGAAAAATGATAGGTTTGAGCTTTTGGTTTGGCTTGCCACACTGTTGGTGTAGCAATCTATATTTAGATAGATATGTGAATATAGTAGTCCAGAACATATAATTTTCCTGTGTTTCCTACTCCCAACAAATGAAGGTTGGTTACTGAATGGCCACCACAAGAAAAAGGACAATTTTGGATTTTAGAAAAGCCTGCTGCGGTAACGAGGTATAGCGATAAAAGACTGAATCAACCCTTCTGTCACCAATTATAGCGGAGACACTTAAAACTGAGTGAGGCACATTCTAACTGCGAGACACGATAAGTGGGGGACAAGGAGAAGAGCCCAGCCATGCCAAACTAACGGTAACTGTCCATCCCAGGTCCCCAGCTGCACACACATCTATTTTTCAGCTGGGTCACTTTTAGGAGCAACCATGAATCAGAGGTTGGTGGAGCCAAAGGTATTAGAATTGGACTCATCTATGGCTAAAATCTTCCATCTGCCACAACAACAAGAAATCCTAAAATGGAGGATATACAAGTGCTACACACGCACACGCACACGCACACGCACACGCACACGCACACGCACACGCACACGCACACGCACACGCACACGCACAAGTTTTCCATCCAGGATAAATTGTGCCAATGTACAGCATGTGTTTCTGTGATTAATTTTTACTGACAGATTAGGGGGTATTGGGGAGAGTGAGATATAAAGAGGGGGGGGAAGAGATGAAATGAGAGAAGAGAGTGAGAGGACAGCAAGAAGTTTCAATCAAGGAAGAACAGAACAGGAGGCCCAAGGGAAGAAAATAAGGTTGCCTGAGGTACAGATATTCCATTTGGACAATGGAGGCTCCTGAGTCTTCAAGTGCCAAAAGCTCAAGTTTCTACCCTCCCCTCTTAAAACTAGAGGCCCAGACTGCAATCCTATATGCATCTACCTGGGAGTAAGTCCTATTGAATTTAGTGGGACTTCTAAGTAGACATGCATAGGACTGTACTGCATGACTTTATTTTTTTAAATGAAAGCTGGGAGTTCCAAGACAAATTCTGGATTAGGTACATTTTCTGTACCGCACAAACCGAACACACAGAGCCCTACCCATAATCCAAAAGGGCAACTGGAACCCTGTAATCAACAATGGTAACTTGCCCAAACACCATTTCCTTTTACTGAAATATTCTCAGCTAAAACTGTTGCTATGTTTAATGAAAATGCTCATGTAAATCATTTTAGGCAGACTTCAGTGGCCTAGGTCTGTTTAAATTCTTGTTACTCTCAAGAACTGGGGTGAATACCATCCTTAGCGACAGACATTAAAACCAATGGAAAATTACACTGGGGATGTAGTTGCCTCCTACGAACAAGAAGCTTCTTAAGTACAATGACTCCAGAGTGAAATATAACTCCCTCTCCCAGCTAGGTAACAAAAGGGTCACAACCCAGTCAGATGCTGTACCTCAGTGGGCTGTAAAATATTTTGATTAAAATAAAGATGAGGGGACCAGATGGTATCTATCCCATACAGGCCATCCTGACCCTTTGCCCTTAACAAAACTCGTTCCACCCCACAATCTCTAAGCAGCTAGAGTTGCTGGTACTTACGATTGACAGGCGAAAGACATGCCAAAGATAGGAATGCAGCGAAAAATGCCCTCCCAGCGTGCATAACTGACCCGCTGCAGCCACTGCCCGCCAAAGAGGCCATGTTTGAAAGAAGAGAGCACAATCTGCAGCCAAAGAAAAGAAAAGAGAGGTTACAATCTAGACAACAGAGACGCCAAACCAAACCAACGTCTGGCAAGCCAGATTACAACAACTTTACTACTGCTGTGAAAATGATCAAGGGGGCAGCAATTCTGTTAGGACAACAATCAGACTTGGAACCATTCAGGCAGCATTTCACTGGGTCATGTCTTCTAGGACTAGCCCCATACACAAAGTACATGGAATAGCTGGTTCTGCACACATTACAGCAATCCACATACAGAAGGGCTGGTGAGGGGATCGTCTAGAGAGTTTACTCTCAGTGGTTATATCGTATGTTACTCAGATCCTCTCACTGACTTCCTATCTCCCTTCTATACATACCACAAATTCCTCATCCTCTTTAAAGCTCTCCACAGCCTTGCTCCAAAACTATCTTCTGGCTGCAGTTTCCCATTCTATCTGCCCACAACGTTCACACCCATCCAGCCCTGCCACCCTCAACCTCACAAACACCTCTTGTTCTCTAAGCGTAACTCTGCCCATTTCCCTTGTTGTCGTCTATTCACGAAACGTCTTCCTTGAACAGCTACGTCCTGCCATCTCTCTCTTTTCCTTCAAAATCCTCCTTTTCCATGAGACCTTTGCTGAACTCCTTAATCTTCATTCCCAGCCAGGTCCAAGTTTAAGTACATGAAACTACATTTGCTCCCATTCATTCCTGGCCACCTCCCTCCCTCCATTGTCATCCCAATTCTCTGTTTTAAATTGTAAGCTCCTTGTGAGCATGGACGTGTCTGCTTGTTTTGTTTTTTACTTATGAAACTCTGTAAAGCACCATGAATACAGCTGTGAACATAGCAACACACCATGAACAGTGGTGCAAATTTTCATGGTCCCCTCCAGCTTTGTTACAGTGCATCAAAACAGTCCCTTCCATTCTGCATCCTGCAGTTCACCAAAGACCAACCCAATTTCACCTGCTGCTTCTAGAATTTGACATGAGGAGATATGCTTTTATCTCCCAAATGGAGAAATTTGTAAAGCAAATGGCTGGAGACATGGGACAAAATGAGATAAACCTAGGTAGGCGGTTCAGAGTCCGAGGCAGAAGGCTTATATCAGAAGGAGTTGATATCTAGCCCTGGTTTTGAGGGAAGGCCTGGTAAACCCTTGACAGGAAAGTCCTCAAGGAGGCATTTGATTAAACACCCAGGGAGGTAAAGTGGGGGAAGAAATTAAGGGATTCTTTTGACAATCTGTGTGGCCTAAGAGGCCACAATATACTGCGATATAGAAATGTGCTGAATTGCTGGAAGCTGGGGATGCGGCACAATCCCTGTAAAAATGTATAGCATTAAGCAGTATAGGGGAGACACATTCCTGAGTCTGTGGTCACTTAAGACAGCAAACAACCACCACCCCTCCCGTTACTGGTAGTGGTCATCTTCCACCAGGCAGTGCCAGTAACGTTAAATAAAGTATTTCAAAACTGAAACCCTGAGTCTATGAATTCTTGCCAAAGAGGCAGACCTGGCATCCATTTAAGTGTCCTCTGAGAGCCCACCCACAAAGAAAGCTTGGACGCCATGGAACTGAATTTGCACTGCGGTTTTCCTTAGATGAATTAACCACCAACCACTGAAGAAAACAAAAGCCTTCCAGTCATTAATACTGACCACAAACATAAACACGGTGTAAAAGATCAGAGCCATGGCACTGAAGGACTGTATGGAAGCCATCATGTTCCTCTGGAGACTCAGGGGAAGCACAATGCAGAGGGAGACGATAAAGAGGAGGACCATTCGGAACACACCATTTACCTGAAAGTTGAACACCATAAGGAACAGTTAAACTCAGCACACCCAGAGGATCTCTCAGGGGACAGGAAATCTAGTCAACTCACATATACAAAATTAGACATACAAGAACCAGACATAATGGACCAAAAAAAAAAAGCACTACTTTTTTTAAAAGCACTTACCTTGCCACACTCCAAAAGTGAATTAAAGGACAGGATTTAGACTGCTAGGAAAGTTGCTTCCCACAGATCACCTGTGATTAGCTCATATAGTCACTGGGTGCCACTGTTGCTCTATGAAGCTCTGACCAAACCCATTTTAAAGCAAAAGCTTGTTGGCTGTTTTAAATGGTAATCCAAACGCAACCTATTTGAATATCTTTTATGCACTTCCAGCAAATAAAATGAAAACTAACCTTGCTGCAGAAAGGAAAATGAAGGGAGAGATGGAAGCCTTGGAAATTCTGACCCAGAAAATTAACCGGCAGCTTTTGCTGGTATTTATTATAGCAGAAGGCTTGGAAATGCCTAGAAATATTTAATACCTAATTTGGCTTTGGTTATGACGCATCTTTTTAACTTCTCAGCTCCTTAATCAGAGCTTAACTACATCAGGCTGGAGCAGATAAAAACCATGCCAAAACTCGACTGAATGTCCATTGAGCTTTTCCAGCATGCCCCTGCCCCTTTAGATTGTTCTCTGGTCCTTATTTCTCCACTGGGAATTAAACTATTCCTGAATTGGAGAGAAAAACAGCAGATACGTTATCAGCATTGCACTTCCTTGACCTAGGTTACTCACCATCTAGTTGTGCATTCTGATTTGGAGGTTTACGATTAACAAACGAACCAAGGCATCCCAAGGCTTACACTACAGCCCCAAAGCACTGCCACAGTTTCCCCATCAAGAGTCCAACCATACAACTTTGAGTGTTGACAGCATGAGGATAACAGGCCAGTTATGCCTTGCCCTGCATCACATTACCATCCATACAAATGATGAGCTAGGGTACTGCAGTGGCTAAAAGACTGAACTGCAAATCAGCACCTCCCCAATTCGAATCCTGTCCCGCCATGAATTCTCACTAGGTGGCCTTAGGCAAGCTGCTCTCTCTCAGCTTCAGTTCCCCAATTGCAATAAGGGGATAATAATACTCATCTTCCAGGGTTGTTGTAAGGACAGCGTCAAGATAATACATGTGAAACGCTTTGCACACTGAGAAAGCATTATGTAAATGTTAAGGATTAAGTATTATTAGTAAATATATGACAAGCGTTATGAGAAGGTTGGAATGCTATTATAATTGGGGTGGGTGTGCATATAAGCATGGTTGCAATACAAGGAGAAAGTCTCATCGAGGAGCTAAGGGAAGTGTGCAGGTAGCACCAACATTTGCATAAGACCCATCTGGGACAGCCTCTTGGCCATCAGCTGTCTGGGAATATATGCAGGATTAAATTCGTTTGACAATGGCAGAACGGTGAAGTGCTTGTGTGTAACTGAAGGAAACTGTTCAAGCAAGACGTCTTCAAAAGCATTGCATGCCCTATACGTAGAGGAATAACAGGAAAGGGGAAATATTCTGGATGGCTGCAGATAACATCAACAGAAAGCAAACTTACCTGGAGTCCAAACAACCGGGCAAAGAAGTTTGATCCCAAGTCTCCAATAACAACGTAGAAAGCGATACAGGTTCCAAGCATCAGTCCAATCATACTGCAAAAGTGCACAAATGGGCAGGTCACTCCAGAGCAGAGAGTTCCCTTGGAAGACAGCCCTTATTACTTGCCAGGCCTGCGCTAACTGCTGCATTCAGATGGGATCAACGCTCTAGAATACTTTGAAGGGAAATGCTGTTCTGCTGCAGAAGCTCTGTGCATTTCCCACCACCTTACCAACAGGACAGCTTCAGGAGAAGCAATGATTATGCATATCTGGTACTGTGCTTCATGATCCTAACATGGGCACTCAGCAAACACACTGTACAGAAATACGGGTGACACTACAGTATCTTCTGTCTAATCTGATTTAAACATCTATTTCTGCCATCACCAAGGGAATAAGTGAGGCAAATCACCTCCATAAAAATCAAGTTTATTGTTTGCCAGAGTTCAGCAAAGGCTATGATACCATGCTCTGGCAAGCATCAAGGCCACTGCTTAGCAGTCAATACAGCAAAAGTAGGCTCACCTGCATCTGCTAAATGATCTAAATATTTGAATATTACCCTACAGAGTCCTAAAGAGACCATATACAGTCACAGGAGATATTCTGTATAGGCCACACACCAAAGCATTACTGACTACTGTTGCATCTCTTCTCTCTCCTTTTATAAGCCTAGAAATGAATACTCTTGAAATTCAGTCTCATATGCCATGTTTTGATGACTGGTGCAGGTGAAGCCCAAACCATTTCCATTTCACTTCCCTCCAAAGGCAACATTTTGTCACATCCAAAGAGAATGTAGAATTGCAGGTCAGAATTTCTAAAGCGTTGTCTCTTCAATAGTGATTTTTGCAATTTTTCTAAAACAGATACAGAAAATGGTACCATTTGCTTCCCTAGAACTTTCTGATCAAGTTTCTAAGATGACTTGCATGTTTTAAATATAAATAAATCTCTCTCACAGCGCAATCCTATCCAACTTACACCACCGGTGTAACCAACAGTGCAGCAAGAATGGGAGGCCCCAGAATGGAAAGGAGATTCAAATCCACTCCAAAAGGGGGATTCAAAGGGAATTTAAATTTCCCGTACCCTCCAAAGCCTCCCGCTCTGCCCTCCCCCACTAGTTACACCAGCGGTGTAAGTTGGATAGGATTGCGCTGCCAATCACCTACACAACTGCGTTCATGTCGATTTATGAAAGAGCGTCAGACAACTGGAAGGTTTGATACCAGAGAAAGGGCTGTAGCAGAGAGATGGAGCAGCAGCTTTATGAAGCTCTAATAAAAGGGACAGCCTAGCAACCATGCAGCAAGAAGAGGTTAGAGCCTTCAAATGCATGCACATTAATTTAACTGCTTTTGCTAAAGCCAGGGGTGGAAGCTCTACTTTGGGATATGCTTTAAAAGGGGCTATTATTCACTTATGCAATTTGCAGAACGAAAAATATATATACTGTATACGTAAGTGATACTCAGAATACCCAAGATTATTCTATCACACAGTTAAAGAGGGGAACAAAACCAAGGTAGAAGCCTAAACTTGCTCAGTGGGAAGTATGATAGGCCTCCCTCCCTCTCTCTCACACAGGGAAGGTAGACAACATTTTAATTAAGAGATAATCTTGGGAAACCATGTGCCCTACCCTTTCATGGAGGAACGGACCACTTCCACTCCCATTTCCAATCATACAACATCCCATGGCAGTTAAGGAAACTGCTTACATGGAAAAGTGATGGCAAAGAAAGCACTGAAAGTATTTTTAGTCCTCTCTCAAAGCAGTTTAGCAGCTGGGAATAAGGAAGACAGCCAGAATCACACAATCAGCCAGCTCACCAAGGATCACAGTTTTAGAACTTTAGTCATAAAGAACAACCCTGTGATGGCACTAATGCTCAAATTACAGCTGCCCAAGTTAGCTGTGGGGCCCCTTTTAATTGTGTTGGGGGGACACAGCCACAGGTGCAGGAGAAGAGGAGCCAAATAAAAGGGTTCCCTAGGTTGCTCTTCCACAATGCAAGCACTGGGCACACCTAAGAACTAGTTATTGACATTTCTCTTTATAGGCAAAATGCTGTTATAGTAAGAAGAAGCCAAGGCCTTCAAATTACAGCAGGAGCATCTTGCCTTTATTCCAAAGATAAAGCAATTTGCTAATGTGGTCCTGTGTCATCCGTGCTCTACAGAGAGGGAAACAATCGCAGACAGGATAAAAAGCAGCTACTGAATTATGCACAACTCTCTGCACAGACTGAAGTGGGAATGCTGATCAGTTCTCCCCATGTGTAAAGCCTGATCATATAAGATTTGCTTAAGGGTTTGTAATGGTGTGAGAGCCACAGGAAAAGGAATGAAACCCATGTCTCCCAAATCCACTACCATCTCCTGAAAATGCTAGGGCTGCGCATCAAGCGACTTATCCCAGCTATCTGAATTAATTCTATTCATGGGAGAACCTGAAAGTAACACATTAAGGACTATTCTAATTTCATAGGGTCTTGTCACAATAAATGTGAGGGAACAGCTGTATACGTAGCACAGAGTACTTTTTGGAAAGCTTCTTTGCACATATAGAGAGTTCAGAACCAACACATCCACAGTGCAGCCAAATCTTTCTTGAATCCAAATTTCTTTTGTCCAACAGAAGAATTGCAATGTACGGTCTAAAACTTTCAATGTGCTCAATTCCTTTTTCTGCCTAAATAACTGGTGCAGCCACATAGATCATAAGACCAACACCCACCCACTGCTGGAGAGATCAAAGCAATGAGAAGAACTTTTAAAAGAGGGATTTGTAGTTATCGCTATTACACCTATGATGCACAGTCCCATCATGTTCATTCTACATGTTAGACCAATATGAACAATACTCTTTATATACTGGTAGCACAATCAGTGTGCATAGCACTTTAAAGGCTAAGAGGAACGGTCCCTGTTCTGAGTAGCTTCCATTCTAGAAGCAGCCATTGAGGAGACAACACAGGAAGAGGAAGCAGGAACAGACAGGGAAAGAATATGGATTATTTCAGTCACTCAAGCTTAGTTACAGTAGGATAGTGCTAGGAGCAATCAGGGGTTATACCAAAGGCCTCATGGAAAATGTGGATTTTGAGGAGGGGTTTAAAAAAAGAAAGATGAGGCTACAGGTGCTCTGAGAGGCTCTGAATGGTTGAGGATGCCACCAGGTGAAGGAAGGAGTATAGCAGGATCTGATAGGAAGAGACAAGGGCTTTGAGAGCAAGACAGAATCCAAGGACAGAAAGCCAATGAAGAAATTTAAATGGGGTGGGTGACATGGTTAGAGTGACAAGAAGTGAATAATTTCGGCAGGAGAGTGCTGGATGAAGGTGAGGGGAGCAAGATAAGGCAACAGAAGACCAGTGAGGAGGAAGTTGTAGGAGAAAGCAGAAGAAGGAAAGCAAAGAGACGACCAGTGCATGAACTTGAATTTTTGCTCTAAGGCAGCCAGGAAGGGCTATATTTTTGCAGTGTTGTAAAAAGGGAGAAGTGACATGACTAGGTAACAGAGTGAAAATGGAGAATAAGAATAGGGGAGGAATTAAAAAAAGACAAGGCTTCATGCCTGTTCAACTGGGTAAGTGGTGACATTGTCTATGCGGATAAGGAGAGAGTTTGAAGAAAGGAAGGCTTGGTAGAAAAGATGAGAAGTCTGGTCTCAGATATACTGAGTTTGAGACAATGACAAAACATCCAAGTGGAAAAAATATCAATCAGGAAGTTGGAGATGTGGAATTGGATAGAAGAAGAAAGTTCTGAGGTGGACGGCTGACGTTGGATTCTATAAGTATACAGGTGGATTCTGAAAGCTGTGAGATCTTATGAGATCACCCAGGGACAGTGTGCAAAGAAAGAATAGTAGGGAGACAAGAACAGAACCCTGAGGTGCCCAGAGAGTGAGCAAGCGTGAGCATGCGTGTGCGTGTGCGTGTAAGAGAGAGAGAGAGCTATCCCATAGAGAACGTTGAAATACGTAATTGTAATACAGCACGTTTGAGAGATTGTGATTAGCTAGCACAAAAACACAATATAAAATTGTACACAGCACACCACATTTTAAAGGCTCCAATTTGAACTTATATTTAAAGTTAAACATTTTTTAAACACACAACTAGACTCTCAAAGCAGGGGAAAGAGAATAAGAGTTACCTGGTTTCCACCAGCATTTTTCCAGCTTTGCCGTAGGCGTGGAAGGCTAGCAAGAAGAATGAAAGGGGGGGGAGACACACGTGTCAAAATAATTATTGAAACATATGTTCAAAGCGCGGTATGTAAAAAATGGACAGCCGCCAGGGCTCTGATACGTTTGCATTTCAGAGTTGCTTTTCTTCTACCATCAACCCATCCCCCATCCTGGTCTTCCCCCACTCCTTTTCTTGACATACCATTCACAAATCAGAAGCCACATAAAAACAAATTTAGGAGAAAGATCCAAAGCAGGTTCTCCCCCCTCCCCACCATCAGTTTGAACCCCTCCCCCCACAAAAGCCCGACAGCTCTAAGTAGGAGTTACACATGGCAACCATTAGAAGAAGAAAGTCAGTGTGGAAAAGAAAATATGTGAACGTAAGAGACCGTGTGGCAAAAAGTTACTGCAGTGCAAAATTTCAATCAAGTTCCCATTTTTATTTCTTCCTTTCCCATTATGACTGAACCACTTTGTGTTGCTGATTGAGATGGTGCCCAGAATGTTCAGCCACCCTGAGAATATCCATGATTCACAACCCACACCAAAGGGATTTGACCAAGAGATTTCTTTTTCATTTCATACACTGGTCACCGCTTGCAGCACAAAGCAATCAGCATCCTTGAAATCACTGCTTCTCTCGAAAGCTCTGCTTGTATTTTCAAAAGGCATTTTACTATGGGGATAAAAGGAAAATTACCACCTCCAGTTCTGAGACAGAACCTTTTTAACTGGGCCCGTTACTAATGCCACATTCATGTGAAATGTTTGCAGAGGG
This sequence comes from Plestiodon gilberti rubricaudatus, assembly GCA_026170595.1. NCBI lineage: Eukaryota > Metazoa > Chordata > Lepidosauria > Squamata > Scincidae > Plestiodon > Plestiodon gilberti. The sequence goes on along the minus strand of JANXHW010000002.1, from coordinate 149,480,994 downwards.
CAACTGGCTTTCAACCCCCAGTTTGCACAATGTCCATAGTCTCTTGGTGAAACTGTGTGCTAAAAAAGAATCAGTCACTCTAGTGTAGGAATGTAACAAAAAAAAGGGGGGGGGGAAGCAACAGAAGGGACACATCCTTCAAAGTGAAAGCCAAGGACCAATCACACACACTACACACAGAGGGAGATCAGTTTGTTTTTTAAATGACAACACAAACTCAGGATCCAGCCATCCAGTCAGGCCCTAAGCAATGAGACCAAGCCTTGAAAGCCCAAGATGAGGGTGGGGGTAGAGAAGACAAGTCTCTTGAAAGCTCCCTGAAACAGACCAAACTTAGCTGTAAAAAAACAAAAATACCAGGGTGGTTGTTGGCCACCATCTAGCAGCTAAATTCAAGCTAACCAGAAGCAGCAGACTTGGTTATCAAAGTACTCCCCCACCCCTTAACTTGAGCTTCTGTTATGCTCCTAACCCACGCTTACTCCTCTGGCCAAATCTGAGGAAAGTCCTTGTGAATGGCTTTTTCAGCATTGTTGCCACCAGATAAAATTTTGCATTGCTTCATAAATGGGTATGGGGTTTCTGCTTTAGAACAGGGTCACTTCTCAAACCCAAGGCAAACTACATGGGGGAAGCTACACTTGGTCACAACTGACACAAGAAACTGATTCTGCATCATTTGCACTGGTTGTCTTATTTCTTTCTCAGGCCAATTTAAAGTACTGATGTTGACAAAGGCCATTCAGGGCCAGATTATCTGAAGGACCTGCCCAAATGAACCTGCCCATTTCAATCAGCTTTGGAGGTTTGCTCTCAGGTCCACCATCATTTATTTATTATGTTTAAATCCTGAAGAGCTCAGGTCATCTTCTGCTCACTTGCTTTTGTGGGAGAAACTGAGGCGCCACAGAAGGCATGGAATCCTGAAGAGAAAAATGTGCCTGATACTCCTTCTAAAGACAGACAGACCACTCTGATGGTCAGTATAAATGAGACTTGGGAAACAGGCCTTGAGGAGCGTGTAAAACATGGGCCTAGTAGCACTGAGATCAAATCCCCAACTCAGCCATTATTTCAGCTGATGGCCTTAAGCAAGTCACACTCACTCTCACTGTAAGAGCACCAGTTCTTACATTATCTGAGTTGGCTGGTATATGCAAATAACTGTTTTGAATAAGTTGCCTACTTCTCTGCACACTAAAAACAACAGAGGAAGGATTTCCAGACAATCACAGCAACTACTTCCATGAAAACAGCCTCCTGGTTTCTAGCACACTCTTCTTATGGAAACAGCCACTTGTGATCTTCCATAAGCAGGGCTTCTGGAATTACACTGCTCACGAGAACAAAACACCTGTGGGAGGAATGATCTGTACATAGGAGCCAACTTTTCGTTTCCCGCTGGTACATGGGAAGAAATTATGTGCTTTGCAAGGAGAGAAGGAAGAGCTGTTACCTGGCATGAACCCTAGAGGTAAGGTAGGCTGTAAATACAAGTTAATAAATGAAGTTCGTTCATCTATGCACATCCAGGCCCATCAGCATTTCGGATTTTAATTTGGCATCTCATCAGTGTCAGAAGACAACTGACTGCCTATGTAACAGCAGGGAAAGAAAACAGCACGTGAAGCAACATCCCCCAGAAAGCAAACGGGGGGGGGGGGGAGAGGAGAGAGAGAATGGTTCAGTGAAAAGTGGTGTGCTGAGCAAACAGAAGGATTCTGTCAGACACTGAACTTTGTGACCATGTAGAGAGAAAAGTGATATCAAAAAGAACAATGCTGTAGGATTTTACATTATTCCTCTTGGGTGATTCCTAGCTAATGAGTGCTAAAATTAAGATGTGTGCCTGGGAGTAAAAGGAAAAAAACTAACGGAAAGTAAGAGAACCCCTTAGGTGATATTTGATTGTTATGAACCATTTACACAGCCCTTTAGTATACAAAGTACTTTGCAATCCTTATTACATTCATCCTCACAATGGGCTGCTTAAAAATATTATTCTCATTTCACAAATGAGGAATGAAAACTCCAAGATAGCAACTTGCCCAGGGTCATTTAATAAGCCTGTTGCAGAGCTGGGATCTGGACTTGGGTCTCTAGATCCAAGAACAAAGATATATCCATTCAATCAAACCAGCTCCCTAGGGAATTGCTTTTTTAAGAGATTGGTAGTGAATTGCTTCAACACAAGTATAAGTTTCTGATGTAACTGTAGTACAGGTTTAGGATATTAACTATTGGTTCTTGGGATCCTAAAATATATATATGTGTTGAGACAGAATATCTAGCAATTCTTTTTCATAGGAACCTACCTTATACCAAGTCAGACTTTCAGTCTATCCAGTTCAATACTGTCATCTACACTTACTGGCAGAGGCTCTCCAGGTTTCACACAGGGGGTCTTTCCCAGTCCTGCCTGGAGATTCCAGGGACTGAACTTGGGACCTTCTGCGCTCAAAGCAGGTGCTCTACCACTGAGCTACGACGATTCCCTTCTTGAAAGAGACGGCAGCATGCTGCCTATTCAAAAGCATTCTGCTAACCTCATATGCTTGGGGTGATCATGATTCAGATGGGAGACTCTGTACTTTCCACAATGCCACTGAACACATTGAGAGCCCACCTCTTTCTTTGGCTTGCGGATCATCACTACACATTACATGAAGCATATGCTTAACACTGATGCACGTCTTCCTTTTAAACTACACAGCAGCTGGATTCGGCTCTCCCTATGCAGCAGGACCACAGTGTGGTGGGGGCTTTAATCCTCCCCCCTCCACAAGACTAATCCACAAACAAATACCCTACAGCTATTTGCCGGGTGTGTGTGTGCTCCCCCCCCCCCATGGCAATGGCAACCACAGTAGAATGAGAGTGGCAGCAATTCAGCTGCCCAAAGAAACATCAGTGTTAAGCACGTGCTCAATATAATGTGATTTGACTCTAATTCTCCCATGCAGGGATGAGGAGACAATGCTGGGTTTTGGATCCCTTCAGACTGCAAGTAGTGGGCTCACATAATGGAATGTGCCTCCATGCAAGAAATTCCTTTCACATAGAAAACTAACACCTCAAGCCAAATAATTCAAGCCTAGGCTTCCCCCCAGTTGCTAGTTCTTTTACATGCAGAGGTTTGGGTGGGAGAGGAGAGGGTTGTACAGAGAAAGATTTATTCTCCCAGGCCCCACCAGCTGTTTGAAGGGATACAACCTAGACACAGCTTTACAGCCTCATCTGCTATTTGTAAGAATCTGGTCTTAAACTGACTTTTGCAGTCATCTCACTTATGCCTGGATGTGTGTGAAAACGAACAACATATACATCACTTTCAACGAGAATCTATGAGTGTCTCGCTACACACAGGGTATTGTGGCAACTGGCTTTCAACCAAGATCCTGACCAATGTCAGCAAGAGTCAAGAGCCCACCACCTAGTACTCGTCCAGAGGAGAGTCGCAGTCACTGCTGACCTGTTTACATGACATCTTGCTTCCTCACATAAACTCTGCAATAGCCAATTCCAAATACCACAACTTCTTGAACAATGTTTTCATAGCACAATAAGAAGTACAAAACAGTAATGGAGAAAATGCCTTAACCAATAGTCTCATCTATTTATATTCATATACCCACATATCTCAAAACAGGCAGGTAACAAGTTTCCATATTCAGATTTCTTTATTGCTAGTTCATAATACAGGAAAAAATGACACAGAATAATCATAATTAGTATTACTGCAACTAATAAATGCTTTTCACAGCTCACAAAATTTATAGACACAGCCATTCCAGATAGGTTTGGGGAAAGCTCATTTAATACACTGTGTAAAACAAAAATTGTTTATGTTTATTTCTAAATGTTTCTTATACAATTCAGAGGCACTGATTTCAACGGTACTCTTGGGTTTTTTATATCATCAAAACTTTTTTTAGTTATCTTAAGTTTTGTGTTGATATTGAAACAATTCGCCTTTAAAGGTAAAGGTGACCCCTGACAATTAAGTCCAGTCGTGTCCGACTCTAGGGTGTGGTGCTCATCCCCATTTCAAAGCCGAAGAGCCAGCGTTGTCCGAAGACGCCTCCATGGTCATGTAGCCAACATGACTCTCCTTGCCGCAGCGCATAGCATGCGGCTGGAACACGGAGCGCTGTTTACCTTCCTGCAAGCGGTACCTATTTATCTACTCGCATTAACATGCTTTGGAACTGCTAGGTTGGCAGGAGCTGGCCAAGCAACAAGAGCTCACCCCGTCGCAGATTCGAACTGCCGACCTTTCGATCGACAGCTCATGGTTCAGCGGTTTAACCCACTGCGCCACCCGCTGGCCTTTACACGAGGGTAAATATGACCATGACGACAGGTTGTAAGCTCTCCCTGAGTAGCGTAACTTGTGGCTGAACTACTGATGCTATGCCAAAAATAGAAGCATTTTTGAAATCCTTCCACCAAAATAAATTAAGATACATCAAAATATTCAGTTAAACAGAAAATCGGTCGAATTTTGTTACACATTGTTATCCTTATAACATCATGTATTAGAACCAGATAGAAACAAACAGCAAATCTCCCAGCCAAAACAGAAAGATATTTTCTTCATGGAGATGGTTATGCTCAAGCTTTGCTGAATCTCCAAATACCAAGAGTTGGGGGGGGGGGAGAGATTTGTACAACTACAGAACAGCCACTGAGCACACTAAAAGTTCAATAGTCTTCCTCTCTGGAACTTTCATGGCACAAGGGAGGTGATGGCAATAATGATAATTATTATCTATTATTAACCATATTTATATACCGCTTTTCAACAAAAAGTTCAAAGCGGTTTACAGACAAAATCAAATGATCAAACGGCTCACTGTCCCAAAAGGGCTCACAATCTAGAAAAGATGCAGAACACCACCAGCACACAGCCACCAGAAACGACACTGTCCTGGGGTGAGAGGGGAGCAGTTACTCTCCCCCTGCTAAATATAAGAGGAGCACCAATTGAAAAAGTGCTCTCATGCTGTACATATTCCACTGCACAGTTTCATATTAACAAAGGTGAACAGTGTTAGTTATCTTTTACTGTTTGCATATATGGAAGAACATGAACCCACAAGGAGACAAAGTGAGGTAAATATCAAGTCCTTCCCTCGAAACTACTTTTACGTCTGGGAAATACATAAGCAATTCTAAGTTAAGGGGTTAACTACGTTGCTTTGGATTCCATCAGATCAAAGTCCAAGAAAAGTTACAGCCATAAAGAATGTGCATTTTTAAACACACACACACACACACACACACACACACACACACACACTTGCTTATTTTCTAAGAGAGAAGCGGTATTGACCGCTGGACTTGACACACATCAAGTGCTCCTCCTCCCCTGCCCCGCCATTATATTTAGAGGTATTTATCCCCATTGTTTCTCTGCCCCTTTGGCTCTTGCAGCAAAAGCTTTGAATGTTCTTCCGGAAGACATTGCTTAGACTAAGTTAATTTGTAAAACTTTCCTGTGTCCTTCAAAGCTGCCAAGGCCTCCCACAGAATCAGCCTGGGTTCTGCCAGGATCTCTTGCAGCTGGAGTGGTGTAGAAGAAAGTAAGCGACAAAGGCTGCTGTGTGTAGTTGCTCAACCTTGATGCATTAGGATGACTGTAGCAGCACAGCCTTCATTTGGGCCGAGGATGCCTTTTCCCAGGCACTCTCCCTACTCTGGCTGATGGCATCACTCCCAGGGCAAAGGCAGACAGAAAGGGAAGCCATTTCTTTCTGCGCCAATGTTTGTGTGCCAGAGAGTTTGGAAGCATTTACTGGACCTTCTGTGTATCTAAGCTGCTTAGTTTGAGAAAGTGAAGGGGACCTCTTCTTCCTGGGAGACACTCCAAGGTGAACAGGACTCTATGTATTCAGGGAAAAGAGAAGGAGTGTATAAAGACTTATTGTAACGTAGAAGGGGAAATCAAGGACTATGGGCATCTGGGGTTGGGGAGAAAGAGCTATATTCGATACTCTCTCCCCACCCCCACTTCCCCTCCAAAGCAGAATGGTTATAATCAAACATCTCTTTCCTGTACTAAGGTATAGGGCCAAAAGACTTTTCTAATTTTTTGCTGTTGTCGTCAATAGATATTTTGCAGTGGCTGTACTGCACAGCTAAATGAGAGAGCCTCAGGCAACAGAGGAACTGAGGGTATCCATCTGTCAGCAGTCACTAAGGAGACTGCACATTTCTTTAAATCTTTCGCAGGCAGAGAGACCAGCCAATTCCCCACTCTGACTCCCCAAGAGGCAACTCAGGAAACATTCAGGTTGTGGGAGGGCAGAAAACAGCATGTCCTGCCATGAGAATCTTTCACCTCTGCCACCCCAGGGGACAAATTCCACCCCTGCAAAAAGCAAACTGCAAATGGGTATGGCAGAGTTTCTGCTCCTCAAGCAGCAGCTGAAAAGAAACCCCCAAGAGGGGCTATTCCACCCAGCTTGTGACTTGTTTTCCAGCAAGAGGGTGCATACCAATCAGGAAGGCTCGATTCCTAAGCCCCGTCCACGCATCTCCTCCCCCACCCAAATCCTTGGGAATCAGAGGAGAGGTCAAAAATAGATGGTGATCCTGGCGCCAAGGCACAGCAGACAAACTATGAGGAAGAGGGTTGCTGGGCCCTGCCAAAAACCCACACATGAATCTTGCAGATGTTTCGGTTTTCTTGGCCGCTTGAAACTTTGTACGCCGTTTCCACTGACCTCCCCGTTGTGCTGCCACAAGCACACAACCCAAGGAGCCCACAGTCCATGCCAGGCTCTCTACTGGCAGAACCCAATGTCCTCGGCAGCATGCTGGGCGGGGAAAGTGAGTGTTTTTTGGGCAGAGACCAATAATTTATAGCAGACACCCGCTATTCCAGCTCTCTCCCTAAGAACTTACTTTTGGCCCATTCTCCTTTTCCCAGCCCATGTAGTCAAAGCAATTCTGAATCATCTTCAAAGAGTTAAATCTTTGTGCTATTGGCTGGTCTGATACAAAGGAGGAGAGAAACGAGCATACAGGAAAAATACCATCTCCAGAATACTGTGAATAATTCAGTCACACCAGTATGAGAGCTGTAAATTAGGGAACCAGGGTAAACGTAAAGCATAAAAACCACCCTCCATCATCCCAGCTGACCATGCTCACCTAGCCCAGGATAGGTCCTGCGTTTGCTGAGATTGGCCGATTTCACTAGGAACATACAGGATTGATGAGTCATCCAGGAACAGAAAATAAGCAGCAGGGCTCCCAGAAAGATGCCACACTAGAAAGAAAGTGGGGGGGGGGGGGGGAAGAGACGAGAAAAGTGCTGAATGAATAATAAGCAATTTTCCCCCCTCCTGGTAAAGCTCTCATTTCATGCATTCTTATTGCCGCCCCACATCACCTAGAGGCTGCCTGGGACATTTGCAGCACACACTAGCCTGTTAAGGGAGATCCCTTGCCTCTGAACAGCAGTCAGCCAAAATGTGACGTATGAGTTCAATTTTATTCTCTCTCTCACACACACACACAGTTTATGGAAGAGATACAGAGCAGCCACCTGTTTACTAAATGGCTTGGTTGCAATACCTCCTTGCCTGGAAAGAAAGCCAGAACAGTTTATGGAAAGGGACAAGCCTTCCTGCTCTGCAGTTGACACATTTTCTGGGCATATTCCAGAACAGTGATCTGTCGCTACTTCCTACCAGATTCATACTAAACATGTTAGTACGTTGTTAATCCAAGAGTTTGCAGAAGTGTTACTGGCTGTTCTATCCACTTACAGCGCAAACATAAATTATGCTGTTAGCTACCTGTCCTGAAAGCATTGTGCTGGCTCACTCTCTGTACATATTTGTGGAGGAAGCGGAAGGAGTTCAGAGGAAGGACGGGGAGAGGACATGAATGGCTGAACATTTATGAAAACAATGTGCGACTCTGGGCAGAAACAAGTGGTGCTAAATTTTAAACACAGCTGCTATTTGTTCTGTTTTAGTCAGAAGAGTTGTAGCTTTGGAGCTCCTGGCAACTTGATGCATAACAAACCAACGGCCTGCTTTAAGGAGCCTTAAAACTCAAATAGCTGTAAAGGACGTTTTTCTCCAGGGAGAGTTTATTGACAGCAATTGGCAGCTGTGGGATTGGATCAATCAACAAAGTCTCCAGGATCCTCCAAAAGCTCCTTGACAAACCCACCACAGCATATATTTGCAGAATACAAAGACAGCCATGGCTGCTTCCAGCGTTCGGTGCAAGCAGGTGAAACAGGATAGGTATCCATGCCTTATCTCACCGAGTCTGCTGAAACCAAGGCAATATTGCTGAACAATTATTTTAATATTGCAGGTATCCTACTATTGCAATCTTCCGTCAGGTCTTTCACAGAACCAAGCACCACATCAACTATTAGCAGCATCTGCTAACAAGCGCTGCCATGCATAGGAAAGCAACTGTGACCAGATGTTCGTGCACATAACCACATATCATTGGTGGTAAGCGTTTTTACAACCACAAAGCCTTAATTACTACCAGCAGTCCTAACTTAAGTCCAGTATTGAGAAATTAACTATGCCTCCATGTCCAATGGCTGACATTCCTTACCACTAGGGGCATTTGGGTACGCAGTACAACACAGAGGCAAGTGCCATGACGTACTATTTGCAGCAACAGCAGCACTTCTGACTCCCGTTAGGCAGGGAGGTGTGGCTGCTCTCAAAGGAGACAATGGTACATACAGCTCTTTTGCTACCTCCTATTCCTCTCCCCAAAATGAGCTACTGGCAATTCCCTTCTATGGTTCTCAATGCCTTGCATGACAGCAATACTTTCTTACATAATGATATTTCCCATGTTGGCTAATTTAAGATTAAGCTAGGCACTCCTGATCTAGTCCTTCAGTAATATCCCATCTCTTTCAAGACTCATTATACCTTCATGCTGTTTACATTATTTATTTGAAGTTTGTTTATTGAGATTAAAATTAAGAATTTATAGATAGAGAATGGATAGAATGGATTTATTATTGTTTGTCTACTACAAAAAAAATCATAACAAAATGTAAGTATTTTTAAGCTACAAAGAGTTCTGAGATGTTTACATCGGAGTCCCAATCTTTCCCCAGTAGGAAAAAAGCATACACCTACGCATGTTGGAAGAAAAGGACAAGAAAACATGCCCCCTTGCTAACACTTGCCTTGAAACATAGCACCATAGCATGTTCATATTCACATGCAGGTATGAAGAACAACAAATGTCAAACAAATGGGCATTCTATCCCTAGGTTACTCCAGGGTTAAAGCCAAAGGTGGCAAGTCATCCAACTGGAAAAGTTGTCTAATATTGTCTGATCAAAGAATCATTTTTGTTATTTGACTAGTCAAATATCCCAGCAAGAATATCCCGATGCAGATCTCCCTACATGTGAAAAATGTAACTGAATCATAATGCCATCTGTTAGCAGGCCTACTAAAATGACTCAAGTGTTTTGCTTTGCTACATGCTAATGCCATCTGTTGGAAAGAAGATGGAACTAGCCAACAGCTAAACATCTTGATTGGCTGGAACCTTCCGATTCAAAGATTTTAACTGGATGAAATCTTCTCCAAAAGTTTTATGTATCTCTGTAGAGTCATATCACACTATCAATGTGCACTGCAGCTTAGAAAACACATTCAACAAGTTTAGTTGCTCTCTGACCACAAGAAGCTTATGTTCTAAAATTGCAACCCTATGCACACTGCTGTGGGAGTAAGTTCCAGTAAATTGATGGGCAATTCTATTCCTAGGCTAGTCTAGGGTTAAAGCTAAGTTGGCTATTTATTCAACTGGAGTCAGTTGATATTGTCTGATCAAAGAATCATGATTTGACTAGTCAAATATTCCAGCAAGAATACCCTGATGCAGATCTCCCTACATGTGAAAAATGTAACTGCAATTCTATAACACTTTCCTAGGAGTAAGCCCCATTGAGCACACTAGGACTTATTTATGAGTAGACATGCCTAGTACTGCGCTGTTAGGCAAGTCACTACTTCTCAGCCTCAACTCTCCACCTTTAATACTACTTACCATACAGGGCTGTTGTAAGGATAGCCAACAAGATAATACACGTGAGGCACTCAGAAAGTGCTATACAAACATTAACTATTATTATTGCATAGGCGGAAGAGTCTGGCTCAGTCGGGAGAGCTGCCGTCTTGTAAGCCTGAAGACCGGTGAACTTGACAAGTTTGAGACACGCCACCGACAAAAAGCTGTAAAAAGCCTCCAGGAGGAGAGATAAGAGCTCCCAGCTGCGTTGGTCGAGTGTGGGAGGCGCAAACCAGCAGAAAAAAGCCAGGCTGCAAAAGGATACCACCTGGAATGTAGCCGTTCATGAAAGATTGGACATTTATATATTGTAAAAAAACAACAACAAAACCCAAGGGGGGTTAGGACAGCCTGCCCATGTACACCGCCTTGGATTAAAGTCAGAGGAGAAATCCAATGACCAAGAAAGGCGATATATAAATACTGTATATTATATTATTATTATTATTAATAGGGCAACATATCCAACTGTATCTGATGAATGAAACAGCAATAGACAATCCACCAGTAGCGTTTATGCTTTGTAAGGAGAGATGTATACCATTACTACACAAATGACAGAGGTCAAATTTGGAAAGTGAACATCAGATATGTCTTTAAATATTTAAAATATAGAATATTTAGTGCCAGCACAAAATGTATCTAAGGGATTCTGACAAAAGCACGCAAGGAAGAGAGCACTCTTTGAGCCCTATAGTTACAAGCCATTCTAGGGTTTCAGAGGATCTCTAGCAATAAATCATGGATTAAACTAAATGAGATTTATTTACCCCCTCCCCCCCAAAAAAATGCAGTGGATCAGACTACCAGTCTTCCACCTTTCTAAACAAAATTGTGTGTTGCAATGGTGAGAGCATTGTGGTATCTCTGAGGGCAGCACTACATTATAAAGTTAGCGGTTACACACCTGTATATTGCTTGCAGCACAATAACAGTATATCCTATTTCATGCAAAAGCATTATACACTTTTCATTTCTTAAAAGTGTGCATGGTTGCAAGCCCCCATATCATGAAAACAACATATAGGAAATGGGGAGGGGGAAGCATATAACTTTCACAAGTTGCAGGGTGCTGCATGGTATACAGATGGCATGCACCTGTTAACTACTTTGTATGAGAAATTACCCTGGATATGTTACATACACTTTTCAAAGGTCTGCCTTGTATAGGACTCTGCCATCTGGTAGCCCTTGTGCATCCAAGAAAGTGGTGCAAGAGCAGGGTAGGGCAAAGACAAGGAATAAAAGTTGCCTCTCACAGAAATACAAGATGGTTTTAATGGAGAAGGACCAAAGAGGATCTTGTGTCACTCTCCAAAACATTCCAAGCAAAATTCTTCAAGGTCCCCCGACTGCTTTATTTTTTTGCCTGCCAAACCGTTAAGTGCAGCAGCAGTTCAACACAATGGCTAACATCTAAAGTCTAAAAATGACTGCTTCAGACAAATTCTGAATATCCAAATAGGTAGCCAAAACAAGAGCAAAAGACAACAAAAGAATAGGGCACCATGGGATGTATATGACATGAAAAGCACTCATACTGTACATAATACTTTCTGAAATCATTCCTGTCAGGTAGACATTCTGAAAGTGCCTATAACTGGATTCCAAAACAGCTATAGCAATTAGCAAAAACAGATCAAACCACAACTCTTGGCCAAAGTTGACAACAAAATACCCCCCACTGTGTGGGTGCCTCTAAACTGAATGGAAAAGCAAAGTTATGCCATAAAGCTTAACCTTGTATGTACAGTATCTTACGTATGGTCCTCTGCTAAATAATCACACTGAGCTAAGTAAATTGCCATTCTGGTCTAAAGATTTTCCTTCAAACCAAGCAAACATTTGTGACTGGCAAGGCAAAACACAATGAGTGAGAAAAGACAACATAAGAACACATAATTTAAAAAGCCATGGGTAATCATTAGAAGAGCAGTCTATAAAACTTTATAAAGGAGGGAAATAGAACCAATAAAAGGAAAGAATGATTAGCATAAAACTGAGGAGAAAGTTAAGGTACCAGATATAGCTAAGTACTGTGCACAAGGTAAAAAACAGAACCACCAACAACTTCCGGATAATGCAGTCAATAAAATTGGTAGCCCAACTAGAATGAATTTATATTGCTTAAGACACCTGTAAGGCTCCAATTTGTCTTTCCAACAGAGCTTCTGCTCCTTTTCAGAGATTCAAAAGAAGCAGCTTTTCCCAACACAGACATGAATTGAGGAGAAAAGCTGCACCTATTGAGTATCTATCTCACACAAATTTCTTGACAGGAAAATCAATGTCAATTCTAAACACGAGGATGTGGAGAGAGCCTAGACCTCACCACAGTCAACCAAAGGGAAATTGGAGAGGATGCAAGTGCTCAAAATCGGACTGACCTGGCGAAAGCAGAACGGCATAGTTAGCACGCTGACCCCCACGATGCTGTTCACGATGTTCATGATTAGGCCCCAGTTGGAACCAGAGGAGGGGGCGGAAGCCATTCCTGGAGTGTTGGGGGGGGGGAACCGATGGGTCACGGGGTGGGGCGGGGTCACGGGGGGAATGACAGCACTGCTCCCACTGAGGGGGCGGGACTAGAAAGGCTCCCGAGTCCGGGGGGGGGGGGCGGCAGAACCAAAGAACGAGAGGTCTGTCTGTCTCCAGAGCAAGCTTTCTCGGACCCGGCTCCAAACGCACACGTCGCACACACTTCCTAGTTCCCTTGCTTTGTTGGCGTTTCCGGGATGCAAGACCACAGAGGCCGCTTGGCCTAGAGCGTCAAAAAACGAGGACTCTACTAAACTCCCAACCGCTCTGACTTGCGCGGGGCGGGGCTGACGTAGACACCTTGGAAACGCCGTATGACGCCCAGTGTTCTGAAACAGTAACGTCACCACCGTAATCGAGGATGAGGTGGTATTAATTTGGTCGTTTGTTTTGGTGGACCAAAAATGGGTCACCGGGTAACTCCATGTAGGTCACCATGATAAACCAATGCGGTGCTTCCACGTATTTGGAGCAAAGCAATGCAAATACTATGCAATTGTGCAATGTACGGCTCATTCTGAACTAAGCGACAGCTCTGGAATTTATTTGATCTGAATGCCAGGGCTTAGTTCTGGAACACGTACAGCCATCACTCTCTGAGCATGTGCAGAGTGATTTCGCACAGTAAACCCCATTCAGACTTGTGTTGTCTCCTCTGATTGGCTGTGGCTCTACACCGTCTCAGACTGAGGTCCTCATTACTAGAGATCCTTTTAGCTGGACATGCTGAGGATTCAACCTTACCTGAATGCAAAGTATGTGCTATACCACTAAGCTATGGACCCCAAGGCTTACCAGATTTTCCCGGTTCTAAACCGGGACAAACCCCCCCCCCCCACACACACACAAGTAATTCATTAAATAATTAAATAATCAATTAAAATAAATTTTAAAACTTTCAAAAATAATTTTTAATTATTTATTTATTTTAGGTAGCTTAATTAATTGATTGACTTGCCTATTCTGCTGCCCGTTGCCCCCGCCGATTTTTAGAGGCTTGTAATTTTAAAACGTACCTTTTTTTCTGTCGGTGGCCATCTTGGATTTCGCGAAATCTCGTGAGATCCAAGATGGAGGCACCCAAATCTCGTGAGTGGTTCTCGTGGTTCTCAAACTTTTTAACACCGGGACCCACTTTTTAAAATGACACTCTATCAGGACCCACCTAGCTTCACGAGACTTTAAAAAAAGGTGATCTGGAAATAAATAAATATATTTATTTACAAGTAAAGAGCTCAGTTGCTTGCAGGGTAATTAGCAGCTATCTTGCAAACTGCAGGAGCTCAGCTCTTTGAAGGGCAATTTTTGAATAGCCTCAGGGCTTGTGGCAATTACTTATCTGATCTTTCCATCACCTGGGACCCACCAGAAATCAGGTCGTTACCCACCTAGTGGGTCCCGACCCACAGTTTGAGAAACACTGCTCTAAAAAGCGGCGGCGGCGACAGCGAGGGCTTCACCTGGGCCCAGAAAGCCCAGGACGGATGGCAAGCCATCTGGTTCACCCATTACTGTACTTTCTATAGCTGTACAATACTATATCTGTCATGAAAGCTGTGCAACTACTCTCAAATGTAATGCTCCTGTGAGCCGGTATGGTAGTGTGTCATAATATTGGACTGCAATCCTATCTGCACTTACGTGGGAGTAAACCCATTGACTATAATGGGACTTACTTCTGAGTAGATATGCATGGGATTGGGCACCACCTGGGGTACTTTTTGTCTGCATGAGCCTGCATACTATTTGTGAGAAAGTCTGCATCATCATCTTCCAGCTGTTAAGGATCTGACCAGGGTACCTCCTGGGCATCCTGTTATAACCGGTTTGAATGTTTGCAGCCATTTTCTGGAGGTAGAAACTGACACATTGATGTCATAGGACATAAGTAACTGGCCTGTGCAGAGGCAGGAAAAAGACCCTGTGGTGCACTTGGACAAGAGGAGGATGGACTGTGGCCTGGCTATGGCATAAAAGACAAGCCCATACTCCTTCCTGTCCCCTCATGCTATGCCTATGTTGCTATCTGGAATCCAACTCAGTTAGAAGACGCAACAAAACCACAGCCACCAACAGGGGCCCAGGAAAAGACAGGCATTCAGAGTAAAAATATGATTTTATTGGACAACGGTGGTAGCAACGAGTATTTAGGGTGAGGCCTCCCAGAATCTTTCATTGCTGCCAAACCCAGCATACCTTGTTTGCTTGATTCCTGAATAAAACCTGCATATGAATAGCTCTGGATTCTGGCATTGAGTGGAGATTACGCATGTGTACCACAGTATTGTACTAAAGTAGTATTATCTCATTATTTGGACTTGATTTGTGGCATATCTCCCTGTGGAGCAGTACTATGATAGGACTGCACCATACTGCAAAGTAATGATGTCACACAGCACAGCAAAGAGTAAAGAGAATGCATCCTGTTAATTAAAATGAATTTAATATTAAACAATCGTTTATAGGATTGCAGCCTGAAACAACACGGAATGTGCTGAGACAGAAGAGCTAGCAATAAGAGATGTAGTTCTGATGATCCAATCTTTACAAAACTATGCTGATTTGCAAAATATTCTCTCCCAACCATTTGTTGACATCATAAAAACATAGGCAGCATATTACACATTAATGGCTACAAGAACCATTAAGTTTCACAAGAGGTGAAACTGCAACTATGTAGACTGCACAAACAAATAAGACAGTATCTAATCTCTACCTCTTACCTACACTTCCTCTGGGAAGTGCTTGCATTTGGGGCAGAGCAGAGAGTGCATAGTTTTTCTGGGCAGCTGGGCTCATGGAGTTAATCAGTATGGAGGGGAGGAATGTGTACATGCACTCAGAACACCAAACCAGTTCATGAGTCAGCAAGAGCAAGACAGATTGCATCGCTGTTTACATTATGATGGCAGCCTTTTGCATATGCTACAGCTGGAGGCTACTTAATATCTCTTTTCACATTATGCAGGAATCTATGGGCCTGTTAAGTTTATATAATAAAATGGCAACACTTTTCCTATAGTATACCACTTCAAGCTACAAGTGTGAGGTTGTGTGCTTGAATTCTCCCACATTTTTTGGGGGGGGGGGTCTCATCAGGGGTAAAGAGACCTCCCTGCATTTAGAAAACAAGCATGTCAGGAAAACGACTAAGCTGAATCTTTCTTCCTGACATGCTAGTTTTCAACATGCAATTGTTACCCAGTGTCCTTTTAAAATGAGAACTGTTGCCAAAAGAAAAAAGTGTGTTGCCATGAGGCTTTTTGAAAAGGATTGAGAGCAAAAATGGAACATGTGCCGGACTGGACTGTATTGTGACACAGTGCGAGGGTCATGCCGCGCTTGTGTTCCTGCACCATGAGACATGCTGTAAGAATTTCCCCAAGGCCAGAAGTTGAACCATGATGAGGGAAAGAAACCCTGAACAGCAGCCTCCATTTTCACCATGTGTCTAAGAAGCTCTCACAAACTCTACTCTGCATTTCCCCCCCTCACTGATATGCTAAATATGTTCCTGAGAGAAGACAATACACAGGCCACCTGAGATGACTCAACCCAGCCTCTGCTTTGTCTGCTTAACGACTGGACACAATGCGAGGGCCACACCGCTTGTGTTCCTGTGCCAAGAGTCAGGCTGTAAAAGGATGTCTCCAGAAGCCAAAAAAGCATGAGGGAAGAATCTGATCAGCCTTCCACATTTCTGATGCCATTACCCCAAAGGCTCCCAAGCCTTCCCCCCTCTGCAAAGACCTGCTAAGTGACTAGCCTGCCAGGAAGAAGACACACAAAAGATATGCTAACACCAACGTCTGGCTCCAAGAAGGCCGAATCCACATCGCCAGCAACAATGGAAGACATCTACCCTCTCCCTCCTCCCCCCCATGTGTATGTCTCCACCCCCAGGTGTAACACCAGACCAAAAAAGGTATTTCCTTGACCAGCTCCTCCTCTCTTGCATAGGCATAAAAAGGCAAGCTGCCAGTCTTGCTCTCTCTCTGGACCCCCTTGCCTCCTGAACTTTTCTTCTCTGTGTGCCCTCTGGCACCAACCCCCTCCCTCTTCCCCCTTCCCCCCCCCCAAACTCTTAACTTGACTTCTCAGTCACTCTACAGACTGTTTCTTCCTCCTTTTTCATTCACTGTTGTGCTATTACTACAGCATTGCATCCTAGAACAACTCTCCAGGATAGGTAAATATCATCCATGTGTACAAATCAAGAAACCTGCTAAACCTCTATACTTCTACCTAAGTTTCCTAGATCTGTATGCTATGGGTGTGATTGAATTGCTGCATATTGAATTGTATTTTTGTATGAATCTGACTAACTATCTAGTAAATATTGGAAAGTAACCACGTGTGTCCTCAATATTATTTAAAGCGGAATTCTGTGAAGCCCAACTCTGGTATAGCTGGTCTAAAGATCCCTGTATATATCAAATTGCCATATTTAAAGCTATTCCCCACAATGTTGTTGTTGTTCAGTCGTTAAGTCGTGTCCGACCCTTCGTGATCCCATGAACCATATCCCGCCAGGCCTTCCTGTCCTCCACTATCTTCCTGAGTTCGCTCATTTTCATGTTCGTTGCATCGGTGATTCCCCACAATAATAAAGGCAATTTGGCTAACACAGAGATGCAACTCCACCTGCAGTGAAAAGCATTATTACTTAACTCTGATGTCCAACTTCCATTGTTTCAACAAGACCTGCACAGAAGAACTTCTTGGGATTGTGTCTCATGTTAATTAGTTGGAGGAAAGACCATTTGGATTTTCCGCCTCAGTCACCAAAATGTCTTGGGCAATCCCTGTTTGCCTATTCTCCAGGATGGTTGGTTCGTTGGTTATTATTGGCAGTTGTGTAGCTAGTATGTGTTCTGAACACTGAAGAGGGCCTGTGACCTTGGATTGGCAATATAAGAGTTTTGGGTACTCCAGTGATTGAATCCTGGAACAGCATGTAGATGAGAACAGCTAAGATGAAGGTCCTATTTCTGACACTTCTCCAAAAGCACAAATGGTTTAAGAAGCTGTGCTATTGCTCTCATTAATTGTGTGCCTGTGCAGAGGAATCCAGAATTCTCGCATGTACTGCTTTTCAACAAAACTCATTCACAAAGTGGTTTACATAGCTAACCAAATAAATGGTTCCCTGTCCCCAAAGGGTTCACAATCTAAAAAAGATGCAAAAGAGACGCCAGCAAGAGCCACTGGAAAAGACACCATGCTGAGGTGAAGAGTGACAATTGCTCTCCCCCTGCTAAACGTAAAAGGACACCGCTTTAAAAGGTGTCTCCCTACTCTCTCACTACCACCATCAATTCCAAAAATTATTTTGTGGAGATAGAGAAGATTGTCTTAACTGAAAAATGTCAGATACAAGCACACAAAGAACCAGATCAAGAATGAATTGTTTTCAGTCTTGCTCATGGGGTTCACAATACTCACTTTCATTTATGGAACTTTGAATTGCTCACTTGTCTTAAGTGTTTGCCCAATAGCTATCACCAGTGTGCCGATGGTATGGTCCACGTGTGACTACTCCTTGATGTGGTTTATGTTAGTTGGGTTAATTTTACAATGACTGCATACATAGATCACAGTGACTTTCCACTTATTAATATACTTCTTTTTGGCACATTCTCACAAAGCTATGCCAGTTTTGTCACACATTCCAACCCACATCTATGCTCCTGTGTAACAAAAGGCAGAGCTCTTGCACTCCTTGTACACTTGATACACAGGACTGAGTGAGTTGCCCAGTATCACACAAGTATGCCAATCCAGGGACCTCCATACCAGTGTGAGGCTTCTGTGCACTCACAGAGCAGCAACTCTACTCCAAAAGACTTGCCCACTCCCTTTAATAGAAAGAGCACTTTCACATGTGCAAGGGATATATGCAAAGCTGCTCCATCAATTGAAGTAAATGGGGAAACCTGCAGGTGCTTTTTAGTGCATAGGAATCTATGGGAGAGCAGAGAATTAAAACTTGATCTTCACCAGAACTCACCCCCACACACACACCTCTACCTTCCTCTTCTCTGCTTTGGCCTGTGATCTGGGGAGCCCCACCCTGAACTTTCCTCTGGTGTTTTTTTTTTTTACTTTATCTATTTCCGACACATGCCAACAGCTGTTTGAAGTTTCCTCTTGTTCTCCACATCAGCAAGGTTTGTGTTCCAGCCAGAGACTGACATTGAGTGAGATTTTTATAAAGTAGCCAGAATTTTCAAATGCGAAAAGGGAAAGAAAGAAGGGAAAGAAGGGAAAGAGGCAGGAAAGAAGGGAGTTTGGCAATTGTGGGCTAGTTCTTTGCCTGCCCACATCCCTGCGCCTCGCTCCCTTCCGTCTTCTCCACTCTCCTATTTATATAACCCCCAAAGTCATAAAAATGACAACACATCCAATAGAATGGGATGGATCTAATTTACCGCCCACAGCCCCTATAAAACCACAGATGGGCTGTAGCCTGGGACTTCTCAATTAGATTATATGCTAAAATGAAATTCCATGGATGCTGTCCCAAGACTGATGGTTAGGGTTAAACCTGGAGTCCCAAATATAGAGCATTGCATGCAACATCCAGGGTGAACAGAGCAGGGGGTTGGGGGCAGGTACAAAGCCAATGAGCAGCCAGCACTGGAGGGATGCCCCCCCTGCCATCCCCTGGGAATGAGCAGGCACAGCAACAGACACCCTGCTAACCATGAGGCAGTGCCCCAAGGACACCACATGCAAACTCACACACACAACATGGTACAAGGATGCCACCCCACCCCCACCCATACTGGAGCTATAGCGGCATCAGCAAAGAAGAAGCAAAAGCAAAGACGTGCTAGGAACTCCTGCACCCAGGCTTCAGGTCCCTGTATCCCACCCACACAAACGCATATCCAAGGAAGACCTTTTTGAGCACAGTAGAGGAAGGGCAGGAAGATAGCCCTTGGAAGAGGGCAGCCATGTGCAACAGATACACATCTCTCCATAGCGAGGGTTTGAGTCCCTGTGGGAGCACGTGGAGTCCCTGGAGTGAATCTTTTTTGCTAGCAGAGGGGCTGGGACAGGTCACAAGGGGTGCCTCTGCAGCATGCAGGCAAAGCAGGGTCCTGGAATCCTCTGCACAAGGATGCAGGAAAAGCGAGGTGAGAAGGGTTTGACTTGAACCCAGCTAAGGGACATGCCCTACTAGAAAGGCCCTCACTTTTGCACGACTGGCCAGAAACACCCATAGCAGGGACAAAAGAAGAGAGGGAGGCAGGTCTAGAATTCAGAAAGTGCTTCTAACCACTCAGCCAAACAGGAATCCAGACAATGTGCACCTCACCTGGCATTTTAACACTTCGCATCACTGCAATCAGGGGCACCTGGCTGGGAGGCTGTAGCACATGGACCTATCAGAGGGAGCACTGTGTGGGTCAATAATTGAGCTGGCATATGAATGACAGAGCACCCCTGCAGTGGCCCACCTATCTGGCCACACACACCATCACTGGCACCTGCTGGCGTGGCTGTCAGTTACTGCCCTTCCTGTCAGTGGCATCGCTGGGGGGGGGGGTTGACCACCCCGGGTGCATGGCTGGGAGGGTCAAAGCCCCCGCATCGGCAGCAATTTGGCAGCGGTGGCGAGAAATATTGCCCCCCGCCCCCCAGGAATGTTTTTGCGCCACATGATGTCACTCGGGGAGCAGGGTGAGTGATGCCCCACCCCCAAGTGATGTCACGGGGGTGTCATGGGGGTGCACCCCGCGCAGGGCATAGCTACGCCTCTGCTTCCTGTCCCATTGCCTACCATAGACCATGGCAGCAGAGATTAGGGTGCTCATGACCATTGAGGAGTGCTCCCCCGAGCCCAAGAAGTCACAGAGTGAGGAAGCTGCAGACCCTAAGAGCAGAGAGAGGGGGGCCCTCCCCCTGCAGAGTCCCACCCTGAGGCCAGCTGAGGTAAGAAACTACAGGTGGGCCCCCATATCCGCTGAGGATATGTTCCAGGCCCCTTCGTGGATACTTGAAACCGTGGATAAGAGCGAACACCCCCTCCATGGTTTCCTGAGGGGCCCCCACCCTGCCTCCCCTGCAGGCAGGCATGCTTGCCCCCCAGCTCTTATTTTTCTTTCAGCAAGCTTTGTTTCTTCCTTAAAACAAACAGAGAAGCAGCCTCCATTGCAGGCAAGTAGAACGAGACTAAGTCCTAGAGAGGCTCTGCAAGGTTTCTGTTAACCTTGCAGAGCCTCTCTAGTACTTAGTCTCGTTCTACTTGCCTGTAATAAGCAGCCAGAGGCTGCTTCTCCTGTTTCTTTAAGGAAGAAACAAAGCTTACTGGGAAAAAAGTAAAAGCCTGGGGGGGGGGGTCCCCACGATCCGTGGATAACTGAAACCGTGGATAGCGAATCAGTGGATATGGGGGCCCACCTGTATTAGGGTGGGAAGTAGGAATCCTTATCTGCTAACAAATAGGCAACAAGAATGATCCAGCCAAAGTTTTGATTGAAGTGTATCAGTGATGGAGCAGTATCTGAAAGAGAAACACACAAATTGGGTTGCCAACCATCTCTTCCCAGCATGGCTGTTATGCCATGGCAAGTTATCCAACCGACAGTCAAGTAACAGGTGTCTGTGGGGTCTGGCTCCACCAGTTGGTTCACTTCCTGCAAAGCCACAGGGGCCTGACTAGAATGAATAAGTCAGCAACCACACCAAGCAGCAGCTGGGCTCACACTGGTCACTGCAGGCATAGGCACCTCTTGGAGTCTGCACAATATCCTAACCTGTGGGATAGCTGACTGTGGGGAGAAAGAAGAAATACAGAGAGAGTAACAAAGAATAGACAAGAGCATCAGCCCCCCCCCCCCTGTTCTCTGGCTTGAGATGCATACTGGGTGTTTGTGAGTGAGTGGTGCCAGCAGAGTGTGACCTGTAGGCAGCGATCATGGTGATTTGGAACATTTCCCTCTCCTGGGGTGGAACTGTGCAGAGAACCAATGTTCAGCCCCCTGTGGTAATGGTGTAGTACTGAAAACGAAACGGGATTCTCGTGAGTGTTTGTCCAGCAGTATCAATGCTTGCAGTCCCTAGCACTTCTCAAAAGGGAGCGGGCACACCCAGCTCTTAGCTGTTGCAAAAGGTAGTGCTGTTGCCAGCCTAGCTGCTGCCCGGGACTGAGGGGACATCACGATGCCTCGCTATGCCTCCTCCATCCACATGACGGCCCCCCCCCACGCCGGCATGTTGCCCCTCGCTTCTGGCATGGCTCTATCTGGAGTCATACGGAGGAAAGGGCAGGTGGGACTCGGGAGAGCCCAACTCATGCACCACCACCGCCTCACTGAGTGCCCCCCTGACCAGTGGAGATGCCGAAAAACGACCATTCCACCACCACGAGGGGGTAGTGCCCCCTTGCCAGCTATGCTACTGGCAAAAGGAAGGGATGGCTAGGCAACACAGTTGATAGTAGACACTATCCTTAATGATAATCCTGGTTGGAATGGGGAAGGTAGGGACATGATAGGGAGATGCAGCAGCATAAACATGTTGCAGTGTGGGATCCCCCCTTTGCTTACCTATGAGAGTACACTGTCTTTCCCTGTTGGGGTGGTGAGGCAGAGGTTCCAGCTGAGTGTGTATACAGACCTCCTGGGACAGAATACCTGCAATAAGAATTCTGAGAAGTTGAGAGTTAACATTTCTTGCCATATGTGTTGTGAGGGACAAGAGGTTGTTTGTGCAAAGTGCTCCCTTTGTGCGCCATGCCCTTTCACCATGATTCCCATCACCAGTTCCCCCTGTGAGAGACCAGAAAGGTATAGCCCTATGCCACATAGTCTCCCTGGCAGGGGATTTGTTATTGGGGTTGGTGCACTGTGATTGGCTGCCAAACGTGGTCAGTATCCTATGCTCTGTTGTAAGAAAGTGGGCATGGTAGGGGGTGGCAGGAGGTGCAACTTTCTGCTGTTTTTCCTTCCCCGTTGTCAGAGGCGTCCCTGGGGTGGGTGCCACCCGATGCAGTGCTTACCTGGGGAGCTCGGCGTTCCAGAAGCTTGGGAGTGATGTAATGACACAATCATGTCACCCCTGATTTTCTGGGCTTTTGCATTCATTTTATGCAAAAAGCCCGCCTCCGGACCGCCTCTGCTCATGCTCAGTGATCTTTGGCCACTCCGGGCCCAGCCACTTCATGTTCTCGCTGGTGAGTGGTGAAAACACGCTTGTTGGCAAGCGTGCAAGGCGGCTGGGCCCGGAGCAGGCTGGAGGCCACAGAGGCGAGGCATGGAAGGTATGCTGTCACCCCCTGAGGGTGACATCAGGTGCAGGCCACACCAGTCCCCCCCCCCTTGTGATGTCCCTTCCCATTGTTCCCTATGGGATTACTCCTATCTATGCCAGCTCTGTCATTAGCATAGCGTAGCATTTTTCAGGCATCGGGGGCGTGTCCATTATCTGAAGGGGGATTATGATATGGTGTATGTTGACTCCTCCTCATCCCTCCCACGTCCCTCTCACATTTCCCTGCTTTGGCCTCTCCAAATGGAATTGCTCTAGCATCTGAGTGACATCCGAGTGACATTGGCATGGCATTTTTCTGATGTTGTGCCAGTGTCTGTAGCACACCTGTAGGCAGGCAGACTTCTATGCCAGCAGGGTTGTCATTGTGCTGGCGTACATGGAGATACGCCTGTGTATCTCAAGGGTAGGGTTGGGCCTTTACATACATACAGGTGCTGTTCTGTGCATACCTGTAGAGAAATGGAGCTTCAAGGCAACCATTGCAAGGTGAATGCTAAGACCACATTGTGGAAGTGTTGGTCTCCAAATTATTGTGTAGGCAAAGAAGGCATCTCAGAGGATCTCCTGCTCTTTTGAATTATTACCTGCCACTCCTACCAACTTCTCAGGCATTGCAGCATTTGCGGGGCAATGACCACTTTAGACAACTGAGGGGGGACATGATTGAGTTGTATAAAATTATGCATGGAATGGAGAGAGTGGATGAAGAGAAGTTCTTTTCCCTCTCTCACAACACCAGAACTAGGGGACAGCCACTAAAATTGAGTGGCGGGAGAATTAGAACAGACTATAAAAGAAAATATTTATTTACTTGGTGTTTAATTAGTCTGTGGAACTCCTTGCCACAGGATGTAGTGATGGCACCTGGCCTGGATGCTTAAGGGGATTAGACAGATTTAAGAAGGAAAAGTTATAAGCCCTGATAGGTATATGCAACCTCCTGGTTTTAGTAGTAGGCTCTCTCTTAATGCCAGATGCAAGGGAGTGGTGACAGGATACATGTATCTTTTTGTCTTGTATGCTCCCTGAGGCATGTGGTGGAGCCACTGTGAGATACAGGAAGCTGGACTAGATGGGACTTTGGCCTGGTCCAGCAGGGCTCTTCTTATGTTCTTAGGTATAGACAGTGTTAGTACACCAGATTCAACAACACAGATGGACAGTCTCTGCGCTGGTGAAAAAGTATTCAGATCCCTGGCTAGAAAACCAGTACCAGTGATTTCTGGAGTGACTTGTGGATGATGATGATGTCATTTTTAAAGACCTCCTCATGCACTGAAGATTCCTCCATGGGACTGTATGGCTGGAGGATTTCAGACCAGATATCCTGGATGTCGGAGAACAGTAGCACACCAGACTTCTTCTAATAACTCAACTATGGTACATATTGCTTACAACTCACTGAAAAGACTCAGGGCAATTTCTTCCTTGAATAGTCCTAGCCCAAACCTGGGCAACTAAAGACAGATAAATTGTGCTTCTTACAATGTATCTGAGAACCATATTTAAATTGCCTAGGCCTGGGCTAGGACTATTCAGGCTCTGAGGAGATCATACAGCTAAACCACTCACACAGACCAGTGCTGCAAAATTGAAACTGTTTCTCCAGTTTATTCACGTGGCCTGTCTCATCTTGAGGCCTTTGGGCTTTCCTTTTAAAGAGGCAGTACACAAGAGGAGAGATGTGATTTCTATGCCCAGTCACCACCTCTGAATTTAGTAACTATGTAAAGCAGCCTAATGTCCTTGCTCTTATCATATGTTGCTCTCATAGTCTGTGAAACATTTCCTTGCCTTCTGTATTGATCACCCACACAGTTGTTTGAATAAACATTGGTGCTTCAGCAGTGCAACCTGAATCTTATACAGTACAGTACTGCAATAATCTCATCATACAGCAAGCTAGTCTTGCCACAGAATTGCTGAAGTTTCTCTGGCCTATGTTTTCTCACAGCCACTGCCCTAAGCCAGGCTGCCCCCCCCCCCCCGGAATACCTTCCACACACACATACCACAGTATGGTGTATTTCCCATCCCAAGGCCTAGGCCAAATGCCAGCGACACCAGCCTCCTAATGAAGTACAGCTGAAATTAACACTCTTGGAAGAGAGCCCACACTTGCTTGCTGGCCCTGTCCCAGTTCCTGTAACTGACAGCTCATTTTGGGGCATTGCCACATAGGGGCTTGTATTTACTGCTCATTTACAAAATGGAGGTTATTCTCTTTAAGTCCCCACCAATGGGCAGGTCACATGATGACAGCACAAACACTTTGATGTTTAATGTATTAAACCTGATTTCCAGGTTTCCTGGTTTGTGTGTGAGCTAAATGCTATGCCTAGACAGGCCAGATAACCTGAAGATAACCAGATAATCTTGCATATAGTACAGAATATCTCTCTCTCTCTCTCTCTCTCTCTCTCTCTCTCTCTCTCTCTGCATATGAATTAATTTATACTGTTCCCAAAATGGCCTCTGGATGCAAAACCAAGCAAGGCCATCCAGTTTTTATCATCAGTAGATCTAGAATTAATTTCTATTTCTACCTCCAAATCAGAATTGATATCCTTACTGCTGTCTCCGCTTGGTAGCAATTAGTCCCTGGTGGCTTCTAGCCACAAGAGATTAAGCAAGGCAGTCGAGTGGGGATCCACCAGGATATGCAGGTTCTAGTTCTTGTTTTTCTACATTTCTGCTTGCTCATATTAAATGGTTGTTTGCAGTGCAGTGTAAACCCAAATCCCAATCATAACTTACCAATCGGAACTTGCTGGAAATGCTCATGATGTGATGACCATCCTATCAATGGCTGTCTGATGTAAGACTGCATATGATATAGGCTGAAATTTCCCTCAATCTACCATAGGCTGAGAGAGACCAATGATTGTGAGAATAGGCTGCCATTTTTGCTGCATTTGCTTGGGGGTAGATAATTTGAAATAAATGTTGAACTTCTAAAATTGAGTACAGAACATCTGGTGGAGAAGACCTCCATCCATGTGCACAGGAAAGAGTCAATACCCAGCCCTGCCACTGCCACACCATCATGCTGACATCATTTCTGTTTGGTGCCCAAATGCTACCAAATGATACCGTCCCAAGCAATTCTTCCCATTGCTTGGGACGGTATCATTGCTCACAGTTCATCCTGTGCTCATTTGGCAAGAGCAGACATCAGTGGCTTCAGAGTCTCTCTGATTCACAGGGCAACACGGTTGGACTGGTCAAGGGCCCATGATCAGGGGTCCCACCTGGCTGGACTGATCCCTGTAGTAGTGGTGACAGTGGTAGTGCCCAATGCACCGTCAGGGGCCAGGCAGGGAGTACTGGAAGGACAGTGCAGGGCTTTGCCCCAGGGCTGCTAGCAAACTGACAGAGACACTTGACAAGGCAGATCAGTTTCTGTGGCCACTGTACTCAAGGCAGTGACGCAATACCCTTCTGCCCAATGGACTGAGCTCCCATGTACACCTGGGGTGGGCCAGAAGAATCCTGGAAGCACAATTGGCAGGGGATGTAGTAAAGTGCCCTGAACATTTTGCTGCTTAAGGCAACCACCTGAGTCAGCCTCATGGATGGGCCAGTCCTGGTCTGTGGTAACCGCCCACCCATATTGTTCACTTATGCCTTAGAAATAACAATTATATCATTGTGCCACAAACTAGTGTTTAGACAAGGGAGGCCGCTTTGGGGCAATGGTAATAATGCTACGAATGAGGTTTAGGCTTATGCCTCAGGAGGCTTGAAGTCACCTCCCCTAGCTGGAGTGATCACAGGGGCTATTATCGTTGCCATGGCATGATGTGGAGGCTGGGATGATCCATTCAGTATTGAAGCTGGGGGGCTTCCTGGGTTTCCCCCCTCCATGCATTAAGAAGAGTATTGCAGTGACCACACTGCCACTTCTATCTTCTAGAGATGGGAAGGTGGTATGGTATGGGGAGAGGGAAGTGTTCAGTTCTCCCTCTCTTCCAACATGGGATGATGGGATAGTGGGAAAGGAGCCCAACTATTTAGTACCAGGCCATTTAGACTCTGATACTGTAAAACAACTCATAAGGAATAATGTGTTTCACCTGGGCTTGCCAAGAAATTATGGCTTTCCCCACTGCTTCCACCATCTCAGATCAAATCCACATGGACAATCCTCCCCAAGATATGTGGAGCTCTTCTCAAGTCTGTTGCGTTTGCTGTAGCTCCTGGTGGCGGCGGCAGGAGAATGCACAGAAGCACTTGGTTTGTGCCAACAAGAGCAGTGGGCTTCTCCCCATTTGTTCTCCCCCCACCACCATGAGAAAAATCTGGATGAACGGTTTGTGTGTGCATGTGTACACACATGCACGCACACACACAGCCATGCTGTGTCAGATTAGCTCTGCTTGAGCCAACTGCACACTCCCACTGGAACAAACTCCATGCCGCTTGTATAATTTGCAGCAATTGCATTGGCTAACCACAAGAATTTGTTCTACAAAAGGTCTGCAAGGAGGTGGGCCATTTCTGCCTAATTCTCTCCAGGTGCCACTTAAATCCTTGCATCTCAAGATCAGCAGGTCCCTGGACTCTTTTCCGTATACATGTGTGTGTGTGATTGCATATCCTTTCTGACACAGTACCAACCTTACAACAGGATGGAAAATGGGGAGGTCAACCTTAGTGACAATGAATGAGAGGATTTAAATTCTTTGCTCATCCTGACCTAGAAGATACAGTATTTAAGATGATTGCTCCCCACCCCTGCTTACCCTTTGTCCCATTGGGCTTGTAAGCAATACAAAAATACCCTTTTTAGCACCAGTGCTTATTATGGTTGCTTAAAACATCACAGCTCTGATAGGGCAAATGTTGCAAGAACTGGAGTGATGACTTGTGAATCAAATTCTTACCTGCCCGAGATCACAGATCCTCCTTTAAAACTAAGTGGATTCCACTTTTCAGTTGTGCTCTTCTACCGGTACTCCTTATGGCACTTGCTATTTCTCTTCAGTTCAGTCCCTTCCTTAATAACTTCTAACACTAAGTTTGCCCTGTTCATTTCCACAGAAGACACTCACAGCGCAATCCTGACTAAAGATCCGCGGGTGGCCCCAGGGCCACCCGCTGGATCCTGTCCCCATTCCAGGCCGATCATGATTGGCCCGGAGGTCTACTCACGGGAAGGGGACATTTGTCCCCTTCCCCTGGTGTAGCACAGGGAGGCCCCAATGGGCCTCCTCGGATTTCCGTCAGATATTTAGCTGGTGTAAGTCTGAGGAGGCTGTTTAAAGGCCGCGCCGGCATCCCCACTCCCTCCCGGACCGGCTTGGCCAACCGCCGCGTCCCTCGCCGCCTGGACTGCCCCTGCTGGTGCTTTCCTTACCTTCTCCAGCAGCAGGGACGATCCAGCGCCGGAGTGAGGGCTGCCGGCCTCCACGCCGGCAGCCCTTACTCATGAGTTATCGCAAACATGCTTTATGGCACGTTTGCATCGGCTTAGAGCAGCAGAACGCTGACTCCGCTGCTCTAAGTTTACGGTGGATTGTGCCGTCAATTAACCTTCCACATCCTGTATTTACTACCTGATACCTTGTAATTCCCCACAACACCTCCCCCTAAACATCCATTGTCTGAAAGCTATTGTATGTCATTGCCAGATATCTGTTCCTACAGCATATTCTCGTTGGCTTTTATTTGTATTATGTTTTTTGTTGTACTCCGCTCCGTTCACTTTTTATGGTGGAAAGGCAGTATAGGAAACTTTTAATAAATATGAATCAATAGTAGCTGCCAAACTTTTACCTACTTTCTCATTCTGTATCTTGTCCTGATCTACATGTTCACATTCATCACTGGACCCTGGAATTCCAGGTGATTATGCCAGAAGTTTTCAGGTTATGATAGATTACAGATGTGTACTTGGTGACCTGAATAAATAATGCCCAGAAAATCACATCTGTAATTGGTATGTGTTGAGCAACTGTCAGTAGTTGGCATTTGGTGCTTGGACAAAATATTTATTACTCCACCTCATCCTGCACTCAACTAGCACCAGGGTGGTATTATTTACCCATTTCATTCTTGCAATCCCACCAGGCAGTGACCTCCAACTGCCCTTAACAGACTGCTGCTTACTCACCTATGTCACACTCATTCCTGGCTCCAGCAAGCTCTTCACTGGGACCATCTACACACACTGTTTTTCTTGAGCTTGGGTCACTTCTGTATCATTTCAATGCAATCCTATGCTATGCATATTTGCTCAGAAATAAGTCCCACCGTTTCAGTGAGACTTACTCCCTAGTTTGCAGGGTCAATTGAAACCAATTGGACCAATTGCTCCCAATCGGGCCCTGTGCCTAAGGGCCCCCCATGCTAGGGCAATCTACTCTAGTCGTCTTGTCAAATACACCCAACAACACATTGCAACATACACGTAACATCACATTGCAGGTTTTATAGAGAACAGCAATGATTTTAATTTTCTTCTGAATTCTTAAAAAGTCAGTAGTGTTTGTTTATACTGTATATATTTTATTTTTTTAACTGAATTAGAACAGCGTAAAAATTATTTATCTGAAGAAGTTAAAAAGACAAATATGTAAATATATGTGTAACAGCTTTTAAATTAAATAGGTACCTACAAACCTGTAAAAATTATTTTAACAGTGTCATGTGACTAAATTCTAAACAAAAAATAAAATCAATAATTTTTACTAAATCAGAGGTTCCCAACCTGTGGTACGTGTGCCACTAGTGGTACGCAGACCACAGGCTGGTGGTACGCGGGCTGCCAGCAGCCAAGATGATGGCCGCCATCTCGGCCGCGTGGTGCTGCACTGGAGCCCGAAAAGCAGTGGCTCGAGCTCTGCCAAGCCAGCAGAGCTTGAGCACATGGGCTCCAAGCACAGGGATGGCCTCTCCCACCCTCCCCATGCCTTACTGGTGATTTCTTCACTCCAGCGTGGCCATGAACCTGGAAGTAAGTGCCGATGACACGTCATCGGCATTTACTTGGTGGTACGCGGAAGGCCGGAGGAGGTGTGCTGAGGTGGTACGCCGAAGAAAAAGGTTAGGAACCTCTATACTAAATCATTCCACAGTCACTAAAACAAGTGGTTTTGTAACTATTTACTGTAATTTTCAAAGGTAAACTACACATTTTGTTTGTTTACTTGTAGGTTTACATGTATGCAATTTTATATTGACATGTGCTTAGATCTATTTGGTCCATTAACTCACATGCACTTTTTAAGTGCACATTTTGATTGCTTTCCATTCTACAATAGAGATATAAAGTCTATAATACATTTTATTGATATAGCTCTAAGATTCTACAAACCTTGGCTGTGAATCTGGGGTCCCGCAAAAAATGTTTCCAATTGGGACGTGCAACTCTAAGGCTGGCTCCGCTAGTTACAGCCCAATCCTATCCAGCAACTCAGCTCTGTATCCTGTGCTGAAGAGGAGCGGCCTGGCTGGGGGTCTCCTTGGATTAAGGGGACATTCTTCCTCTTACCCTGAGTAAAGCCCCAGCACCTGCAACTCATCATGGAAGGGTGCAAAAACCTGCACCTGTGTCCTGCGCTGCCCAAATTCCTTCTTCTATACTGGATGGATGCAGATGAATATCAGCAGCTCCTTTAAATGAGATTGTGCAGCATCGCCAACTCACATGAAGCTATTTGTGTGGAGAGGCCGTCGTGTACGGAATATGGTAGGTTGTATAGCACCATAAAGCCATGCTAACAAGGCAAGAGGCACTTTTTCAATTGGTACTCCTCTTATATTTAGCAGGGGGGAGAGTAACTTCCCCCCTTTCACCCAGCACAGTGTCTTTTCTGGTGGCTGTTTGCTGGTGGTGTTCTGCATCTTTTTAGATTATGAGCCCTTTTGGGACAGGGAGCCATTTAATCATTTGATTTTGTCTGTAAACCGCTTTGTGAACTTTTTGTTGAAAAGCAGTATATAAATATTATTATTATTATTAATAGAAATATTGGGTTTGGTTTGATTTGGTTGAATGTAATCTGTACTTTAAACAAAAATGTCTGCCCCAAGGCTAGTTAAATTCTGCACCAAGAAAAAAGCCAGTTCTATAAATATGTATAAGTTATCTACATTGTTATGATTGCTAACTAGCCAGAAAACTGGCCTGACCTGCTTTGGGGGCTTTAACAGTAGCTTGATCTGCGGAAATCAGCATCTGAAACTTTTTATAGCATGGAGATGATGAGCATTACCACCTGTTTTAATTTGCAGATCAAAGTAATGTTCAAAGTATAGGAGCCGGGTGTGGTACCTGCTGGAAAACCCAACTGCCCATATCTTTAACTTTAATGATTGTACATAAACGTATTCTGCTTCTATTTTGTCATGGGGAGAGAAAATAATGCTTGTGGGTACTGAAATCTCACCCTCCAGCCACTGGGAATCCTACTGTCTCTCTTGCCCCATCCCTGGCTTGAGCTTCCTCTAGGTATTGCCCATGTTATACCTTCAAACTCATAGACTTAAGGGCTAAAAACTTTTATGTTTTAAAAAGATGAAAGCTGAAAATCTTGGGATCCTGAAGCCAAGTTGGCACCTGCACAAGGCTCTCTCTCTCTCTCTCTCTCTCTCTCACTCACTCACTCACACTCTCTCTTTCTCTCACACACACAGAGCCTTTGGGTTCATCTGCAGGCCACACTGTTGTGTGGGAAAGACTGTAACTGCAAAGCGAGCTCTTCAAGGGATTCACTTCCTGTATATAATCACCTTGCTCATATGGTACCGATGATAGCCTAGGTGCCTCCCCACCCAGCCAGGGGCTGCTGGGGTCTGGGGACAACAGCTCAAGTTCTTGTTGTTGAGCTCTTGCTGCCTTGTTAGGGGCAGGTGCCAGCGTTTCATGCATGAATAATTAAGCCTACCTCATTCCCAATTGCTTTGCAATATTAAAAACTAATTGCCACCAGCCCCTCTTGTCACTGCTACCTGATGAAATGTCCTTTTTATTGATCAGAGTTGCTCGCTCCTGCCATTATTCAACTGCCTCCAACTGCTTACAGGAGGCCTCGTTTGTCTTGATCATGGAGCCGATTGTGTAGTGTTAGCCTGCTGGGAACTATACCTACTTAGTTCTCCAAATCTGTAAGGAAAGAGTAGCTGCATCTCTCAGGGTTTAAAAGGACAGGGTGGTGCAGAAACCTCAGGAGGAAGCAAGCTGCCTCATCTGTCTACTGCTAGCATCTTTTCCACTGCAATGATTGCCAGCCTTTTTTTCTGGCAGGGCTCTTGTGCTTTTTAACAGCTGCATGACGGAAATTAAGAGGAGCAGCTTTCCACAGGATGGTGATACTAGGAAATGTCTGCTGTTTAATTTCTGCCTGGCATGTCATGGATCTTTTAAAGGCATAGGAGCCATGTTGCAAAAAGCATAGCAATCCCAGTTGCCAGAGCCAGAGGACTCTGTGTGTGTGTGTGTGTGTGTGTGTGTGTGTGTGTGTGTGTGTGTGTGTGTGTTGCTCTTCTGTGTCTAGGAATCACATAGATGTCACAGGTGTGGTGCCAGGCTGCAGTTTAGAGGTTGCCACTGTGTAGCTTTAAAACTATTGATTGAGCAAGAGATGCATCAGTCTTTTTGTTCTTCCTCTCTTCTATGCATGGTTGGTACAGCAAGTAAAATGCCAGGTATGCCACACAAAAGATGGGGTAGGATTGGAATCAGGGTTGGCTCAGTATTTCTGCCCAAGGCAGCATGCCAAGTACCCCCCCCCCTTACTTGACAGTGTGCCAGTCACTACCTCTGGTGCCAGTGCCGCTCCTCCTCCTGCACCCTGGATTTGACAAAGGGGAGGGAAACAGAACTGAAGGGTGTAGCAGAGGCAAGTGGTACACTAGACGAGAACATGGAAGGAAGGTGTGCTAACCCTCCCCTCCACACTTCCTCCTCGACTCCATTCCCCTCGTCCTTTTTGAATCCAGTGAGTGAAAGGAGTGGTGGAGGCTGGCAAATGGACAGCCGCTGGTGACCCCAGCCAGTCTGGCACTTGAGGCGACTGCCTCAGCCAGACTCATGATAGATAGGGCAACTCTAGTAGGGTTGCTGGTAAAAGAGCTGGGGGAAGGGGGCTGCTCCATCTTCTGCGCAATAGGTCAGGTATGCCACACAAAAGATGGGGTAGGATTGGATCTTGGCTGCTGCCAAGATTCTGGTTTCTACGCAGCTCTCAAGAACACAGAGGCCCTGATGGTGGAAGGTTGGCCACCCCTGCTAGTCTAACATGAGGATTCTGCTCAAGTATCAGACCTCAGGTTGCTATGTTATTTTGGGAGAGGGCTGGCTGCCTGTCTAGCACAGATTCAGCAGCTGGAGTTTTTCTGTTGAATTTCTACTTGTCATTCAACTGTTAATGGCATTTGGAGGCCCGCCAGAAAAACATTGGGCACCCCAGACAGTTTCCTTTCAGCCCAGTCCTGTACATTCAAGGTGCGCCACTGAATTCAATGGGTCTAATCCACAGGTAATGCAGGAGTGTGCATAAGTTGGCAGCCTTCATCACCCTTTATTTTTCAGGATATTCATTGAAAGAGCTTGTCTGGTTTCAGCAGCCATCAGTACAGTACCAGCAGGATTGCCAGAGAGTCTGCCCCTTTCTTTAAACCAACCTTTCAACATGAATGCTCCTGGCCCTTTAATGGTTGTATGGGTGAGGGCATTTCAGCAGGTGCAGCTGCTTTAGCAGCACCATCAGCACTGTAGCTACCAAGATTTTGGCTTCTACACAACTCTCAAGAACACAGTGGCCCTCATCATGGTGAAAGGTTGGCCACCCCTGCTTTAAATACTAGAGTAGTGGTTTTCAAACTCTTACAGGTGAGTAAGAGAACCTATAAGTCATCATGGGGTGACAGCACTTCTGGGGCCCTGCTGCCATGGAAAAAAAGTTTTTTTTTACTTACTGGGGGTCAGCCAGCCCTACTGGGGTTGTGGGGGCCCATGGCCCCCTGCACCTCAGATGTTTTTGCCAAAAACTGGAAGTAGCTCCCAAATATGATTAGAAACTTCCAAGGCGGAGGGAGGGGGAGAAGAGGCCTCCGGAGGGCCGGCGTGACCCCCGGTAAGTGAAAACACCCCCTTTTCTGTCTTCATAGTAGGACCCCAAAAGTAATGTTGCTGACATTGCCACACCCCTTAAGGGGGTACGACTGCTTCCAGCTGGCATGGTGGGTCACGACACACCAGTTTGAGAACCACTGCTCTAGAGCACCAGGAGAGTATGCAGCTACAGTGCTTCCCCCCCCCCCCCCCGGTTCTTTCACCAATTTCCTCATCCATATTTCTCTACATAGGTAAAACTGGAGTCCTACTTGGTAGAGTAAGCCAGGGCAGGAGAGGCAAGAGGACTCGAGAGGAGCATATCAAGAGGTGCAGTGTCTGTAAGGTCTCCCAATGGCTCAAAATGTTTCTAGGCAGGATCTTGGGCAAGTCCATCAGAGTTCAAATACCTGTGTTTTTGTGCTGGGTCTGGACCTTCCCATTTCCTGCTTGAATGTCAGGCATCTGTTGAGGGTCTCCAATTTGCAACCACACATGATGCTGAGATGACTTTTTTTTCAGTGGAAAATACCAAAAGGCGATCACAAACTACCGGTACCTTCATTTTTAGGCTTACCAGATCTCCAACCTGGACAGAGTGCTAGACCTTTAGGAGAAAGAATGTGGGCAGGTGTAGTTTGTTAAACCTTAGAGGACAATCCTAGGCATGTCTACTCAGAAGCAAGCCCCATTGTGTTCAGTGGGGCTTGCTTCTGAGTAGACATGCCTAGGATTGTGCTCTAAGGTTTAACAAGCTACACCTGCCCACATTCCTTCTCCTAAAGGTCTAGCACTCTGTCCAGGTTGGAGATCTGGTAAGCCTATTCATTTTCATATGCTGAAAGTGACCCTTACCTGATGGCTGATCTTCTATTCTCCTTCCCTTGTCTTTGCAGGTCACTGAGCAGACATTAGGGGCTGCAGGTTGAGACTGAGAGGTGCTTGGAGAGCTGGAAAAAGGGAGTCATTCAGAACTTGGTTGGAAGTAAGAAATGTTCCCAGTTGAATGGCTTCAAGAGTAGGTCCTGGTATCCGAGCCTGCATGAGGCAGGTCACTCAAGTGATCGAACTAAAACAGAGGCAGGACTTTGTGCCAAAGTGGTTAAGTACAATTAATTGTATAGTAAGGGTAGATTGTTTCTGGGGAACTCCAAAATTACAGTTATTGCAGGTTCTCCACAATCTGGATTTGGGGAGAGGATCCACCTGGAACTGTGTCACATGGTATATAGTCAACTCCATGGCTATTACGCTTTCAGCATCTGGAAGTGTGGTGGTTGCAGAGCCAAGGTGCCTGTTTAGAAACTCCTTCATACAGCCTTATTTCAGGAGGATCTGAATGTACAGTGAATGCAAATAAAGTCCTTATGCACAGGAAAAATTGTTCATATGCACTTATTTACTGGAACTGCAACCAAAGGATAAAAAAATGCACTGAATAGGAAATGTTGGATGGCCTGGAAATCCTCATTCCACCTAGAAAGAGAAGCATAGTTGGCAAGAGGAATTGCCTTTTTCAGAGCAGGGCTAAAGCTGCTGACCTGGGGTGTGGGGGGTACTTACGGTATCTGTGATCTCTAGAACCAGCAAGTTCTAAGTTGCTGCGAGCCTTTAAAAAAAAAAAAGGCAAGCAGCTTCACCTCACAAATTTAAGAAATAGGAACTTGTACCTGAAATGGAACAAGGTAATAGAAGCAGAGGGAAGTTACTTTCCACTTGATACTGGAGGGAAGAGACTTTCTACTTCTACTTTAAGGTTGCTGCTTTTTTCTGGCATAGGATAGAACCCAGGAAGTTGCTGTAGGCTCAGTCAGGCAGAATGCTGGTCCATCGAGCTCAGTATTGTTGACATTAATTGGCAGCAATCAGGGGCTTCAGACAGGATTTTTTTCTCTGTTGTACCTGGAGATGCTACCAGAAATTGAATCTGGGACCTTCTGGATGCAAAGCAGGTGCTCTACCACTGAGCTCCTGTGCTTTGTAACAGTTGCACAACAGGCAGAGACACCTGAATAAAGTAGGTGAAACTTTTGTTTCAGGAGATATATATATATATATATTTTTACTGGGGAAGCTTTCTAGTTGAGGAACTTTATATGCAGATATGATGACAGCTAAGAATAAAGTTCTTCAGAGGCACTGAACTTAAAGGGAGTTGGATCATATCTAGGCCTTAGTTGGGAGACTCTAAGCTAAAACACATGTGATGTGAATTATCTGTAACAGATTCTTCCAAGCTTTTTTGTTTTTTACTTTATGGAAGTTATGGGGGGGGGGGAGGCATGAAGATTTTGAATGAAGCAGCTGTGCTGGGGAGCACTTAAATGTTCCCTATTCCCTGCGTTGATTTCTTAATCTGAAGTCCCCTACTCCAAAACTGCTACATATTGTTCCTGTATTTCTGCCCATGGCGAGGCTGTTTTGGGGAAGAGGGAGTTAGATCAGGGTAACTGGTGCAGAGGGAAAGGGCTAAGCTAGCACTCTGATCAAAATTTGTGCCCCCTTGGAGGCCTTTAAAGCTTTAAAAAAAATGTGGAGAGCCAATCACATTCCACATGTCCTGTTTTGTCATTGTCAACCCCCCCCCCCCCAAGCTCCCATGTCTTCCACGATTCTCCTCATGATGTACCGGTAACTGTTTTTTTCTTCTTATGGGCATTCATTATGCTGCTGAAAGTGGCTATGTGCCTCTGTACAGCACTAGAAGGCAAGGCCCTTCTGCAACCTCTGTTGTGGAGGAATTCCAAATGGACTCTATATAATGTTAGTTTTGATCAGATCTTTTTCAGCCTGAGAACACTCCTTGGGAAATGGCCAGCAAGTTACATTTTGCACTATTTTTTTTGGTCAAATCCTGCTTTAAATAAAGTAGCTAGCATGCCATCTAGATTAGACAGGCAAGAAAGACCCATGCAGTGTTTCATTTCAAAACAATGATACTTCTGACATAGCCAGGACTATCCAGAAAGGAAGCATTCCTATTCCTGCATTGAGTGGCATGTGACCTCTCATGATGAAAGCAGCCATTTTTCTGTGTACGGTAACCCACTGGGAGCTCAATAAACCTGCCTGGGACAGCAAAAGTGAGAAGGAGATCCATCAAGCGTTTGTCAGGTCACAATGCAGGGCCAGTGGGTTGCATTCAGTTTGGTGAATCACAAGTTGTGCAGGTTCAACCTAGGTCACATTGCAAGAAGCAATTTTTTTTAAGTACATTGGTTCATACATCTTAACTATAACATATATCTGCTGTTATAGTGTCCAACTTCCTTAGCTGGAGAAGTGTAGATTATTTGCGGCACAATGGCAACTTCATTTTCTATGTTAAATTATTAAAACTTGCATGGACCATGCATATGCTAAAAGCGTCAGCAGCAAGGACCACTCACAGGAGGACATATCAGATTTAGTAACTATACATCTAGGCGCACAGCTCTGGAAACAGCCAGGTACGTACATTCAAGTCCCACCTGAGAGACTGTGTCAACACTGGTGCATAATAGGAACAAGCCAACCGAAACAACTCCTGTTCAAATCCCTTTGCAATGAATGAGACTCGCCCACAAGGGCACGAATGCGATCCTGTTCAATTGTGCCAATGGAGCTTGTACAGGAAAAGTTGCAAAACTGTGTCTTACGTGATTGGTCAGGTGATTTCTGTCCACTGAGATCCAAGCAAACCCCTCACTCCCCACTCTAAGATGGAGACCATAATGCAAGATCCTGATTTTTATAATAATATATATAATCTTCTCTTTAACAGGAGCATATTAACATCCGCAGACATTGTCAGAATAATTATCATTAGAATAACAATAATAATAATAATAATTAATAATAATAATAATAAAAAAGGGTAGGAGGGGACGGGTGAGGCGAATCTATAGTACACAGTCCTGTGAAGAATTCAGCATAGACTTTTGGAGTCTGTGCTGCCACATCGTTCAAGTGCCCACTTCTGTATTTACACGCTTGCCTGGCGTCCGCACCC
Source organism: Plestiodon gilberti rubricaudatus (assembly GCA_026170595.1). Classification (NCBI taxonomy): domain Eukaryota; kingdom Metazoa; phylum Chordata; class Lepidosauria; order Squamata; family Scincidae; genus Plestiodon; species Plestiodon gilberti. The sequence goes on along the minus strand of JANXHW010000002.1, from coordinate 149,443,042 downwards.
CCAGCTAAGCTGGGGGGAAAACAGTGCATCGAACACAAAATAAAACCAATCAGATAACCCTCCCCCCCCCAAAAAAAAACCTGCCTTGTTTGTCTTGTTCCTTTCTTTTCCATAAAACTTCCCATCAGAAATACATTATTTACACACAAAATAAATAGAGCGGTAACCTGATTTGTGTTTGGCCTGTGGCAAACAGTCAGAGGTACTAGGGAAAGTATGGCTTGGATTCAAATCTGTACAGAGCCGTGTGGGGAGCCGGGATCAGCCTGCAACCCCGGGCATGGCAAAGCTGGGCACCTTGCATATTTCAGGGCCTCGCATCCAACAGCCAGGAAACGGTGCGAGGAGACTGGCCCCTTCCACTGTCCCTTGGCCCTCCTGCCTCCCCCAGCCATTTTCTGGCCCTGGAGCAGTGGTTGTGTCCCGCAGTCTCAGCACAGGATGGGCACACCATCTGCAGTCACAAGCCGGCCTGTGGTGGGATCGTAACTCCCTGCCAGGTAGTAGAGGTCTTGCCGGTCCTGGTATTTCTTGCTGCGAGTCAGTTGCTCATAGTGTTCACGTTCAACCACCTGGCATTTGTGTGAGATGGTCTGGACATCGTTCTCATCCTCATGGCACGACTGGTACAGCGCATTCTGTAAGAAGGTTAGAGGTCAGAATGGCACCCTGGCACTGTGGTTAAGAGCAAAAGTGTCAAGATGATACCCTGGACTCTAGTAGTAGAAGAAAAAATCCTCCACAAAGGCTGAGTGCAAGCCTGCCAGAGCCCAGCACACTGGAAGTTCACCTCATTCTAGCTCAAAGCAACACAATAGGTAGGTAGGGGTGTGTGTGTGTGTGTGCATGCGTGTATGCATGCATACATACATATGTGAGAGAGAGAGAGAGAGAGAGAGAGAGAGAGAGATTTAGGCATCCTGGAAATCTCTCTTTGACTTCTTCCTACTATGGCAGTATTACCCAATATAATTGCGTGACAAGTTCAACCAGCCTTCCCCAAGGCTGCTGCTGCTCACAGTGGCTGCTGGCCCTCCAGTCCTGGCTGCCACATTTCCTTGCAAGTGGAGGAAATGGCAACACAGAGAAAGGAAGAAGAAGAGCTTGGAGGTCCAGCTGCAGAGATACAGCGGGCTTGACGTGGTTTTTGAGCCATTCCTGAGGAGAATTTTATTCCCCATTGCTCCCTTCTGCAGGCCTCGCATCTCTTCCTGTGGGTTGTTTTCCTTGAGTCTATCCGCCCAAGTCAACCCCTGATAGGAACCCCTGACTGTTCCACCCCTCGCCCTCCTCCACCTAAGACCAACTTGGCTCCTAACTTTGCCGCTTCATCGCTCACCTTCCCATCACTATGTCGCTTGCCCAGCTTGGTCTCCTCAGGATGGTAGAACCATTTTACTTTGACCACCATGTTGCTGCCCCAGGATTCCCACATGCTTTCAATGCGGCCAATGTATGGCAGGTGAGGTCGCCCAGCTGACAGGAAAACAGCACAGTCGCCGATGCGCAGAGTCTCCTTGCCCCGTACAATCGCCTTGTAGAATAATTTCCGTGCTTTTCCTTTCATGCCACGACGCTGCAGGAAGGGGACAGTGCATGCTAAAGCATAATAAACAGTGGTCTGTATGCCACATAGGGTCCCCTTTCCTCCTGGCTCCAATGCCCTTGGAAGTCACCCAAGTTTGATTATTGCCATGGAAACAAAGCTCCCTAGGAGTCAACAGCAGAAAAGGCCCTCTAGAGTCTATAGCAGCTAAGCTTAACCAGGGGTCATTCTGTGGCAAAAGCAAGCTCTGCTCCAGAGAGAATCCCTGATGTTTTTGCTTGAAGGGGTCTGAGAGAGGATAACCAACAAAAAACAAGAAAGGTTTTGCATCCTTTGCAGGATATTTGTGTCTGTAAGGGGCTTATTGTTTTTAATTAACTGTTTTATTGCTTTTAAAGGTGGTTGTTTTTTGTAATTGTTTTTTTCCTGTTTTTGTAAGCTGCCTTGTGTCCCTTTGGGGAGAAAGGCGGGATACAAATATTGTAAATAAATAAATAAAGTTGATGTGGACTGCAGAATGGGAATTCTGTTTCTCTTTAAAATAACAGCAACCTGGGAGCGGGGCGAACATGGACAGGAAGTGAAACATGGGCAAAGTAGGGTTTTAGCTATCTGCATCACTATTTTCCCACCAAAACCAATACCACTTGTTCTCAAAATGCCATTTGATGCAATGGCAGCTTTGGGGACAAATAACTGCTTTGAGGGAAGGAGTTTTGGTGGGAAGGCCAAACGAGAGCAACCTGTCGTCCAAACACTGCAAGCCCTCATGTTTGTTTTGCAGTCTGTTCCTGAGCATGTTTACTTGGAAGTAAATTCCATTGCTTTCAATGGGACATACTTCTAAGCAAGTGTGCATAAGAGAGCGACATTAATATTCAAATAGTATGAAAACAGGAATTAACTGTTCTTTTGTCACAAACTAGAGAAAGGGAAATTTGGTCTTTCCGTTCTGAACAGGGACAGGAAGACAGTTTGAAGAGGGTAGGAAACTTCCCAACATGTCCTTCTGTCAAAAGTCACAGAAAGACAGGGATCAATAAACATGCTTATGAATCACTTCCTTCCAGCTCTTCCTTTCAACTCCATCACAATAAATAGCTCATACCAAAAAGCTGCCTCAGTAGCTTGGCATGTTTAACCAATTTCCTTAGTTTGCAAAACAAAATCTATGATCATCACATCATATGGAATCCTTGTTGGATTTGGAGTTTATCCTGAAGCTAGATTTTTTTTCCTGAAGCTAGAATGCTACATGTCTGGAAGCTTCCCTTTCCCATACCTGAGTGGGATTTCCAGACCACTTCCACAGCTGGCGTGCTGGCAGAAAGGCAGAGATCTTTGGCCGGTTTTCCACCGAGGGCAGCCGCTGCCGGCGGGAGAACTCTTTGGCTTTAGAGAAGCTCAGGGCCTCCTTGCGTCTGAGCTTGCCCTTGGCACCAGCGCCAAAGCACCTCTGCAGGGTGCCGCCCTTTGAACGCAGGGCTTCGGACTGAGCTAGCAGGGCGGGAACAGGGTGCGTAAGACAGGTCTGCAGAAGTAACGTGGAATCCTCATCATCAGAGCTATAGGATGAGTCCTCATTGTCAGACGAGCAGAGACTAGAGGTGGAACCAGAGCCAGAGCTGGAGGAAGTGGACGATCCAGAAGAGGATGAAGAGACAGAAAGGCGCGTCAAGAAGCGAGAGGGAACGCTGCCTCTCAGATCATCCACCTCATCTTCATCCATGTCGGAATAGGAGCTATGACAGTCACTGTCGCAATGCAGTCCATACTCTGTTTGACCAGTGTACTTGCGTAATGCCAACCCCATGGGCAATGCACTCTTCTTCTCTTTGATCCCAAGGGCCGGGTGGGTGTAGCCATGGCCAGGAAGGGATCCAAAGTCCTTGTCGCTCATCAGCAATGCCTTGCAGTTTTTGTTCTTGGGTGACGTCACCCCCTCATGATCCAGCTTGACCAGATACTCGCCACCCACTTTCCGACGCCCTCCCTTGCCCAGCTCAGCATCCAACCGCTCGGCTTTCTTGACACGCAAGAGCTTCTGGGCAGCTGGCAAAACCAGACCAGCACTTCCAAAAGCTGAGTAAGAGTTGGCAATGCGGCTGAATGAGTCAGAGCCAAAGCCATTGCCAAAAACAGGGGTAGCCATGCTGTGCACGGGGAAGAGCACCTCTTTGGCCCGTAGCTTCTTGCTGCTGCCGTTGAGCTGGAAGAGGTTCTGCCGCATAGTTGTGCTCTTGCTGGATGCCTTTCGCTTGGTCTGGGCCACAGCTGACCAACTCAACAGGGGGCTGGCACGACGGCCTAGGAAGTGATCTCCAGGCAGGACCTTTGAACTTGAGTGCAGCAAGTCAGATTTACCTGGTGAAAAAGGACAGGGTCAGAGAAATACTGAATGGGACTGTCAGCTCTGCTAGGGAATAGGATCTACTCTGTTTGCGTCCTTCCCCATGCAACTATATTTTCATTGCTCACAGTCAGGAACTGGTCATGTAGTCAAGTGTGGACAGATATAGTATTGATCATCCTTTCTCCTGCTTCTACCCACTTTAGACCTACTGTATTTCCTCCCTTCGATGATTCATACATTTTTTTTCTGTCTGAACCTCCCAACCTTTCAGCTCAGTCTAGAAGCTAAGGATACTATATCTTCCAAAAACGTAGTAGAAGAAAGATGCACCGGTATATTTATATTTGCTAATTCACGTAAAGGTAAATTAAAAATTATCCTATTGGAAACCATCTCAGTTGGGCGAAAAATACAGTTTAGACTGGGAAGGGGAGGAAAGGAAGTAAAACAGCAGGCTTTTAAAAGAAAGGATAACAGTAGCTATTAAGTAGGTGACAACTCTACTTAAGCAAGCACTATTGCTTCTGCAATGTCTGCACCTTGTCGTCCAAAAACTCCTGCCAACAGTCACAGAATGGCAAGAGCTAGAAGGCAGGAGCTGCCACTTATGAAGACGGAGCACTCGCTGTCCATTCATGCGCCCATTCTCTTGCCCAGGCTACTATGACAAAGTCCACCAACATCCCAAGTTCTGCAGACAACTCATATTACATGGAAAAGCAAATAATAAAATAAAATAAAATAAAGCTATGCCAAAAAGAGAGCTCTTTTTGTATATGTGTGTGTGTGTGGGGGGGGGGGGGGAAATCTTCATCAGAATTAAAAGAGGACCCCTGTTTGGCAACTTTTCCATGAAAGGTTTTTATGGATCATTGGAAAAATGCTCTTTTTGTGTATGAAAGTGTTTGATCTGTAAGAATGATTGAAATGAATCATTCCTGATTGGCTGGGACCCTGCTCTTAAGCATCAGGAATACAAGAAATTTCACAATGTCCCTTACGACTTTTAGCCTTTCCGAGGGACGCTGCAAGAAGGGAGGAAGTAGAAGCCCTCCCAGATCCCCATCGCTGCTGCAGCTTCTTCTGGCACGCAGCCCATGGACATGGAGAGGGGAGAGAAAAGGAGAAAAATCTCCCCCCTCACCCCACTGTTGCTGCTGCTTGTCCTACTGCTGCCCCAGTGCCCTAATAAATAAAGGGGAAGGGTTAGGGGGAGGATGGATTGGAGGGGAAGGTGTTTGAGGGATGGAAGAGCTGGCAATGGCAGTTACTGATCCTTGAAATGGCTCAGTACATTTTTTTCCCCTGACTCGGGAGGAGGAAAGGAACAGATCATTTCCAAATAATTTAGATGCAATCTTGAACCAGTTCACCCATCTCTACTCAGAATAGGTTCCATTCACTCTTAGTGGAACTGGCAAAGTTGTTAATTAGATTGGCCACATAGCGTTGGGACACCACCACATTCAGTATGGAATATTTTATTCACTGGGTTCATCCGAAGAATGAAATGGAGAGAGAGAGAAAATAGCCAACAAAGCAGCAGAAGCACGGGAAATAGTAGCTATGAACAGTAGCAAACAGCCCTGAAGAAAGGTAGGATTAAAGGGTTTTTTTTTTTTTTTTTTAGGGAGTGAGGGCAGCTTGCCCCCAGTCACTACTTTTGAGCTGAAAAACAAACTTCGGGAACATTTGGCTCAACAACTATGGTAAAATAAATTCTACACACACCTACTACAATTGCAATCTGTGAAACAACAGAGCACTTGGGGCACTGGGCCTATTTTAGAACCCCATTCTATACTACCCCTATGTCTGTCCCCCTGGTCCTATTTTACTCTTGCCCCTTCATGCTGACCCAGGCCTCTTGCTGTCCGAGCCCCATCTGTATCCATCAAGGCCTTGCCAGTGCTCATGACACCGGCCAATCTTTCATGGCTCCCTTTCACCTTGAGGATTTCAGCACTGCTGGCTCACTGCGGAGACAGATGTTAGTTCTGTCAGGGGCAGACATAGTGGCCGGAATGTTAATCCTGGACCAGGGAAAAAGCTGGATACACAAAACTCACTGGGTGACTTTGGGTAGGATTACATTGTCACAGCTTAATCTACCTTGCAGGGTTGTTGTGCGAATAAAACAGGATGTCTTTTGAGTGCCTTGAGGGAAAGGCAGGTCACAAATTTGTGTGCCTTACCAGCTTTTTCCTTGCTGGTAGCCTTCTTGCCAGTACTTTTGCTTGGCTCAGAGCTCTCACGGCCCTCAGCACACAGGGTTGGTGCTGATTCACTGGAATGCGGAACATCACTGGAAGACCTCTTGTTACGACGGCAGGAGGTGGAGACCAGTAGTGCAGGAGAAGGCTCTGTGCCTACAGCAGCAGAAAGGAGCGTGTTAGGATGAGTTAGAAGTCCCAAGGTCAGACCCAGAGCACTGCTTATTCAGGATGTCTGCTGAGTCATAGTTTGGAAGTCCACCTCTCTTTGCTTTCTCTTCTGCCAGTATGCATTTGTGTCCCCACATAGGCAGTCCCTGGCCCTGCACAGGCAGGCAGTGTCCCTCTCACACTGCGGTACAGAAAACACGGCAGTCTTTGGTGACAAAGGAATGGCCACTGTGACCTGAGCTGCAGGGAATTTTGCAAAGATCCCAGCACAAAGTACGGGACAGATACACCTGAGACATGAATTACTACAAGACAGTTGCTCCTTAGCAGAGGCCCCAGTATGAATGAGGTTCTGCACAACAACATGCAGGGCAATTTGGACCTGCCAAGACAAAACGAAATGCGAAGCGTATCAGTAGCCCCACGTTAATCTTATGCAGTGACACTTACATTGGATTTTGAAGTCCGGTGGTAACATGCGGATGTTGGACACTGCAATGTGGCCCGTGTCGCCATCATCAAATTCGACCAGCACTGAGTCTGCATCCTCCTCCTCCTCGTCACTTGAGGAACCTGTGAGGCAGAGGCTACATTACTCTTGAGGCACACTTCAGACCAGCCCCATTGTTGGCATGAGCGAAACTCTAGCCCAGGTGAGCATGAGCGAAACTCTAGTCCATCAAGACCTTGTCAGCGCTCATGAATCTGGGCCAACCTTTCATGGCTCATTGCATGCTTGATTCCTCCCGACCTTGGGCTTTCTGTCAGTCAGTCCCTCTCACCTCGAATTACATTCCCTGGATAGAGGCAGCGGGACTTCTGGCTCCAATAAGCACACACCCGCGTGCCAGGTGGGAGACTGTGACTCGACTGGGGCTGCACATCCAGAACCTGGAAAGAAACAAAGGGCCCTGGTTGGCAGATGGCCCACCATGCTCTTAGCTAGGCACAGAAAACATTGTTGACAGTATTGCCTAGCCAGGAGTGGATGTTTATTTAATCATACGTAGTACAAAAACAGGGAATATTAAGCTTGAAAACAAGCAGGCAGAATCTCAGAAAAAAGGCTCTGATACTCAGGTGGCAGCATTCCTGTGCCTCGCATGGCTATCTGTCCTCCTCTCTTGGCCTCCAGTCAGGTTCTCCAACTTTTATACTCCTCTTAAACACCACTCAACAGTATCTTGTTTCTCCAGCCACAAGGCTCCTTGCTTCCTAAACTTTAAATCTTGCAAACACTCTAAATAAACCAAAGTTACTAACAGCAGTTTTATCCTAAAATCAGCAACACTGCAAACATCCTATTGATTTGATTTGTATGATCAACTTTGAGCAAAAACTTTGTTGCCTTTGCGCAGGAACCTCTCACTCTCTGAAATTCTGCATGATGATGAATAAATCCGATTAATCTGAAGTGGGAGCACTCTCCTGCCAAAACATACAGCAGCTGTCCACAAACCCAACTGGCCACTATGATTGCCTAACTGGGCGTATGGAGGTGTGTCTGGGAAAAGCAGGTACCTTGTCCCCTAAGATACTGCAGCACTGAAAGCAATAAGCCAGCTGTGACTACAAAACCCATGCAGACCCCACAATGGTTCCCATCAGCTGTCTAGAAGACCAGCACTGAAGACCAGGTTGGCAACGGCAACCAGATGCTCTGTGCAACTGCATTTGATCTCCCAAATTAATAATATGCAACTGCACTCTTACCTGAGTGTACTTTGTTCGCTTTTGTCCAGGAAATATACTACCCCAAATTCCAACATCAAGGAGGCGCAAGCCTCCCAAAATGTAATGTGCTTATTTTAACAACTGCTTCTCTCTAGTGTCCTGAGTCTACTTCTGATTGCACATTTGCACAGGGAAGCAGCACTTCTTACTCCCTAACCCTTAGGTAAGTCCCAGATACACAAATACAATACTTACTACTACTCCCAGCTGAACTGACAGCCCAGCTTCTCCACCCCAAATTGCCTAAGCAGACCTGATTAATCCCAGGCCATGATCTGTGGGGACTCACCGCCTCCTGCAGCAGCTGCTCTTGGGAATAGATTCTCTGCCGGTTTCCTCGCTCTCCCTCAATGACGATGCTGTAGCTACGGAAGGGACAAATCAGTGTAAGAATTTACATAGCAAAAGATGCAACAAGCTGGAGGAGTGTTCTGCTTGGATAATTTTGATAATGTGAGATCCCCTCGCCTCTTTGGTTTGGGATAAAGGAACAGAGTATTTGCCTTTTGGCTCAGCTCAGTACAGAGGTGGTAGTGGAGGAGGAGGAGGATGGTGCCCATTGCTTAGTCCATAGGTCCAGAGAAGCATGAGACAAAGAGCACATGGTGTTTAATTTGGGGTAGTGCTTGCCAGTGAGGAGGAAGAGATGCTACAGTGACTAATAGTTCTCTCTTATAGAACACTTTTCATCAACATTGGCATTATTTCAGCAGTTCCTAAACTATGGGTTGCAGCCCACTTGGTGGGTAGCAGCCCAATTCCTGGTGGGTTGCAAGCTCGCCGACACTGCAACCTAAAATGGCAGATGACCTGGAAGTTGCATCAGGGTAGCATGCGCGCGCCCCCCCCCCCCCGTGTCATTGGCCACATTGCGCCGTGTTCTGGCGCAACACAGTTTAGGAAACGTGGCGTGATGTGGCCAATGACGCGGGTGTATGGGTGTGTGCATGCACAACCTGGACGCAACTTCCAGGTTGTCCACCATTTTAGGTTGCAGCCTCCTGGCCTCAGCAGGCTCTGGATCCACCGCGGTTGATGCAGTGGGTCACAAAGGTAAGGAGTTTGGGAACCCCTGCTTTATTTTATTGTGAAGTGGTCATACATCATCCAGTTGGATGGATCTATAGCAACCTTTGGTTTTATAAGGTCATGCCCAAGGATGCTTAGGTGTGTTCCCTGATCCATTGCTGGAGAAAAGTTGCTGTTTAGTAAAAGGGACACACCTACCTGCCTTGCTGCATCATGCGTGTTCCATCATAGAACATGATGCTGCATCAGGCAGGAACAGTGAGTAAACTGGAACAGGGACAGTGGTTAGGGGAACACGTTAGGGGAATTTCTTCTATATTGCCTCTTGCCTTTTAATCTCTGAATCAACCCTTTGCCAATCGCCCTCCTTTAGAACAGACCTGCATGTTTTTGATACTGTATGTGTCTTGCTTTGATCCCTTTCCAAATCCCCCCTCCTTTGATTGTTTGGTTCCTTCAGCTCTTTAATAAACCCCTTATGTTTTTTACTGTATTACCTGCCTGATCCAAGTTCTCTCGGGAGAGAGTGGGTTTGCCACGCCCGTAAGACTATCGTGTTCCACTACTGTTTGTTTTCTAATGGGGCCCTTTGGATTTAGGGGCTCATGATTGCTCTGGGAGAGAGGCTTTCCCAAGGCAGCCTCTTTCTGTCTGGGCTTCCTAGCCATGGGTGGTAGTAGTGAAGAGACTACCAGTCCAATCCTAGTAAATCCCAGTCTGGCCAGTAAGGAGAGTGGAGTGGGAGAGCAAGGGCCGTCACTAACCACTAGGCAGGGGCTGTGCCTGTTCTGCCCTCCTTCCTTTCTCTTCCAACCACAGCACTGGATCTGCAATGCCAAGCATAAGGCTGAGGACAGGATAGAAGTTACAGGCCACTGGTTTGCAGGTGAGGAAGAGGGATCTGTGCTGCAACAGGTGGCTTCTACTGGGATGGTTATTTTAAGGAAAGGTATCTGGATCTCTAGTTAATAGAGATTGCAAGTTTCTGCAATCAGCAGGTAGAAAAGAGGAAGTCAGGCATAGGATAGAAAGGCCTGAAGTGCAGGGGAAAGGAATTATACACCCCTTTAATAATGGAGTTATACAGTCCCTACTGTGCCTAGTATAATCATAGCAACAGCAGTGCTGCCATTTGTTCTTTGGGAGAAACTTCCCTCACTCACTACATCCCTTGCCCTTTGTGCTTGGGAAGCAGGGCACTTACATGTCTGGTGGCTGCAGACTCTTCACACTTCCAGCATAGAGCAGGCTGTCCTCTTTGGGGATAAGCACACGCAGTCCATCTTGCAGATCTTCCTTGTGGATGGCACAAGACTGGGCTGCAATCACAAGGCAAGGCATGAACCTACGGCTCAGTCTGTTCCCCACTTATTTACACTACCAAGAGCACACTCTATGCATGTCTATTCAAAAGCAGTGTATCATATTCAGCTCAATGGGCTAGTATCATATTCAGCTCAATGGGACTTACTCCCATGCAAGTGTGTATAGGGTTGCAGCCCAAATTTCTCAAAAAATATATTGCTTCGAACTTGTCTCCAAGTATATGATACAAGCTCATAAAGAAACTTTATGACTGGCCAATGAGCACCATCATTTGGATTATACTGTAGCTCTAGTTTCACATCACTTTCAGTGACTGAGAATAGGCTTGCTGAGTGGTTAATAGATTTCGTCACCATAGCTCTTTAGTGGCTCTGGAAGAGATTTCCTCAGCAGCCTCACCCACATGTGGAGATTTGGTGCTGAGCCAAGCATTTAACCCAGGAGTGTGGACTGATTACATTGTGGCATTCCAGAGTTGCTCAGCACAATCCTTTCCACTCCTCTGAGCCACCTACTGCATCATTCCTGTCCTGACAGCCATGCGACCCAGAACCGCCCACCATCTCTGATTTAGCTTCAGCAGCACATATACCGCCACACTCCATCACTGGTATTACTGTATTCCAGCGGTTCTCAAATTGTTCGGTCACAGCCCACCAGGAGAACCAGATGCTATCCCTTGACACCTTAAGGAGCAGGGACAGCATAGCGGCAGTGATCCTGGGGATCACAGCCACCACCGAGGAAAAAAAGTTTTAAAAAGCACTTTTTCCACTTACCGGGGGTCCTGGAGCCCTCTGGACAGAGCAGGGAGGCCCACGGCCCCCTCCACAGGTATCCCCAAGCTTTAGATCGCCACTCTGCAGCGGTTATGACCGGTTCACCACGGAGCAGTGATCTAAAGCTTGGGGAGGCCTGCAGAGGGGGCCGTGGGTCTCCCCGCACCATCTGGAGGGCTCCAGGACCCCTGGTAAGTGGGAAAAATAATTTTTTTCCCTGGCGGCGATCCCTGGGATCACCACCACCACCACTGTCTCTCTCACACACCCCCGGCAAAAACTTAGAATTTTGAAAACTTAGAACTTTGAGAAACGATGCTGTATTCCATTGGGCTGTCTGCCGTTGCGCTTGAACACCGTCATGTGATCAGTGATGCAGCTTTTCTCCTGAGCCTTATTAGCCCCAGCTCCCCCATCAAATGCTCAGCAGTGCTCTTCAGTGTGCACCAAGACTCACCAGGGGTCATGTCTTGCTCCATGCCAGTAGACGGCATCTCTTCCTCTTCAGAGAAGCTGCTGTTGTCATCAAACTCAAAGTGATCCTCAATGGCAAAACTCTCCATCAGCCGGCTGACTGCCCGGCCTTTACACTGCAGAGAAAACAAAGAAATCTGTCCCCTGTTGCACAAATGTGTGTTTCGCATGCACACGACAAGCAGTGACTTGACCCAGGTGAGAACGGATTAAACAAAGGGTCTCCTGCATCCTGAGCCAATACTTTAGCTGTGTCACTACTCTGGCCCTTGATGGATGGGGCCATTACCCATAAAACAGTTGATGGACAGCAAGAGGAGTTTGGTCTGGAACAAAGAGGTGGTGGCTTTATCTGCCTATCTTTTTTAGTCCTGGCTAGGAATCCCAGCTCCTCCATGCCTTGCTCCGAAAACTGTACCCAGCAGAGAAGATATCCTGGCAATAGCAAGCAGGCCTGGAGCTCTCAGCCTTTCCTAAGAAAACCTCCTCCTATTCCAGGACCATAATATACCTTTGCCTTTTGGGGGTGGCAAAGGAGCCTGACTTCCCCAACCCTGCACTGCAGGAAATAGTTCTAGTTTCCTACCTGCTTGTTGACCACCTTGTTCTTGACTTTGGCCAGCTTCTTGCCCTTGCTGAGGATGGCCTTGGCATTGCGGGGGGAAAGTGCCAGTGCCCCATTCTTCCTCTGCCAAGAGAGGGTAAGATGAAAGAGGGAAACGTCCGTTGATACAATTCACCCTGGACAAAGGACAACATGCCTACCCTGGAACTCCTAGCTTGAAAGATCTACCCTTCCCAATGCCTAGCACCCTCAAAGCCTAGTCTGTTTGGCAGTAAGATCCTGTTGTGGGTGGCAGCCCTGTCATTATCTGTCTTGTCCGTCCGTTCCCCCCTTCAGTCCAAAAAGAGCACACCTACTGTCCACTTTGTTGAGGAGCACCCCCAGCTCCATCTCTTTCTGCCCCTGCTTACCCTGAGAGCTGACTGCAGCACTTTGCTCTTGCGTGTGGCTTTCTTGAGACGTTCACTGCTGAGCTTTCCTGCATCGTCCCAAGCCGTGAATGACCGGGCCTGGCTGCCAGAGAAAAGCCCCTCACTAGTTGCTGATGTCCCTGGGCCACATTGAAGCTCCTTAGCCTTGTTCTTTAACTTCTTCTTGCCGGAACTCTCACAAGATCCTGCCCGGCATACTGGCACCTTCTCCAGTTTTCTCACACCAGGCTTCACTGGGCGCCGCTTGATTTTGACTTGGCCCTCCGGACTGGGGATTCGACAGGGCCCTGTTTGGATACAGAAGAGTACAACAATGAAAAAAAGAGCAAGGTGGAGCGCTCAGACCATGCCTGGCCAGTAGCCCTCCATGCTTACACATTCTGGCACCCAGACAGGTAGTATTAATATACACTGTGCAAATTAATATTTGGAGCAGTCTCTTCCCCATTAGAATGTACGGTCTGGCATGATGGCCTCTCCTAGTTGAGGCTGGGCTTAGCATATCATAGCCACAGCTGGATTATACAATTACCCCGAGAGAGTCGGACTTAGACTTGGAAGATCCAGGTTCAAATCCCCACTCAGCCAGGAAGCTTCCTGGGTGACCTTAGGCCAGTCACTATCTCTCAGCCTAACCTACCTCACAGGGTTGTTGTGAGGACAAAAGGAGGGAAGGAACTATATACACCACCCTGAGCTACTTGGAGGAAGGGTTGTATAAAAATGTGATAGATAAATATTATGCATTTGGGCTCCTACAGGTCTTCCACTGCCACCTTGTATCCATCCTCAAGCATGACACACAAATATAACCATTTGGCAGGACGGGCCAACTGAGAGATCAGAAAGACAATCTGGTTCACTTTCCCACTAGGCTTCAGTGTCCTTCTTTTGCTGAGGTGAATTCAACATCATTTCATACCTAGCAAGCCCTGCCTCTCTTTTTTCTTCTTTGCCTTCTGATTGGCTTCCATTTTCACCACTGAGGAAGGAGAGGGGCCAATCACAGCAGGATTTACTGTAACGTGAAGGGTGGAGTTGGTGTCACTGGTCAAATCGTCACCACCACCATCATCATCATCCTCGCTTTCATAGTCTCTGTGACGATTGTCATCTGTGGATGGAGAGGAAGAATTTAAGAATGGGAGGGTCACTTCAGTACAGGATGGGGAATCAGACATGCTTATGATTTTCAACTTCATGCTGCCTGAGCTTCTTCTATATCATCAAAGCACATACAAGACAATCGCCACATTATTGTTGAGGACCATATCCCAACATGAACTGATAAGCAAGATATTTTACTATCGTGACCTTGTAGTCTTCTTTGGGACCTTATACTGCACTGTGTGATCCCTTAACAAAGATCCATCAGTTCAGGATAATTGGCTTTGGATATTGCAGTGAGGACCTGAGATATGAGTACACGGTAAAGCTACCCTGGCTGCCTGTGATGGGTAGAATGGTCGGGTAAAAGTATTTAAATGTGAACAAACAAATAACTTTGAATCTGTTGTTGCTGAGCAACTACCTCTTTCTGTTTCACTATAGGGCTGGCTGTTCATCCCCCTTCCAACCTTAGTTCCTACATCCTGGCTCTTGCTCGTTTGACAATGTGTCTTTGTTCTATTGGCTTTGGGGAGTGGAAGCAGGATTCCTGTCTCAGTCTTGGCTTCCTGATAAGATGCTCCAGGGGAAGCCCATAAGGATGCAGTCAAAGGGGAGTGAACACTGACCCCCCCCCCAACAGAGGCCATCACATGCAGCTATTTTTAAATGCTACGGCTTCCTCTGCTTGGAAGCAGGAAATATGCTGTGCAGTATGCTCCTAGCCAGAGATGAAGATAACAGCATTACTGGAGGATGGACTTGCCCCTCAATGGCTTGGAAGGAACTCATTGTACCCACCTTCCCCACTGGTGCCCATAGTACACTCACACTCTCTCCCCAATGTAGGAGGTCAGCAATTGACCCAGGGCCTGAGTGCAATCTTAGCAGCAACAAGGGACCAAGGTAACAGCTGCCATATTGCTAACATCCTCCTCACATTCTCCACCCACCTACCACGGCATCCCAAATACTTTGCACCCCAATCAGTACCTGCTTCAGCATTCCCTGTGCTTGGTTTAGCCTCCAAGGAAGCCAGGTCCTGCTGTGGGTATTTGGCAGAAGGTGTTGCTTTGGAGCTCTTGGGCCGAGAGAGTTTCTTTTGTATCCGGGTGGCAGGGCTTGGCTCTTTTCGATGGAATGTGCCAATGTTTGTAGGCAAGCCTTTGCTCTTGACCTTCTGCTTGAGATGAGAGACTTTGTGCACCACATTGGAAGCCAGTTTACTTTGGGAGCTGCTCTTCTTGCAACGCACCTTCTCCTGCAGACCAGATATAACACACAGACTGACACATTGCTACTGGCAGCACATGCATGGACATTTGCACACTTTGGTGTCTCCCTTTCCTTTGCCCTTAACTATGAGCCACTGCCAGAATCAGAAAGCTGGAAAGGACGGAAAAATCTTATCTTATTTGGCTCCACTACCAGCCCAAAGCATCCACCAAATTGTTTGTCTTACAAGTCTCCAAAAAAAGGGGTTCTGCAACTTCAATCAACTGCTATTTTGGCAAGGAAGTCCCTTGCCCCCTCCTCCCAGTCTTATCTACACATACATTCTTGCAATTTAAATCCCGGGCTTCCTATTTCTGAACTAACAGCCACCTCTTTTTTAAAGACAAAATATTTGAAGATGGTGATCAGGAATCCCGTGGCCTTCTTAAGCTTCTTAAGAAGATCAAGTCTTATTTTTATTTATCATTTATATAGCATTTGAGCACTGTATACACTGTGTTTAAAAAAAAAGTCATCACCGTTCTGTGGCAAGGTAACCCAAATTCTGTGATCGATAAAATTATTCAGATTGCACAAATGTGTGCATACATGTGTCTATTTTGCATAATTTATTCTGCTAGTTATTAGCAATATTCTCTGGAATGCAGGGCATGTCCATCTTCATCTCACATATGCTGAAATAACATCCACAGATTTTGTTAAATCGAGGCCTAAAGCATCATGGTTGACGTGGTGAATGTCACCATTTGATTGGCTTTAAAAGTAAGGATCCAATATGGACATCCTTGGCAGGCCTGGTTGAAGCTTGAGCACTGCCTGAGGTGGCCCAATTCCGTTTCCCCACCATATTTTTTGTGGATGGACCAGTTTTTGGGATGGACCATCGTATTTTTTGTGGATGGACACAAACGCCATCACTCCAGCATCGCGTTCTGGCCCCCCCCCCGCCCCGCCCCCTTAAGGGTAGACCGCTCTCATCCCGGCGGGGATATGGTAAGCCTAACCATCACTGCCTGCTGCCCCTTCGAACCTCTCCCCCCCGGTGCATCTACAAAACTGGTCGATGTGGAGTTTGGGGGGGGGGATCATGGGAAAGATTCTCTCTACCCTGGTCTGTACTGAAGAAGTTGTCAGTAGGAAAGGACATTTTTTTCCCTACAGCACTAACAGAAACCTTTATCTTCTCCTCCAGCTCCGCAGCCACAACTTTTGGCAGCAGTGCCAGAAGGTAAATTCCCACCCACCCCTTTCAAATAAGATGAGGAAGCAGTTGGGTAGTATGACAGTGGAGGGCAGGCACAGGGTGCAAGACATTTCCCACCACCGGTTTGTTGCCTCCACCCCCCCCCCCCGAAGTGAGCATTTTGGTCAGCCTCATGACTTGGCCACCCCTGATTCTTGGCTCTTTCCAGGTCTTGTTCACAGAGCTAGTGACCTGCTTCCTAGTCAACTACAAAAGAAGGAAAGGGATAAAAAGGATGGCAGGGCTGTACAAGCTCGGTGTTGAACTCACCTGGGAGCTCTTGATGCTACCATAAGCTGTCTCTGACATTTTCCTTTTTTTCTTCTTGGGCTCTCCCTCAGCCCGCAGCTCTGCACAGAGCAGAGATAAACTGGCCTTTACAACCCTGTGAATGGGAAAGACATGCTCAGTTTGGAGAAAGCCCTGTGGAAAGATATGTAGTTTACTGCCTCCTTTATAAGAGAGTGGAGGTCACAGGCTGATCAGGGTGGACTCGGAGCAGAGTTGCTTTTCGAACGCTGAACATAGACCAGAGCGTGTTTGCACGCACGCACACGCACACACAGAATCATCTCTCTCCATTTTCTGTAATTCTATGCAGCATTACTCAGCACAAAATGTCAATTACAAAATTATTTCTAGACCTCGCAGCTGTGCAAATTAATTTTAAAAGGTGCTAGCAAAAAGCTCTGTTTTTCAGGGGTGGGCATTTCTGTGCCGTTTAAGCCCACCTAGCCTTTCACATTCGGCAACTACTTCCCACTTCTTCATATCTCTCCCGGGTATACTACAGTCAAAATAACTAGGATCAGAAGAACACATGTGACTGTAACAAGTTCATGCCAAATAAGCCCATTTGCATTAAAAATGCATCAACGTTCACAATTTATTCAAAGCACAACTATTGTATTGCCTTGGTGTAGGATCTTGGGGTTTCTCTTTTGGTAAAAACAACAAAGAAACGACACATTTAATGTAATGTGTGTTTTGGCCACTTTTGTCCCCCCCCCCCCATAACATCAAAAGCGGCACAGCAAAACCATGGTGGGGGAACATTAATATTTTGTCCCAACCATGGTTCCAATCAATACCCCCCATGTGCTACTTCTGGATCAGAACCAGTACTTTTGGAACAAAGTATTAAAGCCCTCCTATGCCCTTTGCCATGGTTTTGCTGTGCCCCACGTGCTATTTTGGGGGGAGGGGGGAAGCAAAACAAAAGTGGCCAAAGCACATATTATTTACTTACAACACATTGTTTGGCCCTAACACCATGTGTTAGGGCCAAACCCTATCTACCCCTAACTAACTACAGAGCAGCTACCCCTCTGGAAGACTTTTGTTTGGTAAAAGTACATGAACATGCCTGTCACAAAAATTATATTCACTAGGACCAGAGGTTGCATTCAGAGGCGTCGTCTGATATGGGGCGGTGGTGCGGTGGGCCCCAGGGCGTAGGGGCGGAGAGGCTCGGGGGGGCGGGAGCCTCCCCAAGTTCCATGTTTTTTTTCCTTTTTTTGGTGATTTTTTGCCGATTTTAAGTAAAAAAAAAGCGGGTATTTTAAAAAGTATGTATGCTTTGCCGGCACTAACTTGAATAGGACGTTCGCTCGACGATCTTCCTGCTCCCGGGTGCTTCTCCCTGCGCCCGTGAGCGGGACTCTGTACCGCCCCCAGCAGCACTTTCTGTAGTTTGTGCATGCGCAGACCCACGGAGTCTCCAGGGATGTGCTGGGCATTCGCAAACTCCCTGGAGCGTCCCTGGAGACGCCGTGGGTCTGCGCACGCGCGGTACAGAGTCCCGCGGCTGGGCGTACGGAGGAGCTCCGACCAGGAACAGGAAGAACATCGTCGAGGGAACGTCCTATTCAAGTTAGTGCCGGCAAAGCATACATACTTTTTAAAATACCCGCTTTTTTTTTTACTTAAAATCGGCGAAACTAAAAAAAGAAAAACGGCAATAAAACTATCAAAAATAGGTTTCGGTTTTTGACAGTTTTATTGGGGGGCGTTGCGTTTTCCGCCCCAGATGGGGGGGCGCCTGGCGACGCCACTGGTTGCATTGCATAGATAAATGGATGAGGATGGGGCTGAAATGTCGCTTGTAAGTGAACCGTCTTCCCCTGCTCATGCTGTCTTAGTGGAGGATGCTCACTAAGATCTCAACCCGGCTCCAAGCATTCCCTCTGCTTTCAGACAATAGAACTGGAGCCCTCCACACTCCCATCTCTCCAGTCTAGGGAGGGCACAGTAGGAACTAGGTGCCAAGACATCTGGGTTCTATTGAACTCCACGGCTTCCTCAGGAAGCAGCTTGAATTGACTGAATTGTGGTAACTGTGTAAAACAGGAGAGACCAAATTTCTCCTGACACATATGAGAACTAGTTACTAGAAAGATGTTGGTGACTATGAGAGCAGGAAAGTGAAGAGTAGGGAGAAGCCTTATATATGGCAAGGACCTGAATGCGTGTGTGTGCATGTCATGCGTCTTTTTGAGCTCTGTACACACAGACTCAAATTTATGCCCCACTTGACAGGATTCCACTTCAGGGAGCTTATACACCCATTTTCATAGAAAACATTCCATAAAACCAGAATACAAAATTTAAAGCTTAAGTGAAGCACATTAATCAGATAAAATGTTTCTTCATACAGCCAAATTAGTTTCCAAACGTGCTATCTATGAAAAAGAAAAAAACTTTACTGTCCTGAGGGGCAAAGAAACTTAGACTTGAGGTTGATCTCCTCTTGAGCAAAGTGCTGCACGTAGTCGCGATCATGTTCTTGTGCTTATTGTAAAATGTTGTTAGGTGCCTCAGGAGGCAACTTGGGCAACACTCAGAGGTGGGACAGAAATATTTTAATTAATTAATTAATATCACAACAGGAAAAGGATGACAAGTCCAGACCCTGGCAAATCTTACCACCCTTGCAGAGGGAATTTGAAGCAGGGCCTCCCCTACAGATTGTGAAGGATGTCAGGGCACATATGGAGAGTCTAGGAAGGGAAGGAGAGCCGAGGGGCTTAGCCAAACAATGACATGGTGAAGCAGCTGGAGCCTCTTGCATGGAAGAGGCTGAGTTGACACCATAGATTTGGATGTGCACTCTTGCACATTTTTGGGGGGGAGGACAGGGGGGAGGGTTGCATACTGTGTCCCTCCCACGTGGCCGGCGGCTGCTCTAGGAAAGGGAGGAGACATTCCTGGACTTTCATGCCTTCCAGCCACATTCCGGAGCGGCTGCCACTTCTGCTGCAGCTCATTAATTCACCAGCTATGGTGGGGGTTTGGGGACAATCGCCTCTTTCAGCTGAGCCTGTCAGAAGGGTTTATGTGCAAGGGGATAGCCAGAAGAGCTGCAGAGTAATGCCTGCCCAGGCAGCTTAACCCCCTCAGCACCAGAAAGATGGCAATGGGGGGAGGGGAGGTAATGTGAGTTGCAAAATGCCACCTTCCTGGCCAGCTCTGAGGGTACAGGTTAGGTGGGCA
Source organism: Plestiodon gilberti rubricaudatus (assembly GCA_026170595.1). Lineage (NCBI taxonomy): Eukaryota > Metazoa > Chordata > Lepidosauria > Squamata > Scincidae > Plestiodon > Plestiodon gilberti. The sequence continues at coordinate 149,423,343 of JANXHW010000002.1, read as the reverse complement.
GATATGGGTGGATATTCATGGTCTTGGAGGAACCAGAACACCAGCAGGGCCATGAGGTTGAGGGCCTTGCTTTCCCCCTCATCCTGTGGGGGCAAGTCCTGGCTCTGGGGTTGTGGGAAGGATATTTTGGCAAAGATGCAGGCGAGAGACACTCAGTGCAGTTTATATGTATTTAATGTAACAAAATCAGAAACCCAGCTGGACGGCAAGGGGGCCACTGTGTGATACAGGAAGCTGGACTAGATGGGCTTTTGGCCTGATCTAGCAGGGCTGTTCTTATGTTCTTATCCAAGTCACTTCACCTTTGACTAATTTCCCCATTCCCTGAGGTTGGCCTTGGGTCCAACTGCTTCTAGGCTACTTCAAAGTGGAGGCTCTGCATTTTCAGGCGCTCTGAGTGAAGCAAGGAAACCTCAGATTCCAATGGGCCCGGTGGGTGACTCGGTCACACGGTCTTCCTCCCCTGTCAGGGTTGCCTAGAGGGTGCTCCTTCATAAAAGATGGCCTCTCGGTTTGCCTCCCTGAGATCCACCCTCAGCTGGTGCCTGTCCTAGGTGACTCAGCACCTCTGGGCTTTGCAAGGGGTGAGAAGCTCCCTTCTCTCCCCCAGTCTGTTTCCCAAGACTCCCTTTCTGTTCCCTGCTTCTTTCCCCTCTGCTTTCTTTCCCCTTTCTCTGGTCTCCCCCCCTTTTCCTCCCTCTTGCCTGTGCATTGCTCAGTCTCCATGCATCTCCTCAACTTGGTTTCTTGCCTTGCCCCTTTCTGTTTCACTTTGCCTCCAGTTCCTTCCTCCTGGGCAGTATCCTCTCTCGTTTCTTCACCTGTGTCTGTCCTCTCCCTGCTTCCTCCACAGCAGTCCCTTTGGAGGGCTGATACCAGCTCCCAGGCTGATACTGCAACTTGGGGTTGATGGGCAGCCAGTGAGCTTCCCCAAAACATAGGGGGAAAAAAGTGTGCGTCCTATGGTGCGAAGCCTAAAAACCCCACTTCGGGGGTGCTTCGGGGAGGCCTGTGGGGGCTTCGGGGAGGCCTGCGCGAGCCTCTGCAGGCCTCCCCGATCTTCAGTTCGGCCAAAAACAGCGATTTCCGGCCATTTTGGAAATGGCAGAAAATCGCTGTTTTCGGCCGAACTGAAGATCGGGGAGGCCTGCAGAGGCTCGCGCAGGCCTCCCCGAAGCCCCCACAGGCCTCCCTGAAGCGCCCCCAAGCCCAGGTAAGTAAAAACCTTTTTTCTCTATTTTATTCTGCTCCTGCTAGCGATGAGGAGGAACCAGAAGCTATATGGCACATTGAAGTGCCACCCAGGGCCCGTGAGAGGGGGGGGGGGATAAACTGTACCCAAGTCTAGGGTCAAAAAGGGGGCCCAGGAGTGAAAGGAGGGCCCCCAGAAATTTCCTGGGATCTCAGCTGGCATCATGGAGAATGAAAGACAGAGGCAGGGCCATAAGAACATATGAAGCTGCCTTATACTGAGTTGGTCCACATTGGTCTAGCTAGCTCAGCACTAGCTACCTTGACTGGCAGGGGTTCTCCAGGTTTCACACAGGGGTCTTTCTCAGCCTGACTTGAAGACACCAGGGACTGAACCTGAGATCTTCTGCATGCAAAGCAGGTCTTCTACCCCTGAGTTATGGTCCTTCCCCTGCACCTTCACAAGCTTCCATCCCTGGCTGGTCTGGCAAAATCAACAGGAGGGGAGCTCCACGGTTGCCTGTGCCAATCTGTGCTGACTGTTCTCTTCCAAACTCTTCCTATTCCCTTACAGGCTGTATGCAGCCATTTCAGACCAGCATAGTGGAGAGGATGGGAGGAGAACTGATCTCATCTGGCAGATTAAAGGAGCAATGAAAGAATGAGAAAGGAAAGCATTGGCAAACATGCTATGTTTCAAGCAGTCCTGGTCAAGAAGAGTCAATACCTTAACACCCCTCAACCTGAAATAGCAACAACAAAAAGGGTCTAGACTAGATGAATCTGTGGTGAGCCACCTTTAGACCTTTTCCAAAGGCTTTGCTCTGCTCTGCTTTGGCACAATGCTTTTACAATGTGTCCTCCTAGCATAGTAAATATGAAATGAATTAGCTCCCAGAAGGCTTTGTCCCTTCCTCCACTGCTGGCTGGCTGCGCACTCTGATCTCCAGTGCTTGTTAGTTCTAATTGTGCCACTCCCGCACCCAGGCTCCAGAGAAGCCGCCTCTGTTTGCTCCACCCTGGGAATCCAGCCCAGGGTTTGAGGCCACACCAACCCCTTCTTCCCAAGACGGCTTCTGTTCACACTCCTCTCTCGGGCCCTGCCTCTGAACCTCAACCTTTTGACCCAGTGTCAACCCTGGAGTTTGTGCCAAATTCCATGCTGGCAGCAGCAGCAGGAAAGGAAGGAGGGAATTCCCTGGTTAAGCAGAGGGATGGGAAGGGAGCAAAACAGCCTGAGACAGGCAAAGGGCCATAGACAGACGGAGGAACAGGCTGGCGCAAGAACAGCACACAACTCCAAGCTCCAGACAAGGCCGAGCCCCCAACATTTGCACCTCAACGTACTCTAACAGGGAATTACCATGGCTCCAGGCCATAGCTCAGTTCCGGGGAGTGGCTGGAGGCTTGGCAGGAATCCCTGTTCAGCGTGGGAAGCTCAAGGAACAGGAATGTTCCCGATAGGAAAAAGGCCAAGGGGTTGGGCCTGCAGCTGCCATAGGAGCATGTGTCGCTTCAGTGAGCCCAAAAGCCTCTGTCTGATACACAGGGAAGGGATGCCACTATGGCTGAGAGCCTGGGGCTGGCACATAACAAGGGAACACTACGCCACAGTTGTTTACTAGGGCAGGTTTACAAGGCAGGCACATATGTGAACATGCAAATGAACAAGGAGAGTAGCACAGGCCACCATGCAGGTGCTCTACTCGAGTATTACAGGCATGTAAGCCAACCTTTCTCTGGAAGCCTGTACAGTTCTCAGAGCCTGACTACTAGAGACCTGTAGTCAAGATCTGTGGGGAGGATGATTCAATGTCTGCTCTGATGTGAGCATCCATGCTAGCTACAGAGATGTGCTGGGGCCTAAGCAAGCATGCAAGGGCTTCTTGTGAATGCACATGAGCACAGAATGCACACCTGCATGAGAGGTGGAGGAAGCACATGGCAGTATGCATGGGGCGGCCTGTGCTGGGTTCATGGTGTTTTGGAACAGCAACACTTAAACTGGGTCTAATATATGACACTGTAGAAAGCATCAGATACCCTAGCTCTGAGCCCATCAAAATGAACATAGCAGTGCGAGCCTCTAGTAGCTATTACTTAACTTGCAACTCATGAATGCTATAACTTCATACACACAAGAAGTTCAGAAAAAGGAAATTAAGCTCCAAGCTCACATTCAACCTCCCACCCCCTAGGAGAATATGAAGTCATATGGGCAGAGTGTCACTAGTGAAAATGCCACTGGTAAGAAGTACTGACACTATTGCTATACTGGCACTTTATACTGGCACTTTATACAGATGACAGCCTATTGGAGACTTAGGATGTTAAAGCTGCCATTGCCTAAGTTACAGGCTCATGGTTTTCTGTCCAAATATGGTCTCTGGTTAAACATGTTCTGTAGGTTTTATAGCCCTTCAAAAACCTGCAAAACATTCCAGCAATTCCAGACCAATGTCTGTGCTGTAGGTAAAAATGGCTTTATTCTACGCTCTACAAGTCTCTGAAAAAAAAATAAACACCTGTAAACAGCCTTGGTCTATCACTGCGATGAAGAGACTGGATATCAGTTCCTTCTTTTATATGGAAGAGTTTTGTGTCCCAGTACAGTCAGACCTTTTTATCCACTGGGGTTCTGTTCCTGGAACCACAGTGGATAAGAAAATCAGTGTTATATGAAATCCGGGAGGGTGGGGGTGGGGGGTCGGGAGCGGTGCCACATGACCTTTTTTCCAGCATCTTTGCCGTTTCCCTCCTCCTGAGTTTGTTTAAACTGACTGAAAAAACAAAAGCCACTACTGGAAGCAACCTGTAAATGGTGCCAGAGACTCCCAGCTGCATTTTTCAGCGGTTTGGACTTGCGCAGGAGGCTGGAAGTGGCTGGCAGGCCCCGGACAACTCTGAAAAAAGAGGTAATGTAGTGCGGTTGGACTCCCTCTTCCACAGTTTTGCCATCCGTGTTGAGTCAAATCCGTGGATAAAAAATCCGTGGATAAAAAGGTCTGACTGTATTCCCTTTCCACACAGTAGAAACTGTGAATGCCACTGCATGCCACCAACAGAACCCACAGGGATTGAATCCCATCATTCCAAAGGGAAAAAAAAAGTATCTGCCGAGGTTTGCTCAAGAACACGCGCTGGTGAAACAACATATTATAGAGCTACGTAAATATAGTTTTAAAATGCAATGGGGAAAAAGATTGGCATTTGGGGTCCTGTCTGCAGCAGTCATTTGAACTCCCTTCTCCTGTCCCTCTATGTCACAGGGTAGTTTAGTACTGAAAGTGCAACCACGTTCTTCTAAATCAGCTAAGTATGGATTCCCTTTTGAATCTGATTTTGCATGAACTCACACAACTCTGAAAGCTTTGCAGGAGGAACAGGAATGGTAAAGGCCTGGTAGGATGAGGGGTGGAAGAGAGAGAGAGAGAGAGAGAGAGAGACGGAGAAATGGGAGAAGGCAAGTAAGTTCTCCAGCGAGCCCTGGAAGGTTTCCACAAGCCATATGGCAGAGCCATGTTGCAACCCAAAGCCAACACTAACTGCTTTTTTTCCCCCTGTAACCTTCACTACATTTGCTAATGTTTTGTGACATAAAACCCAGAGATTAATTTTTTTTTCTTCTGTCTTAATTGAAGGAACCATTTAGTACAGATTTAACTATTATTACCAAATCATCAGGATTGATGCAGCGCACACACGCGTGCTCCAATCATGTTTGGACTAGCTCGGAGGATTTATGCAAATGGGCCTGCCGGGAGAGGCAATTTGTAGCAGAGAAGGACAATTATACAGGGCCCGTGAGTGCGGGAATGACTGTGCTGGGCGGCTAATGGATAATCATAAAGCGCCAGCAGCAATGAACACCACTGCAGCGTGACCAATGACTTTATACAGCACAGATAAAGAGGCTTTTATGCAACGCTGCCTTCCTCTTCAAAGAGGGGCAATTCCTCCCCCCCCCCAGCGGTGCAGGAGGCAAGGCAGAGTAAAGTGGGGGAGCACAGAGAAACAGGCATCTCTCTAGCGCTGCTAGTCTCCTAGATTGTGACGTCTCCTACCACGTGCAAAAGAGTCAATACACAATGCAGAAGGGCAACCATTTCTGAGGTGGAGGGAACAGCCATGAACAACAAAGCAACAGAAACATACTCTAACCTCAAAATATGCAATGAATTATCACCACCACTTACATATACACATACACACACTTCAAGCTAAAAACAACAGGAATTTCTGGGGGACGGGGAATCCCTGACCTCTGAAAGGCCTTTTTACGTTCTCACACACAAAACACAACCATACATTCTCAGTTACATGTCCATGAGAACAATGGCAGACACTCATGGCCCAATCCTATCTGGGCCTTGCACTGACAGAACTCGCACAAGTCCCCAAGTGCCTGGCAACTACCTCCTGAGCCCTCACCAGAGCAGGTAAATCAAACTAAGGTGGCATTCTGGGGGAGGATCAGTGCTGTCCAGAGACATGTTGAGCAGAGGTGTCGTCAGGGAGGGTGTGGGGGGGGGCCCTGGCCCCCCGGGTGCAGGAGGTGAAAGCTCAGTGGGGGTGGCATAATTTCCGAAAATGTCCGGGGGGGGGGTTGGGGGGGAGTGAGTTATTTTTTTTGGTTTTGCACGCAGCTGCCACCCCCGCTGCACCCCCAGGGCGGCAGCTGTTTCGTGTTCACCCACCCAGGCACAGGGGGGCATTTTAGGTGCAGCGCAGGGGAGACATTGTACTTAACTCGGCAGCAGTGCTCCTACTTTTTCTTTGGCATTGCAGCCGGCAGCCATGATGAGGGCAAGACTCTCTAGCACTTACATGTACCTAGTCTCGCTGGTCAGTCCTCCAGAGTCCTCTCGGGAATGTTGGCACTGATATCCTGGCCCAGGCTCAATATGCCCCCTTGGACCCACTCAGAGTTACACCAGCCAAAGAGCTGGCACAGGTCCGAGTAGACCCATTGGGGACAAAGCAGTGGCAGCAGAGTAGGCAAGTAAAAATAGTTTTTTTACATCTCTCTCCATCACTGCCTGGTTCCCGGCTGGCCCATAACATGCAGTGGAGGCTGCGCCAGTGCCACTGAATGCACTGGGCTGGCCCGGGATAGGATAGGGCCGTTACACCCACTCACTCACACACAAAAACTTACACACTTTCAGTCCAATCCTAACAAAACACCCCTCAACAATGCAGCCATGCCTACAGGTGCGCATCCAGTCTCGGAGGCCTCCTTCAGGTAAAGGAACTTTTGTAAGCCTCCGTTTCCCCAATAGGTCTCCTCAGATCAATGCCAGCCAAGGAACAGGGGTAGGATCATGACGCACAGTGGTGCTGCTGGGATCCACCCCTCCCCCGTTCCACCTCACACTCACCCCCTCCTCACTCAGAAACTCCTGTTCCTCCCCACCCAGTTATGTCCCCCCTCCCCATCACCCACCTCCCACAATGGCTTACCTGCCTCAGTGCAGGTCGCCCTCTGCGGCAGTGTGCTGGAGCCACCACCGCTGTCCCCGAAACTGGCACTGGTGTTGCGCTGTTTGCGAAGTCATAAAGGCATGTATGCTGCCGTACCTGCTTTTATGACGTTGCAAAGCCCAGTTAGGATTGGCCCACACCACTCACTCTAGGAAACATGAGCATGCTTTTTAAGAGCGTGGACTACTTGTGACAGTGGCAAGCCCATGTCTTCAGACACTGATCACCACCCATCACCTGCAAAGGGGTGAGGATGGGGGTAATTTCAAGCAGTAAGGGTGTTAAAAGAAGGAGATGCTGAATCCTTTAGCTTTTGAAATTTTCATTGTGCCGGGAAAATCCCCTACAGCCCCCTCTACCTCCCTCACAGATGGGTTCTGAGACTGGAAGTGGTCCCAACATGGAGAAAAACAATGTGAAGGGAAGGGGCAATGGAAAGAAAAACAGTGGTAAAAGATTCAGGCCTCCTCTCCCCCATTTTTCTGCTTGAAATTACATCTCATCTTACCCACCCCTCTCTCCTCCCTTGGGAAGGCGCTTGGCAGCAACTTACATTTGTACACATGGGTCTGCCAGCATCACATGTAGTTCTGCCCCTACAGAGATGCATACAGCATCACTTGCACTCCCTGTAACACACCCACAGTTATGTGCGCGCGCGCGCGCGCACACACACACACACACACACACACACACACACACACACATGTTCCCTTGCACTTTCAGAAGACATGCAAAGTTTCCTGCTCTACAAGTCATGCCAGATCACTCACTTGACCTTCCTGCTGTCACTCTTGCTGACTGAGCCCTGTCGCAGCGAGCTCAGTGTGCTGGAGTGCTTCCGTTTTCTAGGCCGCCCTGGTCCCCGCCGAGCTGGACTCCGGGAGCTCTCATCTCGCCTGAAGGCAACAACCATAATAAACACAGAGGAAAAGAGCAAGAACTTCCCAGCTCCCAGATGGCAGGGCCTATGTAGGCTCTCATTTGGTGTGGGTGCACGCTTTATAAGGCTGAAAAAGGCTTTGAACTCTTGATGCAGCAAGAGAGCCATTGGCTTGTTTGGCCTTCAGATGCTATAGACAGACCCGCCCCCAACGAGCTGATATTCTGTCACACCTTTGCCCTTCTTCTGCTCTAAGTGCCATTTTGTCTTACAGGCACCTTCCTCCATGGGGAGCCCACTGAGAGAGGTTGAAGGGGTTGAGAACTCACTCATGATCATGCCGCCTCTGCAGCTTGGCCAGTTCCCGCTGTTTCTCCTTGTAGCGTCGCTGCAGTTCTGCTAGCCGCATACGCATCTCTACCTCCTGTGTGTCCAAGTTCTCAATAGCTGCTTTGAGAGGGCAAACCTGTGGGGAGAGGGAGGTGGCTCGTCAGTCACGATGGAAAGCAAAAGGCTACAGTATACCTAGTTTACCCACTGCTTGGCCCATTCATTCATTCCTGGCTTGGGCATGGTCTCTCTTTTTCTTTCTGTAGCAGACCTAAGGATCAGGTGCCCTCCTGAGGTAAGGAAGTGGCATAGGAGGCCAACTGGCTCCACTTGCATGCTGGAAAGTTGACCTTCAGGTGCCAACAAGCAAGGCTCCAATTCTATTGCCTCAATGTAGAATGGATATTTTCATGACCAGACATGATAGCAAGAAAGAAACTATATGTTTAAAAGTCATGTAAAAATATAATTAAATATGAGGAATTCCAATGTATTTTAAAACAAAGTAAAATCACCAAAAGTCCACACATTAAAAATATATGTTGTGTTGTATTTAAGTCAGCAGTTTTACTCCAATAGTTAGCTACATCTCACACATAGACTCTTGTGTGTTTCCTTGAGAATGTTCAGAGATATGAACGAAACGTCGGACCTATATTTTTAATGTGTGGACTTTTGGTGATTTTACTTTGTTTTGAAATACATTGGAATTCCTCATATTTAATTATATTTTACATGACTTTTAAACCTATAAAGTTTCTTTCTATTGCCTCACCTGGCTGAGCCAAAGAGGAGGAAATTGGCTCCAAATAAAGAAAAATCGACCGGTGACATATTCTCAAGAAGTGTTGAAAATTACAAAGGCTCCAACTATTCAGTATGGCCACTGAGAGTAATCTGAGCAGCAGAGTTTGTGTGGTTTCAGGAATTATTAGAAGAAGAGCCCTGTCTAGTCCAGCTTCCTGTATCTCACAGTGGCCCCACCAGATGCCTCAGGGAGCAAACAAGACAAGACAGGTACAAGATACCTGTATCCTGTCACCACTCCCTTGCATCTGGCATCAAGAGATAGCCTATTACTAAAACCAGAAGATTGCTTATCCCCATCATGGCTTGTATCCTGTGATTAGGCTTACCAGATCTCCAACCGGGACAGAGTGCTAGACCTTTAGGAGAAGGAATGTGGGCAGGTGTAGCTTGTTAAACCTTGGAGCACAATCCTAGGCATGTCTACTCAGAAGCAAGCCCCACTGAACACAATGGGGCTTGCTTCTGAGTAGACATGCCTAGGAATGTGCTCTAGGACTTAACAAGCTACACCTGCCCACATTCCTTCTCCTAAAGGTCTAGCACTCTGTCCCGGTTGGAGATCTGGTAAGCCTACCTGTGATGAACGTTTCCTCCATAAATCTGTCCAATTCCCTTTTAAAGGCATCTAGGCCAGGTGCCATCACCACATTGCCAAGTATGATTGACTATGCTAGGCTGGAAAAGTGGGACAGTGGCAAACTGGAGGGGAGATTCCTCTCTAGCAACTCTTCTCCATCAGCTCACTTGAGAACACAGGAAGAGACCGCTGGATTAGACCAAAGGGCCAACAAGTACAGCATCTTCTCCTACAGTGGCCAAACAAATGCTTCTGGGAAATGCACATGCAAGACATCAAAGCAACAGCCCTCTACCACTGTTACTCCCCTGCAACTGGTATTCAGTGCTATACCGCCTCTGAACCTGGAAGCAGCATATAGTCATCATGAACAGAAGCTATTGATACTCATCCTCCATTTATCTGGGCTATCGGCCATCATCACATCTTGTCACAGTGAATTTCACATACATTTTATGCCTTGTGTGAACAAGTACTTGCTTTTGTCTGTCCTGCCAATCAGTTTCATTGGAGAACCCCGAGTTCTAATATTATGAGAGAGGGGAAAAAGATGTCTCTCTGTCCACCTTCTCCACATTATGCACAATTTAATAAACCTGCATCACATCCCCTAGTTGTCTTTTTTTCTAAACAAACAAACAAACCCCTGAGACACTTTAGCCTTTCCTTCACCCCCCTGATCATTTTGGCTGTCATCTTCTGCATCTTTTCCAGTTCTATACTATCTTTTTGAGATGGGGCAATACAAACTGAGTGAATGGTCAACAAAATGGCAGATGCAGTTACATATCGGTGAGTGTAAAGTGATGCAGATTTAAGTTCAAAAAAATCCCAATTTCACATATGCACTGATAAGATCTGAATTGATGAACCAGCAAAGAGATCTTGGGATTGTGGTGCAGGGCCCATGAGAGGGGGGCAAAGGGGGTAAATTTTACCCAGGCCCAGGGTCAAAACGTGGGCCCAGGAGCCAAAGGAAGGTCCCCAGAAATTTCCTGGGATATTAGCTGGCCTCATGGAGAGTGAAAGACAGTGGCTGGGCCAACCGGAAGGCCAAACTTGGGTGCCACACATCGAGAAACCTGGTAGACCTGGGCTCCAGAGACTTTTCCGGCTATTGCTGCCCTTCCCTGCCCCATTTCGCCCCCTCCTCCTTTGGGAAGGGGGCCAAGAGAAACTTCGTGCCCCCTGAAAAAATTCCTCTCAGAGGCCCTGTTGTGGTGGATAACTCAATGAAAACATTGATCCAGTGTGCAGCAGTTATGAAAAAAGTTGAATTCTGTGCTAGGAATCATTAGAAAAGGGATTGAAAGTAAAACTGCCAGTACTGTGGATACAGTATTCCAAGCATGGCTGGACCACAGGTTTGTATAGAGGCATTACAATACTGGTAGTAGAATGAAACCCACTTCTTACTGCCCTCCACTGTGAGAATTGTCTACTTATTCCTACTTTCTGCTTCCTGTTCTTTAATTAGTTTATCAATTCACAGAGGAGCTGTCATCCTACCCTACTCAGGAATTTTTGGTAAGGAACTTTGTCAAAAGCTTTCTGAAAGTCCAAGTACACAACATCTACTGGATCACCCCATCACACAACTTGCTGACAGTCTCAAAGAACTCTAAAGCATTAGTGAGGCAAGGCCTGCCTTTCTAGAAGCCATGCTGATAATACTTCCTCAGCAAGACTTCGTCTATAATATCCTTAATAATTTTATCTTTGACAATGCTTTCTACCAATTTACCCCGAAGAGATGTTAAATGAACTGGCCTGTAATTCTCTCAATCTCTCCTGGATCTTTTTTTTTTTAATCAATATTACATTGACTATTTTCTAATCCTCTGGTACAGAGGCCTATTTTAAGAACAAATTACATACTTTTGTTTAAAAGATCAGCAGTTTCACATTTGAGTTCTTTAAGAATGCTCAAGTGGATGCTGTCTGGACCCAGGAATTTGTTACATTTCAATTTGTCAGTACACCTTAGAACTTCATTTCTAGCCACCTCTATTTGACTCAGTTCTTCAGACTCACTCCTTGAAAAAGAAAGTTCAGGCACAAGTATCTGTTCTACATCTTCTGCACTCAAGAAAGATGCAAATAATTCCACTTCTCGACAACCTGCCTATAGCACACCTTTCACTTCCTTGTTGTCTAATGGTCTCTAACCACTTCCCCTGCTAGTTTCCTGCTTGTGATGTCTTTAAGGAAATGTTCGTTGTTGGTCTCGGAAGTGCCATAATGCAAGACACTTACAGGCTTGGTCTTAGGAGTCCAGATATATTTGCGGCGGGAGACCCGCACACGAGGGCGCAGGTCCATGCATGGTGCAACATCTGCCAGGTTGCGGAGGTCAGGTGGGCTGCTCTCAAGGCCAGTGGCTTCAACAAGGGCCCAGGCTGCAGCAAGAGTGGCCAGACTTTGCAGGTTGAATGCTGCCAGGTCTTCATCCAGCACTGTGGAGAGAAGAAAGATTCGTGTTTGAGAAGAGATTCTCATGCATGGGGTAGGGATATAAATGTTAACATATCACAACACCTTGACATGTCCCACCTCAATGGTTAGTTCTTAATGAGTGCCCTCACTCACAAAAAGGAGCAAGCCACAATCCCAATGCCCTGCAATTTAAATGTTGTGCCCTCTTTGTCTCAACAGCAATCTCTGCTGATGGGGGATAGGCATGTGTCTTGGGCCTGTTTGTACTACTGGCCATGTCTTATAGGCTTGCTTTTCTAAGAAAAATCCAGCTAGTCTATCTGCTCCCTCTCCAGCCACCCCAAGACTCTCCCATCCACTGACATGGGTTGGAGACTATAGTGTGGCAGAAAAGTTCAGCCTGGGCACTATCTTCATTATAAGCGTAAGCCCTGGAGTTTAACTGCTTGCAAGCAGAACCTAGTCCTGCCTTGTTTCTACCCATCCTGCTCTCCATCTACCACTGCTTGAGGCCATCAGGCACATGGCCATATTTATCTCAGACACATACCACACATCTATCCAGGCAGAGGGAATGTTATTGAAATGCCACATACCTCAGCAGGGGGCCAGAGAAGGCCATTTAAACTAAGGGGCAGCAACCAGGAGCCAGCATTGACTGAACTTAAGGAGAAAGAGGGGCTCCGTGAGATAGCACCAAAATTGGGAAGGGGGCTTTAGGGAGAAGCCATGCTCTGAGGGGGATGGGTTTAAAGGCAACACAGCTGCCTAGCTAAAATTGCCTGGAGATGTAGGTGGAGAAAGGGGAAGACAGAAGCACTTGTAACATTTTCCATGTACACCTATTCCAAGTGGGTCATTGCACTGTGTGTGCATGTGTGCAAGAATGTCAGCCTGTGAGTGCGCCTGCACACAAGTGCGAGAAGGTACGCAGGGGAGCCCTTGTATGTGGTTTCTGTTCCACTGTGGGCAAAGAAAGGTTCCGGTGTATAAGCAGTAACCGTTGAGTACAGACAAAAAGCACAGACTTTATGTAGCTACAGGGGGAGATAATCATCTACATGTGTGGGCTGGTGTAGCCCCACTGGGGAGGTGGGAGATGGGAGGCTCAAAACAGCAGCAGGAAGATGAAGGGATAAAGAGGAGGAGTGTTACAGTTTTCATTTTATTGATTCATGTTTTGCATACACAGGACACACAAGCACTGTGAAATATTTGATCTTTAGGGCCACGAGGTTCTGAAACAGAAGACATGAGAATAATATTGAAGACCTAGCAACTCTTTCCCAGTGGAAAGTGTTCTCAATTGGTAACCCCCATTGGGTAATATGATTCAATATTAACAGGTATTTTTCAATCTTCCAGGACTGAAGATACTCATAACAACAGACCAAGCTTGAAAACCTACTCTATTCCAGGAGTTTGGATCAGAGAATCTCCCTCCCCAACCCCACCCCACCCCACACACACCCAGTTGTTTTCTGCATACAGCACAGAGTAGTTTTGTCAAAGATTCTTGCCTTCCAGAGGCAGAAAGACTTGCAGCCCAATTCTAACCACCACCACCCCTGGCCTGGGCCATGCAGCATAGGTCAAATGGCCCACTCTGCATCCTATCTGGGGAAGGGCCCAGCTGGAGGTCTCCTCGGGATAAGCAGATGTTTCTCCACTTACCCCAAGTAAACACCCAGCCGCAGCAATGGGGCTACTCGGTTCTCCACCAGCTCTTTAGCTGGCATAGAACCGAACAACTCCGTGTTGGCAGAAAGGGCCGAGTGGGGGGGGGGGGGAGGATAGGATACAGCATGCCGCGACGTCACCAACTTTTCTTCAAGAACTAGAAAAAGATTCCAGAACTACTTCTAGCTCAATCCCGAGAGAACCTTCCCCTCAAGAACCAAATTCTTCATCTGCCTCAGTGAATGAGAAGGAACAAGATAGTGACCAGAGTCTTGTTTGCTTACCTTGGGTGGCAGTGTCACAGTGCTGCCGTCGGAGTTCCAGTTCGGCCAGCTCGCTGAGCAGGGCAATGCCAGGAATCCCTGAGCTGCATGGAGAGGGCAAGGGAAGGGGTGCTGCCGGAGATAGAGGCTCCAAGGCTGGGAGCTCACCCAGGTCAATGCTGGCGGCAATGAGGGCATCAAGGCCACATGATGCCACCTGCACATCAGGATGCGTTGATGGGACTTCTGGCGAGCAAGCATCACTCTCCTCCTCTTCTTCCTCCTGGCAGACATCTTCCAGTGCTGCAGCTGGGCTATCCTCCACAGCCATCACCTCTGGAGAAGGCCCTGATATGGCAGCATCTGGCCTGGGCTCCTCCTGGTGTTCTTGTGGGGCAGAGTTCAAGTCATCTGGGCTATCCCCGACCAGCAGGGGGCAACATGGGGTTTCCTTGGCTAGCTCGGTGGAGCTTGGCCTCTGTGGATGCACAAGGATATGGGGAGGGGGAGGGTGGGAAGGTTCCACTTCAGTATTCCCAGCCCTGCCGGGTGGACTAGCTTCCGTCTCACAGCGTGGCTCCTGCTCTGGTGGGAAGGTGCGTGACTGTTCAGGCTCAGCTGCCGTGGAAACAGTTTGCATAGTGTCAGGATCAGCTGGGTCCAGGGGTAATGGTGATGCATAGCCCAGACCAGCCACAGGGTAGGAGTAACCAGGGGGAAGGTCTATAAAGAGAAGAAGAGCAGCAGGATGAGCAAAGGCAGAAAGATCGATGTTCTCACATCACACAACCATCGGGATACCCTTCATCTCTCCAAAGCGTCCAGAATACAGACTAAAACTAGAGGAGAGGCATTCTCCTGAAATGCATAACCTGACCCCAAATTCTTCAACTTTCTCTACAAACAATATGTGGATATCTCCATAATACATTATACATATTCAAACCCCAGAACTCCTCTGCAAATTTATTCCAATTACCTAGTTTGGATTTGATTTTTTTTTTTTGCAGATTAGTCTGCCGACTAGAGATAATGGCATGGCATGCTAGAGTAAAACAGTTAGCAGAGGTATACAGGATTAAAATATGCTAGTTTTCTCATCCTGAAAAGTAGAAATCCTACAGAGACACAGAAACCTTTCTGAATCCCATGTCTATAGCAGATGCTTTCTTTTTTCCCTCTAGCCATAAGGACTAGAACTGTAGTTGCTGCTGTGTTTTACAAACAATAATTGAGGTGAGTGAGATGTTGAATGTGTTTGCCATATTCTGTGCTACACTCCACCCTAGAGCATATATCTCTATTGCACAGCATATTTGGCGCTAGACTATGCACTACACCGTGGCACCAAAATCTTGTAGCTGTCTAGACCTTGGCATATTGCAGGACAGAGGGAGTTCATGCCAGAAGATTGCTAATGGGGCCATTATCAATGTTTGGATTATCTTAGCAAGACTCACAAACTGAGTTCTTGCCCAAATATACTTTGCCTTCACCAGCAAACCCCCCCCCCCCCCATTCCTGGCCTGCGACAAGTCTCTACCTGGTTCCAGTGATTTGGGATAGTCCTGGGCTGGCCGCCCTTCAGGCTGCTTGTCCTCAGCCTCTGGACCAGTAGAGCTCTGTGAGGGCACTGGACTTACGGCTGGCGAGCGTGGCACCACAGCAGGACAGACAGGTAAAGTGCAGGGGGCAGGGCATTTGGGCGGGTGGCAGCATGGGGAGAGCTTGGCTGAGCAGGCAGCTGCTGGCGACAGGCCCTTCGGGGGAGCATTTAAGGCAACAGCTTTGTGGGATGGTTTCAGCGGCTTCTCAGGGCCTGGCATCTCCAGCTCAGGGGGTGGTTCTTCGGGCTTCCGCTGCAATAGCAAGAGAGACAAATGGTCAGTGAGTACCCCACACAATGAATCTCACCGAAAGTAAATAAGCCCAGTAGAAATACTGGCTGTCATTAAGTGTGTCTTGGATTTCTATGACCCCCTAATGCTCTGCAGAAGGAACAGAACATTTATAGGTGTTGCTTCCACATCTTCGCTCTCATGCCCCATGCACATACATAGTCCTGATCCTATGATCAGACAGAGTCCGTGACATTTATTCCACTGCATCCCTTTAGTGAACAGATGAGAATAAGAACTTCACTGGGCCCAAGAAAGAATTAGATGCACTGGAGATGAAGAATAGCTTGTGATTCCCATTCTAGTGCCCTGTATTACTCTGGGCTATATATGCTCTGTACTAAAAACAAACAAACACCCTAAATTCTATACCAAGAAACGTTGAATGAGACAATCTGCACAGATGATGCAAATATGCATTGTTTTATCTGGCATAATATCTTCAGCTTCTGCCATTCATGGGGGAAGACGTTTAATAAGCTATGCAGGACCCAGAAACCTCTTCTCTGGCCACTGGGAATTTTTTCCAGCCACCCCCTACTTCCATGACGTTTTGAGGCATCTCCCACACTTTTCTGAGCACCTCTTTGCAGCCAATGAAAAGTTTGGAAGCTGGGCTTCTAAGAAAGCTGAATCCTGAGCCCAAATCAATGCTCTGCTTTCTTGGAAACATTGCACACACAAAGCCCTGATTGTGACCCCTTGGAGTTGAGAAGGGTGTTCTTCTTCTACACAGGATATTGGTTTCCTTCACAGCCAATAGATTGTGTACTGATACAACTAGAGGCCAGATGTTGACTAGCAGATGTTGGCTAGCAGGGAACTAGAGGCCAGATGTTGACTAGCAACAAAGTTTCCTTTGGTACTTGGTAGATAACTTTAACAAAGATAACTTGGTAGATAACTTTTGCTCTCTCTCAAGGTCTGGCCAAACACCACTTTTTGAGCTAGGGCAGGATTTCTCACTAGCTCAGATTAGCTAGGAAAGATATGGAAGTGTTTGCATGTTGCCGTCCCTGTAGCACAAGGTTTGGGTAAGTTATTTGGAGCAGTTGCCTTTCTCCATTGCACTTGCCTTGTGTATATGTGTTTCCCTGTGGCCTGAACTGTACAGGCTGATCTGTTTTAGGGCAGTTGCATGGGTGGTCCAGGTTTTCTGGTAAAGGACAAGATTGGATTACTATTGGATCCACTCTGATTATCCATGTTCTCCAAACACAGAAAGTGATACCCCCAGATTTTCTCTGCTTTTCCAACCCTCCCTACAAGCCAGGCCTGCTGGATACCATGAGGGGCTAAAAGGGTGATGCTCGCTCTCTCTCTGCACCCTTACCTGGCTGTGTGTGTGCCGCTGCACTTCCAGTGCCTGTGCTGCACGTTGTTGTTGTTGCTGTTGCTGTTGCTGCTGCAGGGCATAGAGTTCTTGCTGACGAAGAAACTGGGAGCGGGAGTACACAGGGAGTTGCCCTGTGTGCTGCAGGTGAGAGCCAGGCCCCCGACTAGGATACATGGGTGGCCAAATAGATGCCTGATCCATCACCTCAGCTGCTGAGAAAGAGGAAGGTTAATCAGATCTCAGTCAACAGATCTGAGAGAGCCTCCCTGATCTGCACCAGAGAACCATGTCTACCTTCTTGCATCAGAGAATGCATGGGATGTTCTAGTCAATCCATTTCCGGCTGCTACTTACCCAGTGTGTGGGGGGCACCATGGGCTGGAGGCTCAGAGGGCAGAATAACCAGCTGGGCAGGTGGCTCCTGTGACAGGGGGAAGACTGGTTGCATGGCACTGGGCATAGAGGCTGGGAAGCCAGGTGGCAAGTTCTGATGTAGAGCAGGGTGCCCGATACCTGGAGCGGGAGGAAGCAAAACACAAGACTGAGAGAAAAAGCCCAGTCAAACATAAGAACGTACGAACCACCTTGCTGGATCAGGCCAAAGGCCCATCTAGTCCAGCTTCCTGTATCTCACAGTGGCCCCACCAGATACCTCAGGGAGTACACAAGACAACAAGATATCATTGAATGGATAACAGGTCCATTCAATACCCCTATCCCCATACTCTCATATTTCCTAAGGAAAGGAAATGGAATTACAGGATGAAACTGTCTTTCCTGCTTCCCTCAAGATAGGCTTATAAAGGGCCCCTTTACTACCACCCAGTTGTTGCTACTCACTGCTTGTACGTGTGGCAAAATAAACACACATGAATTCATCAAATGGATTAGTGTACATGTCATGCATGCACGTTTGCCACATAGAGGCCATATACTTGTAGAAAAATCATTGTGTGTCAAGCAGACCTTAGAGATCAAGGAGAATTCAATCGTGCTGTCACCTCTACCTGTCTGTACCTACCAATCAGTGGCAGCCACAGCAGAATGGTCCCACATATCTGCAGTACCTGTGAGGGCTGAACCCTGTCTATAGCATTCAAGAATCCAGTTTTGCCCAGACTGAGGGCCACTTTACAAAATTCCACACAGAACATAATGTGCATGTGTGGAAGCTTTTGCTGCATGTACACATGCTACACATCACACAATTGATGTGATGATCTACATGCTAGTTTAATCTTATCACTTAGAGAGAGTGCTTTCCACCAAGGAATTTTGTAATGTGTGAAGTGGCCCTGAGTGTCAGTCACCCTAGGCCCATGATGGCGAACCTATGACACACGTGTCACAGGTGACACGCGAGGCCATTTTGGGTGACACGCCAGCGTTTCCCCCAGGGCCCCGACACACCTTATATTTTTGCAAAAGTTTTACAGGCTTGTCTTAAACATTTAGGGCAGGGATTTTGGCAGACCTCTTTCAAATTATTCTCTAGTAAAACTCAGCAACAAAAATTGTCACTAATTGATGTTAAATAAAATGCAATGTGTTCTGTAGTTTTCAGTTCAGTTCAGTTCAATTTAAAATTACTATTAAAAGTAGCAATAGACAAAGTACTACTAAAAATTCAGGGACGACGACGACGACACACCAGCAGAGTCAAGTTAGGCATTTTCAAAATCTTTGACACACCAAGCCCAAATGGTTTGCCATCACTGCCCTAGGCAGTATGGGTGTCATTGGCCCTGCAAGCAATTACAGCTGAGTCCCACATCTCTCACCACTGTCACTCATCTAAAGAATGGGCAGGATGCTGAAGGGCCACAAAGTGGGACTGATGAAACAATAGCGAGGGCTAAAAATACATAGGTGAGGCAGCGGGGAGGAATGGAAGGAAACTGAAATTGCTGGGGATCAGGGCTAGAAAGCGGTAAATCACATGTGAAGTGCATCAAGAGTAGATCAGGAGCAAGCGAGCAGCTGCTGGTGGCCTGGGCCCAGCTGAAGGTTTGGTTTTAATGACAGGCTGGAAAGTAGACATTTACTCTCATCGCATTTCCATTACAAATGGTACTGACCGTATGAGTGTCCACCCATCCAAAGTGAAGGGCTGCGCGTCCTGGGCAACCAGTGTGTATGAGCCGGATGGGTGTGGGCTGCTGGATCTCCTCCCAACTGGCTGGCCTGCAGAGAAGAACTGCCTGCAATCATCAGGTGGGGAGTAAGGTCCCCAGGGCAGCTGCTTGATGGGTGGATGCGGGCAAACTCCACTAGGTCCTTGTTATCCCTGTCAGACCAAAAATCATATAAACAAAAGGCAGGTCAGCTGGGGTAGCACGATCTTCCCGTGCCTGACAAAAGAGCTACAACAAAGGCCATCTCACAATGATAGTTTTATCACATCCTCACAGTCAGAAAAAGGCAGTATCAAGAAATCTGGCTTTTGCAAGAACAAAGCCATCCTAGGGCCAATGCTAGACCACAAGATGTGGCATCCTCTACAACTCATTCATACCATTTAAAGACATAAGGCACTGAGGGAGCTAGTGAAAGGTGGCCTCCTATGGTGCAGATGGGCCTTGCTTAGAGCCTTCTAGAGTCTTACCCAACTTAACCCCAACTTAACCCCACAGCCCCAGTATTTTCCTTTATAACCACCCTCATCCTTGGGGCTGGAGTGGGCCCTTACTGGAGCAGGAGGTCTCTTCCTGCTAGCCCCAGACGCTCTTCACACAGCCGGCTCCGTTCCTCCTCAGCATCAAGGTCGATGACATGCACAGGCCGTGCCGCACCAGCTGCAGGAAAGAAAGAAAGAAAGAAAGAAAGAAGAAGCAACATACATCAGTAACACCCCCTGACAGCTGCACACAGGAAGTCATCCCCAAGAACTGACCTTTTCCCTGGGGAGATAAGTTAGGGCAGAGAGTGAAGGAGAAGGCACTAGAAAACTCCTCCTAACATTTCCACATTCATCTCTCATTCTGTGCATTGGGGGGGAGGGGGTGGGGACTGGCACCGAGAGTGGAGAAAGGGGTGCTGGGTCTGTTTGGAGATCTTTAGCAGAACTATACAAATGCATTTGTGGTTTGGATATCAGGGGCTGGAATAAGTCTTCAATAAGAGACCTTGAAGGAAATGTTTCATGTTAAGTTAATAAATTTGGTTAGTTGATGGCAGCAGACTGAGAGGGGGCGGCATCTGTCGACGTAAGACTTAGAGGAGAAAGAAGAAAATGCTGGCCAGCCTGTGACTATCACATTCTTATGGGAGTATGGCCTTCCCTACTGCTTACCACCTCACGCTCCCAGGCTCATTACCTTTGAGGCCCATGGCAGCCCGGCCCTGCCGATTGGAGCTAGATCCATAGGCTGGTTCAGGCCGACTGAGGGTATCCTTCTGGCGCGCCACAGCCACAGCAATGCCTACAGGAGGCTGACGCACCTCGCCATCACCGTGTCCCAGCTCATGGTCCCTACTGCGGGCACAGTCTGGACGGTCCAACTCCTGCTGTCCCTTGGCCCCCAGGAACTTGCCCCCATCCTGGTGGGCACAGCTGCCCTTGAGGCTGCCCAGGCCCACAAAAGGAGCTTTCTGGCCCACAATAAGTGCTTGGTTGCTGTACTTCAGCAGGTTTTTCATGGCTGACACTTCGTCTGGAGGGGTCTGCATTTCCTGGGTTAGCACTGAACCCTGTGTCATGAGCGCGGCCTGCTGAAGGCTGCTGCTAAAAGGGTCCAAGTAGGAGCCTTTCCTTTCCTCTGTCATCGACAAGGGGGGCCCCTGGCCCTGCACTGGCCATGGTGGCAAGTGTGGTCCATTATAGCCCAGAGAGCTGAGCTCCATTGACTTGCGCTTGGACTCTGCATGGGTTCCTGCCTGCTCCATCTCTGTCTGCAAGTGCTGCTGGTGGCGGATGCGAGCCACTTTCTGGGTGCTAGGTGTTGGCGGCTCCTTGGGGGCCTTGTCTAAAGTGCAGCAGGACTGGCTGAGCTTACACAGCGTCTCCTGAGGGCTGGGCCGGGCACAGTCTTGAGGTGGCACCATCTCGAAGTGCCCAGTTTTAGGTTGGTGGGGCAGAGTACCGAAATGGCTATCAGAGCCGGTGCTGTTCAGGTACTCCAGGCCTTTGAGGCGCGCATTGGAATTCTGTGGCCAATCCAGCCGCCGCTCAGCTTTGCCCTCCATTTTGAGGTGAGAGAAAGGGTGGTTTCCATAGGCGGGTGGGTGCTCTGTGCCCATATCGTGGGGACGCTCTTTGCCCTCACAGGGCTCTGATGGCACCTGGAATGAGCGGCTCTTGTCAGTCAAGTGGCCTACAGAAGGCACAAAAGTGGCCCCGCTGATCCGCAACTCCCGGCTGGCCTTATCCTGCAGAGGACACATCCCGTCTGGGCTGGAATGAAGCTGCAGGCAGGGGAAGCTGCCAGTTGTTGTGCTCAAGGCTGTGGGCCCAGTGGGCAGACTAGACGGGACAGTGTAGGAAACTGAGTGGTGCAGCATCTGCCGTCGCTCCAGGCACTCGCTGTAGGACTGGGGAGGCTCATGGTGGCTGAGTTCCTTGGCACAACGGTTCTGGGCACCAGTGTGGCGTGGTAGGATGCCACCGCCACAGCTGGGGAGTACAGCTTTGCCCGAGTCACCATTCAAGACCTTGGAGCTTAGCAGGCATGAGGGCAGGTGCTTGGGTCGGTTGTCACAAGAGCCCCGCTGGGGAACTCCCTCCTTGCAGTTCCCCTCAGGTGTCATAGGCATCACCAGCTTGTGCCGCTCCTTGGCCTCATCATCGATGCCTCGCTCCTTGCCCTCACCCTTGGCCCCCTTGTCCTTTGACAACACAAAGCGCTCATAGTCCTTGTGACATTTCTGTCCATGGCTGGCCTCGCGGTCCCGACTGCAGGAGCCAATAGGGTGACCAGGTGCTGCTCGGGCAATGCTAGGGAAGTTGTGATTGGCTGACAGCAGGGTGGGCTGAGCCGGCAGGTTCCGCAGATAGAAATTGTCTGGAGAAAGAGACAAGAGATTAGGATGGGTCTCCTTGAGAAAAATAGCCCAGGCAACATCCTGTGCTGCCTCCCTGTTACAGCCCCAATACTACGCCATTTGATTTCTCTACACTTGCCCCAGGGCCAGAACAGCTCTGAGAGAAGACCCTCATCTGCTTGAGGGCTGCAGCTGCAACCTTTCTATAACTGTGCCATTTGGTGAGCAGAAGCAGAAACTGAATGTCTGAACCCACCTGGATGGCAGGGGTGGGGTGTGTGTGGGTGTGTGTAAAATCAGCATCTGAACAGGCTCAGAAGCCTGAGCATGCTTTGCTGACAGAGAGATTGGTTCTTTCTTACTCCTTTCCACTCCCCAGTCCTGCAATTTCCCACTGAATGTAAGCTCTTGATGCTGATTCCACCATGCTCCTTCTCTCTCTTGGGGGAAACATCCACCGCACTCCCCATATTCTGTCTGAGCCCTAACGCTTACCTTTCTGGCTTTCATAGAAACGGTGCTGACCATATAGGACATTGCTGTTTCCATGGTGATCCAAGTGGCTCATGGGAAGAAAAGTGGATGCTAAGCTCCCAGAAAACCTTGGGTAACCTGGAGCTGAAACAGAAAGCAGTGAGGAATGAAATGCCAGTGTCACAACATAATGGTCATGAAGCAAAGTCACTGGTTGGGCCCTTAGTCTGATCGCTCTGTGCGTATGTTGAAACCTGGATGCCAGGAGGGGATTCAGCCGCTTTACTAAGTCAGACTTTCACTATAGTTGTACTTATAACCATTCAGTTCCCACTTCTGGGGAATTACTCGGTTTCAAGCAGCACTGGTGGGTGGGGGACACAATGGTACTCCAAAATTGTTGGCACCATTAACTCCTCTGATGTTAGCTTGGTAGAAGAAACTCCCAGAAGACACCTTGCAGATGGGAGATGGCATGAGACAAAGAGAAGGGGGGGCATCAGAAGGAACAAGATACTATTGCACAAGATAATTCTGATGTACATGGATGATTGGAGTCTTCATAAAACAATATTCATGGAGGCCTCGAATATTCCCACAACTGAGTGACAAGGGCCCTATCCCAAAGAAAATGGCAGAGACTTAAAGCTGCTGACTTAAAGCTACTCTTGTGCTTAAGCAAATACAGAAAATAATTTAAATAAATTTCAATTCTGCACCAAAATTCTGCAATCAAAGGATACTATGCATACCAAGCAGGTATGCATTTATGTGCATGTCCTGCACAAACATATTCTGCTTCAAAACTTCAGCTTTTCAAAGAGGGTTCAATGTTTTGGCAAGGATTGTTGGAACAGATACTAGGAATGATATGATGGGGGCGGGGGCGGGGAGAATGAAAAGTGCCATGAGGGAAGACAAGGAAGGGATTGAAGAGCTGCATTGTGACCATAGCAAACCCTTCTCTTAGTCCCAACTCTGCTGTTCCCTATGGCAACCTCCTTTAGAATAGTAACATGAAAGCTGAGGTTCTAAATAACCTGGAGCTCCCTCATACCTGAGTCTGTGTCTGTGCCTGTGCAACACTACCACCTAGGCATGAAATATAAACAGTTGCTGACTTTACAATCCTTGCCAGGATTGTATCCTCCTGGCTTCCTGCCAGTAGTCTGTGTCTGGGTCAAGTGTCAAATGCTGCCACTAAGGGTTTTACTAGGAGAAAGGCAGGGGAGAGTCAGACATTTTGATGAGCACCAAGGTGAGCATTACCGAAACTGCCAAATTGGTCTCTGGGCTATGGATGTGAAGGCTCTGGGGACCTGGGTCAAATTCTCAGCTCTTCCACAGCCTTCCTATGTGATTTCAGAGAAAATACCTCATCCATATGAGTAGCTCTTGTGCAAGTCAACATGTGCACACTCATGTGAAAAATGAATTAGTGACTTACCTAACAAAAATCTATAAAGATGTGCTTTAAAAAGGATATGGAAATGCTTGTTATAAATTGAAATCAGCTCTTATTAGCGCTCAGAGGAATATATCAAGCTGTACGACTGGCTAAAAATATTGTAGCCAGTTGCACAACTACAGGACGACTGGAACAATACAGGGGCTGCTACAGGAACTATATTGGTATGATTAAACTAAGAAATACAATAGCGTATTTAAAATAAGACAAAAATATAATTTCCTTGAGAAAACTATATTTGCTTTATTAATTTGGGGAATAAAAGATATGTGCATTTAGAAAGATTGGGTAGTACCTTTTTTTGGATGTGCAACTATATTAATAGTTGTACATTATCCTCCTAATATAGTGCAATGCATAAACATAGGGAAAGGAAAATACTTTGAAAAGCAAAAACATATTTGCACTATACAAACAATGACAAATAATAGAGCTAGCCCAAATAATCCTGATGGACACCTCCTCAGAGACAGTACGTAGCTGCAGCCAAAGGAAGGATTTTTCCACGCTCAGCTCACTTGTGACTCACAGCTTCTCAGGCTAGAACCCCAGCAGAGGCAAGAAGCTAATTCATGTCAGGCCAAGTCACCAAACTGCCTTGCATGCCTCTGAGTTTCCCCGTTGTCCCTTTGACTCCTCCCTGCGGTTCCTTGCCGAAGGAGGAAGCCAGCCCTCCCTGTGTCTGCCCAACTAATCTCCCCAGTCAGCCACACCAGCACTTTCAGCATTGCTGCCCCACCCCCAACACCCGGACAGGCGGCCCGTCAGCATGATGCCAGCAGCATTGCCTGCACCCCGCCCCCAGCAGCCCCGGCAAGCCGGAAGCCAGCTGGCAGCCGTTCAAACTAGCAGTCGGGCTGGTTGCCAGGGCACAGTGCCAGCAGCACCTTGCCGCTCACACTTTAACTTTCTGCGTCTCACATGGAGGGGAGGATGTGGGGGGAAGGGCGCAGCCAGAGCCAGTCACTGCAGGAGCGAGAGCAAGAGAAAGCGCACTGTGAAGAGCGAAAACATTGAAGGGGGAAAGGCTGTGCAGCCAGCATCACAGCGCCGTGGGGGAGGCCCAACAGTGTGATAGCAGGGAGTCAGAAAGAGCTGTGGTTTGGGAGTCCATGGACTAGGGATAGGCTCTCTCAGGACTACGAGTTTGTGAGGAAGCACGTTGACAGCACTTTTGATTCTGCTGGCAAGCTGGGCCTGGAACAACAGGCTCACTGCACTGTGGGAGACAGAGGGGCATTAGCTGAACTGTTTGTGGGGGGACTTCTGGACCTGGGCAACAGGAGTTTGGGGGCTGGGATGAGGGGCAGCAGCAAAGGGGGGGGGATAACCCAGCAACTTAGTATACGTCCGAACTGTGGGAAATTCATTCTCTAAACACTTTCCTGCAAACCAGGGGCTTTGGGGGATGACTTAAAGGAATTCCTGGAGCCCAAAAAGAAGAGATAGGTCAGGGTACCTCAATAGTGAGGAGAAAATACAAACAGTGCCGTTGTTCTATTGTGAGTACAACCACCACCACCACCCCGCTTCTCCAACATCCTAAATAGGAAAATGCTGCCCACCCCCGCCATGCCATATGAAGTAAAACAGCTTAACCAGAGTAACTTCATAACTGGGGGTCAGAAGGTGGTGCTAGTGAAGGGATCAGCTGCCATGGCAGGGACCCCAAAGAATGGGGAGTCCATTACATATCCCAGTGTCTGAGTACTACTCCACGTGAAAGGGAGGGCAGGTTAATCATGCTTAGCTCTGTTACTGCACACAGCCTCCACTCCCACTGCAAATATAGGGACAAATGGAGTTTTGAGCAATGAAAGTTTGTTAGACTTACAGCGTATCCTGCTTAGGTTCCCCCCCCCCCCGGTGGGACTATAGTCCTGCCAGGGGAAGGTGTCGCAAACATGGCATAAGGTACGTTTGCGGCACCCGGTGAGTAAGTGGCGCCAGCATCAAGGCTGGCGCCACTCACTCAGCCCATGGCCGCAGCCACCGCCACTTCTCGGATTTGCGCCAGCCATCTAGCTGCTGCACATCCGAGGAGGCCCATAGGGGCTGCTGGGGCTCTCCCTGAGGGAAAGGGATGAACGTCCCTTTCTCCTGAAGTGTGCCCCAGCTCCACTTTTGCATGCTGTGGCGGCCCTATGCAGGATTGGGCCGCCCATTCCTAGTTCCATTGCTAGAACTTTCCTTTCTGTTATCTCTCTCCCCCTTTTTCCTGGGAGTGGGGGTAGAACAATTTGAAACTAATCTCAGAAGAACACTAATGAGGCAAGTTTTCTTGGCCTGTTCTCATTCACAAGCACTGAGATCCTTTTAGATAGGGTTGTTTTTCTTCTGTAAATCTGCATGAACAGAATACTCTTCTGTAGTAGGGAATCTGGTACCTGGTATAGAATATTGGGAACTCGTGTGTATTTTTTAAAAGCTATTTTTTTTAGTCCTTGTTGCTGTGATGAGGAATTCGAGAGAGGTCAAGCAATATCTGTAAACGGCTCTAAGAAGTGGAGCTTCTATATTCTGAGTGTGCACCCATTCCTCCTCTTTTAGATTGTGGGCCCTTTTGGGTCAGGAAACCTCTTTTTGATTATGAGCCCTTTTGAGAGTTATTTTGCTTTGTAAAATAAAAATAAAATAAAATTATGAGAGCCAGGATGGTGTAGTGGTTTGGGAGTCGGACTTAGACCTGGAAGATCCAGGTTCAAATCCCCGCTCAGCCACAAAGCTTCCTGGGTGACCTTGGGCCAGTCACTATCTCTCAGCCCCACCTACCTCACAGGGTTGTTGTGAGGACAAAAAGGAGGGGAGGAAATATGTACACCACTCTGAGCTCCTTGGAGGAAGGGTGGTATAAAAATGTGAAAAATAAATAAATAATAAACAGCTTTGTGAACTTTTCTGTTGAAAAGCAGTATATAGATATTCTTAACAATAATAATGGCTTCCAGTTATGCTCCCCTTATCCATAGACACACCCCTAAGGATCTTAAGGTACCCATAAATCTCCTCCTGCCATCACTATACTTGTATTTTTAAAAATTTTACACACATATACGCACAAAAAAAACCCTAAGCATATTTATGCAAATTAAGGTAGTTATTGATTTGCAGAATTTATTCTGATAGCAGAACGTCAGTAGGGCAGGCACAGAATTTCAGCTCCCATGGCGTATAATCTGGAAATTTTGGTGGGAGGGACAGTAGAATACAAACAAACCTGATACGTTCACAGTACTTCTGGAGCACTGAGCTCTCTTTCCAAGGAATATCCTGCACACCTGGCAATTGCTCCCTCTCTGAGGCAGTCTGAGTGCCTCCATCAAACCTCTTTACCTTCATGTGAGTGTGAGAACCAGATCTGGGAGGTGCCGGAGTGGGGGCCACGGAAGGCCGGTTCTGATGGGGATGATGCAGGGCCTGTGGGATGTGGGGGTGCTGCTGAGCCCAAGCTGCTGCTTAAGAAGCTGCCCATAAAGGATGAGGCAGGTGAGTTTCCCATCAACCCGCTTCCTGCTGGGTGCGCAAAAGAGAGAAAGAAAAAGAAAGGAAGAAAGGAAGAAAGAGTGTCAGCATACAGATGGACAACACAAAGCTCAGCACCCTCCTCACAGAGGTGAACATTTAATTAATTAGTTTAGATTTGTCATTGTCCACAGGCTCAGGGCACATTGCAGTACTTTGCACAAAATATATAATAAAAATGAATCAAGATTTACATAATACCGTAGTATCATTTTTTGAAAACAACCACCACCACCCCTTGCTAATCACAATCTACTAAATATCATAGTTCACTGGAACACTTGCCACAGGCTCACAGAAAGAAGAAAACACTTTTAACAGATGTATGGGCCCACCTACGCACATTTACACGCAGCGTCTGGAATGGATGCATAAACACCGTTTTCCACTCAATCTGGCAGCCCTGATGGTCACTTATTATTTCCCTGCTATCTACCTCGGAGAAGAAATTGGTATTAATGTCAACCCCACAGAAGACTTCCGGAAGTCACAAACTGGTTATGTCTTCCGAGGGCAAGCAAGGGCTGGGGATACCCTGTCCTACCAGCAATGGTATTTATACAAGCTGATCAGGAAGTAAGCAATTGTGCATATAGGAGAAACTGGGCTTTGAAACCTGGGTGGTCACTGGCACACATACAGATGTACAACAAGTCCCTTGTACATCTGTACTTGTACTAACCCTTCTGTACAAGTCTGTGACCTTGTTGGCATTCGTGCATCTGCTCAACTCCAATGTACAAGCCCTGGAGGGTAAGCAAATGAGAACAACCCACACAAGTATATTGGATTACTCTATTTCCACGCCCAGAATGGTTTCAATAGGAAAGACTTAAACCATAGAGAACTGACTAAGATTCAAGAAAGCTCTCCACAAAGAAACACTCAGAAATTATGAGTATAATATACACTTTAAACAGGGTGGCTGTGAATCCAGAATACAAAGACAATATACTATACACCTGTACCACAAAAATCAAGAGGTCCCCACCAATGTTTTGTACCAGTGAATACACTCTTGAACTACATCCATCCATTTTTTGTGATGAAGTTTCTTGGTTGGCTCATAGACAATTGGATCTCCAAATTTTTGGCAAGTTCCGGTAAGCCCTGCCTAATTCTACAGTTCCATGTGTCCTACTGTAGTAGCCACCTATACAACCAGAACCCACTTTCCCACTGCAGCAAACGTTAATATAGCTCTTGTGTTTTGTTTCATTGGCTAGTTATCAGCGAGTCGGGGGAGGATGACCCATTAGGGCAAATGGGCACTGCCCCATCAGGCTCAAGCTCGGAGCCCGGAGCCAGTGGCGTTGCTCTAGGTGGGGCGGAGCTCTAGGTGCGGCGAGGGGGAGGGGCTGCCTCATGCGGGCGTGTAACAGTGGGTCAGAGCACAGCAGAACTTAGAGCTCCACCCCACCTAGAGCAATGCCACTGCCCTGAGCTCCTGTGTGCATGCCTGCCTCCTTCCCTGACTTAGAGCCCAATCCTGTGCATGTCTACTCAGAAGTAAGTCCCATTATAGTCAATGGAGCTTAGTCCAAGGTAAGTATGGATAGGATTGCAGATGGGGCTAGCAGACTCAAAGCCTCCTCCTTTACAGGGTGACCCTATACTTAAACAAAATTATTCTGAGCAGCATAGGCTATGGGGTAAGCCCTTGGACACCAGCAGAACTTTTTTCCAACTATGCTATGCCACAATTTCACGCCAGCAGAACTTCACAATGACATGCCTCAGAATGATACTGGCACAATTCCAACTGGCCCCAAAACAAGCAGGAGATGTGGAAGAGACAAGGAAGAACTGGTTTATGCCATACATCCTATACCCTCTCCAGGTGACAGATACCCCACCAATGTTGATGTAACATTATGCCAACATCTGAGTTAGCATGTCTAAATGCAGCTATAGAAATTCATGGAGAGCGGAAAAAAAAAAAAACACCAAACATTTCCAGCTTCCCCCAAACCCTCCAGCCTGCTCACTCTGCATAGGATACTGAATAAACTCAGCAGTCAGTCACAGCACTCCCATCCAAGTACTTAAGCCCCTGGCATGGGGACGATAACTCTCTGGCCTAATGTCATACACACTTACACACAAAGAAGAACTTTGGTGATGGGAACTATGGAGAAAGGGCACTTTGCACAGACAGCCTGCTGCTCTCAGAACATATATGGCAAGAGTACTTTGTTAACACTTGTCTTCTGCCCCAGGAGGACTCCACACATAAACACTGAACTGAAACAAGTACGAATGCTGCATATGCATATACCTCTTTTGTCTCTGTCCTGCCTCTTCCCTGCACTCTTCAGTATTGTCTAATAAGTCTTTGCTATAAACTGTGTTGCCTTCTTTCTCTTGCAGCAGCTAATAGCAGTGAGTGTATGCTCGCTGTTGGTGAATGCCAAGTACTCCAACCATTGCTTCTACTGGCCAAATACCCACCTTGAGCCCTTTTGTTTTTCAGGATTGCAACATTGCCACATGGGCTAGAACCAGTGGCGTTCCTGCGGTAGGGGCTCGACAGTAAGTCACGCCCCGTCCTAGTACCGCGTTCACGAACTTGAGCGAGGAGGCCCTGCCCACTCACCGTCAGAGCCATTCTGAGCAGCAAAGGCAACACGCAGGAGACTCCCTGTGTGTTGCCTTTGCTGCTCGGAATGGCTCTGGTGGTGAGTGGATGGGGCCTCCATGTAACACTGAGTAGACCTGTGCACGACTTACAGTACTGCCCCCCTCCAGGGACCCCACTGCTTGAACCCACACTGCCTAGTCTACAATGCAACTCACCAACAACACTCTTACTGGTTAGGCAGCTTGCTTGGTTCTCAGCCTGGGTCTGTGTGCAGTGAGGTACCAGAGTGCCTATTTGCTAGCATGCAATTGGGACTCCCTTTGTAGCTTCCTCCCTGGGCAAAAAAATAGTTCTTTCCAGAGTGGAGACTATCTTTCCCCCCAAAGAACATGAACCCTTGCCCTGGAGAGTCCTGTGTCTTTATATTACATGCCTGCCCTCTCCCACAGAGGCGTATCTAGGGTATGGCAAGTGTAGCACCATACCATGGGCGCCACACCTGAAGGGGGTGCTGACGGGCAGTGGCAAGAGGAGGGTAAAGCGCATTGCCACAGCCGGTGCCCGCAGCATCCTGGCTGCCCCCACTGGATCGCTAATGGAAAAGGAGGTGGGGAACGCCTACTCTTTGCAAGGAGCCTGACCACAAGAAGCCCCACTTCACAGCGATTGCTCTCCCCTTCTCAAAAAAGGGGAGGAACCAGAGAGCAGCCCAGGTGGACACCGGCAGGAAGGAGAAGAGCCCATAACGCAAGACCCCGCCTCCCCCTTTCCCCTCTAGAATCATGGACGGGATGCCGCCATAGCCGCTTCCAGTCCAGAGCAAGACAGGGGACAGACGGTTGCTAGCCAGGCTACTTCTCCATTGGTCAGAGGCTTCTTCTTTTTTGATCAATCATCGCTTTCTTGGGAGGAGGCTGAGGAGACAGGTCAGTACTCAAGTGGGGAAACTTTGATCTTTGGGTGAAGCGGGGCAAGCAGATCGCAGGGCCATGACCAGCACCTTCCCGGAAGTGATGTCACAATGGCACGTCAAGTCATGACGTCATGTTACGTTGTGATGTCACTGCCCCGGGCACCGTGGAGATTCGGCATGCCTCTGCTCTCTCAAGAGTGCTATCTTCCATTCCTTGTTTGGGTATAGTCAAAAATATATTTCACTGGAAGTGTTGCCATTGGTCCTGAAGGGGTGGCTGCCAGTGTTGCCACCTCTCTGTGGTTTTTGAAGCTCTTTGTTGTTCCACCCCCTTTGTGCTGGACTACATTATAGGCTACAAACTACAGTTAAGCCAATGTAGCTAGGCTGGTGAGTATAGGATTGCACTGTTAGTCTCAGTCTTATCTTTGTGGAACGTGGCAGGAAAGTGACATTTACAAAGATGCACAGGCACAGGGGTTTGTTTATTTTCTTTTTGTTAAAAGGTACAAAGGGAAGGCAGCAGCACCACCATCACCACCCAGAATGCTGCCCAATCCCTGACCTCTGCACAATTTTAAAGAAAGAAAAAAGCACTGCAGCTTACCACGGTCCTTGCACAGTTACTTCCAGCTTGATTTAAAGGGACTGCACAAATGTAGGAGCTCCTTTGTTTGGAAGTCTTGTACTTCTGCATTCGAAGAAAATGTGCCAGGAGCAAGGTAAAGAGGTGGGTGATCCACTTTCTGCTTGCTTTTAGTGGGCAGAAAGCGGATCAGTGTAGGTTGCATCCATGGCAGACTGGAGGGAGGCAGCTACAGACAGGGTGAAGGGCACCCCAAATCCTTCACCCTCTTCCCCCCCCCCCACACAACCTGCCACTGGTGCAACCTGGATTACCTTGCCTAATGGATGGGCTACCCTGGGAGGATGGGGAGGCTCTCTATTGAGAAAGGCAATCTTCACCCATGAAGAAACAATAGAGAAGGAACCCGGGGGCAGGAAGGAAAGACTGACCAAACCTATCAATGGATTCTTATGGAACTGACTGACCAATCAGGGACTCCCATGGGCTATGGAGGTCTTCATACTGGTACCTGGGTTGTGTGGATAAATATGGTTTGGGCAAGGCTAATTTGGGCTGCTAAGCAGCTCCTTTCTGTTTGGATAAGAATTGTTCTCCTGCAACTGCATTCTGGTGGGGAGGTGAGAAAAAGTATGGGCTTTATTTTGTGGAGTTGGGTGTTTTTCCTGGTGGCAGGTGTTATTCTGCCAACTCATCCTATGAAGCAATTTAGTTGTGGTTTGTGAATGTTTGATCAGCCAGTGCATTAACTGCATGGATGAAGGGGCTAAGATCGTGTGTGTGTGTGTGTGTGTGTGTGTGTGTGTGTGTGTGTGTGTGTGTGTGTGTGTGTGTGTGTGTGTGTGTGTGTGTGTGTGTGTGTGTGTGTGAGTGTGAGTGTGAGTGTGAGTGTGAGTGTGAGTGTGAGAGAGAGCTGTTCTCTCCCCACAATGATCAGGTAGAAAGACTGCCTCTGCTGTGAACAAGTCTGGCTGATAATGGAGAGTAAGAGGTCATCTACCCCACTCCCATGCATTGCCAGACAGTCCAAGCTGCTGCTGTGAGTATTCAACACTGCAAGGTCTCCAGTACTACAGCACCCCTTCCCTCCATATAATCAATTGCCCTGAGATCTGTGTTGGTTCATGCCTGCATAATTTCTTATCCCCTCCCAAGATATCCTCCCTTTTAAACCAATAACAATTCATTTGAAAATACTCTGAGTGATCACTTAGCATAGCAATCAAGTGTTCAGAAAACCCTTCAAAATGGGAACTCAGACCTTCTTCCCCCCCCATGAGACAGACATACTATATAATTCACGTCCTAGTGTTTCATATTGCAGCCTTAGAGTCCAATCCTATGCATGTCTACTCAGATGTAAGTCCCATTATAGTTAATGGGGCTTACTCCCAGGTAAGTGTGCATAGGATTGCAGCTTAAGATGATTACCAATGGCAGATAAAAAAAATTCACTCCCAAGTTGCTTAATGCTCATTACTTGT
The DNA here is from genome assembly GCA_026170595.1 of Plestiodon gilberti rubricaudatus. Lineage (NCBI taxonomy): Eukaryota > Metazoa > Chordata > Lepidosauria > Squamata > Scincidae > Plestiodon > Plestiodon gilberti. The sequence continues at coordinate 149,390,447 of JANXHW010000002.1, read as the reverse complement.
AAGAATTTCAAAAGAGGCTCTAGTTCTGGAGAGTGTGGAATGGATTTCATCTTACAGAAACTACAGGAAAATTCTCTTTGTGTTTTCTGTAATGTTTTTGTTTGCATTCTTGGCTATGCTCTGGAGCTAGTTTTTCCTCAATATGTATTTATTTATTTTCTGTATTTATGTACCGCCTTTCTCATCATCAGATTTCTCATCAGATTTATCAATACTAGTTCCAAGACAGACGCTGATGACTCATGCATCAGATGACCTTATCTGTACCAAAAGCAGGCATACGAAGACTTCTCACATGTTACTGCTTAAGCCCTGGGCCTGAGCGAAACAACGGCCATCTGAGATACAGTATGTGTAGCTCATTTCATTAAGGTTTCAGCCTTAGCAAATATACCTGGGAGTAGCTCCTGTTGAATGCAGCGAGACTCTTGCTTGTTTAAAGCAAGAAATGTGGGACTGGGATTGTGTTTTTCTTACTTCCATTTGGTCTTGTTTTTTAGCACTTATTCAGAGTCAGTTGTGCATGCCCTCATCTACGTATTTATTGATCATTGCTGGGCTGCTTCATATGAAGCTCATACTCTGAGCCGACCCTTCTCAACTTGTGGAGGAGAAGTGTAGGGTGTGCATATCTTTCTTCTCTTCCCCAGTATGCTGACAAGCTGCTACCTAATCAAGCAGGTTATGCGTGTTCATATAAGCACACCTCTATGCACAGTTCTAATATTACTCTAAAATAGTCTTTGAACCACATGTAGAGGGGCACTTTTGACAAACCACTCATGTGATGAGATGCCAGTGCAAGGGTCTGGGTCTGTGTTTGTGTGTATGGCTGTTAAAGAAGTGGCTCTTGCTCACCCTTGCTGACAGCAAAAGATTTGGGCTAACAGCAGAATGTCATCCCTCCCCATCTTTAGAAGGCTAGTTAAGATCATCCTCTTCCTATGATCTTCTAAGATGATCCCTGTGAGATTTTGCCTGCTGAGGTTTTGTGTTGTGCTATTTTATGGTCATGGTATTTTTGTTGTTCTTTCTGTTGCATTTTTAAAGATGTGATTAATTTTTTTTATCCACTTTAATTTTATTGTTTATTTTGGGAGTTTACATTTTGGTGTGAGCTACCTAGGGGCCTTATGCATGTGCACAAAGGTAGCACATACAGTTTATAATCAATCGAACAAAACAAATCATCTTCCTGCAGGCTGCTAATATACCTGGTCTCCCATCCTGCACTTCTCCCATTCGTAAGTCACCATAGGATGGAAGGGCCCACAGCTATGGTCAAGTAGGTTTATTACCCCTGTTCTGACAGGGCTTCTATGTCTTTAACAACTGTACAACAGATGTTACTATCTCCAAGCTGAAGAAAGTGTTACCTGCTGAATTTCTGCCTGTCACATGTGCTAAAAGTACTGAATTCTGCCAATGGCAACTCTGAGATTGACAGCCCAAACCTATGCATGTCCACTCAGAAGTAAGTCTCATTATAGTCAATGGGGTTTACTCCCACGTCAGTGTGGGGCTTACTCCCAGATTGTAGCCTAAGTGAGGAATTTGGCTGGGTCTGCAGATATTTATTTGCAGTATTTTTATCCCGACTTTCTCCCCAAAGGGACCCAAGGCGGCTTACAACAAAAAAAGAAAATACAATACAAAATAATAATAATAATCATAATAATCACATTTTAAAACAGTAAAAAAACAACATAGATAGTGCTATATGCTATCTATGGGCAATGGGCCTGGGCTTTTTAGTCATTACCCCTAGGTATTTGACGTGGGCGAGTGCCTGGTGAGGCACCCAGCCAAGTAGCAGGAAGTACTCCTTGCTTTAAGCCAGCCCACGCTCCCTGGCTAATCCCATTGGGATGCCTCAGCGATGAGTGTGGGGATGTGGTTACAAGGGCAGGGCCAAAGACACTCCCCACAGCTGGGGTGGGGGTGGAAGCCTGGGCACTAGCTAGGGAAGTCCCTTTCTGGACATTATGAAGGGGCTAGTCAGATCCAGGGGGAGGCTGTTGAAGCTGGGGCTATGGGAACTTAAATCACCTCAGTCTCTCCCACAGGCTGAGCACAGCCAAGCGAAGGCTGAGGAGATCCCTGTGGAGCTGCTGAATATCCGACCTGACCCAGGCTCCCAGCTAGATTCACAGCTAGGCCTTCCTCAAGGGTGTCTAGTTTGAGACCTTTAAAATGCCCACAAGCAAGCAAATCTAACTCCCTCTTCCTTAGGACACCTGTCTCACTCAGTCCCAGAATTCCCCATTTCCATCAGTGCCCAGACCCGCAAATTCCATTCTCTACCCCCAGACTGCCACTCCAGTAATAAATTGCTTTGTGAAGTCTTCTCATTCTTCCTTCTTCCCAGATAGCTATGTTACTGCCTAACATGTTTCTGCTTCTGTACCAGGTTGACCTCCACCACCCCCAATTTATCATGCCCCATGAAACATGACACACAGCACACCTAGTTTAGTCCTTCCTAGATGCATTGTCTGCACCTACTCTGAGTCCCTTGTTGTTCAAAGGACATAAAGCCCCGCAAATGCTCTATATACACTATAGGGCTTGGCTTACTTGCAAAGAGCCTGCAATAAAGGCAATGTGGCTAGAGTTATAGGCTTGCACGTGAAAGTCCCCTGGTGAAGTCCTAGTTCAGCCATTAATTCAATGGGTAGACGTAAGCCAGTCAGCCCCTATAACATTCCTATCTGTAAAATGGGATAGTATAACTTCGGCATACCTCCTACTTTGCTTCTGTTAGTTGAACAGAAATGACGGAATTAAATGATAATTTTAAAATATAGTACTAAAAAAGTACCAGAAGTGGTAGTTTCCATGCCTACCAAATCCATCCCCCCCCCCCATGTATTTGAAAGCTGTACACTATCTGTCTGAACTCCTATTCCTCCCAGATGGTGCCAAGTAGACTTTGCAGAGGGGCCTGCTTGGGTGATGTGATGTGGTAAGCATGGGGAAAGAGCCTCTTAAGAAAACATTGTCCAACATGTGGGAGGACAGAGAGTTGGGGGAGGAGGAAGCACACTGAGTTGCGCTTTTTTTCTCACCATGGTAGAAGATGCACATGTGTGACCTCATCAGAAGCACAAGCACATCTCGCCACTATGCAGCCTCGGCTTCAAATGTCGCACACAAGTCCAAGAAGAGGTGGTGTATCTCACTTTTGCTTCATCTGCCCCCTGTCCACTTATGAGAACTCCTGAAGCTGTTCAGAGACTGCCAATCACTGTGTTGATGAACAGACACCTCACCTCAGTGCTTCAAACCAGGCAACCAGCAGGCAGGGAGCCCAGCAGCTCCACCCACTTGGTCTCAGACTCAATCCTCACAGCACTCCATGCCCAGCAGCTGCCATGTGACTGGCTGGTGCCATTTCAGAAAGCAGTGGCGGCTACTTTCTTTCCTCTGCTCCTTCCCACCCCCAATTCCAGCTGTTCAGGCAGCCCAGGTTGCTCTACTGAAAATGAACTCCCCCTTACACCAGTCCCCTCAAATCCTGTTGCCATCTCAGGGCAAAACAGTTGCCCTTTCCAGGCTGCGCTCCAGGGAGACTGCATAAATAGGAAGGAGAGGAACAGTTGGATCTGGTATGGGGGCAGTTGCTGTTCCAGACCAAGCCTGTTTGAGAAACTGTGGTGCAGCCTCCTGGCTTGCATCTCCCTGAGAACAGACCCCCCCCCCCCACCCGCCTTGGCTCTCACACACTTGCCAACATTTCCCAGCCTGTGAGTCACAAACTGCTGGCAGTTTCTGCTCCCCTGACTCTGCAGCCGATCAGCCTCTCCAGCTTCCCACCCCCTCCTAAAACAGCATCCCCAGCCAAACCTCTCACACTCTCTCAGAGCCCCTGGCTCCCATGAACTGGAAATCCAGCTCTGGGCAGTTTCCTCCCCACAATTAATTTGAGCAAGAATAAGGGGGAGGGGCTTGTGTCTTTTTATACTCTCTTAAAACAAAAACAAAACAAAAAGTAAAACAGGACAAGCTGTGAATGAGAGAGAGGAGTTGCACAACCCCAATTGCAAGGGAATGAGAGTCAAAGTGACAGAACAATGTGCATGAGAGCCACCAGAAAGAGAACTGAATGGAAAGGTATACAGTCTGACTTCGCTATCCACATGGATCTGTTCTGGATTTCCCCCCCCCCCCACATTCTTTTCCCCTGTTCTGGACCCCCGTGGATAGTGAAGATCCGCATATACTGGAGTCCCTTAAAAAAACCTGTAAAAAAGGGGGGAAGGTAAACCGCTTTGTGAACTTTTTGTTGAAAAGCGGTATATAAATACTGTTAATAACAACAACAACAACAATAATAATAACAACAACCTTTTAGCAGCAAACCACACCATTCTGAAGCCTCCACAGGGCTTCTGGCTGCTTAACAACCCACTTCCGGGTTGCTTGGAGGCTCTTTCCCCCCCCCCTCCCAGCCTTGTCCCAGGATGCCTTTTTAAAAGCTATTTTTAGCTGACCTTTTCTACTTTTTTAAAAAGCTATTTTTAGCAGACCCCCGTGGATCCAGGACCCGTGGTGTAACAAATCCGCAGGTCCCAAATGTGCGGATGGAAAAGGTCCCCTCAAGGAAAGAAATTGCAAGATACAGATTAATTAGAGTTACCAGTTGACTGGGGGGAAACCTGTCATTTTCTTGGAAGATGCTGTTGCTGGTCAAGAGGGGATGGGAAGTTGGTTTTCAAAATCTCTCTCTCTCTCTCTCTCTCTCTCTCTGTCCGTCCCATAGTTGGTTTGTTTAATTTTTTCCTATTGCATGTGTATATTGGAGGGTGATTAGATGGAAGCTGTTTTATGTACATGCAGCCTGCATCAGTGTGGTGGGAAGGCAGCGGTGAGGAAGTGCTGCCTCCCCTTTTTGTACAAGCTGGCTGACTCAGTAACACCGATTAGGTGAGAAGTTGAAAGAGGCTTGGGGCCTGGGTGACAGGCAGTACGGTAACTACCAGCCAGTGAATGGAGGTGCATCATTCATCTCAGGCAGAACAGCTTCAATAGTTCCTCCATGATGACCCCTTCAGACTAGGCCAGTTCACTGCCAGACTAGAACTGGCCAGACTAGGCCAGTTCACTGCACAAGCCCACTATTTCCAGCATGAGGTGAGTTCTCACCACCAGCCCAGAACCCATCTGCCTGCAAGGAGCCCATAAGCTGCCTTGATTTCCCTTACCGGGTGAAAGGTGGGATAAAAATACTTTAAACAAACAAATAAATAAAATTGTGGTACCTAACTGGGGAAAAGTACAGTAAGGAGCACTGCTCAGCCAGCAACATCCTACAGCCAGCAGTCACTCCAAGGTCAGGGTCAGTGGGATGCTTCTTCATTCGAAACCTTCCCTGCCCACAGAAAATGAGCATGTCAGGGAGAGGGCTAAGCTAGAACCATTCTCCCTGACTGGCTAGTTTTCTGTGTCCAGGAACTGACTTGTAAGTGAACATGCAAAGGATTGTCCTGTGTAAAAGGAGAGATGAGATGAACTAGTAGAAAGACTTGCTTAAATGGAGGCTCAAATAGTCCTTTTCTCACTTTTAAAAAAAGGATCCTCTGCAAAATAAAATAAAATAAAATAAAACAAAGCTGTGAATTAGAGCAAAAACCATGTTGTTCGTTGTTCATTGAGAAATCCAACATATAAGCCTCTGTCAATAACCACTTCATATTTGACTACTGTACTTCAAACAACCAGCAATTTGCACTAGTTGACTTGTTTTTTTCCTATTCCAGCAACTATACAACTGTTACAATTCTCCCTTCAATGCAACTTTTTTTTTTTTAAAGGTACAAGAACTTTCTCAGGATCAGGAGAAACCTGGTAAAACTACTGGTACATATAGGGCTTATCACGTTGGGGAGGGGGTGCTTGCTCTTGTGTCTTTAACAGCTTGCTCTGCAGATATTACCTGGTGATAAAGTTCACCTCAGTGCTGTGGAAACATTCACTTGCTGTTTCTGCAGATCAAGTTGCTGTTAAAAACACAAGAGCAAGCCAGACGGGGCTTCAACCTGGTTAACTGGCAATCCTAATGGCAATGTGTGGGGACAGGGGGGTAAGATCCAAGCTCTGAGTATATAGGTAGGAATTTTATACTTGGTTTACACAGGCTGCTCAGTATTTCAAAAAGGGAAAAACAATGTTTGATGGGGTTTGAACCTGCTGAACTTGAGGTTTAACTTTATTTAATTTAAAATTCTGCCTTTCTCCTCCCCATCAAAAAGTGCACAAGATGGCTTACAACAAAATTTAAAAACAGTAACAAATCAGACAGAGTTTATGATCTGTGCTTTAACAATTAATGTAAGACGCCCTGGTAGTCCCTATGGGAATGGAAGGGGGGGATATATAATAAATAAAACAAAACCAAACAAATTACAACAGAGAGCAATAAAAACAAATCATCAGGGCAGCAGTGAACAAAATAAAGCAGAAGAAATAACAGAGGAAACAAATGTAACCCCTCAGAGTTAAAGAAAAATAAGTAGGTTTTCATTTGCTATTGGAAAATGGGCAGAGAGGGAAACAGCTTGATCTCTAACCTAGGGGGTTCCACATACTGGGTGCCACCACGGAGAAGGCCCTCTCCTGGGTCGGAATTAACTGGGCCTCCAATGGTGGCGGAGCTTGTAGGAGGGTTCAGGGGTGGGGCCATTTTCTAAAGGGAGGTGTTCCTTGTGATATCTCGATCCTCAGCTGTGGAGATGCAATTGTCCACATCCCCTTTCACCCAAAAGTGATCGGATCTGGTCTGATCCCAAACTCTAAAATCATACTCTAGAATTCAGTATTCAAAGAACTGCAGCATCAGCCAACTGACAAAATAGGTTGTTTCATATGTAGTCTTTGACTGGAAAGTTTGCTTGTTTCAAATAGAACTCCAAGTCCAATCCAATTACAGCCCCCCCCCCCCGCTATCCACAGATCCGGTATCCACGGATTCACTTATCCACGGATGGCAGGAACCCCCTCCCCCCCACGCTCCCCTGGCGATTCTTTTACCTTAAAATTGTGTCCGTGTCTTGCTTTCAACAAAGGCTATAAGTAGCATGCTGCTGCTGCTTCATAGCACAGATGCAGGGTCAGCGGAAGACCAGGAAGCAGTTTCAGTTTCTGTTTCCTGGTCTTCGGCTGAGCTTACCTCTTTGCTAAAAGCAGCAGCATGCTACTTATAGCCTTTGTTGAAAGCAAGACACAAACACCATTTTAAGGTAAAAGAATCACCAGGGAAGCCTGTGAGGGGGCTGAAGGGGGCTGCGAAGCTTGAGACTCAGCTCTACAGAGCCCGTTTCAAGCCGTTGGCGTGTTTGCGCAACAATTAGTTAAAATGGGTGCGGGGGGCTGTAGAAGATGGGGTTCGCTCTTATCCACGGGTTTCAGGTATCCACGGGGGGGGGGCAGGAACCAATCCCCAGTGGATACTGGGCCCCCCCTGTACATTCTTGAAATTCAGTTTGTTTTATGTAAAAGGTTTATTTCAAAATGCAGATAGGAGAGGCAGTAGAATGCCTAGGAGATGAACATTCATTTAATAATACACGGAGGGCCAAAAGAGCAACGTGTTTTTTTTCCATGTTTTTCCATTGCTTCAAACTCTCTTGTGGTTTCAGTAAACCAAAGCTCTCTGGGTTCTTCTCCACAGGGGGTTTCACTCTTCTCTGACCACTGGAAACCAGAAAAATTAATAATCTGAATCCTTATAAAATCTTCACAGAAGCAGAGGGGATCCAAAAATCTAAGCAAGCAAACTGTTAGGGCTGGGAGGAATGCCATCCAACTGCTGTTTATGGAAAAATTGGGCTGTGCTGTTTTCCCAGTCATTCAGTGGTAGCAGGAAAAGGGAATTTCCACCTTTTAGAGAGCAAGAAAAAAACAACAACGTTCCCCTTTTACTATAAACTCATTCATGGTGGGAGAGCAAGTTGAGAAGGAAGCAAGGAAAGGAAAGGGGAAACTATTGCCCTTTCTAAAACATATATGCAAGTTAGAGAATCTAAGGTCATAAGAAGAACCCTGCTCTAGTTCAGCATCCTTGCTTCTCACAGTAAGTAGCCAGTCTGGAAAGCCCATAAAGTAAGCAGGACATGAAGGTGATGGCCCTTTATCACTGTTGCTCCTCAGCAATTGGCATTCAAAGGCACACTGCCTTTGAACCTGGAAGTAGCCAGCATGACTAGTAGCCACTGATATACTTGTCCTCCACATGAATGTGTCTAATTCCTCTTTCAAAGCCCATCTAAACTGCTGGCCATCCTAGCATCTTGGGTCAATTAATTCCAAACATTAATGATGTGCTGTGTGAAGAAATACTTCCTTTTATCTGGCCTGAATTGTCTGCCAGTCAGTGTCATTGGGTGATCCTGGGTTTTAGTATCATGAGAGAAGGAGGAAAACATGTCATGAAGACAGAGTTCTTTGTCAAGCCTGTTTGGAACCCCCTACTCCAATCCCAGTTGTTGTGGCTTTGGTTCTGGTTAGAGAGTGATGAGGAAAGCCACTTTGCAAATTACTATTATACAGTATTTTCAAAAAATATATATGTGCATCTGTTATATGTATGCTATTGTTGCATTTGGCTTCCAGCAGTCTCCAATCCAGATTACAAATCAAGCTTACACTTGCTTAGCAGCGATATATTTTGTTTCCACACCAGGCACTGGGTCTCATCAGTGGCATTTTCTTCTCTTCCCATGGTCCAGAGCCAAGACCTGACATTGGCAAGACTGCCTGAAGTAGGTAGTAGTGGCGATGCTGGAGGGGGGGCTGCTGGGGCGATGACGTGTTTTGCGCCATTCCCTGCCCCTGCATCACTACCTCGCTCCTGGAAAGGCTCCATTTGGAGCCTTCCAGGAGAGAGGGAGGGCCATTCTCCCACCCTCAAAAACACCTGATTGGCCTCTGCAGCCACTGCGGCTGTGGAAGAAGCTGCCAGGTCCGGGAAAGGTGCTGCCGCAGCCACTACTCCCGAATAGACTGCGGGCAGCACCCACCCGGGCGGGGGGCACAGCATCCCCTACCCGCAACTGGTAGGCAGACCTGACTGAAATAGGTCCTGTGTTAAGCCCTGGTTCCGTTCTGCATCCAAAACATTGTGCATCCAAAAACAGAAGGGATCTGGGCAGAGCAAAATGTTGGTTACCATTTATGCATTTTATACAGTTTAGCCCACAGCCAACTTTCAGATACCTGAAGCTACTTGGATAATCAGCCATCTACCATCTCCTCATCCACATTTCTGATTGGGGATTTCCTGAACTATAGCAGCAAGGCATTGCTGTGAGGTCCTCGCACTGCATAACGTGGAAAGGGTGTGCTGCTTTAAAGTGGCAAAATGAGAGCAGATGTGGCATTCAGCTCAGCTGTGTAAAGAGAATGTCAATCTTTGCTTGGAAGGCTCAGAAAAGGCATCGTTTTGATATACATGTGGACAATTTCTTACTTGTGAATTGAAAGTATCAAATAGTACTTTTTTTAATACTGTATACCAGCATTTCTCAAAGTTCTACAGGGGGTCCCTGTAAGTCTTTGTGGGGGGCGGGGCGATGTCGGAGGCAGCGCTCCAGGATCGTGCCCATCGCCGAAGAAACGCTTTTTAAAAAAACATAACTGGTTGCCCTGCCAGCTCCCCGAAAGGTCCGGGGGGGGGCTGCAGCTGCCTCTGCAAGCCTCCCCAAAGCTCTAAACGGCACCAATTGCATCATGAAGCCCATGTCCGGTTTTCAGCAGGTTTTGCAATGCGATTGCTGCTGTTTAGAGTCTGCAAAGGTGGCAGCAGCCCTTCCCCCCCCCCCTTAAGAGAGCTGGCAGGACAACTAGGTACATTGAAAAAAGCGTTTCTTTGGTGGTCGATGGGTATGATCCTGGAGTGCCACCGCCAATGTTCGGGCTGCCCCCCCCCCCCGGTAAATCAGACACTGTATAAAGGTACAATTCCCATATGGAATTAAGTTTGCAGAACTGTATTGGTGGTTTTGGCCCCAGGGTAGGCAGGGCTTTACCAACTACAAATTGTTGTGCAGGTTTATTTGTTTGTTTTATCATGGAGATTCCTTGCATTACTGACGTGCACAACAGAGAAGGGGAAAGGTGTGCAGGAAATGGAGCGGCACCATGTGCCAGCATCTGTCCAGAGAGCAGTCTAGTGGAATTAGGCTGCCAACAAGTGCCAGCTTGGAAAGCACTGGTTAGAAGCAGAGACCTGCCAATCTCATTCAAGCAAGGAAACAACATTCCCTTTCCCTAAGCAAAAACTGCTTCAGGCAACCAGTCCTGCTCTGCAGGTAGACCAAGGAAGGAAGCTTTCCCTGAGCTAGGCATAGCACTTGGAAAAGCCTTGTCTGCAGGGATCAGCAAGGCCTGTGCCAGGCCCGTTTGACTGGTTTGTAATGGAAACATTATTCTAACCACATCTAAGGATTTCCTACTGTGGATCAGTGAATCATACTTAAATCAATGCAATCAGCTCAAGACTGGGACCTGCAAGGATGTCAAGGGCTAGTTACCCTTATTCCTAGTTTTATTGATGCTCCTTGACCCAATGTTGGCTTGCTATCCTGGCCCTGGACTGCTTTCCATCATTCACAACTATGCCAATGCCCTCCAGTTTTGATCTCAGAGGTGGCTGCTACTTCCAGTCCTGGATTTCAGCACATTGTCCCCACTTGGCTAAAAAATTCCAGATGTCACTAGTCCTCAACCTCAACTGCAGCTCCTGGTTTATTGTGTTTTCAGGGCAGGGGTCTACAAAACCCCTTCCTATCCCAGAGCCATGTGGCCCCTACACCTCACACTGATGGCCCTCGGCCCTCCTGCCATATCCTGTGTGAGGGAAGTATGGGGTTGGTGAGAAATGATCACAGAGTAGGGAGGATGATTTCATGGCTATTGTGTGAAGAAATAATGTAGCATAACAGCCTGGCCTTGAGTTCCAAGAAGACTCTCCTCTCCAAATAGCTCATCTTCGGCATTGTATGTGAAGGACAAAGGCTCATTTGCATCAAGGCTCAGACAAAGTTATATGATTGGCCTCCAGCTGCTGAGTTCTGTGGTTGCCAGGGTCCCCTTTCCCCAGAACATCTCCACAAGTAACTCTCCCCTCCACTCCCCAATAAACAGATGTACATTATTTCAGACATCATTGCTCCAAAGTGCTCCTTATTTTGAAACTCTGATTTGGCAATTCCATTGAGGCTTCTGCCAAGAAGGGAAGGGACACCACGGCTGGGCCAGATCATTAGTGAATGGGGGACTAAGCCCAGGTTGGCCCCATTTGCTCCATGTTACCGAGGCAACTGCATCAGGCCAGGAAGAATCACTTCAAACAGCACATGACACACATTCACATTCTCCATGGAGTTTGCCCAGCCTTATACAGGCAGCTGCCTTGATTCCCGTTGTTACAGCAACAGCAACTATTCATTCTTGCCCTGTTGCTGTGGCTATCTGCAAGGTACTGAGTAGTGCTCCAAAACCATCAGTCTGGGCTCCCCCCCCCTTGCCAATCATTCCATGACTTAGCCAGGCTACATCTCCTGCTTTCTATTGGTTTCCCTGTTTTAAGGTACATCTCTCCCATTGCTCGAGAACCAGGTGAGGTGGAAGGGGGAAAATAATCCCCTGCCCAACCATACTTGAGTTTCTGGCATCTGTGTCTTGCATGCCTTGTGTGCCTGTGTGTGTTGGTGTGTGTGGGCAGAGGTGGGAGTTTGCTGGAATTTATTCAAAAATAATTTAACCCTGATCTAAGTCCCTCCCTCCAGAACAGGTCCCATAGTTGCAGGGTCTCAGCTGAGGGATCCTGTCCCTACAGAGCTCAATAAGTCCTTGTTCTCTTACACACTGACAATGCTTGGCAAAGATATTGCTGAATATTGTATCCATTCCTACCCCCCCAAAAAAACAACAACAACAACAACAACAACAACAACCCAGTACTGCATATCTTTCACTGGACCACGATTCTGAGTCACAGGACAACAATTCTTGCAGAAGAGATAAGAGAATGATCAATTCTGTCTTGCAGGTATACTGGGAACAAGTTGGTTACAACAACAAAGCATCATTTCAGTCACTTGAAATAGAAAGGTATTCGGCATTCACACCACAGTGCACCACACACACACACACACACACACACACACACACACACACACACACACACTTTTATCCCACCTTGCAAAGTGAACTTATTTATGGTGGCAAACAGAAAAATAAGAACACAGCTTTAAAAATGTACAGGCTAGATTAGAATAAACCTCACAAAAAGAACATAAACATATAAAGATATAAAATAAGCCAGCCTTACAATCATCAGTTCCTTAAAGTCTTGTGAAACAAGCAAGTCTTAAGCGTTCTTTTACAAGCAGGAAGAGTGAGGTGTGTGGCGAGTTTCCTTGGGCAGGGAATTCCACAACTGTCTGGCCATCACTGACAAGGCCCTATCTACCCCGATACCCTCCAGTTGAAACTGCGTCACTGGCAGGCCAGAGAGCAGGGTCTGAGAAGCAGGTGTTAGAATACAGGTAGGCTCATATGGGCAAAAGTGGTGATCTTTAAGGTAACCCAGTTGCTGGCTGTTTGGGGCTTTAAAGGTCAATACCAACCTGGAAACACAATGGCAACCAGTGCAACTGGTATATAAAATAGGTACTGTATAATATAAATGACCTGCTGGTCCTGGCCAGTATTCTGGGTGCATTTTGAAGCACTTAGTTTCCAAACTTCACATAGGGTGCATTTAACCTGAATGTAGCCAATGCATGTATGACTGAAGCTAAGCCTATTTTCACTAGGTTAAGGTGAACTGATGAACCAGCTGAAGCTGCTAACTCATGTATCTAACTGAATCAAACACCAAGAAGAAGAGGTGGGATTTTTTTTTAAATATAACTTGAAAAGAAGGGGTGTTCCTCATATACTTCCTTTGCTGAACATGGAGGGTGGGGCTACTTGGAAGACCAATAGCAGCAGGCAGATGAGCAGCAGGTAATAGCACAGGTTCCTGAGCTTCAGCCATATCCATAAGCACTACATAAATGCTAAGGAATCCAACTACATTTTAAAAACTACTTGAGCTGGGTTGGGTGGTAGCAGGAAGGGAATCTAGAGGTTAGTCCTAAGGGATGCAACAAAGCTGTACAAAGTTTGGATAACAGATGTGCCAATAACAAAAAGAATGGGAGATGGGAGAAGTCTAGAGGTGAGAGAGCAGCAATGGAGATTGTGTGTTAGGATTGAAGTGTATGAGCAGAACAGAAGTGAGTAGAAGTGAGGACAAGGAGAAGAGGAACACTGACAGGCCTGGGGAAAAAGCCCAAGTCTAAGGCAATGGGGTGTAGGCATCTTTAACTGGAAATGAGCTGTACCCCACGATTACCTGGAATTTTCCCACTCCCGTTTCAGTTTCATGCTTCAAGACTGTGAAAGGAGCAGGCTGTTTTGGTGGTTGGAAAATTGTAGCGGAGCCCAGGACACAGGTCAGAGGCTGAGCTCAACTTCCCCAGAACAGCCATGTGGGGGAGGCCCCACCCATCCCAAGCCCCTGGGGGCCATGTGGGAAATGCACAAACAGCTGTGCAGCTCCTACTCAGGTTCAGTGGCTTGAGAAGAAAGCCAATTTCTGTGGGAAAGGCCTGGCCCAAACCAGCTTTGCTGGGAAAAGGTTCAGCAACTAGAACTGGATCAAAAATAACCTCCACCCTGGGCTCAATAATTACAACGATCAGCATCATAATCCATACCTACAAGACTACCCTATGCATGTTCACTCAGATGTCAGTCCCATTGCTTTTAATACAGCTTACTCCTTCGTAAGTGTGTTTAGGTTTGCAGCCCTGGAGACTGAACTGGAGTTGTTCCAGCCTTCAGGCAGGAGTCCTACTGGTTGTAAAGCCATACTCAACGACTAGAGCGGCAACAGATTCAGAGACATTCTTGCAGATCAAGCATGGAGGAAAAACACTCATATATACAGTTGCTGCTGTATGCCTGTTTTTGCTGCTAATGCTGCTCTGTATTATGCTTTTTTAACTGTAATTTTATTTTAATATTTAATTTTAATTATGGATTTTTTAAAAAATGGGTTTTAATTGTATTCATGTTTTGTTTTGTATGTTGTACACAGCTTTGAATTTTTAGAAAAGCGGTATATAAATCCTTTAAATAAATAAATAAATACCTTTCTCATACCTACACAGATGACAGGCACTCTGCACATGTTCAGGTGCATTAATATTTTAGTGCTGAGCTATAGCTTTGCAAATAGGATCTGTGGCGAAACCCTGGCATATGTTGGTTCAAAATAAGCCCTCTACACAAACTCTTCAGCGCACATCCACTCTCTATAAAAAGTGGCACATCCATGCATGTTTCTTGCGGTGTAATTCCCCATTGTACTAACCCCACCCACCCAAAAGCACGTCCATGAATTTAAAGCCAGGGGCTCAGCCAACCATAATCCCACTGGTGCAAAACTGACAGAAAACACTGGTAAGGAGAATAGCAGGACGATATTCAAACGCACACTGCTAAACAATAAGTAGATGTAAAGTTAAGTACCAAACATAGCCACGTACAAGCAGATCAAAACCAGAAGGACAAAGATAGATGCACAACCACATGCAACCCACACATTCATGCTTAGGCATGCTGCAGTATCCTCCAAGTCCATATGCATATGGTATTGTGAAGCAGGAAGGCACACATTTTTTTGCATCCATTATTTAACCAATCTATTTTTATACAAAAGGGGAGACTGGGAAACTGACCCACCCCCACTGGTTACCTAACTAGCAGTTAAAAGGAAATTCACCCACAGAGAGACTTTCTTAGGCTTTTGTACATTGAAAGTATTTCTTCTCCATCACATTAGAGGAGCAAGGAAAAGAAAGACTCACAACCCAGTCCTATCTCCCTCCCCCCACTGGTGCAGCTGCACCAAACATTTATCCAGCGGGGGGGGGGGGGGAGGCAGATTGGGAGGCTTCGGATGGGAAAGCCGATTTAAATCCTCTTACCCCTTCATAAGCCTCCCACTCTGCAATGGGTCTTCTTGGACCTGCACTAGCAAGTCTGAGGGGAGAAAGGGGAGGTTACTGCTGGAAGGGATAGGATCTAGCGGGTGCCATTGCCGCTGGATCTACTCCCTCCTACAGCCCGCCCCCCATTCCTGCCCCCTTCCTGCCCCTTTCTGTCTCCCCGCCACCTTACCTTCCTCAGCAGGCGGGGCGGGGGGTGCACTGGTGATGCATTCAGGAAGGCTCTGGCCTTCCCACCATTGCCCTGTCAGCGCGCTATTCAATGTGCTGCTGGAAGGCAATTTATGGCTGCTTTTCAGCAGCCACTGCCAGCAGAACGCATGTTCCGCTGCTGGCTTCAGCCCATAGGATTGGGTTGTCAGAACAAGCAAGCAAACAAACAAACTGGCCTTAATGACTCAGTAGTAAAAGGCACAGTGACTTTGCTGGGCTCATCTTTATGTTCAGCCCATCAGAAGCAGCCTGCCACTCTTCTAGCAAGCTCTGCGGCCCCACTGCAACATGAGTAAGAGACTGACTACAGTAGACGACTGTGCAAGCGGGCATGAGGAAGGCAATAACCTGGGGGTACAGAGTTTCTCAACTACTTTGGTTTGGCAAATTCTGGGATGGGAAGGAGCTTGTGGGAACACTTGGCCCATCCCAGTAACAAGCAGGATCTGAGGAAAGTTTAAAAAAACAAAACCCAAACAAACACAAAAACAGTAGCCAGCATTATATCCAGTGTACAGCCCAAATGCCAGCACAACAGTACGTCCTACACAAATAGCATTTCTGGTTTTGGTTTTCAAAAGTTATAACAGAGCAGATTGAGTGCCTCTAATATTTTGTTTTTTCCTTAACAAAAGGAACCAGTTTCAAGTGTAAAAATGGACCTAAGGACAGAGTGCCTCTGACCATATGTAGAGTCTGTATGGATGCATGGAGGATGGGATAGGATGGACTAGAACACACAAATGTGCATGGAAACACAGACTGCACAGTAGCAACTGTCCCCAGCTGTCATTCTGGTATACTCCTTACAGGAACATAGGAGTGAGGCTAGTAAAATTCTGGATGGTTGATGGCCCTCCCATAAAAGAGTTTTTTTGTAGGCGAAGGGATTGGAAAACTTTATTTTCACTGTAAATGAAAGCTTAAGGAATTGTCTAGCTTTCACATAGGATTGTTGAAAAATGAGACTAGTGTTCACAACAGAAACATAACATGTAAATTAAAAAACAACAACCAGTAATTATCTTGTTTAAATTTCGCAGCGCTTAGCCCCATGATTTTAGGTGCCTTACTCGTGTTATTTAAATATTTGAAGCTGATTATCGGAACGGGTTAGGGTCAAGGGACTACCTTCTCTGCATACAACCAAGCTACTCCCCCTGTTTTCAGTTTAAACGACCCCTGCAGGAAACCACCTTGGCTTAAAAGAACAAGTTTTTGTACTATCCATCTGATCACTCCAGTGATCCTGAGATATCTGAAACTTCATCTGTAAATCCCATATATGCAGACCAACACTTTACAAAGGGAGGGCCTGGGACCCACGTGTGGGTTGCTGGTGGCTTTGCGGATAAATTGCCAGACTCAGATTGGTAACAGATTATAGTGAGTTCTAGTGACAATATGGCACAAGGAGCTAAGAGGAGATCATTTCCAGGCTAGCAGCTGGAACTAATAGGTAGATCTCAAACAAACAAAATATCAGACTGGTCAACCTTTCCACGATAAAATATTTGGGATCTGCTTATTATGCAGAATGCCAGTGTAGAGAGGTGTGAAGAGAGGCAGCATACCCCATGAGCTGCGGGCCTGGTTTGCTGGCGAGCAAGACTTGTTAGCAACCAGATGATAATTTATATTATGTACCCCTGGCATAGCTCAATGCCAACATGTCCAAGCTCTCCACGCAGATGCACAGCCAGCTGCGCTGTGCCCAGCTCTAGATAATGCAGCCAGCCAGCCTCCTGTGTTCAAGGGCATGTGAAAAGCCTTCTCCATTCCAAAACAAACAAACCATAAAGATTCCCTGGGCACCATCCTGCCCTCCCAATCCAGAGAGTTTCCGCTAGGACCTTGTGTATGCACACACGTGGCGGTGTGAGGCAGTACCTGAATGCAATATAAACACACGCCGTCCAATTATATCTGTTTTTCTTCTCCCGCTTAGGGCTTTCCTTTGCCCTGAAACTCCCATTTCCCACCTGCCCAGCCTGTGAATCTCATCGGGAGAGGGCATTTGCGTGAGGCCCATAATCAATGCCCAGCCTTACTAGCCAGCAGTGGCAAACATAGGAGAAAAATAGCCTCAAACTAGCCTGAATTACAGGTAATTAACTGTAATCGGATATCAGCTCTCACTGGGTCTTTTCAGACTGTATACAGGTTGGTCGGAACTGATGCGATGTGTGCATTTCAAAATTCCTTCTGGCCACATCAAGGGACGCAAAAGGAGCCTTAAGCTCAAACGTGTGGTGTGGTGTGCTGAGCTGGTCTCAGCAGGTTCTTCCATAACATCAGGTTCCCCAGTCTTGTAGCAAATTAGAACAGGGACTGGGATGTGTCTGTATTCTTACTCACCAGCATTGTGATACATTCTTATGCCACTGCTTCCTTCTCCTCCCCTTTGCCCCTGCTCATTGTTAGCACGGACTATATTTTGTCCTCCTCACTTAATTTTGCAGGAAGCACAGTCGCATTCTGCAATCTGAGAAAAGGGTACATCAATTTGAATGCACTCGTTTGCTAATTGAAAGTGCTTCTAAAGTTCCTGTTTGCAAAGGATCTGGAATTCTTTTTCCTTTCTTAAGCAAGGAATGGGGTGGCGAAAGGAACACGAAAGGTGAGGTGGCCAGTAGGATAAGGAGACCAAGAAATAGTAACTTCAGCAAAGCAAAAGAGCACCATATTAAGCCTTGCAGCCGCATCTCATGCATGCTAAAGTCCCTGTGGCATATTTTTTTTGGCATCCCTGTGGTATCTTTTTCATGCAAAAGTCCCTTTTGGCATCTGCACCTTTGCCACATGCTGCTCTCAATAACAACAAAGCCGAGAACTGGATTTAAGACAGGAGAGCTCCATTTGTAATCCTATGCACACTTTCCTGGGAGAAAGCCCCATTGAACACAGTGGAACTTATTACACGCTGCAAGTTACTTAGGATATCAAATACAAGATTTCAGATTAGTACAGGAAAGCCCCAGAAACCCAGAATACACGCACACTAACCAGAAATCCTCTCTTTCTATCTAGGAGGCAGAGACCCTTCTGGAAAAATGAAAAGAATCATAAAGCTGCCACTTTCTTCTTTGACAAGACTTCTGTGCCTTTAACACTGAGGTAACAAGCAGAAATTCAGCAGGTGAAACACTTCCTACAAACAACAGGGAGGCAAAGATGATGAGAAAGTATCATGTTGAATTTGCAACTGCTGCAATTCCTTGCAAGACCTTTTCTCCAAAGCAAACACCATAATTTGCCTTCACACCTTGGCAAGAAAGAGCTCAGCTCTATTCCTGAGTAACACTGTCTGGGCTTCTCCCACATTTCCATGGACTCCCATATTCTGGCTGCCAAAACCAGATCTACTCCTGGCCAGTTTAGAGATCCCTAGAGCAGGTTCCTCCCTCACAAACATAAGGTTTCCTGGATGAATAATTCTGTGCAGGGGGAATGAATGGGTAACAACCAGTGGGAAAGGGGGTGATGCACTGTGGGGAGAAAGAGCAGAAGGAAGATTGTGCAAGCTCATATAGGAGGGTGGAGCAGAGGAGCAACTGCAGAACATGGAACCTTTGGCTGGGGTCTCTCTCTGCTTTTCCCAGATTTCATCATAGTTGGCTCACATGGGAAGTTGCTATCTGGGTAAAGGCTTCATGCATACAACAGAGATGTTCTATTTTATATACTAAAATTCTATAAATAAAAGTTTGATGCCTTTGCCTTCAGTGGACTGAGCTGTGATGAACATCTAACTATTTCACTTGGCAATGATGGCAGAGGCCAAGCATTTGCAGGAATCCGAGACATTTTACAGAGGACCACTGTGGCACAGGGGGTAAATAGCA
This sequence comes from Plestiodon gilberti rubricaudatus, assembly GCA_026170595.1. NCBI lineage: Eukaryota > Metazoa > Chordata > Lepidosauria > Squamata > Scincidae > Plestiodon > Plestiodon gilberti. Next base: position 149,371,327 of record JANXHW010000002.1, on the reverse strand, counting down.
TGCACAGGAGAAAATCCAGGTTCAAATCCCACCTTGGTCACAAAGCTCATTATGCAGCCATAGGCAAGTAATCACTTGGATACTTTGAAGATGGAGGCTGTTTCACACATTTATCATTTTAACACATAAATGTACAGAACTCCATTGTACGCCTGCTAAAACTGTAGTGTCTGAAATGTACGCACACCTCTCTCAAACTCCTTGCCAAAGCACTCTGCAGGGAACTGCACAGACCTCTGGCTTCGGTCGTTGCAGTGCACATGAAGTTAAAAAAAGATGTGTGTGTGTGCTTCAAACATTACAGTTTCAGCAGGTACATGATGTGAGGCTGCAACACGTACCCGTTACAAATCGTAGCATGTGAAATTGCCCAAAGCAAGAGAAAACTTGCAGAGCGTTTCAAGAAGTGAATAGTGTTATGGAAGTGGCTGATAACCACCATGGACACAATCCACTGGGAAGCTCTCCTACACATGTCTCCTTGAAATGAATGTGGGCTATGCAAGAGCATTGTAGTGATCTTGCACACCTTAGCTTTGTTTCAATGGGATGTGCACAGGAATAAACTGTGACGTGCAGAGGCGTTTCTACGGTAGGGCCCCTACCGTAAGTTGCGCCCCATCCTAGTACCATGTTTACAAACCGGAACGAGGAGGCCCCGCCCCCTCGCCGGCAGAGCCATTCCGCGCTGCGAAGGCGAATGGGTAGGAGACTCCCTGCTCGTCACCTTCGCAGCGCAGAATGGCTCCGCCGGCAAGGGGGCGGAGCCTCCTCGTTCCGGTTTGTAAACATGGTACTAGGATGGGGCGCAACTTACGGTAGGGTCCCTACTGTAGAAACGCCTGACATGGAAACCTCTCGAGTCCCTGTCTCCCTGATCAGTGCATAGGATCATCTGCAGTTTTGCAAGGAAAGAGTGTCAGCAAAGCCCTGTTTTATGGAAAATAATAAGGAAAGGTGTAGTCTAGGCCATGTGTATTTGTTTTTTTTTTAAAAAAAATCAGCACCAAGAAAACCTGGATTCTACAACCTGTGTATAAAAAATAGCACAAAAATGCATACATTCACTCCTTTCATAATCGATTTCTCAATTTTTGCACACATTATTTTCGTTTTACTAGTCAAGAACACTGAAGCTCTGCCTTCAACCACTGACAATCTTATCTAGTCACCTCTCTGACTTCTGGGATTTCAGCAGGCATTGTCCACACACTTCCAAGTGAACCTTCATAACCGTAGGGGCTACAAACTTGCTCTTAAAAAACAAACATACCTGAAAACTGGGATTCTCAAGGAACTGAATTCTATCCTACTATCATATTCTTTACGTTTTCTGTTCTGTCACGGAAACACAACGTGAACTCATCCCTTGACCAGTGTGCAGCTTCTGAAAGTCAATAATGTAGGCTCTCTGCAGGCTCAGACAGATGCTTGATATTGGCAAGATGTTCTTTGCACCAGAGGAACTTGAGACTTTGCTTTCTTTAAAGATACGTATTTCAGGGCTTTCCCAGGCTTCATGAACTCCTAGCCACTTCAACCAGAGACAAAGCAGCTGCATTTACGGGACAGGTACCAGCAGGGGAAGTGCCCTGGATTTTAATGTTTGTCTTCCAAGTTGTTAAAAAATGGAAAGCTTCTTTCTTGATACTCATTTTTCTCTCTCCCCACCGCTGGAAAGATTGATTGAGAAAGGCTTGTTTTATATAAATGTCTAGTAAAAAATCATCCTGGGAAGCATTGGGCACCACCCTTGGAGTATGAATACACATTTCAGCCTTTGGGATACGATATATGGGGCACAGTGGCAGCAACGAATCCTGTAGGAAACTCAAGTGGCTGCATAAGGCCTAACCTTAGAACAAGTGACTCTGGCTCAGGTGGCAGACCTGGATCCGGGCTCTGTATTACTTCAGACAGCAGATGTGGACTTGGCTCATGTGAGCCAGTTACTGCGTCACACAGCCCATAATTAATTGGTGGAACTCACTACCACAAGATGTAGGGATGACTGTAAAAGGGGAGAAGACACATACATGGAGGATGTCTATCCATGGCTACTAGTGAAGGCTGTATGCTACCTCCAGGATCAGAACAGTGTGCCTCTGAATACCAGTTGCAGGGCAGCAACATTAGGTGAGGACCATGGTCTTCTTGTCCTGCTTATGGGCTTGTAAGAGGCAACCGGTGGGCCACTCTGAGGAGCAAGGATGCTGGACTAGAGGGGCCTTTGGCCTAATCCAGCAGGGCTGTTCTTGTGTTCTTATGATGTAATGCTCCCCCATACAAACAATTTTCTATCCGGGAGAAGGCTGGGCTAAAACCCTTCTCCCCTGACATGTCTTGAAGAGCATTCCACCATGGGAGAAGAGCCCACATTTGAGTCTGAACTAGTACGTAGCCCAGGCCCAGTTTGCCACCTCAGTAAGGAGTGGCTTCAGTCTACTGCTCCACCACAGCCATTCTGCATGTGAGGTCAGCTGTTCTCATCATCAGCAATAAAAGGAAAAGCACACCAGGTTGCTTGGGAGATGGGTAGTTGGTGATGGAGTGAAGAATTAAGAGGAAGTCGCCCTCAGACCCTTAACACACCTTCATACTCCCATCTCCTGTCTACGTCCGACTAGGTTATTTTCTCCCAAGGTACCATATTAATACAGCAAGCTCCACAAAGAATGAGAGGACAAGTTCCCGTCCTGAGCAGCTTTGGTCTAGAGACCGACACAAGGGAAGGAACAGAGGAAAGGAAAATGGAGGCAGCGGGAAACACCTGAGGGCAGAGGAAAGCTTCAGATAACTGAAGGGGGTGGATCTGGAGAAGCCAAGGTCATGGACAGAAGTTCATTTTCACACAATGCTCTTCCAGAATTTGCTTCAGTTGTTCCATTTTACCATAACCAGGGTTTTATATTCGAAGATTGATCTGAAATGCCCCCTGCCATTTTCTCCATCCACCCCATCCTCTGGTGGGAAAAAATGGGGAGGTGCCACCTTTGGCAGATTTTGTGTGAACTTGGAATTTGGCCTTGAGCGAAAATTCAGCATCTTTAGAGTCAGATTTTTTTAAAGCATGTTTCTAGCCCCTTATGCCTGCAACCATAGACTACTTGACAGTGTGTGGGCCCAGGACTATGCATGGTGAAATATCCAAAGCTAGAGGAGGTAGGGGGAAGAGTCAAATTGACAGCCATGAGAGTAAAGCTGCAGTGCCCTACAATAAATCTTTGCCCTGACCAACAACTGGCAGAATAAACTATGCAAAATATATGAATCTATGCAAATTTGCTTGATTTACATTGTCAAACAAAAATTGAGGTGCACTATTGCACTGGGCACAGCTGCTGTAGTGGGTAATAGGCAACACAAACCGTACTGTAATTGGCTAGCACAAAATAGCAAACCAGAGATGTGTGTCATAGGTCAATTATCTTCCATGTATTAATAGTCAGCTTGTTCAAAATCTGCATGGCAAAAGTCATGCTTTACAACACAGCATATGTTTGTCTGGTGTGAAATCCAGCCTGGTGTATATAGAATACATGAGTGAGTGAGTGAGTGAGTGAGTGAGTGAGTGAGTGAGTGAAATAGAAGTGAAAGCTTTCTAGTTCTCATGGATGAGGAAAAACAACTGAAAATTGTTTTAGAGTCTACTAAATGCTCAGAAAGCAGAAAGGCATCAAAACAAGCATAAAAATCTGTGCACCCTATTTCTTTCCATAATCGCCCCTACCCCAAAGCATATATATTCTCCTACAGTGGCTCATGAATCTTTTCCATTCCACTGTTCCAGGCATTCACAAAACCTGCAAAACCCTAGATTTTTGCAACTGAAGTGAGCTAGGGTACGGACAATCAGGAAACGAGTGAACAGTTGCAGTATGGATAGTTTATTCTGAATATATGATGGGCCCCAGCCCAATCCTGCCTAAGAATCCGGCGGGCGGCCCAGGCCGCCCGCTGGATCCTGTGCTCTGCTGCGGGCAGGCTCCCACTCGGCAGGAAGTCTACTCGGGGAAGGGGACGCTCGTCCCCTTCCCCGAGTGTAAATGGCGCTGGGGCCGATTGGCCTCCTTGGATTTCTGCCAGTAAAATTGCTGGCGGAAGTCGGAGGAGGCCGTGTAACGGTCCAGTCGCTTGGCAGGGGACAGGATATGGCCAAAGATATGGACATGGATGGGATAAGGCAGTGGTTCCCTAACTGGGGCGTCGCGACGCCCCAGCCGGGAACAAAGGGTTGCTATGCCCTTAAGGGGCATGGCAACCCGCGGTGACGTCGACGGCACGCCCGGGATCGTGCCGTCACCGCCACCACTGCGGCCGAAATCGTCCTTTTTACCTGCATTGGTGGGCAGTGGATGTCCGGCGGAGGGTGTAAAACTGGAAGTAGGTTGTGATCGCATCGGAGCGCTGCTCCGACGCTTGGGGAGGCCTGCGGAGGGGTCCGCAGGCTCCCCACACCCCCCGCCGGACATCCACTGCCCACCAATGCAGGTAAAAAGGATGATTTCGGCCGCGGCGGTGGCGGCGACGGCGCGATCCCTGGGAAGGCCCCGCTGCCACTTAGAGCAGCGTAGGGCCTTCCCAGGAGTTAGGGAACCTCTGGGATAAGGCCTTGCGCTGGCCTTCCCTACTCTCGAGTAGTTGCAAAATGCTTTACAGCACATTTGTCACAGCTTCGGCCGGCGGAGCACTCATTCCATCACCCGTGTTTCCGTCAGGATTGCGCCGTTACAGGTGGGTTTTTTAATTGCAGAACTGAAACAACCACAGTTATGCTACACCAGACCAGGATGGATCAGGACTCAGAATGCTACCCCCAGAATTTAGCATGCTAATCCCCCTTTTTACACAAATTCCCTGTGTGGCTTGAGAGGAATTATGTAAGGCTGCATCTCACTCCAGAAATATCCCATGCCTGGGAAAACACATATTAATATCTTACCAAAATGGGTAAAATATGTACCTAGCTCCGTAGACCTATGCACTGCCACATACCCTTCCCAAAATTTTGTCAGGATATTTGCACATCTTTCCAAAGACACAGAAGACTTACACTCTTTGAATTACAGAGTAAGGAGTGACCCCTAGTCTCCATTCCTCAATTTCCCATCTGTAAAATCACATTAAGTGTGCCCTAGAGATGTGCTTAGCTGAAAAGTAATTTCATGTCTCAAGCACATACTCAAGGGACTGAGATATGTGTATGCAACAGGGTTTGCTTCACTCAGAGTGGTGTGTTGTAATCAGCAGGGTTGTTTTAAGGCATATGCAGGCTTTGTGCAGTGAATGATATTTTCTGATCTCAGTGGTCCTCACAGCAGCCTTGTGATATAGATCTCCATTATTCCAGTTTTATAGATAGAAAAACTGAGGCTCGTTTAAAGTCAACCAAGTCAGTCTACAGCTCAAGTTGGATATGAACCCAAATCTTTCCAGATCAAACCTAACATTCAACGATCCCAATTTATTAACATTAGATGATAGGGACTCATTGATTAGTACTGGACTTGGTTCTTTTTCTACAACTGATACTCACAAATCCTCCCCCCCCCCCCCCCCCAGATCACACAAGTCCTCTGTATTGCTTTATGGTCAAAAGCATGTACTGTACCTGTTTGTGTAAAAAAAAAAAAAAAAGAGAGAGAGAGAGAGAGAATGTGCAGAACTAAATGAAAATGCCAGTGGCTCAATTTACTATTAAGACAAGTGATCTAATCCAGAGATATATCGCTGCAAATAAAACGGTGGGTAGATTACGTTGGAAATAAAAAAATTATACATAATTAACTGCTGTTCTGCTGAGAGAGAGCGAAAAAACCCACAGCCCCAGTGTTAGGGAAAGCGACTCATTTCCACGGCATTCAGAGACGATAATGTTATATTTTATTGAGACAATCTCTTTAAAGTTTTGGCCCTAAAAGTGTGAAATGGCCTGCGGCGAAACCAGCAATCTGGCAGCTCCCTTTGCAAACAGTTTAGCGGGTGCAGTAATAGGAATGGAAAAGCCAACGGTTACAAATTAGCACCCAAGTAGCATTGCAAGACAGGCTAAGAAGGCCCCCTCTCTCCCTCCTTAGTTGGGTCTTCAAAAGTATTCCCCTATAAGCATTGCCTTCACCCGATGTAATTTTAGCCTGTCTTGCTCATCAATCAATCTGCCCCATAAAGCCCTCTGAACACTCTGGAATATCAGAGAAACATCCACTCCATCAGTTTATGCAAATAGAACAAATCTCACCAGGCTTCTCCAAATATTGATTATGCTTCCTAATTTATAGCAAAATAATAATGACGATGATTACAATAATAATAAAAACAAAGTTGGGAGCAGTGGGGGGTGGCATGGGAGGAGCAAGGAGTATATATGCATGCGTGCGAGGGAATGAGATTGGGAAAGCAGCTGGTGACTGAAAAATAAATTGCAAGCAACATGGAAAATGTGGTGAATGTTTTGTGGTAAATGAGGGATGACAAGCTAGAGACAGAGAAAGATCAGCGCACAGGGTGGGGGGTGGGGGTGGAATATCTTACAGAGGCCTTCATTCATCCCCACCCAACCTGGCAAGACAGATACCCCCTGGAAGGGGAAGACTCCTTTCTTGGTCCTTCTAGCAGGGCACCGCAATTTTGCACAATATACGCAGTAAATCCAGGTTTGCCACCTAATGTACATTCAACAGGGAGCAGCGGCCAATCAGCTGCCAATAAATAAAGCCTCAATAACCCAGACACTTGCTTATTATACTGAGATCTCATGTTAAGCCAAGAGCGGATTCCAAAGCAAAGCCACTTACAATGAAAATCCAGCACAATATCCATGTTTATCATAGTCATATTTTACATGTTTAATTTAAGCGTACCCCTAAAAGTCTTTTTTGCACCTAAAAACCAAAGCAGAATTTGTAGTAGACAATTCTCACCACCACACATCTTCATGAGAAGTCTGAATTCATAGACGTCCATCCCTCATTTCATTTCAGCAAAGAAAGGAGAAAGAAGACTGAGGGCCCAAGTCTCCCAAATTTAATCCTAGATTCTGGAATGGGTGTGAAGTTTAGGGACGTAGAGAAGGGGACGAGATGGAAGCTGGATCTCTTGGGCTGCATTCCCAGATCATGCATTGTGCAAGGTATCCCTCCCCACACCACTATGCTTTTGGTTCACCCACCATGAAAGAGAGGTGATGCTAGTTCCCCAAACAGTGTGAAATCTCTCTGGAGAAAGGCAAACCCAATAATAAGCAGGATCAAATTTGTGTAACCTGGACCAAAGAAACAGGGGGGGGGGGAAGACACCATCGGGTGCTCCTGGGTGCCCCCTCCTGGCCCAAACAATTACATAACAGCAGTTTACACAGCTACATAAAGTACCACCATCTGGGATACAAGATGGGGATTGCTGCAGCATATTCCTCATGAAATAAGAGACAGAAATGCGGTCAAGAAGACAAGACCCTATTCAGAATATAACCAGAGAACACTCTGATGTCCAAGACCAGGCTGGGTAGTCCCTGCCTTGTACCCCAACCACCACTTGCATCCCAGAGTGGACTGGAAGGCATACATATCCACCACACGTTGAGTGAGTATCATGCAAGGGAGATACTACCAGAAGACTTCCAGAGGGATTACATTACCATGTTAGTTTGTTGCAGCAAAAATAGCAACGATGTTACAAGCCTTATGCCACCATCCTACTCACCCCCAGCACCAGCCCAGCGCACACTATGCCAGTGCTTGCCTTTGCAAAAGCGCCGTAAAGTGCTTTGTGCAGTGCCGTCCCCAGCCGATTTGCGTGTGGGGCCCGGTCCTCGGCCCCGCCCCTAAAACTAATTAGCATAAATTATGCTAATTTTTTCGGGCGATTTAAACCTACATTTTAACCCTACAAAAGGGGTATTTTTAAAGTGTGTATGCTTTGCGGCACTTAACTTTTGTATAGGAGCCTCCAGCGATTTTTAAGGGGTATTTTTAAAGTATGTCTGCTTTGCGGCACTTAACTTTGTTATAGGAGCCTCCAGCGAAGCGATCGGCTGACTCTCTCCAGCGATGACGTTCTCTTCCAGGGGCGCAGATCGGCGATCTGAGATCGCTCCTCTGCAGCCCCTGACCAGAACTGCTCATCGTAAGCTCTTCCTTTGAGTTCGCGCATGCGTGAATGGCTGTTTGCTATGCGCATGCGCGAACTCAAAGGAAGAGCTTACGATGAGCAGTTCTGGTCAGGGGCTGCAGAGGAGCGATCTCAGATCGCCGATCTGCGCCCCTGGAAGAGAACGTCGCTGGAGAGAGCCGATCGCTTCGCTGGAGGCTCCTATAACACAGTTAAGTGCCGCAAAGCAGACATACTTTTAAAAAAAACCTTAAAAATCGCCGGAAAAAGCGGGATTTTTCCCGCTCTCCTCCGGAGCCTCCCGCCCCCCCGCACCACCTCCCGCCCTTGCGCCCTGGGGCCCACCGCCCCAGGGCACCACGTCAGAGGACGCCACTGGCTTTGTGACAGCATACCACTTGCCAGCGCTGGCACGGAGGCCTGCATTGGCGCACATGCACCAGCAGAAAGAGCAGCACAGGCCACCGGTGAGTTTTGCGCAAAGCTGCGCGAAGGCAGAATGGGGCGGGAGAAGGTGGGGAGGGGGTCTAGTGAGGCGGGGGATGGGTGGCAACAGGGGCAGGATCTGGCGGATTGGGCCTGGGAGGGGGGCAGGATCGGCAGCACTGGCATGCGCCGCATCCTATTCCCCCCACTCCTGGGCCCGATCCACCAACACAGGGCAACACGGACTTGTGCCAGCTATCAACCTCGCGCAAGTCTGAGTTGCCCCATAGCAGCTGCTGCAGCTTACCCCACAGAGACCTCCAGTAGTTGTTATTCCCAGCATAACCCGCGCTGGCCCCACTGCATCTCTGCAGAGAACGTTAGGTAGGATTGGGCTGTTAATTGTGTTCACTAGAGCACTGGCTCCAACTGTGTCATGGTGTGGGAATGCTTCACTGCACTCTCTAGTGACATCACATGGCAGGTCAAAGGGCTGCATGAAGCTGAACACTGGGGAGAAGAGGGCAGTATGAAGCAAATGGGTGCTGCAAAGTAAAGACCCAGGGTTGGCTCTACGAGGGCTGGGAAAATATTTAAGGGCCACTAGCCTTAAAATCCGAGAGTTGGACCATAAGGAAGGCTGAGCGCCGAAGAATAGATGCTTTTGAACTGTGGTGCTGGAGAAGACTCCTGAGAGTCCCTTGGACTGCTAGGAGATCAAATCAGTCAATCCTAAATGAAATCAACCCTGACTGTTCCCTGGAAGGACAGATACTAAGGCTGAAACTCAAATATTTTGGCCACCTAATGCGAAGAGAGGACTCTCTGGAGAAGACTCTGATGCTGGGAAAAATTGAAGGCAAAAGGAGAAGGGGAAGGCAAAGGATGAGCTGGTTAGACAGCATCACCGATGCAACGAACATGAAAATGAGCGAACTCAGGAAGATAGTGGAGGACAGGAAGGCCTGGCGGGATATGGTTCATGGGATCACGAAGGGTCGGACACAACTTAACGACTGAACAACAACAACAAGCCTTAAAATCTTGGGAGTCAGCATCAGACTTCCAAATCAACCTTTAAGATCACATTACTAAGAACCTGGGTGAGCAAGTTCAGCCCTTGTGATGGAAAGGAGGGTATTATCTCTGGTCTTATGAAAGAAGCTTGGGGCACAACTTGGATCTTTGATGACAATATCTGGAGGCTTGTTAAAGCAACTCACTATAATTATTTGTTAGCTAATTAAGTCACTGAGGAAGTTTTGTCAGTTGAAATCAGCAGTCCTTCTAGGCCAGTATCCGATTTCCAACTGCAATAATACTCCATGCCTCAAGGAAAGGTGGTAGATGTCCCATTATGAGGCAGTTATGGAATACGTACCCCTGGGGAAGATCTTTTACTATAGTGAAGGTGATTTAGCTCTCCCAGCTTTTGAATATTCGTGCCCTGCCTGTTTTTGGATCTTAGGAAGAGCTGGGGTCTAGACCTCTATCCTGAGGCAGAGAGCTCCAGAGGTGACAAGCTGGGGGGGTGGGGGTGGAGGGAGCCTTTTTCTTGATCAGCCAGAAAATGGCTTCTGTCTAGTGTCAATGTAAAGTATTCAGTTCGCCATGTGCTATCCAGGCTACTGTGCTCATCTTCTGTTTGTCTCTTTTACACAGGGAAACAGATCTGCTCTTCAATCTTCTTCACAATGCCTAAGTCCCTTCACCTCACGCTCCTTGTTCCCATCCTCTCAATTTTTCTGTACCTTCTCTTCTTCCTTGTAGAAGAGAATTTCACAAAGTGGCAGCCCAACCCTATGGGCTGAAGCTGCCAGCGGAACACGCATTCTGCTGGCAGCAACTACTAAAAGCAGCCGTCAATGCTGAGTAGTGCGCTGCTGGAGCACTGGCAGGAAGGTCAGAGCCTTCCCCCCCATGTTGGAATGATGGCCACCCACTGGACCAAGTAAGCCAGTGGAAGGGTCATGAGGGGTGGAGGAAGGTGGAACAGGGGCAAAACTGGGTGGGGAGGCTGCAGGAGGGGGTGGGTCTGGTGGTGATAGTGCAGCCTCCCCACCCCCTTTCTCCTCGGACTTGCACCAGCGAAATTGCTAGCACAGGTCCGAGGAGACCCATTGCAAAGCGGGAAGCTTATGGAGGGGTAAGGGGATTTAAATCCCCTTTGCCCTCCAAAGCCTCCCAATCTGCCCCCCCCCTTGCTGGATACAGCATGCCCGGTTTTGGCATGGCTGCACCAGTGAGGGAGGGGAGGATAGGATTGGGCTATGGGACACCTGAACATTTTGAGAGAGGAAAATCTGTGAGAGGTGCAAGGGAAGGGCAAGGACAGATTGGAGGAAGCTGAAAAACACAGAAACCTGGTTTCCGCACACTAACACTAATCTGATTGGATAAAGTACAGTATATAAAACAGTGATCAAAGGCAGCAGTCTTGGAGCTGGTGTAATGCAGTGGCTAAGAGACTGAAATACAGATCTGAAAATCAGCGTTTGAATCTTTTCTCTGCCATGAACAAACTAGGTAGCTCAGGCAAGCCACGCCCTCTCAGCCTCAATTCCCCACCTGCAAAATGGGTTGTTGTATGGATTATTATTATTTATTAACAGTATTTATATACCGCTTTTCAACAAAAAGTTCACAAAGTGGTTTACAGACAAAATCAAATGATTAAATGGCTCCCTAGCCCAAAAGGGCTCATAATCTAAAAAAGATGCAGAAGAACATCAGCAACAGTCACCAGAAAAGACACTGTGCTGGGGTGAAAGGGAGCAGTTACTGTCCCCCTGCTAAATATAAGAGGAGCACCAATTGAAAAAGTGCCTCTTGTCCAGTTAGCAGGGACAAGATTATTACAAGATAATACATGTGAAGTGCTTTGAACACTTGAACAAATTCTAGCTCGGTGAACAGAATGCACCACAAGATATACACTACAAAGATTCAGATCCCCAGATGGATGTTTGACACTCCACACTTAAATTACTAAACTGAGATTTCTGGGCTCAAGCCAGTCTGAAAGGTGCGGCCTCCATCATGAAAAAAAACTGAGCCCCAACCCCAAACATGTGGCCACTGGTATGGTTCCACAGGAATGAGAAGACAACACTCTGCACATACTCAAAGGCACTCTCTTATTTCCATGGATCCCTGGCACTGCTTCTAAGGATTAACCCTAACCCTAGTTCTGTTTAGACCCCGAGGAGGCCTAGGTGTGGTCTGAATCTCTGAAGGAAAGCTTAGCAATTCCAGCCTCCTCCCTGAAAACTCCAAAATAGCAACAGTTTGGTAACACCTGCAATGCTCTGCCATTCTCTGCCATGCTGCTCCATACTGCCATACTGTCACTCCCCCAGTGGATTTTATTGGTTAGGTATTGTTTAAACTTATTTTATGTATTATTTTAAATTATGTATTTTAATTTTGTTGTAAGCCACCTTGGGCATTTGCCTTCGGCATAGGATAAGGTGGGGTATAATTTTTTTAAATCAATTAATAAATAAGCAAGAGGCACAAGGCAAAGGCTGCATACGGGCAGTGACAGAAATTCCTGCCCTTCACCGGACGACAAGAGGATGCTTTTGGCTAGCCACTTAACCTAGCACTTAGGTTGTAGCACAAGGACATATTTAGTGTACTGTCAGCAATGTTTTTACAGCAGGGGTTCTCGTCCCCAATATGCACACAGCCCCCTCACAGAGGGAAGAGCTCACCAACTCCTTTCACAATTGGGCGGTTATAACTTAAAAGTAGACAAAAGTTGCAATCATGATCATTTCACTGACCCATTTGCAAGACACATGGTGAGCTCCTACTCTCGCTCCCTGATCTCCCAATCAGTACCTTCCACTGACAATATCAGGGCTGACACTTGAACTACGTATGGTGCTACAGCCTCCCCAAAGGGCAGTTTCTGCAATTGCTATCTTCAAAGAGGACTGAAACCACTCCAAGAGGGGAGTACTTGTAACCCTCTTCCTAACATGTTCTCCATACAGATTAAAAGATGTAGGCAGGCCCCTGAGACTTGTTTTGATTTTCACTATAATTATACGGGGTCTGCCTGGCTGCTTGCCAACAAGGGGCACAGTGCACTCAACCAATTCCTCTCTTCCTAAAATAAACTCCTAGAGAGGAATTGGGAGAGAAGGAAATGCAGTTATATATACTCACCCACACCACTGTTCTTCTCTGGTGCTAGGCTGCCAGTCTTTTTGGAACCCCAGGGGAAGAAAGCCAAAGAGAGAATGCCAGCCTGTGTCACTGGTTGCGATAGTTCCCTTAAGATATGAATTAAATAACCAGATATCCAGGGCATTCCCTCTCTCACTCCTGCATGTTTCCAAAGCTCCCTTCTTTCTCCAAGTGCTGTTGCAATGGGGAAAACTAAAGTGTGACTTTTATAAAGATTACAAGGAATCACTCAATGAAATATCCTAGAAAAGTCCCCATTATCTGCTACCTGTAAAGTCTCAAGTCTTTTTGTTCAGAGGCCTGGCAAAAACCCTGCATTCAGACTGGAAGGTACAGACGCCTACAAAGACATCTCCTTCAGCACCAAAGCTATTTTGTGAATCCAGATCCAGCTCAGCAGACCAATCAGCAAATGACAGAAGTAGACTTTCCTCATGTACAAGTGAGAGCAGTGCACTGCTGGCACACAATTGCTTACACAGGGGTAAAGGAATTAAATGTCCTTTGCCCTGTGGAAGCCTCCAGGTCCATTTCAACATGGAACAGCTTCCATTTCGGCACTGCTCCATCAATGAAGGTGGGGTGGGGGAGAATAGGATTGGGCTGTGAGTGTGTTTGTCTCTCCACAGAGGTTCCAAACTGCTTGAGAGACCAAAAAAAAAAAAAAAAAAAAAAACCACTTCGTCAACTAGTCCTTATTTTCACTGGAAACTGAAACCTGCTATTATACAAACCAGATAGTAGCATGTCATTGGTTTGTCCCACATTTGAAATGAAAAAACAAAACAAAAAAAAAACAGCCCATGAAAGTGAAACGGCACCAGGAGAACTTACGATTATTTTGTGTACTTTCTCTTTCGCAATTGGAAGTGTTGTCTGTGTCTTTAATAAATACAAGTTTGCTCTCGCTTGCTCTTCTCGATCCCATCTGTGCTTTTATACACTGGTTGGAAAAGGGTCTGTTTTTGTTTTGGGGGTGTTTTTTTTTTGTGCTTCTCCTTTTAAATATTTGGCAAATAGGAAATAAGTGTAACAGAACTCTCCCTGTATTATAATTTAAGATTAATCCATATTGTTATGGCCCTAAATAAATGCTGTAATATTGAAATGCAGTTCAAATTAGCTTGACAGAGTGCCAGAAGCACAATTAAAATGTTATCCAATGGGTAATCACAACCTAGTCTCTACGTTATAAGTGCCACTTGCAATCTGTCGCCTTTTGACACACACACACACACACACACACACACACACACACACAGAGCGAGAGCGAGAGCGAGAGCGCACAGAATAGATATCCTGATCAATGCCAATGGTTAAAAGCCCAAAGTAGATCCTGAACTTCTCTATCAACCAAACTATAAAGCATTCTTAGGAGGCTGGTGAATAGAAAAAAAATAAAAGCAGGATACATAGACTCTAAATATTGACAAGGCCCCTACTAAGGCTGGAGTCTGGTGACAGTTGGTTCCGCATGCTGAAGGTTTGAAGAGAGAGGTATCATTACCCATGGTGTGTACAGTCGTCCCACATTGCCTTTGATAAACAGGCTTTGTAGGGGGTTAAAAACTTTTTTGTCAAATGAAAGTGAAGTGGGGCCAAAAAAAGTTGTCTATAATATATAATCAACATATACGTCTCCGTCCTGGTCACTTGGTCCACTGACTGTGTAGGAATGAATTTTAGTATTTCCTCTCTTATTTCAGAGTCATGAGCAATGCAAGGGAAGCCTCAGTTCTGGTGGTCTTGTGTTCTTGTAATATACTGTTTTCCAGCTTGGTAATTGTATTGGTGAAGTTTATTCACTGGTATCCATGGAGTAACTAAGTTGATACAATTATCAATCTTTTGCCCCTATTTACACCATGCCAGAATATGTTTTCAATTGTGATCATGTTGCCCGTTAGAAGTCAGCTTGCTAGGGGGTGTTTCTAAGAGGATTTTTAAATGAGATTTTCCATTTTCAGACCTCCAAGTGAACAAAAGTAGTCAAACTATCTGGGGTTTCCTCTTCTTTGTATCCCCTCAGGAAACCAAAGCTCATTCTAGGATACCATGCACAGATGAGTGCAAACATACTTGGCTATATTTATTTAATTTATTCATTTAAGAGATTTATATGCCACCTTTCTTCTTAAAAACTAACAGCGCAATTCTATGCCTGTCTACTCAGTAGTAAGTCCCATTGAGTTCAGTCAGTCTTACTTCCAGGTACGTATGTACAGGACTGCAGCCTAAAATGCCCAAGGCAGCTCACAACCAATAAAATAAAGTACAATAGATAAAATACAGCAAAAAAAAAACCAGAGATACAGAAACATCAAAAAGCACCAGCACATATCAAAGAGGACAGAATAAAAATGGGGAATGAAGAAGTGAATATTCAAAGTGAAGAAATTCACTCCAAGCAATTCAACAGACGTGACCAAGACACACCAGTTTATGGTATATGTGGGCATAATGTGCTTAAGGCCCAATCCTATCCAAATTTCCAGCATCAATGCAGCCGTGCCAACAGAGCGAGCACTGCATCCTCTAATGGGGGAGGGCAGTCACAGAAGCCTGCTCAAGGTAAGGAATAAATGTTCTTGGGGCTGCATCGGTGCATGAAAGTTGGATAGGATTGGGCCCTAAGATCATGCTGAGTTGAGTTCCCCCTCTTGATACATTCATTTAACAGCTGAATAGACTGGCTGCAGCCACACCATGAAATCTAAACCAACATACCTACTATCTTCCTTCATTCCTTCCTATCTTTCACTGAATGTTTACTTACATTTATATACCATCCTTTCTGCATTGGCCAAGGCAGGCACCCAAGGTGATTTACAATACTAAAACAAATTAGCAAAACATGTTCAGGGAGGATTAAAAAAGCCATGTTGTTTCAGACCTTTTCAGGAATGGATAACAAGATCACCCTGGCTTCTCTTTTCTTGTCTTCCCTTGGGTCATATAGGTCTTCCAGTAACTCTTGGGAAGCTGGGGGAGGGGCTGCCCTTTAACGGTGTAATCAAGTGTAGGAAACATGTGGTCATTATACATGGGCTACATCATACAACATCTTGCATGATATCACCATCTATTCCAATGTTTATCCCAATTGGTGTTTGTTTTTAATTGAACGTTTTCAAGAGAGCAATCAGTAGGATACTGTTATGAATGTCCTGGACCTTCCCTTTCTTTTGTGGTAGAAAAGAAGCAGCAAAAACCCTAGCCCCATCACCTATGATGAGACCCTCTCTCCCATTATAAATGGACAGTTGTTTTGACACACAGATTCTTTGCCACACCTACAAGGGATATGTAAAGAACCACACAGATAAAGACTTGTCTACAGCATTGGTGTTTAACAGCTGGTACAATCATAGGATATTGCAAACACACACACACCCCAAAAAAACCCAACCCCTTTGTCCTAACTTTTGTGCCCAGTGTTGTTGGTATTTTCAAAGGACAACCTAGTGGCACAGCTCAGCAGAATATGAGTAGTATTAATTATGACAAGAGTTCAAAAATTCAAAGGAAAACAAAGATATGCTTCTTCCATTTATCTCCATCTGGTCCAATTAGATGGGATGGCTTTCCATTCGTTCTGGCTATACCCAAGCAAAGCCAAAAAAGGCCAACAGAAACTTTGCAACCTATTTTGAGAATAGAGGAGTTCTGCTTGCTATAGGTTGATGATATGAGCAGTTCTGATGTTGGTGGGGTGATGCCTTATTGCCTCAGCGGCTTCTCAGAATAATAGTACCACCTCCATCTGAGAAGTAAAACTAATCATAGGAAAACGTATTTAAAAGTGAAGAGAACTGATGGGCAAAGAAAACATTCAAGAGATATTCCAAGTGTGCAAATAGAAAAATAAGCCTTAGAGGAGTAATATCTATGCAAAGTGTCAGGGCCTACCAGGGGTTTTTGCAAGCCTGAGGCTATATTTCCAGGCTTCCAGCAGTTAGTGTTCTCAAATATCCCACAAAGGAATAAGGCAGGTGACTTTTGGATCAAGGGCTATCATTAACAGGTTGAATTCTCAACAAATACAGACATTTATTAGTGGGTCATTTCATAAGGTTTGGGGTCTGCT